>JANKKI010000029.1:2030000-3310000 GCA_025175665.1 Cinchona pubescens | reverse complement strand
CATGGTAATAGAAGGGATACAGGTTTTATTTTGAGAGATTAGATAGATCTTTTTGCAATTTCAATTGGAGAATTGCTTTTTTTGAGGCCAAATATCCAACACGTACCCTAGGTGAAATCTGATCTTCATATAAAAATATAAATAGGAAAAAAAAAGACTAATTTAGTAGATTTATTAAGAGGCATCAACTAATGTGATCTCTTATTTATTAAAAACATAAATTTGGTCTTTTATTCTTAAAAAAATTAACTAATTTAAGTTTTATGATTGAAATTATGGACAAACTAACGGAATTGTTGACCAAACATCTACTACAAGCTAACAACCACATGATAATCACTGAAATTGGTTCTTAATTTTTCATGATTTCTATCATAAACCTTAGATTGGTTAATTTTTTTAAAATTACAGGACTAAATTGGTCTGTTGTTATAAATAAGAGACCAAATTGGTCAATACCCAAAAGATAAGAGACTAAATTGATATTTTTCTATATAAATATAATAAAGTTGGAACCCATATCCTCTTTTAAATTCTCTTTCCTAGTTGTTACAATTTAATTGGAACATGACCTTTACTTGCTTTATGAGCTCTTCCACAAATTTCTCACACTCCACCTCTCTCCTTGACCTTAACTAACTCCTCTTTATACCTAAATTTTCTATCTATTCTAATTCTTTTTAACATCTTATCGCGCATGTAGACATCAAAATTTTTAGCCATAATTAGTTAAGACAATAATTAAATTTTTGTCTTGATTAATTAATTTCAATGTAATATTCAAGTCAAGACCCGATAATTCATAGAATGTGATAAGTAGACTTTCTTAAACTTTTGGATATAGTCAAATAAATTAAACAAAATTGACTAGGGTACATTAAAGTGTCTTGGACTAATGTTAATGGGTTGGTCCAATGTTTTGTCCTTGATAATGGGTAACTTAAGTCACAAGTAACTCATTAGGGTAGGAAATCCTATTTTTACCTATAAATAGGGGTATGTCCTCTAGACAGATCAGACATACTGCATTAGATATCTATTGGATACATCAACTATCCCAAGTTTCGAAGCTCTTCACATTCTTCAACAATCAAGTTCTCGAAATCCTACAAGATTTTCATGTTCCTCAAGCGTTCAAGTTCTCAAGCGTCGAGATATCTTCAACTGTTTAACTCTTCTGCTAATAAATCCTTAAGTGTTCAAATCTCAGGTATTGATCAAATATTCAAGTCTCCAAGTGCTAACAAATTTTCAAATCCTTCACAGATCGAGAGACGTTATTTCTCAATATCTGCTCAACTGTTCAAATCTTCAAGTGCTACCAAATGTTCAAGTATCAGTTTTTGCATAGATAGAGAGATGTATTTTCTCTAGATCTACTTAAGTTTCCACTACAAAGTTTCAACAAATCTTCTTCTAGTCAATAAATCACTGCAAGAAGATCTATCATCCTTAGATCTCCAATTTAAAGGAGCAAGAATCAAGGGAATATTTTTGTAAAAGAAAATACCAATTCAAAGTATGATGCGTACCTTTGTTGATTAAATTAATAGAATTTACTTTTATTATTATTATTTTTTTTTCTTGATTTTCAGTATCGTTTCCAAGTACAGTCATTAATGTTAAAATCCTATCTCGATTTAGATTGTTTGAGCATTTGTTTGACAAGTCTGTGAGCTTTTATCATTTGACACCAAAGGAAAAAAAAAGTAAAGGAAAATCATATGGAAAAACCCGTGCAAGAAAATACATGAATTTGATGAAGTGCACTTTTATTAATTTGAATAATCTTCATTACATAAGCAAAAGTAGTTTTTTTCAGTAGGATACTCTATTGTGTCGAGCACCACAAAGTTCATCAGTTGAAGGTATGATTTCATCATAGGAGACCATGAATCGGATGGCCACAAACTTGTGCAAGTCCCAAAGTGAGATGGACAGCACACCTACCGATTAGTGTAGTTTATTCATCATATGGCATCAAAGCTCGAGAAAGGAGAGTTGGACATTATTACATAAGTCATATATGAAGCATGCCTGGACCACATCATAGATTTTGTCTTTTAGATGCACCTTTTTGTGTCTTGAGAGGACATCTTCAACTCACTCATAGTAGAATGACGTGTAAGAATTTTTGCCAAAATTAGAAGGAGCATGCAAACACTCTTGTCCAAGTTGGTGCTAGAAAAAAGAAGTAGAAATGTGTTGACACTGTGTTCTTCACCATAACTACTGGACAATAACACGTGAGAAAATTCTAATATTGTGACGATTAGGAGAATGATTCGTTAATAGTGATGATTTTGAAAGTTATATCAGGCACAGGGAACTTCACATTCAAAGATTTCAAGTTCCGACAAAACTGAGTTTTTTTTTTCTAGAAAAAAAATTACTCTAAATCTTGCATTCATTGAATGTGAGGTCTATGAAGAATTACCATTCACATTCAAGCATTAGAATGAGACAGTGAATTAAGACATTAAAAGTGTTAAGAGAGTACAAGATCACCTAGATATAGACATAGCTAATGATTTCTTCCTGAACTTTATTTGTGTTGGCATTATATGTTTTATGATGATCAAATGATGAACGGAATTCAGTTTAACAAAACTATTACGAACTAGAAGATAGAAGTTTATAATAGTTTTAGAGTAATTTCATTTACCTCTAATTAGAGTAAATTATAAAAAATAAAAAACTTAGTTTTTGCCAAACTTGCGTTTGCCGAATGCAAGCTCATTGAGCTCGCATTCTTTGAATGCTAAGTTTCCCATGCCTGATATAACTTTCAAAATCATCAATGATAAAGAATCATTCTCCTAATCATCACAATTTCAAAATTTTCTCCTTATTTACTTGTAAAAGATGAAGAATGGCCAATCACCATCTTTATAGATTTGGCCAACCACTCCAGCTGGTGAGATGTCGCGTCTTGAGAATCAAACGTTAGTGCAAAGTCAACAATAGTAGGTTGGAGTGTGTGTAGAGATAAGTCGTGCGCATTCGAACCTTGCTTTTCATCAAGCTAGAGACATGGTTGCGTAGTTTCGCCATATTTGATTTTACTTCCTGTTAAGATTGAAAACAAATCCAAGACTTAATAAAATAGGAATAAAGAAAGGAATTTGTTCAAATCGACAAAAAAAAAACACACAAAAGCACAGCGTCGACAGTCCATGACTAAAATCAAATAAGAGCAATTTTTGCAAATGTAGGGTGATGAATTTGGCCTTTATGTCAAGTAAAAGCTACGAGTTTCAACCATTGATCATGCCAAGTTCCCTAGATAATTTTGTGTAGAACGGCTTATTGAGCCGAGGCCTAATAAGGAGAAGCACAATCCAAGTAGTAACCATTGCTGATACAAAAGAAAGAGAACAACAATACGGCAGAGTGCTCTGTTCATGATTAACCATGGTGCAACTTGGGTAATTGGATGACCGTTGACTAAATTGGGTACAAAATGGGCAATACCAAATTAGAATATGGGAGAATTGCACAATAGCAGAGTTCAGCAACTAAAGCATGGCAAGAAGTTGTCAATAAATTTGTGTCTTTGAGGCTGCGATACCCTGAGATCAAGGAGGATTGCAGCGGTGGTTACAATTTGAAAAAAAAAAAACACTTTTTTTGAAGCAGTCGTCACATGTGAAATTCAAGAGCAAAAGTTGGTACAAACAAAAATCCATGGTGGTGCTATCTTTACCAATTCAATTTTTAAATTTTCTTGAGTAAATTGAGCAAACAATGGGAGCCAACAGTAAAGTATAATGGTTCTAGTAACATTGGGAAGTTGACGAATAATCCATAGAAACCATCAATGTAGCTCTGGAATTATCAACCAGACTACCTAGGAAATTCACAATTCCCAAAAAAAGAAGAAGGAAAGTTCAGTTCTGATTTCTGAACAAACAAAGTGAACCAATCAACCTACAATTTGAGATGACAAGATGAAGTCCTGGTGGTTGAGCCTTCTCTCTGCTTCCAGGAAGTGCAATTTTCATAGGCCGCAACTCATTCAAGATCAGGAAGTTGAAACCTGGTATGCAAAACATTCCTCTTAAATAGATTATATTCATTGTAATTGGTCTTTTGAAAAGGGAGCTGCAGTTTATTTTGTTGCTTGCAATGTTGGTTTTAAAGGCATCGTTTAGTTTTTTACTAGTTGAAAATTTGAGAAGGTTACCAGTTGAGTGCTTTGAAAATTTCTAAAACCTTAAATCAAGCTAAAGATTCCATATGCTTTTATGCAAATTTTTGAAAGCCTTGCAAGTGAAAATTTGGTAAACTAATTGGTGTCTTATGATAAAAGAAATTCGCAATGGTGTAAGGGCTTGAGTTCTCGGGTTTCATGCATTAGAGCCTTAAGAAATTTCTTAATTTGGAACTATTGGATTCGAAGTTAAGTAGCTTTAGTTTCCAGTCAAAGCTTTAGTTTGGTATTGGAAATTTGAAAGAAAAAAAAAAGGAAGTCATAATGTGAGTTCATTAAATTTGCGAAACATGCCTGTAGTGCACACGGGAAAACATGCGTGCAAGGAGGGACCGTACAAGAATTTCATCCTATTTACGGTCTTGGCAGGTTTATGGATTCTTGGGCATCAAGATAAGGATCCTATATATTGCACCATACTATAGACCACAAGTCATGATATGGGCTTTAAATGTTGGGTTTGACTAATGGCTCATTGGTCATTCATGAGATCACATGGTAGATTTCATGGGTTATTCATGAGTTGACATGGTGGATCACAAGAAATAATTCTAAGGGTTTAAGACTTCAACTGTGAGTTTGTGGACTTATGACCTAGGCTCTATTATCTAAGTTCAAGTCAATAAGATAGGCTACATGACCATTGGGTCTTAGGCTGAAGTGGTGCAAAAAAAAATTTGGCTGCTCTCCATAGAATGGAAATGATAACTTCAAGCCTCAGTTTTAATTCTTGGAAATGATTTCTCAACCGAGCCTTGAAATGGGGTATTTGTAGACATTAAAATTTTTAACTATAATTAATTAAGACAATAAATAAATATTTGTCTTGATTAATTACTTTAAATGCAAGGTTCAAGTCAAGGCTTGATAATTCATAGAATATGATGTGATAAGTGGACTTCCTTAAACTTGGGCACAGTCAAATAAATTAAACAAAATTGACTTGTGTCAATTAAAGTGTCTTGGGCTGATATTAATGGGTCAACCCAATATTTTGTCTGTGATAATGAGTAACTTAAGTCACAAGTAACCCATTAGGGTAGGAAACGTTATTCTCACCTATAAGTAGGGATGTTCTCTTATGGACAAGACACACTGCATTAGAGATTTGTTGCATAGATCAAGTCTCCCAAGTCTTCGAAGCTCTTTGCGTTCTTTGACCGTCAAGTCCTTGAAATCCTACAAGATCTTCACGTTCCTCAAGCATTCAAGTTCTCAAGTGTCGAGAAATCCTTAAGTATTCAACTCTTCAACTGGTGATAAATCCTTAAGTGTTTAAATCTTAGGTGTTAATCAATTCTCAAGTATTCAAGTCCCCAAATGCTAACAAATCTTCAAATCCTTCATAGATTGAAAGACATTATTCCTCAAGATCTGTTCAACTGTTTAGTCAAATCTTTAAGTGCTACCACATCTTCAAGTATGAGTTTTTTCTGTGGATTGAAAAACGTATTTCCTCAAGATTTACTCAAGTTTCCAATAAGTTTTCGACAAATCTTCTTCTGATCATCATCGCAAGAAGATATATTATCTTTAATTCTTGTTTTCTTGAGCTTCATATAGTGGTGACCACGGTTTCAGAATCGCCAGTTTCAGTTTCGAGAAAAGTTGAAACCGGAACTGGAACCTTGGGAGTCGGTTCCCTGGTTCCGTCTAATTCTAGTCCTAGTTCTGATCACGGTTCTAATTTCAAATTTTTAAAAATAAAAAATCAAAAAATTAGAAATTATAATACTAAAAAAATTAATACAACTTAAGATGAGAAACAAAAATTTGCATTTTATTTATATTTCAATTGTAGACTTTGTGTTTTGGAAACAAAGTGCACCATTGCATTATTTATTGAACCACTAAAAATTAAAGTAAAGATACATTTTGGATAATCTATAATAAAATATAAAAGTTCTAAAAAAAAGTTAAATGCATCAGTTATATTGGCCTATAAGACTAGAACAGGCTAAAGTCATTAAGAATTTCTTCAACATCTGAGTTTGTACCACTTGAAAAAGCAACTACAGTGCTCTTATCACTCTTGTTCATATATGCTTTGGTCTTAATCTCGATCCCTTGGTCCCTTATACTCGTGTCGTACCAATTTTTTAGTAATGTTTGAATCTCCAAATGGTCGGGGCTCAATTGAAACCGTCTCTCGTCCAAAATGCTCTTCTCACACTAAAAGCTTGTTCGATCACTACAGTTGACACCAGTGTCGCTAAAATCTTCTTTGCAATAAGAGAAAGGATAGGGTAAACCTTTGACTTATTATCCCACCACTCCAATACTGAGAATTCTTTGACTCCCTCTAGATCCTGTTTGTCATCATCTTGATACTCAAAAGAAGTGGTTAGATAAATATCAAATTCCGTACTACTTGCGCCGCCCCTTGCCTTTTTCAAAATATGTAATATTTGATTTTTAGATGGGGGATAATTTATAGTACTAGTAGTACTAGTAGTATTCCATGGACTAGTACTAGCACCATTACCACTACTATTGCCACTAGTATGCAGAACTTGAACTTGATAATTACTATGTAATGTACGAATACACTTTTTAGTCACTTCAACAACTTCAATTGAATCTACTACATTGTCTTTAAGAATAATATATTCTAACATATTATTTATTATACTCTAATATGCTTCCAAATATTGCATCAAACCATCAGTTTTAACACGAGGATCTAAAATTGATGCAACTAGATAAATAGGTGGAATATGATAATAATAATTAAGTCATTTTTTTAACATATCAATAATAAAACTTTGCAAAATACTATCATTTACACTATCTTCTAAAACACTAACTACATAATATGCTTGGGGTATAAATAAATGAGATATAGGAAAATAATCACCAGATAAAGTACAAGTAGCAGTTTTAAAAACATGCAAAACTTATACTATTTTTCAATGAGCTTCCCATAAACTAGGATGCAAGTCAAAATTACTAGGTTATCTATTTCTAAAAAATTCACATAATAAATCATTAAATAATTATTAAGTAAATCATAAGTTGAGTTCCAACGATTAGGAACATCATGAACAAATTTTTTAGCTTTTCTTCCTTTCTTAATACAAAATTTAGTGCATTCTTCCATTATTTTGGGATGGCCAATTAGGTAACTTATTGCATCTTTAATAGGTTGAACCGAAGCATTAAATATTTTCAAACCATCTTGAATACTTAAATTTAAAATGTGACATGCACACCTAATATGAAAAATATTACCACCTACTTGTGGTTCATAATAATTTTTTAAATCTCAAATCGATGTAGTATTATTAGTAGCATTATCAAAACCGATTGAAAAAATTATATCTACAAAGCCATATTCATCTAAAATCTCTTGAATAATATTACTTATATTTATGGTTGTGTGACTTTCATTGAATACACGAAAATTAATTATTCTATTTTAGCATAATCTAATTATCACCAATCTAATGAGTAGTTACACCCATGTAAGAATTCCTATTCCAATGATCACTCCAAATATCACTGCAAATTAAAATATGAGCTTTTAATTTAAAAAAATTATCTACCAAAATCTTTTTTTGTTCTGTATAATATTTGAAATTTCACGTGTAAAAGTTGTTCTAGACATACATTTAACTTGTGGATTCACATACGTTTGTTGAAAATGTATATATTTCTTTTTTCACCAAAACTAAATGGTAAATGTTCTCCACAAACAAATAATTAATCCACTTTTATATTGTTGATTAGAAAATTTAAATATAAGATTAGAAGATAAAGATGAGTACTCGGGTATTTGAGTTTGCGTCTTGTCAATGCCCAATTCCGTTGGATGGTCCTTCGTCAAGTGCTTCGTTAGTGTTCCATATCCACTTTCTTTTTTCAACTATAGCTAGCCTTGCAATAATTAGACACTGCATTAGTAGTATTTCCTTCGTTATTTAAATTCTTTTTTTTTTAAAATGTTTCATAAACATTTTGGCCTTAGGAGCATTAGAAATAAGAGGTTTTGTCAATTTATTCCCGGAATCGGGAGTTATTTCAATATTATCTCCAAAATTAATAAAAATTTCATTAGAATTTTGACTATTTATTTGAAAATATTAACTTTAACTTTTGAAAAAAAATTATAAAAATATTAACTTGAACTTTTGAAAAAATAAAAAATAAAAAGTAACTAATAGAATTTATGAAAATTAGAGAAAATATATGGTACTTGAAAATAGTATAATAATAAATAAATTAAGATTATAAATATATGGACAATAGATAGAAATTTATAAATAATATTAGTGATTATGAAAAATTTGAGAGTGTTTGAGAGAATTAGAGGGATTGAATTGAGAGAATTGTGAGTTGAAAATGGTAAGGGGAAGGGATACTAATAGGTAAATTTTGTAAATTAAAAAAGAAAGAAAGAAAAGGAAATCACCATTGAAATGGTCATAAGACTGTTACCAACTAGTCTTGTGACCATTGGTGTGTTGTTGATGGCTGGTAGGCCAACAGCCACACCAACGGTCATTTTAATTTGAACTCTTTTTTAAAATAAAAAAAAAAATTTTACTCGGTTCTGGTTCCGAAATTACCAATTTCGGTTTCAGTTCTGATTCCAAAAAATAGAGCATTGGAACTAGAACCTTGTATACGATTCCGATTTTGGTTTCTAGAACTGGATTTGACGGTTCTGGTTTGGAACCGAAAATCGCCGCTTTTCAGAGGTCCAATTCTGACGGTTCCTATTCCAAAACTGGAAATGTGGTCATCCCTAGCTTCATAGCTGTTAAAGTATTCCGTTTACTTATATTACTTATCGCATAGATTGATATTGGTCTTCGAACTTGAAAGAAAGAGCTAGCCGTAGATCAAGTATTGTAAAGAAATAGGATTCTTAGAGCCGTACTCAAGTTAGAGCCTTGAGGTAGTTGAATTTTACTTAGATGCCTTTAGGTGTATAAATTAATGTAAATTACCCAGATCTCTTAAACTTTTGTTTTGAGAATTATAATATATACTGGTCATAGATTAATGGTGGACAAGCATCTAAATTTAACAACTTGTGCAAGACAAAAATGCAAGTTGGAAAAATCTAGATGCATATCATCTTTCTCATCCCTAATATGGTTGCTTGTGTACATCTATGTCAAGAGAGATTTTGTTTTTTTGTTTGTAACTTGAAATTTCTTTGTATTCAAAGAATTTTCCTTTATCTGATACAATGCCTTTGCTTTTATATTACTTGATACTATAACCTAATCAAAATTCTCAGATATGTTTATGCAACTTCAATTGTGAAGGAGAATCATCTACAAAATATACGCAAATGCATGTTCAGAATAAAACCATAAATTTTATGGGTGGCCTAAGGATTTTCTTGAGCTTGGATGAAAAAATTACCAAGGGACACGTTGAAGTGATGATTTTGTATATCACTATATTTAATCTATTGTAAGACTTATTTGTTTGATATATGAATAAAAAATAATATTGGCAAGGAACATTATCTTTATCTCTTTTTAGTTTATAACTAGTAAGTTACACATGTTTTGCACGTATTACATCATGTTTGTCTTTTCATTATTCTTTATTCTTTTCTTTTGGTTTGTTTACAACAACATCATGAAGAGAATATACTATTTATTTATTTTATAAGTCGTTAATATTTTATTTTAATTCTTTTAGGTCAATTAATCTAAAAAATTTACTATTGTTAGATTTAATTTTCCATTTTCTGCTAAAAACTAAGTATTTTTAAATCAACTTGTTTTCAAGCTTTGTAAAATTCAACATGAATTGGTGGTATATTGCCTCAAACAATTTTTTGAAATTGAAATACATAAGCAACATATTGTCAAATGTAGATCTATATAACTTTATTTTTAAAAAACTATTTTGACTTTTCTTAACAATTACTTTGATTCCTCAATTAATTGTATTTTTGTTTGTCATGGTTGTAATTTCATGTAAATTTTATTTTTAGGTGAAATTGTGTGAATATGGAATTGCTGGCTATCTTATTAAATTCACATGTAATCACATAAAATTTGGTGACCATTTTTCCTTATACACAAATGGTGATTGTGGGATAGTTTTTAGTATGATTTTGGTTTCCATAATTAAGACAAAATGATAGTTTAAAGAGATATTCTTTTGTTTTGTTCAACATTAATTTGACAATCGATTGAAAGAGAATTTTTCTCTCCAAAAATTTATATACCATTGTTCACTCCTATATTTTACCTTTATTTCATTGTAACCATGGCGTGTTATTCTAGTTACAGGCCAAGTTTCTTTAACTTTTCAAATTCTACAAACTTGTAATAAACATTAGAGATGACAAAGCTTATTAAGTTCAAAAAATACTCAAAACAATATAGTTATATAATAAAAGTTACTAAACTACATTAGAGAAAATTATTACAAGTACATGAACACAAAAGAAATTCAATGTATTGTTGTTGGGAAAAATTAATCAACATTAGTTTTTTTTTTGTTTAAATTAATCAACATTAATTAAACATGAGTTTTTTCATCTTTTTCTCTTAGAAAGGCAAAGTAGGCAGAGTTTTTTCATAAACTACCTTTGGTTCATCGCACAAACCAACTTTATCAAATTATAACACACATTTTAATATTCAAAGAAATTCATAATTTATAAGTAAATCAATTGTTAAGACAACCTCATTTATATCTTTATCATAGTTTTATATGTCCAACTATTGCCAAAGTAGACAATAATGTCAAAAATAGGGGCTTGTTAGATTTTGTCAATGTATTTTAATCTATACTTTTTAACCTCAGTTACATGTCAAAAGACATCTGTAATACTTTCTAAACAATAATACAATTGTTAAGACAATATTTAAAGATCGGTGCTATTGATTTTACGAAAGGATATAAGCCAACTGCCTGCTTATTAAAGGCTACTATTATTGTACAAAGAGCAATATGAACTAGATTTTGTCATACTTGAAATATGTGTTGCAGCATTAAATCTTGCTTTGATATTATGTCGTGCCAATTATTCTGCCAACCAGCAAAACAATTTTGAGAGGAGTGCAATTATTGTATTTTAGTATTAACATTCAACTCTTGAATACAACTTTGATGTTGAATTTTGATTGCATTAAATGATAATTATCTTCTTAACTTTTATTATTTTGGTTGAAGTTAATATGACATAGATGAGGAGTAAGACTTCATCTAACAATGAATTGGTTAATGAATGGACAATTTAGGGATTTGTATCAACTCATGAAAGGACTCTTGGGTGACTATTATTTTTTTAATCAAATGCGATTAGTAGATTAGTAAATTTATGAGTAATTAGTGAGTAGATAAAGCTTAAGTATAATGACTTGTTTGTCCATTAATTATTAAGTAACTTATATTTCACTTATTGATAATTTAGGTAGATCAAAAAAGGAAGAAACATTTAAAGAGAAAAACATAACTCAAACTTTATAATATTATAGATAGATTATAGATTATAGACTATCAAGAATTGTGTTCTATTGACGGTATTACTAGCATAGGACTTATCCCTATCATCAAGCATTTCTAACTATGAGGAGGCTATTGTTACTATTAATCTATATTTAGTAGTAAAATTTAATTTTACAAAATTAATGCTTAGTCATCCAATTGTTATTTAATCTCTAATTATTTTTTGAGTTATATAAATGTTTGGTATTCTATTTGTTTTTGGTACTCAGATTTCATATAGATTTCTTTTCTATTTTTGTGCTAATGCAGAAGTCAATCCTTTTTTTTTATTTTTAAAAACGTACAAAGTTTTTCTCGGATAAATGGAAGCCATTCAAGTATTTTTAATCTTAGAATTAACTGTTAAAAGAAGCTAAATATCTTCAATATTCAATATAATATTTGTTATTTTTAGGTTAAAGAATACTTGTGCTGAAGCACTGGACTACGACTAGTTGCCCTATATTACTGAATCTTAACCTAGGACTTCCCTTTATCCCAGTCACACATTTTAAATTGGAAAATTTCTGGTTGTTTCATCCCAGAATTTCAGCAATTTTCTATTGCAAGCATGGTCTGGGCTTCCCTAAAATTTAATTGAATCTATTATCCAATTTTATGAGGCTGCTAAGAATTGGAACAGGAATTCTCTTGATAACATCTTTTGGAAGAAGAAAAAACTCTTATATAGGATCTTGGGAATTGAAAAATCATTAGAATAGTAGCTTTTTCATTTTCTCAGTAATTTGGAGAAAGAATTTCAACAAGAACTTGAAGGGATTTTAGTCCAAGAGAAGGACATCTGGGACATGAAATCCCATATGAACTATTTGATTTGGGAGATTTCGACCCAAAACTTTTGTAAACCACTGCCACGTGTAAAAGGAAAGAAATAAGATAGTAAACCTTAAGTTTTCTATGGGAGCTTGAATATCTAGGGAGTATACATCAAAAAAGCATATTTGGGCTTTCTTTAAATATTCTCTTTTTCACTGATTTTGTTCAACTTGACCTCCAAGCTTATTGGGGTATGGGCCCTCTCCAGGTTGCAGACCGTTAGCCTCCAATCTCTTAAGCCACCCAATCCTGATATATTCACCCAATTCTTTATTAGAAGTTTTGGAATATTCTTGGGCCTTCTGGTATTCAGTTTGTTCAAAAATGGTTCCAATTGAAACATTTTCCTCTTGGAATTAATAATGCCTTCCTATACCTAGTTCCCAAAGTGGAATTTCTAGATTCTATTAAACAGTTTCGACCAATTAGTTTATGCAACTCCTCTTATAAAATTCCAACCAAAATCTTGTTATTAGAATGAGACCTTCGATGGAGAAACTTATTAGCCCCTTTCAATCGATCTTTTATTTCTGGTAGAAGTAGGGGAGATAATGTTATCCTGGTTCAAGAGACAATTTTCAGATTAAGGAAAAAAATATATCAAACAACGTTTGTGTACTATCAAAATTGATTTGTAAAATGATTATGAAAAGCTTGGATAACATTTCATTAGAGAAGCCAGCTCTACTCTTTTGTGGCTTTCCCTACTCTTTCATTCAGGTTGAAATCATCATGCATTGTATCACTACTTTTACGTTGGCTGTTCTCCACAATGGAAACCTCTCTAACTAGATTTTACCTTCAATACGTATAAGACAAGGAGACCCTATGTTCCTTATTTGTTCATATTGTGCATGGAATTCTTGTTCCAGGCTATTTCTGGGGAAGTGGAGGCAAATAGATGGATTCTTTATCTTTCAGGAGAGGCCAAAGGTCCTTACTTGTCACATTTTATCTTTGCGGATGATGTTATTCTATTCTCATCTACAAATAAAAAGTCCATTAAGGCTGTAAATGAGGTGCTAAAGGATTTTTGTTTTTGCACAGGCATATATATTAATATAGAAAAGTCCAAAATTCTATTCTCCCTTAATACCCTGCACTGGACATAAAATTTGTCACTAGAGAGCTAGAGCTTCAATCAATTGAAGATTTGGGAATATTTGGGTTTTCTTTAAATCACAATAAAGCCTTGACCAAAACCTACAAGTTTGTTGTAGAAAACCTGCTTTCTCTAGAAGTTGGAAGAAATGTTGTCATATAGCTATTATTGGCAACCACACCCAATGACTATCTACAAGCAGCATCCTTGCCTATTAAAACTTAGAAAGATATTGATAGAGCACAAAGGGATTTTTTATGGGATTCTACTACTGTGAGAAAGCAGATGATTTAGTTAATTGGGAAAGTATCACCTGTCCAAAGAAGTTTGGAATGCTAGGTTTGAGACATACTACCCTAGTCAATAGGCAGCTGTTGGCCCCAAACCAACCTAAGAGAAGGGTGAATTAGGTTGTTTCAAAAAATAAATCTTTTAATGTGCTTAATGAAAATGCAAACTTTGTGTAATAAATGAATACTTAAGCACAAATGATCAAAAATAAATATTTAACAATTAAAACTTAAAGAACAAATGTAAAGATTGAGATAGAAAATATCAAACCAAACTCCCAAACTTCTCAAGTTTGGAGTATATCCACTAGTAGTGCCTCTTCAAAGAAGGTGAGGCAATAACCTTCTTGTAGCTACACAAAGTAGGCTCACCCTTGCACCACTTAAATTCCTCTAGTTGAGCCAAAGGATTTTACATTACAACCTCACTTTTGTACACTTGTTATCCCTCCACTCTTACACTTGAAGATCACTCACTAGTCTACTCTTGCTCACACTAATTCCCTCTAGTTGAGCCAAGAAAACTACACTACCCAAACCAATACAACCCACTATATTTTAGCCTATTTCTTTCCCAAATATCTCTTATTAGTGTTTGTATTGAATGCAATAGTTCTACTCTTTAGTTTTGCAATTATAGACTTGGGGGTATTTATAGATGCCCAAAAAACTGCATCCAACAATTCTCTAACAGCTATTTTCTGTTTACTGAAAAACTAGCCGCTAGAGCTTTCGGATGGCCAAATGCGTCCAAAGGAACTAGCCGTTGGACCTCTCGGCTGGCCGCTGCTACGCCGTGCGTCCAACGTTCCATTAGATGTGTTCTGTAGAATGTATTTGTCTTACTTTGTTCGGACGTTCGAGACATGCGTCCGAACTTGTGTCTGGTCGATGTCAATGTCTTCTAGAATATTGATCGGACGCTATTTTTTGTCCAAGGCTGCTTCAGGTTCTCTGTGTTGGACGATTAACATCGTCCGAATTGTCTTCCTTTCGGACAGTCATCATCGTCCAAATTATTTTCTTGTTGTTTTCTAGATTGTGTTTGGACAATTATTTAAGTCCGAACCTTCCTGTTTATCTGCTCACTTATTTTCAAATCGTTAGAATGATTTGGTCATCATCAAAATATGATTATTACAACTAGGGTTCAACAACAGTTTTATCAAAGAGGTGTTGAAAGTGGCTAGCCGATCAAATAAGCCATGATGGCAGGTATTAACTCGTAGTTATGTGGGTCGAAATAGTCCAGACAGACTTACTCTTCTATCCCTGAAAATTAGCCAAGGATGAATCAATTATAGATGTTTGACCAGAACCTGGAAGTCTTCAATGGAGAGGCTATGCTGGCTGTTTGGAGTAGGGAAAATACCATTCTTGTATATATGGCATGACAAATGGTTCCCAAAAGGCCCCTTGAGAGGACTAATTCATGCCCCCCCTAAAATAGGATGAGGATATATTCCACGAAAATCAGTAATATTTTTGGACTACAAGGTTCTTGGAATAAATAGTTCATTGTCTTTTGAGCTCTCAGATAATTGTGGTGGCTCTTTCCAAGGTCTTGCCTCGACCTCATGTTGATTCCAGTCTTAACTCTACTCTGGACCAAATTTATTGGGAACCAGATGCAAATAGAGTTTTTTCCATGAAATCTGCTTATCAGCTTGCGTTGGAAGCAAAACTGGATAATTTATCAGATTCTCATACACACGTGATTGATTTCTAATACATTTGAAAACTTAACATGCTTGGTCGAACAAACACTTCATTTTGACTTACTTTCTTAGGCAGACTCCACTCAAAATAATTGTTGTTTACTAGAACATCACTCAAGATGAATTGTGCTCCGAGTGTAAGAGGGCCAATGAGAATGTGTAACACATCTACCCCTTAAAGAATGCTCTGTGGCAAAGGATTTTTGGACTGGACTGGAATTCCTTTCCTTTCATGCTGACACTTTACCTGACTAGATTAAGAAGCAAAGTTGATTCACATCTATAGAGAAGGGAATAGAGGAGCTGACTGGCTGACAAAAAGAAGGGTTTCTTCCAAGAACTCTATTGATTTTGTTACTTTGGATGGTTGTCCACAAACTATACATTCTATTTTGGTGGATGATATACAGGGATTATGTTTCTCATAAGTCTTTTGATTTAGTTATTGTTATTTACTAGAATTTATTAAAAAAAAAAAAAATTTCTACCTTGTGTGAGGCTCTTTAAAGTCCAAGTTCAATCCAAGCAAAAAATTACACATAAAATCGGCTAAATATTCCCACAATATCGAGTCCGAAGTCGGCTTCAATAGTTACATAATTTCGAGCAAAGTTTGATTAATTATAGAACCTATAAACTATCCAAGAACATGTTTCATAATTTGTTTTTTAGCAACATGAATATTCATTCATCATCAACAAATATGTACATTCCATCTATTACATTATTTATAATAAACTGTATTATATTAGGGTGATGATAATTTTGTTAATGACACTCCATTCTACTTGCAATTTTCGCAAAAATATACCTAATAAACAAGAGGAGTGACAATACTACAAAACCAATTAATGCATTGAATCCTGAATTATTAAATGGATTAGCTTTAAGCAGAATTATCCTAATGTAGACGTGGTACAAACTCGGCCAATGCCTTAACTGACTAAGGAGGTGTTTGGTTTATAATTGAGAATCGGAATCGGAATGAGAATCATAAATTCTATTATTGGTATGGATTTATATCATTCTCCCTTACTTGTTTGGTTTGAAATAGAAATGAGTTTCATTATGTTAATGAGTTACTCAATTTGAAACTCATGTCAGAAGTAGAATGAGAGTAGGTATTTTCTAACACTTTCATTCCCATAAAATGATTTTCATAGTACTCAACCAAATAACATCTTTAGGATCATTAGTATTTTGATTTTCATTTCCCCTCTCGTACCCATAAACCAAACACTTGTAATTGGGTTAAAGTTTAGGTTTAAATTTAACTGGACTTTAAATTTAGCACGTTGGTAATCCAAGCTTGGGCTGGCACCAGAATTTTATTTCACAAAACAAGCAATTTGAGTTCAATTTCATAACATATGAGTTTGATTTGTTATCAAATTTAAGCAATAAGAATTTGCATTTGTTATAGTAATTTTCAAGTTTGGATCCAATCCATTCAATGGGCATGAAACTTAAAACTTATTAAGTAAACAAAATCAAATTGGCTTCAATAAAAACTCGTTGATATTGATATTACAAAAATTAAACAAGTTAAATTTTTGAGCTAATCTTTTCTGTTCTATAGCTACAAAAAACCTTTTTTGGAGCATTGATGAACACCAAAAATTATAATTTAAATTGTTAATTTTAAACATGTGATTGTTGGCCCCAAAAGCAACCTAAGAGGGGGGGTGAATTAGGTTGTCTCTAAGAGACAGATTTACAATGAAACAAACCTTTTTACGTGCTTAATAGAAATTCAAACTTTATGCACCAAATGAAAACTTAAGCACAAGTGAATACAATAGATATTCAACAATTTAAGCTTAAAGAACAATTAAGAATATTGAGATTAGGAGAATCAAACCAAACTCCCTAGCTTCTCAAGCTTGGAGCTTATAATTACAAAGAGCTTCTTACAAGGCAACTACCAAGTTCACAACTTGAAGTTCAGCCACTAAAAGTCTCTTCAAAGTAGGTGAGACAATAACCTCTTGTACACAAATGAGGATCACTCTTGCTCACACTAATTTCCTTTAGTTGAGCCAAGAGTTTTACACTCACAACCTCCCTTTGTTACAATTGTTATCTCTCCACTCTCACACTTAAAGAACTTTTACACTTCTAAGCTCTTTTCACACTACCTATACTATTACAACACTTGTACCCACTATTTCTCTCAAATAGCTCAAGAATTGTTTGTAATCAATGTAGAAGTCTCTTTTCATTCTCCAAATCAGACCTACGGGTATTTATAGTTGCCAAAATATCTGCTTCCAACAACTTCCCAACGCTATTTTCTGTTTACTGGAAAACTAGCCGTTGGACCTTTCGGACGTCCGATGCAGCAAGAGTGCGTATAACAGACAGCCGTTGGACCGAGAATGATATAAATCCATACCTCTAATACAATTTATGAGCTCTTTAGGTGTTCGTTCGGACGTCCGAGGATGCGTCCGAACATGCGTCCGATAGAAGCGATGTCTTCTGGAAAATGCTCGGACGCTGTTCTTCGTCCGAGGCTTGCTTCAAATTCTTTGTGTCGGACGATTGCCATCGTCCGAAGCTCTGTCATTCGGACAGTCATTTGCGTCCGTGAAGTAAGTCATTCGGACGATAATATGCGTCCGAACCTACTTGTTTTTCTGCACACTTGTTTATCAAACCATTAGTATGATTTGGTCATCATCAAAACATGATTAACATAACTGGGGTTCAACAGTGTTTGGTTTATCTAATTGAGAATCAGAATCGGAATGAGAATCATAAATTCTATTATTGGTATGGATTTATATCATTCTCCCTTACTTGTTTGGTTTGAAATAGAAATGAGTTTCATTAGACGAATGAAGGTACTTGCACAAAAAATCAAAACTCTTATACACATCTAATCCGTATAAAAGACAGTCAAATCAGCTTAAAACCTGTCTCATAGTACTCAACCAAATAACATCTATAGTATCATTAATTTTGATTTTCATTTTCCCTCTCGTACCCATAAACCAAACACTTGTAATTGGGTTAAAGTTTAGGTTTAAATTTAACTGGACTTTATATTTAGCACGTTGGTAATCCAAGCTTGGGCTGGCACCAGAATTTTATTTCACAAAACAAGCAATTTGAGTTCAATTTCATAACATATTAGTTTGATTTGTTATCAAATTTAAGCAATAAGAATTTGCATTTGTTATAGTAATTTTCAAGTTTGGATCCAATCCATTCAATGGCCATGAAACTTAATCTGGTAACTTATTAAGTAAAAAAAAATCAAATTGGCTTCAATAAAAACTCGTTGATATTGATTTTACAAAAATTAAACAAGTTAAATTTTTGAGCTAATCTTTTCTGTTCTATAGCTACAAAAAAGCTTTTTTGGAGCATTGATGAACACCAAAAATTATAATTTAAATTGTTAATTTTAAACATGTGATTGTGAATTTACGCACATATGGATAAAAAAATTTTCTACTTTTGTACGAAATCCTAAATTTAAAAGTAATTCCAAACTCGACAAAATAAATAAAAATAAACTGATTTGAACTTGTTTACACCTTCATTATATGTTTTATTATTTTTTATTTTTTTTTGGCACCTTCACTATTTATTTATTTGTTTACACAAAGCCTAAAAATGCTGAATATTCGAAAGAAAACATATACTAATCAAAACAGGTGGCTGACCCTTCCTATTACAGTACTGCTAACTGCACACGTCCTAAGGTGAAGTTCATCCAGGTAAGTTCTCTGTTCATATCGACCCACAATTAGGGTTTCAATTTTTGCATACTACGGATTCCAATTTTGCCTCTTTATACTTGATCTATTTTCCAATCCTAAAATGTTTTCGACTTTCTATGCCTATTTTTCTTCAGATGTATGTTTATTTCATCAATTTCTACATACGTATGATGATTATCCCTTAGAAATGATTTTTTTAGGGATTTTATCTATCGAAGATGTTAGAGGTAAATAAGACAATTTGTGTCAAATTTTTAATTTTTTTGTTTTGGTTTTTAATAGAAATGGAGGACACTGGATTTCTTTTTTTTTTTTTTTTTTTTTTTTAAACTTTTTTAACCTATTGTTTTATGTAAAATCTGATTTGGGATTGAGGAGTATTGCATTTTCATCAAGAAAATTGATTTCACTGTGACCGAGTTTTAGGCATATGGGGTTCTAAGTTTGTTTGAGCTGTGAAATGTGTAAGTATTTGTTGGATTATTAAGAATTAAGATGGCAATTACAAAGATAGAATATTGTCCTACAGTAGTGGTACGTAGTTGATATGTTTAGAGGGGAAGAATCACAAATTTTGGTGCTGGAAATATATATCAATCTGCTCGTGTTTTGTGGTTTGGCATTTGGCTTCATTGGATAACTTTTTCAAGATATGGATAATAAAGCTTCAAGAAGTTTGTTAGATGTCTATCTTCTGTTGCCTCTAGATTATACTACTATATGAAAAGTTCCGGCCTATTTGATACTTAAATTATGCCCCAGTTGTCAAATTAGTCACCAAATTATTTTAGTGACCAAAAAGGTCACTGAACTTATAAAAGTGCGTCTATCGGATCACTCTGTCTATTTTCCTATTAAGTGCTCCGTTAGTTTGATCATGTGCGTCTCATGCGTCTTTTAGGAGAGGGAAAATTTGTCCCGAAAAAGGCCCCCTTTCTTCCCCATAGATCCGAGTTGCAGAAGGATAGCTCAAAAATGCAGACGTCATTATGGTGGATAAAATAGTTGTTGAAAATGGTAGTAGCAGGCTTGAGCTCACGACAGCATCAACAAGGCCATCAGCACAATTACAGAGGGAATTGTGATCAACCCAGATATAGCTTGAACCGAAAATGGAAATAGCATAATCATCAGCCATTGCCCTCTAGCCATGTGCAATCCAGTGGGTTTGCAGTCATGTGCAATCCATTCATAATGATCTGGATTGTGATGCACACACCATTAAGCAATGTGGACATTCAATCTGTGGATATCAATGGTTCTAAAGTTGTTCATTATAAATTCCTGCTTCAATTTAATGACCATATCATGCCACAGAACTGCCATCCCCGCCACCCCCTTCCCCCTTTCAGCTCACCACCACCTTCCCTCCCCCCTCTAACCCCCCTCCCAGATCTGACCACCCCTTGCCCTCTCCCCTTTCCTCTTCAGCCCCCAATCTGAACCCTCCATTTGAACTCCTCAACCCCCAAATCCGATCCCCACCCCTAGATTTGACCCCTTGCATTCGATAGCTTTAACTGGAGGTTTATGGATTGTGTGCAGGTGTGTGAGAGAGAGAGTGGAACAGTTATGGTGGTGGTGATATTTGTGGTGCATGTAGGTATTTGAGAGAGAGAATGGAGCAACCATGGTGGTGGTGTGAATATTGATGATAAAGATAGGGAAATTTTAGGGTTGAACTGAAAGGAAAGGAGGAACTTTGACAATTTTAGCCTTTAAAAACACACGTGAAAAGTTACGTGATTGGTCAAATGGAACATTTAACGGACAAAATAGACGGAATGACCTCCAAGAAGCATATTTAGAAAATTAGTGACCATTTAGACCGCCAAATCGACAACCGAGTATAATTGAAGGACCTTTTAGGCCCATTGGACTTCATCTTTGAATCATTCTATATGTTTTTTTTTACTAAGATTTTAGCTTGAAAAGAATTGATGTGGGTCTTATAAGCTTCTAACTATGCTAAAAAACCTTTGTTAAACCATGCAATATCTTCGGTTTTCACTGCACTGGTTATTACAGCGTATTGTAAAGTCTGGTGATAACGGATAACATTACTTCTTGGTTGGAAATTAAGGTCGAGGTAAAAGATATGAGAAGAGGAAAGAACTTAAGAGATATTATTGACTAAAATAGTTCAGCATGGGGTAACATACCAAGTTGCATTCCGGTACATCTGGATGCTTGTAGGAGTAGGCTATTCTGTTACTATTCTGTAATACGTAATGTTTTCAGAGCAGTCCGGAATCTATTGGAATTCCTGCAATCCTCACATGTAACGATTTTTTGATGTCCTGGTCACATCCAGATAATGACAATTTTTTTTTTGTTTGATGGTTTTTGTTCTTACTTATTGATTGTTCTTACTTTCCATTTCTTGAGCAGATAGTAAAAAATTAGGGTGATATTTGTGTACTTGTTTATTATTGTATTTCCTAAGTGTTCTTTGTACTTCAGTTCTTTTCATTTGGGAAGGTAGGCTACCCTTTTTGTCTGTCTTTATTGCTATATGCTCTTTTGAATGCTTTGTATCAAAGAAAGTTTACTTGATTGAACTGGATTTTAAGATCTTTGGATGCGCCTCCTAATTGAAGTTTGGTTTGTTCTTTCAGTTTCTGAAGTTTAAAGATGGCAGCTAAGTACATACTTTCTGGTCTGGCTGGATCATTTGCGATAGCATATGTTTGTGACTATTTAATTGCTGATAAGAAGATTTTTGGAGGCAAGTGACTGTCATTTTCTGCAGTACTTTGATTTTGATTCTGTCCTCTTTTTTATATCATTTCTGGTATTTTGTTTTAGGTACTACTCCAAGTACTGTTTCAAATAAGGAGTGGTGGGAAGAGACGGACAAAAAATTTCAGGCATGGCCTCGCACTGCTGGTCCCCCGGTGGTCATGAACCCCATCAGCCGCCAAAATTTCATTGTCAAGAACCGTATTGATCAGTGAAACTGCAGAGCTGGCCTCTTTCTTTCTAATGTCGTCTCTGTGAAAGAGTACAATGTTTAGTTTGATATAATGGTTAGCATGGATGTAAGTGCATCCGAAAGAGTAAATCTCGACATTTCAGGCTTAAGCTTGTGTTGCCCCATTTAAATGTTTGTCATTATGCATTTAGACATCATTAATAATGTCAGTCCAATACCATGCATTCTGGAATATGATTTTCAAGCAAGCTTCTGGCTGAGATGCTTTATGCATCTGTTGTTTTCCTACTCTTTCCATAATTATCTTGATGACTTGTGAATTTCTCCTTGATATTGGTTTTTTGCTCTTCTTGGACTGCTTTTCCGAATGACTCAGCAGTTTTTTACACACTAACCCCTCCGCAGGTGCATGCACGTGCCAATTGGTTTTAGGGGTATATATATACAACTGTGCAGGCTTATTTGGGACAACAGAAGTAGATATTCATGGCGGAAAAAAGTGAACTTGAATTAATATGGTGTTTGAGAACTTGAGGATCTATCCCACTTTCACTTGCTACTATTTGATCTTTCACTTGTTTCTATTTGATCTTGTGTTCTTGTGGAGTCTATCTCATCATCCATGACCTGATGGAAAGGCTTTACCTAACTTAAGAGAACATGCTGTCTTGTGTATACACAAATTGCTTCCTTAATCGACAGGAAGCTGGGAATTAACGTTATCATAAGCAAGCTGAAATTACAGAGAAAAGACTAGTAGAAGTATTTTAAGCTAAACATGATTACGTATGCAACTGCCTGAACATTGAAAGGTTCAAATTCTGAAGCATTAGCAAAAAGAGAGAAGAATGACATCCAAATACTGCTGTTAACTGAGCAAACATACAGGAAATTGAGAGCATCTCCTCCAAGTTAAGCATCTTTTAACAAAATGTCAATTATGTGATTAGACACTTAATGCGTGATACGTTACAAATTACCATAATTGAAGGAGGAGTTTTGCTTTTATCCTCCCCCCGGGTTCTTAATTGGAGAAGATGACAAGCTGAGTTTCTCTTAAGCCTTTTAATATAGGACAGATGAGCTACCCCAATGCGTACAGAAATCCATCACCTTCTCCATCGTGTGACAAATATCAAAACTGCAGCTATGTATTTGGGATGATGCCTCCATAACTTAAATGGAGGATTCCTGATCCTGAGGGAAGAGACATTAACCACGTCTCGATGAACAGAATTCTGTGCACTCATTCTGTTAGTATTTCTAAAGCATTTCAACAACCTTCTCCATCTTTGGTCGTTTTGCTGGAGTAATGTCTTTATAGAGCAGAAAACTTTCATTGCTGCAAGCATTTCTTTTCTCCAAGCAAATAACAGTCCTTTGCTTTGCATCAAGTATCTACTCTGGTGTTTCACCTCTTAAAGGCGCACCCCTAACCCCACTTCACCAAATCTTCTTCTACTGGTAATCGAGTAGCAAGGATCTCAAGCAAAACTACCCCATAACATTAAACATTTCCAGTTGCTGTAATTTGCATGGTATTAAGCATATTCTGTAGCAACAAGGAACAAGAGGAAACATTCACATTATCAGAAAAAAGAGCATAGCTTGATCATAGAAAATTGAATGGGCTGTTATAGAGAGGAGACAAGAGTGTGACTAACCTGGGGGAATATATCCAAATGAGCCTGCAATTGCACTGACACTTGCTGTCCCTCTCAGCGGGTCTAAGAGCTTTGATAGTTGAACTTCAATAACCAAAGGGTTAAAATTAGAATCTAGAAGAAACCTGAAGGACTGTCAAGGTGAATAACGGCCACAAGATGCAGGACTGCTGATCCTTCTGCTACTCCAATCGCAATGGAAAGTCTCATTGGCCAAACAGGTTTCTTGGTAGATTCATGAAGAACCTGAGCCAATTTACTATCAGAAAGTACTGATGTAACAAAAATGCGACATCTTCGGAGATTATAAACCAATAGGATTTATCAGATTGGCATAAGTGAGTTTACTCAGCTTGCAAGCACTCTAATCATTTTGCTTTGATGAATAATTAACCCTTTGTATATTGATCTCAGCTTCTTAACAGACAAAATCATGCCAGATGCCATGTCTGCTCTGTAGACAGTGCTGAAAAAGTCCCAACGCCAAGTTTATTTGATTCTTTCATAATTGCATTCCTGCAGCATCAAAATCCATTGCTTGCCTATGGTTTTCAATAAAAACATTCCCTTCTATTATGACTGGTTTCCAGTAGTTTTCATCATTAGTAGTTCCACTACCTCGTGCAGATTCCTCTTGTCTCTCCCTCATCATATATAGCAATATAACAATGGTCACAGATACAAAAACAGTCCAAATCGGAACCAATGACAGCCAATATGATCCTGTAAGAAACCCTGTGATGGTAATTAACATAACCAGAACCATTTAAATTTCTTCATGAAGCACTCAACAGCTCACTACAGAGACTATTGTTCCCAAAAACGCTTGAATTTTGGGCTCTTGTGGAAAGGCACTAAGGTTGGTATTGGGCCAGTCGATTGTTTGAAAATTGAACCTCTATGAAACTTAGCATGCCCTTCGGCAGTTGGAAAATATTCCCAATGAGCTGATTATTAGAAAGATCTAAAGAGGTACATTTATGGGAGTCCACCAGCTTGATGAGTCTTCCCTAATTGGAGCTCAAATTAATGCAGTCTGCAAGTTCTTCATATGACATATCTCAGGAAGAATACTTCCAATTATATACTTCCCATCTTCAATTCAAGCAGCTCTATGCAATTGCCAATCTCATCGGATATCACCCCTCTAATAAATTGACTCAATAGCAAGTATTGCAGCCTAGAAGTACTGCAGATCTCCTGTAGAATAGTGCCATTGAGTCTGTTGCCGCTTAACTGAAGTCTGTTAAGATTCTTGCAATTTAGACCAGTAATTGCGATCTCTCCAAATAGACTATTTCAAAACTTTCCTGCAGATGAAATAGCCAAAAGTGTGAAAAATAATTAAGCCAGTATGCCAACAGATTTATTTTAGTGGTCGCAGGGATGGGAGGAGGAATACAGAGAATACAGACTCCATTCTAAGACAGTAGACAAGGCACCATTACCACTACCGGTTTCTAGTGGTTATTAAGAACATAAGAACTTGGGAGTTTACTCTTAGCTGCAGTGAGCACTCTAGAACTTCTTTTAAACTAAATTTCAGCTCTATTTCCATGCAGTGGTTTTTTATGCTGCTGAAGAACATGCTATCGATACTTTACCACTATTAGCAAAACAGATACAGCTGTATAAATGCAATGCGAAAGTTATCATGGAAAAATTTAGAGGGCCAGAGAGAGTGTGTGAACAAAATACGTTACTCAAAACCAGCAAAATAATGCGAGTACCTGATAGTGAAGATGATGTTCAATTGAGAAACAACTAAGCAGTAATTCACATGATACATAAAACTAGACACACACGCACAAAAAAAAAAAGGAAACTATCACTAAGAACAGAGAATTGAAAATTAATTGTGCTCAACACCTGACAGTCAAGTCTGGAACGAAGAGAAATACACCAGTTCAATACCATGATGCAAGTCCTCAATTTAAAGCACAATTTGAACGATCACTTTGTCATGTCACCCAGATGAGAGAAGCGCAACTTTATCGCCTTGCTAGTGGACTCGAGATAGCTGCAACCTGGAGTCTTTAATAAACTTCTCTGTTCCATCGATTTCCATGCGTTCCTTGAACTGTCCCATAAGCCTGCAGTAGCATACATGCCCGCGATAACCACAAAGTTGGCTGAGTTTTCAGGTTCAATTTTCTCTAAATGCTTGGCTGCTACTTTACCAATAGACATGTCACCATAATTGTAACATGCCCCGAGAATCGTACCCCAAAGAGAAGCATTATGCTTAATATTCATGTTGCAGATCAGATTATAAGCTTCTTCTAGATGACCTCCTCGTGCAAAGAGGTCTACCAGACAAGAGTAGTGCTCAGGAGTTGGAGAAACATTATAGTTGCTAACCATTTTATTAAAACATTCCCATCCTTCACCAGTCAAGCCATTATGGCTACATGCTGATAGAAGAGACAACAAAGTCACATCATTAGGCTTCAATCCTTCATTTTCCATCTCCTTATAAAGTGATACAGCCTCATTCAACCCAAACCCATTTCTGCCAAACCCAGTAATCATTGTTGTCCAAGTAATGACATTTTTCACCTCAATTTCATCAAAAATAAACTTAGCATCTTCAATATCTCCGGATTTAGAGTACATGTCAATTAAAGCATTACCCATGGCCACATCAATATGAGTTTGATACTTAAGTGCAAGAGAATGTATTTGTTTCCCCAAGCACAAAGAAGCTGTATCAGCACATATGCTGAGCAAGGAACAGAACATTACATTATCAATTGCCACATGCATCAGGCGTACTTCATTGAAGAGTTCCACAGCTTCACTGATATTTTTACCTTTATGGGCGTATCCTGTGATCAATGATGTGCATGATATGATGTCCTTGTTCTGCATATTTTTGTAAAGATGATTTGCACGGTCTACACTTCCACATTTTGCATAGGCATCAATTAAAGAACCAGTCAAATTACTATGTAACTCAAAACCTAGTTGAATGATGAAACCATGTATTAGACCAACTTGTACATCAAAAGTCCACCATCACCAACGGAGGCTTTCAAAACACTTCCAAAGGTAAAGCAATCCGGAAGCAAACCTACAAATAGTTAGTCCAAGTATGATCTAAAGAAATGAAAAAAATAAAAAAAGAGCAAAAAGGACAGGGCCATAACTGGAATAGAAATAACAAGATTATCTCTTTTGGCATACCTTCTCTTAACATTAGACAAAACATTAAAAAAGCATTATTATGGAATCCTTGAATGGCAAATCCACCAATGATCACATTCCAACATGCTAAATCCCTCTTCATCATCAAATTGAAAACAGAAAAAGCTTCCTCCATTTTCCCACATTTGGAATACAAATCAACCAATGCACTCTGCACAAACAAATTTTCCACAAATCTACCCTTCTCAGCAAGCCCTTGAATCTGCTTTCCTCTGTACAAACACTTTAAATTTGGTGCACACCCGTAGGGCACTCCCATAGGTGTACTGATTGGATCTAACGCCCTCCTTGTGCATTTCTGATGTGTAAACACCCTCAGAGCTTCGTCTAATTTTCCATTTTGAGAGTACCCCGAGATCAATGCAGTCCAAGAAACCACATTCCTTTCAAGCATTTTATCAGCCACTTTACCAGCGTTTATCATATCACCCAGTTTTGAATAAAATATGATCAATTTTGTGTTTAAATGGACATTGGAACGAAACCCATTAATTACAATGTGAGCATGAGCTAAATGACCTGGTCTTTTAGCATTTGCATTGATGCACAGTTGCAGAAGTTTCAAGTATAGAGAATAGCCTGGAGGCCTTGATCCAGAGAAAAGGGGCACCATTGCTTCTCTTAAGGTTCCTGGATTGTGCAGCGATGTCGCATTTGAATGTAGTGATGCACATTGGGGCATTAACCTTGTTTGGTAGATTTGGGATATGATGGCAGGACCCCTTTGCAATGGGAAAAACAACCCCGTTCCAATCTTCAGATAGGCACCAATAACCATATACTGGAAACAGTTCATGAAATGGTATTATTAGAACTTCTATGAACTTGAGATTGTACTTCCCTTACATGTTCCAGAGCTGTCCATGAAAAATAAATGCCATCAGCTCTGAATAAGAGACGAGCAGCCTACTTTGAACAATGAAGTTCTAAAAATAGACATCTTTGACTAAAAAGACACGACGCCAAGAGAACCATTTATAGTTCTAATATCAAAGAGAAGCAGCACTTAAGATGAACTTAACAGAGAGAAAGAGAAAAGTGACAAAGAAAAAGAGAAAAGCAAGAGGATAAGGACAGTTCTATTGAGATTGAAGAAATGACCTCGACAAGTAGGAAAGTCTAGACTCATTGAGATTGAAGAAATGACCTCGAAAGACTGGACAATTGAAATTAACAAAATAAGAAAGCTATGAGATAAATACAGAACCATCCTGAGACTGGCCTTGGAGAAAAAAAAAAAAAGAGAGAGACAGAGCCAAGAACAGTTCAACTTCAGAGCTAAAAATACTTAGATTCAAATGGACATGTAGCACGAAGATTCTTGAAGTAAAAGCCTCGATAATAAATGCAAGTGTATAAAACTCTAATACAAGTTTGAGAAGGAAACTAAGCCAAATCAACCAAAAGAAAACAGCAGACTTTCAACTATTGCAGCAAAACCAAGGTGACGGTTCGTCCAATATTAAAATCTATAATATTTTAACGACATAAGCCACATAATTTGCAAGAAAAGGGAACATCTCATAAAGGTCAGTGGATAAAAGACAGGAGGCAGAGGTTAAATTAAGACTACCGAAAGACTTTCATGAGCAAAACAACGCATTTCAATTGCACAAAAGATAATTCTCCTTAACAAACTAGAACAAAAGTACTTCGATTATCTGAGCCTAATTTTCAGTAAGCACTCTTCAAAATTAGAGATCAAAAAATCAATAATTATACAAGCACAACTTGATTGTGAGTCAAATCACATACAAGACCAACTGTGCAGGAAATGCATTCCACGATATTACATTCCACTAAAACTCCGCACTGAAAAGAAGTTATGTGTACAATAAACAGGTCATCCCAATCAAACAATGTCTTAAAGCTGTGCTTCGTCTTGTTTACACCCACACTCGAGAAAATGAAACATTCAGTCAGCTCAAAATCATATTCTTTAAAATCATTAATGGTGGAGCTCACAAAGATATTCACTTCAATAATATATGTCAATTTTCACAATTACTAAAGAATTAGAAAAAAAAACAATTACCCAAATGTTTGTAATCCACAATCCCCCCAAAAAAAAAAAAAAAAACAAGTCCCATCTCTGTCCAAACTGAAACCAATTTTGCGTTTGATTACCGAAAAAACCAAAATCAATTAAAAAAAAAAAAAGGTGGTAGTATTATACTGTATTACATAAAACAAGAAGATATGTACTAATTAGAAAACCAAAAATGTTCCAACACTTACTTCGGTGGATAGCTACGTTTTTTCTCCCTTTTGGCTGCCTGGATTGGTTCACCTCGTCTCTCTGGTCCACTGGTAAACATTCAGCATGGAGGAGTGAAAAGAAAAAAGAAAAAAGAAAAAAGGTTTCAAGTAGAATGAGAAGTAGTCTTTGGGGGAGAAGAGAAAGAGAGCGGAGATTCGTAGATAGGGTTAATTACAATTTACAGTTGCAATTAGTCCGAACCCAAATAATTTTCCTATACGTTATTTATCTTTTTAAAGATTTAATAATACAAATAAGGGTTAATAACACTTTATCCCCGACTAGGCGAATAATTACACTTTCCTTTTCTAAATTATAAAAATATACTTTACCTCTTATCGATATTATTGATCTTTTATAAATTATATAATATTTTAATATAATTCATATCAATATATTTCTTGGTCAAATTTTTAATTTTTGTAATTTAATTTTATATTATTTTGTATTTGAATGTTTAATTATAATAGTAAAATAATTCCTAAATGGGCTAATTTTCTACTGAAAATTCTTCTTCAAAAATATTGTGCAACAATATATTTTTTTTGTAAAGCTTTGTGATTTTTTTAATGTCAATTAATGATTTTACAATTTTAATATTTGGATGAACCTGTGTAAATTACAATGTCAAATATAATATAATTAAACATTTTATCACATTTTAACTTCCTAATTATTTTGTTATTATATTTTATTATAATAATAATTTTTATTATAATATTAGTTTGTTATTATATTTTATTTTTTTCTGATATTATAAAATTGTTAAAGGAAAAATCATGTGAATGGGGCAAACTGTAATTTTTTAGTTTAGGGGGGTAAAGTGTAATAACCTACCTAGTTCAAGGGGCAAAGTGTTATTAACTCTACAAATAACTACATAAAAGATGGTTTATATATATATAAAAAATCATTTACAAAGTTACAAATTCATAACCACTTATCAAAATTAATCCAGATGGAAATATCTTATTAAATCACGACTCCCTGATTTTAGATTCTCGATCGAATTATTTTTATTTTTTTTCCGGATCTAGTGACATATCGGTAATTTTTATTTGTCACTTTTTATTTATCATCATTATACTATTACCATAACAATATGTCACTTACAAGTTAAATGCAGTCACCTTTCTGTGAATAATTAGGAGGCTATTGGTATTGTCAATTCATATATTTAGTAGTACTAAACTTTAAATCTGTACATAATTTATTGCTTAATTATTCAACTGTTATATATTTCTTTTTGGAACTGAAGTCCATATATATTTCTTTTTTATGTTTGTACTATTGTTGCACAATACTAGCCTTTTTGTTAAAGGTGCAAAGTTCACATCGAATGAATGGAAGACATTTCAATATTTTGATTTCAGTATTAACTTTTAAAAGAAGTTAAATATCTTCAATATGAGTATTTGATTTTTAGGTAAAAGAATACCGTGCTGAAGCACGGGGCAACAACCAGTTTTATATATATTTGACCAAAATTGATCAATTTGGATAATATAATTTTAGAATCGAATTTAATTCTTTTCATGACTATTTATAAGTAGGCAAGTAGTAAAAAATTTTAGAAGCTATCAATATTAGATGAACATTGAAATCCAAAGATTGAGTTGAAGATATTTAAAAAAAAATCCTTTACATTGATTATTGTTTGTCATATTTCTTGAAATGGTCTAAACTGAAAGCACAAGGAACTCATTTGTTTTTTGTTTTTAACAAATGTAAAGGACTAAATTGGTCTATATCAAACTATTAAAGAACTACAACTGTAATTATCGCATAAAATGTTTGTGCTGCAATTTTTCATATTCCTTCCAAGATATTTTATTAATTTATTGAAATTGTCTAAATTGAAAGCACAAGGAAGTAAATTGATTTTTTTTTTTTTTTAAATGTTAAGGACTAAATAGTTCAACATTTAAATATTAAAGAACTACAATTTTAATTATAGCATAAAATGATTTTACTACCATTTTTCATAGTTGAGAAGTTCATATCCCTCCAAGATATCTTATTAATTATCTCCAAAGATATAACGGGTTCATATGCTTAATACCCACTTTCTTCTTTTAAACCACACAATCCTTGGAAAAAGTAAATAATATTTGTTGCAATACATTTTGAATCTATTGAGTGTACAAATTAATGCATTTTTCTTTATTTTTTGTTCCTTTTGAGAGAAGAAATTAAAGAGTGGGTGGAAATCAAACTTCACCAGATGGAAAAGAACAATATGTGGTTTCTATTGCATTGTGTGTATTTGGCTGTTAGTTTTGTTTTTTTTTTGTTAACATGAAGCACAAACATAGGGAAAATTCATTGCCTTTTAATCCAGCTTCGCCTATAAAATTGGCACAAATAATAATAAAAAAAAAGAACGAATTTGTTGAGGAAAATGCATTTCTATGCAAGATACGAGAAGAAATTCGTTTTCTTTCTTTGGTTTTGTCCAGATAGTCATTTGCCATAGTGTTTTTTTTTTTTTTTAATCTACTGCGGTGCAAACTTGATTGCTCATTCTTCAGAGTAAAAGTTGACGAAAACACTAGTAATTGTTTAGTCTCACCAAACATTCACATTTTTCAGAATAAATTGTTTGGAAGTAGTTTAATTGTTACATGCTTATTATATATTTAAGCATAATATGACAATGTAAAAAGGATTCACATTACGAAGATACAAGGAAAAGTAAATGCACCTATATAAAAGAGACATAGACAAGTGGCTTAGTTAAGTAAAATTTGTAAAAACACTCTGGTTGGTAATATGCCCTATATTTTCATGAAAAAGAAAATAGACAAGGGAATAAGTAGAAGTTCAAGACACTAATCATAGGTACTTGATAAGCAAAATTAATGTTGCAAAATCAGAAAAATTAAAAGAAATGGATTGTTATCCCAAGCGACACAGCCCAAAAACTAATAATGAAAAATCTAAACTAATTTTTTTTTTTTTTTTTTTTTTTGAGAATCTATATTGAAAGTATAGTTTTACTATTTAAACTACATTTTATTGATCACCTAAACTAAGCTAGATAAAAAAAAAAACAACAACAGAACACGAATAATCCTACTACTTTTTCCAGATTTTTCAACTGGCTTTTGGGAAATCATCTCTGTAAGTTTATTGTTTTAGTGGCATAAATCCAGTGGGACAACAATATTGCGATGCTAAGTTGGATAAATGAGCAGGATCATCAAGATAAAAATTCGGGCTCTCTGGGATCTTCAAATTGGAAGAGGTCCTGGTAACACTATGATAATTGTTGTTGTACCCTTGGGAATATTGAGAAGAATGATCAAATTGGACGTACGAATTTTGACTAGTATTTTCAAACCCTCCATGATAATAATTATTGTATCCTTGGTAATTTTGAGAAGGATGATAAAATTGGGAATTGGGCATCATATTATGTAACACTTGACTTGAACTTGCATCGTCACCTGAATTTGAAGATGAATTTAGAGTAGCAAAACTTTGCATGCAAGGATTATTAGTAGAACTAGCTGATGAGAGAATATTTCTGACTAAATCAGTGTTTTCTTGATTCTGCAATATTGGAGCTGCATTCAAAATCGTGTCCTGGTCAAGATTTTCATAAGCCATCTCTTCTTCATCATCTGATTCTTTTTCAGCAAGCTGATGCTTTTTTTTGTTTAAATACAATTTACATAAAACTGTACCCAACTGTCAAAATGAACAAAATGTTAGTAATAAAAATATTTAAGTTTGTATAAGATAAATGCCATACAAAATACAAAAGCTATATTTATTCAAGAAGTTATTATCGACCAGCAATAAGGATATTTTGCATATTTTGACAAATGTTGGCACCAGTTTTAGACAATTATATTAGAACATTCAATTTAATTTTGAAAATTTATTTACTTAACACCTGACTCATACATGATAATTTTCTGTTAAAATTCTTATTTTTCCTTCAACTGTCTACATCTTGGCTAAAAATTGAAATATTGGAGCCTAAATTTACTTTGCTTGAAACTTTAGAGTCTACTTATTGATTACCCCAAATAATGGTGGACCAAAAATGAATTTTACTCAACTTTTATTACATACTAGAAGGAAAGACACACTATGTGTGTGATTTTAAAAAATAATAATGAGTAAAATAGATTTTTTTTAGATTTTTTTTTTTTTTTTTTTGTGAAGGACATATAGAGAAAGAAGTTAATATGGTAGTTATAAGTGGTGGATAATAGGATATATTTGAAATTATCAATGCTAAATGAAGGTAAAAGTGGAAGTACATAAATGACATTACACTAAATGAGGGCTCTTGTTTTATATATAATATAGAAGATACTTTGAAGATTTGTATAATCAAGCAAGTATAAATTTAGGAGAATCCTATAATTTCATTAGGGTATTATATCATTATGTTTTAAAATTTGTATTGTGTAAATATTTAAAATATATAATAATCTACATACAATTATTCAAATACATAGGCTATAGAATTTTTTCTAATTTTAGACATGTATCATATGATTTGAAATACTATCGTTAAACGAAAAATGAACTATGATAAATCGAAAGTACGCAAAGTAGAGATTGTGTATTTATTAATCAAATAATTTTATCTTTATATGATTATGCAACAAAAATGTAATGGTTGAAGAAAAAGTGATAAACTTTAGGTAGGGGAATTTTATAGTCTCGTTGAGGGAACCATTCTCTTGGCTGTAAGGATTTGTATAGTATAAGTTTTTGAAGCATATAGTATTGTATAGTATAAGTTTTTGAAGCATATAATATTGTACTGTATAAACCATAAAATACAAGAAAATGATTCACGTTGCTATGCACATGCAAAATTGTCTAATCCATAGATAGTTATTCTCTACTTTTGTAGACACTTGACTTGACTTAATTAATGGAAAATTCTTACCAAGTTAAAAAAAAAAAAAAAAAAAAACTGATTTTCAACTTATAAAAATAAAAATATAATATTAAGAAAGTTACTATTGACTTAATTGTACCTTGGAGCCGTTTGCACCAATTCTGTACTCATGCATCTTCCAACCCGTTTTTTCACCAGGTTTACACCCTTCTAAGAAATCCAACGACTTCTTGTATCCGATAATTTCTTTTTGATAGCAAATCTCTTTGTCTTTGCCGGTGGGTTTCCAAAATCCGCCAGTTGCATTCACGCATGATCGAGAGGGACGAGTGCCTTTGGGGTATCTGTTCTTCAACAATGTAAAGAAGTACCACCGGTTCGTGTTGTGAAAGCCATCCAATGGATACTTCCCTGAATATAATAATGAAACTTATGCATGAATTATTAGGTAATTGTACAATCCCATACAAGGAACTATCCCGAATCTTTGAAGTATTGCACAGAATAAGCATTCAAAACATGTAGTGTATAATTCTGTTAATGAAACGGAAGAATTTTTTGAATCAAAATTATCAGAATATGTCTGTATATATATATCTCGTATGTACAACAAACTATACATAAGCTAACATTGAATTAAAAAGAAAAAGTAACTAGCTTGGCAGGTTTGAAATGTGGTAAAATTAAGACAAAACTAAATCCACGGGAAAATTAGTAAGAATCCTTTTTCTTTTAACTTTTGTTTATTGCTAAATTTGATTTATTTAGCTAGGATTATGAAAAAACTCCCCAGAAAAAGGAAAAGTCTTTACAACAAATTCATCACCCGATAATATATACGAATATCTTAGACTGTTATAAAACTCTACTTTTCCGTATCACAAAGTGAGTAATCTGACTTACTGAAAAGGAAAAAGAAACAAATTTTGTTTTGAAAAACTAGCTAGATTATAATAATCAGTTTAATTATGAGAAAATACGGAAGAAAATGTCAGCCAAATTATACCCAAACCTAGAATAGCTATTGTACCTGCCCAAGTAAAAGCATATCCTATACCTCCTACTATGGTTTTGTTATGGTAAATTAATATGATCATTAGAAAGTTTGAATTTATAACTTTTTATGCAATACCTTATTGTTCAAATTTACTATTACAATATCAATTTTATAGAGAAATAATGATGGTTAGAGGGACTCGTCTCATTTATAATTGTATACATAAATAACCCATCAAAATCAACATTAGGGAGGGAAAAAAACTTTCCATGACAAAATAGAAGCAGCAAATATATTTTTAGGGTATTTCTCTATTAATATCAATAGTATTCAATTCACTGACATAAACACAAATCAATGGCAAATGATGTTTCCACAGGAGGCTACTATAGTTTGAAAAGTCAAAATTACCCTTCCTGCGACCATGGGGTACTCTCCTTTCTTCATACGGATCTAACAATAAATTTGGAATTTTGAAAAACACATCTTTGCCAATAAGGATAAATTCTATCGCGTCATGAGCTGTTAGATAATTTGATAAGTATCTAAAATATAGGACTGGACATTGCCTACATTTTATCCGCAAAAGAAGGAAAATAACGTTAAATGTATGAAAGGTTGTTTAGTCCTAATCCAATACAAGCAATACCAATAACAGAAAAAATGTTTGTCAGATTAAGATACCGTTAGATGTATTAATTATAGAAGGTGGGATTATAATAATTATGTGATAAACCATCCAAAACCCTTGTCAGGCTTTACTTTAAACTGTACCGATAAGGACAAGTTTGTAGCTTGGATTCACTGAACTTTACAAATTTCCTTCACAAAAAGACACAGCAGGGATGTTCAGATACTCCTCCATTGAAGGCAAGCACACCAACTTTAAGAGAAAAAACATAGAAACATGTGTAAAATTCTAGTTTAATTCTTATAACCTTTTGGACATAAAAAATTTAGAAAAAAAATTCTTTAGTACTCACTTCGTTCGAAAAATAATGAAGTTTTTTTAGTCATATCAAGAGCTGTCATACTTATTTTTATGGAATGCATAGATATGACTTGTTCAAATTTTTAAGTGTATAATTAAACAAGATCATTAAACTTTGGACACACAAATTAGAATGTTTGCCATGGTCCATGTAGAAAAGAAAAAGCTTTGAAAATATAAATAATTTACAACAGATAATTAATTAAGTTCAAACCATATACATGCATGTGATCAATATGGATGAAAACCAGAGTACTAACTTGTGAGGTCTCGAGGGTTGTGATCGTAGATATTGTCTTCATGAATCGTATTAGTGAGCAATGGACAATTCTCCAGCCTTTTTCTCAAGTAAGATGTGCAAAATTAACTCTTCATCATTCGGCCGAAACCTGTAACCAGAAGGCATATCATGGTGTAACGGTAGCTGCTGCGACTTCGGCTGCGGTAGCTGTAGTAGTGGGTGTTGGCGTTGCAGCGATGGCCACTGGCGGGGAAGATGATTATTATTATTGTTCTCCATTCTTGAAGCGCTAGAGGAGTTTTCTTCTTTTGGAGGTAATTAATCAACCAAAAAGTGAGGGCCTCGATTTTTTATTTTATACTTTATTTATGTGGGGTAGGGATGCCACCAACATGGGATGGATTATATGGGACCTTACAAGTTACAATAGTTGTGTAGAGATTCTAGTTTGAGAAGAACTCTACCGCCTCCCTTATTTCAGGAAGATTTATTTGTTTAAGCCAGGCGTGCACTCTGCGAAACACAAATTGTTTGGGTTCTCATGAACCGATTTTAAAAACATATTCTTGAGAAGTGGGAAAAATATTTTGTGTTGATAATGCTTGAATTTTATTTAGATGGAATGAGAAAAATTAGGTAGAATGAGATCTGGCAAGTGTAAATTTACTTTTAAAGTCCGGGAAATTTTTGTTTTCGTAATGACCAATTACTAAATCTCGTGTTATGCATGGGAAGACTGACATTTATATTTAATTTGTACAATACAATAATATTAGTAAAATAATAATAATGGTATAAAAAAATTTGTAACTAAATCATATAAAGACAAACAAAACTCGGTAGTGATATCAATAAATTTCAATAATTAGAAAATAAAATTAGGAAAAAGTAAAAAATATAATTGTTAAGTGAGCATTTTAAAATGCTTATATTTTTTTGATGTAAAATGATTAAAAATTAACAATATAATTTAATTATTAGTTGAAAATGAAATTGGATATACATTTAATTTTGGATTTTTTGTACTCTTAGTTCTTGTAAAGACTATTATTGTTGTTAAATCAATGCGTATGACTGGATTTATGTTAGTTGTGTATCTTGGTAGTGTTTGATTTTTTTGATTAATTTTGAGATATTTGATGGTTAATTTTGAACAAGATGGTGATGGTATTTTACGAAATTTTGTATTTTCTTATATTTTTTATAGAATGGGTTATTGATTTCAAATTTGTTGATTGATTGAGCTTTTTTTTTTTTTTTTTAATGAATTCAAGTCTTATGATGATTTGAAGGGATATTTAGGAATTTTTATGAATGGATTATTGATTTAGAAATTGATCTTTTTTCCCTTTATATAAATACTCGAACTTGGATAATTTGTTCTACCCTTGTGCTTTGCTGTGCTTTTCTGCAACTTTTTCTGTGCTCTCTTCGCAACTCAAAACTTAAGTCCCTTTGCAATTTCAAATCAACCTCAAATATTTTAATGGTATCCCCAAATGTAGCTGGTAGGTCCACTCCAGCTTTCCATTAGTACTTCTTACTGATCTCGAACCTCCTATTTTTTACTAGAGACCCCATAGATATCAAATTAAATCCTTTCCTAACTCCGTCCTTGGCTTCTTGACCTAGAGACCCATAGAGAAAAAGTTTTTTTGTTGGAGTACGCGAACATCGGAAAAAGAGACCGCATGAGATTAGTCTTGGGGTATTTGTTTGATAATTAGGGTATGACAAAATTGGCCTAATTGAACATAGATCTAAAAAGAGAGATCCTGTCATGATTGTTTTGTTGGTGTTGGGCAATGATGGAGGAAAAAATATCCTGCCAAGTAGATTGTGATTGATTTATAAAAATTGAGAATTTTGACACCAATTATCATGAAATTCATAGAGGTTGATAAATGGAAGAAAAGTGTAAGATGAAGATTATTTATCAAGATGTGTGGGTTGATTGAAAGTTTTTAAAGATAAAGATCTAATCAAATTGATGGTGCTCGATTGCAGTAAAAAGAAAGATGAAGCCAATTGAAGAAATTTTTGATTGTGTTGATCGTGCATGGCTTCGATGTGAGCTGCCATGGTGAGTTTAGAGAGTTTGGTTTAAGGGAGGCATTGTTGACATAATTAAATCAAACTGTACCTTATCAATTAGGAAATATGTTATTGTTAGATTTTGGTAATTTAGTTGTTTAAGGTATTGAGTGTTATTTAGTAGTTTCCTATTCTAATTAGATTTCTTGGTAGTCAAGGTTGTTACCTTATAAATAGAGAGTTTATTTAGTTTATTTAGTTGAGAAGAGTTGAATTGAGAGTTCAGAATAGAGATTCTAACTTAATGTTAAGGCTATTATGTCGTGGGTTTATGCGGATTTTAATATGAGAGTCCGATATGCGTTATTTTGTTTCTCTTCCTCTCCTCCCACATTTTTATATATGTTGAATAAATTTATCTTCCACTGCGTGTTTTTTATGCTAACAGGAAATCCTAAGTTTTATTTTCCTCAAGTGTGAATGAGGGTAACAAATATTCCTTTCATCTTAATTTACAAGTTTCTTTAATTTTGATTTGTTCTAATTTAGTTATCTAATTATATTTATGAGGTAAAATTGAATAATATGATAAATCAAGGGTTTTTTCATAATCACATTGAAAATTAAACTTAATAAAAATAACAGTAATTAATTTGATGTAAAGGTTTAGACCATAATTGATTATTTGAAATTGCGAGAAAGAAATAGGTTACTTTGTTCCTTAAACTTCATTATGATTGACGCTAATTTCATCGCAAACGCAAAATCGTCACTAATTTGATTAATAAAGTTCGTGTTTCTTTTTAACAAAATGGTGGCTATATTCATTGCTACTTCAACTGGTAAACATTCGCCACTAATTATGTTTATGAATCATGAATTGAATTCATTGTTAAATTCATCGGTAAATCCATAGCTAAATATCATAAGCATAATGTCGGTATATGAGAAGCCGAATACTCACGAAAATATTCATTTGCTAGTTAACAGATGAATTTTTGAACGAATCGGTGAATGGCCGAATTCTTTGGTAATTAGCCACGATAGTAATGCCACCTTTGTAATACATCGAATTTGGATTGTCTCAATAATTTTTTGGCTTTAAATTACTATGTTAAAAATTTCTTAAATCAGAATAGTAGTAATCCATAATCCTGAATGTTATATACAAAGTAATTCTTTTCCCTCATCTGATGTGGGATACGAGTTCCGTAATCACTCTTTTTTAAAGTTTTGTGTCCTCGTAAAACCCATACTAGATGTACTCGGTTGTGCAAGACTATAGAGGTGACTCGTATAAGTTCTAGAGATAGTTCCGCCGTTAGGTCGATGAAATACGTAATCCCGCATAGTATTTAGATTCTACACTCCTTTGCGTAGTTGCAACCTAATACCATAGCTCCAATCTCACTCCGTGCAGGTTATTTTACATTTGTCACTAAGGGTGCGTTTGATAAAACCAAAATCAGAAATCTGAATTCTGAATTCTAAACATTGAAAATTAAGTGGTGAAGTCTTAATTTGCTGAATTCATAAAGGTGCATCTGTTTGATAATCAGCTGAATCTAAATGCTGAATTAAAATATTTTACCTCGTATATATTATATTTTTTGTAGTATATAATTTCTAATTATTATATTTTTAATACAAATAAATAATTTTTTAATATAGAGTATGTGTCTATGAGAGAGAGGTATGTGTGTGTGAGAGAGATATTATGTACAAGTATGTGCTTATATTTGAGAGAGAATGAATATAATAAGTGAAAGTGTGCGTTTTTGTATGTAAAAAGGAATATAGTGTATGCAAGTGTGTTTATATGAAAAAAAGAATATAATGTGTATAAATATGTGTTTATGTGTGAGAGATAATGAACATAGTGTGTGTATGTTTATGTTTGAGAGAGAAGGAATATAATATGTTCAAGTGTGTATGCATAAGAGAGAGAAGGAATATGTGTTATGCAAATGTGCACCTATGTGTGAGAGAGAAGGAAATATAGTGTGTGCAAATTGCAACTGTGTGTTTATGTGTGAGAGAGAAGGAATATAGTGTGTGCAAATATGTGTTTGTGTGTGAGAGAAAATGAATCTAATGTGTGAAAATGTATGTTTATGTGTGAGAGAATTTAGTGTTAGTGGAATATAATGTGTGTAAATAGCGTGTGAATGTGAAATAAAGAAAATTTTGGTGAGTTTTGCTATACTAATAAAAAAATTCAGCAAATTAAGTAACAGACTTTTCATTTAAAATTTTGTATAGAAATTAAGTGGCACTTAATACATTCAAAGGTAAGAGAATTTCGTTATCAAACACACTTAATACAAAAAGTACTTAATAAATTAAGTTTAAGCACTTAATGGGGTTATCAAACACCCCTTAAGACCTATTAATTTTGCAAATGTTTAATAGGTTTTTAAGAAAAATAAGAGATATATCTTAATCTATCCTAATTGTACACCCCTTCAAAGAATTAGCATTAATGTTAAATTTCTTGGAATAATAATAGTGATAATAATACTAAGGATAATTTTTATAATATCACCATTACACTATGATATTTTTATTTACAAGATTGACATTATTTTATAGTATATCTATACTATTAATTTCTTTAAAAAATATATTTTTTATCATTTGTTTTGAAAGTTATTAGTTTTCAAAATTTTATTCAAGTTTAATCATTCATCACAAATAGTTCTTATTGGATGTTATCATTAATTATTGAGATTATTTTGACATTCTAAGATAGTTTCCTCTCTCCTCAAATCTCGAGTAACGCCTATTGATTTGGCAGTGAAGCATTTAGGATATGTTAAAAGGCAACTTTTTTTTTAAAAAAAAAAATTTATTCTTTAGAGACATATTTGCATATTTTGACCAATTATGGGGACTAGTATTTTATACAATTCTCTTAAAATTTATAATTTTGTTTTGATTTTTTTTTTTAAAAAAAAGTAATTGCCACGTTGTGAACGTAGCCAATTTTGTTTAGAATTTTTAATTTTCCATCTATTGTCTTGAATTTGTCTAAATTTCAAAATATTGGAGACTAAATTTATTTTGTCTGAAATTTTAAATACTAATTATTGATTATCCTAAACAACAGGGATTAAAAATGCATTTTCTCTATTTTAAACTATATTTTTTCTGAAATCATCATATCATTTGATCTTTTCCGATCTCGGTGTTACTTGGTCAAATCAGTCTATTATTAATTAGTTTCGAGATCTTTATTCTATAATTATCACTTCCAAATTTCTTCTTTGAATTTTCTTTCCCAATTTGTCTTCCTCTCCGTCAAAGGGTCCAATAAGAAATTTCTCGGATCTTGCTTGATAGGAAATTAATAGATCAAAGTCTAATTGTATACTTTACAACAAAAAACAAATTTAAAATGGGACGATGAGTCCGGTTTGCTCACTAATTCTGTGGGGTAGAATTGGAGAAAGTTGGAACTAAATCTTATGCAGAAAAATACATACCATCTCGGCAATTATCAAATGAGAACTTTAAGATCAATCTCTCGTGGTCCAATTTTTAAAAATCAAATACTATGTTACAATAATCTTGTTTCCAATTTTTGACAAATGTCGTATGATCAAACTCTTGAATCTAAAATTCTGAAACTAATTTGAAGTACAAAATATCATACAGTGGAACACAGGGTTCAATTAAGACCAGTTTGAAGGAGTTAAAAACAAATATTTAATTATCTAATCAAGAAAGCCAAGAAAACAATATTTAATTAATTGAATGGGATTTGAAACGACCAAAGCCGCAAGGCTTAAATCTTCTGAGCAATTGATTCCGTAACAATGGAATTGGAAATCAAACAAGAATGTAATTGAGCCAAACAAGAAACAAAACAATAAGGAGAAGAAGAAGGAAATTCCGAGGATAAACAAATTATTTTATTAATAAACTTTGAATAGAAAATTTCTTCAATTAAAATAATTATACACAATACTTTTAAATATATATTAATCTAATCTAAATTAGTATTGGATTCAACCACTGATTTCCTAAACCAACATTACTAATGTTGGCCCCAAAAGCAACCTGAGAGGGGGGGTGAATTAGGTTGTCTCTAAAAATAAACCTTTTTATGTGCTTAATATAAATTCAAACTTTATGCAACAAATGAAAACTTAAGCACAAATGAATACAATATGATATTCAACAATTCAAACTTAAAGAACAAATAAGAATATTGAGATTAAGAGAATCAAACCAAACTCCCTAACTTCTCAAGCTTGGAGCTTGCAATTACAAAGAACTTCTTACAAGGCAACTACCAAGTTCACAATTTGAAGTTCAGCCCCTAAAAGTGTCTTCAAAGTAGGTGAGACAATAACCTCTTGTACACAAATGAGGATCACTCTTGCTCACACTAATTTCTTTAGTTGAGCCAAGAGTTTTACACTCACAACCTCCCTTTGTTACAATTGTTATCTCTCCACTCTTACACTTGAAAAACTTTTACACTTCTAAGCTCTTTTCACACTACCTACACTATTACAACACTTGTACTCACTATTTCTCCCAAATAGCTCAAGAATTGTTTGTAATCAATGTAGAAGTCTCTTTTACATTAAATCAGACCTAGGGGTATTTATAGTTGCTGAATATCTGCTTCCAACAACTTCACAACGGCTATTTTCTGTTTACTGGCATTAAAACTAGCCGTTGGACCTTTCGGACGGCCGATGCAGCAAGAGTGCGTCCGACACTGCGTCCGTTCTCTGAGGGTATTCGTTCGGACGTCCGAGGATGCGTCCGAACATGCGTCCGATCGAAGCGAAGTCTTCTGGAAAATGGTCGGACGCTGTTCTTCGTCCGAGGCTTGCTTCAATTTCTTTGTGTCGGACGATTATCATCGTCCGAAGCTCTGTCATGGTTGTTTTGTTCGGACGAACATTTGCGTCCGAACCTGCCTGTTTTTCTGCACACTTGTTATCAAACTATTAGTATGATTTGGTTATCATCAAAACATGATTAACATAACTGGGGTTCTTCAATCTCCCCCTTTTTGATGATGACAAATCAATTTGACAATTCAAAAAATAACCATAAAATATGAAGTACTACACAAGAGAATTTGTCCATTATTTCTCCCCCTTTGGCATTATCAAAAACATAAGAAGAATAATGCAGTTAAAACTCCCCCTAAGTTTATTTTCCCCTGAAATTATACATTGAATTTGGATGCAAAGAATTTATGATCAAATGCACTTATGATCAAAACAATTTTCGCTCATTCCTTACTAAAAAGCATCATCAAAACAATAAAGCATGTGTGATGCAAAAAATTTTGTAAAAACAAATTCATTTAGCAAAGAGAATGCTCCCCCTTTCTTTTGCAAGTAGTGACTAATTATAGACAAAAATTGGGGAAACAAATATCCTAGCATTCTAAACAAATTTGAGCATATAGATGAGTAATATTCAAGAGAACATAGTTCAACTTGATAAATGAAAGCACACAAAACTTTAGATGTTACCCATTACTATATGATCTTAGCTCATATGTCTTGAGCACCCCTCATAGATAATCAATCTTGAATTCCTTGGTGCTCTCCAAGCAAACCTACAAACAAGGTTTAAGCAACAACTTTTGGTACCCAAACTTTCTTGGGTCCAATTGGATTAGTAACATGCTTAATCACCCATATAGGATTTAATCCTAATTTTTCATTTTACTTTTAACATAATAATTTTTCTTTATATGGCCGTGTTGATGACAATAATTACAAATAATGTCCTTATTGCCATAAAGAGAAGATTTAGATTTAATAAAGCACAAATCATTTTTTCTAAAGGTGATAAAATTTTTGTTCAAAAACATATTTCTAGTTCTTTTCTTTTCAAAAATATTTTCTTTCTTTGTTTTCAAAGTAATATCAAGATCATCTAATCTTTTCTTCAATGAAGCTTGTTCTTCCATGATCTTGGTTTTTCCAACAAATTTTTCTTTCAAAACATCATTTTCTTTTGTCAAAGAATTATTTTTATGCACAAGTTTTGAGTTGGCACTCAATAAAGTATTAACTTTAATTTTTAACTCTTTGTTCTTAGCATATGATTCTTTCAAGCATTCATGCATTTTAAAAATAAATGATTCAACATCATCATCATCATTATTGCATGAATCATCACAAGAATCACAACTAGAGGATACCTCATTATCGCCAAGTGCCATGAAGCCTCATAAAAGCCATTTGAGCCTCCTCATATTCTTCTTCAACTTCTCCATCCGAATTGCAATCATCCCAAGTGATTTGGAAGTTGTTGAAGTGAGGCTTCCTTGAGTCTTTTCTCTTTTTTCTCCAATTTAAATGCCATGCTTATACACATTCCCTTTGCCTCCTAATCTTGTAGCTTGTATTTCAACTTCAATTCAAATGAGGTTAGAGAATTGATCAATGAATCAATAGGCATAGAATTTAAATTTTTAGACTCTTCTATGGCAATGGATTTAGATTCCCATTCCTTAGGTAAAGCATTCAAAAATTTTCTATTCTTTTCACCCAAGGAATATTCTTTACCCAAACCTTCCAAATCCTTTACCATATCATTGAACCTACAATACATCTTGTCAATGTTCTCATGAGGTTCCATTTTGAAGGATTCATATTTAGCCACAAGAAGTGACTTCTTTTCCTCTCTAATATCTTCACTTCCTTCATGGATTTCTTTCAATTTGTCCCATATCTAACTCCTTGGCCGATATGCATCCTTTTACTTTAGAAAATTTATCTGCATCCAAAGCATTATACAAAATATTAATTGCTTTAGCATTTAAAGATAAATTTATTTTATCTTGTGCATTTAGCTCATATCTAGTTTTAAGCCTTAATCTATGAATATTTTCATCAAAAATATTAGCTTCTAAAGGACCTTCACAAATAATATACCATAAATCAATATCATTAGATTGAACAAAAATTTTCATTCTATCCCTCCAAAAAACAAAATTAATGCCATTAAACATGGGAGGTCTAGTGATAGAATGCCCCTCTAAAAATAAAGTATTATGGGTTGCCATAATGATTTTTACTCAAAAGCGGTTAAGCTCAAAAAAAATGAGACCAAGCTCTGATACCAATTGTTGGCCCCAAAAGCAACCTGAGATGGGGGGGGTGAATTAGGTTGTCTCTAAAAACAAACCTTTTATGTGCTTAATATAAATTCAAACTTTATGCAACAAATGAAAACTTAAGCTATCACAAATGAATACAATAGATATTCAACAATTCAAGCTTAAAGAACAAATAAGAATATTGAGATTAAGAGAATCAAACCAAACTCCCTAGCTTCTCAAGCTTGGAGCTTGCAATTACAAAGAGCTTCTTACAAGACAACTACCAAGTTCACAACTTGAAGTTCAGCCCCTAAAAGTGTCTTCAAAGTAGGTGAGACAATAACCTCTTGTACACAAATGAGGATCACTCTTGCTCACACTAATTTCTTTAGTTGAGCCAAGAGTTTTACACTCACAACCTCCCTTTGTTACAATTGTTATCTCTCCACTCTTACACTTGAAGAACTTTTACACTTCTAAACTCTTTTCACACTACCTACACTATTACAACACTTGTACTCACTATTTCTCCCAAATAGCTCAAGAATTGTTTGTAATCAATGTAGAAGTCTCTTTTACATTAAATCAGACCTAGGGGTATTTATAGTTGCTGAATATCTGCTTCCAACAACTTCACAACGGCTCCAAAGAGTTCCCATTTTCTGTTTACTGGAAAACTAGCCGTTGGACCTTTCGGACGGCCGATGCAGCAAGAGTGTGTTGAAGGCTTTATTCCGTTCTCTGAGGGTATTCGTTCGGACGTCCGACGCAGTGTCAGAACATTCTTGCTGCATCGGCCGTCCGCTGTCTCTTATACACATCTAGATGTGTATAAGAGACAGGCTTGCTTCAATATCTTTGATCGGACGAATTATCATCGTCCGAAGCTCTGTCATGGTTGTTTTGTTCGGACGAACATTTGCGTCCGAACCTGCCTGTTTTTCTGTACACTTGTTATCAAACTATTAGTATGATTTGGTTATCATCAAAACATGATTAACATAACTGGGGTTCTTCAACTAACAAGTCCAAAAATCAATTACATTAAGATTTCTAACATCTTTATTTAAATTTGGTTTATATAAGAACATTTATTGATAGAAAATGAAGATACTAATTTGAATAATCTCACATACGTATAAAACATCAAATGTATGAGTTTGAGCTGAAATTCTGCATGAACATTGCTAGGTGATAAGTCGAATTCAAATTTTGCATTTTATATCCACCCCCTTTTTCACCTTCTCCTTGATAATCAAATAGCAAAAGATTTTATTACTTTAACAGCTCGAATTATCGTCTAGCACGAATTGGATAACAAAATCAGGTGCAGAATTCCAAAACATCCCATTTGCCAAAAATAGTCCTAGCATGGTTATTAAATGGTGGAAATTTTTTAATCCATATTCATTCACATCACCCCACATCACCCCACATCACCCTGAAGAATTTTATTTTAATGAGTTAAAATAATATAGATGAATGCAAACCAAAGAATCCATCCCTATCCTGGATCGAATTCATGTAAAAATTTCCAATTGAATGATGGCCTTCCTTTCCCCTCTTAATTCCAAAATACAGACTTATACTTTCACCAAATACTAATTTCACCAATCAAATGGAAATAAGAATCATATACTGGAATCGAAAAATACTTACATAGATATGATCTTTGACCCCACTTAACCTGTAGATCTTGCGATCAAGATTAAATTTTATAGAATCTTTCTTACATCCAACTGATGTCATAGATTCCATTATATTTAATCTCAACCACATAGTCTACAAATGGGACAAAAAATTAAATCTACCTAAGTATTTTCCCAATATCTACACAGTGGGTGTATTTTGTCCTCTATTAGGATTGAAATTGAAATGAAAGTGTGTTTACATGCTATAGAAATGCAACCTAGTTCCAATCCAATTTCAGTTTCGACAATGAACCAAATACATCCAGATTGTGTGTTTAGTTGAGCAAAATTTCTCTTCTTTTCAGATACCGGAAAATATTTCCAATTCCCCTTAGAATAATTTAAGAAATTATTAAGTGTAAGTTATTTTTTTAATAATTTAATATTAATATTAAGAAATTAGGTCTTATTGAATGTTACCATTAATTAGTTGAGATTATTTTGACATTCTAAGATAATTTCCTCTCTCCTCAAATCTCAAGTAACGCCTGTTGATTTGTCATATTGAAGCATTTGCGATAGGTTAAAAGGCAACTTTTTTTTTTTTTTAAATTATTCTTTGGAGACATATTTTGCATATTTTGACCAATTATGGGGATTAGTATTTTATACAATTCTCTTAAAATTTATTTATTTATTTTATTTTAAAAAAATTAATTGCCACGTGTCGTGAACATAGCCATTTTCGTTTAGAATTTTTAATTTTCCATCTGTTGTCTTGAATTTGTCTAAATTTCAAATATTGGAGACTAAATTTATTTTGTCTGAAATTTTAGGTACTAATTATTGAATACCCTAAACAATAGGGATTAAAAATATCTTTTGTCTATTTTAAACTATATTTTTTCTGAAATCATTTGATCATTTCCGCTCTCGGTGTTACTTCGTCAAATCGGTCTATTATTAATTAGCTTCGAAATCTTTATTCTATAATTATCAACTCCAAATTTCTTCTTTGATTTTTCATTCCCAATTTCTCTTCCTCTCCGTCAAAGGGCCCAATAAGATAGAATTTCTTGGATTCTGCTTGATAGGAAATGAATAGATCAAAGTCTAATTGTATACTTTACAACAAAAAACAAATTTAAAATGGGACGATGAGTCCGGTTTGCTCACTAATTCTGTGGGGTAGAATTGGAGAAAGTTGGAACTAAATCTCATGCAGAAAAATACATACCATCTCGGCAATTATTCGAGCTAGGCATTGCTTTTTTCTCGGACACAAAAATGATCTTTCAAGTCGTGCATTGTTTATACAAAAAAAAAAATAATAATTTCTATGGATGTGAAGATTAATAATATTTTGACCGACCAACTGATGTAAAACAACTAAGAAAATTGAAGAAGGTTCAATTACTGCTAATGGTCCCAAATGATCCAAGCCCACTAGCTAGCTTGGAATTATGTAGGTGTATGAAATTTCCAACATAGAGAATTTACGTAATTCTACATTGACATATACGAATAGAAGACCGGTAAAGAAAAAAGAACAACGACTTGGGTACCAAGTCTTAAACTGTGCAGAGGAATTTAGTTTTTAATGGATTAATATACCAAGTCTTGGCCTCGGCAACAAAAATAAAAGAACAAATATGTCACATGATATGCAATTACTAAAAAAGATTAACATAAGGAATAAAGCCTCAACCAGAAATTAACACTGTAAAAAAATATTATGAATAACTGTCAGTCTATTATCTGTTTTATGCCGAATAATAGTCATTGACTATTGACTTTGTAAAAGTTAGGAGTTGGAAAATTTTTAAAATGAATAGTTGATGACACTATGCTCTGGATCTGGTGGTTTAGAATTGATCTCGTGTATCCAATTGACTGGTGTGACCTTCATATACTTTTGGCAGTAGAAGCGTTCCATTTAACAAGAAACTCTGCTCAAATACACACTTGTCAGAGTAATTGCTATCCGCCTCTCAATCGAGTAAACTGCGTAGTTTTTTCAGTCACACATGCCCCGAATCAATCGATAACATGATCCAAGTACAGATTTTGGTAGTTTTATTGTTCCCTTTTCTTGATTTACTTTTTATTGTCCGGTTTCAGTTTGGTTACTTTTTTGAACAACATTTGTTTCAAAACCGGCAATCATCACTTGACTTCAAAACAAAGCAGCTGTGAGCATCGCCCATCCTCTTGTGGGAATATTAGCGCGATCAAGTTAAAGTGCCCGTTTCGGTTTGAAGGTGACAAACATCCAGAATTCTGTAAAGGAGACAACTTTGAAATAGCATGTGATAAGCATAACCGCTCTGTATTATTCTTAGATACATTCAAGAAACAACACTATTATGTAGACCTAGACGGAATCGATTATGCAAAGCAAACAGTCCGTGTTATCGATCCCGGGGTGCATAAACACAATTGTTCCACTCTTCCATTTTACTCGTTCAGTGACTATTACAATTATGAGAGGCAAATTAGCACGAACGAATATGAATTTCAGCCTCTGGATATAGATCAGGATATGGATGTATTGATTTTTGTGAGCTGTAGGAATCCAGTGAGAATCGAAATCTCCTCTCTATGTCGACACCAGTTCTTGTAATATCACTGAAAATTCTTTTTCCAAAGTGAAAGCTCCATCCAGTTACAGTTATGTTGTGGTTGGTGAAAATCTGGTAGCATCTGATATTGAAGATTCTTGCACCATCAATAAAATTGTTCCCGTACAGCTGCAGTGTCTCCCTAACATAACAGCAGGGGATATTTCATTCGAGAACATCCACAATCTGCTGGCAAATGGCTTTAAAATCACGTGGCCTGCACTGGATCCGCCCCCGAGGAGATCATTCTTTTGTAAGTGCTTTGGTTTTATGCGGTTAATTGGATTTATGAAAATATTTTCTGATATGCGGTTAATTATTGTGTGACCTACAATGAAGAGAAAATGAACGGATAAGAATTGAAAACAAAAATAAAATTAGTAATTAAAATTATAAAAGTAGATATTTAAAATTTAATGTTAATATTAAATTATTAAAAAAATAACTTACACTAAATAATTTCCTTTAAATTATTCTAGGGGGAACTGGAAATATTTTCCGGTATCTGAAAAGAAGAGAAATTTTGCTCAACTAAACACACAATCAGGATGTATTTGGTTCACTGTAGAAACTGAAATTGGATGGGAACTAGGTTGCATTTCTATAGCATGTAAACACACTTTCATTTCAATTTCAATCCTAATAGAGGACAAAATACACCCTCTATGTGATATTGGGAAAATACTTGGGTAGATTTAATTTTTTGTCCCATTTGTAGACCATATGGTTTAGATTAAATGTAATGGAATCTATGACATCAGTTGGATGTAAGAAAGATTTTATAAAATTTAATCTTGATCGCAAGATCTACAGGTGGGGTCAAAGATCAGATCTATGTAAGTATTTTTCGATCCCAGTATATGATTCTTATTTCCATTTGATTGGTGAAATTAGTATTTGGTGAAAGTATAATTCTGTATTTTTGAATTAAGAGGGGAAAGGAAGGCCATCATTCAATTGGAAATTTTTATATGTGAATTCGATCCATGGTAAGTGGGATGGACTCTTTGGTTCACATTTATCCATATTATTTTAACTCATTAAAATAAAAATTTTCAGCTTGATATGAATGAATATGGATTAAGAAATTTATCTCATCTATCATAGATCGGATCCATATAAAAATTTCCCACCATTTAATAACCATGCCCGGACTATTTTTGGCTAATGGGATGTTTTGGAATTCTGCACCTGATTTTGTTATCCAATTCGTGCTAGACGATAATTCGAGCCGTTAAAGTAATAAAATCTTTTGCTATTTGATTATCAAGGAGAAGGTGAAAAAGGAGGTGGATATAAAATACAAAATTTGAATTCGACTTATCACCGAGTAATGTTCATCAGAATTTCAGCTCAAACTCATACATTTGATGTTTTATATGTATATGTGACTATTCAAATTAGTATCTTCATTTCTATCAATAAATGTTGACATATAAACCAAATTTAAATAAAATTTTAGAAATTTTAATGTAATTGGTTTTTGGACTTTTTAATAATGTTGGTTTAGGAAATTAGTGGTTGAATCCAATACTAATTTAGATTAAATTACTATATATTTAAAAGTATTGTGCCTAATTATTTTTAATTAAAGAAATTTTTTATTCAAAGTTTATTAATAAAATAATTTGTTTATCCTCCGAATTTCCTTCTTCTTCTCCTTATTGTTTTGTTTCTTGTTTGGCTCAATTACATTCTTGTTTGATTTCCAATTCCATTGTTACGGAATCAATTGCTCAGAAGATTTAAGCCTTGCGGTTTTGGTCGTTTCAAATCCCATTCAATTAATTAAATATTGTTTTCTTGGCTTTCTTGATGGATAATTAAATATTGTTTTTAGCTCCTTCAAAGTGGTATTAGTTGTGTGTTCCACTGCATGATATTTTGTACTTCAAATTAGTATCAGAGTTTTAGGTTCAAGAGTTTGATTATACAACATTTGTCAAAAATTGGAAACAAGATTGTTGTAATACAGACGAGGTATGAGGTTAATTAAAGTGATCATTTGACAATTAGAGTGTAGCAGAATTGATCTTAGTTGAGATAGTGATCTGAAAAGAGGGATCCCATTGTTGTTGGTGTTGAATAACGATCCAAAAAATGTGTTGTGTCGAATTATTGGTGGTTTGTGGAGCTTTATCAAGGTATTAGCAAGGGAGGCCAAGAAATTAAAAAATGGAGAAAATAAAATTTTCTCAAGGTATGTAAATATTTTTTAGTTATCATGATGAAAAGAGAATTTGTTAATGGTGAAAATTTTAAAATTTTGCACACCTTTATGGATAGTGAAGAAAGATTTGAATGAGCAGATATTGCAGAAGAATATTTGAAAAGATGCAGTTTAGGTGATGTCATAGAATTGAGAATATTTAATCCTTTGCCAAAAGAAATTATGAAGAAGACAAAATTGTTTTTTCAAAATTATGCATAAACCAATGGTTAGAAAATTTTATAAAACACTAATTGTTGAAGCCCAATATCCTCAGACTAAGTTTATTCGGGAAGATCTTTTCTATATTTTAATAGAATTTACAAATGATGATAGTAATTGCAAATCTAAATTTAGTTGGAATAACAAGTTGATTTTGAAAACGATACAGATGTCGATGATGACATAATTTGGAAATTTTTTTATGAAACTAATAATCTTGATTTGCATTCATTATTTGAGGTGATTGAGGATGATGCCTTTGTTAATGAAAACGAAAAAATTGTTGAATTGGACGTGGATGAGATGGAAATTTATGATTTGGTTAGGGAAGAAGGAAAAGAATTTGAAAAATACACCATTAATGTTTTTAAAATATAGTTGAGAAAAATAATATGGTGGATAATATTAATTTTGTTGGTGTCATTGAAGTTGATTTTCTTTGCATTGATAAATTGTTCGAAGAAAAGTTTGATTTAAAATTTGTTGTTCAAAATCATGGTAGAATGAACCAATTAATTCACAATTGTGGTGTTAATGTTATTGAAAAATTTGGTGGTGAAAGTTGTTCAAAAAGAAAAGTATGATATAATGGTGTTTCATAATTATTTGGGGAATTGATGTGTGAGACAAAATTATGTTGTCCTCAATTGTGATTGGATAAGTTTAGATCAATTATTTGATCATGAAGAGTTGGCTGTCAAATTGCATGCTAAATAAAAGTTTCGTCCACTTTTACACGTGAAGATGAAGATGAAGACCAACTATAAGTTGGGCTTATACATGGTCTGCACGGTTACATAAATTTGTAAGGAGATTATAACTCCTGATGGTGTCGGACCTAATTTCATGGAGGTTTGATTTAAGGGAGGCAATGTTCGTATATAAACAAAACCCAAATAGGATTTTAGAAATTTTAATGTAATTAGTTTTAGGATTTGTAATTAATGTTGGTTTAGGAAATTAGTGGTTCAATCCATTAAGAATATAGATTTATTAATGGTTTAGGATTCGTGCCTAGTTATTTTTAGTTTAGGAAATTTGCTATTCAAAATTTATTATATGAAAAGAATACTATGGAATTTCAATATAGATTCTGCATAATATAGTTAGACAAGACATGCCTTTATTTATAGGCTTGATATTTAACAAGTAAGGAAACTAGCAAATATTGAAGGACCTATAATTGAGGGAGACTAACCTAAAATTAAAGTTCTAAATATAAACAACATATTTAGTTGACATATATATAAATATGTTAACATCCCCCTCAAATTCAATTTGGTTGAGCACAAATCAAATTGAATTTGGAAACTAAATCAAGAAATTGGCCAGGAAGGTGTGACTTGGTAAAAATATCAACAATTTGATCAGATGACCGAATAGAGAGGAGTTTCATAGTTCTTTACAAAATGTGATGGCGAACAAAATGACAATCAGTCTCAATATGCTTGGTACGCTCATAAAAAACATCTTTATGGGCAAATTGGATAGCACTATGATTATCATAGTGAACTGTAGTGGATGAATCTTGAGGAACACCCATATATTAGAGTAACCAATGAAGCCAAATAAGTTTCTTTGGGTGGCATCAACAATAGCACGATACTCACCTTTGTTATTAGAGTGGGAAACAACAGTTTGCTTTTCACTATACCAGAATATAAGGGAGTCACCTAAAAAGAAGCAGAACCCTGTAGTGGAACGTCTGTCAGTAGCATCTCCTACCCAATCAGCATCAGAATATGCATGCAAATCTAGAGAGACATTAGAAGAAAAGAGAATGCCATGATAAAGAGTTCCTTGGATGTATCGAATAATACGAAGAACAACTGCAAAATGAGAATTTCTAGGTCTAGCCATAAACTGACTAGCAATATGAACAGCATAAGCAATATCAGGATGAGTAACAGTGAGATAAACCAAACTTCCAACTATCTAATGACAAAGGGTTGGATCATGGAACGGTGAACCATCATCTGGATTGAGATGAGCATTGGCTTCAATAGGTGTATATGCAATTTTAGTGTCATTTGACCAAGTACGAGTAATAAGATTTGATGCATACTTGGCCTATGTAAGATAGTTTATCCATCAGATGATGATGATACTTCAAAACCTACGAAGTAATTTAGTAAGCCTAAATCTTTCATCTCGAAATGACGGTTCAAATATTGCTTCATGACTACCAGGAAAATCATCTCTAGTGATAATCATATCATCAACATCGAGAAGCAGAAGCATGATACCATGGTCAGACCAGGGAACAAAAAGAGTAGAATCCTATGACTGCTTGTGAATCCAAATTGTTCAACTGTGCGGCTGAATTTTGAAAACCATGAACTTGGAGCTTGTTTTAGACCATAAAAAGTTTTCTGAAGTTTATATACCTTGCCTGGTTCAGTAGAATATCCAGGTGGTAGTTGCATAAAAACTTTTTCTAAGAGATCTCCATTAGGAAAAACATTCTTAACATCCATTTGAAGCATCTCCCAATAGCGTACAACGGAAATAGCAAGTAAACTTCTGACAGAAGTAAGCCAAGCAACAAGTGCAAAAGTTTCTTCATAGTCAATGCCATATTCTTGTGTAAAACCCTTAGCAACAGAGATGGACAAGGTGGGCTTTGTAATGTTCCACAGTACCATTAAAGTGGGTTTTGATTTTGTAAACCTATTTACATCCAATAAGAAATTTATTTGGAGGAGGATCAACCAAGTCCCATGTTTTAGTTTTCTCAAGAGCCTGCAACTCATCAGAGCTTGTTGCCACACAGTATTTGAACAAGTTCATGGAGAGAAAGAACAGCAAAAAAATAATAAAAATCACGAAGACAAGTGGATGGTTTTCTTACCCTAACTGATCGACGGTTAGGCAAAAGAGGTGGTGCTGTGGGGGGCTCAAGAGGAAAATAAGTGCTAGAACCATCAGTTAGACCTTGATCCTCGGGAATGATATCATGGTCGCCTGGAGTAGAAACCTCAGGAATGAAATTAGGTAGACTTATTATAGGAACAAAATCTGGAAAAAGATCGGGTAAGGGATGAGTAAACAGGGGCTAAGGAAGATGGAGAGAGATTAAACTTGGATATTGATGAGAACATCTTATGTTCCCATAAGATAAACTCAATATGACGGGAGACTCGTAACCGTTTGGATTGAGAATCCCAAGAATGAAATTAGGTAGACTTATTATAGGAACAAAATCTGGAAAAAGATCGGGTAAGGGATGAGTAAACAGGGGCTGAGGAAGATGGAGAGAGATTAAACTTGGATATTGATGAGAACATCTTATGTTCCCATAAGATAATATGACGGGAGACTCGTAACCGTTTGGATTGAGAATCCCAAGAATGATATCCTTTGTACTCAATATCATATCCTGTGAAGCAACACAATCTAGCTTGAGGTTTTAACTTGGTGTGTTCATGCGGTTGTAAAAGTACAAAAAAACACAACCAAAGACTTTCAAGTTTCTATAGTTTGAAGGAAAACCATAGAGACGTTGATATGGAGGCTTATTATTAGTAATAGGAGAGGGAACTCGATTTATGGTATAGACCTCAGAAATAGCAGCTTGACCCCAAAAGTGCGCAGGATAATAGGAAGACAGTAAAAGAGCACGAGTAGTATCAATATCTGAATTTGCTGATGTTTACGTTTAGCACGACCATTTTATTTGGAAGTACTAGGATATGAACAGCGTAAAATGGTGCCTTGTTGGCTAAGAAAATTAAGAAAAGAGCTTTCATTGTATTCTATGACATTATCAGTTCGACGAATTTTGATGACACAAGAAAATTGAATTTTGACCATAGTAGCAAAAGCACGATAAATTTGTGGTAACTCAGATTCATTTTTCATGAGAAATAGCCGTGTAAACTGAGAGAAATCATAAAAAAAAAAATAACAAAATACCTAGACCCACCCATAGTAGGTGTTGGAAAAGGACCCCAAATGTCTGAGTGTACTAAATTAAAAGGTGCAGTTGAAACAAAAGTGTCGATAAAAAATGGTAAAGTATAATTTTTAACAAGTTGACAACAGACACAATCAACGGAGTCTTTTTGCATAGATTCTAAGTGACCACTAGAAACTAGCATTTTAAGACAACCTTAGATGAGAATGCTAGAGACTCAAGGAAGGGCGCTCATGGAAGAGGTAGAAGCTACAGAGTGCACCTGATGAGATGATAGGAGTGTAAGACTGTCTAATTCAAAGAGACGTCTGACTTTGCAACTGATTCCAAGGACCTGTCCAGTCTAATGGTCCTATACACGACAACTGGTAATAAAAAAAATGACCATCTATCCCAAGTTCATCTAATTGACCAATAGAGACAAGATTTAAAGTCAATTTAGGGACATGAAGGGTATCAGACAATGACAAAGAAAATGTAGATATGGTGCCCATGTGATTAACATGCATGATAGAACCATCAGCAATTTGAATAAATGGTATGTGTATGTGTTGTTTTGAAGAAAAAATAGAAGAATCAGATATCATATGACTAGAACATGCAGAATCAAGATACCAACAAGAATTTTGAATAACAAAATATGCATTATTGATGGTTAGGAGAAGTTTAGAGAGTACTTGTATGATGATCAATTCATGATTGTCATGGGCCACAGGAATTTGAGAAGAATTATTAGCTCATCTATGGAACTATAAGAGGACATCAGAACAAGAGTAAGAGACAAAACTAGATTTCAAGAGTTAAAAGTATGAAGAAACAACACCTTAGAGCTTGATTTTTCAGAAAATCGATGCCACGGAAAGATTTACATTGTCAAAAACATTAGGGAGCCGAGTTGAATCAGAAAAGAATCAGACAAAAAATAGTCGAACCAGATCAGAAGATGGCTGAATAGTGAACCGAAATAGATCATACCAAGACTAAACCAGAATAGAGGAGACTAAGAGTTGACGTGGCAACAACTGGGATGACTTGTCACTGACGTGTTGAAGACGTGGTAATCCACATGGAAGGATAACGTGGCAAATTATGTCAAAGTAGCTGACGTGGCTACCACGTGTCTGATGATATAGTGTGTTGGCTGATGACGTGGCAACGAGATGTTTGCTGACTGGAGTAAGGCAAGAGTATTGAACTATGCCTTTGAGAGAGATAACTAAGGGTATGCCTTTTGATCACGCCTTCATTGTACACTTCTTCCTCTAGCAGACCTGGTTGTCAAATAGGTCCAGTGACGGGTTTATAGCGCATAAGGGCGCATAGGGAGATGTTTTGAAGTAAAAATTTTCTAGGATGACAAGGAAGAAAACAAAAAACATTTCTATGTGGTCTTTTTGATTGATGATGGTCGCTAGAAACTGATAACTTAGCCTGAACAGAGCGTAAAGATAAACAAGATGGCCTAAAAACTTGGCTAGAATAGCAACGAGTCAGGCCCCAAAATGAGGCTTTGAACCATGGAACAAATTATGGAACTTGAATATAGATTCTATATAATATAATTGTACAAGACATGCCTATATTTATAGGTTTGGTATTTACACAAGGAAACTAGCCAATATTAAAGGGCCTATGACTGTGGGAGATTAGCCTAAAATTAAGGGTCTAAATATAAACAATATATTTTGTTTACATATATATACATACGTTAACAGTTTATCCACTGAATTTCCTTCTTCTTCTTCTTCTTCTTCTTTATATTGTTTTGTTTCTTTATTGTCTCAATTATGTTCTTGTTTGATTTCCAGTTCCATTGCTACAGAATCAAATTAATCAGAAGATTTAAGCCTTGCAGCTTTGGTTGTTTCAAATCCCACTCTATTAATTAAATATTATTTTCTTGGCTTTCTTGGTTAGATAATTAAATATTGGTTTTTGGTTCCTTCGAAGTGATATCATTTGTATGTTTCGCTGCGTGATTTTTGTGCTTTAATAAATTTTGTTTACTTTGATAATTACAATAAATTCATGTAAATTATCAGATTCCCACTTCAATCCCAGAAAAATAAACATCCATGCAATATATTCTTCATGCATGCATTTTAGAACTTATGTATAGATCAATTGCTTGCAATTACCATTAAGAGGTTCGTTTATATTGACGTTTGTTCTTGGAAAATGTAGGCCGCCTTGTAGTACAATTGTATGATCATGTTATGCAGTTCATAAATGACACTTTAAGGTTTGGATGTGAGTAAACTCTGATATTCATAAAACTTCAACATAATATTAAAGTTTTTTGTCAGTTTGATTTGCTAATACTTAAATCATTTGTGTAAACAGTTGGAGTGGGTTTTGGAGTCAAAATATTTGGTAAGGCTTAAAGTTTACTTCAAAGTTCTATTTATTCAATATATCCAAGTGAATCCTTGCAATTTGTTGCTTCTCTTTTTTCTATTTCAGTACTATTCATTGCCGCTAGAAGTGTCCTTGGCACTATAGTTGCATTCATTTTTCTGATTTATAAATGGCATAGAAGGCATTTATCGATGTTTGATAACATAGAAGAATTTCTGCAAACAAGCAACAACCTTGTGCCCATTAGGTACTCGTACAACGAAATAAAGTCAATGACCAACAATTTCGAGGAGAAATTAGGTGAAGGAGGCTATGGTTTGGTCTACAAGGGTAAGTTACGAAGTGGTAGTTTAGTAGCTGTCAAGATGCTGAACAAATCAAAAGCAAATGGACAAGAATTCATCAATGACAGTTGCAACTATTGGAAGAATTCACCATGTTAATGTGGTCCGATTAGTGGGATTTTGTGTTACCGCTTCGAAGCGTGCTCTTGTCTATGATTTTATGCCCAATGGCTCTCTTGATAAATTAATTTTCTCTGAATGTTCAAGTGGTGATCCACTAAGTTGGCAAAGATCATATGAGATTGTAGTAGGTGTTGCTCGAGGGATCGACTACTTGCATCAAGGGTGCAACATGCAAATTTTGCATTTTGATATCAAACCACATAACATTCTACTTGATGAAGGCTTTGTACCAAAAGTTTCAGACTTTGGACTTGCTAAACTATATCCAATACAAGACGGTTACCTTGTAACTCTTACCGCTGCTAGAGGAACAATAGGTTACATGGCTCCTGAATTGTTCTACAAACAGGTTGGAAGAGTCTCAAACAAGGCAGATGTTTACAGCTATGGAATGTTATTAATGGAAATGGCAGGAAGGAGGAAGAATATAAATGCCCTTGCGGAGCATTCAAGTCAAATATACTTTCCTTCCTGGATATATTATAAAATTGAAGTAGGAGAAGACATGGAAATTGGAGATCATGTTACTGAAGAAGAGAAAGCAATTGCAAGAAAATTTGTTTTGATAGCATTGTGGTGCATCCAAATGACACCTGAGGACCGTCCTTCAATGAGAGAAGTCCTAGAAATGTTTGAAAGTGATATTAGGAGCCTACAATTGCCTCCTAAACCATTGCTTTATCCTCCAGATTCACCTATACTTGCACAAAAAAGTAGTCATAGTTCTTCTGAAGAGTCCACATAACCTCTTTGTAACTCTGTAGTTTTGGAAATAGAGCATGTCGATGCATAATTGAGTAGTACTTACTACTTATAGTTTGGCATACTCTTATTCTAAGGGAAATTATTATTTTTCTTTAAATTAATGCAAAGTCTTTTCCAATCTTAGCCTCATCAAAAGTCATAATAAACCTTTTTATTTTGCAAACTAAAAGTGACAATTACATGGAAGTGGTATGTTTCCACAATTGTGACTTAGTTTAAATTGCTTATGTGAATATCTGTATCTATATAGAGTGGGAGTTTGATTTAGATTTGTCTGTGGTCTAATATAGAGTTAAAATGCATCCACAAGTATACAGATCAAATAAGTAATACAGAGTGAGTTGAGATTATTCTCATAAGGACTAAACTTGATATAATTGACAATTACTAGAGTGGCAAATATAAAAGTCTATCTAAACCACGTAATAATAGAATTATAATGAAAATGATAAAATACTAGACTAAATAACAAGATATGAAATAAATGGCTATTAAATCTTAGTTTATTCTTCATTTATCAATCCAATTAATTGCCTTGATTCATTATTCCTTCAATTTGACAGTTTGTTTACTAATCTAGAATTCTTATTGTAATTTCAAGTTTCTGTCAAACTCATTGCAAATCTACTAATCTTGACCAGTCCAATATATCTCTATGTGGATTGCGGCCCCAATTAGTATATAAAAGTGACCTAATTAATATTTTGACCTAAGGTAAATAGGTATTCTCTATCTGTAAAACCTATTTGAACCCGTCCTAACCCTAAAATTCCTCCGTCGATTCCAATTAGGGTTTACAAATCATTTAGAGATTGATCAATCATCTAGAAACATTAAAGAGAATTCAAATAAGTAATGCACGTGTGAAATTAAAAGAAATATAATAAAATGTTAACAATCAATTATCATGGTAAAATTTGAATAAACCCTAGTTAAGAATTTAGTGCATAATGATAGGCATAAATATATCAAAAGATTGTTTTGCAACCATTAGAGATTATAGAATCACAAAGGAAAGAAAAAGGAAGAAAAACTAGGCTTGGTCTTGTTCCTCGCTTCTTCGCTTCAATGAATCTCTTCTTGGATGTTGATTTTCGATCAATGACAAAATTTTCCAACAACAACTACAACTAAGTTAAACTACTTTATGTTATATGCTACCATCTCTACGTTATGTTTCTAACACCTTAACACATATATTTATAGTAACAAGCTAACTAGGGTTTTATAAGTTTGTAGGTAAAAAAATGCCCCTAAGAACCCTTAAACTCTTAAAACATGTTTTTTATTATCTCTAGCAACATTCCAGGTGCAGTTGAGGTCTCCCACGCACACAACACCTAGGAAACAAAACTAGTGAATAGTTGCGCCCATTTCGCCATTTTCGTACTGTTAGTGCTCCGTTTTCGTCTGTTTTTGTCCTATTTGACTAGTGAAGCACTTCAAACCTATAAAAACATTATAAAACACATAAACAATTATATTAGAACATCAAAACACATAAAATTATATTTTGACACTAAAATCCTAAAATTACCAAAATACTCCTACTTATTAAAAATAAAGTCAAAACCCAACCTAAAATGCATGTAAATAACTCTCTTTTAGAGAGTTAACACATCCCTTAACTTGAAATTTTACTCTTTTTGAGTAAAACAAAAACATAAACCACCTAAACATATTTAAAGACATTAACTTTTCTCAACAAGTCACAATCGTAACAAAGAGAGAAAAAAAAACTAAACAAGAAGAGATAAGGATTCAACATGGACATAAAAGATCATTTCTAATCAATCCAAATCTTCATTATGAAAGTGTTAAATCTCCATTCAAGAAAGTAGATATCACTCGATCACTAATCGATGAAACCAATTGAACAAAAATTCAGCAAGGGACAAACCTATTAGTAGAAATTAGCACACATAATACTTATTAATACAAATAAACTCAAACCAGTAACAAAGGATACAGGATAAGTGCAGGATATATATTTGAATAAAATAGCTCATATCACTTTAGATATTTTAGTTAATAATTTCGAACCATAATCTACAAAACATCCCCTATACAACCATAGCATTATCCAATTACAATTTCAAAAGCCAAATGTACCTTCTTTATTACACCCTAAAAGGAATTGCCCTTCTTTATTCATAATACTAATTAATTTAGAAGGAATTGTCGTTCTTTACTTCTTTCTTCTTCTTTTTTCTTTTTTTACTTTTTTCAACATTTCATTCATTCATTCATTCTTTCTTTCTTTGTCTTTCATTTTCTACAATAAACATTACATACATGGGGAGTTATTACAAACGTTATAGTCATAAATTTGACTTTTTCTCTCAACACAACTTCCTTTCCATCTATCTATAATTACATTAATGTCCCCATAGCATTGATCCCTAAAGGGACCAACACTAACTATTAAGGTGACGGGTAGAAAAAGAAAGATAAAATAAAAAAGTGAATTGGCTAAAAGAAAATGGTTCAACAAGAATTATGGCTTATAAGGCTCAAAAGGGGACAGTAAGGATAAAATGTCAATTAAGTAGGTTTTTTGACTCAAACGGTCTAAAGAACTTTCCTAAATCATTTTCTTGGGCTAAAATCCACTCATACTTCTCAAGTATATAAATCACACACAATTCCAATGAATGTCTTAAACAAAATCTATATCGTATGACAATCATGATTAACACTCATGAAAAATTATCTCACTTTCATTAGACCCTCACTCAAGAAAATATATCTAAATGTATAGTGGTAACACCTTCACAATTCAAAATGATGGGAAAGTAAAGAAAACTTATATTCATTTTCAATCCAAACACTCTATCAAGACTAGTTCTACCTTGAAATATTTTTAAACCTTTGACACATATTATAAAAGTTAATGAACATAAACAAGACACTAAAAATGAAAAATCTTTATAGCTTATCCATCTACAATACTTTAGGAAAATATGGTATAGAAATCCTAAAATCTTGAAGGCTGCCATCTGGTAGCTTTGGAGTCTTTTATACAGTTAGATCATCAAAACTGATAAAAACTACCTAAAAATCTTTTTATTTTTTTGAATTTTTTATTTTAAAAAGAAAACCTTCAATTCTAAAACAAAATACGCTACCGAAGATAAATGCAAATAAAAAAACAACAACAACAACAACAACAACAACTACCAAAACACATAACACATAGTCACAATTACACAACCAAAAATAAAAACACACCCCAAGTTTAAACGAAACATTGTCCTCAATGTTTCAAAATACAACTGAAAAATAATAAAACACTAACATAATGAAAATAAATGACAAAAAAAACTCCCCTAGTTTGTCGCAGCTTCATTAATCTTCCACATTTTCTTCCTCGTCACTCATGAGTTCATCCAACTCATCACCCAAAACATCATTTGATTGCTCAATCTCCTCATCCTTGGGAGTTGCCGGTAGAGTTGGAGCCCCAATCATATTCACATGAGTGGCCTTACCAATGTATTGAGTTAAGTTTCCCATGGCCTTCATGTATTGGTATTGATGCTCTATTTGTCTTCCACGCTTTCCTAGTTAGCTTGCCAAACCTATGTTGGCGGTTGAATGATCTTTTGAGCTTGAGGCTTTTCCTTTTTGTGATTTCTTTGAACTTGGTTACATCCTTGTTACCGCCCGACTATCAATCAGTTTCTTGGTGCCAATCCGCTGTCCTTTTCATTCCATCGAACTTTTACATCAAGAAGAACTAATTGAGAGTTAAGCAACGAAATCAAAGTCCCTTACTTTTCGTTCTGGCCATATGAAAAGTTTCTACATGAATTACATGGCCAATATCAATACTTTTCCCTTTTGGCAAGCAATATAGCAACACATTTTCATTTTTAGTCACATTTATTGCATGCAAACCTAGAAATATTGAAGTGTTGATAGAATTAACAAAACCTTTGCAATTGGGGACAAAAACTTCGTTGGAGAAGTTTTCTTTGTTCCCATAGCATTCTTAGCTACATTCCAAGATACATCAACACCATTACCAAGAAATTTAGACATTTTTACCAAATTTGAATCATATTGCCTTTGTTACTCAGCGTATTGTACATCTATATCAACAGATGAAACGCCAAAGTATTCATTCAACGAATCACGAGTAAAAGAAACTCTCTTCTATCTAGCTAACACATACCCATTATCATGTTCAAGCACATTTGCGTAGAATTTCCTAACTACTTATTCAATGGAAAACTCATGATAATTGTGTTCAAAATTTTGTCCAACCTTTCTTTTCAATCATAGTTTCGACTTCATTCACAAGGTTATTATGCTTTCGAGCAACATCAAGTTTGAATCCTCTTTCAAGAATTAATTTCTTAATAATGGAATTTTTCCAAATCTTTCATAAATTTTATTCGAAGGGAATTGATTTTTAGCATAATTATTCTTTAAAGAACTACTTGCCATAAAAACTTTCTTTCGTTTAGATGCCACAATTTCAACTTCAAATTTACAAGCTCAATTTACCTTGAAATAGGTAAAACGCGAGACTAAGCACAACAATTTATTCAAATTATGAAAATCAAGTTCTTCGTATGACATTTCGACTACACAAACACTAGAAGACTTCCACTTGAACCAATAAATTTCACCAATTAAAGAACAATTAAAGACAACAATCTGGCATTAAAAGTACTAAAAAGGATAGAAATCACCCAATCAGAATATTAGAATTCCTTCTTGGAATTGAGCTCTAAGAATAATTCTAAAGGCAAAGAGTTTAGCCTTCTTGATGTTCTTGCTAGAAACTCACTTTATGTTCTTTAGTGTGCTTTTGTGATGTTTAAGCCCCAAATCACCTCCATACTTCATTTTAACACCTAAACAACATAAAAAAAAACAAAAAATAGCTCAAAACTAAAATGGTAAAAGAAGACAAAATAACTAGAAATTAAAGAGTATAAGGTTAGAAACTTGGGTTGCGCCCCAAGAAGCACTTTATTTAACATCTATAGCTAGAACTAGCTAAGGGTTTATGTATTTGAAGTCTTCAAATCTCCATTGCGGATGCCATCATATTTTGAGCATTCATACTATCCATATGGAAATGCTTCTACTTCCCTAACGAAAAATGAGATTGGATCATTGCCTGCCCTTAAGATTGATTGTTCTTTTTCCACATCCGAATACTCTTTTCATATTTAGAAATGACCTTCTAAATATTGTAGAAATATTATCCTCATCATCTTCCTCCATATCTAAAACAATGAAATCTACTGATCTAATCTGTGAAAGTTGAGTTTCCCTACTTTAACTAGCATATTCTCTAATGTCTTGCAGGGGTCTACCATGGTTCTGTCAACCAATTAGATAGTGTGACATCTCTCTTTAAAGTCTATTAACCCGATTCTCCTTCAAAAAGGTAGAGGCATTACGTTCATACCAACTCCTAGAAAAGCAGATTTTAGCAACTAATTTTTGCCAAAATTCCATCGCTAAATCGATTAGCGACAAAATTTTCAATGAAAAGATCCGTCAGAATATTGCTCGTTGGAAAAATTTAGCAACCAATTTACAAACGAAAATTTAGCGATGGAATTTTTTGTTGGCAAATCCGTCATTATATTTGGTACATGAATACCAACTTGAAGCAGTTTAGCGACCGAAAATTCCGTCACTATTTTAGTGACCAAAAAATCCGTCGCTAAGTATCAAATCAGCGACGGATTTTTTGGTCTCTAATTCTTAGATTAGTGATGGATTTTTCTATCACTATTTTTAGCAACTGAAAAATCCGTATGTTGATTTGAAACTTAGTGACGGAAAAATTCATTGGAAAAATATATTTTAAAAATAAAAAATCTTAGCGACGAAAAAATTGGTCACTAATTTCAAATTATTGTAAAATAAAAATATTAATACCATTACATTCAAAACCTACAAACAATAACCAAATATAAACCAAATAGCATCTAAATATTCTAACAACCAAATATGTATTCAAATATGTCTACAATCACCATAAATCAACTACATATATATCATAATAAGAAATGTGCCATAAAACGAAATCTCTACAACCAAAGTAAAAGTAGCAAAAGAGAAGTAAATAAGTATAAATTTCATGAACTAATATCCAATAGTAATGTATAGAGGTCACTCATTCTCACTCTCTTCCTTCTCATTATCCCCACCACCATCTTCATCTTCATCCTTATCCTCATCTTCGTCTTCATGTATGGGACGTAGTGACTTTTTTAGCTTTTTCACACCACTTTCACCATCACAAGGTACTCGAGCCAAGAGACATCGTAGTGAACTGAGTAAACCCTGTAAGCGAATAATGTGGCAAGAAACTGGTTGAAGTTTGACTTGGATGCTGAAAGGTCATAGAACTCACCCCTAGAGATTTCATTCCTTCAAAGGATTCTATTTTAGACTTCAAACTGCCTACTGTATCCTTGAGTTCATTATTGCCTGTTTGCAAGGATACAACTGTGCTTTGGAGGATATAAATATGCTTGCTCTGTTGCTGAATCGTGTTCTCCCGGTAGTTAGGCATCCTAGATGTTCTCGAAAAGTATCCACTATAATCTGATCTATTGGCACATGGCAACCCAAACAATCATCCTTTCTTCATCCCACCAACAATTTCTATCCATACTTCAATTTCACTAGGTAAGGAGGATTGTTGTGATCGGTAACCTTCACCCTTAGAGCTTTGACTCGACTACACCTCAAACCACTTAGCAACAAAATTTTTCTATTCATGCATCAATCATTTCATAAGTGACTTTTTAATGAAAGTAATTAATCATGTAAAAATTCATAAACACTAGAAGTAGGTAATGCTAGAAATGCTGTCAGATTCCCACACATTAAGTTTAAGCAAATCCAAGCTAATTTTATAAGAATTTGGAACCATCCTTAAAAAAATGGAAAAACAATAACTATATTCTAATGGTCTTATTACTTACATGAATATTTTCTGCTCGTGGGATTATCCATTGTCTAATGCCATCCTTGTGTGCTTTAATTGTATGGGTGTGTAGGAAAGTTGCAGCAAGACCAACATCACGCCCATTATTTTCTTTTGTCTAACAATTTTAGAACATATGACATAATACAATATCAAAAAGTAGAAAAAATAACAACTAAGTGGATGAGCCAAAATAAAACATAATTTATATATGCATACCAATTTACGTCGATGTTCCAAATAGGTGATGATGCCACCAGTATGACGAAGATATCCTTTACCATCACAAGTGGATGCACGATTCTTCTTATTTGTTTGACTTAAGACTTGAACTTTTCTCCATCCCCATATTTGCAACAATTGAGCCCTTGTGGAATCTCCAATCCATCCTGGTCGAATGTTACCTTTAAGAATACTTGTTTGCATGTCGTGCATCAAATTTTTCATTCGTTCTGAGCCGCGATGCTCAAATATCTTGCGAACATCCTTCTCATCCTTTAGAAGCCAACAATATGTGTTCTTCATACAAAGACAAAAATACCAATAAATTATAATATTAAAATTATAAGTAAAAATATTAAAATAGAATAAGCATAAAAGTAGCTTACTCCAAATTCTCTAGACATTATGTCTTGCAACTCTTTTGGCATCTTCTTCCAAGTAGGGTAAAGACTATTGAAATTAGATTTGATAAGATGGGTGATACGAAAAGCAACCTCATGCTGATAATGTTCAAACCTAATTAAAAAAATATGAATCATAAACATATGAACCTGAATAATCATAACATTGAAATAAACTGTATTATCAATAAATGGACTTTAAGTAAAATATAATATAGCTAATTTGTGATCTCATTACTCAAGACCACATGGCTTTAAAAATTTCTTCATAGTATTGCTCTCATTTGGAATGCCAGTTGAACCACCATTTGTAGATGCTACAGATGCTCTATTTGAAGCACCTGATGACTGTGGTAAAAGGATTTTGACCCCCAGCCACACCAGTGTTTCGTTGTACAAACTAATTGTAGGGAATCTCTTGCATGCCAAGTGTTAGGATGAAAGTTGTAGACGTGCTTGGACCGGTATGTGGTGGGATAAAATGATGTGGTGACTCATAGAAGGAGGCATATTAGACAACGCATATGTAGGTAGCTGGCCATGGCTCAGAGGAAACGTACTAAATGGCACATGTGGTTGGCTCAGAGGAGGAGGCATAATAGATGACACATATGTAGGTGGCTGGCTCAGAGGAGGCATACTAAATGAAATATTTGACTAGCACATAGAAGGAGACATAGTAGAGTGTACAGATGTAGGTGGCTGACCTGTAGGAAAAGGCATAGTAAAACAGGGAGATGGCTCGTAAGGGTTGACATAATAGATAGCACAGATGCAGGTAACTGGCTAGTAGGATGAGGCATACTAAATAGCACAGATGTAGGTGTTAATCCTGTAGTATTTATAGGTAGAGACATGAATGATGAAGTACTAATAGTAAACTTCTTCTTCTTACTCACACCCGCATTCTTACATTTTCATTTTTATATATTGGCCATCTGTTAATATTGTACAAAACAAATATTAATAACAAGTTTCACAATATTATAAATAAACGCCCCCAAAAAACTTATCAATTAATAATTAATATTACTTATTATTACCATTACTTAATAAATAAAGTACTAATACTACTGTGTTATTACTGCACTAAATAATAGTTATTAAATATACTAATATTACAAACAAATAAAAAATAGAATAGCACAAATCCATAAATCAAAATAACAAAAGGAAAATGCAATACTGGTAAACAAATACCACAACAAAATATAGAAAAGGAGAAAGTACAAATTCATAGTTTATCCATGTAGTTAAAATATTTATAAATTTCTATTAATCATCGCATTCATCTTCACCTTCATCTTCTTGTTCTTGTTCTTCTTCCTCTTCCTCCTCCTCTTCTACTAGACCAACCATTGTAGACCTACCCAATTCATGATCATCAATTTCTTCAAATACCCCATTACTGTCTACTGAAATCTAATAGGGTCATTATCCATAACTGTAGCAAAAGGAAGATGTGTATCTTGGTAAGGATTTTTGATGGTATGATCTTTGTCAATTTTACCCCTAGGCCTTGTCTTTATCACAACAAGCCAATCCAATTGGTCTCTAATTCGTCTTGGATATGGAACATAACACACTTAAGATGCATGTTGTGCAAGTATAAAGGGATCAAATTTTAGCTACCTTCATGTTTTTTCTAACTTCAATAATTCTATATTGGTTATGAATTCTAATGACTCGACTGCTTACCAAATCATACCAGTCACAATTGAACAATACTACCTTTTTTGACTTAGAAAATATTGTAACTGAACCACTTTGTTAAGTATACCATAAAAGTCACTTGAACCTTCTCTTTTGACATTTTCTCCACTATTAGTAGTTTTTCTACCATATGCTCATTCATTCATATGAAATATGTATCCATTGACAAAGAAGTTTAGCCATGTTTCAACCTCTCTACTTAGGCCCCATGCGAGATCATGCAAGTCCTCATTACGTACCATGTTCTGCTGATTGCGAACCTAGTATAAAAATAAAAACTTTAGATAATTTTACTTTCTTTAAAATTAAATGATACTAGCTAGTATTATTACTTACATATTGATAGAACCATTTCACAAAATTTTCCTCTAAAGATAGTTCAACTTCTTTGTCACTAACATGAGGCCAATATGTTCATATAGCTTGCTCGTACATCCTGCAAATTATTATTTTTTTTTTAAAGACACTAAAGATTATGTTAAAATATCATAATTGAATAAAAAATATTATTCTTACATCAAGAAAGGGTTCATTTCATCAACAATTAAAGAGTACATGCAATGCAGTTGTAGCCATCTCCTGATTAATCTCCATTTACACTTTCTTGTCGGCCGACCTGGTTGATTGAAAATCGAAAAAGTAGGTGGCATGGTTGCATCAAATCCATCATCTTCATTGCGTCCAATTCTTATGGACTTACATTAAACATGGGATTCGAAATAGTAAGAACAAAAGAATGAAGTTTCTAGAAACAAGTATGCCTCACATATTGAGCCTTCTGGATGGGCTTTGTTTTTAAACATGTTTTTCAAGTCATGTAAAAACCTAGATGTTAATTGTACTTATTAAAAGTTGCTTGTCAACAATGTTTTTAACCATGGATTACAAGTTCAATTATTATCTTTCAAACGGATACATCCACCTATGTTGAACGGATCCTCCAACTAGTGTCTCATATGGCAAGTGTAAGTGTAAATGCTACATAATGTCAAAAAATTTTGGTGGACATATTCATTCTAGTTCGCACAAGATTACAGGAATGTTTTATTCCCATTCGAATGAGCACATCTTCCTGCAACTCAGTGCAATACAAATCACTGATTAAAAGACTCAACTCAGTGAGTGCCTTCCATATTGATTCAAGCAATCCACTGAAAGCAATAGAAAGCAATCGTTCCATAAACAAATGACAATCATGACTTTTCATCCCAAGTAACTTGCCTCTATCACGATGCATGCATCTAGCCAAATTTGAAACATATCCATCTGGCATCTTTAACCCTTCAACCCAACTACAGATTTCTTGTCGTTGGTCCAATGAGAATGTGAAGTTAGCTTTTGGTTTTGCAAGTTTCCCATTATTTAAGATTTTCAACTCCAATTCACGTTGCCTACAATAAACACTTAAATCTTTTCGGACCTTTGCATTGTCTTTAGTCTTGTCTTTGTTATCCATCACAGTATGGAACACATTGTCGAAAATATTTTTCTCAATATGCATGACATTTAAGTTGTAACAAATTAAATTGTCCTTCTAATAAGGCAACTCTCCAAAAGATGCGCTGTTTAGACTAATTGTGTGTCACCCCATAACCATCAAATTTTTTGTGTTGAACTTTCAAATCCTTTATTTTTGGTAAGTTTTCCACTCGCTTTCACAATTCTTCACCACTTAATCTACGAGGAGAAAGTGACCTAAAATATTTAATAAATTTAAAATTTTCATCTAAATGGAATAGTAAAATGTCATAATTGCCCTCATTCTTTTAATTCTCTAAACCAACAAAAAATTTAAAAATTTAATAAATAGATTAAAAAAACTAAACTCATATGCATATTAAATCCATCTAAGCTTAACATGCATTCTATTAGAGATAAAAACTAACAAAAATATAAGTTAACAAATTTTTAACATAAAAAAATTAATTAAACCCGAATAGATATGTGGATATTAACAAGTATAAATCATTCACTTATTTATCCAAACACTAATTATCAAAGTATTCATTAAACATGCATCACATCTAAATATTAACATTTATTTAAACCAGATACAAATTACTAAAACAATTATTTATACTAAAAAAAATACTGAACATGGATATTAAAAATAATAAAAATGGATTAAATTCTTGTAATAAACTATTATAAACATGCAATATAAAAATAAGCTATAATTACTTTAATATAAAAAAGAAATATGAAGAAAATCTAGACAATATTCATCATTTAAAAACTTTAACACCATTAAAAAAATCTACTTAATTGATTGAAATACCCTCAGTTTAAAATTTTAATTTTTTATATATTTGATTTTGATGTTCTACCACTATAGTTAAAACTTCAAATTTGCAATATTTTGTCTACTTTTAAATATTTTATGTACTTTCTTAATTTTAAAATGTTCCCATGTTTTTTCTACTTGCTTTAGTTTATAATAATTTAATTTATTTTCATTTCTTCTATAAGTACAATTCTAAATTCCAAACTACAAAAAAACCCCTAAAACAACTTAAACAAACAAAAGAAAATTAACCTAAAAACTAAAATAATGTGTACTAGTTTTTTTTTTTTAATATTTGATAATAGGTTGCATTTGGAAAAAGCAACCTAAAGAAAGCGACCGGTAGGTTACCTTTTCTAAACACGACCTTTAGGTTGCTTCTTTTAAATGCGACATTCTTACTTTTCGAACACCAAAAAAAAAACATCATAGTTTAAGAAACTTTTTTCTTTTTCTTCACAGTTTAAGAAATTAGCCCTAATAGACTAACCTTTTCACATATACCCTCGATTAACTACTGTATGGAGAATAATTTTCTCATTTTACTTTTTGCACAATCGACTGTATGAAAGCATGACATGTTACTTGTGGTATATTAATTATTAACATAATATACAAAAGGGGAAGTGGATTTGCCATAATTTTTTGGGGGAAATACTTAGGTAGACTTGGTATTTGACCCTACTTATAGACCCTGTAGTGTAGATTAAATGTTATAGAATCTATGACATAAGTTAATGTAAGCAAGATTCTATAAAATTTAATTTTGACCGCAGGATCTACAGGTGGGAATTAAAAATCGAGTTTATGATAGTATTTTACATTTTTTGGTAGTCCTCTCCATACCACGTGACGTTCATGTGATGATTTAAAAACTGATGGCAAGGATTAGGGGTAGGCAAAAATACCCGCTAATTCGCTAACTCGCCTGCTCTGCGTTGCTCCGTCCCGAAAAATGAGGGTATCCGACCCTCATCTATTGATTGGGTCAACTGAGGGTTGGATACCCGCTTTTGTGACGGTCAGATACAGGTCAAGGTTTTACAAAACCGTAGGTACCCCCTCCAACCTTCATGTATAATGTTTCCTATAATTTTTAGTATAAATAAGTCATTCATCCATTTTTAAAATCTTGATTTATAATAGTATTTATTTTACCTAACTTTTTTTCGGATGAATTTTAAGTTAGACTTGTTTTTCTTTTTAGTTTGAAGAAATTAAATTATTTCTTAAATTCAATTTTGTTAACCTTTTTTTTTAACAATCTAATATTGGATCTTTTTTTCCTTTATTCTTTTAATTTATATATAGATCTAGAATATTTGTTAATCAATTTGTCACCTCTAAAAATTATTAAAAGTTTGGTGTCAAAGTGAGATTAGTTTTATTTTATTTTATTTTATTTTTAAAAGGTGAATAATGATAGGATATGGTCGGGTACCCGCTCTCCGGATACTCGATAGTATGAGGGTCGGATTAGTGTAAAAAAACGACTGACAGCGAGTGTCAGATCAGCCAAATCCCTTGATGGGTGGGTACCCGCACCGCACGCACCCTTAGCAAGGATGAATGGCTTTTCTTTCGGAAAATATTTAGGTAGACCCGGTTTTTGACTCCATCTGTAGACCATGTGGTCAGGTTTAAATCTTAAAAAATCTTGCTTATATCAATTGATATCATAAATTTTTTAAACTTTAATCTACATTACAAAATTTACAAATAAGATAAAAGATTGGTCTACTTAAGTATTTGCCTTTATTTATTCCCCTCCGTCAGAACAAGGGTTTATTATATTTTGTCCATTGTGTTTTTTCATTGTTTTGTGGACAAAAACTCTCAGGCCTGTAATGGCAGAGTTCTCCCAACAAATTCTGGCTTTTGGCCTAAAAATTGCACTTCTATCTTTCTTTTCTTTTCTTTTCTGATGGGAAGGGAGCGATGGGCTCGAGATAGAAAAAAGAGTGAATGACAATGATAGAACATCTCTTCCTTCATTTGGTTTCTCTTACTTTCTCTCCCCCTCCAACTTCATCCCATTTTATTTCTCTCTTTCCCTCCCTCCCTTTCTTTAGTTCTATTGCTACTGCAACAACAACCATTCAATAATTATTACTAAAGGTTCATTTCTTGAACTCTTTTCCTGCTTATTTTCTAATGGATTTCTTCTAGATTTTATGATTTATAATTTTTTTAGTATTTCTTCTTTTTGATTTTTTGTATATGCTTTATGTGTTGAATCTATCCCCATCTTTTCTTGGATATTTTGTAATCTTTAGTCACCTACGATCTAATGTATTCCTTTTGAATTGTTTTAGTAATTTTTTTTTTTTTTGTTATTTTTGATTTTTTCTATGTTATTGTCTTATATGTTTGGATTTAGAAAAGTAAAACCATTTTAGTAATAAAGGAAAAATTACAAATTAAAAAAAAAAAAAATCGGATCTCAAGATCCTTGCAATTTATATACAAATTAACCAAAGTTTCTATTTTTTTTTTTTTAACTTTTAGTTTCTTTATTATGTTTTTGAAATATTTTAATAGAAAGTAAGATTCTTGCTATGCATACACAAATTAACCAAAGTTTCTATTTTTATTTAACTTTTAATTTCTTTATTATGTTTTTGAATGTTTAACTAGAACGTCCTCTGGACAAGTTAATTTTGATGTGATCAAGAAATTGATATGCTATCATATTTGCCTTTGTACATGTATGTCTTGACTTAGTTTGAGTTTGAAGCTTATCACACGGAACATCAGCACAAATGGAGTTGTTATTATGTTTTTGTTATGCTTCATATTTTATAATCTGCACTATGTCAGTTTCTTGCTCCTAAAATTAACGTTGAACATGAGGGATAATGCTTGTCTGCATCGATTACTCATTTGTTTCTGTTTTTAGCTCAATTCTATACCTCTGCTGGTGGATTTCAGAATAAAGGAGAACGACAGAGATTGATTAGTTGTTTATTGAATGGAAGTAGGAAAATATCCGTGTGTTATGAAAATAATGAAGGAAAAATAGGATGTTTGTTGGGGATGTGAGAATATCCCATAACATAAGCATCTTTGTCACCAAATCTAATGCTGTTTAATATTTTTCCTATTTCTCCTTTTATATTTTTATAGAGAGTTATTCATTAGTTGTTTATAAAAAGTATTTTTTTTTTTTTAATTTTGTTCAGAATAATTTTTCCTATTTTCATCTGTATGTGACTTTATTAATTTTGGATACTTCAATAACTTGTTTCATTTATTTTTTGTTGTTTTCTCAGACACTTTATTCTTGGGTTATGCAAGCACTAGAAAGCAAGATTTTTGCTAGCTTTGGATGTAAATCTTAGCACCAAGTTGAAGGCAAAAGCTATATCTCTAATATAGAAACTTCTTGTTGAAATTGACATCAGATTTTTAAGGTCAAGTATAATTTAAGGCTACAAAAGGGCAATTACATGTATGTAATTTCACGAGGCAAAATGAAACTGGTATAGTGTGTTGAAAAGACTATTTTTGGTTGCTGATTCAATCGGTTACTAATGTGTATAAGTTGCAAGCCAAAAAATCATTTGTGTTGTCATTATATGAAAACTTTTGCTCTAGACTAATGAATCTGACATATGAAGTTTTGATAAAGAAAACTTATTTCACCAATTACAATTTGCGTGGAATTGGCTGTGTAATGAGTAATTTTGAGCTAGCCACTTATATTTGAGTATATAATTATAGTTTTTTTAGTATGATCATGATGAACCATCTATCTGCCTTCACTCACATCAGTAACTATCTATCTGTCTTCACTCAATATTTTATTGAGTTGAAGTAGATCGCAGCCGTTTGGAGACATGAAAGAGTGCCTATTATTGAAGAACTACTATTTCTATCTTTCAAGAACTTCAAGTTCACATTTGGAAAAGCAGGCTATTGTATATTTTATACTATGAACCTCTTCTGAGTGTCTATGTTAATGAAAGATTGTCATGATTTCAAAAATTTAAACCTGTACTGCATAATATATTAGAAAGGTTATTGAAATTGAGATATTGGGCTAAAACAGGATAACAACTTGCAACATTTTCAAATTTATATTAGTGCCAAGAAAATATACTCATTAGGACAAATCTCGGGGATGGTAGTCTAGTTGACTTTGAGTTTAGTATTCCGAAGTTTCTCACATTGAAGTTTCACCAAATGGTTTGTAGTTGAGCACATGACAATTTAGTCTTCACTAGCTAATATGATGTTATTCACTGATTGAAATTCTTGTGTTGTAGTCAGCAGGTGTGGGCAATATGTACATTGGACTATGAGGTAGAGTGGCAGATTGACAGTGCTTTCTTGTAAACATGTTTGCCATTTGAATTGTATAAACAAATTGCTTACAAATAAACGAGCTTCGCTGATATACAGCATAATTTGTGAGTTTATTTAGATTGTTACTCTTTTAGGCCTGCTTGCTTAGCAGCTTTGAGTTGTACATGTGGGTATGCTGGTTGAATTTGAGCTTCCTTTGTTGATTGTAAGGGAGTAGCAAAACCTTGGGATTCTATGTATACAAGAATTACAACTTCACTCCATCAATCATTATATTACCATTTTGTAACTCTAATACAATTATAATATCTATAGCAATACAATTAAGTAATATTTTTAAACTTTTATAATATATACGGGGCAAATATTTCTACCGTGCTTAGCCCGGTATATCCCACCTAGTATTTACATTAACAGACAGAATATCGCTTAGTGTTTGTTAGCAAACACATGCAATGTTAGTGAAAAAAAAAAAGAAGCAAAATTATCTCTTTTATTTTATTTTATTTTGTTTTTTGTTTTTTCCCCTTTCACATCAATTCCACTAGATAATTAAGTTATCTAATGAAAAGATAGTATTTCCATAAAATGAGAATCCGGTTTCCTGACATGTTCTAGTTTAAGTTTTGGTCAAGTGAAGCACGTGATTGGTCGGGGCATATGACAATGTTTTTATTTGGTTGATTACACTGTTATATATGAATTAGGGAATTCATTAGACGAAGTTTCCATCTAAGAATATAGACAATGTAGCCTATCTACATTGTCCATTAATTCCACATCAAAACTTCTATTTAAAATTCATCTTCCAATAAAAAAATGAGATATCTGAATCAAAGGTAGAGGAGCCAAGCAAAATATTGAATGTGGTGACACTTGAGTATCCTAGATATTGAATAACAACATAAAAATAAAAGTCTACTGGGCATAAATCAGGTGAAAATTCAAGAAAGGAAGCTTCAATGAAGAGTAATTAGTTATTGTTACACAACTAGATTAATTAGTTTCTAAACAAATTTGAGACAATCGAACTCATCTCATGCCTAATTTTAGGCAATGTAACATGACCCATTTATCTAAATTAGTCCTCTGACTTAGAGATTTGTGATACGTTGTTACATATATATACGCATCACTAGTTCTACTTTAGCTTCCATTCTCTATTCTATATATGTTTGCCAAAAATGGCTTCCTTTCAACCCTTCTACATTTTGTTAATCCTTTCTATTTACCAAAGATTTCCGTTTAACTTCAGTTACCCCGTTTCTTGATGGTATGCTCGAATTTTTCTCATGTTCTCTCAAATTAAATTGCTCAATCTACATCACTAGAAAGTCCAAATTTTTTTCTTACTCATTAATTAGAGGAGAGTACGTTACCTCTATTTTTTCACGATCAGGTATAACGCGCTTACAATATTGTACTTGTGACCAACTCCTAATACAAATTTTGCTAATCATAATGCTGTCTACTTTTGCAAGTCTATTAGAAAAAGGTAATGCGAGAGTAATTTTTGGTTACTCACTTTATAATACGAAATAGATATAAAGTCGTTGAAATAATTGAAAAGTAAAAGAATTTCACTACTTTTCAATTATTTAATAAACTTATAATATTCACATCACAATGGGAAATGAATAATAAAAAATTTGTCTTTGAAGAATGACCAAAGCCGTCATATCTGAAAAATACTCCTCGATTGTTAAAGAATATAAATTTTTATTTTAAAATTAAAATAATAAAATTTATATTTTAACACTTTTAACTGGTCAAATGCGAGATTGATGGTATAGTTCAATATGTTGCAGGTGGACCCCAACCTGGTGGTTTTTATTTTGCCATTCCTCGTTGGGCCCATGCAGTGAGGCTAGGAAATGAAGCATCTATGTCTCAACATGTTGGGGTGAAATTAGTATTAATTGTGTAAATTTTGACTATTTACTTTATAATATAAAATAGATATAATAATTGTTAAAATAATTTAAAAAATAATGAAATTTTTTATTTTTTAATCATTTAATGACGTATAATTCTCATTCTATAATACGGAGTGAATTAGCAAAAAATTGTCCAATCTATTCCCTCACATTTGGAGTCACAAGGACTTGCTGCCAAAGATGAGGTGCCAAGGTCCGAGTCTCTGGGTTCTCAAGTGACCTTCCTATTCAGACATTCTACAGCAGCAGTGGTGGTGATGCCTATGTTTGGGCTTTCAAGTTTGGAGGCAACTTCTGATGTTAAGGTCACATTTCATAATCCCGGGATTGAAGAGGACCCAACCTGTCGACCTCTTATGGATACTGTTGCAATCAAGGAGATGTTAGCTAATAGGTACACTGGGGCTAATTACTCATAATATGATTCTTTTGAAAATTTATGGCAAACGTGTAATCGTTTTTAAAATGATTTCTTTAATTGTAACTTTTGTACTTTAAAAGTGCGTAATTAATTTGATTACACACATTGAAAGCGTGTACTCTAAAAGTGAATAATTTTATTTTTTTTTAAATTGAATTGGATTACGCACTTTCAAAGTGAGTAATTCAAAAGTGAACAAATTTAAAAAAAAAAAAAAATTTGATTGAGATTAATTACACTTTACCCCCTTGAACCCTCTTTACTTAAGTGCAATTTGCCCCCCTTAAACTCTAAAAACTTACCTTTTCCCCCTACAAAAGAAACTTTCATATATATAATTATAAAAAGATGATGTAGATATTTATTTTGACATTATTGCCCTTCAAACATTTATTTCATTTTTAATGCTTCCGTATAATATATTTTTATTTTGTAAGAGTGTCAATCTTTTATATTACATTTTACTTAATATAAATATATATTATTTTTCTTCATTTCTAAAACTAAGTAGTAATAAAGCGAGCTTTTATAAACATTTTTCTTCAAGTATTTTCGTTCTGGGATATAAATATATTGAAAATAAAATAAGTATATTTATTTTAATTAAATAAATAATTTTATTTTTATACATTTAATACTTTAAAAGTGCGAAATCACCAAATTAAAAATTAAAAAAAAAATTTGGGACTTTGCTTTCCTACACTATATTAGTAATTACATTTTATCCCCCTAAACTATAAATATATACAGTTTGCCTTCAAATAACATTATTCGATCTATTACTAATATTAAAATTATTAAGATAATTTAGATAAATAACTAAAATACCCTAAATACTATATTTTAATATTTTATGTATTTAAATTTTGATAGTGATGTGATAATTATTTTAAAATAACAAAAATAAACTATATAATATTTCAATATAATCTATATCAATGTATTTCTTGGTCAAATTTTTGAAATGTTTGAATTTTATTTTATATTATTTCAAATTAGAATGTTTAGCTAAGTGGTAGAACAATTTCTATTACAGTTTGAGATTTTTTCGACGTCTCTTAGTAGTTTATACTTTTAATATTTGGCCTATTCTGTGCATATTGCAATGTTGGATATAATATAATTCAATAATTTCTCACATTTTCACTCCCTAAAGTTAAAGATATTAATATGTTATTATATTTTATTTTTCCTAATTCTTTTAAACTATCAAAAATCAATAAAGTACATGAAAAATAAAAATATGATACTAAGGTTATTTTAGTCATCAAACTAAATTTTCTTGATATTTTAAAATTTTTAAAGGATGAATAATGTGAATCGAGGAAAAAGTATATATTTCTATAATTTAAGGAGGCGAAATGTAATCACACTTATTGTTCAGGGGCAAAGTGTAAAGTGCGAAATCAATTTAGAATTCACACTTTGCTTTAACTTTTTTTTTTTTTTTTTAAAAAATTGCAAAATAGTCCTCCTACACCTTATAATAAGTGTAATTACACTTTGCTCCCCTAATTATAGAAATATACACTTTGCCCCCGATTCCCATTATTCATCCTTTAAAAAATTTTAAAAATCAAGAAAATTTAGTTAACTGACTAAAATACCCTTAGTCATATTTTGATTTTTCATGTATTTTATTGATTTTTGAAAATTTAAAAGAATTAGGAAAAATATAATAACACGTTGATATCTTGGATTTTAAGAAGTGAAAATGTGAGAAATTGTTCAATTATATTATATCTGATATCATAAAAAGCATTGACGTAGGTTACATAGCAATATTATATAGTTTATTTTTAAATTTTTTTAATAATTATCACATCACTATCAAAATTTAAATACATAAAAATTAAAATATAGTTTTAAGATATTTTATTTATTTAACTAAATTATTTTAATAATTTTAATTTTAATAATAGAGGAATAGTGTTATTTGGAGGGACAAACTTTATATTTTATTTGAAATGGTTGAGTTAATATGATAACCTTTGGATTATCCCAACCAATATTTTATTTTCTTTCTCGATGTTGAGCTGGCATTATTCATGGTTATCATACTTGTTTCTTATATTTCCAAGAAGTCTGTGACTTCCAATATCTTTATTTCTCTATTTGTAATTGATTCTGTCATGTTCACTGTGGATAATCCAATACCTAAGGAGGTGTTTGGTTTATGGGTATGAGAGGGAGGAATGTGAATCAAAGTTAATGATACCCATAGATGGTGTTTGGTTGAACACTACGGGGGTCATTCTATGGGAATGAAAGTATTAGAAAATACCTACTTTATCATTCCCTACTTGTGATATGGGTTTTAAATTGAGTAATTTATCAACATAATGAAACACAATCCTATGTTAAACCAAACAAGTAAGGGGGAATGATATAAACCCATACCAATAGTGGGATTTATGATTCCCATTCAAATTCCGATTCCCAAATGTGAACCAAACACCTCCTAAGTTTCCTCTTTTTGAAATTTGAAAATCCTTAGCTGATAAAGGCTCCTGTTGGGCTCTATTCCCAAATCTTCTTTTAAATCCACTCTTTTGCTAATTTATGCCTAACTTGTCAATTTCGACTATATTTCAGGGATTTTTCTCATATTTCTTTCACCCTTTTCTTTTTCTGTCCTCCTTACTTCCTTTCAACTCCTGTATCCATCCTCATGCCCACCGGTTTGTCTTCTTCCGGAGGGCCGACTGAGAACAAGCCGGAGGATATAGTCAGAACCCTTCCAATCTTCACTTAGGTATCAACCTCTTTTACCCCTAGTGACAGATCTCGCCATTCTGTGTTGTAGGCATGAGAGTTTTTATTAATACCTCCTTGACTCTCTTCTATTCCATATCTCTTCTAATGAAACATTGTTCCTTCATCAAATCCGTTTAGATGCAAGTTAACCTCATTCCTCACATTTCGAGGATCAATTAGTGCAGTTTGTTTTCTTGAGTAGCATCAAAATGAAGTGGTATTCTATTACTGCAAACAAATGCAGAATAAGTACTCAATTAGCATCATGAGAATCCCACTATATGATTAAAAAAAAAATTGTACTGGTACCCACAGATGGTAATGGAATTTGATTTCTTCTGCTACTTGCGAATAGTGGTTAATCACAATAGAAATAAATTAGTGAATAGATGAGAAGGAAAAAAAGAAAAAGGAAACAAAACAGATATCTCAAATTAAATCATTATCATCAATTAATATAATAGCTCATTCAAGTACAACAATCAATTATATCATGAGAAATTAATTAAGATCTTTAATATACAAGCATAGTTTCTTAGTGGGTCCCTATAAACAATATCTATCTAGATCAAAGGACAAAGAATTGAAATATATAGTATCAGGATCCATTGAAGTCTCAATCCTATAGCTAGCCATAGAGGTTCTATCTTGTCTCATTAAGTTGCCGCTTCTGCTACCGTCAAACCCATAAATCTGGTGCAAAAAATAGTGGTGGTGATGCTTGTGCTCCTCCGGGATGGTTGATGGATGAATGTACATCTGTGTAGTTTGAGGACAGTGAGAGAGGAACCTGACTATTATTCGCACCCCAGCATCCAACAACTCTAAATACTTCCCCATTGGCACCTTGTTCTAATCTCATTTTTTTGAGAAAACAAAATATAAGTTAAAAATGGTAATGAATGTATTGAGATACTTGAAACTTCTTAGAGAACATTCAAATATGTAAACTGAGGAAAACTTCTTGTCTATATATATAGACAACTCAAAACTCATGACAAGTCATACCAATACACAAATAATAATCCCAGGTCAACCTCAAGCGTAGTTCTTACCTTGTTCCTTCTTGTAGAACTAAGCATTCGACTTGTAATTTTGGATTTTTCCGAGTGAGACCAATCCACTTAGATAGATGGCCTTCTTAAACATTGAAAGGTTGGTGACCTTTGTGGGAAAATATGCCTTTATTAGTCTGATTATCGAAACATTTGGGGATAGTCAATGGGCTGTGTGACACAAAGGTCTAGTTACACCTATATGACTTAGGTGCTTGATTCATAATCAAGAATTAGAATTAGAATCAGCTTCACACCAAAAAATAGGTAAGAGTTTTGTATTAAAAAATCATTCAAATAATGACCATTTTGTAAATATTTTTTGGTATAGATATCATATTAAATTATTATTATTATTATTATTATTATTATTTAAACCTTCTTCCTTACCTCCTTCCATTTGTGACTTCCATGACACCACTATACCAATATACAACTCCACTTCAAAATTCATTTGCTTTTCAAATATTCTAGTGTTTGTATGAAACTGAATTTCTAGGTTCTCAATGCCTACAGCTTTCTCATCCTTCTATCTCTTTATTTCAAACCTTTAAGCCCATTTCTCTCTCTCTTTCGAAGCTTGTCATGATTGTAAAAAAGCATGGATATTTACCTCATGAAATCAAATTCTCAAAATCAAATAGGATCACTGACAAAAATGATGTGCCTTGGCAATTATTTTCATTATTTTTTTTACTACAAATTATTATTCATATCTCCAAATCATCAAATCTGAAATTCCCCAATGAATGTGCCACTAGCATTGAATCATTACCTCCATTTCACAATCCACTCGTTATTACTTCAACTTCCTCCAACTTATTTATTGGCAACACTTTTCAAAATTTGTCAAATATTGTTGTTGATAGAAACGGAGAAAGGAGAAAGAAAAGGAGGGGGGATTTTTAGAGAATGAGGGGTAGAGAGTTGCAAGAGGGGAAGAGGAGAGAAAAGGGAAGGAAGACGAAAATGAGCTGGAAGAGGGAGGAGAAGAAAGAGGAGAAGGGCTGTGGAAATGTCATTTTCATCCTGGGAAAGGAAGGACAAAAGAGAGATGAAAAAAATATATTTTTATCCCCATATTTGGAATCGACACAAAACTCCCCAATTCACTTAGATATGGGAAGTGATGAATTCTTTGGATTTCATTCCAAAATATCAGTTCCCGCACTCAATAACCAAGCAATAAGTATGAGTTTCACTCTTACTCTTGATTCCCATACCTTCCAACAAAGCACTCCCCTTAATCCTTCTCATGAAAGTTTCATCCTTGAGTGGATTAGGCTCCTCGTTATTACTCTTTCTCTCCATTTCCCTCAATGCACCATTAGATAAATGCCACACGTATTCACTTATTATCAAGGGCTCAAATTAGTTTTACATTAAATAAACTTCTAACCAAAGATAAATTGCATCAACAGTCATATATCCCCATCCTACCTTGAAACATAAAAGGCTAGTTCTTCCATTTCCAAATTATTATTTTTTGTTTTATTTCCTACCATATATTACTAAATTAAATCTGCAATAAATAATTCCACAATAATTTTAATATTCTGCAACTGGCTTGAAAAGAAGTTAAAAACTAATATTAAAAGCATTTTTTAAGACTATAATGTACATAAATCATTTAAAGTACATTGTTTTAACCATTTTCTCACATTTTACTTTTCATTTTCTCTATTTATTATGGATTGGGTGGTTTAATCATATTTTAATATTACCTCTATTAAGGTCTAAAGAGCTTACTTCAATCCAAGGCAAATAATAAATCTAAGGTTGTGTTTGGATGGATAGATTTGAATTGAACGAAATATTTGAAATGGATCAATTTGAACTGGGTGGATATGAATTTACATGAAATTTGGGTGAATATTAAAAAGGAGAAATTAAGATAGTTGATATGGAATCATATTATAAAATTGTTAAAATAAAATTGAAATACGTAGAAAGTGCAGCATGTATATAAAGAACTAAATTAACTCTTCTACAAAATACTTAAAAATTCTCCAAAAAAATTATTTAAAAAATAAGTTAAGATGGTACGATTGGATTTTTTATTTTTTTCATTAAAAACCCACTTCTTAGCTAATATGGGTTGTGAATGTGTGAAACACAAAAAAAAAGGGGTAAATTATAATGAACCCTCGTGGTTTGGCTAATGTTCATATTACCTCCATATGGTTTTCAAACCTCCAATCTGCTCTCTTGTGGCTTGCTTCTTTTTTTTTTTCTTTACTTTTTTTTTTTTTTTGTAAAATGGATGGAAAGTTAAAAACTTAACGGATTTGTGTAAAAAATCCAAACCCTAACCTTAATTCATACCTTTATACCACTCAAAATCCCGTCCACCGAAAAAGAGAGATCCTATTCTATATTAAAATACATAACTAGCCTTCATTAGAGGCTATAAACAACTAAAATGACCCTTTAAATAAATTTTTTTTAACCTTCTAAGGGTCACTTAACATACTATTTAACAGTTTCACTTTAACCTAAACCACAAGGAGGTAAATCGTAGGTTTGAAAATCATAAGGGGATAACGTGAAGCATTAGTCAAATTACAAGGAGGTTCCTTGTAATTTACCGCGAAAAAAAGCTATTGATACTTTTATTTCCATAGCTTTCCCAGTTTTTCTTACCCATTAATGGTTATGATACAGTATATGGTGTGAGAAAAAAATTATCACTTTAAACTAATGAAAACTCATGTATGTCATGTGTATTATTTTCTAAATTATTAGCAGTTTTTTTTGCTTTGCTAAAATTGCACATTTAAAAGAGAAGAATATAGTAAAAAGGAGAAGATATAGAAATCACAAATATTGGCTGCACTATTAGGATGACAACAATTGATCTAGAAAAAATGGATCATGAGTAATTGTCACAAATTCCAAAGTCACCCGTTGATCAGAATTATTATGTTATTGAAAGTTTATTTAAATGAATTATTATGTTATATGTGAATTATTATGCTTATGTATAAAGAGTGTGTGGAGAGAAAAAATAGAGAGAGTATGTAGTTATATATTATATTTCTAATCACTTATTGTCTTAGAATTTGAAGCTACATGCCTTTAAAAAAAAAAAAAAAACATAAAATATTAACATTTAAGGAATTCACAAATAAGTTATATTAAAAAGTTACATATTCAAGGCATTGATAATCAAATAATACCTCCAACTTTTTTATTTCTTACCACTTTATCTCTTTTGCATTCGTGCTATATCTTAAATCTAATTTTGTTAAGACTGAATTCTAGGCAAATATATATATATATATAAATTAGAGGCATTAGGTGCCTAATAAGAATTGTTTTTTTAAAAAAAAAAAAAAAAAAAGTCCATCATTCTATAGTTTTGAAAGAGTTCAAAGAAATATGTATATCAGAAATAATCTTTTTAATGGAATGTAATTTTACTGGGGGAAGCATAAAGGAATTTAAAATCTCAAAATGTTTTGTTAGAAAATGATTCAAGTTAAATTTGAATCCTTACGATTCTCATGGATATAATGTTTGTCGAATTAACCTAGTCATATACACAGTAAAATAAAATAAAATCATCCAACTCAAGATATTTCGTAAAGCAACCACTGCCTGTTTTGAGTGGAAAGAATCAACGTATTCATAAACATATTTCACAATATTAAATTATAGAGATAAAGAACAAAATTGTGAAAATTTAGAAAAAGATTTCATATGACATGCATGAATTTGAATAATGATAAAATAATAAATATTTTTCTTTTTATTTAAAAAAGCCCACAATTTTTTTAAAAAATTAACATTTATGTTTTAATAGTTTTCACATGTTCAATATTTTCACATAGTTAATATAAGTTTCCTAACATATATAATTGGAATATAAATTACAGCAAACAAAATATGAAAACTGAGGCCTACGACTTAAATTTTCATTCCTCTCATATTTCACAAGTGCGGAATTCTATTACAATATGCTTATACCGATTGTATTAAAGTATTCTAACGGTAAAAAATACTATTATGTAGTTTGATCCATGATCGTATATGTATTTGTCATTAAATTATGAGAATTGTATCATTATTAGTTTTGATTTCCCTATATAAGTATTTGTGTCTATTGTAAACTAGTAGGCTATTATAAGGTATCAACAACTTGTAAAGTCTATGAATGCATTAACTGTTTAAGGACAATAATAATTAATTAAGGACGTGAATTCTTAAATCAAATTTGGTTAACTAAAACAAATATTTTATTATCTGATTTTCTGATCACAACAGTGCAAAACATATACAATTCATATTCACATAAAGTGTGGTGCCTATAATTTAATGCACAGATGGAGAAAATGTGATAGTATTTTCGATAATTTTAGATTTTCACATTTCGAACAAAAATGATTAGCAGAGCTGTGATTTAAAAATAAATATACAAACTATTGACTGAATATGTAAGTTTAACTCTTCGTGTGTTTTAATTTGCATTCATTTTGACAATCAATTGAAAGAAAATGTTTCTATTTAAAAGTTTACATGTAGCTATTTAGTTCTCACTTTTTAATTTTATCTTATTCCAATCATGGCATATTATTCGAATGATAAGTCTCCTAATATTTTGTTTCCTACACTTTTTAAGATTACTCTATATATTCATATATGTACATGTTAAACCCTTTTAATTAAAGTAAAAAATTAAAGTGCTTTTAGTTATCTGTAAGGAATAAGGAATACGAAAATGGTCAGATATTGAAGCATTATTTAAACTTGCATTGACCAAAACAAACATATCATTTTCCAGGTTGGCTTATCACATTGATGGGTGATTAAGACTTTTGAAGACCGAAGACCTAAGACTTGCAAGTAATTAAAACGAGAAGACTAGCAAAAAGAATGCATGAAAAACAGTTGTACTGCAAGTAATTAAATCATTTTTCAAGCCCAATGAGTATTGCTGTATATAGTTATTGCTACCGAGCTAGCTGATGCATGAACAACAGTTGTTCTGCAGGCATCATTCTAAATCTCTTTTTGACACTTTTTTTTTTACTAGTGTGAGTAGGACAATGAATTTTTTTCTAATCATCATAGTGGTTTTACTCAACTGAAGTGTTGCTATGGATCAAATGAAGCTGCTGCAGCTTGTATAGAGTACGAGAAACAAGCTCTTCTGACCTTCAAGCAAGATTTGATCACGGACCTTTCAAATCGACTCTCCTCATGGACTGCTAATGATGCTGATTGCTGTAAATGGGAAGGCGTTGTTTGCGACAACGTCACCAACCACGTAACAGAACTTCGCCTCCAACAAATAACGTTTGAATTCACAACAAGCAGACTGAAACTGAACCCTTCGTTGCTTAATTTGAAACGACTCCGTTTCCTCGATTTGAGCCAAAATTATTTCGGAGGAATCCCAATCCCGAGTTTTATTGGATCTCTCAAAAGTCTCGAGTATCTCAATCTATCGTATGCGGGATTTTTCGGAAGCATCCCACCTCAGCTTGGAAATCTATCGAATATACACACACTCAGTGTGGGAGAAGTTGAGGAGAATAACAATCTACACTGGTTGACTGGTCTTTCCTATCTCGAGCTACTAGATATGACTAGATGTGGATCTCAGTACAGCATCGAGTTGGCCACAGGTAATTAATACGCTTCCTTCATTGACAGAGCTACACTTGGCTAATTGTCATCTTGACCGCATTTCTCCCTTACGCGAAATAAACTTTTCTTCTCGTAGAGTATTAGATCTTTCGTTCAATCATATATCCTCCTTGCCCAGATGGATATTTGGTATTAGTACTCTTGTCTCTCTTGATCTGCTTGGCAATCTCGTTAAAGTTCCCTGACCTGAAGGTCCCTGGAACTTGACTTCTCTCAACCATTTGGATTTGTCTAAAAATTACCTCAATGGTTCGTTACCTAGAGAGCTTTTACATCTACACAATCTCGTTTCACTCGATCTATCTGGGAATGAGATCGAGGATCTAAACCCAAATGCTGCTAGCAACCTAACAAACTTGCAAAATCTTGACATGTCTGACAATAATATACATTCTATCATACCTAACTGGTTGTACAGTTGTAAATCCATGACATCACTCAACATTTTCCTCTTGCACGCAACTGGCTGCAAGGTGTAATCCTGAAAGACATAGCAAATTTGAGCTCGATAGTTGTATTAGACTTAACTGCCAATCAACTCACTGGAAGAATACCCAACAAAATTGGAAATCCTTGCAACATAAAATTCCTAAGTGTGTCAGACAACAAACTCGAGGGACCGGTATCAGATTTGATTGATGGTTTGTCTGGAGAATGCTTTTCATATGCTATCGAGATCTTGTATTTAGCTAACAACCAACTTTCTGGCCAGTTAACTGATAAGATCGGGCAATTTGAAAATCTTAAGCAGCTTGATCTTGGTTCCAATTTTATATCTGGTCCAATTCCTTCTAACATAGGTGTGTTGTCCTACTTGATATCATTGCTTTTGAGAGATAACAAACTAAATGGAACTCTTCCTCAAAGTATTGGACAACTTTCCAAGTTAGAAGAGTTCGACATTTCTCGCAATTCCATGGAAGGCATTGTGACTCAGAGCCATCTTGAGAAATCTCACCAACTTAAGGTACATGAAAGCACCTGGAAATTCCTTAACTTTGGAAATAGATCAAAATTGGGTTTCTCGGGCCAAATTTTTATATCTTGATCTGAGTTCTTGGAAATTAAGTCCTCGGTTTCCTACTTGGCTCCGCTTACAAAAGGAGATATATCATCTCGATTTGTCCTTCACAGGAATCTCGGGTGCTATTCCTTCATGGTTTTGGAACGTGGGTAAAGAATTCAATTATTTAGATCTTTCCCATAACCAACTTCGTGGTGATCTTTCAAATATTTGCTGTATAGATAAAGTATACTTGAGCTCAAATCAATTCAGTGGCCAATTACCGAATACAACTGCTTATCGTGTGTTTACTTTAGACCTTTCCAATAATTCATTTTCTGGAAGTCTTTCTCACTTCTTGTGTGATGGAGTGAATAAAAGGCGAGGAATAGATGTTCTTGATCTTGGAAAAAATCTTCTTTCGGGAGAAATTCCGGATTGTTGGATGACCAATACTGGCCATCTCTAAACGTCATCAATTTAGCAAACAATAATCTAAGTGGACGTATCCCAAGGTCCATTGGATACTCGAAGAATCTGCTCTCTTTGCACTTGAGCAATAACAATCTTTCTGGGGAGTTGCCTTCATCTATGAACTGTACAGAATTAATTACAATTGATGTTGCAAACAACAAGTTAGTTGGGAAACTTCCAACTTGGCTGGGCTTAAATCTTTCCAAATTGAGGATTCTAATTCTACGCTCTAACGCGTTTCGTGGTGAACTTAATCAAGAACTATGCAACTTGACTTCACTTCGAATCTTAGATGTTGGTAGCAATCATTTTCAAGGTGTGATACCAAGCTGTTTTGAGAACTTTACATCAATGGCAACAATGGAGAATGTTTCCTTGCGCTATGACGAGGTAACTTATTACTACAATGGCTACGAAGAAAGTCAACAATTGGCAACCAAAGGAAATGAATACGATTATGGAAGCAACATTCAATTTGTCATTAAATGTAGTAGCATTGACCTCTCAAACAACAATTTTTCTGGCAAGATCCCTGATGAGCTAACCAATCTTTTGGGGTTGAAATATTTGAATTTGTCTGGCAATCAACTGAAGGGAATGATTCCAAGGAACATTGGCCAAATGAAACAATTGGAATCTCTTGATTTGTCTAGAAATCACCTCTCTGGGTCAATTCCTTCTGGCATTTCACAACTATCCTTCTTGAGTTTCTTTAATTTGTCATACAATAACTTGTCAGGGGAAATTCCGTTGAGTACTCAAATACAAAGTTTTGATGCTTCTTGCTTTGTTGGTAACCAACTTTGCGGGCGCCCTCTGACAGAGAATTGTAGTAGTAGTACCAATGGTGTTACTGCTATAATCACAGAAGAAAGTGATGAAGGTGGGGTGAATTGGCTTTATATTTTCATGGGTTCGGGTTTTGTGGTCGGCTTTTGGGGTGTTTGTTTTGCTTTAATCTTGAAGAAGACGTGGAGATATGCTTATTTTCGCGTTTTGTGGATGAAATTTATTCTCGTTTTGTAGAAGAAATTTGGTGTAGGATATACTTTTTTGGTAAGAAATTGACGTTCAAGAGGTAAACAAACACTATTTGATCTGTTTCATTGTGGTAAAGTGCGTTTCTTTGAAATTTCTCATAATGCATGGTTATGGGTTGGTTTTGTTATTGTGCTTTAATATTCTCTCTTTCCCAATCACGCACACGCAAAATTAATTTATTTTATTTCGATCATTTTGACCCAAATTTGGCTACAACAAGTTATATCGTTGCCCTCTCATATAACACCTAAAATTTTAGAATGCTTTATCATCACTAATTGATTGATTATACGCTACAAGAAACGATTTGGATGTCTGTAACATTAACAAGAAAGGTCACTTGGAAAGATTTTTATAGAATCACAACCAACGACAGACAATCTAGTATTTGCAAAAATTAACTTACGATTTTAAGTTTTTTATCATAATGTTTTTAGTTAACAAAACCATTTCTCATGTTTTTGATAGGTTCATAATTGTGCTATATTTTATGTATCAACTACCACGTTTTTATGTGTTGTAAGTAAGATTTGAATTATTATTGAATTTAATTTGGTTATTCTTAGTTTTTGTAGGGGTTAAAGTGAAAAAGATGGAAAAAGATGAAAGAAAATGCTTAGGATGAGACATGCACGAGTATGAAGCCATTCTAGATATTGTTTTGTATTTCAAACATAACATTTGATCCTGAGCTCAGATTGAGAAGATTTAAAATGCATTGGAAAGGTAAGGGATAGAGCTACAACTTTCGTATTTTACATTTTGTCAAATTACGTAAGTATCAAGATGAAAATCGAAACTGAAGGTAGAGCACAGTTGAGGAAGTCAGCGCACATGCGTTGGAGTTCTGCAGCGCATGTGCGCTGCATCCAGAAGCAAAATCCCAGAAGTGGCTAAGTCCCTACGCATGTGTGTGGAGGACAAAATCTGCCTGGACCTTACTGCCTCACGCGCACATGCGCTTAAAGACCCCAGCGCATGTGCGTGGAGAGCAGGGAGGCGTGAAGTTGAATTTTTGACAGATTCTTTGCCCGGTTGGACTCTTTTTCACCCAATTTTACATTCTTATCTGTAGGCATTAATTGTAACCCTAAATACTCATTATAAATACCCTATTTAGAGTGAGAAAAGGGGTTGACACTTTTCTTTTCTTTTGGCTAGGATTTTTAGCAGTAGAAATTATTTTTTATTCTTTTATGGCACTTTGCGCCTAAACACTTTTCTTGGTAGAGGGATTTGAACCCATGGTCAATTCTACAAAGTTGTGAGGCTTCTTATGCTCGAATTTATTCAATTTTATCTCAAGTATTGATTATTTTTCTGCGATAAATTTTTATGATTGTCTTTTTTAGCTTATTATTGTTGCAGAATATTAAGTTATTGGAATTAATCTACTGCTAGATTGTTTTAACCTCGTTGCTTATTTAATCTGTGAAGCAACTGAATTTGATAACTACTAGATTAGTGTTATTGGAATTTAAGAAAATTAATCATCTAATTGGCATAACCGCGTGTGTTTATGTTTAATTAGTCTAATTGTTCTTGTTGATTTTAATGCTTCTATTAATTGATCTTTGGCGCGTGTCTGGATTAAATTAATAGTTAGGGTTAATTGGATCGCGTGTTGAAAATTAACCAACTTTAGCAAGAAATAAGAATCAACTTTGAATTGGTATTCGTTTGGGTTAATTCTTCAATTAGTGCTTGATATAAAATTAAATTATCTTGTGTGTCAAGGATCGACTAATGAAATTGCTATGGTGGATATGACCAAAACCAAGACTTTTCTTATATCGAATTTTTCTTCAATTATTTTCTTGTTTTAGTTTTAGTTTAAAAGCATTCAAAACCCCCCTTTTCCATTTAGCACAAAAATAAACTCCGTTCTTTTTGGGACGACCTGTACTTACCAATACTACATATTGAGAGTTGTTAATTTTGGGTGCTTACGACAGCATTGCAACTCGACAGCACACTAGGGTTTCCATCTCACCAAAATTTTGGCGCCGTTGCCGGGAGAATGGTTTGAATTATTTTTGTGCTATTTATTTCATTTGTGTTTCTTTTCTTTCTTTTTATTATAATTCTTCCGCTAATTGTGTATGCCTTTTACCCGATCTGATGGACAAGTTGAATTCTAATTTGATCCAGAAATACAGAGAATATTACGCAGATTGGGAAAAGAGATACGAGTAAGACAGTTAGGGAAAGAGCAATTGTTTAACTATATCTTTTCGGGTGAACAAGAACAAGAACAACAGGAAGAGACGCACATGGCGCAACGGACTTTGAGAGAATTTGCCGCACCCACGCTGAACCAACAACCCTTATGCATTACATATCCAGAATTAGATGCTTAATGTCACACTTGAATTAAAATCTGGACTAATCCATTTATTACCTTCTTTTCATAGATTTTCAGGTGAAGATTCGAACAAGCATTTTAAGGAGTTCCATGTGGTTTGCACAAGCATGAGACCCACCGGGGTTATGTCAGAGAAGTATATTAAGTTGAAAGCATTCTCATTCTCACTCAAGGATAAAGCAAATGATTGGCTATTCGATTTGCCTTCGGGTAGTATCACAACTTGGGGGCAGATGAATAGACTATTCTTGGCTAAATACTTTCCAACTTCTTGAACTCCAAATATTCGCAAAGAAATTTGTGAAATAAGGCAGTTCAATGAAGAATCCTTGTATGAGTATTGGGAGCGTTTCAAGAAATTGTGTGCAAGCTGTCCGTATGATCAGATAAGTGACTCATTGTTAATTCAATATTTTTATGAAGGATTGATCCTCATGGAAGGAACATGGTTGACGCCGCAAGTGGAGGGGCGTTAGATAATTTGACCATAAACGCTACTCGTGAGCTTATATCGAATATGGTCGCGCGTTCTCAAAAATTTGGGACTCGACGCGATCAACCTCTCAAGCGTGTTAATGGGGTAAATGTTTCATCATTAGAACAACAAATCACTAGTTTGACTTCTTTTGGTATCGACAGTTGGCTTCAGGTACCGCTCTGACTGCACAACTATGTGGTATCTGCTCAAATGAGGGACACTCAACTGATATGTGTCCTACATTACAAGATGAATGTCAAGAGCAAGTAAGTACAGCCGGAGGATTCCCAAGGCAGCCACGGCAAAGTTATGATCGCTACTCGAACACATACAATCCTGGATGGAGAGATCATCCTAACTTGAGATACGTGAACCCAGCCTAAAGACAACAAGCCAATTTGAATAATCAATCTGGTAAGTCTTTAGAGAAACGACTGGATATTTTAACTGAAAATACGATTCAATTCCAGCAGGATACAAAGGCCAGTATTCAGTAGTTGCAACATCAAATGGGGAAAATGACTATAGCGATTAGCAGGTTAGAAGTGCAGAGTTTCGGGAAGTTACCGTCTCAAACTATCATCAACCCCAAGGAGAATGTGAGTGCAATTTTGCTGAGAAATGGTAAAGAAGTTGATGTGCAGCGAAAATTAGTTCCTGTTTAACATATTGATGTTGAAAAGAAGAAGACCACAATAAAAAAAAGGTTGAACCATGCGAGAAGAAAAGCAGCAGCAATGAAGATAAAGCTGTTCTTGTATGGCCTGAAGTTAAGCCTGAATCCCCATTTCCCAAGGCATTGAAAGAGTTTTCAAAGGAGGATTCCGACAAAGAGCTATACGTGACTTTTCATAAGTGCGAGGTAAATATTTTCTTATTAGATGCTATTAAACAAATGCCTCGATATGCTAAGTTTTTGAAGGAATTGTTTTCCCATAAAAGAAAGCAAAAAGAGAAGAAAGTCAGAAAGTTAGAGGTGGGGAGGAATGTATCGTCTATTATTCAAAAATCTCTACCTGAAAAGCGTAAGGACCTAGGTATGTTCTCTGTTCCTTGCAAGATAAGCAATACATATGTTGAAAAAGCCATGCTGGATTTAGGTGCATCTATTGACGTAATGTCATATTCTGTTTATCATGCATTGAAAATAGGACGATTGAGTAAAACTTGTGTAGTAATTCAGTTGGTTGATAGATATTTAGCCTATCCTAAGGAAATTGTAGAGGATATCTTAGTTCAAGTGGGAAGTCTAGTTTTTCCTGCTGATTTTTATGTGTTAGAAATGGAACAAGGTGATTCCAATGCTCATATTTTGTTAGGAAGACCATTTCTAGCTATTTCTCAGATAAAGATAGATGTTCTTAAAGGCACTCTTAGTATGAAATTTGGAGATAAAAGTGTTAACTTTAGCAATTATGATGATGTTGAACCATCTGACCGTACTAAACTAATTTTTGTAATCGATGTGTGTAAGCCTCTAATACAGGAAATGCATAAACATACTGATAATCAGGAGGTGGATTCTGACCATGAAGAACATCTCAAGGAAAAGAACAAGGACTTGTTGCAACAAACAAGTAATAGAAGTCCTAATGCTTTTCTACTTTCTAACGAGAAATTGAAGTTATCTGTTGTGTAGGGAGCAATTCCAGATTACAATCGCCTTCCTGGTCATCTTAAATTGTGTTACATTTGTTTGAAGGATAAGGAGAGGGTGATAATCTCAAGTCAACTTAGCATCTCGCAAGAAGAGCAACTTGTGCGGGTCTTGAAAGAGCAGATGAGATTGAATTCATCATTTTTGAGAATAGTGAAGCAAAAGATCCTTGGACTCCTCCACATGGGAGTTACTTGATTGATTGGAGAACGAACATCAAGTCGAGCCAATGAAAGTAAACAAAGGCGTTCCATGGGAGGCAACCCATGTCCATTTCAATTTTATTCTATTATTTAATATTTTTGCAACTTTAATTTTGCATTTTTTAGTTTAAAAGGACAACATATTTTATTTTTGTAGTTAATTGGGAAATTGATTGCATTAAGAGGCTAAAATGATAAAATAGATCTTTGAGGGGTTTATGTGTTATAAGGGTAACTTAGGAATGTTATTGTGCTTAAAAAAAAAAAAAAAATTCATTCTGCCCTCAGCGCACATGCGCGCTAAAATCTCAACGCATGTGCGTGAGACCCCTATGTGTTCCAATTGAAATTTGTCTTCTGCCTCGTGTGCACATGCGCGGTCAAAGCCCAGTGCATGTACGTGGAATCGATTAACCAACATACACACTGTCTCGCGTGCACATGTGCGCTGAGGAAGCAGCGCATGTGCACGTGACGGGATTAAAGGAACTCAACCGTTCCTAGTCTCATTATTTCTTCACATTTCTCTTCTCTTTCAACTTCCTCTCAAACCCTCAAATCCCCCACTTCAAGTTTTCCAAAATTCACTCCACTTCCATCAATTTTATACCAAATTTCTTCTTCTTTAAAGGAAAATCAATCAAGGTATGAATTTCTCTCTTTTTCTACACTTTTTTCTCATGGGTTTCAATTAAATTTTCAAAAATATGTTGAGTCTTTTTATGCTTTCATTGATGCAATCTCATATGGATTGAATTTTAAACGTAAATTTGGAGTGATTATTGTATGGATTATTGATTGAGGATGGATTTCATGTTCATAATATACACAAAAATTTCCTCTGTCTTTACAGCATGCATGCCATGTGTTCGATAATATCTCTCAATGAATAAAAATGTTCAAACACAAGGCATTAATGCACGAATTTAATTCCTAGGCCATTGATTATGTCATGTGAATTCTTTCTAATTAGTTTTCATGCATAGGAATTTTCATACATTGTATATAAGCGTTAGTTTTAGGTATTATTTGCTTGGATTCTCATGTACAATCTCAGGCTTATGATTTGGGGGAATGGCCTTTTATTTAAGTGTGGGGTGTTGTTTGTTTGCTTGAGAGTCGTGTTGCATGTTTATTTTTTTTTAGGAATGGGAAGAACAGCAAAGAAACCAGCCACAGGCAAGGGTACCGGAGAATCCTTATCATCTGGGGCTCCACAACCATGAGTTGGTGGCGGGTTACGTTTTTTAACTACGGCAGCCAAGTAGAAATATGAGAATGATATCTCAAAACGGGCTGCAATTAAGGAAATGGGCATACAAGTGCCATTGCCAAGGGTGCCAGAATTCAAGCTAGCCATTCTAGCAATCGTGGATGGGAGCTTTTCACTTCAACTCTCATAGATGCCGTACTTCCGGTGATACGTGAGTTTTATTCTAATTTTGATCATTATAGCTTCACTACAATATATGTACGGGGGAAAGAAGTGGATGTCTCTGCCAATGAAATCAATAGGGTTTTGAAGGTCACTTGTGTTCGTAACAATGAATGGCCCGACACCCGTAATGCCAACATAGAGCTTCAACAGATCACAAGCGTTCTGTGTGACGGATACGTGGATTGGACTTTTACGGCAGATGGCATGATGGCTCGGCATTTCCATGCAAATAAACTTAAGCCAGCATGGTTTGTCTGGTTTAAATTCCTTTGTGGCCGTCTTCTACCGGTAAACCATCTTACTCATGTCACTATGGAATGGGCCAAATTGCTATATTGTATTGCTATCGGGAAAGCCATTGATGTCGGTCAGCTCATACGTCAACAAATCTACTACTCCGCTACCAGTAGGCAACCGGGATTATGGTTTCTAGATTCTCCCATCTAATTAAGACTCTATGTTTGGAAAGTGGTGTGGTGATTGAGCCTTCTGAAGAAAAATTGAGGCCAGGTCAGATGATTACAATGGAGGGTATACGAGCTCCGGTTAAACGCAATCAGTCCCAAGCTTCTACGTCCCACGTAGAGGAAGTTGAGGATTCATATGATGAGCTAGTACCTGCTCCGCAGCAATCGCAGGAGGAGCTTCTACATCAAATCTTGGTAGAGCAACAGCGGCTGGGCTAACGTTTTGATTCGTTTATGCAATATCAGTTTTCGTGGCAGAATGGAGGCTCGTTAGATGGCCAAAGAGTGGGGAGAGGACCCTTCTACATTTCCTCCCTTTCCTCATTTTCCACAAGATTTGGGGCCCCATGCTCCTTGAGTTTTTATGCCCTATGTGTTGGCCCATTTTCTTTGTTTGATTTCTATCGTAGTTGATTTCCTAGACAATCTGCGCAGTTATTTTATTAGACATTCATTTTCATTAGTTAGTTTATTTCATAGTTGCTTAGCTTTATTTTCGTAATGGTGTTTTCATTTATTTTTAGTTGTGTATTCCCTTAAAGGAGTAAGGTTTTTTTTTTTTTTTTTTTTAGGATTATTTTCTCCAATTTTCTTGTTTTTCTTATTAACTCAAGGGAATTATTTATTTGTTTTGTTTTGTTTTGTTTAGTGTTCTCCAGCTTCTTTCGCGACAAGGGGTTATTTATAGCGGATACTGCTCCAAACGCGAATTCAATCCAGAGAAGCTTTTTCTTTTTCCCATTTTATGCTTTTATTTTTGTATTAAGGACAATACTTATTTTTAAGTGTGGGGTGGGAGTTATTTGAATTTTTAAGTTGTTTGGTGTATTTTTCTCAATTTTGCTACAATATTTTAACTTTTCCTTTGATCTGAGATCTTGTTAAAATTTTTGAAAATTTTTGTGGATTATTTGACCATTTTTTTGACAATTTTTGAAAGTTTTAGAGTAACGTATTTTTTTTTTCATTTTTCTGCATAATAATCATTCAATTGAACCATGTATGAATGAGTAATCAGTGTTAATATTTTCCATTTATGAAATTCGAAGATTTTTTAGCACTATGCCATACTTTAATTTTTGATTTGGGATATTTAGAGAAATTTATGTAGATTCAATTATGTTGCATCTCAAAAACTTACTTTATTACATTTTCGAAACTAATTCTTAGACGATCCGATTTAGTTTAAATATGAAGGTAGTGCCTTCTTTGTTTGTTGAGCCTTTCTAGCCAACCATTTTAACAATTTATTCTAAATACCTTATTTGAGCCTTATTCTTGTGAAGAGAAACATCATTCTTCTTCTTTCACATAAACTCAATTTACCTACCTTTATTGAGTTTAACGTTTCTTTTCATTGTTTTATCCTAAATTTTCCCTTTAAGAGCTTATGGTGCACATTATTTGTTAAGGAGATATAAGGGTGAAAGTTTGTGAGAAGTGAGTGATGTACATATTTGTCGTGAAATGGGGTATTTGAAAAAAAATTTGACCAAAAAAATGAATATGAAAGTTTTTATAGTTGCAGGTAGTGCCCATCACTGGTACCTGCATGTTTTTGATATTTACAGGTAGTACCTATCATTGGTACCTATATTTGCAGGTAGTGCCCATCACTGGTACCTGCGTGTTTATATGTTACGGGTAGTGCCTGCCACTGGTACCCGTACTGTGAGCGGACATAGAAAAATAAAATAATGGCGTGATGTATATATGTCCGAAGGAGGTTGGTATGTTTGGTTGTTTCAGAATTCTTCATGGGTGTTTGTTACTCAAGTGTCGGGTTGTAGATGATTGATATTTCGCGTGTGAAGAGAAGATTTATTTTAATGTATGGCCATCATTATTATAAAGCTCTTGTTCTTATTTGTTGTATCCTCTCCCTTCTTCGGCTAGCAAATATCCTAATTTCTAGTTCGAACTGAAAGTCCTACCGAATTTTGAATTGAATCGGTTGTTTAGATTGGTGGAGGGGTGTAAGAAGAGTGAGCTATGAGTTGTTTGGAGAAAAATTTATAGGGTCTTCATGATTTAATCTAAATATTTTCAAATCTAAGTTTTTGAATGGCTATACACACATACACACGAATTTCATGTTTTGGTTTTTATTAGCATTTGACCTCTTGGGTTCTTAGACTACTCTGATTGGTAGATTGATTATTGATTATTTATGTGGATATTTGAAGGAATATGTTGAGTAGAATGTGCTAAAATTAAATGTTTTAATTTTATGTACGTTCAAGGACGATCAAAGGCTAAGTGTAGGGTAATTTGATAAGTTCATAATTGTGCTATATTTTATGTGTCAATTACCACATTTTTATGTGTTGTAAGCAAGATTTGAGTTATTATTGAGATTAATTTGGTTATTCTTAGTTTTTGTAGGGTTAAAGTGAAAAAGAGCTGAAAAAGATGGGAAAAGATGAAAGAAAATGCTTAAGACGGGACATGCACAGGTATGAAGCCATTCTAGACACTATTTTGTATTTTAAGCATAACTTTTGATCTCCGAGCTCTGATTGAGGTGATTTAAGATGCATTGGAAAGCTAAGGTATAGAGTTACGACTTTCATGTTTTACACTTTGACAAATTACGCAAGAATCAAGATAAAAATCAAAACTGAAGATGGAGCACAGTTGAGAAAGCCAGCGCACATGCGTTGGAGCTGTGCAGCTCATGTGTGCTGCATCCAGAAGCAAAATCCCAGAAGTGGCTCGCGTGAACATGCGCGCTAAGGTCCCTGCGCATGTGTGCAGAGGACAAAACCTGCCTAGACCTTATTGCCTCGTGCACACATGCACGCAAAGACCCCAGCGCATGTGTGCGGAGGGCAGCAGGGAGGCGTGAAGTTGATTTTTTGACAGATTCTTCGCCCGGTTGGACTCTTTTTCACCCAATTTCATGTTCTTATCTATAGGCATTAACTGCAACCCTAAATACTCATTATAAATACCCCATTTAGGGTGAGAAAAAGGGGTTGACACTTTTATTTTCTTTTGGCTAGGTTTTTAGCAATAGTAGAAATTATTCTTTATTCTTTTATGGCACTTTGTGCCTAAACACTTTTCTTGGCAAAGGGATTTGAACCCATGGTCAATTCTACAAAGTTGTGAGACTTCTTGTACTCGAATTTATTCAATTTTATCTCAAGTATTGATTATTTTTCTGTGATTAATTTTTATGATCAATTTTATCTCAAGAAAAAATGCTTAGGACGGGACATGCACGAGTATGAAGTCAATTCTACTGCTAGATTATTTTAATCGCGTGTGCTTAATTCAATCTGTGAAGTAACTGAATTTGATAATTACTGGATTAGTGTTATTGAATTTAGGAAAATTAATCATCTAATTGGCATAACTGAGTGTGTTTATGTTTAATTAGTCTAATTGTTCTTGTTGATTTTAATGCTGCTGTTAATTGATTTTTGGCTCGTGTCTGGGTTAAATTAATAGTTAGAGTTAATTGGATCACGTGTCAAAAATTAACCAACTTTAGAAAGAAATAAGAATCAGCTTTGATTCTTATTGGTATTCGTTTGGGTTAATTCTTCAATTAGTGCTTGATATAAAATTGAATTATCTTGTTTGTCAAGAATCGACTAATGAAATTGCTATGGTGGATATGACCAAAACCAAGACTTTTCTTATATCGAATTTTCTTCAATTATTTTCTTGTTTTAGGTTTAGTTTAAAAGCATTCAAAACCCCCTTTTCCATTTAGTACAAAAATAAACTCCGTTCTCTGTGGGACGACCTGTACTTACCACTACTACATATTGAGGCTTATTAATTTTGGGTGCTTATGACAGCATTACAACTCGGCATTATCTATTATTTCACACCAGTTTTCTTAATTTTATTTGTTAATATTTTATTCTAATTAAACTTTATAAATAGTCAACCATTATCAATAAGCAAGATAAAAATCATGATTGTCCCTTGTCCTTGTTTGCTCCATGCACTTTTGAAGGGTACTAGTGAAATACACTTGCTTTGCATGTGTATTGCTTGTGATTAATTACAATTTTGTATTCTTTCAATTTATCATAAAAATTATATTTATTTGAATTATTAAAAGTATTTACATTTTTTACTTTATTTAACTGGAAGTAAATTGTTATAGTTATTCTTAAAAAAAATTAAATAAATTTCTAATGAAGTTATGTGGGGTTAATTATATGAATTAAAAATAATTTGAGTCTTTCTTTATCTAGGAATATTTAATTAGTCAAATTTGTCATCTATGAAAAATTACAAGCCAACTTTCACTTCAATGGCTCTTACAAAGTTATTGAATTATAAACATGATGAACTATTATATGATCGCAAAACTTTTTCATGATAGTTACAAAGCAATGAAAAATTTGTATGACTAAATTTATCAAAAGAAAATAAGAACATCTAAGACGAATATGAATTGATTTATTTTTATATTTTTAAAAATCATATATGATGGTTAATTATATAATGTTCTTATTCTTTTTCAAAAGTCACTTTTTTATTCTTTCTTGATTGGGCATTTTATCTATACATTTTATACTCGTTTTCTTCTTTTATTTATAATGCCATAATGTATATTTTTAATTACATAGATATACCGATTTCCAAAAAATAGTGTAATATTCTTTTATAATTAATGAGTTTCAATCTATCTTGGAATACTTTTGATAGCAAACTTGGTAGAGTAGTATCTAATTTAAGAACATATTTATTGTTTTTGGTAAGACATAATTATTAAATGATAGTTAACATTATTCTTTTTATATTCCAGGTTTTGATATTTTCTTTAAGAGTTCCTCATATTTTTACTCAAGTTAGGAGATAATCAACATTGTTCTTTCTATATTGCAACTTTTAATGTTTTCTTTTAAAAGAAGTATACGATGAATCCTATTTACCTATACTATATAATGATTTAGATTTTTTTTTTTGAAATTTTTGTCACTATAAAATTTAATGATTTTGTTAAGTATCCAAATTTGAATGCCTTTTTTTTATAATAATTTAGGCTACTTATGTAAATGCTACTCAAAGATGTAAAAGAGAAAATAGAACCTACATTTAAAATTTTATATTAGGAAATAAATTTGATTAAAGTAAATTTTCTTATGTAATACAAAATTACAAATGACTTTTAGAAATTAAAAAAGAGTAGGAAATAATTTTTATTTATGCAAATACTCCATAAAGACTAAAAGAGGAAATAAACCCCAATTTTAAGATTTCGTATTAAAGAAAAAAATTTGATTGAAGTAAAACATAATAATAAAAAGGTATATAGGAAATAAAATTAATTTTTTGAGATTTCATATTTATAATGGAGTTTGATTGAAATAAATCTCCTCATACATTAAAATTTTGGGATAGATTTATAAGTTAAAGATGAATATTAAATAAAATTATTTAAAAAATACATTAATTAAATAAAATTTCTCTTTAAATGGAATTACACATATGACTATTAATAATATATATATAGGTTATGGATATATTTGTAGACTAGACAACACTTAATTTTATCAAGTGAAATTAAAGATTAGCTGTCTCTTAATCTATCTAAATATTTTCCTTAATTTTATGCTCATCTTCAGAACAGAGATTCCGATGTTCTCACCACATGTGATATTCATTGACATAGAGAAGAAAGTATACCCTTTGTCACCCCTACCCAATATAGGTAATCCTTCTCCTCTGCCGTGGAAGTTTCGCTAACTCCAGCAGAGAGGTTATCCCATTTTCTCAAGATTTATTTCACTTTACCCTTAACGATTATAGTCACTATCACGTTAGTTTTTAATGTTATTTTTTAAATAATTAAATCTCTGAACTAATAGTCAAAATTAAAGGTGTTAAATTTTCAATTAAAAATGACTTTTTTACCGTCAAATTAGATTTGTTGACAAATTTTTTCATGAAACCAAAAATGTCTTATTTTTTTTCTATAAATAAAGTTTGATGAAATTTGAGATATGGTGATAAATGATAAAAAAAATTTAAATCATTTCAAACAAATCAGAGAGAAAAAATATGAATCAAGCTATGAGGGGAAAAAAAAAAGAAGATGATAGAAAGAATAAGGGTATTTTGCCGAAAAAATAATGAATATTGAGTTAAATTTAACAAAAGAATTTAAGTGAGTAAAAAAATAACATTAGAAATTAAAAAAAAATGATAGCGACTTTAAACGTTATAGGATAAAGCGAAATTAACCCTTTTCACAAACCATCTTTTTTTTTTTTTCTCTTCCCTCCTTCTCTTTTTCCTAATCAAATATGAAATTATTTAAAGAATACAATCACAAGTACTTAATAAAGTCAATTTACGTGTCATATATATATATTATCAATCTCGATTTTAAATATTTGGTCAAATTTTATTCTTTTTTTTTACTATATTTACATATTAATGATCATGTCAATTTGTCACTTTATATAAATATAGTGTTTAATTATTTGATATAAAACTGAAAGAGAATTATAAGGTGAAACTGAATGCATCAATTTCCATTTTCTAGCACCTTCACCCTATCACAATTTACGGAGTAAATCTTGTTTATTCTTTTCGTAATGCGGAATGTATTGTATTGTATATAATAACTTTTGAGATAATTAAAAAGTAGAAGAATTTCATTACATTTTAGTTATTCAATGGTATAAAATACTCACTGTGCAATACAGAGTGAGTAGCAAAAAAATTTTCCACTTTACAACAACAAAGTGTAGTTTAAGTTTAAGGGTGTGTTCGTTTGGATTGAAAATATTTTCTTGAGGAAAATGTTTTCCTTGGAAAAGATTTTACATGAAAAAGTCTATTTTCCATACAATTTTTCGGTGTTCGGTTGACAAAATGAAAATATTTTGAAATAAAAAATTTTAACGGTTTTATCTTTAATTTTCTGGATACAAGTTAAAAAAACTTATAACAATAGTAATAAATACCTTACAAGTAATTGTGATTAATAAAAAATTGATTTTGTTCAAAATTAAATGATAGTACAATATAGTAGTAAAATATGCATAATGATAGTTATATTAGTGTAGAACCCATAATTGAGAGAAAAACGAATGAAAAAGAATTAAAAACGAAAATATTTTCCCTTAGTTTAGTAAACGAAATTATAAAAGTAAGTATTTGAAGTTTAATGTCACTCTTAAATTATCTGGAAAATAATTTACACTCAAAAATTTCGTAAGTTATTTTTAGCCAGAGGAAGGAAAATTGGAAAATATTTTATACCGGAAAATATTTTCCGGTGTTTGGCACAAAAAAAATTTCTGGAAAATATTTTCCTGAAAATATTTTCAGTCCAAACGAACACACCCTAAGTGTAAGATGTTCTCCCTGTGATTTATTGGTTATGAGGTCGAGTCATTAAATGATAAGTAGAAAGAGTGAATTTTAAAAATTAAAAAGAAAATAAAAAACCTATCACAATTTACAGATCAAAGTCCCTGCATTCTACACCAAGTTCCCCAAATTCAGATCCAAAAAGAAAAAAATTAGTAATTTATATAAAACGTTGAAACTTTGCTAATTATTAAGTAACACAAGCTTTCTACATTGCAAACATAATACCTCCAAAAAAACAAAAAAACAAAAATTGAATGCTACTTTACCCAAATACCCCCATTCCTCAATTAGATCCTTCACAACTCGAAAAGGTATTTTAGTAATTTCGACAACATTAATAATTGGGCATTCCCAACACCCCCAGAAAACCGAAAACCGAAAAACACACACAAAACACATCCAAACCACACAGTAACTCACTAGATTACAAGAGATTGAAACTAGGCCTGTCAATGGGTTGGGTCTAGACTCGGACCCGATCCGATCCGGACCCGTTTATCCGGGTCTGGATCTATGACAAATTTCGATTACCCGAATCCGATCCGAACCCGTTTAGTTATTATAATAAACGGGTGATCAGATCTTATGGTTAACAAGATGTGTATAAGAGACAGCTTGGAAACCTAAATGATTTAATATATTATAAAATTAGATGTATATTAGTGTTATTTTATATGTATATATACATATATATTATGTAAATTTTGCATGTAATTTATATTTAATATAAAATACATGCATAAATATTAATTGTGAACTCAATACTTTTGTATAATTAAAAAAAAAGAAAAATTTGATAAATTGTAATAATTTTACATATAATTTTTAAAAAAATTATTAAGACCCGGACCCGGATCCGGATCCGACAAGACCCGACGGATCCGGATCCGGAATACTTTTTTGGAGACCCGTCCGGATCCGAATCCGAAACTAGTAATATTAAACGGATCCGAGTCTGAATATGCCAGATCCAACCCGAATCCGACCCGTTTACAGCCCTGATTGAAACCCAGAACACACACAGACAACACGCAGTACTAGTTCTCACTGTGTGTTGTGCGTGTGTTTTTTCCCGGCATCATGTTGTCAGTGTATTAAAGATTTTGGAAGTTTTCCTCAAAAAGTCCAAATGCAAGTCCAAGATCGTCCCTCTTCTAAATCCCCAAAACCACTCAACCAATATCATGATGATGAGCTCCCGACCAGCTCGGCTCGTTTATTTAATTCGAAACCCCCCAAAAACCTCGATGGTTTCGCATGGGTTTGCGAAAATCTCTACAAAATAATCACTCTCTTCATCTTAATCACCACCGTCGCCGCCCTCTTGTTCCTCCGCAACGGCGGCGAATCCACCGCCTTGCTCTGCATCGAATCTACGCAATCCCATTTCGTCCATCCCCAGCTCCCCCAAATCCACTGGAATTCAATTCCTCCCATTGAGGATAAATCGAGCGTTTTTTCCAGTTTCAAATCGGAGAAGTGGATTATAGTCTCCGTCTCCGATTACCCCTCCGAGGAAATTCGGAAATTGGGGAGGATTAAAGGGTGGCAGCTGCTGGCGGTCGGGAACTCGAAAACCCCGAAAGATTGGGGTTTGAAAGGTACGATCTTTTTGTCTTTGGAAATGCAAGCTCAGTTGGGTTTTCGTGTTGTTGATTACTTGCCTTATGATTCGTATGTTAGAAAATCTGTTGGTTATTTATTCGCTATTCAGCATGGTGCTAAGAAAATTTTCGATGTCGATGATCGAGGGGAGGTGATTGATGATGATATTGGGAAGCATTTTGATTAGTGGAATTGGTTGGGAAAGAGACTAGGCAGGAAGTTATTTTGCAATATAGTCACCAGAATCCTAATAGGACTGTTGTTAATCCTTATGTGCATTTTGGGCAACGGTCCGTATGGCCGAGGGGATTGCCGTTGGAAAATGTGGGGGAGATTGGTCATGAGGAGTATTACACAGAGGTATTTGGTGGGAAGCAGTTTATTCAGCAGGGGATTTCGAATGGGTTACCGGATGTGGATTCGGTTTTTTATTTGACTAGGAAAACCGGGTTGGAAGCGTTTGATATTAGGTTCGATGTGCATGCCCCGAAAGTGGCATTGCCGCAGGGGATTATGGTTCCGGTGAATTCCTTTAATACGATTTTTCAGTCGTCTGCATTTTGGGCTTTGATGCTTCCTGTTTCGGTTAGTTCCATGGCTTCGGATGTGTTGAGGGGGTATTGGGCACAGAGGCTTTTGTGGGAGATTGGTGGGTATGTTGTGGTGTATCCTCCTACGATTCATCGATATGCTTCATAGAATAGAAGCTTATCCCTTTTCTGAGGAAAAAGATCTTCATGTGAATGTGGGTCGGTTGATTAAGTTCTTGGTGAATTGGAGATCTGATAAACATAGACTGTTTGAGAAAATTTTGGAATTGAGTTATGTGATGGCAGAGGAAGGATTTTGGACTGAGAAAGATGTAAAATTTACCGCTGCGTGGCTTCAGGATCTGCTTGCTGTTGGGTACCAACAGCCTAGGCTGATGTCTCTTGAATTGGATCGGCCAAGGGCAAATATTGGTCATGGTGATAGGAAGGAATTTGTCCCTCGCAAGTTACCGTCTGTTCATCTTGGAGTCGAGGAAACTGGAACTGTAAATTATGAAATTGGGAACTTGATTAGGTGGAGGAAGAATTTTGGGAATATTGTGCTTATAATGTTCTGCAGTGGACCTGTTGAGCGTACTGCCTTGGAGTGGAGATTGCTATATGGGAGGATATTTAAGACGGTAATCATATTGTCAGAGCAGAAGATCATGGATAAGCTCAGTGTCATTAGAAAATGTAGATCTTGCTGTTGAGCAAGGCCAGTTGGACCATATTTACAAGTAAGTCTGCTATCTTCCATTGTCAAGCTCCAATTTGTTCTAAAATCACTTGTGGTTGGCCAATGTTTTGCTGCGTCAAACTGTCAATACTATTTTGCTTGAGTGCTGTAGGAATGAGCATTTCTATTCACTAGAGAGGAATGCAATCCTTTTCTTTTGGAAAGATTTGTCAATGCAATCCTTGAATGCAAATGTTGAATTTCTGTTTCCTCTGGTACTTGTGCTTGGTTTCCAAATAAATATTTCTCTTAATGCTAAACTGTTAAAATTTTGGCTTGTTTTGTTTCCCATTTTGCTGTGACTGTTAAGCATTAGGTTTAAGATGATGCTAATTTTATATGCTTGTATTCTGATAATATTGCCCACTTCTTTTTAGGTATCTGCCAAAGTTGTTTGATAGATATTCAAGTGCAGATGGTTTTCTGTTCCTTCAGGACAATACAATCCTTAACTAGATTGGAACTTGCTGCAAGCAGACAAGACTAAGTTGTGGATCACAAATAAGGTAAATGAAATGTTAAGCTCATCTTATATCGGTTGACGCTTGCTCTTTTTATGGCTTCCTCACCAAGAAGAGATATACTTACTGTAATTGTCTTGTTAACCATAAGATCTGATCTGTGTTATGGGAGGGGGAGGCTGTCTTGTAAACCACCAGTAAAAATAGGTTTTTCACCTTTCCATTTCTAACAAGTTATTGCATTTAGGTTTCCAAGTCTTGGACCACAGTTTCAGTTTCTGGGGACTCGGATTGGTTTGCAAAGCAAGCAGACATGGTAAAGAAAGTAGTTGCCACCATGCCAGTTCATTTCCAAGTCAATTACAAAGAATCTATGAAGAGTGAGCAGAGTCTGACAATATGCAATTCCGAGTTATTCTATGTACCTCACAATTTTGTAGCCGATTTCGTGGATCTCGTTAATATTGTTGGTGATCTAAATATCCATCACAAGGTTGCAATACCTATGTTCTTTATGGCAATGGACTCACAGCAGAATTTTGATCCTGTGTTTAAAACGATGAAATATAAGCAAAAGCAACCGGCTAATTTGACAATGCTCTATTCAGCTGAAGTAGCTGCAATTCATCCATGGACTATATCAAGTGAGCAAGAGTTCATCAAACTGATAAGAACTGTGGCAGCTGGTGACCCACTGTTGATGGAATTAGTGTAACGGGAAAGCTGTTGCTATTGTTCAAAGCCCTTGCAAGAGGGAGAAATACATAAATATCCAAGCATGTCAACACCAAATTTTCTGCAATTTTTTGTACCTTTCTTTGGAGGGGGAGATGGGGTTCTTTTGTAGATTTTTTTGTGTATTTTGTTTACCTGTGTATTAGATTTACTGATACGAGAAACTAGACATGGAGAAAAACCATGCTTCTCATTTTTATTTTTATTTTTATTTTTTATTTTTGGGTGAAAAGTCGCACGGTTACATTGGCAACATAATCTGTAAAGTGAGCTCATGTAATTTACATTCACAGAAATGATATCCCAATCTTGTTGGCCCTTTATTCGCTTCATCATTGTTGTTTTTAATGGTCATTTTTAGAATTCGTACCTCAGTTGATTTGAAACATTCATGTGGAGATGTCCTATAACTGAATCTTCTTATTGTCACAATTAAGGCAACTGTAAATTAGAAATCGAACGGGAGGCACATTTTTCGCCAATAATTCCAGACGGTTACGAATCACGTAAATGTTTTGGCTCAGAAAAGGGACCTGTATTTTGGCAGGATCTCTCCTTTATTAGTCAACCTTGTCTGCCTAATCTTTTTCTGATTTTTGGGTCCTGTTCTCGGTGAATAATGAAGGGGTGTAATAGAAATAGATTTCTATGAAGCCTAAAAAACTCGTACTCGGGTTAAAGGATCAGGTATCACACGTACAAGAGTCTCAAGAACAAAGATCATGGAAGCTGTGAAGAGAATGGGAAAGTTGAAATCTGCATTTATGTAACCACTTTTCATAATATCTCATCACTCAACACAATGATAATAAAACCCCAAAAAAGAATTAAATTACAGTGGGGCAGTGGTGAACATTCGCATTACAAACTATTCTGCAGTCCATAAAACACATCCTTCAGAGAGTCAGAAAGCCAGTGAGAGGTACAGAATCCGCAAAGTTATTTGCAATGAAGAACCAATTGATTAGCTTGATTTTTACCGATCAATGCCCTCAATCTTGTCTTCAACTTCAGAGTACAACTGCCTCAATCTCTCAATATTTTCTTCAGAAGTTTCCCAATATCCACGCCCATTCGCCTCCAAAAATGTCTGGACCAACTTCCTGAAAGAATTTGGGTTTGTGCTCATTAGCCTGTTCAACATCTCCTGATCTTGGATAAAAGTGGTATTAGCCTCCTCATAGACCCAATTGTCTACTTGGCCTGAAGTTGCACTCCATCCAACCGTGTTAGTCAGGCGTTTCTCAATTTCACGAACACCCTCATATCCACTGGACAGCATGGCCACAACCTTCATACCACTTGGGATTCAATAGCTTGGTTCTTGCATCAAGACGCACAGTCTCAGATAGTGTACGTACCTGAACAGATAGAATGATGACTGTTAGTATATAGAGAACCAGGAATCTTGTGCAGCTTCAATGATGTCTTGCAGGTAAGAAATGTACCAGACAACGAGGTTATTAAGTTGGGATGATTACCTGTGCATTAGCTGTAGTTGTGTCGGCAATATATGCATCAGGCTTCTTCCCATCTTTCCTGAGGTTCTGTACAAGGTTGGTTGGGTCTGAATCAAAGTAGTGACTGACATCTGTGAGTGAAATTTCAGAGGAGTCTAGATTCTGGAATGTGGCCTCTGCTGTACTAAGTGCCATCTCAAAAACTTTCCGTTTCTCAGTCATGCCTGCACCAGGAGCATCACAGTCGAATGCAAATGACTTTCTGCTCAAGTACATATCCTGAAGTTGCTTCTCATCATTCCATGAGGAATTCTCGACAGCAAGGTTTATAAATTGGAGGAGTAAGAGCCTGAAGCATTTGAGAAAACACGAGTTGCAGCTTCACGAACATCAATGCCAAGTTCTTTAGCTTGTTCTAGGGCATGCTTCCTGACATAGTTTTGGTCTTCCGGCTCATCTAGTTCAGCAACCATCTTCACTGCCCTGTCAAGGAGGTTCATCTTAGAAGAAAAAGGGTTAATTAGCATTTATCTCCAGAAATTAAAAGTAAATGACAGCAAAAAAATGCATAAGAAGAACCAGAAGGTCCTGAATTTGATCCATACTCTATTAAATTGACATACTGACCAGTTCAAAATAAAATGTCACGGCAAAAACTATATTTGTTACGTACATAAACCCGAGGACGACAAGCTAGTACCTGATTGATGAAGAGATCTCTGAACACCCCAGAGCAATTAACAACAACATCAATCCTTGGCCTTTCAAGCTCTTCAAGGCTGACTGGCTCAACTCGATTCACACGCCCAAAGGTGTCAGCCACTGGCCTAACTCCGACAATCATCCAGAGTACCTGAGCCAATGACTCACCATACGTCTTGATGTTATCTGTTCCCCAGAGTACAAGTGCAACAGTCTCGGGATACTTTCCCCCATTATCTGCCTTCTGTCTCTCAAGCAACCTATCAACGACAACCTTTGCACTTTGCATTGCTGCAGTTGTTGGGATAGCTTGTGGATCCAAAGCATGTATGTTCTTTCCAGTTGGCAGAACTTTTGGGTTCCTAATTGGATCCCCACCAGGACCTGGTTCAACATATTTACCTTCCAGAGCCTGTTTCAAACTTCCCAACTCATTATCAGCCACCACAAGCTTCAGACACTCCCCTAGGAATTGGAACAACACCCTAAGCTTATCCCTGTGAGCTCTGTAGAATTTGGTATTTGATAAATACTGAACCCATGGTTCATTTATGCCAAAGCCAAGAATTGAGCTGAGCTTGTCAGCAACATCAACAACTTGACCCTTCTTGTTAGTGGTTCGTTCAACAAATGCAGTGTAAATTGCTCCACGTGATGCCTCAGTTATTTGTCGAAGCAGTTCTACGTCACGCAAGATACCCTTGTCACTTCCTCTATACACATCCTCGATATCTCTTCCAACAGTCTCAGCCAATATAGATGGAAGTGAGGAAATTCCATCTTCAGGACGATCCAGTGCTGCAATGTTAACTAGCGTAGCTACTGCCTCCATTGCAGATGGAGGTTCACCAATGACATGAAGCCCACAGGGCAAAAGCCGGGATTCAATCTCCATGATTTTGGAATATACCTTTCCAACCACAAGGTCACGCTCATTGGCTGAAATTTCTTCCCCTTCTTCAGGAAGATCTACATCCTTGTCAAGATTACATTGCCTAGCTGTGCTGATAATAGAGCTTACAATTTGTGTGCCACGACCAGTGTCTTTTAGAGATTGGTATGAGGAAATGAGCTCACTGAGCTGCTTGAGTCCCTTGTAGAGCCCTGCATTCTCTGCTGGCGGAGTCAAGTAGCTAATTGTACAGACAATATTAGCATAACTCCGACGTTTGGCAATGGTGGCCTCAGATGGGTTGTTTGCTGCATAGTAATAGACATTCGGGATGTTTCCAATGAGAGTATCAGGATAACACACATCGCTCATACCCACCTGTTTTCCTGGCATGAACTCAAGGGAGCCATGAGTGCCAAAGTGAAGAACTGCATCAGCCAGGAATATTTTCTCAACAAAGGAATAGTAAGCTGCAAATCCATGGTGTGGACTTGCTGATTTGGAAAATAGTAGCCGCATTGGATCACCCTCATAGCCAAATGTTGGCTGAACTCCGATGAAGACATTTCCGTACTGCTTTCCATACACTAGAAGGTTTTCTCCATCAGCATTCAGATTGCCAGGTGGCTTTCCCCAGTTCTCCTCCAGGGCAGTTGCGTAAGGAGTTAACCGCTGGTACTCCCTGACATTCATTTTGTAAGCAATATTAAGATTTGGACTGTTGAATTGAGCCTCTTTGTCATGAATTATATCTTCACAATCAAAGCTTCAGCAGTCTCCGGAAGGCCCTCAACATTGTAGCCATCCTTTTGAAGGTCTTTGAGAACAGAATAAATGGAGGCGAAAACATTCAGGTATGCAGCAGTCCCAACATTCCCTTTGTCTGGGGGGAAGCTGAAGACAGTTATGGCTAGTTTCTTCTCCGTCTGTGCATGTTTAAGAAACAATATGAAATTAGCTAGTATTCACTGCAACTTGTCTATTGTTGTAGATGCAGATAATATATTTACAGGAACTAGTAGGCCAACTAGTGGTAGATGTAAAGCAACAAATCTTGGTTACGTTCTGTTGAGTTTTGCTAAAATTATAATTAGTCTTGCTCTTTTGGCCTAATTTGCAGAAAAACCAAATACAAGGAACATAAGATTCGTGTTCACTATTTTTACTAGCTCTAACCAAAAAGGAAAAGGAAAAAGATGCAATGAGATTATCAGACCATTAACGGAAAATTAATTCCACTGATCGAGAACAGGAAAATGTGTGAAATTCAATATTAAAAAAAAAAAAATTTTGAACCAAAAACTTGGTAAGATGCCCATCATCAGAAGAATGATTATGATTAGCAAAATATCGGCAGAAAAGGCTCAGAGGAAGTAAAATATCAGGATCATAAATTAAGCAACAAACTGGTAGTAGTTATGTTCAAATTTGTTTTTCACAGTATCCAGAAAAACCATTATCTTTTGTGTTCATATCAAAATTAGATCTTTGGGCTTTAACAAGGTAAGTTTCTAAATATCATCAGCTCTGACACATCTGTACTAATGTACTTGAAACAAATAGAGAACTACATCTTGCAATAATATCAAGTGAAGTGTTTTATAGCCTGCACTTTTTGGCAGACTTAATGGAGCATTTAAGCCATTAAAACTAATCTAAACTTCTCTTGTTAAAAATAACTGAATCATGGGAAAGAGTGCAGTCACATTTAAAATGTGGGAGCTAAGAAAAAAAATTTCTTACTACAAATACTTTTTCTTTAAAGTTCAGATTTTTCAGGAAAAAGAAAATAAAATACTCGTATAAAACTATGATGCTGAGATGAGCATACCTTTGATTTCCTCTTAAGTTCTGCCCATTTGATTGATCTGTTGCACAGCTGCTCCACTCTTTTATGAAGAGCATGTGATTTCCCTGCAATCATATTGTGCCAAGCCCAAGCAAATATAAGCAGACTAATACATCATTTGCTAACAATATATAATACTGCAGTAAATCAATACAAGTATAAATATATGCAGATGGGAATGCAGGGATGGACTTCAATAATTTAAGTTTCAATAAGAACTATAAGCACCTAGCAATATTTGACTTGTAAGTATAAAGAACCAAAAATATAATTAGCTAACTAATCCATCAAGAGTGTTTAAGATTCAAATTTCGAGGGTCTTGGTGTTTGAGCTGAAATCAGAACAATAATATGATATAAATAAGAGAAAATCACTTGCCTGTTCTGGGATCCCGCCCTGCAAACACTATTGGCTCCATGCCTCCATCTCTAGTTCTGGAAGTGCAACCTGAAGAGCTACCTGGATTGGATGCAGTCCCAATGTGCTGTTCAACCATTCCTCTGTGGTCTGGAACACAAGAGGCAATGCAACAATGTAAGGCACATCAAGCTTTCTCAATGCCTCAACTGCCCTAGGATGATCTTGCCTTGCAGGTCCACCCACAAGAGCGAAACCAGTCAAGGAAACCACTGAATTCACAAATGGCTTCTTGGTTACTGGATTGATGAAGTACTTCACTACTGGCCCCGAAAAGTCAAGTCCACCAGCAAATATCGGAATCACTTTGGCCCCTCTTGCTTCCAGTTCCATAATCACAGCCACATAGTGACTCTCATCACCAGTAACAATATGACTCCTCTGCAAAACCAACCCAATAACCGGCGCGCTTGAACTCTTAAGCTTCTCATTAGCATCCCTCCTAGTACCATACCAGTTCAAATACTCCTTCACATCATCATACATACGAGGAGCCAAAGGGTGCCAAATTCCTAGTGTCCAAGTACAAAACTGGATCGGAATACTCAACTTGTGTCCCTTTCAGTGCAGGAACATAAGAACCAGAAATCATTTTCAAGAAATTTACCAAGTTATCAGGGGATCCAGCAAGCCAAAACTGCAAACTAAGGATATACATCCTAGCATCCTGAGCCTTATCACTAGGCAAGTACTTCAAAACCTTAGGCAATGTCCTCACAAGCTTCAACATACTATCAGCAAATCCTGCAGAGGACTTATTCTTCTTAAACAGCTGAAAAAAGGGACTTTTCGATTGCCCGAGTTGCGACATACTAAAAGAGCCTAACTTGTTGAGCCTCATAACTTCAGGCATTGATGGAAACACCAAAACTGCATCAAGCCTATTTCTCTCTTTCTCAACTGCAGCCTTGACCTTTAAGGCTAATTCCTCCACAAAAATCAATGACCCTATAAAGATATTCGCATCCTTGAGATCTTTACAGAAAGTTTTATAAGTATTTTCATCTCTAAGCTCTAACTCAACTAGGTATCCCACAACTTCAAAAGAAGCAAACTTGCCATTTTGGTTCAGGGATTGAACTGCAGCTGTAAGGGATGACTGATACTGAGCTTCTAAAACTACATACACAACTTTTACAGTTGGGAGGCCTAATGAGTTTTTCTCAGGTACAATTCTTCTAACCTCAGGGGTTGTTTGAGTGAATAGTCCATTGCCAATTGCAGCACATTTGAACTTCTGAGCTGATTTTGAGCGGGTTTGGTTGGATTTCTTGGGGAGAAATGAGTGAAGAAAATAAGGCTTTTGTGAATGTGATGAAAGTTGGTCCACTTTTGAGCCAGGAATTGGAAAATATGAAGAAATCAAAGAAGCCATTTTGCTCAAAATCCTCCTTTTATTGAATATACAGATTATATATTACCATCACACAAAAATTTTATTGAAAGACTATATATTCAAATTTAAATTTGTTTACAAAACATGTTAAATTTTGAAAAAGAAAGAGAAAGAATGATCAAAAATGGGGGGAGGAATGGATGAATGTACCTTTTTTCTCTCAGTTCTGAGAGGGTTTTCAGTTCAGGGAAGATGGTATTTGTTTCTGCTGCTTCTTTCTTGTTTTCTTGAAAAAAGAATGGAAGGTTTTGAGCTTATATTTTTTTTAAAATACCATAATTTTTAGTTCTATAGAAAAATTCTTTCTTGATCGATAGATTCAATGACACAGTGTTATGGATTCCTTGATCCATGTTGTTCCACGTCATCTATTTAAGTGATGTAGGGGCAACATAGATCAAAGGGTTCATGACACTATGTAATAGATTTGATCCATGTAAGAATCTCTCGATTTTACTTATAGAATCTAGTATCAAAATTAAATCTAATATAATGTTACTTACATTAATTTATATTATAAATTTCATAATATTTAATTTAAATCACAACATCTACAATTGAATCAAAAATCAAATTTACTTAAATATTTTTCATATTTTATACGAGAGAAATGAGTTGCAGGAGGAAATGAATGAAATTACTTAAGTATAGTACAGTTGGTTTTTTCTGTTAGTGATCAGAGAATGGGACACGTGGAGAAAATGTAGGCCACTTGGGAGTGTAAATTCTGGGGTCGAGTTTTATTTCAGTTGGATTTTAAGAAAAGGGAAATTTCATTACTAGCAAGTGTGTTGAGAGTTGTATTTTGGTCTTTGTCTATCTGTTGGGGGTTATTTTGATGAATTTCGTTGGCTTCCTATTGGTCCGTTTGGATTTCCTAAGAAGAAATATAGGCAAGTGAGAAGGGAAGTTAGGATAGTGATGATGAGAGAAGCGAGATTGCTAGATTTTTATGTCATTATAGTGTGAACTGTGAAGGAAAGCTCTTTTTACTTGAAAGATTCTGATTTTTTAGCTTGTGTCCCTCGTTGAAAAGGAATTGATATTTGCTTGTGTGTAACCTTTCCAGTGGGTTATAGCAACGTTTATGAATCGGGTACACAATTTATATGTACTATGTGAGATTCGATTTAATTTTATTTATTATAGATTATTTAGTCTATGTATACAAGATTTTTGGTCATTTAGATACTCATTAAAAGTATGTTAGATGACCAAATACTCACCTCAATTTATTTACAAATAATTTGAACTCCAAAATCTTAGAAAATAATAAATATAATAATTACTGATTACACAAATATATATGTATATGAGAAGGGGTGGTGAAAAAGTCTTTTGATATTAGTTTTAAATATGTAAAATTACACGAGTGACCTTGTATATATACCAAATCGGTTACCCATCGAGTGACAAATTTTTTACTACTAATTTTAATACTCAACTTATTAATGGTAACTAGTTTGGATACATTATATTTATAGTTCAAAATAGATCATGTCGATAATTTTTTCGTTCCACCAGTGAAAATGAACGCATCTAATGGTCTAATTGTCCTAGTTTTCACGCCAAGTTAATATTTACACGTAAAACACGAAATATCCAAACAAACAAAAAAGGAAAAAAACAACTTGAGTTCTGTAATTGTAGATCAAGTTTTAATTGTTTTCTTTTCATTTTTTTTTTTTTTTAAATTTTAACTTGCCTTCTAGTTTTGACTCATATGGTTAAACATTGCTGGAAATTTCAAGAATTAATTTGAGCAAAGACTGATTTGTGTTAATGACACATTTGTGACTGAATAATCACGTGCTGATACTGGTACTCATATGTCAATTCCATTTTTATATTGGAAATTCTCCACTGCAAGTTTTAAAAATGAAAATAAAAAAATTGTATATAAATTTTCAGCAATGACTGGCTCTGTTTGGCCCGTAATTATTTGTAAATAATATTTTACAAATCGTTACCTAAATACATTTTTCAACTATATATTTATCATAATAAATCACATTAAACGGTGCCATACTGCAAAGGATGTGCAAACTGCTACACATTATCTACAGAATTAGCAAAATTGATGCCATGGGAAAATCTGAACACCATGCCAAATTTCTTCACATACGTTTCGTACGGAAAAAGGAAGAAAAATGGTAGATATTAATTTACTGTCAAAGATTGCCATACTATGTAATGTGTCTTTTCTAACTACGGGTAAATCTTACTCAAGAATAAAACAGAATCAAGAATAGGGGAAAAAAAAGTTTCAAGAATAGGTGAGCAACCAAAACCAGTTTAGGAGAAACAGGACTTAACAGTAATAAAATCTAACCAACTTTAAGGTCTGGCAAGCTGACCGTACTTCAGGAACAAAAGAATAAAGAAGTACCACCTACAAATTCTGGATTAAACTAAAACTCATTTACATATCTAAGCAAGTACCATGATCAAATTAAATCTCTTGTACAACCGAACCTCAAATTGAAGCCAACAAACATCAAAGACCAAAAAAATAGAAGTGAAAGAAAGTTGTACAACCACATCAAGCAAAAGTAGTTTTTCACTGCCACATATTCTGATATTGTATTTTGTTATACTCCATTCAGCGATAAAGGGGAAGAACTGCACAGGTTCGGTAACTAATCAGGATAGGCAATTAAGAGAAACTTCTTAACTTTTACAATGAGAAAAGGCAGCACCTGCAGAAAGCAATGCAGCATCAAAAAGGGAACCATCAGCATCCAAGCAGTATATATCCTGTGCCAATTGTAAAACAATTATGTAGGGATATTCACTTCAACTACATGTCTAAGAAGTACTCCATGATATTCACAATCATGATTGTAAGTAAATCATTATTTAGCACACTGAGTTCACCAACGAAGCTCAATTTGAAAGACAATTAAATCAAAGGCATTAATACAAAGGCTACGCAGAGTTGGAGCTCATTACTCATTACCAGCTAGACCAGCTCAATTTGAAAGACAATTAAACCAATGTCGTTAATACTAAGGCTATGCAAAGTTGGAGCTCAATATTCATTACCACGTAGCCCATCCAAGAACCTTTCCTGCTAAACAATAATAGTTGTTTCAAATCAATCACGCTAGAACTACAAAATAACCAAACCAACAGTCAACAAAGTCATGGAAATACATATCTAGACGCAAAAATGAATGGTAGATGTAATAGGTCAAGTCCTGTGTATCACCTAGAAATGCAAAATTTTTTAGTATCATCAAACAAATGTTCAAAATAGAAATGGAACTTTAATCTGCAAGCTTATTTCCTTTACTTTTTGTTTTTCACGCATTTCTAAAATTGCAACTTTTTGCATGTAAGACCCCAGTATTGTCACATGCATTAGAAATTTAGAATAGTAACTGCATTTTCACAAAAAAATTACATGTTCAAGTATGTAATCAACAATAAAATGAATTAAGGATGAATCGAGATTGGAAAAGGAACCTATTGCAGCCGTCAATTTAATGGCTGCCAACACAGCTATGCAAGATACAAGAGATCTGTTTTGGTATCCGGGTCAAAAACTTAAGTTGTAAGAGAAAGAGTGAAGTGTTAGCAGTGCGACAGAAGAGAACTTAATGTACAGCCTATCTTTGCTAGTGCAGATCCATTTGCCGATGTAACAGCTCCTAGAGTGAGACAAATTGAAATCAAGTGAATAATCTCTTAGCTAGTGAAACAGAAGATATTGTGTTTGGAATTTGAATGAATTTAATTTGAAATTTTAATTTATAATAAATTATTTAAATTAATTAATTAATTTAATTTGAAATTTTAATTTATTAATTATAAATTTAAAATTCATAAGTAATTAAAAGTGTAATTTTAATTATTGAATGAAAGAATTTAATTTTTTTTTAAATTTTATATCATTTAAATTTATCAAATTTAAATTCATTCATTTTAAATATTTCGTTCAATTGAAATTGAGTCTGCCAAATACAATCTTATAGAAATGAAACATGGACTTATTGACCAAGAGATATGATTGTATCTATATCTTTTCCAAGAGTCCTGCCAATCAGGCCTTAAAATTTTAAGCAGATGGTGCTCCTGAAATATCAGAGAGAAAAGGCGTCTAAAACTTTTTAAGATTATTTGTTGACAAAAATAAAATGAAACATTTTTATTTTTCATATTTAGAAAAACTAAAAAAATGTTTTCAAAATTAGCATATATACTTGCTTTTAAAAAACTATTTGTATTTTCAATTTTTTTTTAAAAAAACAACTTATAATTTTATTAAGAAGGCCTATGCTAATTATTAAAAAACATGAACTTACATTTTAAAAATCAATTGACAATGAGTAAAGTGGTCCATGAATTTTTTTAATTTGTTCAAGATTTATTGACTAATTGATATGAGATATCTATACTATTACAGTCTATCTCACGTGTGATTTAAGTCAGTTGAGATTTAAGTCAGTTGAGAAGCCATTACATGAGTTAAACGTGAATTTAAACCCATTTCTTGGGTTGGCGTAAAGAAATTGAAACCCGTTACGTAAATTGGACGTAAGAGCGTTCGTTACATAGCTCTAATATCATAATAATAAACCTGAATTTTTATTTCAAAATTAATTAATAATAAATAGAATGACCCATAAATTTTATTAATCAATTCAGAATCTATTGATTAATCGACATGAGATATTTATATTTGGCATCATTGAGGATTTTTATGACATAGTATGATGAATCGTTAACCCAATACCATTAAACATGCATGGAGTTAGGGGTGTTCATGGATCGGGTACCCGGTCCATGAGCATGTGGAGTGATCCAAACCGGTCTTATCGGTTCACTAATTTTTTTAATCGTATCCGGTCCACACATTTTGGGTAACCGAATGACCGGTTACTCGATTGAAGCGGTTCAGGACCCACGGGTACCCGAACCGGTGTGACAAAAAAAAAAAAACTCCCTCAAAAATTCCAAAAAATAAATGTTCATATCAAGTCAACTTTATGTACTTATAAAATAAAATAAAATTCCTTTTCCAATTATAGGCAATTTATTACAAGCAAATACAACTAACTACAATAAAATTATCAATTTTATAAAATTCCTTTTCCAAACTGAAATTATAATTTAGACAAATATCATTTTTCTCTTAAATTATCAAATATCCCTTTAGACAAAAGAAAATATATATAACTCAATCATGCATATGAACATAAAAAGGAAGAAAAAAAAAATTCTACTATCAAAATAAATTATGAAATATCCCTTTAAGCAAATTATCAAAAAAAAAAAAAATTGAATTATCAAATATCCATTTAAGCAACTTTACAGCTACAAAATAAATCAATAATCTATGAACATATGAATATAAAAATTTAACCATATTTGGTGAAATTACACAATTACTCTTGATTATGGACCGGTTCGGGTAACCGGCGGTTCACCAAAGAATGAACTAGTACCCGAACCGGTTTGTATGTGGACCAATTTACTATCCGAACTGATTGTTTAATCCGATTCGAATACATTTCTTTTACGATTTAGAATAGATCGATTCCATCAATTTTTCGATTCATCGGATTATTTGAACAACACCCCTACATGGAGCGCCTATCCCATGTTTAACAATTCTAGATGCGATTCTTAATTATGTAGTCATTTAATACTCCTTTTATCCCGAAATTTTAGTTGCTTTTAGGTATTTCAATTATTTAGTAGTATGCATTGATAGTGACTAGTATGATTTTTATTTACCTATCCATCTATTTTAGCCTTAGTTTTGTCATACTTTATTTGGAAATAATAGAAAGTCGAAGGTGGGACCAACATGTCCCCTTCAAATCAAGACTGAGTTTGCGCGCGTGTAATCACATTTGCTGCATTGGCCATTCATGTATTATATGTCTCATGGCCAATTTATCAAATTAGGGCCGTTTTTAAAATTTAGGGTTAACAACACTTTGCCCCCTGAACTAGGTAGCTAATTACACTTTGCCCCCTGAACTAAAAAATTATACTTTACCCCTCAATCACATGATTCATTTTATAAAAAATTTATAATATCAAGTTAAATGACTAAAATACCCTTAGTATTATATTTTAATTTTTTATGTATTTAATTTTGATGTTCAATACATATAAAAGAATTAAGAAAAAATAAAATATAATAACAAACTAACATTATAATAAAAATTATTATTATAATAAAATATAATGACAAAATAATTAGGTAGTGAAAATGTGATAAAATGTTGAATAATATTATACTTGACATTGTAATTTGCGTAGGTTCATCCAAATATTAAAATTGTAAAATGCTAAGAGACATAAAAAAATCACAAATTTTATTAAAAAAAATATATTGTCACACAATATCTTTAAACAAGAATTTTCAATAGAAAATTAGCCCATTTAAGAATTGATCTATCATTATAATTAAACATTTAAATTCAAAATAAAATAAAATAAAATAACAAAATATAAAGATTTGATCAAGTATATATTGATATGGATTATATTAAAATATTATGTAATTTATTTTTCATTATTTTTAAATAATTATCACATCATTATTAAAATTTAAATACAAAATTCAAAATATAGTGATAAGGGTATTTAAGTCATTTGATATGATATTATAAATTTTTTTAATGATAAATCATGCAATTGGCAGGTAAAGTGTAATTTTTTAGTTTAGGGGGGAAAGTGTTATAACCTACATAGTTCAAGGGGTAAAGTGTTATTAACCCTAAAATTTATCGAGTAAATATGATCGTTTAATCGGTAATGATTTTCTAGAATTGTGACTCTCGCACTTTGAAAGTACAAAATTCAATTGATTACGCACTTTTAAAGAGCGTAATCAAATAGAGTTCAATTTTTTTTTAATTTAAAAATAATGGGATTTCGCACTTTGGAAGTGCGAAATCCCATTATTTTAATTTTTTTTTTTTTGAAACAATAACACTTTGTCTTCCTACACTAAATGGGTAATTACACTTTGCCTCCCTAAATTATAAAAATATAAAGTTTGCCCCCCAAATAACACTATTCCTCTATTACCAATATTAAAATTATTAAAATAATCTAGTTAAACAAATAAAATACCTTGGAACTATATTTTAATTTTTATGCATTTAAATCTGGATAGTGATGTTATAATTATTTAAAAAACCTTAAAAATAAGTTATATAATAATATAATATTTCTATGTAACCTACGTCAATGCATTTCGTGATGTCGGATATAATATAATTGACTAGTTTCTCACATTTTCACTTATTAAAATCCAAGTATATCAATGTGTTATTATATTTTATATTTTTCCTAATTCTTTTAAGCTATCGAAAATCAATAAAATATATGAAAAATCAAAATATGATACTAATAGTGTTTTAATCAGCTAACTAAATTTTCTCGATTTTTTAAAAAATTTTAAAGGATAAATAATGTGAATTAGGAGCAAACTATATATTTATATAGTTTAGGGAGTAAAGTGTAATTACACTTATTATAACGTGTAAGAGGACTATTTTGCAATTTTTTTAAAAAAATAAAGCAAAGTGCCAAATCAAAATTTATTTCGCACATGTAAAGTGTAATTACACTTTGCTCTTGAACAATAAGTGTAATTACACTTTGCTTTCTTCAACTATAAAAATATACACTTTGCCCCCGATTCACATCATTCATCCTTTAAAAATTTAAAATATCAAGAAAATTTAGTTATATGACTAAAATAACCTTAGTATTAGGTTTTTATTTTTCATGTATTTTATTGATTTTTGATAGTATAAAAATCCCGAATTAGGGAAAAAATAAAATATAATAACACATTGATATCTTGGACTTTAGGGAGTGAAAATATGAGAAACTGTTGAATTATATTGAATCCAACATCACAATATTCAAAGAATATGTCAAATATTAAAGGTATTAACTACTAAGAGACATCGAAAAAATCTCAAACTTTAATAAAAATGTTATTTTCATACAATACTTTTACAGAAAATTTTTTCATAGAAAACAATCTTATTTGGAAATTGTTCTACCACTCAGTTAAACATAATAATATAAAATATAATCCAAACATTTCAAAAATTTGATCAAGAAATACATTGATATAGACTACATTGAAATATTATATTATTTATTTTTGCTTATTTTTATATAGTTATCACATTACTATCAAAATTTAAATACATAAAAATCAAAATATAGTAGCAAGGGTATTTTAGTTATTTAACTAGAATATCTTAATAATTTTAATATTTGTAATCGATGAATAGTGTCATTTGGGGGCAAACTGTATATATATTTATAGTTTAGGGGGACAAAATGTAATTTTCCATATAGTGCAGGGAGGCAAAGTGTTATTTTTCCCAATTGTTTTTTAAACTTTTAATATGGTGATTTCGCACTTTTAAAGTGCGAAATCACCATATTAAAAATTAAAAAAGAATTTGGACCAAAGTTAAAGTGCGTAATCAAATTGATTATGCAATTTCAAAGTTCGATAGTCATAGTTCCAGAATACCCCCAACAAACAGTCACATTTGCGCGATTAATTTTAAAAATTGTCATATTTAAAGAAATTGGCCAACTTAAATGCATGACCAACGGATGTTTCACAATTTGTGGGGCCTTTTTTTTTTTTTGTAGGGAAGAACCCGAGCAAAAAAAGTTGGAAACTTGTACAAATTTTTTTTGGCAAGTAAAGAAGTGACAAAATTTTTAGGATAAATCAAAAAAGATAGCATGTCACATTTAATGGGATGAAAAGAGTATCATAAAATAAAACTTCCCTTTGTGTCAATGACATGTAGCTCAATTCTTCGCACATTGAACCAATGTTTTGAAAATCGAACCGGATATTAAATCGATGGCCTGTTCGCTTTGCAATTCAATCGGTCTAATCAGTTGAACCGGTTGGTTCACTAATTTTGTTTTTTTTTTTTTAATAAAGTGTGGTATAATTTAATATGACCTAAAATATGTTTATACAAAATCTAAAATAAAAGAGAACTATTTTTGGAGAATTATAGTCCTAATACCCAGAAATACTGATCAAATTTCTAATAAGAAAAATAAAATTTGTACAAAAATAAACATAAAAAGGATCATAAAATAATAACTTAATAGTTTATGCTTTGGTGTGTTCACTGTTTTGTCATTTTGGAGTTTATTTCACGATTTTTTAATTTTTCTCTTTATTTAAATTATTTTTTATTTTAAAATTTAAAAAATCACCAAAATCGGTTGAACTGATTTTTTATCAATTCATGGTTTTTTATCAGTTCTGTCCAATTTTTTATACAGACCAGATATATAAATGTACCGGACCAATAGCTTTTCCTATTTGTATTCTGATCGGTCGAACCAGCCAGTTGCCTAGCCCTTAGGTAAAGATCAATGTAAAGCAAACAAGTAATAAGAAACCTCACAAAACCACAACACTCTTCCTCACTTCCGCAAGTTTACGGAGTTGGTAGTAGTATAGGATGAGTGGGTATCGTTCTCACAAGGATTGCTAGAAGGCAATTACCAAGTTTTACGGGTATTTGTATAGTTAAGCAAGATCAAACAATGGAAGGTGAAATTACTCTACTCAAAATCATAATTCAATGCAAGCAATTAAAACCTAATTTTAAGCTAGATTATCTACTAAAGCAAGTAAATGAACTAAATAATTACGAAATTGAGAAACTACTTAATCTATTCTAGTAAAAGCACGTAAAGAAAGCAATTAATTCTAATCTAAACTAATTGAAATAGAACTAAAATTAAAGAGCAAGTAAATTAACCCAATAAAAATACTATAAAAAGACATTGCAAAGCTAGAGAAATTACCAATTCTAAACTAGAAATTGAAAGAGTTAAACTTCAAATAAAAATATTTTTGGATTTTTGGTAAAAATAAAGAAAGCCCACTAAAAATTATATAGAACTTAATGCAAGAAATGGAGAATTCTTAACTAAAAAGCAAGAATTTAACAAAAACCCTAATTTTTGTAAGAACCCTAATTTGCAAGCAAAGAAATTTTTAATAATTTAAACTAGAAAGCAAGTAAAAATAATATATACTTGAAGCTAAAGATTAACCCACTACAGCTATCTAATAAAAATTTAAACTTGCTAAGAAATGAAAAGTAGATCTAAGAGACAATTAAAGAGAAATTTCTATGAAAGAAGAAACTTGAAGTTCAAGATATCCTAAACTATCCTAACACTTCCTTACAACTGTTTTTAAAAGTAGCTTAAATGGTATAGTATTTCACAGGGCAAAAATCCGGAATTGTTTGTTGGAAGTTTACAAAATTACCCTTACAACTTATCCCTCAGTGAGATAGTCGAGATTGCGATATGGGATTTTTGAGATCGCGATCTCGACACTAGTACATTTAGAGCAATTTTCTGTGTTGAGACCGCGATCTCGTCTCGCTAGTTACTTAAGTCCTATTACTGAGTCGAGATCGTGATTTGGAGAATTCCAGATCATGATCTGGACTCTCCTCCCTGCTATCCTTCTATTCTTTGATAATTGCAATTCAGTCCTCTGAGCTTTGTCCATCCAACTTCCAACCTCTGATTTTTAACCTGCATAATATTAATACAATTAAGCCATAAATTAAGCTAAAATTTTAATAAAAACTTATCATATTTAATAGGAACAAAAATATAAACACATATGAAAGAAATTAATTTAAACTTTCAGTTACCTACCTAAAGTTCAGAATTTAAGCCATCAAAATGCCACAATTTAAAGGAAACTAACTCTAGTTTACTAGAGTTATCACACCCCCAAACTTAGCGTTTTGCTAGTCCGAGCAAAACAAAAATTAAAAGAAACTTAATCACTACAATTAAACACGCAAACACCACCAAAATTGACATGACACTTGATGAATCGTGGATGTACTTAGAACAATTAAGAAGTCTCTAAAAAAACATTCAATAATATATGATAGTTGAAGTATTTAAATGAATCAATTCAAAATTACAATTTCCCTATAAAGAAGCACACGTTCAATTACTACACAAGATTTCATATCACCAAGCATTACCATTCTCAAAAAGAGTTATCAAAAGTTTTAGTTCTATCCATTTTAAACATCATTGCTTCTCAAATCACAAATATTATAGAGTTAGTCAATTATCCCGATGAAGCATCATGAAAATAGAAGTTCAATTAGGAATCAACTTAAATGCAAATGTCACACATTTCGGGAATGGACCTCTAACAAGGAATAAGTAAAATGAGATCAATGATAAGTATTACAAACATTTACTCCTTAACTTATTGGCAAACTAAATTGCAATTCCTAATGGTTTAATTCAGAGAAACAACATGGGTACATGTTGTAGGAATCTCGTACTCCCCTTATTACTACTCTAATGGCTTGTTTCGGAGAAACAACATGGTACATGTCGGAATCACGTACTCACCTTATTCCTAAACACAATTTTTTTTACGGTCCTAAACCAAGGAAAATGAGTGAAATGTACCTAAAATTAATCTCGAATATCAATTATTCACAAGCTAAAAGAACATTCCCTATGTAAACACACAAAATGTCCTAAAATTCCTTCTATTTCATTTAACTCATTTCTTTCCAAAAGATAGATCATCTAACCAAATAATATAAGTGATTTGATCAGAAACAACATTTAAAATAAATTTTCCTAAAATTTTAGCACTTCTTTTTGAAAAATAGTGATGCCAAGTTTATGAAATCTTTATGTTGCAAACGAACAACTTACTCACTCAAAAATCCTTGGAATGACTCAATCAAATATTTCAATCATAGAGTATTGAGTGTCGAAATTCATCATCATTGAGTACCCAATTGAACAATTTTCCATCCATTATACATCAAGTGACATCAACATGTACAAAATAACCATTCCCAACACAAAAAAAAAAGTAAACTCCCACATACTTGTCTCTTTTATTCCAATTGATGAATAAATCATCCTTCCACTGACCCAAAATGAAACATAAAGACATGTCCAAAAATAACAAAAATTACTCAAACCATGACATAATTTTAAGCTAAGAATTAAAATTGAGTAAAAATGCTAAAGCTAATAAACTGTGCCATGCATCTTACCAATTAAACTCTATAAAAATCAATATCCAATTCAATCCGTCAACAAATGCAAAAATGGCATCAGCTTAGGGCCCTTGGCCATGCTACTCTTATTTGGCAATCATGACCAAAGATACACCAAGTATCTAGCAAGAAATCCTCACAAAGATTCAATCCATAGAGCATCAAAATAAATATCTACTTGGCGTTAGCTTAAAGACATTAGCCAATCTACTAAAACAAAAAACTAAAATATTCCGAATCCAAAAGACTGAAAAATTAAAAAATAAAACAAAAATAATCAAAAGTTACGGTGCTAATGTCATGAGAATCAAAGAAATTGTTCATAATTCACAAAATAACTTCAATTGCAAGGCTTGGAGATCATTAGTGCACAATGCAGTAGATGGCATCAATCTTCTAAATCCATACGCTCTTGACCCTCCTCGGCATCACTAGGATGGGCTTCTTCATGGTCATCATCTTGATCTCCTCCAATCGCACATGCTTGGCTGGATCCTTCTAGATATGCTGAAGCTATAGGTGGTGTGTAGTATTGTTCACGAGGTGGACCAAAGTGCCAAACCGGAGGTAGTGGTGGTGGCTGAACCTATGTGCCCAATGAGGTAGTCCTTAAAGCTTCTCCAATTAGGGTCAAATTGTTGTGCATTACCATCTGGATGTATGTCCAAAACCCTTGTAATTCATTCCTCTCTTCATCATTTACCGGAGTGTTAAACACAGAACCTAGGGGCATCAAAAATACAGAAATAATCTGAGGTAGTGGTGGATGTGGCTGGGTAGGTTGCTCCTCTTGGTGGCATACTCCTTCACCATCTTGTAAACATATTTTCGATTGATCATTCCTCTTGGATGTGTCAATGGCTCTGAAGGATCAATTAGGCAACCTGCTAAAGTGCAAAGATGGTGAATCAGACTAGGGGCATAAAATATAGGTTGTTCGAAGCTTCCACTCTCCAAGAACCCCTGTCTGATAAGGTGACCAATATTCACCGGCACCCCAGTCATAATAGCATAAACTAAGAGTACTTTATCCCTCTGGATAAAACTCATAGCATTGGACCCCTAAATTCGGCAGTTAATGAAGTAAAACCATAACTTGGCTACCAATGAAAGTCCTTGCCATGCAAATTTCAGTTCAGTGTTAAAAGAAGTACTCTTAATCCAATCCACATTCCTATCACAAAGGACATTTTTAACATGTCTTTCTCCTTGTTCTTCAAAAATGCCAAATACTGACTAGAAGAGACGGGGGGATATATTGAAGTAAGCATGTTGATCAAGTCTGCACCAAAATCCACTAACACCTCCCGTATTCGTACCTTTCCATCCTCCAATTCACACACATTGCAATGGAATTCCTAAACTAACTGGGAAGCCTAGGGGTCAACTGGAGTGGTAAATTCCTCCCAATGCCTCGACCTAATTTGTTGTATAATGGCTTTTCTAGCCTCCTCATAAGCCCCCCAATACATTGATAGGTCGAAATTCCTCTCTCTAATCATCTCATGTTTCTCATTATTCTTGTACAATTGTTTGGCTCTGTCGCTCGAGAACTGAGGTTCTACCTGCTCGCCTTCCTGAAAGGGTTGTTCCGAGCCCCCTTCTCTACTACTTGCCTATCCAAATTTTCTTTTTCTCGACCCAGTTCCTCTTTCCCTCATTCTTTCCCTACGGTCAGCACTACCATAAACTCCTTGAGTTATTATAACAGTCCAATTCAATCAACAATTCAGATATTCACCCTCAATTCAATATTCACAGCCAACAAAATCAAAATCAACTACAAATTTCCAACAAACTTCAAAATAATTCAACCCAATTTAAACCAATTCAAATATCAAGCCAATAATTCAAAATATTGAGCAATTCAACATCAAAACTTTTCCTTCAAGAAATTCTAACAAATTTTTGCCCAAAAATCACAAATTGGCTATCAACAATTCCACTACACATTCATCAATAAAAACCCAACAACTATATTAGAGAAATTGGCAATTGAAACTGAAAATCTAGGGAAAGATGTTACCTATTTAAGGATGTTCAAATGTGTGTCAATTCTCCTTGCATCCCTAATTTCTCCAAGGAATCTCCCACAAAATGCTGGCTTTGATGTTCCTATAGGGAGGAGAGATGATGTGAGTGGTGATTGTGGAGTTTAGAATAATTTTTGAGTGGAGATTATGGAGGAATTTTGAGGGATTAGGGAAGAGTTTTCGGTTAAGGAGAAGAATATAGAAGAGATTTGTGAGAAAATAAGAAGAAGAAGAAGTATTTTAAAAACGTATGGTTCTGCTTGTCGAGATCGCGATCTGGCCTGATCTCGAATCGCGATCTCACTCGACTAGGCATGAAAAATGCCTTTGCAGAAGTTTGGAGTTGAGATCGCGATCTCGACCAAATGACAATTCTACCCTCCAGAAGTTTAAGTTTGAGATTGCGATCTCAAGCTGAATTTCTGTAAAGTGTAATTTTCACACTTATCCAAAATTGCTCATTTCTTCATCACTTTTCTTCAATTGCAAGGACAACCTACAAACACAAATTAATAAGTTAGGATGACAATTTCACTCATTCCTTAGCACCATTTTTTCAACGACATAAAACTTAGATTTTTAAATAAAATTCTAAACTAATTGAAACTAACTTACTCAAAATTAAACTAATGAAAAATCACACCAAAAAGAGAACAATAATAATTAAATCAAAGACTTGGGTTTCCTCCTAAGAAGCACTCTTTTATAGTCACTAGCTTGACTATGGCATGGCTTCATTCTTTCACAAGTTGAACGATCTAGAGCTCATCATCTTTCAATGATTCCTCCAAGGTAAGGTTTGAGCTGATGACCATTAACCTTAAAAGCTCCATCTTTCCCTTTTATTTCCACCGCTCCATCAGAAAAAGTTTGAACTACTTCAAAGGGACCACTCCATCTTGACTTGAGTTTTCCGGGAAATAGCCTTGAATTGTAAAGTACGAAATCACCGACTTTAAATTCCTTTCTTAGGATGAGCTTGTCATGCCATGCTTTCGTTTTCTCCTTATAACTCAAAGAATTTTCAAATGCTTCCCTTCAAAATTCATCCAACTCATTAAAATCAAGCATCCTCTTTTCATTTGCTTCCTTAAAATCAAAATTCAAGTTCTTTGTGGCCCAATATGCTCTATGCTTAAGTTCCACCGGCAAGTGACATGCTTTTTCATACACAATACGATATGGTGACATACCAATGGGTGTTTTAAATGTCATCCGATAAGCTCACAGTGTGTCATCTAGTTTAAGTGCTCAATCCTTCCTGGGGTCCTTATTCACCGTCTTCTTTAAGATGCTCTTCAATTCTCGATTTGAAACCTCAACTTGACCCGATGTTTGGGGATGATAGGCTAAAGTAACTTTGTGTTTCACACCATACTTTGTCATCATGGCCTTAAAATATGAATTTTTGAAGTGAGAACCCCCATCACTAATGATAGCTTGAGGCACTCCAAACCGAGAAAAGATGTTCTTTCTAAGGAATTTGGTGACCACTCTGGCTTCGTTGGTTGGGCTAGCGATTGCTTCAACCTACTTTGACACATAGTCCATTGCAACCAAAATGTAAATGTTAGAAAATGAGACCGGGAATGGTCCCATTAAATCAATTCCCCATGCATCAAATACCTCCAACTCAACAATGTCATGAATGGGCATTTCATCTTTTCTTGAAATATTTTTTACCCTTTGACATTCATCACACTTGAGCACAAATTCCCAGGAATCCTTGGACATAGTTGGCCAATACAACCCACTTTGAAGAACCTTGAAAAAAGCTGTTCATTAAGCTCAATGGTGTCCACCAACCGGAGATGAATAACAATATCTCAACACATCAGTAATTTCATATTCCGGGACACACCTCCTAAGGACTTGATCATTGCACCTTCGGAACAAATATGGCTCTTCCAAAAAGTAATGTTTAAGTTCTGCAAAGAATTCCCTTCTCTCATTAAAATTTAGCCTCTTTGGTATTACCCTTGCCACAAGATAATTCACAATATTTGCATACTATGGACTCACTTCCTTCACCTCAAATAATTTCTCAATTAATGATTCTTCATTGATGGCTCATTCTTCATGATTGACAAGTCTAGATGCTTCAATCCTTGACAAATGGTCGGCTACCATGTTTTTCACACCCTTTTTGTCGACCACATCCCAATCAAACTCCTGCAACAAAAGTATCTATCTCAATAAACGTGACTTGACATCTTGTTTAGAAAATAAATGTTTTAATGTGGAGTGATCAGTATGAACAATTACATTTAATCCAAGCACTTCCCTCAAATATGATCTAAATTTATTAAATGCAAAGACTATAGCAAGTAGTTTATTCTCTGTTGTAGAATAATTAAATTGTGCATCATTTATGGTCCTACTTGCATAGTAGATGGCATGCAACATCTTATTCACCTTTTGACATAAAATGGCACTTATTGCATAGTCATTAGCATCACACTCAAACGGAAAAGACCAATTTGGCGCTACAATGACCGGTGCAATCACAAGAGCATGTTTTAACTCATTGAATGCTTCCAAACAAGAATCGTCAAAATGAAAAGGACAATCTTTTTGAAGTAATAAGCATAAAGGTCCAGCGGTATGTAAAAAATTCCTAATGAATCTTCTATAAAAGCCCGCATGACCTAAGAAACTTCTTACCCCCATAATATTAATTGGAGGAGGCAACTTTTCAATCACCTCCACCTTTGTCCTATCAACTTCTATTCCCTTTGATGAAACTTTGTGACCCAAAACAATTCCTTCCATCACCATGAAATGACAGCTTTTCCCAATTGAGAACCAAATTAGTTTCTACACACATTTTCAACAATTTGGACAAATTTGTAAGACAATCAGCAAATGAGACACCAAATACACTAAAATCATCCATGAAGATCTCTATGCTCTTTCCAACCATGTCATGAAAAATGGAAAACATACAATGTTGAAATGTGCTTGCTGCATTGCAAAGCCTAAAGGGCAATCTCCTTTATGCAAAAGTACCAAATGGGCATCTAAAAGTTGTTTTATCTTGATTCTCCGGACAAAAGACAATTTGGAGATAACCGGAATAACCATCAAGGAAACAATAATATGCAAAACCGGCCAAGCACTCAAGCATTTGATCAATAAAAGGTAAAGAAAATGATCCTTTCGTGTGGCTTCATTCAACTTTTGAAAATCAAAGCACATTCGCCAACCTTTAACCAATCTAGAAGGGAGGAGTTCATTGGTTTCACTTATGATTACAGTAATACCACTCTTCTTTGGAGTGACTTGAGTCACTGGACTAACCCACTCACTATCGCTAATAGGGTAAATAATTTTGGCTTTCAAAAGTTTGAGAACCTCATTCCTCACAACCTCTTTTAAAGTAGGATTCAATCTCTTTTGAGGTTGCCTTACCGGTTTATTTCCATTATTCAATAAGATCTTATGCATGCATATGGAAGTGCTAATTCCATTAATATCATCAATGACCAAGCAATGGCATCTTTATGCAATTTAAGCACCACAATCAATCTTTCAAGTTGCTCAATTGTCCAAGATGCATTCACAATCACTGGGTATGTCTCATTTTCACCAAGATATGCATACATTAGGTGAGTAGGAAGAGATTTAAGTTCCAACTTGGGTTCGTTGGTCGGAGACCCCCCTTTACCTTTTTCTTGATTCTCCTCATCCTTCTTTTTCAATAAGGTCTCATTCTCCAATTGATTTACATTCCTCATCCCTTCATCATCATCTTGATTTAGAGTATTTGACTCCAAGACTTCTTTCTCCATTGATTCGGAGAAATTCTCTATGGCATTCCTACAACAATCATCATTCAAATCATCTACCACATTTATATTCATGACATCTTCAAAAATTGAAGGAAGCTTAATGAACTAAAAATATTAAATGTAACAATTTCATCATTTATCCGAAATTCCAACTTCCCTTCTTGAACATCAATAAGTGCATGATCGGTAGCAAGGAATGGTCTTCCAAGAATGATTGGCATCTCTTCATCATTTTCCGTTTTAAGCACAATGAAATCGGCCGAAAGGTAGAGTTTGTCAATTTTCACAATCACATCTTCAATTATCCCTTTTGGAAACTTTATGCTCCGGTCCGCAAGTTGCAATGAAATACTTGTTGGTTTCAATTGTCCTTCATTTAACTTCTTGAATACTGTAAAAGGCATGAGATTTACCGAAGCTCCCAAATCACTTAATGCTCTCCCAAATTGTAAACCCCCAATCTCACAAGGTATAGAAAATGATCCGGGATCCTTGAGCTTTTGTGGCAATAATCCTTTTTGTAAGGAGTGTACTACAATTCTCCGTTATGCATAAGATTTCATCCCCATGCAACTTCCTTTTTGAAGTAAGAACTTGTTCCATGAATTTGGCAAAGGAGGGCATGTTCTCAAGTGCCTCCATGAATGGAATGTTGATTTCAAGCATTTTGAAAATCTCAATAAACTTCTTGAACTTTTTTGCCTTTTCTTCATCCCTTAGCATTTGAGGAAATGGCACATTTACATGTTTCGGCTCATCATGCTTCGGATCCTTGCCTTCATTGCTTAGTGAGTTGGGCTTAATAGACTCATTCATCATTTTGTCTTGCCCATTTGAAGACTCCCTTTTTTCTTTCTATTCATCGTCAACTCTTTCTTTTTTTCCACTTTTCAACAAATTTTTCCCAACCATTTCTTCCAACTCTTTACCGCTTCTAAGGGTGATGGCCTTGCATTTTTCCTTGGGGTTTGGAATGGTATCACTTGGAAGAACCCCTAAAGGCCTCTCATTACTCAACTTACTCACTAATTGGCCCAATTGAATCTCCAAATTCCTTGTAGATGATTTCAAGTTCTCATAATCTCTCTTGTGTTCCTCATTTTTCCTATCAACTCTTTCCTCAAGTATTCGACTTCTCTTTTTCAACCATCTTCTCCTACATTCTCTCTTGGAGCATATTGGTCATGGTACAAAGGTTGGGGAGAGTTTGCATATTGAAATGAGGAATTAGGAAAACATTGATATGAGTTGGGTTGGAGATTTCTTTGATGTGGCGGTTGATAAGGTCTAGGTGAGGAACTTGAGGCTTGAGTGTGTTGGACATTTTGAGATGGGGGATGTGGTTGGTAAGGAGGATCGGATGATTGTTGGAGTTGCTCGATGAAAAATTAGGATGGTTTCTCCAAGAAGGATTATATGTGTTCCCATAAGCTCCGAATGGGTTTCTAGGAAATGATGATTGATTAGACACATAATTGAGTTGCTCATTGGACCCATACGGCATCTCACATTGTCCATTTGCCTAAATGACCGCCTTCACAAAAATCACATACTATGCTTGGTTGGGTTGGAGAAGAAGACATAGCATCTATACTACTTGGTTTTACCAAATTCTCCAACGCCTTTGCAACGTTGTTCATAACACTCATGAGCATACTTTGTTGTGTCAAAAGAGCATCTTGCATGTTCAAATTCAACACTCCACTATTGGCATTGGCTTGATTGGCTTGGTGTTGAGTGACCGGTGAGGTCATCGGTCCATAATAATAGTGATTGTATGCCATCCTATTAAGCAACTCTTGAACTTCCTCCGGAGTCTTGTATGAGATGGACCCATCGGTGAAAGAATCCACTTGAATTTGGTCTCTTGAGTCAAACCATTATAGAAAGTTTGGAATTGAAGCCACAAAGGAATCGCGCGATGAGGACATTTCCTCAGCAATTCCTTGAACCGCTCCCAAGCTTCTCCCAAGCTTTCACCAACGTCTTGGTTAAAGGAGGTGATTTCATTCCTCAATTTGGTGGTTCATACTTGTGGGAGGAAAATGCTTTGCCAAGAACTCTTGAGTAAGTTGATTCCGAGTAGTAAATGTTCCTTGGGCGTGGGATTGTAACCATGACTTTGCCCTATCCCAGAGAGAGAACGGAAACACCCTTATTCGCTCACAATCCGGATGTACTCCATTAAATTTGAAAGTGTCTAAAACTTATTCAAAATTCATGAGGTGTGTATAAAGATCTTTATTGGGACTACCCCCGAACATGGCATGAGGTTGGAGCATTTGGATTAATGCGAGCTTAATCTCAAAGTTGTTAGATTGCACGGGTATCCATGCAATACTCGAGTCCGGTCCATCAAAATTAGGCAAGGCATATTCCCTTAATGGCCTTCCATTCCCATTCATGCCATTTCCATTCCCATAGCCACCTATCTCATTGTTTCCAACAACCTCTTCTTCTTCATTTTCCATGTTCAAATTCCTTTGATGAGCATTAGCATTTGCCATTTCTATCCTTTATTGCTCTTGTTGTACCTTTGATGTTTCATCTTCTCAATTTCCGAATTTCCCTTGGCTCTCTTTCCTTTTCCTTATCCAACCAAATGAATGGCCCTTGATCTCTTCTTACCATACACTACAACCAAATCCAAAGCAAATAGTCAATTTGAGTGCCAAGTTAATTCTACAAGACAATCAACAAACATAAAGATAAACAAATTTAACAACTAAACTAAACTAAAATGCTTAATTTACATGACTCGTATAGTGCTTGATATTGCCAAAAACCAAGGACAATCCCTGGCAACGATGCCAAAAACTTGTCTACCCATTAGATAGAGATCAATTTAAAGCAAACAAGTAATACGAAACCTCACAAAACCACTACACTCTACCTCACTTCTGCAAGTATACGGAATTGGTAGTATAGGATGAGTGGGTATCGTTCTCACAAGGATTGGTGGAAGACAATTACCAAGTTTTACGGGTATTTGTATAGTTAAGCAAGATCAAACAATGGATGGTGAAATTACTCTACTCAAAATCATAATTGCAATGCAAACAATTAAAACCTAATTTAAGCTAGATTATCTACTAAAGAGAGTAAGTGAACTAAAAAATTACAAAATTGAGAAACTACTTAATCTATTCTAGTAAAAGAATGTAAAGAAAGCAATTAATTCTAATCTAAACTAATTGAAATAGAACTAAAATTAAAGAGCAAGTAAATTAACCCAATAAAAAATACTATAAAAAGACATTACAAAGCTAGAAATTACCAATTCTAAACTAGAAATTGAAAGAGTTAAACTTCAAATAAAAATAGTTTTGGATTTTTGGTAAAAATAAAGAAAGCCCACTAAAAATTATCTAGAACTTAATGTAAGAAATGGAGAATTCTTAACTAAAAAGCAAGAATTTAACAAAAACTCTAATTTTTGTAAGAACCCTAATTTGCATGCAAAGAAATTTTTAATAATTTAAACTAGAAAGAAACTAAAAATTATATATACTTGAAGCTAAACATTAATCCACTACAACTATCTAATCAAAATTTGATAAACTTGCTAAGAAATGAAAAGTAGATCTAAGAGACAATTAAAGAGAAATTTCTATTAAAGAAGAAGCTTGAGGTTCAAGATATCCTAAACTATCCTAACACATACTAACTATCTAATTCTAATCCTACTTACCCTTACAATTGTTTTTAAAAGTAGCTTAAATAGTATAACATTGCACAAGGCAAAAATCCGAAATTGTTTGCTGGAAGTTACAAAATTACCCTTACAACTCATCCCTCAGCAAGTCGAGATCGCGATATGAGATTTTTGAGATCCCGATCTCGACACTAATACATTTAGAGCAATTTTCCGAGTCGAGATTGCGATATCGAAAGTTTGAGATTGAGATCTCGACTCGCTAGTTACTTAAGTCATATTACCGAGTCCAAATCGTGATCATCTCCTCCCAACAATCCTTCTATTCTTCGATAATTGCAATTCAGTCCTCTGACCTTTGTCCATCCCAGTTTCGAACCTCTAATTTTTAACCTATATAATATGAGGGTAACACAATTAAGCCATTAATTAAGCTAAAATTTTAATAAAAACTTACCATATTTAATAGGATCAAAAATATAAACACATATGAAAGAAATTAACTTAAACTTTCAATTCCTACCTAAAGTTTGGGATTTAAACTATCAAAATGCCACAATTTAAAGGAAAATAACTCTAGTTTACTAGAGTTATCACCAGTCCAGTCCCATTTTCAACATTGCATTGAACTTCTAAAAGCTTAGTATTATTTTAGTAATTCCTTTAATCAGCTAATTGGTACTATTGCGCAATGGCGGAAATATCCTAGCTAGGGAAGTGTGCAAGGCATGTGACATTTAATTCTATCTCATTTAGCACTCCAACTCAACGAAACGAAAAAATTAAATGGCCAAAACTTTGTACGTGTATAAGTTTATGAAAAATGGCACAAGAAGTATTTTAATGGGCGTTGATGCTAAAATCTGTTAAGTCCTAAGTCCAGGTATGTTGAAAGGTCTTATAGATATTCTAGAATACCGTCTAAGAGAAAATTATCTCATTAGTCTTCTAACTATTTTATTAAAATTAAAATAGTTCTTTAACTTTAATTTTAATCAGATTAGTTTCTAAATTAAATATTTGTATCTAATTTGATCCTTGAATGTAGATCCGCCCAAAATATAAAATTTTTAAATTTTGACCAGCGTTGACTAGGGGCATAACTGTCAAATCTTCTGGTAATATGATTTTTGTTTTTTTAAAAAGAACCTCATTTGTATTCTAACTATTTCATTAAAACCAAAAGGGTCCTCTAACTTTAGTTTTAGTTGGATTAGTTCCTTAACTAAATATTTGTATCCAACTTAATCTCTAAATGACAGTGTAGACAATGAAATTTTATTTTAATTAAAATTATCATTTGTCTATAAATAAATTTAATTGGATATTTATGATCCAATTAAATAATGCCATATGTCATATATATTTTGGAATATTGGTTAATTTAAAACCAATTATATTATTCCACATGTCAAGATGAGGTGATTATGTTCGACCGATCAAATGAATTTGTGTCGCTCTTCCAATTAAATTGTGCCATGTCACATGTCTACAAGACTTGGCCAATAAGGATATATGCACTCTAGTATTTATCTCTTTATTAATAAATTAAAATAAGGAGATAATATCAAAGTAGTACAGTCCTTATGTATTAATATCTCTTATGCGTGTAAAGAGATAAGAATTTGTTTCTTGGTATGCAAGTAAGAAGTTACACATGTACTACAAGTCTTCTACCTTGCTCCCTTCCATACATGTATAAATAAGGGTCATCCCTCAGAGGTTCAAGACACAGATACACATATACACAGACACACATATTTCTGAAGTCTGTAAGCTGTGGAAGCTCTGAGTTTTCAAATTTTCTCTTCAAGTCTTCCATATATCAAGGTTTGAAGATCTTCATCAAGTGTTCTTTAGGTCTCCCATATCAAGACTTGAAGAATTCAATATTTGATTCGGGAATAACATGTGAAGCCCTCGGATCTCGTCTGAAATTAATTGAGTAAAGAATCGAAGGAATTTTCTCCACATATTGAGAATATCCTAGAGATTGTAATCTTTTATTTCATATATTCATATTTTTATCACTATATTTCTTGTTTGTTCAATTTTTACAGACTCGAAATATTTTGTTGCGCACAATTTTGGCACGCCCAGTGGGACCATCTCTACCTTCCATCTCTTTGCTTCATATATATTCAACTGCAAATCTACATCAATGGCTCCAAAGAACAACAAATCCATGCCTGATCGTTCTAATGCTGCTGACTCAAAAACTACTATGGGATCTGCAAATGATTCTGCGAATCCACGAATTGTTGGCCCAACCACAAGAAGCATGATGAGAGCCCTCGCTCAAAGTAATCCAGAGGTGCAATCTGCATCAGCTCCCGTGTTTGGCTCGACACCACCCAAAATCACTTCTCCTATGTTGGGGCTCAAAGATGTTGGAGCTTCAATCGAGAAAATCCTCTCGATGCTCGAAGCAGGTTCTAATTCCAAAGCTTGAATCAAAACATGATGATGACGTATCAAGTAATGATTCTACATCTTCTCAAGGGACTCCACATACGAGATCTCCTGTTCGAGAAGATTCCGCAACTTCTACAGCATTTTCTGTTATGCCTGCTATGGTAATGCAAACATCAACTCTAGAGGATCAAATGGCAAGCCTAACTAGAATGATGGAAACGATGATGAAGAGCATACAAGATCAAGATGCCGTCATCACTAAACTCGTCAACAAGAAAGACAGTACCGCGGAAGAAAGTCAAATTAATTCAAAGGCACCTGGCGGACATCAAGAAGCTGAAACTTCACAACAAGGAAAGGCGAAAGAAGTGCATGTGACTTCTGATGGAATGATTCATGTCGATCAATTGAAGGAGTTCGTTGAAGGTATGATCAAGGTGAGATATGAAGATGGTTCAAAAGTTGAGCAATACGCTAAGCTCACCTTTCAGGTATAATCGACAGCTTGATGATGTAGGAAGAGACATCAACCACGTCAAGTTTCAGAGAAATTGGGTGGTTGATATCCAAACATGCATGTGGCAAGCTGTCGATGTTAGTGCGGAACTTATGGTGATTTGCTGGTCAAGCAATTTCTCCGCTCACTAAAAGGTAACGCATTTGACTGGTACACTGATCTTGATGCCGGTTCGATTGATAGTTGGGAGCAATTGGAGCGAGAATTTCTCAACCGGTTCTACAGCACTAAGAGGACTGTTTCTATGACTGAACTTTCCAACGTCCGTCAGTGGAAAGACGAACCAATTGTTGATTATATTGATCGATGGAGGACTTTAAGCCTTAATTGTAGAGACCGACTCTCCGAGACGTCCGCCATTGAAATGTGCATTCAAGGCATGAAGTGGGGACTTCGTTATATCCTACAAGGCATCCAACCTCCGACATTTGAGAAATTGGCGACAAAAGCTCATAGTCTTGAAATTGGCCTTGGAAATCAAGAACCGCCTTTTCCTGATCCTCGCAATAATAAAGAAAAATAGGACACTTTTTTAAGAAAGGGGGCAAGCCTTCTCCCAAGTCTGGAAACAAAGAAACTATGACAACAAATACTGCACCTGTTAAGATCAAGACAAAAGTCAGTCAAAAGGTGTCCGAGAAGGTAGAGCCTGCGCAAGGTAGGCCACAAAGAAAACCGACACTCACGGAGATGCAAGAGAAAGAATATCCTTTCCTCGACTCTGATCTTCGAGGCATGTTCGATGATCTACTCAAAGCCGAACTCATTGAACTCCCCGAGATGAAACGGCCAGAGGAAGCTAGGCGAGTTAATGATCCAAACTATTGTTGCTACCATCGCTTGGTTGGTCATTCCCTCACAAGGTGTTTTGCTTTTAAAGATAAGGTGATGGAGTTAGCCCGCCAAGGTAAGATTTTGCTTGAGGAAGATAAAGCAAGTGCAAATCAGACCACTATAATTCTTAACTCCCACAATTTGTTGAAGAATGGTAAAATATCTCGTCTTCCATCGAAGATAAGAACAATACATCCTACGAGTAAAATTTGGAGATTTCAATCCCGTTCCATTATATGACAACCTCTTTCTACAAGGTGAAGTACCTTTTGAAAGGCAAACTGAAAAATTATTGAAAGATGATGATGCCACAAATGATCAGTCAGACGAAGGATGGACACTCGTCACTCGCAAAAGAACCCAAAAAATTAAAGCCCAAAAGACTAATTTGCATCCAAAATTTTGGATGGTAAAAATACGGGTTGCAAAAAAAAAGTCCAGAAGAATAAGAATTTCGTCATCAATCCCTCCAAGTGGTATGATGTTTCAAAATATCCGTCGACCTATTACTTTGAAAGAATTCATGCCAAGAGGATACTTGAAAGATGACGACGTCCTTGCATCTTGCCATGTTGTGAACATCGATAAAGTTGATGAAGAATTTGAGAAGAAACTCACTGTGGCTGATAAAGTCCTTGAGGAGGAATGTGCCACAACGATTGTTTTTGATGATGAAGATTTATTACTCGGGACGAAAGCTCACAATTCTCGACCCTTGTTTGTAAATGGATATGCACGTGAGCAAAAAGTAAATCGGATACTTCTCAATGGAGGATCAGCTGTGAATATAATGCCTTTACGTGCGATAAAGGAGCTTGGAATCACAAGTGATGAACTCTTACAAAGCCGTCTCATGATCTAAGGATTCAATCAAGGAGGACAAAGAGCCATTGGTCTTATAACACTTGATTTATTAATTGGCGATTTATCCTCAAGTGCACTATTTCATGTTATCGATGCAAAAACATCTTATAATATGCTTCTTGGGAGACCATGGATTCACAAGAATGATGTTATACCATCAACTCTTCATCAATGTTTCAAGTATTGCCATAACGGCGTCATAAAGAAAGTAGTTGCTGATGAAAAACCGTTCACTGAAGCCGATAGTTACCTTGCTGATGCTAAATTCTACCTGCAGGATAACACAAAGAAAGAGTTAACAAAGGAAGATGGTCAAAAATCTAAGACACATGTCTTACGCTATGTTCCTAAAGTCAAAGAGAAAAGAAGGTCAATCTCCTTTTGTTGGAAGCGATGAATTAAAGGAGTTCACTGTACCACTCACCAAAATTGAGGTGGTCAAGCATAGCGAAACTCTTCTTGAAGGCTTTGTTCGGCCAAAAGTGGAGTCCGAAATAGAGCACAATTCATTACCTAAAACACGAAGCGACGAGCGATTTGGTCCAAATGCATACAAGTTGCTCGTGAAAGCTGGTTACGATCCTAAGGAAGAAGGATATCCCTTGTCTTTCAACATAGATAAATGGAGAAGAGACACATGGCATGACTTCTACCCAAAAGATGTTGAAAGACAAGGGATATGCTGTCAACAACATGTCAATGGGACTTGGGTATAGACCACATTCTCCTGTGCGTATAGCAATAAAAAGGGCTAATACGCATCATATTACTATCAAAGAAGAAACTGCATTGAAAGGTTCAAGGCGATCAGTCTTTGATAGATTGAGAAAAGTTACACCACGTGTTTCGGAGATCGTGTTTGATAGGCTTGGCCCACGAGGAAGAGTTTTGATGAAGCAACCTATTCATGAAAGGTTGAGTTTTCCAAAGGCACAAGAGTATATTTTTAATACGAAAGGAAACAATACTTCTTGCAATGATGGAAATTTAAGAAGACAAGTTACTAACCTTTTCATACATTACGGCGATTTGTTAAATGTGAGAAAGGAAACCATCATTGATATATGCACCAAGGAGGAAGACAAGGAAAGCATTGCCTCCTGCAACCATATCACTGTTCGAAACGAAGAGCCTTTAGAAGAAGAAGATGCCGGAGATGCTCCTCCTGAATTGGAAGAAGGGATGAAGGCAACCGTTGATGAGTTGAAGGAAATCAACCTTGGCACAAATGATGATCCTCGCCCAATCTACATAGGTACTTGGCTGACTCCTGAAGAGGAACAAGCATATGTTGAACTATTGCTCGAATTTAAGGATGTTTTTGCTTGGAATTACAAAGAGATGCCTGGCTTAGATCCAACCAAAGCTGTCAAATTGTTGTTCATCACTTGGCCATTAAGCGAGGTGCAAGACCCGTTAAACAAGCCCAAAGACATTTTCGGCCTGATTTGATCCCATTAATTGAGATGGAGGTGAACAAGCTCATAGAAGCTGGTTTCATCAGAGTAGTAAAATACCCAACGTGGATTTCAAGTATAGTCCCCATGAAGAAAAAGAATGGACAGATTCGTGTTTGCGTTGATTTTCGAGATCTCAATGAAGCTTGTCCGAAAGATGACTTTCCTCTCCCTGTTACTGAATTGATGTGTCGAAAGTCAGACAACTGGTTATGAAACCTTATCCTTTATGGATGGATCCTCGGGATACAACCAGATCCGAATGGCACTGAGGGATGAAGAACTTACTGCTTTTGAACTCCCAAAGGCATTTATCCCTACAATCTATGATGTTATGGCTTAAAGAATGCGGGAGCCACATATCAAAGGGCCATGCAAAAGATCTTCGATGACATGCTTCACAAGAATATAGAGTGCTATGTTGACGATCTCGTTGTCAAATCGAAGAAACAAATTGACCATGTCCAAGATCTTAAAATGGTGTTCGAAATACTTCGAAGATACCAACTCAAGATGAATCCTTTAAAGTGTGCTTTTGGAGTTACCTCTGAAAAGTTTCTTGGGTTTATCGTACATAGCCGAGGAATTGAAATTGATCAATCGAAAATCGATGCTATCTTGAGAATGCCCGAACCGCGCAACATTCATGAGTTGAAAAGTTTGCAAGAAAGATTGGCTTATCTTCGAAGATTTATCTCCAATTTGGCTGGGAGATGTCAACCATTTAGCCATTTGATGAAGAAGGGTGTACCTTTTGAGTGGGATGAAGCATGTAGTAATGCTTTCAAAAGCATAAAAACATATCTTACGAAACCACCCGTATTAGCTGCAACTATTCCTGGTAAGCCTTTAATTCTTTATATTGCTGCACAGGAACGGTCTGTAGGAGCATTACTTGCCCAAGAAAATGGTGAGGGTAAAGAACAATGCACTATATTATTTAAGCCGGATGATGACACCAAATGAGTTAAATTATACGCCGATTGAGAAGTTGTGCTTGGCTCTCATATTTGCCATTCAAAAGTTAAAGCACTACTTTCAAGCTCATACTATCCGTTTGATATCCAAGGCAAATCCGATCAAGTATGTTATGACTAAGCCTGTGCTGTCAGATCGTCTTGCAAGGTGGTACCTTCAAATTCAACAATTTGAAATTATTTACCTTCCTGCGAAGGCTGTCAAAGGACAAGTGTTGGCTGACTTCTTGGCCTACCATCCCATACCAGCTGAGTGGGAATTGATTGATAAACTTCCAGATGAAGATGTTTTCGTGGTCGAAGTTCTTCCGCCTTGGACAATGTATTTTGATGGTGCCGCACATCAAGGGGGCGCTGGAGCTGGAGTAATATTCATCACTCCCGAAGGAGATATGTTTCCATATTCATTCACTTTAACACATCAATGTTCAAATAATGTTGCTGAGTATCACGGAGCACTTATCCTTGGTCTCGAAATGGCGGTTGATATGAAGCAACTACAACTTAGAGTTTTTGGAGATTCCAAGTTAGTAGTCAATCAAGCTCCTTGGCAAATATGAAGTCAGGAAACTTGCATTGTGGCCATATTATAATTATGCTAGGCAACTAATGGGGTGGCTAGGTGATGTGACTATAGAGCATGTTCCAAGGAGGGACAATCGACAAGCTGACTCTTTAGCAAAATTAGCTTCAATGCTCATCTTGCCTAATCAACAAGTTCAAGTCCCCATATGTCAAAGTTGGGTTGTGCCTCCTCATTTTGAAGAAGGAGACGATGTGAAAGAGGAAAATACTCACGTGGTTTCTATTTATGAAGTGGAGAAGGAAGATTGGCGACAACCAATAATTGATTATCTCAGTTATGAAAAGTTACCTGATGACGCAAAAAGAAGAACAGAAATTCGTCGTCGTGCACCTCGCTTCATCTACTATAAGGACATTCTTTATCGGCGACCGTTTGATCTTAAGTATGGAGTTTTCCTGCGATGTCTCGGTGAGGATGAAGCTATGCAATCAATGGAAGAGGATCACTCAGGAATATGTGATGCTCATCAATCCGGCCCTAAGCTGCACTTCCGCATTAAAAGGATGGGGTACTACTGGCCGACCATAGTTAAGAAGATGTCAAGCTTGTCAGTTTCATGCCAATTTCATTCATCAACCACTAGAACCGTTGCATCCTACTGTTTCTTCTTGGCCATTTGATGCTTGGGGATTAGACATAGTAGGACCACTGCCAAGGTCTTCTGGTGGACATATCTTTATCCTAGCTGCAACTGATTATTTTTCAAAGTGGGCTGAAGCAATTGTACTAAGAGAGGTAAAGAAAGAAAATGTGGTCGATTTTATTCACGTGAACATTATCTATCGATACAGGGTTCCACGATATATCATCACTGATAATGAAAAACCTTTCTGCAATGCTGCAATGAACAAGCTTTGCGAGAAGTTTTGCTTCAAGCAACATAATTCTTCTGATGTACTATGCTGCTGCAAATGGACTTGCTGAAGCTTTTAACAAAACTCTATGCAATTTGCTAAAGAAAGTTATTGAGAAGTCAAAAAGAGATTGGCATCAAAGGATTGGTGAGGCTCTTTGGGCATATAGGACAACTTTTCGAACTCCTACTCAAGCGACTCCATACGTACTTGTCTATGGTGTCGAAGCAGTTCTTCCACTTGAATGTCAAATACCTTCTTTAAGGATTGCTCTACAAGAAGGACTTAATGAAGAAGACAATGCTCGTCTTCGTCTTGAAGAGTTGGAAGCACTTGATGAGAAAAGGTTGGAAGCTCAGCAACGTGTTACCAAGCTCGCCTTTCTAAAGCATTCAATAAGCGAGTTCGGCTGCGCTCTTTTCAAATTGGCGATATCGTCCTTGCCGTTCGAAGACCAATCATCCTTGCACATGGAGGTCAAAGGAAGTTTGTCTCAAAATGGGATGGCCCTTATGTTGTCCAAGAAGTCTATACAAATGGCATGCACATCGTACAAATTGATGGCTGAAGATGGATTATAGATTGGCCCCATCAATGGCAAATATTTGAAATGATATTATGCATGATTTAGATGCTCCTTGACGCATGAACCTAAACTGCATGTTGCTCCTGGCCCGCATGAGCTAAAATTGTGGACGGCAACCACCAATAGTGTAGTATGTGGTTAAACTACTGAAACACTCCACCAAGTCTAAGGTGGTAAACAAATAGATACTCCTGGCCCGCAAGAGGTTAAACTGTGAACAGCAAAACCCCTATATTTTTCCACAAAAAAAAAGGAACTACGTGTGACTTGATTCCCTTTTGGGATCGTAGGCAGCTTAGAGGGCAACTTTAGGGGTTCAGTTGCTGTTCAAGAGTTTAACTCATTTTCCTTAAAGAAAAATATGATGGAAACAGTATTTTCATAGATGTTAGTTACTTTACTTGTTTTGAAAAAAAAAATATATATAATAATAAAAAATAAAAAAATTGCAAGATAAGGAAAAGTAATTAATGTTCATCTTTATTATTGAAAGAAAAGTTTCCAAACAAATGAAGTTTAAGGAAAAGAATAAAAAAAGGGATTTGATATGATTCAAATATCAAACTTGAGGTCCACTACGGCTATCTTGCTTGCTTCAAGGATGTTGCTCATCTTCTCAAGCTCCCTAGTGTCTTCATTTGTCAGAAAGATTCTCGCTTTCCTTGAAGACTTTGTAGATGGTTGGTTACCTTCTCCTCCATTGCTTTGATTTCCGAAAGGTGTGCATTTGCCTTGGAGAGAATTTCTGCATATGCTTCTCTTGAAATCTTCTCCGATGCTAAAGCTCTTGAAGAGTCATACTTCTTGGCCTTCGTGAGCAAGGCTGCTAAAGAGTCTCTTAAGAGGAAGGGCAATTGAAGAATCTATCCTTGTTATTTCTTCAACTACCTCATTGATACATTCCTCCAAAGAAGAGATTTGGTCTATGGAAGTGTTTGAGATATTATTACAAAGTTCTTCCCACAGGCTTTGTAATATATGTTTTCGTTGGCATGATTTTATCACCTTGCGGCCATCAAATTCAGAAATTGGTGTTCTAACTTGCTTGTGGAGACTTCCATGGTGATTCAATGGTATCTGTGATGGAGCATAATCCTCTGCCGGCTTGTCAGTTATGGATTCACGCATACTTGGATTGCTAGTAACATTCTCATGCAATTCTCTATCCATATTCGTCTCATTGATGATAGTTTCTTGATTACTGAATAAATGGTCTCCAACTCCTTCCACGGGCGCCTCAATGGTAGTGAACTAAAAAAAAAAAAGAAAAAAAAAAGAAAGGAAATCAGCGACACCGGCAATGTAGTTGTAATAGTAATGGACACCGCATCGAGCAGCGGCAACAAAGCAATACGGTAACGAGCGTGGCGGCAAAGCAGCAGCGGCAACGAATACGGCAGCGTGGCGGCAAAGCAGAGGCGGCAGCAGCAATACGGCAACAGCAAAACAGTAAAACAGCAGCAGCAGCGGCAACAACAATACGGCAACGGCAGCAGCGTGGCAGCAAAACAGCAGCAGCAGCGGCAACAACAATACGACAAATTTAACAACAGTAGGGATGAAATTCAGCAATAGTAATGGGCAGTCATAACGCCAAGGGAAAAAAAATCAGCGGTTGCGGTGACAATAGCAAAGCAACGACAGTAATTGCAAAACTCAGCGGCCACGACAAAGCAGATTCGCAACCAGTATGATGGAAATTGTACTTGCTCTACTTTGTGATGTGTATCCATGGCTGGAAAATCGGCTAATTTATAGGTGCCATGCATCTTTCGAATCCAATACAACTCAAATAAAAGGAGTGCGTTATTGAATTTCTTGTGGATTAGAATTGTAATCATATCTAAGTTTAAGTGAATTATTAGAATTCATCAAGGAGTTGGTTTTCCTTATTCATGTATTATCGGAAGCTTCCCATGTTAATTTGGTTCATTAAGGATTAGACTTCATTGTTTATGCGAATGGAGTTCAAGTCAGCCGAGCATTAGTTTTGGAATTCATGCAACATAAGGATTTGATTCCTTTGGCTATTAACTTGGTTATTCGAAAATTCAGTTTGACAAGGAGTTGGTTTGAATTTTGTTCAACAAGATATTGGTTTCACAACTCCAAGAGTAGTGCAGATGTCTTATTCAAGTCAAGAAATATCACTTTGATGGCTGTAAGAATCGCTTTACATAAGTCCCCTAATTGAGTTTAGATCTAAATCTCTTATACTAATATGTGTATAAGAGAAGAATTCAGCTACGTGGCTTTTTGATTTGGGTTGACCTGGAATTTTATTTGTGATTGAATAAGGCCAACTTCTAATTCCATGCAAATTTTAGCGGCGGTGGAAGGTTCTAATCCTGGTCAAGTCTCGAAACACCTAAATCTTTTGTAATTATGGTCCGTATCCTATTCCAAGAATTGGTCTTTAAGCAATGGAGTTCGGATTATATGAATTCACTCGCTTCATGCAATTTGGAGATCAAGGTGTACATGCATTGGTTCAAGTCTTTAGATTTGGTATTCGAAAGCTAAGACAATAAAAATTGAAAAATTCCATTCGTTGAATTTATTTGGGTGGCATACATTTGCTTATGGTTTTATTCAACATTAATTTTGGAATATTTTGATGAAGTCCAAAGAATATCGAAACTTGTCCGCTCAAGCCACAATTCGAAGGTCGGCGTTCGCAAACAAGTTTCGAGGGGGCATTTGTAGACAATGAAATTTTATTTTAATTAAAATTATCATTTGTCTATAAATAAATTTAATTGGATATTTATGATCCAATTAAATAATGCCATATGTCATATATATTTTGGAATATTGGTTAATTTAAAACTAATTATATTATTCCACATGTCTAGATACATGAGGTGGTTCGACCGATCAAATGAATTTGTGTCGCTCTTCCAATTAAATTGTGCCATGTCACATGTCTACAAGACTTGGCCAATAAGGATATATGCACTCTAGTATTTATCTCTTTATTAATAAATTAAAATAAGGAGATAATATCAAAGTAGTACAGTCCTTATGTATTAATATCTCTTATGCGTGTAAAGAGATAAGAATTTGTTTCTTGGTATGCAAGTAAGAAGTTACACATGTACTACAAGTCTTCTACCTTGCTCTCTTCCATACATGTATAAATAAGGGTCATCCCTCAGAGGTTCAAGACACAGATACACATATACACAGACACACATATTTCTGAAGTCTGTAAGCTGTGGAAGCTCTGAGTTTTCAAATTTTCTCTTCAAGTCTTCCATATATCAAGGTTTGAAGATCTTCATCAAGTGTTCTTTAGGTCTCCCATATCAAGACTTGAAGAATTCAATATTTGATTCGGGAATAAGCTGTGAAGCCCTCGGTATCTCGTTTGAAGTAAAGAATCGAAGGAATTTTCTCCACATATTGAGAATATCCTAGAGATTGCAATCTTTTATTTCATATATTCATATTTTTATCACTATATTTCTTGTTTGTTCAATTTTTACAGACTCGAAATATTTTGTTGCGCACAGACAGTTCCACCCAAAACATAATTTTTTAAAATTTTGATCAGTATTGATTAGGGGCATAACCGTCAAATCATTTGATCCTATGATTTTGTTTTTAAAAATAGTTTTAGATTTTATAATAAAAGGCTAACATATTACATGGATTAATGATGGTCTAATGGTTAAGTGTGTGAAATTTTGTTTTGTTGCTAATGCGAGATCGAAACATACGTCACGCTATATTCGTGTTTTACCAATAATTTCATTTCATTTAAACGAAAACCCTAAAATTGTCTTTATCTTTCTCTCTACACTAATATACCCCCAACACCACCTCTCCATTTTCTACCAGTGAAAGCCTTCCATTCAGTTCTAGAAGCAAGTCAGTCATCATCACCTCTTCCTTTCCCATCTCCCATCTCTCATTTTTCGCTGTCCCACACTTCTACCGCAACCATCACCAATTCCTAACCCCTCTAAACCCATCCTCTTTGCCATTAGCGCCACTATCTCCTCCTTCCCCATCAATCGCTCTCTCTTCCCGCTACCCATTTCCCTCCATCATAACTATCACTATTTTAGTTCCCTCATTGTTCCTATCTCTTCTGCCTCTAGTAGCTGGACTTCTCTCTATAGCCACCATTTATTCGTTTTGAAACACAACTATATCAATGACTTCTTTGAAATCCGATATATAATCATCAACTTCTCACAAAATGCTACTCGATTTTTCCCCTTTTTCTCGTAGTTCTTGGAGTGCGAGCTTAGCGGCAAGGACGTAATTATCTTCTAGAAGAAACTCAGTAGATTGATTTTGGAATTGAAGACGAAAATCAAAGTTATCTATAATTTATAAAATCTATCACGTTAATATCATCAAACTTCTCGGTGATTTCCGTTTATAGTGATCATGGGACTAGATAATTTGACGATGATGCCCCTAGTCAATACCAGTTAAAATTCAAAGAATTTATGTTTTGGGTGGAGCAACTATTTAAGGATCAAATTGGATATAAATATTTAGTTGAGGGACTAATCCGGTTAAACTTAAAGTTAGGGAAACATTTTAGTTTTAATAAATATTTGGAGGATTAATGAGGTGATTTTTAAAAAACAAAAATCATAGGACTAGATGATTTGATAGTTATGCCCTTAGTCAACACCGGTCAAAATTTAAAAATTTTATGTTTTGGGTAAAGGCGTCATTTAGGGATCAAATTGGATACAAATATTAGTCCTAGGACCAATTCATCTAAAATTAAGGTTGGGGGGACTATTTTAGTTTTAATGAAATAGTTGGAGGACTAATGATGTGATTTTCCTTTCCACCAAAGCAAAGATATGCGATCTTGTGCTATATTCAAGTCGTCCAATACCTGAAAAAGAAGGAAATATTTGTATGAGACGTCCATGGGAGCCTCCTACACTCAAACAGAGAATGATCCAATTTTTTTTTTGAATAAGTGCAAACTATCTAGGTTATGTTTAAAACCAGAAATAAATAAAGAATCACACATAATCCTGTTCAGACCATTCTAAACCTGCGAACAAAACCGGTTGCCAAGCCAAGTGTATTTATTATTAGAAAAAGGCAATTGATTCAAATGACAGGAATGAATAACAACATTGAAATCTGAAATGGCACCCAAGTTTCCAGGCATCTAGATATTCAGAGAATAAGGCAATAATATTCAAATCATATCCACCATCCAAGGGACTAATCTAACGAAGTTGCATGTAAAGAATCCCAAAGATATTGTCTCGCAACCCTAGTGGTTTTAGCATAAATAAAAGAGGCTATAAAGTTTGAGATAGAAAGGGCAAATTAATATCAATGTGAATCACCTGATCATCCAAGCAAAACTAGGAAGAATAAGCTGGGAACACTTACAATCCAAATGCTACCACTAGAGTTCAAAGTAAAGCAATTGAAACCCAATTTACTTGAAAAGAATGAATTCTACTACTATCAACCATGGGCTCAAATAAAGCTACGAGGTGAATTTTATTTAATTGAATTAACCTTCAAAGCCTTTGGTGGAAGGTTTATTACTAATGACCCCCACCTTTGCGAATTGCATCCCTATTCACACGTATTGAAATAAGATTCGTTTACATCTTGAAATGCAGTGATTCACATTTTAGAATATCAAATATAATGAATCCTTATTAGGAGTCGTAGTATTAGTTGTGGTCATGGTGATGACCGTTCTACATCAATCGCGGTAATATCGGACTAGTATACAATAACAAAAATAAGGTAAAAATCATAAATTGCTGCTTGTAGATTAGTTTTAAGAAATTAACTCGTCAAAAATAAGACTTATACTACAATTTTGCTCATATTCTAAGATTTATATAAGTCGAGACAGCGTATCGGTATCAGAAAGTTACTTACCGTTCCAGATACGACTCCACGGCCGAGTCGAGTCGACTAGGACTCAGCTGAGTTTTTCAACTATGTTGTTGGGATAAAAATTCTTCTGGACTCGGCTGAGTCTTTCAACAATGTTATTAGGATAAGAATTCTTCATTTCTTCATTTTTCCTTCTATTGTTTCTATATTTTTAATTTATTTTTGAAAAAAAGAAAATTCTCTCCAAATATTCTTAATTAGAATTATTATTATTGGCTTTGTTTTTCACTATTGTTAAGGAGGATAATGGTTTTTGAAAGTTGATCATTTTGTTTTCAATAATTACAAAAAATTAAACATTGACTAGAACATTGACACTATCTAACTACCAATTACCAATTTGTCCTTATCGATCATACTGCTATCCTTAATGGTATACCAATTATACGTAAATACCTAGTTTTAGAATTATAAATACCTAAATCCTACTACTAAGTAGATGACATCCGGCAAGTAACAATGTCAACTTGTAGCAAGTTGAAATATGAATCGGACCCACAATGATTATAGGTCATAATTACTGATTGTTTGATTATATTATTATTTCAAGTGATTGATTTAGGAAGATTTTTACTTAAAATTAAAACTAAAGAAACTAAGAAAGCAATTTTAAAGCTATGTAATGCATTAGTGTAAATATTAACACTAAAGAAAGTATTTTTAAGAAAGCAAGTAAAAGTGAAAGCATCTTAATAAAGCAATTAACTAATCTAAACTACAAATTGCCGCTAAGAAAACATATTTAAAGAAAACCTATAAACTGATCTAGCAATTATACCAAGAAAGCATGTAAAGAAAGCAATTAAACAAAGTAAGCATTGTTAAAAAAATAATTAAAGAAAGTATGTAAATAGAAAGCAATTAACTAACCAAAATTATAAATTAACAGTAAGAAAGCATAATTAATACAAATTCATAAACTAATCTACCAATTACTACAAGAAAGCAAGTAAAGAAATTGTTTAATGAGAAGTAATTAAACTAATTAAATTAATTAAATATGAAATTAAAGATTACTTAAAATAGCTTGAACATAAATTAAACAGTTACTAGAGTAAAACTTGTATCTTCAACAAGAAATTAAAATTAACAACTAATGGAAGACTTGAAAACAATGAAAACCTTTAGCTAACAAGTTCCTCCATAAGTGGAGAGAAGAAAACTCTAAACTACACATACTAATACACCACTAACAATGAGAAAAGTATGCCTAAATGTGATATTTATAATGCTAGGATTGGGGAAGAAGTTTTAGTCACTTTTTTCCTTGATTTGGACCTTTTTCCCCTTAGAAAACTCAAACTGCAATATCAAATTTTATGCCTTGAATTTGATACCACGGTATCAACTAACTCACTTGCACCACTTTATTATTTTGCACTGAAAATTTTCATTCGACATCCGATTTATGCGCCTTCTTTTTCATGTGACCCTAACATATAAAAGTATATTAATAACTATAAGAAACATATAAAATAACTCCTAAACATTTAAACAAAATACTTACAAAAGAAACTAAAAATGAAAGGTGAACAAAGACAAATGAAAATATAACTCCCAAAGGAGTTAGATTATGAACAAGACACAAATTCTAAATACAAGAATATAATAAAAAAAGATAAATAAGTACTAAAACACTTAATAAACACATTAATATATTCTAGTGCATAAAAGTAAAAATAAACAAAAATTACAGAATAAAACGCTAACAAAGCTTGAAACTAGTAGCCAAAATGTTAAGTTTAGGGTACATAACTCTAGTTTCTTAGAGTTATCAAACACCTAAATTTAATCTTTAGCTTTAAGGCAGCCAAAGCCACGAATTTTTGCCCCCAAAAAGTTTAGCCCAAAAATTTTAGGCCTTATTATTATGGTAATAATAATTATACAAAAACTTTTGTTGTTAGAAAAAATTGACTCAAAACTTCCTATTAATTTAAGCCTCAAAATTTTTGGCCTTATTACAATTGTTGGCTTACCAATCTTTTCAATAAAATATTGAATAGTAGAAAGATGTTTCTATAAATGACTAGAAGAAGAGTACTCTCATACTCATATTAAAAAATAAAGGGGATATACAAAATTGTGTGAATTACAGAGGTATTAAGTTAATGAGCCATGCGATGAAACTTTGGGAGAGGGTGATAGAAAGAAGGTTAAGAAATGAGACTACGGTGTCAAATAATCAGTTTGGTTTTATGCCAGGAAGATCGACTACTAAAGCTATACATCTCTTAAGGAGACTTACCGAGAGATACCGGGATAAAGAAAAGGATTTACATATAATTTTTATTGATCATGAAAAGGCATACGATAGAGTCCCTAGAGAAGTCATGTGGAGAGTTTTAGAAACAAAAGAAGTTAGAGTAGCATACATAGAATCAATAAAGGAGATGTATAGGGATGTGGTTACAAGTGTGAGAACACCAGGACGGTTGACACGAGAGTTCCCTATAAATATAGGTTTACACCACGGTTCAGCTCTAAGTCCTTATCTACTTGCGTTGGTCATAGATGAACTTACAAGTGAAGTATCTGCACATGTAGAAGGAAATACCATGGTGTATGTTATTTGCAGATGACATTGTGTTAGTAGATGAAACAAAAGATGGGATTAATGCTAAACTCAAGGTTTGGAGAAAGACACTTGAGGCAAAAGGTTTAGAATTAGTAGATCGAAAACAGAATATATGGAATTTAAGTTTAGTAATGGTGCACGTGGGAATGGAATAAGGGTTAGTATTGGAGATCAAGAGATACCCATAAGTGAAAATTTTAAATATTTAGGATCAGTTATTCAGAGTAATGGTGGTATAGATCGTGATGTTACATATCGGATACAAGCGGGATGGATTAAATGGACAATGGCACCGGGAATATTATGTAGCCGCAAAATTCCTTTGCGACTTGAGGGTAAATTCTATGGAACGACAATTAGGTCAGCGATGCTCTATGGGTCTGAGTATTGGGCAGTGAATCACACATATGAGCAAAAGATGAGTGTAGCAGAAATGCGAATGTTAAGATGGATGTGTGGGTCTACCACACTAGGATGGACAAGATGCAGTATGAGCATATTCGTGAGAAGCTTGGAGTAGCATCTATTGATGAGAAGATGAGAGAAACACGCTTAAGGTGGTTAGGTCATGTGTTAAGACGGCCAGTAGAAGTGCTTGTCTAGCAAATAGATTTTAGAGAGAGTAGTCAATATAAGAGGGGTAGGGGAAGACCGAAAAAGAATTGGTGGGTAACTTCCAGGAAAGATATAGCCCATTTAGGAATTGAGGAGGATATGGTTCATGACAAAGCACAATAGTATAGCAAGACTCATGCAGCCGACCCTACTTAATGGGATTAAGGATTGGTTTGTTTGTTTGTTATTACAATTGTTAGAAAAGATATAATCAAAAGTTCTATTTTATTTAATCAAAAAGTTTATGCCCAAAATTTGGGCCTTCTCATAATTATAAGAGATTTTTTTCTTTAAAAAAATTAATTAATTTAACTTAAACTTCACAAATAAGAGATGACTGAAGTTATTGTATATGTTATGTCAAACACGGTACAAAAATTAAAAGTTGCATTGTAAATTTTGAATCAATTGCACAAGTGGTATAATTTTTAGTATGTTAAATAAGATTAGTGTAGGCAACATGTGAATCCTATGTATGACTGTAGCCCGATGGCCTTGAATTGTTCCATGCATGAGTCCTCTTAGTAGAGGGCACAAAATAATGACTAGTAAATAGCATTTAAACGAAATTACTTAATATAAGGCATTGAACTAATGGCGTGCAGTCTCTGGTTAGCCATGAGAATGGAAACTCCATAAAGACTTGTTTTTTAGATTTACTGTTGAAATTAGAAGAAATTAATAAAATTAAGGCCAATTGTTTAGCAATATATGAGCTTGAAAATTTTAAACTTTTATAGCGTATGACAATATGGTATGATATATTGGTTACTATTAACTTAGTTAGCAAACGTTTACAATAGAAAAATATGTGTATTTATGTTGTTACAGATCTACTAAGATCTTTTTTCTTTTAAAAAAAATACCAAGAGTAGAGAAGATGGATTTATATTTCCTAAAGGGCTTAACTCCACTTTGCACCCCTCAACTTGTATCGGATTCTTACTTCGCACCCTAAACTTTTTTTTGACACTTTGCACCCTAAATTGTCTAAATCTTCCCACTTAAGTCTAAAATGCAATTCTGTCAAAAACTTTAATGGTTGTAGGGCGCGTGTGCAACACTCTTCGTTAAGTGCAAGTGACAATAAAAATGCCTAACTCCATTTTGCACCCCAACTTGGACCAGATTCTCACTTTGCACCCTAAACTTTTTTTTGGGAACACTTTGCACCTTGAACTGTCTAAATCTTCCCACTTAAGTCTAAAATGTGATTCCGTAATAAAATAACAGTTGTAGGGTGCATGTGCAACACACTGCATTAAGTGCAAGTGACCATAAAAACTAAAAAAATGAACAAAATAAAAAATTAAGAAAAAAATCATAAAAATGAAAAAATTCTGAATAGAAAAGAAAAAAATTGAACAAAATATTTAGAAAAATTACAGCTTTAAAAAAGTAATAAAAAATTAGAACAAAAATATAAGGAGTGGTGGGAATAGTAGGGGTGGACGGTGTGCTGGGATTAAGGGGGATTTGGGGATGGCGAGACATAGATCGGTAGAGGTTCGGGGGACTAGGAAGGGGAAGTCATGGCGGTTGGGGTGGCGGGATGGGAAAGATTTGGGGTGGGGGTGTCAGATCTAGGGCTGGAAGAGGGTGGTGGGTCTAGTGCGAGAGTTGGGGTGAGGTTGCAGGGATCTGGAGTGTTGGGGATAGTAGCTTTGGCTGAAGAGGAGAAAGATGATGATGATTGGTTGGGAAAGAAATTATTATTTTTAATCACACCCCAAATTTTAGTTTAATTTTATTTATTTCCAAAATAATTCAATATAACTAAATTAGAATTTATAATAGGTAGTTTAGGAAGAAGGAATGAGTGTTAAGAGGGAAATGAGTGAATAAGGGGACATGAGACTATTTTTTAACCAAAAATTTTGGTCGAAGGAATAGGGAAAATTTCCTACCACTAAATTTTTAACACCTTTAATTATTTTCTGGTCACTTGTACTTAGTGGAAAGTGTTGCACATGTACCTTAAAATCATTTTTTTTTTATAGAATTATAATTTAGACTTAAGTGAGAAGATTTAGTGGCTTGGAACAAATTCTTACTTCTCCTTCTTTTATTGAAAAAGTTCCCCGACCACCTACTAGTGGGACCAAAAGGAGCACCTTAGATGCTCCGTCCAGCCTTTAGGAGTCATTCCCTCTACTACTGACTTACTACTCTACTCTTTTGTTAACTGTTTAGTTGTGCTTTGTCTCGTTTCTTGTGTTTTGGGAAAGTTAATTCTTATTTAGGAGGAGGATTATAGTTTATTATGATGTTTAAGGTTGTTTTGTGGTTAAATGTTTGTTTTATTAGTATATGTCTATTCATTTTATTTTGTGTCTTGTGCAGGTGAGGTAAGGAGCAAAATAGTCAATTGACAATAAGGACATGGAGGCTATAGTTAGAAAAGCAAGGAAGTTGAAGTTTGCTGATGATGACTATCCGTAGACTACAGCTGGATGGTAGTGAAATAGCTGGTGGCTATGGCTTGAAGAGAATACCACCCGCTAATTGAAGTTGACTAGGCAAAGTCATGCACAATCTGCGATCAGCTGCAGGCTGTGAGAGAACTGGGCTAAACCACCTGCAGTCTAGGGGTGGTCCGTTTTGGGCCTGGGTCTGTTAGTTACTCTATAAATAGGTGCTAATGTAATGATTGAAAGAGGCGACATTCCGAACTTCTTTTCAACTTTTAGTCTAGGGTTTTTTGAACTACTTTTCCCATACTTTAGAATTTAAATTGTTCTTTAATTTCTTAATTCAATTTACAACTTTTGGATCAATCATGTTATTCAATTCTAGTTCTTTTTTGACAATTCCAATTCTGGTACCTTGTTTTTAATTTATTTATTTATAATTGCAAGTTTAATTTCTGTTTCTCAATTCATCATGACTATTAGCAAAGCAATTTACTTTCATTTTCTGCTCACCATGAATTGTTAAACCAATTAGGCTTTGGGTATGGGTGATGCAATTGTTCATAAATTAATCTAATTAATGGTTGATCGCTAAACTATTTTAATCGGCTAATGATTAACATGAATAGACTAGTCTAAAGAATAACCAACTTTAGTTTTGATTTGGTTTGCCAAGAGGATAAGGTTTTTGAACCTTCATCATAGGCCAGTGTTAATTTATTAGGCTAATTATTCCAAACCAAGGTGGCAGAATTGATTAGTTAATTCGGCGAGTATACCTGGCCAGAAACTCGAATTCCATATAGATACAATTCGAATTGGTTAGTTAGGCAAGAGAAAGTCTCAAATCCTAATTAATTAATTTGATAGGATTTAATTACCGAAGACTTCAGGGCTGGGTTGAATTATAGTAATAGAATATCCATTAAATATAATTGAAATTGATTAACTATCTCGTGATTCAATAAATTCGAGATAATTACTAGTCTAACACTCGACCAACTTTTATCAAGTACTACTTGCAACTTTATTTTCATTTAATTGTTCTTTAATTTTAAATACTTATTCCTTAGTAATTTTAATTCTAAAAATCCATATCCTTTACAATCCAGTTGTCTAAATAAAAATTGGTCTAGATTCTTGGTACTTGTTCACCATTCCTCAGGGGATCGACCCTTATTCATCCTGCTACATTGATAACCGTGCACTTGCAAATATTAGTGGAAAAGTATGGTAAGCTAGTTTTAACTTCATCAATGTAAATAAAGTTTTTGGCACCGTTACTAGGAACTATAGTTAAGTAATGTCGAGATGCTAAAACAATTCCCACTTTAGATTTTAATTTGTTTTATTTATTTTTAACTATTTTTTTCACGAACCAGTATTCAATCAAATTCTTACTGATTATTCTGTCATATAAACTGGTGCTCACAATGTTTTCCTTGAGCTTGATAGTTGATGTGCAAATCTGATCGAAGTCCTGTAAGATTTGATCCTGAAATTGATAGGACTTGTAGGCACCAATTAGTTAAGGAGACGAGTGCTATAGTATGAAAGAAATCTATGTCAAGGTGATTCAACCAGATAAATAGGAGGATGTGGAAAATAATGAATAATTTGAGGGAAATGGATAGAGTATACGCGCTTATAACATATCGCTAGGAGATTGTACCCAACCTACCTTTAGAGATCTTAGTCGAGTGTCGTGCCACTTCCAAATCAAGCTAATAACTTCGAGATCAAGCCAGAATTTATATCCATACTTTAGTAGCATGCTATATTTTCGGGATTGCACAGCAAGGATCTGAACTGCCATTTTGTCAACTTTAAAGAAGTATGTGATACTCTTAAGTAAAATGGTATGTCAGCGGATGCTTTTAAATTGAGGTTGTTTCCCTTTTCTTTGAGAGATAAAGCAAAATTGTTGTTGCAAAGGTGCAAGTAGGGAACTTTTACTACTTGGGATAGATTAGCTCAGGCATTCATGTCAATGTATTTTTCACCATAAAAAACAGCTAAGGTATGGAATGATATTTGCACTTCTTTGAATCAACATTATAGAGAATACCTTAGCGACACTTGGAGGAGATACAATGATTTGCTTAACAAATGTCCACATCATGGGTTGTTTTTATAGATGCAAATAGAGATCTTTTATAATTAGATGCTTCAAGAAACATGTGAATTAGTTGATGCTTTGACAAGTGGGTTCATCATGCTGAATAAAATTGCAAAAGAGGCACATGATTTATTGGATAAGATGTCCAATAATTACTTCATGCCTTTAACAACACAAGCCTGAGAGCACAGGAGAGGAATGCTCGAGTTAAACACTTGGGATACAGTGATGGCTAAACAAGATGTTCTCGAAAGATAGATGGCAACATTAACCAAACAAATAGAGGAGATGAAAGTCAAAGTTGTGTCCATGTCATAGTCACTAGTTTGTGCTTTTAGATTAGGCGACCACCTTAATGACCAATGAATTACACTAATACCATCTAATTTTCCTTTCCCAGGTCTAGAGCAAGTGAACTGACATCGGGAGTCAATGCCAAAACCGGAATCAATACAAGAATCAGAATAATACCTTCAACAATGTATACAATTCTAGATGGAGGAATCAACAAAATTTGTTAGGGGTAATCAATAAAATCAAAATTCAAATGTTTGACCTCTATTCCAACAATACCAACAACCACAGCAGCAGATGCCTGCACTTCCACTTCAGATACCTAATAAGTTGGAAAATACTCTCACCTAGTACATAAAATCCAGCAATGATAAGGTGAGATGTTTAGAGGATTAGATCAGAAACTTGATAGCTTCAGCCAAAAATCTAGAGAACCAAGTGGGTCAATTAGCTAGCTTCTGGTATGGCTAAGAACTGCTTGGAGCATTGCTAATTGACACTATAACTAACCCTAGGAAGCATGCTAAAGCTATCACATTGATGAGTGGTAAAGCTGTTGGGGAGAGAAAGAAGATGAGAAAGAGATTGACTTGGGAAGTGAGAAAAATGAGAAAGATGAGAGTAATAATGGAAATGTATTGCCTAGGATGTTGTGAATTCAAGCTTGAGAGGTTCTTCACAGTTGATTTCTTTCATGATATATTCATTCACATTGTCTTCTTGAATTGGTCCTTCATCCATTGGTGGAGGTGTTGTCCTTTGGACTTTACTACCTACCATTCTTTGATTTTTGGCAAGTTGGTCTTGCGACCTCTTGGTGGATTTGTCTTGGTCTAGCATGTTCTTTTTGGAATTGTGCATGTTCCTTAGCTAGTTCTTCTTGATTTTTAGTAGTGACGTCTCGAGATTTGGGAATTTCCTTTTGAAGTTGGGCAATTTCTTGATGCAATAGCCACTTTTCTATCATTATTGCCTCTTCACTTTCTTGAGTAGGTGGGTGAAAGAATTGGGCATCCATTGGTTCATATGAAGGCTTTTATGGTGCAGGGAAAAAGTAGGAGTTCTTTTGGTAGCTCTCATAAAGATATAGATGGTTAGACCATCTCATTTGGTAATCTATAGGGTGAGGAGACTAACCATCTTCTAACAAGAATCGTGTTCATTGGGCATACCTCCATTATCATAAAAGTGATAATTTCCTTGATATGAATATTCCAATTAGTTCAATAAATGTTATTGAACAACAAAAAAAACAAATATAAACAAGAAAATGAACTAAAACACACAAACAAGAAAATTTGGAAAACTTAGACTACTAGCTAGGCCAACCTATCCATCACAAAAAAAATCTTTTTGTATTTTTCAAAATAAGAACATAACTACAAAATCAAATTTTTTTTGGATTTTTCAAATAGATAAAAAAACTAGACAAGAAAAACCAAGAACTTCAATCAAGTCGTCTAAGAAAATTATATTGACATCACCAAAAACAAATCCCCGCCAACGGCGCAAAAACTTGGATGCCTCGTTTAAGAACACCTAGTTGGGTCATTTCTAAAAATGCCTTAATCGTACTACTAACTAGGCAGTATTCTGCAAGTATATGGTTGTCAATTAGTAGTAAATAGAAGTAGAGAGTGTATCCACAAGGATATTATGGTCTATAATTACTAATTATTTGGATAGATTACTAGTTGAATCGGTTGATTAGTTGAATCGGTTGATTAAAAGAAGATATTTAACTAAATCTAGAAGTATTGATACTAAGAAAATTAAAGATTGTCTAGTGTATTAAAGTAAATATTAACACTAAGAAAAGCATTTTGAAATGAGGCAATTAAAAAGAAAGCACTTTCCGAGAGCAATTAAAAAAGAAAAGCATCTTAAGCGAGTTTTAATTAATCTAAACTACTCATTATCACTAAGCAAACACAATTAAAGAAATTCCATAACCTATTCTAAGAAAGCATATAAAAAGAAAGCTGTTTTAGCAAGCAATTGACTATCTTAAACAGCAAATTAACACTAACAAATGCATAATTAAGAAAACCCCATTAGCTAATCTACCCATTAAACTGAGTAAGGATAGATAAAGAAAACAATTAAACGAAAAGCCATAAATAATCTACTCTAATTAACTAATCTAAACTACAAATTACCACTTAAGAATTTATTTTTGAAGAAAGCTCATAAACTAATTTAACAATTAGTCTTAGAAATCATGTAAAGAAAGAAAGTAGTGAGAAGCAATTAAACAAATTAAACTAAAGAAACAAGAAGTTAAATATCAACTAAAAGAGTTTGAACATAAATAAGGTACTTACAACTAAAAACCTTCACTCTTTAGCTTGGAATTTAAATCAACAAGAAAGAAAAATCCTACTCTAAGCAAACCCTTCCCAAATAGGAAGGAAAACCAAAGAGAACTAACTTCTACTCTAGCCTACTGCTACTAGATTTCTAATGGGTCTTCTATGTATCAAATGAGGCTTAAAAGATATATATATATAGTGCTAGGGTCTGGGAATTAATAGCTATCCAAATTAGCCTCAAAGAAAGTCTTTTTCGCCACTGTTGCATATCCATATCATGATATGGATTTCAATATTGCAATGTGGACTACGACTTTTGTAGAATTCACTATTTTATTTTGAAAATCTTCATCCAAATGTTAGAATGATATGCAGTTTTTTGTCATGCGAACCTAACACGTAAGAGAAAATTTTTAGCTATAATAAACACTTAGAATAAATTCTAAACATTGAAATAAAATTATCACAAAATAGGCCAAAAAACGCAAGACAAACGAATATGAATGAAAACCTGACTGTTCGAAATTGGGTTAAAGACATGACACAAGTTTGAACACAAGTACCTAATAAAAAATGATAATTAATGCCTAAATATGTACTAAAACACTTAATAAATGTATACTAAAATATTCTAAGACATAAAATAAAAATAGACAATACCACATATCAAAATACTAAGAATGCTCAAAATTTGTAGCGAAACCGTCAAGTTGATGATACGTATAACATTAGTTCCTAGAGTTATCACACCCCCAAACTTAAGCTTTTACTCATCCCAAGTGGAACAAAAACAAAAACCTAATTAAACAAGTAGGCACAAAACACACCACCAAATTGACAACACAAAGGGTTAATAATAGCGATGTACTTTGAGTCATAAGGAAACCTATTAAGGGACCTCAAATACCTAATGATAATTGAACCATTTTAACTAGTCACTCCAAGTTTCTCAACTTTCCCAAACAAAATGAGTTCAAATGCCAACAGAAGGTTTCAATTAACCAAATATTAACCAACTTCAAAAAGGTTTTCGAAAAATAAGTTCCATTCATTGAAAACATAGTTTTGCTCAAATCAAAATGATTACAAAGTTTTTAAACCATCTCGACAAGGACACATGGAATTAGAGGATCATTAGAATTCTACCTAATATACACATGTCACACAATTGGAAGTATCACTTTAGCAAGGAGTGAGTAGTATGATATCAATAATGGATATTACAAGCATTTCCTCCTCAAGTTGTTGGTATACTAAAACATAACTCCTAATGGACATCTTGGATAAATAACATGGGTACATGCTGGAATTCCGTACTAGCCTTATTACTATTCTGATGGCATATTTTAGAGAGACAATATCTGTAGACTCGCCTTATTCCTAATTTTTTTTTTTGACCCTAAACCAAGGAATGTGAGTAAAACATACCCAAGATCACATTCAAGCCAATCACACTCAAGTTAGAAGAAAACTAATTTTGCAAACACACAAAATGACCTAAATAACTTCTATCGCATTTAAGCCAAATTTTCAAAAAGATAAATTGACCAACAAGGTAATTCTATTGATTTGATCAAAAACAATGTTTCAAATGAATTTAAGCAAAAAATGTGAATCCTCTCTTTGTGGAAAAGTAATGCATGGCCTTTGAAATTATTTTGTTGCAAAAGAACTACTCAACAAACACCAAAAATCCATGGAATGCCAAGTTTAAATTGCTCAATCATATGATATTGCAAGTCATTGGTTATCATAGAGTACCATAATCACTCAATTTTCCATCCAAATATCACCGCACAAGTAGAGACAGACAAAAAGTACTGTTCTCAATACAAGCCAATACACTCCCAAATATCTCATTTTATTCTAGGCATAATGAGTACAACTCATCATATCATTCACTAAAATAAAACTAACACATAATATACTACTAATTAAAAGCGATAAAAAGGCGTAAATAAAGAAACCAAGGCATGTATAACTAAAACCAAGTAATCATCATAATAAGCTCAACAAGAGTTAATCAAATCATTCAAGCACAAATATTAAATCTACTTGACCTCAGCTATTTGTCCTCAGCTAATTATTGGAAACAAGTAACTATCAAAAAATGCATAATAAAAGCATAAAAATAAAAATAACAAAAAGTGAAAGGAATGAAAAGGAAATTATTGGGTGAATATTTTTTTTTTTTTGAAAATCAAGATCAAAATAATAGAGGAGTTGAATGAAATAATGTTAAAGAAGGATAATTAGAGTTCCTACCTGACCATTGATATCACGATATCAATTTTGTATGTAAAATCGATATCGCGATATGGGGTCAAAATTAAACTTGGGTAATAAGGCGATATCGCTATATCGATTTCCTTTGCAAATTTGAACACTTAGCCAAAAATTTCCCAACTTTTCTCAACTTTAATCCATACTTCATCAAACACCTACAAACATAAAATCACCAATATTTGTAAACATTTCACTCAATTCCTTTCATAATTTATTGCAAAAACTTAGACCCTAAATAAACTAAAATTACCCTACTTGACCTTCTATGGTAATGACTTCGAAGTACACTTCGACAACCAAAAAGGTCAAATAGATGATAGACAATATAATAACCAAGTGAATGTGAATGTAAGTCATTGAGTTGAACTCAAAACCACGGTTTCACCTTTAATCATGAAATTCATCAACAAAAAGCACCACATGAAACAAGGCTAAGCAATGAGTACTTACAAGTAGATACGTAAATGCCATTTCCTAATTAAGCACATAAGTCTCATAAGTTGTCTATCCTTCATCAACCAATATAGTTACACTAAGGAGGGATCATTAGGACTTCATGGGTGCCAAACCATTTAAAGAAAAACAAAAACACAATAAATAGCATATCCCAACTCATACCCCAAATTTAGCTTCACACGTAATTGGTTTTAAAGAGACATTCGAGCACAAAGACTACTTTCAATCCAAATTATTCACAAGAATTCCTCAAAATACCTCAAACATTTAGCCCATAAAGTGTACAATCAAGTAGAATTTCCACAATCTAATGGTAAAACCAAGTACATGTTCAACTCATATATCAATCACAAAGCACAAGTCTTGCATTGTCATCAACATTATCATCAACAACCAATTTTATCCAAGTATCTCAAAATTCATTTACCATGAGAAAATAACACTAAACTAAGCACAGGGCTACAAGCTGTTATTACCAACCGATTACTTCAACTAAAACAAGTAAACTAAAAGAAAGCATAATAATTAAAAGGGAAAGAAATACTCCCCCAACAACAAGGAAGCTTGCCAAGGATATTATAATCCTTGGTGAATTTGTTCCATTGTTGAGCGTATCCAAAATACCCAAGGAATTGAACTTCTCAACATTGGTATCTTATGCCTCCCCGGTCCCCTCTATTTTGTATCCGTTATCTTTTTCCATTTCTTGAGCCATTTCTTTCTAAATAAACACCCCAAATAGAACCCCTTTAATGGTAACTAGGATAAACTCATACTCATTCACATAAGTGCTAAGTGACCTGGTTGTTGTGAATTCAAGCTTTAGAGGTCTTCACAAGCGGTTTGCTCCACAATATATTCATTCATGTTGTCTTCTTGAACCAATTCTTCACCCATTGGTGCAGGTGTTGTCCCTTGGTCTTCATTACTCACCATTCTTTGATCTTTGGCAAGTTGGTCTTGCAACCTGTTGGTGAATTTGTCTTAGTTTTCGAAGAATATAACATGTTCTTTTCGTAACTGTGCATGTTTCTTAGCTAGTTCTTCTTGACTTTTAGCAATAAATTCTAGAGATTTGCCATTTTCTTCTTGGAGTTGGGCTATTTCTTGATGCAACATTCACTTTTCTCTCATTCTTGGCTCTTCACTTTCTTGAGTAGGCGGGTTAAAGAATTAGGGATCTAGTGGTTCATATGAAGGCTCTTGTAGTGGTAGGAAAGAATGGGAATTTTCTTGGTAGCTCTCATAATGATATAGATGGTTCGACCATCCCATTCGATAATTTAAGGGGTATGGAGAGTAACCATAACAAGAATCAAACTAAATAGACATACTTCCATTACCATAAAAATGATAATTTCTTAGTATGCATAATTCTAGTTATTTTCTTGCATGTTCTTGAACAACAAACAAAACAAATATAAACAAGAAAAAAACTAAAACACACAAACAAGAATATTATGAAAACTTAGACTACTAGCTAGTCAAAGCTATCCATCACAAACAATTTTTTTTTTGTATTTTTCAAAATAAGAACACAACTGGAAACTCAAAATCTTTTTGAAATAGATAAAAACAACTATACATGAAAAACAAAGAACTTCAATCTAGTCTTCCAACAAAATTATATCGATATCACTGAAAATCAATCCCCTTGACAATGATGCCAAAAAGATAATGGCTCGTTTGAAAACACCTAGATATATCATTTTCTAAAAATACCTAAATCGTACAACTGGCTAGGTGGCTTCCCTTAAGTATATATTTTTTAACTAGTATTAAAGGGAAGTAGGGATTGTACCCACAATAATTGGTCATTAATTACTGATTATTTGCTTAGATTACTAGTCAAAGCGGTTGATAAAAAGAAGAGATTTAACTAAAACTAGAACTTGTGAAACTAAGAAAGCAAATTAATGATTATCTCGTGTATTAAATAAAGATTAATACTAAGAAAGCATTTTTAAAGAAAACAATTAAAAGGGAAGCAATTTTATTGAGCAATTCAAGAGAGCAATTAAAAAGGTAAATTATCTTAAGCAAATAATTAATTAATCTAAACTACTCATTATCACTAAGAAAGCATAGTTGAAGAAAGCCCATAGCATATTCTAAGAAAGCGTGTAAAAAGAAAATATTTTTAGAATGCAATTGATTAATTTTACTTAAACTGCAAATGAACACTAAGAAACCATCATTAAGAAAACTCCATTAGCTATTCTACCTATTAAACTAAGAAGTAAAGAAAACAATTAAATGAAAAGCCTATAAACTAACTACCCTAATTAACTAATTTAAACTACAATTTACCACTAAAGAAACATTTTTAAAGAAAGCGCATAAACTAATTTAACAATTACACTAAGAAATCAAGTAAAGAAAGCAAGTAGTTAGAAGCAAATGAGCAAATTACACTAAGGAAATATGAAATTAAAGATTAACTAAAAGAGTTTAAACACATATAAGGCACTTACAACTAAAATGCTTCAATCTTTAGCTTGGAATTTAAATCTACACGAAAAAGAAGTCCTAAACAAATCTTCCCCAAATGAGGTGAAAAAATGAAGAGAACTACTTCTACTTTAGCCTACTCCTACAAGGTTTCTAATGCGTCTTCTATGTCTCAAATGAAGCTTTAAAGGGGTATATATAGTGTTAGGGTAATATTGGGTGTTAATAGCAGCCTAAAGCTGCCTCGAACAAAGACTTTTTCGCCACTACTGCATACTCCTATCGTGATATGAATTGCAACTTTTACAGCGTCACTATTTTGGCTCAAAAATTTTCTTCTAACATTCGATTATTGCATTGGTTTTTTCTTGCGACCCTAACATATAAGAGCACATTATTAGCTATAATAAACACTTATAATAAATTCTAAATATTAAAATAAAATTCTCACAAAATAGGCCAAAAAATGCAAGACAAAAGAAGATGAATGAAAATCTAAATCTCAACAAAGTTAGGTTAAAGACACGACACAATTCTAAACACAAGAATCTAATAAAATATTATAATTAACACCTAAATATGTACTAAAATACTTATTAAACATATACTAAAAATATTCTGACATATAAAATAAAAAATAGACAAAAATACACATCAAAATAGTAAGAATGCTCGAAATTAGTAGCAAAACCGTCAAATTTTGGATACATATAATTCTAATTTCACAAAGGGGTTCAGCTAGAGTTATCAACCAACAAGAGGAAATTGCTGGGAGACAAAATTTTGTGTTTGAGTTAAGGATGCAAAGCAATCATCCAAAAGAAGTTACCTCTCTTAAGGATCCTGGTTCATTCTCCAACTCATGTATGTTTGGAGGAGTCAAGTTTGAAAGAACTTTCTGTAATCTTGAAGTGTCCAGTAATATGATGCCTCTTTCTATTTATAAAAAGTTGAATGGTGGAGGGATGAAACCTACAAATGTATCTCTCCAATTAGCAGATAAAAAAGTACCTCGAAGGCATTGTTGAAAATGTCTTGGTTAAGATGGGAAAGTGTTGCTTGCTGATATCATCATCCTGGACATGGAAGAAGACAAGAAGATGCCTTTGTTTCTCGTCAGACCATTTTTATCTATTTGGAGGGGCATTGATAGATGTCCAAGAGAAGAATTACAATTGAGAGTTGATGAGCAGATTGTCAATTTTTCTATTTTCAACTCTATTAAATTTCCTTCTATTCATGACATGATTAGGTGATGGTAATTAACACAATTAATGATAACTCTAATGGCACTTGTAGGTATAATTATCCTCATTCTTCATTGGACAACAATATGCTGGAATGCCTTACGATGGCAAAAGTCTCAGAAGAAGCTCCAACTGAACCACATAAGGTTGAAGAAGACATCCAACTTGGACAGAACAAACAAAGGAAAATGTGTTCAAACTGCTTGGCAAGAGCAGTATTTTTAATTCCCAGTGGGACTTAGGTAGACTTGATGGGGTTTGAGCAACTTTTGGATCAATCAAGTTATTCAATTCAAGTTCTTTTGTGACAATTCCGATTATGGTAACTTGTCTTTAATTTATTTACTAGTTTTATTCCCTGGATATATTTATTTGCCTGGGATATAAATTTTTGTTCATATTTTTTTGTTTACAATAAAAATGGAAAGAAAAAATGCTAACAACATAATATAGATATTTAAAAAAAAAGAAGCATGAACACTGAATGAAAGTGGTGAGTTGCAAATTTGTTGGAAAACACAAAATATGAATAGGAGAAAGAACTCCAATTTTTTCAAATCCCAAAATTGCTAAATATGAAAAGAAAGGGTAAAAAAGAAACACTACTGTTGTATGGCATAAAACCAATGATGCAAACAATACTTAATTGAATATTAAGCTTGCAAAACTAAGAACTTGTATTTGCATACAAACACTGGAATTCTTATTCTTACACTAAAAGGACTAAAAAGGAAAAAAGAATAAAAAGAAGGAAAGATAAAATAATTCTAGATAGATGAGCTAAATACATTTTTAGAATGCTCTAAAGATTAGTGATAGAGTTATGGTGGCAAAAAAGGTACCTTGTGTGAAATCTATTTCAAAACAAAAAAGTTTGAAATATTGGTAAGGATACGCAAAGTTATCTTTGATAGGGAGATAGAACAAATGATCAAATTTAATATTATGGATAAAATGAACTTCAAACTTTTAAAATGGGTTAGGAGTATTTTGAAATTGTACACGCAGAAAAAAGAATTGTAGCGTTCAAGTCAGCAAGAATTAGACACATGGCAAATAAAGGGCTTGTCCACATTAGCGACTATCAAAACTGAGCTATGTGTGGTGTGTGTGTGTGTGTGTATATATATATATATATATAATTGAACTTTTAATTTCTATTTCTCAATTTTTCATGACTATTAGCAAAGCAATTAATTTATTTTATTTTCTACACACTATGAATTATTAAACCAATCAGGGTTCGAGTACAGGTGATGTAATTATTCCTGAAATAATCTAATTATGGGTTGATCATTAAATTATATTAATCAGCAAATCATTAACACGAATAGACAAATCTAAAGAGTATCTAACTTTAGTTTTGGTTAGATTGGTTGAGGTGGTAAGGTTTTTGAACCTCCAGGCTAGTGTTATTTTATTTGCCTAATTATTCCAAACAATGATGGCAGAATTAATGATTGATTCGTCGAGTAATCTTGGCCGGAAACTTGATTTCCATATATATAGTTAATTTGATAGTGTTCAATTACCAAAGGTTTCAAGGTTCGGTTGAATTATGTGTATATAATCTCCACTAAATATAATTGAAATTGATTGATTGACTAGTGATTTGATAAATACGAGATAATTACTAGCCTAGAACTCGACCTATTTTTATCAAACTGTTTGCAACTTTATTTTCATTTAACTGTTCTTTAATTATAGTTATTTATTGTTTTAGTAATTTTAATTCTAAAAATCCAAATCTTTTACAAATAGGTTGTCTAAATAGAAATTGGTTTAGATTCTCTGTAGTTGTTTACTAGTTCTCGTGGGATCAACTCTTATGCACCCTACGAAATTAATAATCGTGCACTTATGGATATGAGTGGAAAGGTATGGTAAGGTAATTTTAACTTTTCCCACGTGGATCACTGACATCCCGACCTCATTCGTGTTGAACTGAGATCAAGTTCAGTAAACTAATAAATTCTGAGCACCGAAGCCAACCTCAGCTCCGAATTGAGAATAGAGGCTTGCAAAAGATGTGATACGTTGATGCAGGGGTCTATGATTGCAAGACTTTAAGGGAAAATATGCAGTATTCACTGATTTCAACATGTATGTTAACAGTAAAAAAAAAATGGATATAGAAATGCATTGAGTTGACTAAGTCATAGAATGTTCATTCTAGTTCTTTTTGAACAATGCATGAGGTCAGCCGAGGCTCAATTGAGCTCAACAGATGAAAGTGGCCCAAAGTCGGTGAAATTGGTATTCGAAAAGGACTGAATTCTAGTAGTTTAGTGAGACCGAACATCAAGCGAAAGTTGGGATTCGAATAGAGGTATTGAAATTCAGATAAAGGCATGTACCAATGAAATAGGAGTTTGGAGAAGACCAACTCCGATCTCCGTTAAAGATGATCAAATAGGAGTTTGAAAACCACAAATCCCAATCTCTAGTAGCTATGTGAATCCAAACAATAGCACCTCAGAAACAGAAAATTAATAAATATAGACATGTAGTTATTTAAGGAGTCTCAATAGAACTTAGATCATATACTTTGCGTTTTTTTTTTTTTTCCAGATGTCTTGATGGATTTAGATCTTTGGTGTATCAATGGATTTAGATCTTTGGTTTTGGGTATTGTTTACGTGGGTGAGGGAGTGAAAGAGCTCAGTGCGTGTGATCTGTTGACATATTTGAGAATTGGGTCACTAAGGGTAGATTGGCTATTTAAGAAAAGTTGCTTTGGCTTGCTATAATTTATTTTGGTATTATTAACACCCTTTTCATTTTAATTTATAGTATTTTAAATGATTTTTTCAATAACATTTATATATATTTCTATTGGACTAATATATAATAATTTATAGAAATAAGTAATGAAAAATGAGTACTAATTAATAATAAGTTCAAATAATAAATAAGTAACAATTTGAATTACTTAGTAGCAACTTAAAATAAAGAAGTAATAATTTAGACTACTAAATATTAACTTCAAATAAGTACTAACTTGTAATAATACATATTAATTTGAAATAACAAGAAATAACTTGATTTAATAACCGAATATAGCTTGTTTCTTTTTTTCCTTAGTTATATATAATTTTTACTAATAAGTAATAAAAATGATGTACTAATTAATAATAATTTAAAATAATAGATAATAACTTGGACAAGTACTATATTTGAATAATAAGTAATAATTTAAAGTATTAAGTACTAATTTGAAATAAAATAAATAATAACTTGGCCTAATTTCAATTAATTGAAAGTGGACACTAATCTGAGGGTTAGCCTGAGAGCCAACCCGTGGGGCTAGCCTGAGCCTGGCACGCCCCGACTCGTTTTGGGCCTGGCATGGGGTTTGAGATTGAGCCAAATATTTCAAATTCCTAACCCAGCACGGCACATCTCGTCTAGAAAGGCAGCTCGGCATGGCTTGCGCCATCAGAAGGCCAAACTCGCTGAGCTTTTAGCCTAACACAGCCCACTGTCATCTCTACCCTATATAATGCACATGCACATACACTAAACTTGGTCATCTAGAAAAACTCAATTCACATGAAACTTGTCTTTGCATTAGAGAAATTCTAAACTTGCAAATTATTATTGGATGAAACTTAAATATAATAATCTATATTTGTCCATTAGTTATGGTAGTTTATCATCATTTTACTATGGGCTATTTCGGTAGACCAATAAAGGCCAAGTGTTTTTTTCGAATTTGCCCATTCATACTAGAATTTAAACTAAAAACTATTGGACAAAAATATAAAATGTAGATTATCTTAGCACAAAGAGTAAAATGTATGGTAAAATTCATATTATGCTTCTTGTATTCACTCGGGCGTCATTCAAAAACATCAATTATTCAATAAAACAAAAAAAATAAAATAAATGGACTAATACACAAGGAGAAAATAAAATGACTCTTTTCTCCCATTCAAAAAAGAGGAAAAAGAAAGAAGGCTAAATAATATTAGAACTCTATTACTACATATTTCAATTATGTAGCAAATGAAATGCAAGTACCAAGAGTTCTTTGTCCTTAAATTAAAGTATATAACATTTCATAAGTACCGGTTACAATTATATAAGAATTACAAGCAAAAGAACAAGTAATTAATCACAAGCCTTTAAATACCCATATGTTTAAAAATCAAATTTCAAAACCCAATTGATAAGAGAAGATGTTGAAAAAAAAATCGTGGGAGGAAGAAGTAGAAAAAAGATTAAGAGGTGAAGTATTGAGAGGATATCTAGATTGCACGCATCCAACAAGGAATTATGGAGATATAGTTGTTTTTCTTGATTAATAAGCCTATTTTGATGAGTTTAATCTCGTAAGAGTTTATATATTGACCATTATATGCTTATTTTGAGCAATATGTATTTCTTGCCACAACACTCAAATTCTAGCTAGCTAAAAATTTTGCCTTTGTTTAGTGATTTGGCATATTCTATTTTGGTTCATAGTTTCTCGCTTAGATGATGTCTTTATACTATTTGATCTTATACAAATTGAGGCTATTGATAATTTAGGTGATGGTAATATAAGACAAATATATTTTTTGAAAAGACAAAATATAAGCTGTTAGTAATAGTATGTTTTATCCTCCATTATCGACATTCTATTTCTTTGGTTGATGAACTTTTTAAAAACAAGTTAAAACTTATATATTGCATATGCATTACAAGAATAATAAAATAAAATAAATATCCAAATTAACTTTTCAAATATATTATACATAGGTTGATTCATGAATATGTATATAATTATAATAATCTGCTATAAATTATACAAGATATAAAGGGGATGTGGATTTAATTTTGACCATTTAGTTTATGAGAATGTCTTTTTTATTGGACAAACTCTACAAAATCAATTAGGACAAAAAATCTACATCGTTGAGAAAAAGGACTAAAAGAGTTGTTACAATTATTTTAGTTAACAAAAAAAAAAAAAAAAAAGAAGAAGAAGAAGAAGAATTAAACTATGAATAAGATTGTCAAATTATTGATATATACGAAATATGTTGATTCAACTAATGTTTTCAAAAAAATTGTCACTGAATTATCAAAAGTGCTCATTTGATAGATCATTGTGGAGAAATAGTTCAGTGAGACATATCAATAGTTTTATGACTATATTTAGATATTGCACATAAAAATTATTGAATAAATTATCATGTCTTCTACAAGTACATCGCACGTGTATGTTTTAGTAAAATAAAAGAATAGAGGGAAAGAAAGAAAATAAAAGACAGCAGTAAATCAAAAAAAGGACCAAAGCAAAGCATTGGTAACCGACCAATTAGAACAGTGAGATTGAAATAGATTCGCTGAAAAAGATATTTTATTCTTGTAGTTGTTGAAACAATTGATGCTTGGTTCTAGAAACAACCAGCTACGAGACTTGGTTTTTCACTAACATTTGAGACATTCAGTTGAAGATCAGTTAAGGCTATAAGATGCAATAGAGGCTGATAATTATGTCTGGTGAATAGTTGGGGTTCAAACTTCTAGTTGAGAACAAAGAAAAGAAACCATATAAAAAGGAATGATTATACCTTAAAAAGGCTGACGCTGAATAGATGGGCCAAAGCCTAATCAAATATCTTCAAGGACTCTGAAGCTGAATTGGCCTGAGTATAACACAGAAGGCTGTGCCCAAATACCAAAAAAAGGCTATAAATCTACTAGTTTGATATGCCTAAGAGGCTAATATATATATATATATATATATATATATATATAATGGCAAAAAAAGAGATAGGCAATGAAAAATATGAAATTAAATGAGCTCGACAAGCCTATGAGGACAATTAGGCCATGAAGTTGAGTAGCAATAAAAAAAATGATAAATGGGTGCGACGATCCAGAGAAGTGGTATAAAGTGATTTGAATCAAAAATAGAAACCTAACATCGATTAAGATCAGTTGCTCAAAAATGAGATTGACGACTTCCAGTATGCTCAAGTAGTTCGAACTCAAAACAAAGTTATAATATTGATAATGTGGTTAAGTGGTCTCTAAAATAGAGGCATAACATCAATTATGATCGGTGGACCGAAATAGATGTGTAACAATGACTACGATCGGTGGCCTGAAATAGAGTGCATAATATTGATTATGATCGGTGACCAAGGATAAAAGATGCTATGAGTCCAAAAATAATATAGAAGAAGCAGTGAGCCCAAAAATTATATGAAAGAGGCCTTGAACCCAAAAATAAAAATCAAAGACACTTTGAGCCCAAAATGAAATAAAAAAGGCCAATGAGCCCAAATGAAATGAAATAGGCGTATAAGCCAGAAATGATATAAAAGAGATAGAAAGTGATGAAAATGAGACCAAATATAAAGTGATGAAAAATGAGACCAAAGGCAAAAGTCGAACACCAAGGCCGATAAATGTACAAAAGGACCAAAGCCGAGCCCAAACAAATGTTGAGAAGGAAAAACACGATCAACAAAGCAAAGATAGAGTCAAATTGGCCAAAACTGACCCAAGAATAATAATGGGACTAAAACATACAAAGGGCATGGTCAAATAAAGTCATGGAAGATCAAAGTATCATTGTTCAAAATGATCATCAACCTGGGACTAAGGAACGAAGACATACGAGGTCAACTAGATTTGTTCGGCAAAGATAACAAACCTAATTGAGGGGAATATTGATGATACATGAATTAACACCCACTTGGATGGTACTACTTACCAAGCCTATTAAGGAAAATTGGTTAATTGTATGCATATAGTTTGGATCCTATAAAAGTCTATAAATAGACCCATTTCATTTACATCAAATCAAATATAAATCACTTTCTATCTAAATTCTCTTTCCCTTCAATCTAGTTTTATGATCATTTCAAGAATCATCATTTATCTAATCAATCTAGTTTTATGATCATTTCAAGAATCATCATTTATCTAAGGTTTATTTTATTTTATAATTTAGTGTTATTAATGATAAATGAGGTAATAGTCAAACACGACACGACATAATCATATACAGTGGAGCATAACACAACATAGAGGTACAGATTTACACTTTTATCAATGAAGGATGCACCTCTTTGTCCAAAGAGAAAAGTTATATTTAGGTATGAAACATTTGAGTTGAGGGAAATTTGGGCCCTGTTTAGATTGCAAACAATAGCCATTATTTGACTAGTATTATTTGGTCAACAAAAATTCATGTTTGGTTAGCAAATATTATTTGGCTATTATTTGACAAATAATATTTCACACTATTCATGTTTTGTCCGATTTATTAATCGTCCTATCCATTATTTATATTATTCGTGTAATATTTATCATATCATATTGAATATTTAGCAAGTAATCCCATAAAGGAAATTGAACAAACTAAAAAATTGTACAACAGCTTTCAATTTCTATTATGTATTCGGCTAGTAGAATATATTGTAATCTTCCAAACATCAACATTCGAAACTTTGACAGTGAGTATTTTAATGTTCGATTATGAAATTGAAAAATTAATTACATTCAACTAGCCGAACTTAATTGAAATTTTGAATTAAAGTAGATCGAAATTCACTTTTCTCGAAATTCCTCCTTCTTCGAGACCCTAAACCTTATTCCTTAAGCATATTAACCCCAAATAAATTGATCTATACACCCTACAATCAACAACTAATTTGCCATCTTTGACATACAAAACACATATTACCAGCATAAAATAAAAATCCCCCACCCAATATCCTCACAAAATCCACAGCACATTTTCCATGAGAAGGAAGCACGCTCTAAGGAGAGGTAAAAGGGCTTGAGGAAAGGGACAAGGTTCGTAGAGAGTCTCCAAAACCAATACATCAATTCATCAAAGAGTAGAGGGCAATCTATGTGGTTTATGAACAAGTAAAAGGAAAGCAGCCAATTACTAAACCTATGGAAGACGATGCCAGTGAACAAAGTTAGGAAATGATAGTTACAAACATGACTAAACTATGAAAAACTTGAATTTGGGAAAATGTCGTGGTGTAACTATGGATAACGGTTTGATTTCTTTAGTACTAGATAATATTAGTTTGACTGCAATGTTGTTGTAATTTCTTATTGGTAGACATTGAAGTTATATGTAATTTGTTTGCCTTTGTATGCTCGATTGAAGAATTCGACTTCTATTAACTATTTTGGCTTTGATTAATTATACAAATTTTGGTGTTAAAGACATCTTTTGTGGGGCAATCATGTGTTTGACATTGAATTCAATCTTCTTTTAAACCAAATTCATAGAAACACATTCTTTTATTGCATGACGAATTATAATCTTTTTGGGTATAAAGAAATAGAGTTAATCTTCAAAAAGGTTTATATATAAAATGTCCAAAGTGAATTCTTTCAAATTATTTTCTAGATTTGTTAGTTATATTTGTACAGTTTCTTGGGTGGTAAACATTTTGGCAAGAAGGAAAAGAGTTCTGCTGTGCATGTTGATATTGTGTACGTAGTTTGGACCTCAGTTTCTGAAACCCAATTGCTGAATACAAGGCATTGAACTCTTGCCAGAAAGGACTCCCATGAGTTCGGAAGATATCGTTCAGACTAAAAGTAAGTGGTTCGCCTCTCTGAATTCCTCAAATTTAATACAGAAATGCAAATCTGTCATGTGTAACCCCATATCAAAATATGTGCCCATGATGTCCAATTATTATAGTTTGAAATTTTCAATAATTAAAAAATAGAAAAGCAAATAATAGTCATTTATTATTTGGAATACAATTGGTTATTTAGAAATATTATTTGTGTCTAAATAATTATTTCATTATTTCAAAAATTAGCATTATTTCCAAAAACTATTAAAGTCAAAACCCAACTATTATTTGCCAAATAATGCCACATTATTTCCAATCCAAACAGAAAATGTTTTTTAATTCTTTAATTTGTATTTGAAAATTTTCATTTTATGTATTGAATTTCTGGAAAAGTTTTGTTTTTACCCAATAATTTGTAGAAACCAACATATATATGGATCCATAATTAATTTTGTTGCATTATTTAATAAATGAAGCAAGTAATGAAATGATAAAATTAAGAGTTGAGGCCGCTCACCAATGAATAGGTGGTTGCTCGATTAAAAAAAGAAAGAAGCAAGTAATGGAGGGATGATTACAAGTACATTCTTATTGTTTTATAAAGTTATTATTATCAACTACTGGGATTTTATACAAATAATTTATATTTAAAAACTAGTAGGATATGTCTTTTTACTTACTTATTGAATGCATATGTTGCTACTTAATATATTTTTTGTTATATCTACTTGTTAATATTTGTTACGTAAATACTATTAATCTCAAGTCTCAACAACTATTTATATTATTAAAATATATGCGCTTCACTCAAAAATTATCTAGACTTAGTCATTGATGACAAGAAATGATTAGTGATTTGTTAGTATCTGTGTGAGATTTTAAAATTTGAACACAATTATGACGTGATAAAGTTATAAGCGAACCAACACCATTGATATGTGTCGATGATCAACTTAGTGGAATTTTCAATATTTATGACATATCACAAATAGTGTCATTAGCTACTCATCCATTTAGTCAATGATTGTTCATGAGAAAAATGATCAAGATTACATAGAGGTTCAATATGAAGATGCTATTATTTCTGATCTTATTCCATTGTTCCATCTCTTTATTTTTTTTTCAACAACCATTACAGTAATGCAATATGCAAAGAAAAATCTTCTTGTTGATGCTTATTGAGTTAAATCCTCATAGCATCAAGGAACGATTTTCCATCTAGTTCACGAGCAAAAATTTTTCTTAAATAATCCACCATATCAATTCTTCTAAAATTTGCTGGAGTTGTTGGAGTAATAAGGCTCGGTGCAGGACCTATATCACCATCCAAATTTGCGAGAAGAAATGTTGCGATGGAGATTCTTTCAATGTGCATGTTCACAGTTACTCGATGCTCGATGCTTTTATAGATCCCATTTGTCACAATCTGCCAGATTAGTTCAACAAATACATAATTCCAAAACAAGGAGTAACCAACATTACACACATCTGTGTACCTTATTATCGAATATAGTTAGCTATGTGATTTATTCAAATACGATTTTTTATCTAAATTTTTGTAGTTGTGACAATTATCGGACGTTACCTCTATGATATCTCCGACGTTGACTTCACAAAAGCATTGGGAAGCGGCATAACAGGAATCCAAGCTCCATCCTTTTTTATTTGAAGGCCTTCTACCTCATTGACTTGAAGTAAAATGGTAAGCCCAACACCATCAGAGTGAGGGCACAGACCCGTGACCAGCTCTGGTTGGGGGCATGGCGGATAGTAATTCATTCTCATTGATTGTATCCCTTCTTCAAAAAGCTCAGTCATATCATCAAGTTTCATTCCTAATGCTTTTGCCATTTGATTAAGGAGCTTGACTGCAAGGTTTCTCAATTCTAAAGAGTACTCTTCTATAGTTTCTCTGCGAAGTTCAAAAACAAACACTTAAATATAAAGTAAAGCATACCTTAATACATTAATAATGCTGAATGCTTAAAAAAGTTAACTCTAATTATTGATCCATCCCATGGAAAATGATGTTTTGAGAACATCATTTTAATGAAGCTGATTAACTCTTTTTTATAATCACATTTGGCAAGTAAGATTTATAAGAGAATTCTACTTAGAAAATATTTTGAAAAGAAGAGACAGGAAAGAAATGTTTGAAGAACCATGGAGAATGAAGCGGTAAACAAGAGAAAAAACTGGCTAAGATTTATGCAGAGACTTCACAACATAAAAGGAACAAAAGGATTGAAATTGCAAGAAATTGCAAGAAATTGAAAAAGAATACACAAGTCGAATAAAAAAGTTGCGCTTGGCTGATGGTGAAGAAAAAAGCAAACTGAAGTCGGAAAAGCTTCAACTCTTGAGAGAGCTTTTCAAGACTAATTTCACAAGAAAATGAGGATGGAAGCTGAGTATTAAATGTTGGGTTTTGGACATTTAGTTTTAATTCAGTCAATCGATTACCAAATTCAATAATTAAAAATAAAATTTCAATATGTATATGTGTCTATCTATCTATCTATCTATCTATATATATATATATATATATATATATATATATAATAAATGTAATTGTGCATTTCAATTTTAAACATATTTCATAGTTCAAACAATTTAAAGAGTTTAGTAAATTAAATGTGGCTGTATACAATATAAATCTGTTTCTTCAATTACAAGTATATTTTATTGACACAATATTATAATAAGTTTTTTTTTTAACTTTATTCATAGCATTATTATATTCTTATAAATTATATGATGTGCTTATACATTATGTTGATAGTGGCTTACATATTCATATATTTTTAGTTACATAATTGTTATCTATACATCACAAATTATGTAATCAAATGTTACGTGTATTAGGTTCACCCATATTGAGGTGGACTTGGACTCTTTTCTACTCTTCAACATGGTGATGGGTAAAACTAGGATTCCTTAGTCTATTGACGCATTTGTTCGCCGTATCAAATATCCAATGTGTCTCGGCTACTTTCGACTACAACACATTTACAGGGAAACAAATAATACTGCGGATTGTTTAGTCAAATTAGGGATGTGTTGCGATAGGTCTAATAGATCTAGATTGTATTCCTCCACATAAAGATCCTCCGTTTTGTACAGAGTTCTTAGACAAGACCTCTGAGATTGGTGTCCTAGCATTAGAAAAATAAAATAACTAAATGATCCTCTTTAAATTCTTATTCAAACATGTAGTTTTTACGGACATCTATATGTGTATAAGAGACAGCATGTTATCAGTTCTTATCATAAATAATAATTTTAGAAATAGCGCTCCTAATCAAGGTCCCGATAGTTATTTAATGGAATTTAGCCCAATATTAATGCCCAAATAAAAGAAAGATTAATTTATCATTCAAAAAACCATTTTGACAGCTTTAGCTATTGTCGACATCTACTGTTATGTATATTTATCCTAACTATTATTCTTGGTTTCAATTATTTGTGAAGGCATTTCTTACGTTGCAATTACATGTTTAGTGCCTCATGGGCTGCCACACGAAAAATCTTATATTCACGGTAAAATTAGTATGAAATGACCAAAATACTCTTGCCCATATGTTCTTATGCCTAGAATGTCCTTATCTACCATGAAGGCCAATTAGAGAGGCAGGAGTATTATGGTCATATGAACACTAATTTTGAACTATAGCAATAACATTTGCCTATTATATAACTATATGGGCAACAAAATTTTCGAGTGGGTGTTCTAGAGAAAAATAAATTACTAATAAATCTTTTCTTGATATATCAATTAAAATACAATAAATAATCGAATCATCGCACTCAAGTAATCTCTTAATAATTAATTGAGTTCAAATCATAAAATGGATTAGTACTCTACCATGCATGTGTGTATTGGTGTTTTGTGTACCTGAATGGAACAGGAAGCTTGGGAAGTAAATGTGGTTTTCTCAAATGAGTTGGCAGGGTGAATAAGGCAAACACGTCAGCCCAATCAAGTTTTTGTTCGTCTGATACAACGAATGCTTGTCCATATCCCTCTACATCTCCTGGTTGTTGTCCAAATTTCATCTTTTCGTCCATGGTCAAATTAAAAAACTTCTGCGTCTCTGATTTCAATTTCTCCACCAACGAACAACTCACTCCATGATTAATCAGCTGGTGACAATTTACTTTGTTAGTCACTTATTTTGTCTATATAACCATTCGTCTATTTTAACAGTATAAATTCCTATGCATCGAATTAACTCTTTTGATTTAATAAATGAGAGAAGATTCTACAGGCAGACGAAGATAAAAATAAAAAAGACTCAATTTAGCTTAGTGTCCTTTAAAATTCAAATAGGCCTAACTCAACTTTTGCACTTTCAATTTGTATCAGATTTTCATTTTGCATATTATATTTTCATTTTAGATACTTTTCACCCGAACTATTTAATTCTTTATAATTAAATCTAAAATCTAACTCTGTCAACAAAATTAATGTGTCTAGGACGTATTTTTCTACAACTATTGTTGATGAAAGTGAATAGATTATCACTAAAATGGATGAGGAAGGTGATCTATTATGATTATGAAACGAATTATGAAATGGATTAGGAAGATGACGCATTATTTGATGAATGTCTATTTATAGAGAATGAGATATATAGAACTTGTGTGGATGTCATTGAAGATGCTTCCACATCAATTTTAGTGATAATTTGTTCACCTCCATCAACTGGATCACACACGCTGGATCCGTTAATTTTGTTGATAGAGTTAGAGTTTGGATTTAAATTGGATGAATTAGATAGTTTCAAGTGCAAAATGTCCAGAAAATATATATATATATTGCAAATTAAGAATCTAGTACAAGTTAGGGGTGTAAAGTAGAGTTAGTACCCCCTCTGTTTCATTAAAAGTATCATACTTTCCATTTTGGGATGTCTCAAAATATTTTTTATCTTAACAAAAGTCAATGGAATCTTCTATCTCTTTTCTCATTATTTTCCTCCCTTTGCTTTTTGATAATGCTATATTCAAATTTAGGGGGCACAATTGGAAAGAAAAGCACTGATGTCACAATCAAACGACTATTCTTAATAAGTAGGATTCCTGAAATAGGATAAAAAATATGAGACGGAGGAAGTATTAAGTTAGAGAATATTATGTTTTGAAATAGGATCTTGGGTAAAAACCGAACAACAAATAGTTTCATTTTTTTTTTTGAGAACGAATAGCTTCATCTGTTAGGTAGTACTACACAAGGAAACTAGGAAGCTTACAGTTTATAACATTTCACCAAGTTATAAACTTTTATAAATACTTATTTTTTATTTTTAAATTTTAAATATGACCCTATCCTTATTTTTAGACACTTATTTCTGTGGTACTATTACTACTCAATAAACAAATAGACCAACCTGGAAGAAGCCCCATTCTTTGCATGCAAAATCCAACTTTTCAAGCTCTGTATTCACTAATTCCTCGGAATTAAGCAAGGCTTGCATGTCGATCACAGGGATTTCTTTTGCGGAAACGCGATTAATTTTAGTTGCATCAGGTCGTGTGTACCGGGGTGGAACTGATTCAAATTTCTCCTTAGCCAACTCCTGAACATAGGGTACTTTTAGAGAGCTTCCGAACTTTAACATATCAGACTCCATGTTTGTGGTTTGAGTAAATCTGTGGCAATATATATATTCATGCTACGGAGCGCAAAGTGCTAGCTTTTATAGACCACGGATTAATGTATAAACAAATAAACTACGCATCAAATAATTTGATGTTATAAAAAAATAATATTAATGTGATGTTATCTGTTTGGAACAATTCAGTAATGGAAGTCAAAAATTTCATGTTATCCATAACCCCATTTCATGTTTTTATCGTGCGCAAATGCAACATTTGAGTTTTCTAATCATAACAGTCAAGCCACTATCGTGCGCAAATGCAACATTTGAGTTTTCTAATCACAACAGTCAAGCCACTCCTATTGGCTGGCTGCATTTGACTTTTATATCGACATCACAGTCTTAGACTCCATGTTAGTTTGTGGTTTGTGTAAATCTCTGGCAATGTATTGCTACAATGCACAAAGTGGAGAGTTTGTAAGAGCAAGAATTAATGTCTAATAAACTACGCATCAAATAATGTGATGTTATTAAAAAAAATAATAATGGGATGCTATCTTTTTAGAATAATCAATATCATACGTCTAAGCAAATAACGTATCAAATTAATTATCTGTGATTTTTGACTAATGCACATTCAAAAATTTGACTTTGATTATATTCACAACGAACAATCCTCCCCTAATCAAGAAAGAAAATTCACCCCTAATCACGAAAAGAAAATTCAATCTTCAAAAAGTAAAAATAGAATTTTATACAAGAATAAGGTGTTAGAATAAATGGATACAATAACAATGTGTCGAAACTGGAATAAAGAAAGTGTAATCACTTTTCTTTAAGGTGATTTCACCCCAATCCATTGATGCAACTGGGTCATTGGGTAGTCACTCTTCAGGATATAATGGCAACCTCGGTCGCATACATTTGTAGAAAAGGTTTCGAACCTAACACAGGACAACTCAATACCAAAGAAAACAAAAAGTGAGACAGAAGAGCTTTCGGTGTTTTAAAGAATTCCTCAAGGCTCATATTTATAGTAAACAATTCGACTAGAATTCGAGTGTAATTAATCTATATCGAGATGTTTAAAACATAGGAATGAAATAGTTTCCTAACTCAAGTGAACACCTAAAGAGCAATATGAACATTAGTGTGAATACAAATGAGTAATGCGAACACCGAAATCGGGTAGAGTTTTACAAGTAGAGTACCATACGGAATTGGAAAGAAAAGACAAATAAGAAGCCTAACAAACCAAATATAGGAAGGAAAAAAAAGTAAATGTAAGACTCTATCGATTCATATGTATACGCCACACTGTGCTGCACCGAGCCGAGCATGAGTTTGTGTGGTACAAGAAAATTTCCCAAAACACTAACCATACGTAGCTTAAACTCCCAACTAGTGCTGTCCAAAGACAAAATACCAAACACACATAAGATGAAGAAATCCTCCACAAGTTCGAATATAGGATAAATGGTTTTCACAACGAAAGGAACAAAAAGGAGAGAAACCAAAACTTTTAAATAAATATATTTTGGAGGCAAAATTCAACAATCCCCACATGACTCATAAACGCAAAAGTGGTAAATCTTGAGTAAAAAAATCTAACATATAAATGACAATTTCTTGTGGATTTGAATCGTCACTTATACACATCTAGATAAATAAGATACAGGTAAATAGGTGACCAAAGTTTTGAATCTTCTTGCATTAAGGAACCAAAGTTATGAGTACATGTTAGATTTCAATCCATTGTAAACTCTTGGTTTGATGCCTTTTGGGTTATGCACCTTACTTGTATATTCATAAGTGCTCTAGACATATACCTATTAATCTCATAAGAAGCGGCCTCAACTTCCGCACTCATATACGTGATCTGATCAAGTGTGTACTGCCACACACTACCTAAAAAGGATATAAATTCATTAAGAGTCATCGACACAACCCTCATAATCCATAGACAACAAGAATTATGTACACCATAGGGAGACCACATATGATAGAGCAAATTGTATATCTCTGTGTCTTCTTATTACCCATTGAACTTACTTCATTGGATCTCCAATATTGTAAATTGGGTTGCCATAGACATCAATAATTATGACTTCCCATCATCAACGGCCCCATGTCCTGTAAAAAATGATATATCTTAGACCAAATTTCTATTTAGTCCATTAGTCAAAGAGTTAGCCAAATTTTTTTCGGAGCTCATAAAGTCCATAGCTATAACCGCCATTTCTCTCAAATGGATATGTCGCCTATTCTCGTTATAGAATTTTCTTTTGACTCTAGCAATCATTGCCTGTGATTCACAAGGCAAAGAAATAGAAACACAGGTTTTGGCTGTAAAAGGATGTCAATCAATAAATTACGAAGCCACTCTGCTATGAACATGCCAATTCTAAAGTAATGAACTCATATCCTACGGTAGATTTAGCATTACATATTTGCTTAGGTAATTTTTAATAGTTATCACATCCAGCAAGTGTAAAGACATGACCACTTGTGGAGTTAGGCTTGTCATTATCACACACCCAATTAGTATCACAATAAGTTTCTAACACAGAAGGACTACCAGGAAAATAAAGTGTTGGATACATGGTGCCTTAATTAGATTGAATATCTAAGCAATTTAGATAATACATTCTAATATCTCTTGTCATGATTATGTCTGTATCTACTCAATCTATCAGCAGTGCAGGCAATATCCGGCAAGTACAATTCATAAAATACATATACTTCTAATAATTTTAGCATATTCAGTTTCTAAGATACTAGCATCTTTATTCTTTCTCAAGTGTACACTTGAATCATAAGATGTACTAACAAAATTTAAATCAAAATGGTTAAAAAAATTTTTAGGATTTTTTCAATATAGTGTGATTGAGAAATCATGAAATCACTGTTAATTTTGGTCAATTTAAGATCCAAAATGACATTAGTTCTACCCATGTCTTTCATATTAAAATTCGAATCAAGGAAAGACTTGATTTGTTTAACAGCAGTTTTATGAATTCCAAATTTAAGTATGTCATCAACGTATAGGTATATCAAGGCTCAAACATTTTCATGGAATCTACTATAGACACATGTATCAAATTCATTTACTTTAAAGCCATTAAATCAGAAAAAGAATCTTATCAAATTTTTTATGTCACTATTTAGGTGTTTGTTTTAAATTGTACATGGATTTAGCAAGTTTACACACTTTATGTTCTTGTCTTTTAACAACTAAACCCTCAAGTTGATACTTGTATATTTTCTCATATAATTCACCTTATCGAAAAATAAAGAAAAATAGTTTTCACATCTATTTGATGCTAAATAAAAATTTATATATGGAAGCAATAGCAATAAGCAACTTAATGGTAATGATTCCGGTGACTGGTTAATAATGTCAAAGTAATAAATGCTTTTTTTTGTGTATGTCCCTTGACTACTAAACATTAGTTAAATTTATCAGTAGGACCATCAGACATTAACTTCTTTCTAACAACTAATTACATAAGATGGGTTTATACCTTCTAGGCAAATCCACCAAATATCCAAGTGTGATTATTCATTATATATTCAAGTTCATTTATAACTGTATCTTCCCAAAGATTAACTCTATTGAATTCATTGCCTCTTTATATGTTCTATGCTTTTGGATTTTCTTCAGTTATGAAAGCAGTTATAAAATCAAGCCCAAAATTAGTTTCCACTCTAACCATTTTACTTCTATCAGATTCTTAAGTTTCTTGGTTTTAAAGTATTTCAATAATCTTAGATTTCTAAAATGGTAAATACATAATCATTTGTCATTGGAAAAAATATTCTCAAAAAATTCAGCAGATTCATCTTTGGGAACCTATTTTTTGTATCTTTTTATGTTGAATGCATATAATGTGCGATTCACACTTGGACATTTGGTGGATTTGCCTAGATTTTTAGTCCTTAGTAGCACATGTTTTTCTTTTATCTTTTATAACACCAATTTTCTATGTCAAAATTTTTTCACATGATCAAATAATCAAGATAAAACTTTCAATTTTCAAACTTAAACCCCAATGATAAAAGTGAAATTTAATCACTAAGTCAAACAACTAACATTTTATTATCAAATATTTTAGATTTTTACTTGCCAACCATAAGTAGTTCAAATGTAAAAAATTTATTTTTTTGGTTAGTTGGGGCACCAAATCGATTAAATATTACATTTTACAAAAATACTTCTATTCAAATATACTATTTTTATTAGTCCATTCGGTGCCCCCACTAGAATAAATGTGGCTACACCACTGCCAAGAACCTATATGCAGTACTATGATGTGCATACTCAATGAAAATGTTGTTAATAATTTTATGGCCAATTTTACCAAGGATATCCCCACACTTTGAGATATCGGAGATTAGGAGCATAATCTTTCCACAGTTCATAAGGAGTCTATAAATTTTTCTTGTGAGGTATTCTATCTTTCGCAGCATGGTAGTAGGTAACTCAAAACATTTTAACATTGCATTTACCATGTCCTTAAGAGTCCTACTTTTCTTCTCTATAACCCTATTAGATTGAAACGTGTAAGATGAAGTAGTCATATGAATTATTCCATTTTGTTAACAAAAATTCTTGAGCATTGTAGAATCATATTGACCACCTCTATCAAACCTAAGTCTTTTAATCTTTTTCTCAAGCTGATTTTCAACTTCATTTTTAAATTTAATGAACAATTTTTCAACTTCATCTTTTTGACTTGGAGATATAATTTAGTATATCTTGAGTAATCATTAATGAATATGATATAATAATTCTTTTACATTTACTCATATTATTTTTAAAGTCCTAATTATCACTGTGAATTAATTCTAAAAGACTGTTCTTTCAACAGATTTAAAGGATTTTTTTTATGATGTTTAACTTCCACACAAATTTCACAGTCTGTAATTTTGAATTTAAAATTTATAAATAATTAAAAATGTAATTTTAATTGTTAAATAAAAAAATTTAAAATTTCTTTAAATTTCGTGTCCTTTTAAATTTACTAAATTTAAATTCATTCATTTTAAATATTTCCTTCAATTCAAATTCAGTTGCCAAATACAATCTTATAGAAATGAAACCTGGACTTACTGACCAAGAGATATGATTGTATCTATATCTTTTCCAAGAGTCAATCTGCCAATCAGGCCTTAAAAATTTAAGCAGATGGTGCTCCTGAAATCTCAAAGTGAAAAGGCGTCTAAACCTTTTTAAGATTATTTGTTGACAAAAATAAAATAAAACATTTTTATTTTTCATATTTAGAAAAACTAAAAAAATGTTTTAAAAATTAGCTATGTACTTGCTTTTAAAAAATTATTTGTATTTTCAAATTTTTTTTAAAAAACAACTTATAATTTTATTAAGAAGGCCTATGCTAATTATTAAAAAACATGAACTTATATTTTAAAAATCAATTGACAATGAGTAAAGTGGTCCATGAATTTTTTTAATTTGTTCAGGATTTATGGACTAATTGTTATGGGATATCTATACTATTACAGTCTATCTCAAGTGTGATTTAAGTCAGTTGAGAAGCTATTACGTGAGTTAAACGTGAATTTAAACCCATTTCTTGGGTTGGAGTAAAGAAATTGAAACCCGTTACGTAAATTAAACGTAAGAGCGTTCGTTACATAACTGTAATGTAACGCTAATATCATAATAATAAACTTGAATTTTTATCTCAAAATTAATTAATGATAAATAGAATGACCTATAAATTTTATTAATCAATTCAGAATCTGTTGATTAATCGACATGAGATATTTATATTTGGCATCACTGAGGATTTTTCATAGTATGATGAATCGTTAACCCAATACCATTACACATGCATGGAGCTAGGGGTGTTCACGGATCGGATACCCGGTCCATGAGCATGTCGAGTGATCCAAACCGATTTTATCGGTTCACTAATTTTTTGAATCATATCCAGTCCACACATTTCGGGTAACTGGATGAACGGTTACTCGATTGAAGTGGTTCGGGACCCGCGGGTACCCGAACCGCTGTGACAAAAAAAAAAATCCCTAAAAAATCTCAAAAATTAAATGTTCATATCAAGTCAACTTTATGTACTTATAAAATAAAATAAAATCCATTTTCCAATTATAGGCAATTTATTACAAGCAAATACAACTAACTACAATAAAATTATCAAATGTAGTATAAAATTCCTTTTCCGAACTGAAATTATAATTTAGACAAACTCTTAAATTATCAAATATCCCTTTAGACAAAAGAAATATATATATATATATAGTCAATATATGCATATATATATATATATAAGTCAATCATGCATATGAACATAAAAAGGAAGAAAAAAAAACTTACTATCAAAATAAATTATGAAATATCTCTTTAAGCAAATTATCAAAATTTTTTTTTTTTTGAATTATCAAATATCCCTTTAAGTAAATTTACAGCTACAAAATAAATCAATAATCTATGAACATATGAATATAAAAATTCAGTCATATTTGGTGAAGTTACACAATTGCTCTTGATTATGGACCGGTTCGGGTAACCAGCGGTTCACCAAAGAGTGAATCGGTACCCGAACATGTTTGTATGTGGACCGATTCACTATCCGAACCAGTTATTTGATCCAATTCGGATACCTTTCTTTTACGGTTCAGAATAGATCGGTTCCATCGATTTTTCGGATATAATCGAATTATTTTGAACACCCCTACATGGAGCGCCTATCCCATGTTTAACGCTTCTAGATGCTATTCTTAATTTTGTATTCATTTAATACTCCTTTTATCCCGAAATTTTAGTTGCTTTTAGGTATTTCAATTATTTAGTAGTATGTATTGATAGTGACTAGTATGATTTGTATTTACCATTTTAGCCTTAGTTTTGTCATACTTTAATGGGAAATAATAGAAAGTCAAAGGTGGGACCAACATGTCCCCCTCAAATCAAGAATGAGTTTGCGCGCGTGTAAGCACATTTGCTGCATTGGCCATATGTATTGATCACGCAATGGCCAATTTATCAAATTAGGACCGTTTTTAAAATTTAGGGTTAATAACACTTTGCCCCACTGAACTAGGTAGATAATTACACTTTGCTCCATGAACTAAAAAGTTACACTTTGCCCCTCAATTACATAATTCATTTTAAAAAAAATTTATAATATCAAGTTAAATGATTAAAATACCCTACCATAGTATTGTATTTTTATTTTTTATGTATTTAATTTTGATGTTCAATACGTATAAAAGAATTAGGAAAAATAAAATATAATAACAAACTAACATTATATAAAAATTATTATTATAATAAAATATGATGACAAAATAATTAGGGAGTGAAAATGTGATAAAATGTTGAATTATATTATATTTGACATTGCAATTTGCATATTTCATCCAAATATTAAAATTGTAAAATGCTAAGAGACATAAAAAAAATTACAAATTTTATTAAAAAAAACATATTGTCACACAATATCTTTAAACAAGAATTTTCAACAGAAAATTAGCCCATTTAAGAATTGATCTATCATTATAATTAAACATTTAAATTCAAAATAATATAAAATAAAATAACAAAATATAAAAATTTGATCAAGCATATATCGATATGGATTATATTAAAATATTATGTAATTTATTTTTCATTATTTTTAAATAATTATCATATCAATATTAAAACTTAAATACAAAATATCAAAATATAGTGATAAGGGTATTTAAGTCATTTAATATGATATTATAAATTTTTTTAATGATAAATCATGCGATTGGCGGGTAAAGTATAATTTTTTTAGTTTAGGGGGAAAGTGTTATAACCTACATAGTTCAAGGGGTAAAGTGTTATTAATCCTAAAATTTATCGAGCAAATGTGATGGTTTGGTAATGATTTTCTAGAATTATGACACTCGCACTTTGAAAGTGCAAAATTCAATTGATTATGCACTTTTAAAGAGCGTAATCAAATAGAGTTCAATTTTTTTTTTTAATTTAAAAATAATTTTTTTTTTTTTTGGAACAATAACACTTTGCCTTCCTACACTAAATGGGTAATTACACTTTGCCTCTCTAAATTATAGAAATATACAGTTCCCCCCCCAAATAACACTATTCCTCTATTACCAATATTTAAATTATTAAGATAATCTAGTTAAACAAATAAAATACCTTGGAACTATATTTTAATTTTTATGCATTTAAATCTGGATACAACATAGTGATGTTACAATTATTTAAAAAACCTTAAAAATAAGCTATATAATAATATAATATTTCTATGTAACCTACGTCAATGCTTTTTGAGATATCGGATATAATATAATTGACTAGTTTCTCACATTTTCACTTCTTAAAATCCAAGATATCAATGTGTTATTATATTTTATATTTTTCCTAATTCTTTTAAACTATCGAAAATCAATAAAATACACGAAAAATCAAAATATGATACTAATAGTGTTTTAATCAGCTAACTAAATTTTCTTGATTTTTTAAAATTTTTTAAAGGATAAGTAATGTGTCTTGGGAGCAAACTATATATTTATATAGTTTAGGGGGTAAAGGCCTAAACAAATCTTCCCCAAATGGGGTGAAAAAATGAGGAGAACTACTTCTACTTTAGCCTACTCCTACAAGGTTTCTAATGCGTCTTCTATGTCTCAAATGAGGCTTTAAAGGGGTATATATAGTGTTAGGGTAATGGGGGTTCATAGCAGCCTTCAAAGCAGCCTTGAACAAAGACTTTTTTCGCCACTACCGCGTACTCCTATCGTGATATGAATTGCAACTTTTGTAGCGTCAGTATTTTGGCTTGAAAATTTTCTTCTAACATTCGATTAATGTACCGGTTTTTTCCTGCGACCCTAATACATAAGAGCACATTATTTTCTATAATAAACACTTAGAATAACTCCTAAACATTAAAATAAAAGTCTCACACAATAGGCCAAAAAATGCAATACAAAAGAAGATTAATAAAAATTTAAATTAAACGAAGTTAGGTTAAAGACATGCCACAATTCTAAACACAAGAATCTAATAAAATATTATAATTAACACCTAAGTATGTATGTAAAATACTTATTAAACATATACTAAAAATATTCTAACATATAAAATCAAAAATAGACAAAAATACACATCAAAATAGTAAGAATTCTCGAAACTAGTAGCAAAACCGTCAAATTTTGGATACATATAATTCTAGTTTCCTAGAGTTATCAACTCAACAAGAGGAAACTTTTGGGAGACAAATTTTTGTGTTTGAGTCAAGGATGCAGAGCAATCATCCAAAAGAAGTTACCTCTAAATCTTAAGGATCCTCATTCATTCTCCAACTCATGTACGTTTGGAGGAGTCAAGTTTGAAAGAACTTTCTGTAATCTTGGAGTGTCCAGTAATCTGTTGCCTCTTTCTATTTATAAAAAGTTGAATGGTGGAGGGATGAAACCTACAAATGTATCTCTACAATTAGCAGATAAAAAAGTACCTCGAAGGCATTGTTGAAAATGTCTTGGTTAAGATGGGAAAGTGTTGCTAGTTGATATCATCATCCTGGACATGGAAGAAGACAAGAAGATGCCTTTGTTTCTCGTCAGACCATTTTTATGTATTGGAGGGGCATTGATAGATGTCCAAGAGAAGAATTACAATTGAGAGTTGATGAGAAAATTGTCAATTTTTCTATTTTCAACTCTCTTAAATTTCCTTCTATTCATGATGAGGTGATACCTGTAAACCTTCTAATTAACACAATTAATGATAACTCTAATACACATGTAGGTATAATTATCCTCAGGTTCATTGGAGAACAATCTGCTGGAATAACTTACTTATGGCTATATTTTCGGAAGAAGCTCCAAATGAACCACAGAAGGTTAAAGAAGACATCCAACTTGGACAGAACAAACAAAGGAAAATGTGTTCAAACCGCTTGGCAAGAGCAGTATTTTTAATTCAGGCATCTTAGGTAGACTTGATCCATGTTTAAGCAACTTTTGGATCAATCTAGAGTTATTCAATTCAAGTTCTTTTGTAACAATTCCGATTATGGTAACTTGTCTTTAATTTATTTACTAGTTTTATTCCCTGGATATATTTATTTGCCTGGGATATAAATTTTTGTTCATATTTTTTTGTTTACAATAAAAATGGAAAGAAAAAAGGCTAACAACATAATATAGATATTTGAAAAAACAAAAGCATGAACACTGAATGAAAGTGGTGAGTTGCAAATTTGTGGAAAACATTACAAAATATGAATAGGAGAAAGAACTCCAATTTTTTTCAAATCCCAAAATTGCTAAATATGAAAAGAAAGGGTAAAAAAAAACAGATGACTGTTGTATGGCATAAAACCAATGATGCAAACAATACTTAATTGAATATGAAGATTGCAAAACTAAGAACTTGTATTTGCATACAAACACTGGAATTCTTATGCTTACACTAAAATGACTAGAAAGGAAAAAAGAATAAAAAGAAGGAAAGATAAAATAATTCTGGACAGATGAGCTAAATACATTTTTAGAGTGCTTTAAAGATTAGTGATAGCGTTATGGGGGCAAAAAAGGTACCTTGTGTGAAATCTATTTCAAAACAAAAAAGTTTGAAATATTGGTAAGGATACGCGAAGTTATCTTTGATAGGGAGATAGAACAAGTGATCAAATTTAATATTATGGATAAAATGAAGTCCAAACTTTTAAAATGGGTTAGGAGTTTTTTGAAATTGTACACGCAGAAAAAAGAATCGTCCAAGTCAGTAAGAATTAAACACATGGCAAATAAAGGACTTGTCCACATTAGCGACTGTCAAAACTGAGCTATGTGTGGCGTGTGTGTGTGTGTATATATATATATATATATATATATATATATATAATTGAACTTTTAATTTCTATTTCTCAATTTTTCATGACTATTAGTAAAACAATTAATTTATTTTATTTTCTACACACTATGAATTTTTAAACCAATCAGGGTTCGAGTATAGGTGATGTAATTATTCCTGAAATAATCTAATTATGGGTTGATGATTAAATTATATTAATCAGCAAATCATTAACACGAATAGACAAATCTAAAGAGTATCTAACTTTAGTTTTGGTTAGGTTGGTTGAGATGGTAAGGTTTTTGATCCTCCAGGCTAGTGCTATTTTATTAGCCTAATTATTCCAAACCAAGATGGCGGAATTAATTAATTGATTTGTCGAGTATTCTTGGCCGAAAACTTGATTTCCATGTATATAGTTATTTTGATAGGGTTATTGCAATTACCAAAGGTTTCGAGATTTGATTCAATTATGTGTATAGAATCTCCTCTAAATATAATTGAAATTAATTGACTGACTTGCGATTTGATAAATACGAGATAATTACTAGCCTAGAACTCGACCTATTTTTATCAAACTATTTGCAAATTTATTTTCATTTAACTGTTCTTTAATTATAGTTATTTATTGTTTTAGTAATTTTAATTCTAAAAACCCAAATCTTTTACAAATAGGTTGTCTAAGTAGAAATTGGTATAAGATTCTCTGTAGCTGTTTACTAGTTCTCGTGGGATCAACCCTTATCTAGATACGTATAAGAGACATTCGTCAAATAGTATAAAGAGTGGAAAGGTATAGTAAGGTAATTTTAACTTTTCCTACGTGGATCAGTGACATCCTGACCTCATTTGTGTTGAACTAAGATCATCAGTTTGTTAACTACCATCCTTTTGGAGGATAAAAGAAAGATCCCCCAAAGAAAAAAAAGACGGACTCCAGATAACAAATAGAGAAGCTGGTTCAAGTTACAAAAAATTTGATCAATGAAAATGGAAATTTTGCCGAGTTTCGAATACAATATAAGGACAGAATGAAGAGAATGGCACCGAACGCAATAGAAAAAGAAGAGAGCAAGACGAGGTGGAAAGAATTGACCGATGCTCAGTTAAAATGGCCGATCAAGTTCAGTAAACTAATAAATTCCGAGCACCGAAGCCAGGCTCAGCTCCGAATTAGAATAGAGGCTTGCAAAAGTTGTGGTTGATGCAGGGGTCTATGATTGCAAGACTTTAATGGAAAATATGCAGTATTCACTGATTTCAACATGTATGTTAACAGTCAAAACAAAATGGATAGAAATGCATTGAGTTGACCAAGGGACAGAATGTTCATTCTAGTTCTTTTTGAACAATGCATGAGGTCAGCCAAGGCTCAATTGAGCTCAACAGATGAAAGTGGCCCAAAGTCGGTGAAAGTGGTATTCAAAAAAGACTAAATTCTAGTAGTTCACCTAGTGAGACCGAACATCAGGCGAAAGTTGGGATTCGGATAGAGGTATTGAAATTCAGATAAAGCAAGTACCAATGAAATAGGAGTTTGGAGAAGACCAACTCCGATCTCCGTTAAAGATGATCAAATAGGAGTTGGAAAACCACGAATCCCAATCTCTATTAGCTATGTGAATCCAAACAATAGCACCTCAGAAACAGATGTTAAATGATTTTTTCAATAACATTTATATATTTTTCTATTGGACTAATATATAATAATTTATAGAAATAAGTAATGAAAAATGAGTACTAATTAATAATAAGTTCAAATAATAAATAGGTAACAATTTGAATTAGTTAGTAGCAACTTAAAATAAAGAAGTAATAATTTAGACTACTAAATATTAACTTCAAATAAGTACCAACTTGTAATAATACATATTAATTTGAAATAACAAGAAATAACTTGATTTAATAACTAATATAACTTGTTTCTTTTTTTCCTTAGTTATATATAATTTTTACAAATAAGTAATAAAAATGGTGTACTAATTAATAATAATTTAAAATAATAGATAATAACTTGGACAAGTACTATATTTGAATAATAAGTAATAATTTAAAGTATTAAGTACTAATTTGAAATAAAATAAATAATAACTTGGCCTAATTTCAATTAATCGAAAGTGGACACTAATCTGAGGGTTAGCCTAAGAGCCAACCCATGTGGGGCTAGCCCTGAGCCTGGCACGCCCCGACTCGTTTTGGGCCTGGCATGGGGTTTGAGATTGAGCCAAATATTTCAAATTCCTAACCCAGCACGGCACATCTCGTCTAGAAAGGCAGGTCGGCTTACTACGCCATCAGAAGGCCTAACTCACTGAGCTTTTAGCCTGACACAGCCCACTGTGTTTTAGTGCATGTATGTGCTATATAAAGCACATGCACATGCACTAAACTTGGTCATCTAGAAAAACTCAATTCACATGAAACTTATTAGAGAAATTATAAACTTGCAAATTATTATTGGATGAAACTTAAATATAATAATCTATATTTGTCGATTAGTTATGGTAGTTTATCCTCATTTTACTATGGGCTATTTCGGTAGACCAATAAAGGCCAAGTGTTTTTTTCGAATTTGCCCATTCATACTAGACTTTAAACTAAAAAATATTGGACAAAAATATAAAATGTAGATTATCTTAGCACAAAGAGTAAAATGTATGGCAAAATTTGTCATATTATGCATCTTGTTTTCACTCTGACGTCATTCAAAAACATCAATTATGCAATAAAACAAAAATAAATAAATAAATGGACTAATACACAAGGAGAAAATAAAATGACTCTTTTCTCCCATTCAAAAAAGAGGAAATAGAAAGAAGGCTAAATAATATTAGAACTCTATTACTACATATTTCAATTATGTAGCAAATGAAATGCAAGTACCAAGAGTTCTTTGTCCTTAAATTAAAGTATATAACATTTCATAAGTACCACAATTATATAAGAATTACAAGCAAAAGAACAAGTAATTAATCACAAGCCTTTAAATACCCATATGTTTAAAAATCAAATTTCAAAACCCAATTGATAAGAGAAGATGTTGAAAAAAAAATCATGGGAGAAAGAAGTAGAAAAAAGATTAAGAGGTGAAGTATTGAGAGGATATCTAGATTGCACGCATCCAACAAGGAATTATGGAGATATAGTTGTTCTTCTTGATTAATAAGCCTATTTTAGATGAGTTTAATCTCATAAGAGTTTATATATTGACCATTATATGCTTATTTTGAGCAATATGTATTTATTGCCACAACACTCAAATTCTAGCTAGCTAAAAATTTAGCCTTTATTTAGTGATTTGGCATATTCTATTTTGGTTCATATTTTCTCACTTAGATGACGTCTTTATACTATTTGATCTTATACAAATTGAGGCTATTGATAATTTAGGTGATGGCAATATAAGACAAATATATTTTTTGAAAAGACAAAATACAATTAGTAATAGTATGTTTTATCCTCCATTATCGACATTCTTTTTCTTTGGTTGATGAACTTTTTAAAAACAAGTTAAAACTTATATATTGCATATGCAATACAAGAATAATAAAATAAAATAAATATCTAAATTAACTTTTCAAATATATGATACATAGGTTGATTCATGAATATGTATATAATTATAATAATCTGCTATAAATTATACAAGATATAAAGGGGATGTGGATTTAATTTTGATCACCATTTAGTTTATGAGTATGTCTTTTTTATTGGCAAAACTCTACAAAATCAATTAGGACAAAAAATCTACATCGTTGAGAAAAAGGACTAAAAGAGTTGTTACAATTATTTTAGTTAAGCTAACAAAAAATAAAAAAATAAAAGAAGAAGAAGAAGTAGAAGAAAACTACGAATAAGATTATCAAATTATTGATATATACGAAATAAGTTGATTCAACTAATGTTTTCAAAAAGAATGTCATTGAATTATCAAAAGTGCTCATTTGATATTATTGTAGAGAAATAGTTCAGTGAGACATATCAATCGTTTTATGACTATATTTAGATATTGCACATAAAAAATATTGAATAAATTATCACGTCTTCTACAAGTGCATCACACATGTATGTTCCAGTATAATAAAAGAATAGAGAGAAAGAAAGAAAATAAAAGACAACGGTAAATCAAAAAAAAGGACCAAAGCAAAGCATTGGTAACCGACCAATTAGAACAGTGAGGTTGAAAGTAGCTTCGCTGAAAAAGATATTTCATTCTTGTAGTTGTTGAAACAATTGATGCTTGGTTCTAGAAACAACTAGTTGCGAGACTTGGCTTTTCACTAACATTTGAGATGTTCAGTTGAAGATCAGTTAAGGCTATAAGATGCAATAGAGGCTGATAATTATGTTTGGTGAATAGCTGGGGTTCAAACTTCTAGTTGAGAACAAAGAAAATATACCATATAAAAAGGAATGATGTCCTTAAAAAGGCTGATGCTGAATAGATGGGCCAAAGCTAATCAAATATCTTCAAGGAGTTTGAAGTTGAACTGGCCAGAGTATAACACAAAAGGCTGTGCCCAAATATGAAACAAAGGCTATAAATCTACTTGTTTGATATGCCTAAGAGGCTGAACTGGATGATGACACCTGTTTTTTCTTTTTTGAAATCTTTTTCTTTGATTTCTTTTCTTTAATTTATGCTGCACTTTTTAAAGCTAAAACTGCAGTTTTAAATGAAGATCTTTTACCAATAATTGACCTAACAAAACAATTTTACAAATAAATATTTACAAGTTATTGGTGAACATCTCTCTGTCAAGATTGCACCTTGTTCAGCATAGGCAGAAAACCAATCAAAGAACTGAACATGAATTTGACAATGATTTAGAAAAGCATAAAATTCTTCTTGAATTTTAGTTCTCTTTGTAAAACATCTTTGGCAGCTTTGCAATCAATGCGAAGTAAAAACCTTTGGTTAAGAAGATCAGATTGAAATTTTGAAATACATAAAACAATTCATTCCTTTCAAATTTCCAGCTTTTGAAAAAAGCTGATTTGTAACCAGAAGGTTGTTTCGATGGTAAGGGACAAGGGAGCCAAAATAAACACAGATAATTTAGAACAACATTTTAAACATGTCAACATTTTCTTAGATGTAACAAAGGTTGTTTCGATGAAGAAGCAACAACTGGTAAAGGAATGGAAGAAGTTGTATTCTGACTCTAGTTTCGAAGAAGACAATCTTATCAATGCCTTAGAAGATGATTTAATGGGAAAGAATAAGTTTTATTCTTTTTGATCTTTTACCAATAATTACACTCTATGGGTAGAGGACCTATAATTAAACCTTCATGAATGCAATTTAAATCTGCACCAGTATCAACCAATGCAGAGGGACTAATAATCTTCTTTCTCCTACACCACTAAAGGTAGTAGTTCAAAAGTCTTGGGCAGAAATTGCTGAAGACAATCCACAGCTTGGAGAAGATAAAGTTTAATTCTGTGTTTATTTTGGCTCCCTTGTCCCTTACCCTTCTTCCTCTAGGTTTTTAGGGGTCCCCGGTTCTCTTAATCTTCTAAATTTAGAAGATTCAGTTGTCAATCAGTTAAACAATCTTCTCTTAGATGCCAGTGATTCTGACTCTGTGTTTATTTTGGCTCCCTTGTCCCTTACCCTTCTTCCTCTAGGTTGGTTCAGTAGAAATTTCCTTCAATAGATCAAATAGTGCTAGATTTATTCCTCCTAAAGGAATGGAAGAAGTTCCCACAGAGCTTGATCGGCGCCAGGTCCTAAGTTTCTTCAACAAAGGTCTACAAATGCAATCCTGTTGGCCACTGCTAAGAACAAGGATGCTTACATCAACATTGGAATAATGCCCAAAAGAATTATTCCACTATTAAAAAAGAGATTTTAGCAATTGTTTTATGTATTTCAAAATTTTAATCTGATCTTCTTAACCAAAAGTTTTTACTTCGCATTGATTGCCAAAATAAACACAGAATTAAACAAATAATTCAGGTGGCTTAGCCAACCATCAGTAAGAATCCCCAATTCCTACTGCCAATAGATGTAGAAACTTCCCAGTTTCTTCAACAAGGTTTACAAATGCAATCCTGTTGGCCACTGCTAAGAACAAGGATGCTTACATCAAACAATTCTTTAATTTATGCTGCACCTTTTAAAGCTAAAACTGCAGTTTTAAATGAAGATCTTTTACCAATAATTGAACAAAACAATTTATTCCTAATCTTAGCATTCTTTCAAAACCAACACTAACATCAGAGGTATCATAGTAGTCACCCTACAATTTTATGCTTTTCTAAATCATTATCAAATTCATGTTCAGTTCTTTGATTGGTTTTCTGCCTATGCTGAACAAAACAAAATTGACTATCCTTACTCAGAAACGCCATCTATGTTCCATTCATAGATATTGTTGGCATTGTAAGAGTTTTGAATCAATTATCCCTATCAACAGATCGATTGAATTGATTTGATTTATTTTCATTTGCAAAGGATTAAGAGTTTTTTCAAAAGCTGGAAATTTGAAAGCAAGTCCTTTAAATATAGCTCTAGGATAATAAAACTTATTGGATTTCTTCCAAGAACTAGAAGAGGGTTGAATTCTAAGCTTAAAGATGTCATTCGACTCAGGCTTAGGAGTTTGAGGAACTGACTCAGAATCAGAAGCTGGTTTAACCCTATTAAGGACAGAGATTGAAGTTTTCTGTTTGTCATCCTTAGTTTTGGGAGTAGGAGAATCATAAACATAGGCTAATTTAATAGCTTGTTCAATTTTTATCTATCCTAGATTGTAATTCACTATCGATCTTAGGACTAGAAATCTGGGTCCTAAGTTGACTGGGAATTTCATAAGGCTTAAAGATGGGAGTATCTAAAGCTGATTTGCAACCAGAAGGTTGTTTCGATGAAGAAGCAACAACTGGTAAAGGAATGGAAGAAGTTGAAGGTGGAATCTTGACAGATTCATAGGTGATATATATATGTATGTATATATAAAGGCAAAAAAAGAGATGGGCAATAAAAAATAATGAAATTAAATGAGCTCGATAAGCCTATGAGGCCAATGAGGCCAAGAAGTTGAGTAGCAATAAAAAAAATGATAAATAGGTCGACGATCCACCAAAGTAGTCAAGTAATTTGAATCGAGAATAGAAACCTAACATCGATTAAGATCAGTTGCCCAAAAATGAGATTGACGACTGCCAATATGCTCAAGTAGTTCGAACTCAAAACGAAGTTATAAATATTGATTTCGAATGTGCTTAAGTGGTCTAAGTCCAAACATGTCAATAGAGGCATAACATTGATTATGATCGGTGGACTGAAATAGATACGTAACAATGACTACGATCGGTGGCCTGAAATAGAGGCATAATATTGATTATGATCGGTGACCAAGGATAAAAGATGCTAAGAGTCCAAAAATAATATAGAAGAAGCTGTGAGCCCAAAAATTATATGAAAGAGGCCTTGAACCCAAAAATAAAAGTCAAAGACACTTTGAGCCCAAAATAATTGAAAGAGGCCTTTGAGCCCAAAATGAATTAAAAAAGGCCAATGAGCCCAAATGAAATGAAATAGGCGTATAAGCCAAAAATGATATAAAAGAAATAGAAAGTTCTGAAAAATGAGACCAAAGGCAAAAGTTGAACACCAAGGCTGATAAATGCACAAAAGGACCAAAGCCGAGCCCAAACAAATGTTGAGAAGGCTGACTGAAAAACACGATCAACAAAGCAAAGATATAGTCAAATTGGCCAAAACTAACCCAAGAATAATAATGGGACTAAAACCATACAAAGGGCATGGTCAAATAAAGTCAAGGAAGATCAAAGTATCATTGTTCAAAATGATCATCAACCTGGGACTAAGGAACGAAGACTACGAGGTCGACTAGATTTGTTCGGCAAAGATAACAAACCTAATTGAGGGGAATATTGATGATACATGAATTAACACCCACTTGGATAGTACTACTTGCCAAGCCTATTAAGGAAATTTGGTTAATTGTATGCATATAGTTTGGATCCTATAAAAGTCTATAAATAGACCCATTTCATTTACATCAAATCAAATATAAATCACTTTTCTCTCTAAATTCTCTTTCCCTTCAATCTAGTTTTATGATCATTTTAAGAATCATCATTTATCTAAGGTTGATTTTATTTTATAATTTAGTATTATTAATGATAAATGAGGTAATAGTCAAACACGACACGACACTACACGACACGACACGACATAATCATATACAGTGGAGCATAACACAACATAGAGGTACAGATTTACACTTTAGATCTATCAATGGAGGATGCGCCTCTTTGTCCAAAGAGAAACGTTATATTCAGGTATGAAACATTTGAGAAATTTGGGCCCTGTTCGGATTGCAAATAATAGCCATTATTTGACTAGTATTATTTGACCAGTATTATTCATGTTTGGTTAGCAAATATTATTTGGCTATTATTTGACAAATAATATTTCACACTATTCATGTTTTGTCCGATTTATTAATCGTCCTATCCATTATTTAGATTATTCGTGTAATATTTATCATATCATATTGAATATTTAGCAAGTAATCCCATAAAGGAAATTGAACAAACTAAAAAATTGTACAGCAGCTTTCAATTTCTATTATGTATTCAGCTAGTAGAATATATTGTAATCTTCCAAACATCTACATGTGAAACTTTGACAGTGAGTATTTTAAGGTTCGATTATGAAATTGAAAAATTAATTACATTCAACTAGCCGAACTTAATTGAAATTTTGAACTAAAGTAGATCGAAATTCACTTTTTAGGCTCGAAATTTCTCCTTTTTCGAGACCCTAAACCTTATTCCTTAAGCATACATAGAATTAACCCCAAATAAATCTTTACACCCTACAATCAACAACTAATTTGCCATCTTTGACATACAAAACACATATTACCAGCATAAAATAAAAATCTCCCACCCAATATCCTCACAAAATCCACAACACATTTTCCATGAGAAGAAAGCACACTCAAAGGAGAGGTAAAAGGGCTTGAGGAAAGGGACAAGGTTCGTAGAGAGTCTCCAAGACCAATACATCAATTCATCGAAGAGCAGAGGGCAGTCTATGTGGTTTATGAACAAGTAAAAGGAAAGCAGCCAATTACTAAACCTATGGAAGACGATGCCAGTGAACAAAGTTAGGAAATGAGTGTTGCAAACATGACTAAACTATGAAAAACTTGAATTTGGGAAAATATCGTGGTGTAACTATGGATAACGGTTTGATTTCTTTAGTACTAGATAATATTAGTTTGACTGCAATGTCTGTTGTAATTTCTTATTGGTAGACATTGAAGTTATATGTAATTTGTTAGCCTTTGTATGTTCGATTGAAGATAGACTTCTATTAACTATTTTGGCTTTGATTAATTATACAAATTTTGGTGTTTAAGACATCTTTTGTGGGGCAATCATGTGTTTGACATTGAATTCAATCTTCTTTTAAACCAAATATATAGAAACACATTCTTTTATGGCATGACGAATTATAATCTTTTTTGGTATAAAGAAATAGAGTTAATCTTCAAAAAGGTTTATACATAAAATGTCCAAAGTGAATTCTTTCAAATTATTTTCTAGATTTGTTAGTTATATTTGTACAGTTTCTTGGGTGGTAAACATTTTGGAAAGAGGGAAATGAGTTCTGCTATGCATGTTGATATTGTGTACGTAGTTTGGACCTCCGTTTCTGAAACCCAACTGCTGAATACAAGGCATCGAACTCTTGCCAGAAACGACTCCCACGAGTTCGGAAGATATGTTCAAACTACTGATTCTAAAGTAAGTCGTTCACCTCTCTGAATTCCTCAAATTTAATATAGAAATGCAAATCTGCCATGTGTAACCCCATATCAAAATATGTGCCCATGATGTCCAATTATTATAGTTTGAAATTTTCTATAATTAAAAAATAGAAAAGCAAATAATAGTTATTTATTATTTGGAATCCAATTAGTAATTTAGAAATATTATTTTGTGTCTAAATAATTATTTCATTATTTCAAAAATTAGCATTATTTCCAAAAACTATTAAAGTCAAAACCCAACTATTATTTGCCAAATAATGCCACATTATTTCCAATCCAAACAGAACATGTTTTGTAATTCTTTAATTTGTATTTGAAAATTTTCATTTTATGTATTGAATTTCTGGAAAAGTTTTGTTTTTACCCAATAATTTGTAGAAACCAACATATATATGGATCTATAATTAATTTTGTCGCACCATTTAATAAATGAAGCAAGTAATGAAATGATAAAATTAAGACTTGAGGCCCCTCACTCAATGAATAGGTGGTTGCTCGATTAAAAAAAAAGAAAAAAAGAAGAAGCAAGTAATGGAGGGATGATTACAAGTACATTCTTATTGTTTTATAAAGTTATTATTATCAACTACTGGGATTTTATACAAATAATTTATATTTAAAATCTAGTAGGATATGTCTTTTTACTTACTTATTGAATGCATATGTTGCTACTTAATATATTTTTTGTTATATCTACTTGTTAATATTTGTTACGCAAATACTATTAATCTCAAGTCTCAACAACTATTTATATTATTAAAATATATGCGCTTCACTCAAAAATTATCTAGACTTAGTCATTGATGACAAGAAATGATTAGTGATTTGTTAATGTCTGTGTGAGATTTTAAAATTTGAACACAATTATGACATGATAAAGTTATATGCGAACCAACACCATTGATATGTGTCGATGATCAACTTAGTGGATTTTTCAATATTTATGACATATCACAAATAGTGCCATTAGCTACTCATCCAGACACCCCCTTTAGTCAATAACTGTTCATGAGAAAAAAATGATCAAGATTACATAGAGGTTCAATATGAAGATGCTATTATTTCTGATCTTCTCTTTATTTTTTTTCAACAACCAGTAATGCAATATGCAAAGAAAAATCTTCTTGTTCATGCTTATTGAGTTAAATCCTCATAGCATCAAGGAACGATTTTCCATCTAGTTCACGAGCAAAAATTTTTCTTAAATAATCCACCATATCAATTCTTCTAAAATTTGCTGGAGTTGTTAAGAGTAATAAGACACGGTGCAGTCTCTATATACACATCTAGATGTGTATAAGAAGACAGGTATCTAAAATGAAAATATAACGATTTTTTATCTAAATTTTTGTAGTTGTGACAATTATCGGACGTTACCTCTATGATATCTCCGACGTTGACTACAAAAGCATTGGGAAGCGGCATAACAGGAATCCAAGCTCCATCCTTTTTTATTTGAAGGCCTTCTACCTCATTGACTTGAAGTAAAATGGTAAGCCCAACACCATCAGAGTGAGGGCACAGACCCGTGACCAGCTCTGTAATGAAGCTGATTAACTCTTTTTTATAATCACATTTGGCAAGTAAGATTTATAAGAGAAAAAAGTAGGAGAAAATATTTTGAAAAGAAGAGACAGGAAAGAAATGTTTGAAGAACCATGAAGAATGAAGCGGTAAACAAGAGAAAAAACTGGCTAAGATTTATGCAGAGACTTCACAACATAAAAAGGACAAAAGGATTGAAATTCCAAGAAATTGCAAGAAATTGAAAAAGAATACACAAGTCGAATAAAAAAGTTGCGCTTGGCTGATGGTGAAGAAAAAAGCAAACTGGAGTCGGAAAAGCTTCAACTCTTGAGAGAGCTTTACAAGACTAATTTCACAAGAAAATGAGGATGGAAGCTGAGTATTAAATGTTGCGTTTTGGACATTTACTTTTAATTCAGTCAATTCATTACCAAATTCAATAATTGAAAATAAAATTTCAATATGTATATGTGTCTGTCTATATATATATATAATAAATATAATTGTGCATTTCAATTTTAAAGAATATTTCATAGTTCAAACAATTTAAAGAGTTTTAAATTAAATGTGGCTGTATACAATATAAATTTGTATATTCAATTAAAAGTATATTTTATTGATACAATATTATAATAAGTTTTTTTTGAACTTTATTCATAGCATTAATATTATGTGCTTATACATTATGTTGATAGTAGCTTACATATTCATATATTTTTAGTTACATAATTGTTATCTATACATCACAAATTATGTAATCATATGTTACGTGTATTAGGTTCACCCATATTGAGGTGGACTTGGACTCTTTTCTACTCTTCAACATGGTGATGGGTAAAACTAGGATTCCTTAGTCTATTGACGCATTTTTTCGCCGTATCAAATATCCCAATGTGTCTCGGCTACTTTCGACTACAACACATTTACAGGGAAACAAATAATACTGCGGATTGTTTAGTCAAATTAGGGAGTGTTGCGATATCTTTAGATGTTATTTATTCCTCCTCTGAAATTTCCTCCGTTTTGTAGTAAGAGTTCTTAGACAAGATGAGATTGGTGTCCTAGCATTAGAAAAATAAAATAACTATATGATCCTCTTTTTTCTTATTCAAACATGTAGTTTTTACGGAAAGTTATAGTTTAGTTTTTCTCCTTGTATCAGTTCTTATCATAAATAATAATTTTAGAAATAGCGCTCCTAATCAAGGTCCCGATAGTTATTTAATGGAATTTAGCCCAATATTAATGCCCAAATAAAAGAAAGATTAATTTATCATTCAAATAACCATTTTGACATAAAATTTAGCTATTATCGACATCTACTTTTATGTATATTTATCCTAACTATTATTCTTGGTTTCAATTATTTGTGAAGGCATTTCTTACGTTGCAATTACATGTTTAGTGCCTCATGGGCTGCCACACGAAAAATCTTATATTCACGGTAAAATTAGTATGAAATGACCAAAATTCTCTTGCCCATATGTTCTTATGCCTAGAATGTCCTTATCTACCATGAAGGCCAATTAGAGCGAGGCAGGAGTATTCTGGTCATTGAACACTAATTTTGAACTATAGCAATAACATTTGCCTATTATATAACTATATGGGCAACAAAATTTTCGAGTGGGTGTTCTAGAGAAAAATAAATTACTAATAAATCTTTTCTTGATATATCAATTAAAATATAATAAATAATCGAATCATCGCACTCAAGTAATCTCTTAATAATTAATTGAGTTCAAATCATAAAATGGATTAGTACTCTACCATGCATGTGTGTATTGGTGTTTTGTGTACCTGAATGGAACAGGAAGCTTGGGAAGTAAATGTGGTTTTCTCAAATGAGTTGGCAGGGTGAATAAGGCAAACACGTCAGCCCAATCAAGTTTTTGTTCGTCTGATACAACGAATGCTTGTCCATATCCCTCTACATCTCCTGGTTGTTGTCCAAATTTCATCTTTTCGTCCATGCTCAAATTAAAAAACTTCTGCGTCTCTGATTTCAATTTCTCCACCAACGAGCAACTCACTCCATGCATTAATCAACTGGTGACAATTTATTTGTTAGTCACTTATTTTGTCTATATAACCATTCGTTTATTTTAACAGTGTAAATTCTTATGCATCGAATTAACTCTTCTGATTTAATAAATGAGAGAAGATTCTACAGGCAGACGAAAATAAAAATAAAAAAGACTCAATTTAGCTTAGTGTCCTTTAAAATTCGAATAGGCCTAACTCAAATTTTGCACTTTCAATTTGTATCAGATTTTCATTTTGCATATTATATTTTCATTTTAGATACTTTTCACCCGAACTATTTAATTCTTTATAATTAAATCTAAAATCTAACTCTGTCAACAAAATTAATGTGTCTAGGACGTATTTTTCTACAACTATTGTTGATGAAAGTGAATAGATTATCACTAAAATGGATGAGGAAGGTGATCTATTATGATTATGAAACGAATTATGAAATGGATTAGGAAGATGACGCATTATTTGATGAATGTCTATTTATAGAGAATGAGATATATAGAACTTCCACAGGTGTGGATGTCATTGAAGATGTTCCACATCAATTTTAGTGATAATTTGATCACCTCCATGGGGACAGGACACACGCTGGATCCGTTAATTTTGTTGATAGAGTTAGATTTTGGATTTAAATTGGATGAATTAGATAGTTTCAAGTGCAAAATGTCCAGAAAATATATATATATATTGCAAATTAAGAATCTAGTACAAGTTAGGGGTGTAAAGTAGAGTTAGTACCCCCTCTGTTTCATTAAAAGTATCATACTTTCCATTTTGGGACGTCTCAAAATATTTTTTATCTTAACAAAAGTCAATGGAATCTTCTATCTCTTTTCTCATTATTTTCCTCCCTTTGCTTTTTGATAATGCTATATTCAAATTTAGGGTGCACAAGAGGAAAGAAAAGCACTGATGTCACAATCAAACGACTATTCTTAATAAGTAGGACTCCTGAAATCTTATAAAAAATATGAGACGGAGGGAGTATTAAGTTAGAGAATATTATGTTTTGAAATAGATCGATCTTGGGTAAAAACCGAACAACAAATAGTTTCATTTTTTTTTTTTTTTTTTTGACGAATAGCTTCATCTGTTAGGTAGTACTACACAAGGAAACTAGGAAGCTTACAGTTTATAACATTTCACCAAGTTATAAACTTTTATAAATACTTATTTTTTATTTTTAAATTTTAAATATGACCCTATCCTTATTTTTAGACACTTATTTCTGTGGTACTATTACTACTCAATAAACAAATAGACCAACCTGGAAGAAGCCCCATTCTTTGCATGCAAAATCCAACTTTTCAAGCTCTGTATTCACTAATTCCTCGGAATTAAGCAAGGCTTGCATGTCGATCACAGGGATTTCTTTTGCGGAAACCCGATTAATTTTAGTTGCATCAGGTCGTGTGTACCGGGGTGGAACTGATTCAAATTTCTCCTTAGCCAACTCCTGAACATAGGGTACTTTTAGAGAGCTTCCGAACTTTAACATATCAGACTCCATGTTTGTGGTTTGATATAGCGTAAATCTGTGGCAATATATATATTGCTACGGAGCGCAAAGTGCTAGCTTTTATAGACCACGGATTAATGTATAAACAAATAAACTACGCATCAAATAATTTGATGTTATAAAAAAATAATATTAATGTGATGTTATCTGTTTGGAACAATTCAGTAATGGAAGTCAAAAATTTCATGTTATCCATAACCCCATTTCATGTTTTTATCGTGCGCAAATGCAACATTTGAGTTTTCTAATCACAACAGTCAAGCCACTATCGTGCGCAAATGCAACATTGAGTTTTCTAAACAAACAGTCAAGCCACTCCTATTGGCTGGCTGCATTTGACTTTTATATCTACATCACAGTCTTAGACTCCATGTTAGTTTGTGGTTTGTGTAAATCTCTGGCAATGTATTGCTACAATGCACAAAGTGGAGAGTTTGTAAGAGCAAGAATTAATGTCTAATAAACTACGCATCAAATAATGTGATGTTATTAAAAAAAATAATAATGGGATAGTGTTATCTGTTTAGAATAATCAATGTCTAAGCAAATAACGTATCAAATTAATTATCTGTGATTTTTGACTAATGCACATTCAAAAATTTGACTTTGATTATATTCACAACGAACAATCCTCCCCTAATCAAGAAAGAAAATTCACCCCTAATCACGAAAAGAAAATTCAATCTTCAAAAAGTAAATGTAGAATTTTATACAAGAATAAGGTGTTAGAATAAATGGATACAATAACAATGTGTCGAAACTGGAATAAAGAAAGTGTAATCACTTTTCTTTAAGGTGATTTCACCCCAATCCATTGATGCAACTGGGTCATTGGGTAGTCACTCTTCAGGATATAATGGCAACCTCGGTCGCATACATTTGTAGAAAAGGTTTCGAACCTAACACAGGACAACTCAATACATTCAGTATAAGAAAATAGAGGCAGATCTTTCGGTGTTTTAAAGAATTCCTCAAGGCTCATATTTATAGTAAACAATTCGACTAGAATTCGAATGTGTAATTAATCTATATCGAGATAAAACATAGGAATGAAATAGTTTCCTAACTCAAGTGAACACCTAAAGAGCAATATGAACATTAGTGTGAATACAAATGAGTAATGCGAACACCGAAATCGGGTAGAGTTTTACAAGTAGAGTACCATACGGAATTGGAAAGAAAAGACAAATAAGAAGCCTAACAAACCAAATATAGGAAGGAAAATAAAGTAAATGTAAGACTTACTTTTATGCTTAGAGTCTTCACCTACTGCACCGAGCCGAGCATGAGTTTGTGTGGTACAAGAAAATTTCCCAAAACACTAACCATACGTAGCTTAAACTCCCAACTAGTGCTGTCCAAAGACAAAATACCAAACACACATAAGATGAAGAAATCCTCCACAAGTTCGAATATAGGATAAATGGTTTTCACAACGAAAGGAACAAAAAGGAGAGAAACCAAAACTTTTAAATAAATATATTTTGGAGGCAAAATTCAACAATCCCCACATGAGGACTCATAAACGCAAAAGTGGTATTGAGTAAAAAAATCTAACATATAAATGACAATTTCTTGTGGATTTGAATCGCACTTAGTGCATTCAACATAAAAAGATACAAAAAATAGGTGACCAAAGTTTTGAATCTTCTTCCTTAATGCACACTTTCTACAGCTGAGTACATGTTAGATTTCAATCCATTGTAAACTCTTGGTTTGATGCCTTTTGGGTTATGCACCTTACTTGTATATTCATAAGTGCTCTAGACATATACCTATTAATCTCATAAGAAGCGGCCTCAACTTCCGCACTCATATACGTGATCTGATCAAGTGTGTACTGCCACACACTACCTAAAAAGGATATAAATTCATTAAGAGTCATCGACACAACCCTCATAATCCATAGACAACAAGAATTATGTACACCATAGGGAGACCACATATGATAGAGCAAATTGTATATCTCTGTGTCTTCTTATTACCCATTGAACTTACTTCATTGGATCTCCAATATTGTAATCCTCTATTGGGTTGCCATCACATTCAATTCCCATCATCAACGGGCCCATGTCCTGTCCTTCTCGATATATCTTAGACCAAATTTCTATTTAGTCCATTAGTCAAAGAGTTAGCCAAATTTTTTTCGGAGCTCATAAAGTCCATAGCTATAACCGCCATTTCTCTCAAATGGATATGTCGCCTATTCTCGTTATAGAATTTTCTTTTGACTCTAGCAATCATTGCCTGTGATTCACAAGGCAAAGAAATAGAAACACAGGTTTTGGCTGTAAAAGGATGTCAATCAATAAATTACGAAGCCACTCTGCTAAGAACATGCCAATTCTAAAGTAATGAACTCATATCCTACGGTAGATTTAGCATTACATATTTGCTTAGGTAATTTTTAATAGTTATCACATCCAGCAAGTGTAAAGACATAACCACTTGTGGAGTTAGGCTTGTCATTATCACACACCCAATTAGTATCACAATAAGTTTCTAACACAGAAGGACTACCAGGAAAATAAATAATGCTCTCTAAAAGCTGTTGGATACATGGTGCCTTTTGAATATCTAAGCAATTTAGATAATACATTCTAATATCTCTTGTCATGATTATGTCTGTATCTACTCAATCTATCAGAGTGCAGGCAATATCCGGCAAGTACAATTCATAAAATACATATACTTCTAATAATTTTAGCATATTCAGTTTCTAAGATACTAGCATCTTTATTCTTTCTCAAGTGTACACTTGAATCATAAGATGTACTAACAAAATTTAAATCAAAATGGTTAAAAAATTTTTAGGATTTTTTCAATATAGTGTGATTGAGAAATCATGAAATCACTGTTAATTTTGGTCAATTTAAGATCCAAAATGACATTAGTTCTACCCATGTCTTTCATATTAAAATTCGAATCAAGGAAAGACTTGATATGTTTAAGTTCAGCAGTTCTATGAATTCCAAATTTAAGTATGTCATCAACGTATTGGTATATCAAGGCTCAAACATTTTCATGGAATCTACTATAGACACATGTATCAAATTTACATTTACTTTAAAGCCATTAAAAAAAGAATCTTATCAAATTTTTATGTCACTATTTAGGTGTTTGTTTTAAATTGTACATGGATTTAGCAAGTTTACACACTTTATGTTCTTGTCTTTTAACAACTAAGCCCTCAAGTTGATACTTGTATATTTTCTCATATAATTCACCTTATCGAAAAATAAAGAAAATAGTTTTCACATCTATTTGATGCTAAATAAAAATTTATATATGGAAGCAATAGCAATAAGCAACTTAATGGTAATGATTCCGGTGATAGTTAATAATGTCAAAGTAATAAATGCTTTTTTTGTGTATGTCCCTTGACTACTAAACATTCTTTAAATTTATCAAGTAGGACCATCGACATGTTCTTTCTAACAACTAATTACACTCGATGGGTTTATACCTTCTAGGCAAATCCACCAAATGTCCAAGTGTGATTATTCATTATATATTCAAGTTCATTTATAACTGTATCTTCCCAAAGATTAACTCTATTGAATTCATTGCCTCTTGAGTTACTTTTGGATTTTCTTGATTATGAAAGCAGTTATAAAATCAAGCCCAAAATTAGTTTCCACTCTAACCATTTTACTTCTATCAATTCTTCAGTTTCTTGGTTTTCATGTTTTTCTATATCTTAGATTTCTTAAGACAGAGTTTTTACATAATTTTTTGTCATTGGAAAAAATATTCTCAAAAAATTCAGCATTTATAGTTTCCATAACATGAATAGACAGTGTAATCAAGTATCGGGAACACATCTAGAACTATTTTTTAGTGTACAGCATGTAGTTGTGTTCATAAGAGACAGGGGATAGGCGCTCCAGCGCATGTTTTTCTTTTATCTTTTATAACACCAATTTTTTATGTCAAAATTTTTTCACATGATCAAATAATCAAGATAAAACTTTCAATTTTCAAACTTAAACCCCAATGATAAAAGTGAAATTTAATCACTAAGTCAAACAACTAACAATTTATTATCAAATATTTTAGATTTTTACTGTGCCAACCATAAGTAGTTCAAATGAAAAAATTTATTTTTTTGGTTAGTTGGGGCACCAAATCGATTAAATATTACATTTTACAAAAATACTTCTATTCAAATATACTATTTTTATTAGTCCATTCGGTGCCCCCACTAGAATAAATGTGGCTACACCACTGCCAAGAACCTATATGCAGTACTATGATGTGCATACTCAATGAAAATGTTGTTAATAATTTTATGGCCAATTTTACCAAGGATATCCCCACACTTTGAGATATCGGAGATTAGGAGCATAATCTTTCCACAGTTCATAAGGAGTCTATAAATTTTTCTTGTGAGGTATTCTATCTTTCGCAGCATGGTAGTAGGTAACTCAAAACATTTTAACATTGCATTTACCATGTCCTTAAGAGTCCTACTTTTCTTCTCTATAACCCTATTAGATTGAAACGTGTAAGATGAAGTAGTCATATGAATTATTCCATTTTGTTAACAAAAATTCTTGAGCATTGTACAAAATATCATATTGATACACCTCTATTTAACCTAAGTCTTTAAAATTTTTTATTATGAAATTTGTGTGGAATTTTTAAATTTAATGAACAATTTTTCAACTTCATCTTTTTGACTTGGAGATATAATTTAGTATATCTTGAGTAATCATTAATGAATATGATATAATAATTTTTTCCACATTTACTCATATTATTTTTAAAGTCCTTCCTATCACTGTGAATTAATTCTAAAGACTGTTCTTTCAACAGATTTCAAGGATTTTTTTTATGATGTTTAACTTCCACACAAATTTCATAGTCTGTAATTTTGAATTTAAAATTTATAAATAATTAAAAATGTAATTTTAATTGTTAAATAAAAAAATTTAAAATTTCTTTAAATTTCGTGTCCTTTTAAATTTACTAAATTTAAATTCATTCATTTTAAATATTTCCTTCAATTCAAATTCAGTTGCCAAATACAATCTTATAGAAATGAAACCTGGACTTACTGACCAAGAGATATGATTGCTTAAATTTATCTATATCTTTTCCAAGAGTCCTGCCAATCAGGCCTTAAAAATTTAAGCAGATGGTGCTCCTGAAATCTCAAAGTGAAAAGGCGTCTAAACCTTTTTAAGATTATTTGTTGACAAAAATAAAATAAAACATTTTTATTTTTCATATTTAGAAAAACTAAAAAAATGTTTTAAAAATTAGCTATGTACTTGCTTTTAAAAAACTATTTGTATTTTCAAATTTTTTAAAAAACAACTTATAATTTTATTAAGAAGGCCTATGCTAATTATTAAAAAACATGAACTTATATTTTAAAAATCAATTGACAATGAGTAAAGTGGTCCATGAATTTTTTTAATTTGTTCAGGATTTATGGACTAATTGTTATGGGATATCTATACTATTACAGTCTATCTCAAGTGTGATTTAAGTCAGTTGAGAAGCTATTACGTGAGTTAAACGTGAATTTAAACCCATTTCTTGGGTTGGAGTAAAGAAATTGAAACCCGTTACGTAAATTAAAGGCTCGTAAGAGCGTTCGTTACATAACTCTAATATCATAATAATAAACTTAAATTTTTATCTCAAAATTAATTAATGATAAATAGAATGACCTATAAATTTTATTAATCAATTCAGAATCTGTTGATTAATCGACATGAGATATTTATATTTGGCATCACTGAGGATTTTTCATATATGATGAATCGTTAACCCAATACCATTAAACATGCATGGAGCTAGGGGTGTTCATGGATCGGATACCCGGTCCATGAGCATGTGGAGTGATCCAAACCGATTTTATCGGTTCACTAATTTTTTGAATCATATCCGGTCCACACATTTCGGGTAACTGGATGAACGGTTACTCGATTGAAGTGGTTACGGTCCCGCGGGTACCCGAACCGCTGTGACAAAAAAATCCCTAAAAAATCTCAAAAATTAAATGTTCATATCAAGTCAACTTTATGTACTTATAAAATAAAATAAAATCCATTTTCCAATTATAGGCAATTTATTACAAGCAAATACAAGGCTAACTACAATAAAATTATCAAATTTATAAAATTCCTTTTCCGAACTAAAATTATAATTTAGACAAACTCTTAAATTATCAAATATCCCTTTAGACAAAAGAAATATAGTATATAATAATTTTGATATATATAATCGAAGTCAATCAAGTATATGAACATAAAAAGGAAGAAAAAAAAACTTACTATCAAAATAAATTATTCTATTGGGGGCACCGAATGGACTAATAAAAATTTTTTTTTGAATTATCAAATATCCCTTTAAGTAAATTTACAGCTACAAAATAAATCAATAATCTATGAACATATGAATATAAAAATTCAGTCATATTTGGTGAAATTACACAATTGCTCTTGATTATGGACCGGTTCGGGTAACCAGCGTTCACCAAAGAGTGAATCGGTACCCGAACATGTTTGTATGTGGACCGATTCACTATCCGAACCAGTTATTTGATCCAATTCGGATACCTTTTTTTTACGAGACAGAATAGATCGGTTCCATGTATTGATTTTTCGGATCATCGAATTATTTTGAACACCCCTACATGGAGCGCCTATCCCATGTTTAACGCTTCTAGATGCTATTCTTAATTTTGTAGTCATTTAATACTCCTTTTATCCCGAAATTTTAGTTGCTTTTAGGTATTTCAATTATTTAGTAGTATGTATTGATAGTGACTAGTATGATTTGTATTTACCATTTTAGCCTTAGTTTTGTCATACTTTAATGGGAAATAATAGAAAGTCAAAGGTGGGACCAACATGTCCCCCTCAAATCAAGAATGAGTTTGCGCGCGTGTAAGCACATTTGCTGCATTGGCCATATGTATTGATCACGCAATGGCCAATTTATCAAATTAGGATGTGTATTTTTAAAATTTAGGGTTAATAACACTTTGCCCCACTGAACTAGGTAGATAATTACACTTTGCTCCATGAACTAAAAAGTTACACTTTGCCCCTCAATTACATAATTCATTTTAAAAAAAATTTATAATAACAAGTTAAATGATTCCAATAAAATACCCTTAGTATTGTATTTTTATTTTTTATGTATTTAATTTTGATGTTCAATACGTATAAAAGAATTAGGAAAAATAAAATATATGAACAAACTAACATTATATAAAAATTATTATTATAATAAAATATGATAACAAAATAATTAGGAGTGAAAATGTGATAAAATGTTGAATTATATTGATATTTGACATTGCAATTTAAATATAATCATCCAAATATTAAAATTGTAAAATGCTAAGAGACATAAAAAAAATTACAAATTTTATTAAAAAAAACATATTGTCACACAATATCTTTAAACAAGAATTTTCAACAGAAAATTAGCCCATTTAAGAATTGATCTATCATTATAATTAAACATTTAAATTCAAAATAATATAAAATAAAATAACAAAATATATAAATTTGATCAAGTATATATCGATATGGATTATATTAAAATATTATGTAATTTATTTTTCATTATTTTTAAATAATTATCATATCATTATTAAAACTTAATAATACAAAAATCAAAATATAGTGATAAGGGTATTTAAGTCATTTAATATGATATTATAAATTTTTTTAATGATAAATCATGCGATTGGCGGGTAAAGTATAATTTTTATAGTTTAGGGGGAAAGTGTTATAACCTACATAGTTCAAGGGGTAAAGTGTTATTAATCCTAAAATTTATCGAGCAAATGTGATGGTTTGGTAATGATTTTCTAGAATTATGACACTCGCACTTTGAAAGTGCAAAATTCAATTGATTATGCACTTTTAAAGAGCGTAATCAAATAGAGTTCAATTTTTTTTTTTAATTTAAAAATAATAATTTTTTTTTTTGGAACAATAACGCTTTGCCTTCCTACACTAAATGGGTAATTACACTTTGCCTCTCTAAATTATAGAAATATACAGTTTCCCCCCCCCCAAATAACACTATTCCTCTATTACCAATATTAAAATTATTAAGATAATCTAGTTAAACAAATAAAATACCTTGGAACTATATTTTAATTTTTATGCATTAAGATAAATCTGGATAGTGATGTTACAATTAACTTAAAAAACCTTAAAAATAAGCTGTATAATAATATAATATTTCTATGTAACCTACGTCAATAAAAATTTTGAGTTTATTATATAATATAATTGACTAGTTTCTCACATTTTCACTTCTTAAAATCCAAGATATCAATGTGTTATTATATTTTATATTTTTCCTAATTCTTTTAAACTATCGAAAATCAATAAAATACACGAAAAATCAAAATATGATACTAATAGTGTTTTAATCAGCTAACTAAATTTTCTTGATTTTTTAAAATTTTTTAAAGGATAAATAATGTGAATTGGGAGCAAACTATATATTTATATAGTTTAGGGGGTAAAGGCCTAAACAAATCTTCCCCAAATGGGGTGGAAAAATGAGGAGAACTACTTCTACTTTAGCCTACTCCTACAAGGTTTCTAATGCGTCTTCTATGTCTCAAATGAGGCTTTAAAGGGGTATATATAGTGTTAGGGTAATGGGGGTTCATAGCAGCCCAAAGCAGCCTTGAACAAAGACTTTTTTCGCCACTACCGCGTACTCCTATCGTGATATGAATTGCAACTTTTGTAGCGTCAGTATTTTGGCTTGAAAATTTTCTTCTAACATTCGATTAATGTACCGGTTTTTTCCTGCGACCCTAACACATAAGAGCACATTATTTTCTATAATAAACACTTAGAATAACTCCTAAACATTAAAATAAAAGTCTCACACAATAGGCCAAAAAATGCAATACAAAAGAAGATTAATAAAAATTTAAATCCCAACGAAGTTAGGTTAAAGACATGCCACAATTCTAAACACAAGAATCTAATAAAATATTATAATTAACACCTAAATATGTACTAAAATACTTATTAAACATATACTAAAAATATTCTAACATATAAAATCAAAAATAGACAAAAATACACATCAAAATAGTAAGAATTCTCGACACTAGTAACAAAACCGTCAAATTTTGGATACATATAATTCTAGTTTCCTAGAGTTATCAACCAACAAGAGGAAACTGTTGGGAGACAAATTTTTGTGTTTGAGTCAAGGATGCAGAGCAATCATCCAAAAGAAGTTACCTCTAAATCTTAAGGATCCTCATTCATTCTCCAACTCATGTACGTTTGGAGGAGTCAAGTTTGAAAGAACTTTCTGTAATCTTGGAGTGTCCAGTAATCTGTTGCCTCTTTCTATTTATAAAAAGTTGAATGGTGGAGGGATGAAACCTACAAATGTATCTCTACAATTCTCTTATCTATTCAATGTCGTATACAATAGAGGGGGACATGTTGGTCCCTACTCTCTTATAAGATGGGAAAGTGTATGCTAGTTGATATCATCATCCTGGACATGGAAGAAGACAAGAAGATGCCTTTGTTTCTCGTCAGACCATTTTTATCTATTGGAGGGGCATTGATAGATGTCCAAGAGAAGAATTACAATTGAGAGTTGAAGAGAAAATTGTCAATTTTTCTATTTTCAACTCTCTTAAATTTCCTTCTATTCATGGTTCATGAGGTGATGGTAATTAACACAATTAATGATAACTCTAATGGTACTTGTAGGTATAATTATCCTCATTCTTCATTGGACAACAATCTGCTGGAATGCCTTACGATGGCAAAAGTTTCGGAAGAAGCTCCAAATGAACCACATAAGGTTAAAGAAGACATCCAACTTGGACAGAACAAACAAAGGAAAATGTGTTCAAACTGCTTGGCAAGAGCAGTATTTTTAATTCCCAGTGGGACTTAGGTAGACTTGATGGGGTTTAAGCAACTTTTGGATCAATCAAGTTATTCAATTCAAGTTCTTTTGTAACAATTCCGATTATGGTAACTTGTCTTTAATTTATTTACTAGTTTTATTCCCTGGATATATTTATTTGCCTGGGATATAAATTTTTGTTCATATTTTTTTGTTTACAATAAAAATGGAAAGAAAAAAGGCTAACAACATAATATAGATATTTGAAAAAACAAAAGCATGAACACTGAATGAAAGTGGTGAGTTGCAATACTTATTTGTGGAAAACACAAAATATGAATAGGAGAAAGAACTCCAATTTTTTTCAAATCCCAAAATTGCTAAATATGAAAAGAAAGGGTAAAAAAAAACACTACTGTTGTATGGCATAAAACCAATGATGCAAACAATACTTAATTGAATATGAAGATTGCAAAACTAAGAACTTGTATTTGCATACAAACACTGGAATTCTTATCCTTACACTAAAATGACTAGAAAGGAAAAAGAATAAAAAGAAGGAAAGATAAAATAATTCTGGACAGATGAGCTAAATACATTTTTAGAGTGCTTTAAATATTAGTGATAGCGTTATGGCGGCAAAAAAGGTACCTTGTGTGAAATCTATTTCAAAACAAAAAAGTTTGAAATATTGGTAAGGATACGCGAAGTTATCTTTGATAGGGAGATAGAACAAGTGATCAAATTTAATATTATGGATAAAATGAAGTCCAAACTTTTAAAATGGGTTAGGAGTTTTTTGAAATTGTTCACACACAAAAAGTGTGAATCGTCCAAGTCAGTAAGAATTAAACACATGGCAAATAAAGGACTTGTCCACATTATAAGACTATCAAAACTGTGTATAAGTGGCGTGTGTGTGTATACACATATATATAGATATATATATATATATATATATAATTGAACTTTTAATTTCTATTTCTCAATTTTTCATGACTATAAGTAAAGCAATTAATTTATTTTATTTTCTACACACTATGAATTTTTAAACCAATCAGGGTTCGAGTATAGGTGATGTAATTATTCCTGAAATAATCTAATTATGGGTTGATGATTAAATTATATTAATCAGCAAATCATTAACACGAATAGACAAATCTAAAGAGTATCTAACTTTAGTTTTGGTTATTCGTGGTTGAGATCCAAAGGTTTTTGATCCTCCAGGCTAGTGCTATTTTATTAGCCTAATTATTCCAAACCAAGATGGCGGAATTAATTAATTGATTTGTCGAGTATTCTTGGCCGAAAACTTGATTTCCATGTATATAGTACTATTTTGATAGGGTTCAATTACCAAAGGTTTCGAGATTTGATTCAATTATGTGTATAGAATCTCCTATAAATATAATTGAAATTAATTGACTGACTTGCGATTTGATAAATACGAGATAATTACTAGCCTAGAACTCGACCTATTTTTATCAAACTATTTGCAAATTTATTTTCATTTAACTGTTCTTTAATTATAGTTATTTATTGTTTTAGTAATTTTAATTCTAAAAACCCAAATCTTTTACAAATAGGTTGTCTAAGTAGAAATTGGTCTAGATTCTCTGTAGCTGTTTACTAGTTCTCGTGGGATCAACCCTTATTCACCCTACGAAATTGATATTCGTGCACTTGTGGATATGAGTGGAAAGGTATAGTAAGGTAATTTTAACTTTTCCTACGTGGATCAGTGACATCCTGACCTCATTTGTGTTGAACTAAGATCATCAGTTTGTTAACTACCATCCTTTTGGAGGATAAAAGAAAGATCCCCCAAAGAAAAAAAAGACGGACTCCAGATAAAAATAGAGAAGCTATCTATATGTTACAAGATCAAGATCAATGAAAATGGAAATTTTGCCGAGTTTCGAATACAATATAAGGACAGAATGAAGAGAATGGCACCGAACGCAATAGAAAAAGAAGAGAGCAAGACGAGGTGGAAAGAATTGACCGATGCTCAGTTAAAATGGCCGATCAAGTTCAGTAAACTAATAAATTCCGAGCACCGAAGCCAACCTCAGCTCCGAATTGAGAATAGAGGCTTGCAAAAGATGTCGTTGATGCAGGGGTCTATGATTGCAAGACTTTAATGGAAAATATGCAGTATTCACTGATTTCAACATGTATGTTAACAGTCAAAACAAAATGGATAGAAATGCATTGAGTTGACCAAGGGACAGAATGTTCATTCTAGTTCTTTTTGAACAATGCATGAGGTCAGCCAAGGCTCAATTGAGCTCAACAGATGAAAGTGGCCCAAAGTCGGTGAAAGTGGTATTCAAAAAAGACTCAACTTAAATTCTAGTAGTTTAGTGAGACCGAACATCAGGCGAAAGTTGGGATTCGGATAGAGGTATTGAAATTCAGATAAAGCAAGTACCAATGAAATAGGAGTTTGGAGAAGACCAACTCCGATCTCCGTTAAAGATGATCAAATAGGAGTTCGAAAACCACGAATCCCAATCTCTATTAGCTATGTGAATCCAAACAATAGCACCTCAGAAACAGAAAATTAATAAATATAGACATGTAGTTATTTAAGGAGTCTCAATAGAACTTAGATCATTGCGTTTTTTTTTTTTTCAAATGTCTTGATGGATTTATATCTTTGGTGTATCAATGGATTTAGATCTTTGGTTTTGGGTGTATTGTTTATGTGGGTGAGGGAGTGAAAGAGCTCAGTGCTTGTGATCCGTTGACATATTTGAGAATTGGGTCACTAAGGGTAGATTGGCTATTTAAGAAAAGTTGCTTTGGCTTGCTATAATTTACTTTGGTATTATTAACACCCTTTTCACTTTTAATTTACAATATTTTAAATGATTTTTTCAATAACATTTATATATTTTTCTATTGGACTAATATATAATAATTTATAGAAATAAGTAATGAAAAATGAGTACTAATTAATAATAAGTTCAAATAATAAATAGGTAACAATTTGAATTAGTTAGTAGCAACTTAAAATAAAGAAGTAATAATTTAGACTACTAAATATTAACTTCAAATAAGTACCAACTTGTAATAATACATATTAATTTGAAATAACAAGAAATAACTTGATTTAATAACTAATATAACTTGTTTCTTTTTTTCCTTAGTTATATATAATTTTTACAAATAAGTAATAAAAATGGTGTACTAATTAATAATAATTTAAAATAATAGATAATAACTTGGACAAGTACTATATTTGAATAATAAGTAATAATTTAAAGTATTAAGTACTAATTTGAAATAAAATAAATAATAACTTGGCCTAATTTCAATTAATCGAAAGTGGACACTAATCTGAGGGTTAGCCTAAGAGCCAACCCGTGGGGCTAGCCCTGAGCCTGGCACGCCCCGACTCGTTTTGGGCCTGGCATGGGGTTTGAGATTGAGCCAAATATTTCAAATTCCTAACCCAGCACGGCACATCTCGTCTAGAAAGGCAGCTCGGCACGACTTGCGCCATCAGAAGGCCTAACTCACTGAGCTTTTAGCCTGACACAGCCCACTGTCATCTCTACCCTATATAAAGCACATGCACATGCACTAAACTTGGTCATCTAGAAAAACTCAATTCACATGAAACTTATTAGAGAAATTATAAACTTGCAAATTATTATTGGATGAAACTTAAATATAATAATCTATATTTGTCGATTAGTTATGGTAGTTTATCCTCATTTTACTATGGGCTATTTCGGTAGACCAATAAAGGCCAAGTGTTTTTTTCGAATTTGCCCATTCATACTAGACTTTAAACTAAAAAATATTGGACAAAAATATAAAATGTAGATTATCTTAGCACAAAGAGTAAAACTAGTTAATGTATGGCAAAATTCATATTATGCATCTTGTTTTCACTCTGACGTCATTCAAAAACATCAATTATGCAATAAAACAAAAATAAATAAATAAATGGACTAATACACAAGGAGAAAATAAAATGACTCTTTTCTCCCATTCAAAAAAGAGGAAAAAGAAAGAAGGCTAAATAATATTAGAACTCTATTACTACATATTTCAATTATGTAGCAAATGAAATGCAAGTACCAAGAGTTCTTTGTCCTTAAATTAAAGTATATAACATTTCATAAGTACCACAATTATATAAGAATTACAAGCAAAAGAACAAGTAATTAATCACAAGCCTTTAAATACCCATATGTTTAAAAATCAAATTTCAAAACCCAATTGATAAGAGAAGATGTTGAAAAAAAAATCATGGGAGAAAGAAGTAGAAAAAAGATTAAGAGGTGAAGTATTGAGAGGATATCTAGATTGCACGCATCCAACAAGGAATTATGGAGATATAGTTGTTCTTCTTGATTAGGTATAAGCCTATTTTGATGAGTTTAATCTCATAAGAGTTTATATATTGACCATTATATGCTTATTTTGAGCAATATGTATTTATTGCCACAACACTCAAATTCTAGCTAGCTAAAAATTTAGCCTTTATTTAGTGATTTGGCATATTCTATTTTGGTTCATATTTTCTCACTTAGATGACGTCTTTATACTATTTGATCTTATACAAATTGAGGCTATTGATAATTTAGGTGATGGCAATATAAGACAAATATATTTTTTGAAAAGACAAAATACAATTAGTAATAGTATGTTTTATCCTCCATTATCGACATTCTTTTTCTTTGGTTGATGAACTTTTTAAAAACAAGTTAAAACTTATATATTGCATATGCAATACAAGAATAATAAAATAAAATAAATATCTAAATTAACTTTTCAAATATATGATACATAGGTTGATTCATGAATATGTATATAATTATAATAATCTGCTATAAATTATACAAGATATAAAGGGGATGTTGTCTGGATTTAATTTTGACCATTTAGTTTATGAGTATGTCTTTTTTATTGGCAAAACTCTACAAAATCAATTAGGACAAAAAATCTACATCGTTGAGAAAAATCCTAAAAGAGTTATACACATTAGATGTGTATAAAAAAAAAAAAAAAAAAAAAAGAAGAAGAAGAAGAAGTAAACTACGAATAAGATTATCAAAATTATTGATATATACGAAATAAGTTGATTCAACTAATGTTTTCAAAAAAATTTTCACTGAATTATCAAAAGTGATCATTTGATATCATTGTGGAGAAATAGTTCAGTGAGACATATCAATAGTTTTATGACTATATTTAGATATTGCACATAAAAAATATTGAATAAATTATCATGTCTTCTACAAGTGTATTGCACGCGTATGTTTTAGTATAATAAAAGAATAGAGGGAAAGAAAGAAAATAAAAGACAACAGTAAATCAATAAGAGACAGGCAAAGCTCCTTGGTAACCGGCCAATTAGAACCCATGAGATTGAAAAGATCAGCCACTTTAAAAGATATTTTATTCTTGTAGTTGTTGAAACAATTGATGCTTGGTTCTAGAAACAACCAGCTACGAGACTTGGCTTTTCACTAACATTTGAGACATTCAGTTGAAGACCAGTTAAGGCTATAAGATGCAATAGAGACTGATAATTATGTCTGGTGAATAGCTGGGGGTTCAAACTTCTAGTTGAGAACAAAGAAAAGAAACCATATAAAAAGGAACGATGTCCTTAAAAAGGCTGATGCTAAATAGATGGGCCAAAGCTAATCAAATATCTTCAAGGAGTCTAAAGCCGAACTGGCCGGAGTATAACACAGAAGGCTGTGCCCAAATACGAAAAAAGGCTATAAATCTACTAGTTTGATATGCCTAAGAGGCTAATATATATATAATGGCAAAAAACGAGATAGGCAATGAAAAATAATGAAATTAAATGAGTTCGATAAGCCTATGAGGAGAATGAGGCCATGAAGTTGAGTAGCAATCAAAAAATGATAAATGGGTGCCAAGACGATCCACCAAAGTGGTCAAGTGATTTGAATCAAAAATAGAACCTAACATCGATTAAGATTAGTCGCGCAAAAATGAGATTGACGACTGCCAATATGCTCAAGTAGTTCTAACTCAAAACAAAGTTATAATATTGATAATGTGCTTAAGTGGTCTGAGTCTAAAATAGAGGCATAATATCAATTATGATCGGTGGACCAAAATAGATGCGTAACAATGACTACGATCGGTGGCCTGAAACAGAGGCATAATATCGATTATGATCGGTGACCAAGGATGAAAGATGCTATGAGTCCAGCTATGAGTCCAAAAAATAATATAGAAGAAGATGTGAGCCCAAAAATTATATGAAAGAGGCCTTGAACCCAAAAATAATAATCAAAGACACTTTGAACCCAAAATAATTGAAAGAGGCCTTTGAGCCCAAAATGAAATAAAACACTTTGAGCCCAAAATAATTGAAAGAGGCCTTTGAGCCCAAAATAATTGAAAGAGGCCAATGAGGCCCAAATGAAATGAAATAGTCGTATAAGCCAGAAATGATATAAAAGTGATAGAAAGTGATGAAAAATGAGACCAAATATAAAGTGATGATTTGAGACCAAAGGCAAAAGTCGAACACCAAGGCCGATAAATGTACAAAAGGACCAAAGCCGAGCCCAAACAAATGTTGAGAAGGCTAACTGAAAAACACGATCAACGAAGCAAAGATAGAGTCAAATTGGCCAAAACTGACCCAAGAATAATAATGGGACTAAAACATACAAAGGGCATGGTCAAATAAAGTCATGGAAGATCAAAGTATCATTGTTCAAAATGATCATCAACCTGGGACTAAGGAATGAAGACTACGAGGTCAACTAGATTTGTTCGGCAAAGATAACAAACCTAATTGAGGGGAATATTGATGATACATGAATTAATACCCACTGGGATGGTACTACTTGCCAAGCCTATTAAGGAAAATTGGTTAATTGTATGCATATAGTTTGGATCCTATAAAAGTCTACATATTAAATAGACCCATTTCATTTACATCAAATCAAATATAAATCACTTTTCTATCTAAATTCTCTTTCCCTTCAATCTAGTTTATGATCATTTCAAGAATCATCATTTATCTAAGGTTTATTTTATTTTATAATTTAGTGTTATTAATGATAAATGAGGTAATAGTCAAATACGACACGACATAATCATATACAGTGGAGCATAACACAACATAGAGGTACAGATTTACAGTTTTATCAATGGAGGATGCACCTCTTTGTCCAAAGAGAAAAGTTATATTTAGGTATGAAACATTTGAGAAATTTGGGCCCTGTTTAGATTGCAAACAATAGCCATTATTTGACTAGTATTATTTGGTCAACAAAAATTCATGTTTGGTTAGCAAATATTATTTGGCTATTATTTGACAAATAATATTTCACACTATTCATGTTTTGTCCGATTTATTAATCGTCCTATCCATTATTTAGATTATTCGTGTAATATTTATCATATCATATTGAACATATTTAGCAAGTAATCCCATAAAGGAAATTGAACAAACTAAAAAATTGTACAGCAGCTTTCAATTTCTATTATGTATTCGGCTAATAGAATATATTGTAATCTTCCAAACATCAACATTCGAAACTTTGACAGTGAGTATTTTAATGTTCGATTATGAAATTGAAAAATTAATTACATTCAACTAGCAGAACTTAATTAAAATTTTGAATTAAAGTAGATCAAAATTCACTTTTCTCGAAATTCGTCCTTCTTCGAGACCTTAAACCTTATTCCTTAAGCATACATAGAATTAACCCCAAATAAATCTATACACCCTACAATCAACAACTAATTTGCCATCTTTGACATACAAAACACATATTACCAGCATAAAATAAAATTCTCCCACCCAATATCCTCACAAAATCCACAACACATTTTCCATGAGAAGGAAGCACGCTCTAAGGAGAGATAAAAGGGCTCGAGGAAAGGGACAAGGTTCGTAGAGAGTTTCCAAAACCATCTATACATCAATTCATCAAAGAGCAGAGGGCAATCTATGTGGTTTATGAACAAGTTAAAGGAAAGCAGCCAATTACTAAAACTATGGAAGACGATGCCAGTGAACAAAGTTAGGAAATGAGAGTTGCAAACATGACTAAACTATGAAAAACTTGAATTTGGGAAAATGTCGTGGTGTAACTATGGATAACGGTTTGATTTCTTTAGTACTAGATCATATTAGTTTGACTACAATGTTGTTGTAATTTCTTATTGGTAGACATTGAAGTTATATGTAATTTGTTCGCCTTTGTATGCTCGATTGAAGATCGACTTCTATTAACTATTTTGGCATTGATTAATTGTACAAATTTTGGTGTTTAAGACATCTTTTGTGGGGCAATCATGTGTTTGACATTGAATTCAATCTTCTTTTAAACCAAATTCATAGAAACACATTCTTTTATTGCATTACGAATTACAATCTTTTTGGGTATAAAGAAATAGAGTTAATCTTCAAAAAGGATTCTTTATATATAAAATGTCCAAAGTGAATTCTTTCAAATTATTTTCTAGATTTGTTAGTTATATTTGTACAGTTTTCAGGGTGGTAAACACTTTGGCAAGAGGGAAAAGAGTTTTGCTGTGCATGTTGATATTGTGTACGTAGTTTGGACCTCCGTTTCTGAAACCCAACTGCTGAATACAAGGCATTGAACTCTTGCCAGAAAGGACTTCCATGAGTTTGGAAGATATCGTTCAGAGTAAAAGTAAGTCGTTCGCCTCTCTGAATTCCTCAAATTTAATATAGAAATGCAAATCTGTCATGTGTAACCCCATATCAAAATATGTGCCCATGCTGTCCAATTATTATAGTTCACTAAAATTTCTAGAATTAAAAAATAGAAAAGCAAATAATAGTCATTTATTATTTGGAATACAATTACAGCAGAAATATTATTTTGTGTCTAAATAATTATTTCATTATTTCAAAAATTAGCATTATTTCCAAAAACTATTAAAGTCAAAACCCAAATACTATTATTTGCCAAATAATGCCACATTATTTCCAATCCAAACAGAACATGTTTTTTAATTCTTTAATTTGTATTTGAAAATTTTCATTTTATGTATTGAATTTCTGGGAAAGTTTTGTTTTTACCGAATAATTTGTAGAAACCAACATATATATGGATCTATAATTAATTTTGTCGCACTATTTAATAAATGAAGCAAGTAATGAAATGATAAAATTAAGAGTAGAGGCCCCTCACCAATGAATAGGTGGTTGCTCAATTAAAAAAAAAAAGAAAAGAAGAAGCAAGTAATGGAGGGATGATTACAAGTACATTCTTATTGTTTTATAAAGTTATTATTATCAACTACTGGGATTTTATACAAATAATTTATATTTAAAATCTAGTAGGATATGTCTTTTTACTTACTTATTGAATGCATATGTTGCTACTTAATATATTTTTTGTTATATCTACTTGTTAATATTTGTTACGCAAATACTATTAATCTCAAGTCTCAACAACTATAAGCCTTTATATTATTAAAATATATGCGCTTCACTCAAAAATTATCTAGACTTAGTCATTGATGACAAGAAATGATTAGTGATTTGTTAATGTCTGTGTGAGATTTTAAAATTTGAACACAATTATGACATGATATAGTTATACGCGAACCAACACCATTGATATGTGTCGATGATCAACTTAGTGGATTTTTCAATATTTATGACATATCTCAAATAGTGCCATTAGCTACTCATCCATTTAGTCAATAACTGTTCATGAGAAAAAAATGATCAAGATTACATAGAGGTTCAATATGAAGATGCTATTATTTCTGATATTCTCTTTATTTTTTTTCAACAACCAGTAATGCAATATGCAAAGATAAATCTTGATAGTTCATGCTTATTGAGTTAAATCCTCATAGCATCAAGGAATGATTTTCCATCTAGTTCACGAGCAAAAATTTTTCTTAAATAATCCACCATATAAATTCTTCTAAAATTTGCTGGAGTTGTTGGAGTAATAAGTATTTGCTCGGTGCAGGACCTATAACTCCATGTGTATAAGAAGAATCTAGATGTCTCTTATACACATCTAGATGTGTATAAGAGACAGGTAGAGTACTAATCCATTTTATTTTATAGATCCCATTTGTCACAATCGCGATTAGTTCAACAAATACGTGTCGTGTCGTGTCGTGTCTGTCTCTTATGTCGTACCTTAAATCGAATATAGTTAGCTATGTGATTTATTCAAATACGATTTTTTATCTAAATTTTTGTAGTTGTGACAATTATCGGACGTTACCTCTATGATATCTCCGACGTTGACTACAAAAGCATTGGGAAGCGGCATAACAGGAATCCAAGCTCCATCCTTTTTTATTTGAAGGCCTTCTACCTCATTGACTTGAAGTAAAATGGTAAGCCCAACACCATCAGAGTGAGGGCACAGACCCGTGACCAGCTCTGGTTGGGGGCATGGCGGATAGTAATTCATTCTCATTGATTGTATCCCTTCTTCAAAAAGCTCAAAATAAGTCATATCATCAAGTTTCATTCCTAATGCTTTTGCCATTTGATTAAGGAGCTTGACTGCAAGGTTTCTCAATTCTAAAGAGTACTCTTCTATAGTTTCTCTGCGAAGTTCAAAAACAAACACTTAAATATAAAGTAAAGCATACCTTAATACATTAATAATGCTGAATGCTTAAAAAAGTTAACTCTAATTATTGATCCATCCCATGGAAAATGATGTTTTGAGAACATCATTTTAATGAAGCTGATTAACTCTTTTTTATAATCACATTTGGCAAGTAAGATTTATAAGAGAAAAAAGTAGGAGAAAATATTTTGAAAAGAAGAGACAGGAAAGAAATGTTTGAAGAACCATGAAGAATGAAGCGGTAAACAAGAGAAAAAACTGGCTAAGATTTATGCAGAGACTTCACAACATAAAAAGGACAAAAGGATTGAAATTCCAAGAAATTGCAAGAAATTAAAAAGAATACACAAGTCGTTCTAAGAGACAGCCCCTAACTTGTATGGTGAAGAAAAAAGCAAACTGAAGTCGGAAAAGCTTCAACTCTTGAGAGAGCTTTTCAAGACTAATTTCACAAGAAAATGAGGATGGAAGCTGAGTATTAAATGTAAAAATTTTGGAAAAGAACTTTTAAACAGTCAAAATATTACCAAATTCTATTATTGAAAATAGAATTTCTATGTATATGTGTCTGTCTATATATATATATATAATAAATATAATTGTGCATTTCAATTTTAAAATATTTCATAGTTCAAACAATTTAAAGAGTTTTAAATTAAATGTGGCTGTATACAATATAAATTTGTTTATTCAGGTTAAAAGTATATTTTATTGATACAATATTATAATAAGTTTTTTTTGAACTTTATTCATAGCATTAATATGATGTGCTTATACATTATGTTGATAGTAGCTTACATATTCATATATTTTTAGTTACATAATTGTTATCTATACATCACAAATTATGTAATCATATGTTACGTGTATTAGGTTCACCCATATTGCAGGTGGACTTGGACTCTTTTCTACTCTTCAACATGGTGATGGGTAAAGCTAGGATTCCTTAGTCTATTGACGCATTTGTTCGCCGTATCAAATATCCAATGTGTCTCGGCTACTTTCGACTACAACACATTTACAGGGAAACAAATAATACTGCGGATTGTTTAGTCAAATTAGGGAGTGTTGCGATATCTTTAGATGTTATTTATTCCTCCTCTGAAATTTCCTCCGTTTTGTTAAGAGTTCTTAGACAAGATGAGATTGGTGTCCTAGCATTAGAAAAATAAAATAACTATATGATCCTCTTTTTTCTTATTCAAACATGTAGTTTTTACGGAAAGTTATAGTTTAGTTTTTCTCCTTGTATCAGTTCTTATCATAAATAATAATTTTAGAAATAGCGCTCCTAATCAAGGTCCCGATAGTTATTTAATGGAATTTAGCCCAATATTAATGCCCAAATAAAAGAAAGATTAATTTATCATTCAAATAACCATTTTGACAGACAGATCACTTTAGCTATTATCGACATCTACTTTTATGTATATTTATCCTAACTATTATTCTTGGTTTCAATTATTTGTGAAGGCATTTCTTACGTTGCAATTACATGTTTAGTGCCTCATGGGCTGCCACACGAAAAATCTTATATTCACGGTAAAATTAGTATGAAATGACCAAAATACTCTTGCCCATATGTTCTTATGCCTAGAATGTCCTTATCTACCATGAAGGCCAATTAGAGAGGCAGGAGTATTCTGGTCATTGAACACTAATTTTGAACTATAGCAATAACATTTGCCTATTATATAACTATATGGGCAACAAAATTTTCGAGTGGGTGTTCTAGAGAAAAATAAATTACTAATAAATCTTTTCTTGATATATCAATTAAAATACAATAAATAATCGAATCATCGCACTCAAGTAATCTCTTAATAATTAATTGAGTTCAAATCATAAAATGGATTAGTACTCTACCATGCATGTGTGTATTGGTGTTTTGTGTACCTACACTGAATGGAACAGGAAGCTTGGGAAGTAAATGTGGTTTTCTCAAATGAGTTGGCAGGGTAAATATGGCAAACACTTCAGCCCAGTCAAGTATTTGTTCGTCTGATACAACTCGATGCTTGTCCATACACTCTACATCTCCTGGTTGTTGTCCAAATTTCATCTTTTCGTCCATGGATTCTGTATAAAAAACAGATCTCTGATGAGTATAAGCATCGACAGACGAAATTGTCACCAGAGACGATTAATCATGGAGTGAGTTGTTCGTTGGTGGAACCCGAACTATTTAATTCTTTATAATTAAATCTAAAATCTAACTCTGTCAACAAAATTAATGTATCTAGGATGCGTAATCTACAACTATTGTTGATGAAAGTGAATAGATTATCAATAAAATGGATGAGGAAGGTGATCTATTATGATTATGAAACGAATTATGAAATGGATTAGGAAGATGATGCATTATTTGATGAATGTCTATTTATAGAGAATGAGATATATAGAACTTGTGTGGATGTCATTGAAGATGTTCCACATCAATTTTAGTGATAATTTGTTCACCTCCATCAACTGGATCACACACGCTGGATCCGTTAATTTTGTTGATAGAGTTAGATTTTGGATTTAAATTGGATGAATTAGACAGTTTCAAGTGCAAAATGTCCAGAAAAAATATGTATATATATTGCAAATTAAGATGTGTACAAGAGACAGGTCTATGTGTGTACATAATTCTTGTTGTCTGTTTCATTAAAAGTATCATACTTTCCATTTTGGGATGTCTCAAAATATTTTTTATCTTAACAAAAGTCAATGGAATCTTCTATCTCTTTTCTCATTATTTTCCTCCCTCTACTTTTTGATAATGCTATATTCAAATTTAAATTTTAAAATTTAGGGGGCACAATTGGAAAGAAAAGCACTGATATCACAATCAAACGACTATTCTTAATAAGTAGGATTCTTGAAATAGGATAAAAAATATGAGACGGAGGGAGTATTAAGTTAAAGAATATTATGTTTTGAAATAGGACCTTGGGTAAAAACCGAAAAACAAATAGTTTCATTTTTTATTTTTTTTTTGAGAACGAATAGCTTCATCTGTTAGGTAGTACTACACAAGGAAACTAGGAAGGTTACATTTTATAACATTTCACCAAGTTATAAACTTTTATAAATACTTATTTTTTATTTTTAAATTTTAAATATGACCCCATCCTTATTTTTGGACACTTATTTCTTTGGTACTATTACTACTCAATAAACAAATAGACCAACCTATGGAAGAAGCCCCATTCTTTGCATGCAAAATCCAACTTTTCAAGCTCTGTATTCACTAATTCCTCGGAATTAAGCAAGGCTTGCATGTCGATCACAGGGATTTCTTTTGCGGAAACGCGATTAATTTTAGTTGCATCAGGTCGTGTGTACCGGGGTGGAACTGATTCAAATTTCTCCTTAGCCAACTCCTGAACATAGGGTACTTTTAGAGAGCTTCCGAACTTTAACATATCAGACTCCATGTTTGTGGTTTGAGTAAATCTGTGGCAATATATATATTGCTACGGAGCGCAAAGTGCTAGCTTTTATAGACCACGGATTAATGTATAAACAAATAAACTAAATGATATTTGATGGGGGTCACACTGTCAAAATGGTATTAATGTGATGTTATCTGTTTGGAACAATTCAGTAATGGAAGTCAAAAATTTCATGTTATCCATAACCCCATTTCATGTTTTTATCGTGCGCAAATGCAACATTTGAGTTTTCTAATCATAACAGCATCTCAAGCCACTATCGTGCGCAAATGCAACATTTGAGTTTTCTAATCACAACAGTCAAGCCACTCCTATTGGCTGGCTGCATTTGACTTTTATATCGACATCACAGTCTTAGACTCCATGTTAGTTTGTGGTTTGTGTAAATCTCTGGCAATGTATTGCTACAATGCACAAAGTGGAGAGTTTGTAAGAGCAAGAATTAATGTCTAATAAACTACGCATCAAATAATGTGATGTTATTAAAAAAAATAATAACGGGATGTTATCTGTTTAGAATAATCAATGTCTAAGCAAATAAATTACGTATCAAATTAATTATCTGTGATTTTTGACTAATGCACATTCAAAAATTTGACTTTGATTATATTCACAACGAACAAGCCTCCCCTAATCACGAAAAGAAAATTCAATCTTCAAAAAGTAAAAATAGAATTTTATACAAGAATAAGGTGTTAGAATAAGTGGACACAATAACAATGTGTCGAAACTGGAATAAAGAAAATGTAATCTCACTTTTCTTTAAGGTGATTTCACCCCAATCCATTGATGCAACTGGGTCATTGGGTAGTCACTCTTCAGGATATAATGGCAACCTCGGTCGCATACATTTGTAGAAAAGATTTCGAACCTAACACAGGACTACTCAATACCAAAGAAAACAAAAAGCGAGACAGAAGAGCTTTCGGTGTTTTAAAGAATTCCTCAAGGCTCATATTTATAGTGAACAGTTCGACTAGAATTCGAGTGTAATTAATCTATATCGAGATAAAACATAGGAATGAAATAGTTTCCTAACTCAAGTGAACACCTAAAGAGCAATATGAACATTAGTGTGAATACAAATGAGTAATGCGAACACCGAAATCGGGTAGAGTTTTACAAGTAGAGTACCATACGAAATTGGAAAGCAAAGACAAATAAGAAGCCTAACAAACCAAAAATATAGGAAGGAAAAAAAAGTAAAAGTAAGAGTCTAATGATTCATATGTATACGCCACACTGTGCTGCACAGCGCGAGCCGAGCACGAGTTTGTGTGGTACAAGAAATTTTCCCAAAGCACTAACCATACGTAGCTTAAACTCCCAACTAGTGCTGTCCAAAGACAAAATACCAAACACACATAAGATGAAGAAATCCTCCACAAGTTCGAATATAGGATAAATGGTTTTCACAACGAAAGGAACAAAAAGGAGAGAAACCAAAACTTTTAAATAAATATATTTTGGAGACAAAATTCAACAATCCCCACATGACTCATAAATACAAAAGTGGTATTGAGTAAAAAAATCTAACATATAAATGACAATTTCTTGTGGATTTGAATCGCACTTAGTGCATTCAACATAAAAAGATACAAAAAATAGGTGACCAAAGTTTTGAATCTTCTTCCTTAATGCACACTTTCTACAGCTGAGTACATGTTCGATTTCAATCCATTGTAAACTCTTGGTTTGATGCCTTTTGGGTTATGCACCTTACTTGTATATTCATAAGTGCTCTAGACATATACCTATTAATGGTCTCATAAGAAGCGGCCTCAACTTCCGCACTCATATAAGTGATCTTATCAAGTGTGTACTGCCACACACTACCTAAAAAGGATATAAATTCATTAAGAGTCATCGACACAACCCTCATAATATATAGACAACAAGAATTATGTACACCATAGGGAGACCACATATGATAGAGCAAATTGTATATCTCTGTGACTTGTTATTACCCATTGAACTTACTTCATTGGATCTCCAATATTGTAAATTGGGTTGCCATCACATTCAATGGGTATCATCAACGGGCCCATGTCCTGTCCTTCTCGATATATCTTAGACCAAATTTCTATTTAGTCCATTAGTCAAAGAGTCAGCCAAATTTTTTTCGGAGCTCATAAAGTCCATAGCTATAACCCCCATTTCTCTCAAATGGATATGTCGCCTATTCTCCTTATAGAATTTTCTTTTGACTCTAGCAATCATTGCCTGTGATTCACAAGGCAAAGAAACAGAAACATAGGTTTTGGCTGTTGCTAATTCAAAAGGATGTCAATCAATAAATTACGAAACCACTCTACTCCGAACATGCCAATTCTAAAGTAATGAACTCAGATCCTATGGTAGATTTAGCATTACCTATTTGCTTAGGTAATTTTTAATAGTTATCACATCCAGCAAGTGTAAAGACATAACCACTTGTGGAGTTAGGCTTGTCATTATCACACATCTAATTAGTATCACTATAAGTTTCTAACACAAAAGGACTACTAGGAAAATAAAGTGTTGGATACATGGTGCCTTTTGAATATCTAAGCAATTTAGATAATACATTCTAATAACTCTTGTCATGATTATGTCTGTATCTACTCAATCTATCAGCAGTGCATGCAATATCCGGCAAGTACAATTCATAAAATACATATACTTCTAATAATTTTAGCATATTCAGTTTCTAAGATACTATCATCTTTATTCTTTCTCAAGTGTACACTTGAATCATAAGATGTACAAACAAAATTTAAATCAAAATGGTTAAAAAAAAATTTGATTTTAGGATTTTTTCAATATAGTGTGATTGAGAAATCATGAAATCACTGTTAATTTTAGTCAATTTAAGATCCAAAATAACATTAGTTCTACCCATGTCTTTCATATTAAAATTCGAATCAAGGAAAGACTTGATTTGTTTAACAACAGTTTTATCAATTCCAAATTTAAGTATGTCATCAACGTATAGGTATATCAAGGCTCAAACATTTTCATGGAATCTACTATAGACACATGTATCAAATTCATTTACTTTAAAGCCATTAAAAAAAGAATCTTATCAAATTTTAATGTCATTGTTTAGGTGTTTGTTTTAAATTGTACATGGATTTAGCAAGTTTACACACTTTATGTTCTCGTCTTTTAACAACTAAACCCTCAAGTTGATACTTGTATATTTTCTCATATAATTCACCTTATCGAAAAATAAAAGAAAAATAGTTTTCACATCTATTTGATGCAAAATAAAAATTTATATATGGAAGCAATAGCAATAAGCAACACATTAATGGTAATGATTCCGGTGACTGGTTAATAATGTCAAAGTAATAAATGCTTTTTTTTGTGTATGTCCCTTGACTACTAAACATTCTTTAAATTTATCAGTAGGACCATCACACATTAACTTCTTTCTAACAACTAATTACACTCGATGGGTTTATACCTTCTAGGCAAATCTACCAAATGTCCAAGTGTGATTATTCATTATATATTCAAGTTCATTTATAACTGTATCTTTCCAAAGATTAACTCTATTGAATTCATTGCCTCTTTATATGCTTTTGGATTTTCTTTAGTTATGAAAGCAGTTATAAAATCAAGCCCAAAATTAGTTTCCACTCTAACCATTTTACTTCTATCAATTCTTCAGTTTCTTGGTTTTCATGTTTTTCTATATCTTAGATTTCTTGAGACAGAGTTTTTACATAATTTTTTGTCATTGGAAAAAACATTCTCAAAAAATTCAGCATTTATAGTTTCCATAACATGATTAGACTCCAAAATCAATGGATTGAGACTCGGGAATGGATCTAGAACTATTTTTTAGTGTGGGCACAAATAATAACAGTACATATTTTTAGTCCTTAGTAGCGCATGTTTTTCTTTTATCTTTTATAACACCAATTTTCTATGTCAAAATTTTTTCACATGATCAAATAATCAAGATAAAACTTTCAATTTTCAAACTTAAACCCCAATGATAAAAGTGAAATTTAATCACTAAGTCAAACAACTAACATTTTATTATCAAATATTTTAGATTTTTACTTGCCAACCATAAGTAGTTCAAATGAAAAAATTTATTTTTTTGGTTAGTTGGGGCACCAAATCGATTAAATATTACATTTTACAAAAATACTTCTATTCAAATATACTATTTTTATTAGTCCATTCGGTGCCCCCACTAGAATAAATGTGGCTACACCACTGCCAAGAACCTATATGCAGTACTATGATGTGCATACTCAATGAAAATGTTGTTAATAATTTTATGGCCAATTTTACCAAGGATATCCCCAACACTTTGAGATATCGGAGATTAGGAGCATAATCTTTCCACAGTTCATAAGGAGTCTATAAATTTTCTTGTGAGGTATTCTATCTTTCGCAGCATGGTAGTAGGTAACTCAAAGCATTTTAACATTGCATTTACCATGTCCTTAAGAGTCGTACTTTTCTTCTCTGTAACCCTATTAGATTGAAACGTGTAAGATGAAGTAGTCATATGAATTATTCCATTTTGTTAACAAAAATTCTTGAGCATTGTAGAATCATATTGACCACCTCTATCAAACCTAAGTCTTTTAATCTTTTTCTCAAGCTAATTTTCAACTTCATTTTTAAATTTAATGAACAATTTTTCAACTTCATCTTTTTGACTTGGAGATATAATTTAGTGTATCTTGAGTAATCATTAATGAATATGATATAATAATTCTTTCCACATTTGCTCATATTATTTTTAAAGTCCTTCCTATCACTGTGAATTAATTCTAAAAGACTGTTCTTTCAACAGATTTCCTAAAGGGTTTTTTTTATGATGTTTAACTTCCACGCAAATTTCACAGTTTGTAAGCTTATGATTAGTTAGATTAGGAATAAAGTTTTAACTTTCCATTCTCTTTATAGAGTCAACATTCACATGTCTTAATTTAGAATGCCAAATATTAATAGAATCAGCAATATAAACAAAAGTAGCATTCTATTAATTTTATTGCAAGTATACAAGGTTAACTATATAATGGAAGTAGGGGTCGAACCCACAAGGATTAGTTTAACAAATACCAGCTATATGGTTTAAACGCCATTCGAAGAATCAACAAAGGAGGAGATTTAATTAAACTAAAATAAAATTAAAGACTTTAACTAATGAAAATAATGGATTAGGATTAAGACCAACCAATTCCTGATTTTGATTAATTCATTCAATTAATTGGTCGAATTATAATGCATTGAAGCTCAATTCCCACTTTTCAACCCAACCCTAATTCCTCACGCAATTCGGTCATATCATATTAATTAACATAGGGATAGATTCCTCTGTGTCCTAGATTAATCAACTCAATCCTATCTGATTAGAATTATCATGAACTAACTAATTAATTCAGCCACTTTGATCTCGAATTAAATTAGTTTATTAATTAGCATGGGTTTATAAAGGGTTGACAAGTCTAAAATTAGCTTTATTTTTGTGTGTTTTTCTATTAAATTTTGGCATATCTAGTTCCATTTTTTTGTGTTTTAGGGGTAAATATGTAATATTTAAGAATTTAGAGTTGTCGTGTTAGTTTTTATCGTTTTTATAGTTAAATATGTGTTTTTGTTGGGCATATTATCTATTTATATGATTTCGTGTGACGTGCAGTGAGTGAGGTGTAAAAGGTCATTTGGCAGCGAGGGAGAAGTCTAGAAGTGCAAAAATGAGAATCCAAGTGAGCTATGATGCGGCTAGTATCGAAGGATGCACCGCTGATAGTGGTTGGCTCCCTGTTAGCAGCTAAAGAGCTAACCAAGGCATGCTTAACCACTGCGGGTCAGCGGTTGACCCAGTTAGCCCATGGGCCTTGCCACATTATATATAAATATTAGTGATTTTTATACTAGAAAAGAGATCGACTCTCAAACTTTTACTTAGGGTTTTATTCAAAGGATTTGAACGACAATTAGGTTAATGGATTTTTCAATTCCTTCGACCAAATCTCAAGTTGTGGATCATTCAAACTATTAATTTTCAACACTTTTGCAATTCTTTTAATTCCGGTATTGTATTATTTATTATTTTGTTATCGATTGCTTTATTTAATATTGTTCATCACTTCAAAATGTTTACATTCGATTCTAATAGTTTATTTCCGTTTCTGCATATCATGAGTTGCAAAATTAGTGAGGGCTCGGGTACAGCTGATGCAATCAATCATGTGAAAATCAAATTGGAGGTTAATCATTAAAAGTTATGATAACCGGCTAATAATTAACATAAATAGACAATTCAAGGGAGTAGTTAACCCTTATTTTGGTTTGATTGAATGAGGAGATAAGGGATTTTGAACCTTTTTTTATAGACTGTTGTTAATTTATTGGATTAATTAATCTAGTTCTGGTTGATAGATTAAATTAGTTGATTCACTGAGTTTCTCGGAATGAAATTTGAATTCCAAACAATTAATGACTCAAATTAATTAGGTAGGTCAGTAAAAGGTTTCATGACCCCACTTAAATTAATTTAAAGGGATTCAATTATCGAAAGTTTCAAGGTTGGGTTGAAAAATAGTAATAGAATCACCATTAATTATAATCCAATTAATTGATAGACCTGCTATTTGATTGACCCTAGATGATTGCTAGCCTTGCATTCAACCCGTCTTAGTCATTACTGCTAGTTCCTTCAATTTAATTGTTTTCTTAATTGTTTTGTTCTTCTAAATTGTTCTTGCATAACTTTATTTTTACTACCAAAAACATTACAAATTGGTCATCTAAATAGAAGTTGAACTAGACTTTCAATACTTGCAACAGTCATCCTGGGATCAACCCTTGCTCACCCTAATTCATTATACCTGGATAACTGTATACCTGCAGAATTGGTGTGGGATAAGGAATTTAAAACCTGCCCAGCACGTCTTAAGTTTTTGGCGCCGTTGCCAAAGATTTATTGTGGCAATATTGAGATGCTAAAAGAGCTCCTAATTTAGACTTTTTATTTTTCTATTATTTCTCTTTTATTGTTACTTTTTCGTAAGCTATTTCTTCATTTATTTTTACTAGTTATTGTGTTATTTGAAGCGGTGCTCATAACAGTTTCTTTGTGCCTATAGTTTATGTATAGGTCTAGTTGAACTTTAGTCAAGTTTGATCCAGAAATAGACAAAATCTTTAGGCACCGAAGAAGACAAGCTTTACAATAGTAGGTAGATATGACCAATGAAAGGGATCCTTGTTAACCTATGAGAGGGCAAGAAGTACCACCGATTAACTGTAAGTGGATAGAAAATGATGAGGAATATGAGAATAATGGTTAGAACATGCTTCTACTGGACAATAGACCATTGGGAGACATATACCTAACCTACTTTTGGAAGATCACAATCTAGTATTGTACCGCCTCCCATCCAGGCAAATAATTTTGAAATTAATCCAGGACTAATATCCATGCTTCAGCAGAATGTAATGTTTTTAGGATTACATACTGAAGATCTAAACCGCCATTTGATGAACTTCAATGAAGTTTGTGATACTTTCAAATAAAATGGTGTGTCGTTAGATGCCTTCAATTTAGACTATTTCCTTTTTCTTTGCAAGATAAGGCAAAGTTATGGTTGGAAGGGTATAAATAGGGAACTTTCACAACATGGGATAGATTGGCACAAATTTTAATTTCAAATATTTTTCTTCATCTAAAACAACTAAGCTAAGGAATGATATTACTTCTTTCACTCAACATCTTGGAGAAAACCTTAGTGAAGCTTGAGAAAGGTATAATGATCTTCTTAGTAAGCGTCCACATCATGGGTTACCCTTATGGATGCAAATGGATAAATTCCACAACGGGATGCTTCAAGAAACTCGTGAGTCGGTAGACGCTTCAACAAATGGATCCCTAATATTGAACAAGATACCTAAGGAAGCTCAAGAGCTATTGGATATAATGTCCAATAATTATTTCAATCTTCAGTAGCCCAAAGCCACGAGCTAAGAAGGAGAGTGCATGAGCTGAATGATTGGGATGCCATGGTGGCTAGACAAGAGACGACAACTAAGCAAGTTGAGTTGTTGACCAAGCAATAGAAGGAGATGAAAGTCAAGACAATGACTACGACGCAGTTGTTCATTTGTAATTTTTGCTTAGGTGACCATCCTAAGGGCAAATGTAGTGTACTAACAATATCTTATTCTTCTTTTGCTAGACATGAACAAGTGAATTACATGGGAAGTCAAGGATGTCATAATCAGAACCAATACACAAATTAGAACAATGCCTTCAATAACACATATAATCTAGGATGCAGAAATAACTCAAATTTATCATAGGGTAATAAGAAAAATTAGAATTCAAATGCTCAATTCCTCCATTTAAGCAGTATCAATCTCAACAAAATCAAGTGCAAGCACTTCCACCCCAGCAAGAGAAAGAAAGTTAGCTAGAAAAGACTCTTGCACAGTTTATCCAGTTCAATACGGAAACAATGAAGAGTCAAGTTGCTCAATAAAGAATAGGAAGACTCAAATGTGGTAGTTGGCAAGAACTATAGCAGATAGGCCACTTGGCACATTGCCAAGTGACATTATCGCAAGCCCTAAGGAGCATGTAAAAGCAATAACTTTGAGGAGTGGTAAAGCTGTAGGAGTAGAAGAGAAAAAGAGTGAACCTGAAAGTGAGCAACAAGAGAAAAAGGAGGAAAACAATAAAAATGCTAAGGTAAAGAACAACGGGTCACAAAAGTACAAAATTTCTTCGAAGAGGGAACCAGAAGTCCACATTACCTATCTATCAGTTTGAATTCCATTCTCAAGTAGACTCAAAGGTGAAGATGATGCAAAGAAATTCAAAAGATTCATCGAGACCTTCATCAGAAAAGGTAGAAATGAACATACCCTTCATGGAAGCACAGGAGAAACATGCCCAAATATGTCGAATTCATGAAGCAAAGTTGACAAACAAGAGAAAACTATTGGGAGATGAAATTCTGTGCCTAATTGAAGGATGTAGTGCAATTATTCAGAAGAAGATACCTCCAAAGCTTAGAGTTCCTGGCTTGTTCTCAATCCCATGTACTGTTGGAAGAGTTTAATTCGAGAGGGCTTTGTGTGATTTAGAGGCATCCATCAACTTGATGCCTTTTTCTATCTACAAGAAGCTCAATGGTGGGGGAACAAAGCCTATAGTGTATCCCTCCAATGAGTAGACCAAAGTGTGAAATCTGAAGGTATTGTAGAATATGTATTAGTGAATGTGGAAAGTGTTAGCTACCTTTAGATTTCATCATCTTGGACATGGAAGATGATAAAGAAATACCTTTGATTCTTGGATGAATATTCCTAGTTAAGGGACGGGCATTAATCGATGCCCAAGAGGAGAAGGGATGGTTACAATTGAGAGTCGATGATCAGACTATTAATTTCTCTGTTTTTAATTTTTTCAAACTTTCCGCTATTTATGATGATTTAATGATAGTGGATATAACTAAGAATCTTGTTAATGATTTTTGCATGAATAATTCTTCGCAGCTTCCTAGGCAAATGTTCCATATGGACAAGTAAAAATGATCTTTTCTTGGTCTTCCGGGGTTATGACTATTTGAAAATAACCCGAATAACCATCTAGAAAATAGTAAAATACATGCCTCGAAAGGCATTCCAATATTTGATCAATAAAAGAGATAGGAAAATGATCTTTTCTTGTGGCCTCATTTAGTTTTTGAAAATCAATACAAAATTACCACCGGGTTATAATTCTAGAAGGTATCAATTCATTACTTTCATTAGAAATAACCGTCATCCTCCCTTTTTTTAGAACCACTTGGGTTGGACTAACCTAATCACTATCACTTATGGGATAGATAATCCCAGCATCAAGTAATTTCAAAACTTAGGTTACTTTCTTGACCACTTCTTTCAAAATAGGATTCAAACGTTTTTGAGGTTTCCTAGAAGTTTTGAAATCATCATTCAAAATAATTTTACGCATGCAAATTGTTGGGATTATCCCCTTTATGTAATTAATGCCCCACCGAAGTGTCGTTTGGTATTTCCTTAAAATTTTGGAGAGATTTCATGAGCAAACAGGTTGTCCAGATGGAAGTGTCTCACTTCATATTCATCAGGCAAAAATTTGATGACACTCTCAATCAATACATCAAGTGTTTTAATGATAAAGCTATGCAGATACAAGATATTGATGAGACATTAATAACTGTTACATCTTAGTAGAATTCAGGTGCTTTAAGTCATGAATTAGCATCGAAAACACCTAAGACCTTCAAATAATTCCTTGAGAGAGAAGAAAGGCATAGTCGAGGAGAAAAGTCTAACCGAACAAAGAGAGAACTCTATATGACTATAAACAAAAGGTCAAAAGGATAAATGAGGATGCTTCTGATAATTCTCTCAACATAACCTTTGATAAAGAAGAAACAGTAAATTAGCTTACTTATACCAGCCAAAACTACAAACTAGTTGATGGAGCAATATTTTTAAACCTGGTCGAACCATAATTTTTCCTGGTGAGGAGTTCTCTCCTCTAATTTCCCTCATAGAGAATTTTTTTTCCAAATTAAGAGCAATGGAGTATTTTAATCACCACCATTAATGAAAGTCAAGCGGCACAAGACTGCCAATAACTTTCAACAAGTTGATCTAAACTAATAGATAGTTGCTAATAACAACAGATCCCCTCAACCCTACAATAATCAGTATCAATATCGAAGAGAGAATAATAATAGGAGGCCCATCAAAAGATGATGATGCAGTTGTTGTAATGAATGTGACAACTGGTGGGCCGTAAGGAGGAACTTGACAAAGCTTGAGAAATATATATCTGGTATGATCTTGAAGATGAAGACTAAGTGAAAACATGTCCATTTCCTACACTTACAATGATCTAGTGCTGAGAAGATTCTCGCCTAGATAATGTCTCATGCAGATGTTATTACTATCCTTGTAAACGTAGATGACTACCAAGTTCATAAAGCATTTGTCGACTCTGATAGTTTGGCTATCATAATCTACCTGAACTCCTGCAAGTGAACAGGGATTGGTAATTATCATATTTAGTCCGTTTGAACAACATTGGTCGGCTTCATGAGGGAATTCAGTGATTACAAAGGGGACCGTACTTCTACCTTTAACACTTGGTGAACCTTCTCGAAGCCAAATAGGAATGATTAATTTTACCATTGTCAATAAGTTGAGCTCCTACAATGCAATCTTGGACCGACATCTTTGTATGCCTTCGTGATTTTGGCTTCAGTTTTTCATTTAGGTATAAATTTTGCATGAGTGATAGATCCGAACATTTAATCTAAGGGAACCAGTAGGAGGCCCAAGAATGTTATATGATGTTCCTCAAGAGCAAAACTCAAACAATGAAAATTGAGACATTGCTAGTTGAGGTATCCAGTCAAGAGAAACCGATCGTTTTTATAACATACCTCACAAAAATGGGAAAGTTAAAATGGAATTACATCGGAGATGCTGGTGAAATAGATATCCTTTGATATGATGATATTGGAAAGAAAGCTTAAGATTCGCATACTTTTGCCTGCAAAACGAAAAGTTGAACTAGCTCGATTTCTTTACGAGTAAAAAGGATGTCTTTCCTGGTCGACGGTTGACATGCTCTGGATACCGAGGGAAATTGTAGAACATAAGTTGGGGATCATTCAAGGGACCAAACCAATCAAACCAACTTCATTTTGATCCTTTCTAATTTTCTCAACCATCATCAGGTCTTCATTTTCTTTCTCATTTCTAACTATTATGTCCTTTGAGATAGCCTCTCTCCTTAATTCATCTCTATCTTGATTCGGGTTGAAGCAACTAGGCTTATCCTCAATAGCCTTCCCTATCATCCCAGCGCCTGAATTTCCTTTCTCTTTAATTCAGAAGCCAGTAGCCATAACCTTTCTAACTTCAACTTCTCCAACCCAATTACTAAATAGTCACCTTTCCCAATTGCTAATTCAATTCCATTATCCTTATCTTTCTCATCCCTTCTCACAGTTTTAGCCTCAGCTATTGTCCTCAATTCTTCTGGTTGTTTCCTCTCCCTCCATTTTTGAGGACTTTTTATTTTGTTAGCTTTTAGCCACACTCCAAACAGATTTAGCTTTCCCCCTCCCAATTATATCTTTTTCTCTGGCGTAGCTTCTCTCATTATGTCCAATTATTTCACACTTGTAGCAAAAATTAGGACATTTTTCATACTTTAATTCTACCCACCTGGTCATATTATTGAAATTTAGCATTGTCTCTCTCATAAGTGGTTGGTTCAAATTAATTTGAACTTTATATGTCTTCCTTCCTAAATTACCCTCATTATTAGGGATAAAAACATCAAGAGATCTCCCAAACAAATCCCCAATCATCATACCAATCCGTCTATTAAGCCAATGGACAGACATGTTCCAAATTTGAATCCACAGTTCAGCTTTGCTAAAATTAGTATCATAAAAAGCTGTTCTTCAATGCATGGCTCCTACTTCTTTACAAGCAGCAACTGATTGTCAATCGTCCATGGTTTCCCTTTCAGAACTCTGTCCAATTCTGCCAAGTTATCAAAAAAAAATTGGAAATTGTTCTCCCCTAATTCTATAACCTCTAGATTTTTAGGATAACCCCCCATCTTTGGGTTGTGAAATTTTTAACCCCAACAAAATTCATAACTCTTTCCATAATGATCTTCCCTATTAGGCATTTATCATATTTAGCAACATTGTAATCAACATATTCCTCTCAAAATTTCACTCCAACTTGTTCTTTTTTTGAAAGCACAAACTTTTCAAAGCTCTTTACCAGTTCTTCAACAATGAGCAAAAACACAAAATATTAAAGAAATAACCCGGACAATATAGACAAAAGGAAAACAACACAGTAGACTTGTAATGAAATAGACAAAGAAGAAACCTAATAGAACAAAATGATAGAAACTAACACAGAAATTTGTGTGTTTATCAGACATAAAGCTATCACCTGCTGGAAAAAAAAAGAGAACAAAGAAACAGATAGCAAGAAAAAATCCTTGAAAGTTTTAAACATCCAAAGAAATTAGTTAAGAGCCTTAAACAACTTTAAATATAGATAATAATTCACCTACCAGAGTCAACATAATCAGGACCACCAACAGCTATTAAGAATACCTGTTTGTCCCATTAAAAGCCTACAAATTCTGTTAAAGCAATGTTAAGATATTGTTGATGAGGTATAGTGGCAGAGAAATCTAGTAGGGCTATTGTAACTTTAAATTGTATTTGCAAGTGCACGAATCAAACTGTAGTGTAGTAATGGCAAATACGAGGTTGAACCCACAGAAACTTGTGATTCTAGGAAACTAATTAAACGTAACTAATTAACACTAAAAATAAAACTAATTACTATAGAAAACTTTAATGAGAGAATCTAACTTGAACTAACACAACTAGAGAAAAATAATCGAACCAATAAGAAAGATTTATTGAATGACTAGCAACCTAGGAAGGAACTTGAAATCCACACTCAGCAAATTATGGGGGGAAAAGTACATCGATGATCATTGGGAAAATCTAAATTATGCACCTACTTGCTTAAACAACTTAAAATCAAATCATTAATTGTATCCACAAAAAAAGTGAATCACAATTAATATCCAATCTCAATGTAAATAGTCAAAACCAAGCATTCACATTAAATATTTCAAATAAAGAGAATACCTTCTTCAATTAAACTCATATATGAAATACTCCATCAATCGGAAGGTAGACACAATAATATTTCAAGCACAAGTCACTTCACATAGGTATAATCCCACAATTTATTGAAGTTTCATCCTCATCTTAGGAGGAAAAATTTACTCCTTAAACATCATAAAAATTGCAAAATACAAAGTGCTAAACAAAGCCATAAACATGAAAGAATTAAGGAAAATTAAAGAACAAGAAAGAGAACTAGAAGAGCATCCAAATAAGCTTTCAAGCTCTCGGTTCTGTCCACCGCTCTCTCTTCTCCTTATCATCTAGAGTTGCTCGTCTTTTTTTCACCCCTACTTTCTTGTCTTGAAGTTGCCCGTCATCTCACTTTTTTGTTTTTTTGTTGTTGTTGTTGGGCTCTTGCCACTTCCTCCTTATGGGCTTCATTTTTCTTCCTCTGAAGGCTGAATTTTGTCCATTTGGGTCCAATTTTAGCCCCTCTGTATTTTTGTCTTGTTGGTCTTCTTCTTTTGGGCTTCTAAATTTTATTTTCAGCCTCTTAAAGTAGGTCTTGTTGCAACAGATACTTGTCCATGAAAAGTTATAGGAATTGGGCTAGATAAGTATGATCCAAATTTCGTATTCAAAGTACATAACTCTTACAATTAATCATCATAGAATTTATTAAATAACCAATAATTATAACTAATCACAAGATAACCCAATATTCTTGATATATCGTTATTTGCTCCTAACTAACACCAAAATAAAACCCACAAATGCAAGTTAAAGTGTAAAAATTTTGCAAATTATCATTTTATCAAACACACTTTTCTCTAAACCCACACTGTGCTAGTCCTCGAGCAAAGTAAATTAATGGCACAGATACTTCATGTTAACTTTCACTTAGCATATCTTAACAATTGTCTACATAGTAATCAAGAGTCAAGACATCATCAATCAAGCAGTCTCATAATTCAAATATTAATAAAAACTAAATCATGAAATCCAAGGTGTGTGTGTGTGCATAGCTATAAAAAATAAAAAATAAGCTCAATTACCAAGACACTCAATTCAAAATTATGCAGACTCCTAAAATTTTGCTAAACACTCTATAGCCTACTCTTGTTACAATACTCCACTAATATTGACAATCAATTCAATTTAAATTAAGTAGGACTTTTAAAGTTTGTAACGTTAGGCTACGGTATTGGCTAACAAACAAAGGGAATGGACAAGATCAAAGAAAATAAAAAAGCTTTAAATTAATGGTGCGCACAATAAAGCAAAACTTCTTCTTAAATAATGAATAGCACTACATGCTCACAACCCCACAAAAGCTTAGACAATAAATTGCCCATAAACAATTATACTAGGACCAAAAAGACACCTTCTTTTTTCCACAAATTAACCAATGCACTAATTAAGCAACTTCATTTTGCAATTTGCTGTCTTAATTTTTTATTTTCATTCTTTCTTCGGACAACTCCTTTCTTTCTTTCTCAAAATTGAACATTTTTTACTTTTTTCATTTCCTCTATATGTTTTCTTGTTTTTTTTTTCCTCACACCCCTTTCAGGCCCATAAGTGTTCACCATTTTCTTCAAATCAATTAGTGCATTTCATTTAACCACCCCTCAATCCTTATATCCCTTCCAACAAACATAAATGTGCAATAAATCTCTTTAAAGAACATTTTGGATTGTAAAAATAAGAACATTTGTCTCATATGGGTGAATAAATGAGTTTTAAAGAAAAGAAGTTGAATGGTGGTTCTCTCCATTCATTCAAATAAGGCTAAAAAAAGGGTGCAAAGGATAAAAATTTAAAAATGGGTTAGCTTGAAAGCATGCTCAAACATCCAAAGAAAGCTTTACTATCATCTTTAAATCAAATCGATTGTCCAAAACTTTCACTTCAAAAATGTAATAAAGTAAGTGTCTAGGGTGCAATTAGTAGTTGAGTCTACAAAAGTATCACTATGTGTCAAGATAAAAATAATTTTGGCAATAAGTGCATGAAAATCTCAGAAATGTTGAAAGGCAAACATTAACACTGAATACTTAACTACTCAATCAAGAAACGACTCATACTCTTAAATTACTAGGTAAAACAATCAAAGAAACATACTAAACAAACGAAAATTTTCAACTTTAGTTCTTAGACCAAAAGGCTCTCACTGAAAGGAAATTCTTAAATTTAACAAAATATACCAACACAACTAACATAAACTAAGACAACTTCCCACCCCACACTCAAAAGTTAACATTGTCACCTTTTTCATCGGCATACATAAAAAACACAATGTTATAGAAATCAAAACACAAGGAGGTAAAGAAAACTCCATTGATTTTTGCACCATGTTTATTGGCTTTATCCTTGAAAATCTATTGATAGGCTGTTCAACAACTCGGATATGACACTAGGCTCTTATTCCTACAAAACATAAACACAATTGAATAACAAAATTAGGCATTCAAGAAACTAACAAAAACAAGAAAATCAAGGAATTAAAAATTCCAAAAATATTCAGGAAAAAACTTAATCCCTTAAAAGACCAAACACAACACAAACACTACAAATCGTGAAAAATCACAAATCAAAACGAAGTTTCCACCCCCAAACCTAAACTAAACATTTTCCTCAATGATAAAAAAATGATAATAAAATTGACAAGGAAAGGTAAGGGGTAGAAAAATACAAAAGCACCAAAAACTTATAGGGAGCAATAACTAAGTGGCCTTATAGAAGTGCTATGTTTAACGTCTTCAACTAGACCAAATAAAGGTGTAATTTGATAGATAGGATCCTCAAGAGGCATATTATCAAAATATAAATTCTTTCATTCAAGATATAATTTGAGACTGATCACGCTACTCATTCACATTAAACACATCCCTAATTTTCAAATTCTCAATGTCAACAACCCCATGAGGATAAACAATACGAACAAGAAAAGGACCTATCCAATGAGATCTTATCTTTCCTAGAAATAGATGCAATCGAGAGTTATATAACAAAACTTTATCACCAAAAGTAAAAGCTTTCCTCAAAATGAATTGATCATGAGCCTTTTTCATCCTGTCCTTGTATGATTTAGCACATGCATATGCATCATTTCTAATCTCTTCCAACTCATTTAATTGAAGCTTCCTTTTAATACCTTCCTAATCAAGATCAAAATTCACATGCTTAATTTACCAATAAGCCCTATGTTCTAATTCAACAGGTAAATGGCATGCCTTACCATATACAATCCTAAATGGTGACATTCGAATGGGAGTTTTAAATGCAATACGGTAAGCCCACAAAATTTCACTAAGTTCAAAGACAAATCTTTATGACTCGGATTTGCCGTTTTTCTCAAGAATTAACACCTATGTTTAATCTCCCTATTAGAGTTTCAACTTGACCACTGGTTTGTGGATGATATGGAGTTGCAATTTTATGATACCATATTTCTTCATTTACTACTCAAAAACCCTATTGTAAAAATGCTTACCACCATCACTAATGATAGTATGAAGAGTACCAAACTTGGCAAAAATATTCTATTTCAAAAATCGCACAACAACCTTATGATAATTAGTTTTATAAGGAATAGCTTCTATCCATTTTGAAACGTAATCAACTCCAACAAGAATATTGAGAAAACCAAAAGAATTAGGAAAAGGACGTATGAAATCAATACTCCAAATATCAAATAATTCAACTATTAAAATTGGGTTCAAAGGCATCATATTTCTACGGGAAATACTTCCTAATTTTTGGCACCTTTCACAAGCTAAACAATATGCATGAGCATCTTTAAAAATAGTAGGCCAATAAAATCCATATTGAAAAATCTTGGCAGCAGTTTTCCTTGAGCTTCAATGACTACCACATGCATGATCATGACAAAAATAAATTATACCCCTTTGCTCAATGTCAGGTATACACTTCTTAATTACCTTATCTGGGCAATACTTAAACAAGTATAGATCATCCCAATAGAAATACTTCATATTAGTCAAACATTTATCTTTATTCTGCTCAAACCAATAAGAAGAAATTTTGTTAGCCACAAGATAACTAACAATGTCTATAAACTATGGTAATTGAGAGACAAAAAGTAATTACTCATTTGGAAAAGACTCAATAACAGACAATAAATCATCATGAAAATCAATAGTAAGTCTAGACAAATGATCTGCTACAAAATTTTTAGAACCTTTCTTTTCCTTGATTTCAATGTCAAACTCTTGTAGCAATAATATCCATCGGATTAACCGAGGTTTAGCATCTTTTCTAGACAAGAGATATTTCAATGCAGCATGATCTAAATAGACATAAACTTTTGAACCTAACAATATTGCCTAAATTTATCTAAAGCAAAAACCACAACTTAGAGCAATTCTTTCTCATTAGTAGAATAATTCAATTAAGCATCATTCAAAGTCTTACTAGCATAATAAATTATTCTATCAACCCGCTGCCCTGAAACAACACCAATAGCATAGCCAGAAGTATCACACATTACTTCAGAAGGCAAACTCCAATCAGGTGGCTTAATGATGGGTGTAGAAGTTAACTCAGATTTCAACTTTTCAAAAGCACTAACACAATCATCATCAAAGAAAAAAGCAACATCTTTACCAAGAAGATTACATAAAGGCTTAGAAATTTTACCAAAATCTTTAATGAATTGCCTATAAAACCTTTCATGTTCCAAAAACGCTCTTACTTCTCTTATAGTTTTGGGATGTGTAAGATGTGCAATTAAATCAATCTTTGCTTTATCTACCTCAATACCTTTATATGATACAACATGCCCTAAAGCAACTCCCCTCTTAACAATGAATGACATTTTTCCCAGTTTAAAACAAGATTTTTCTCTCGGCATCTTTGTATCACAAGGAAGGGAACAAATGATGTAAACATTCATCCAAATTAGATCCAAACATAGAAAAATCATACATAAACACCTCTAAAAATCTCTCTATCATATTAGGAAAAAATACTCACCATACACCTCTAAAAAGTAGTAGGTGCATTGCGTAGCCCAAAAGGCATGCAACAGTAGGCAAATGCACCAAAAGGAGAAGTGAACATGATTTTCTCTTGATCTTCTGATGCTATGGGTATTTGGTTATAATCGGAATAACCATCAAGAAAATAGTAATAAGCATAACTGGCTAAGCTCTCTAACATCTGATCAATGAATGGCAAAGGAAATTAATCTTTCCTTGTCATGGCATTCAGTTTTCTGTAATCAATATAGACACGCCATCCAATTTGAACTGTAGCAGGCACTAACTCATCAGACTTATTTCACTATAGTGATTCCAAATTTCTTAGGCACGACTTGAACTGGGCTCAACCACTCATTGTTTGAAATTGGGTAAATCACACCCACATCTAACAATTTGAAAATTTTTCTCTCATACATCCCTTACCACATCTTGCATGATCGGATTAAGACACCTCTATGTGTATCACATGAGGGCTTAGAATATTTTTCTAGATGAGTTCTATGCATTGTTATAGAGGGACTAATACCTTTGATGTCAGCAATGCTCCATCCTATAGTTTCTTTATGTTTTTAAGGACATGTAAAAGTTTAAACTCTTGATCATCAGATAAATCAAAAGCTATGATTACAGGCCAAGACTTTGATGGACCTAAATATGCATATTTCAAAGTATTAGGCAAAGGCTTTAGGTCTAACTTTGGTGGCTTTGCAATTGATGGGAGTTTTGGTAGGGATAGTTTCACAACAAGTGGTTTAACTTTTGGTTGCCATGATTGAATCTTCATTAAAGGTGCGAAGTAGGGTGTTAACCTCCTCAATTGGTTTATCAATATCAACATCGCAACCAAAGTGTGTCAAACAAGCTTCTGGGGAATCATCAGAATGTGACTGAAGAAAAGTGTTTTGAGTCGATGAATCAATAATATTTAAATTGACTTCATTTACATTATCTAGATCTGCTGGTTGTCTACAGATATCAATGATATTCAACTCAGCCTTCATGTTCCCAAAAGAAATTTGCATCACACCAATCCTGCAATTGATAAGAGCATTAGAAGTGACTAGGAATGGATGACCTAAAATCACGAGGATGTGATTATCTGCATTACAAGTTGGTTGTGCATCTAAGGTAACAAAATCCACAAGAAAATAGAATGAGTCAACTTTAACTAAAACATCTTCAACAACGCCCTTAGGAATTTTAATGGTTCTATCAACCAATTGGAGTGTCATATCTATGGGCTGTAACTTCATAAATGTCATTGCACATAGATAGAATATGGCAATAAGTTCATACTTGCCTCCAAATATAACAAAGCACCCTCAATTCGATGATCTCCTATTTTACAAGAAATCGTAGGACAACCAAGTCCTTGTATTTAATAGGAAATTTACATTGAAGGGAAAAGCTAACTCGTTCAGTTAAGAAGAACTTTCTTTCGAACATCATTTTTCCTCTTTACAATGACTATGTCTTTCAAAAATTTAGCATAAAAAGGTACCTGTTGGATAGCATCTAGAAATGGGATGTTTATTTGCATTTGTTTAGGCACATCTAAAATATTACTCCTTCCATACCATTTATATACCACACGTCTTATGTTTGGATGTCCCAATTAAATGTCACATTACCTAAAATGGATAATTTGCTTTGTTGAATTTTCAAATTTACCCTTCCAAATATTCAAAATGTTTCAAACTCCAATAACCAATGGCTCCCAATAATCAATTCATCATATCTCATTTCTATCTTCTCTCTCTTCTCTCCTCCTAACTAAACCTTTCTAATTCAAATATTTGTCATTTAATGACATTGAGTCAATGCAACTTAATAAGGGCATTTGTGGACATTTGGTAAAAGATAATAGTTACTTAAATTTTTTTGCAAATGTCTAATGTGATAATTATATTGGGACAGAGGGAGTATCAAAATGAGTACCTTTTTTAGGATTTACTAGTCTTTGAGGAAAATGAGCCCTGAGAACACTCATTTTGGGAAAGAGAGATAATGTTTTTTCATTCTTATTTTCAACATGTTCATTTACTAGACTCTCTTGCTCTACTTGACTAGTCGCTCTAGGTTTTCTCCTTTGAGGTTCTATCACTTGATTATCTACTTGATTTCCTGACCTAAGAGTGATGATGGATTGAACATACCTTTTGGGATTCACCTCTGGCTGACTCGAGAATCGACTTGTCCTCATGTTTGAAAGCTGGGTGGTAACTGACCTATTAGAGACTCTAACTTTACAATGGCTTGAGAATTGGCCTCTAATATTTGGCTTGAAGTTTGCATGAAAGCTCTAACAGTTTCTTCTAAAGATGAAAATTGGATTTGTTGAGGTTGAGATTGTGGCTAAAGTGGGAAGGATTGCTAAAATCGAGGAGGCGTGGTTAGAGACAAGCCTAAATTGATGCATTTGTTGCCCACAACATTGACATCGGAGTCTGGTTTTGCCTTCACAAGAAATTAGGGTGGTTCCTCCAGGTAGGATTATATGTCTCTGAAAACTGACCCCATAATGGTTTCCTATTGAAATTTAGTGCATTTTCTTGTTCAGCATGACAATTTGGCTATCCTAATTGGGAACGACAAGCTTGGGTAGTATGCATTGGACTCAAGCAGACAGAACATGCATCCCGAAAGTTTGTAGAACTCTTGAGATCTAATGAATCTAGTCTCCTAGCTAATTTCTCCAATATCATCTTCATAGATGAGTCTTTGCTAATCTCATAAAAACCAAATTTCCTAGAGGATTTATCTTTATGACTCGACAAATCCCATTGCTAGGAATTAACAAAAATATTCCCTAAAAAATTGTAAGCTTGACCATCTCTAAGACTCAAGAAGCTCCCACTATTCATGGACTCTATCATATTACGTTTATCTGAGTTAAACCACTGTAGAAATATTGCACAAGTCTCTATGTTTCAAACCAAAGCTTAAAGTCTTTAAATCTTTCCCAGCTTTCATAAAACTTTTCATGTTCTTCTTGAATGAAATTAGATATTTCTCTTCTCAATGCATTTGTTTTAGACATGGGGAAAAACTTAGAGAGAAATTTTGACACTAAACCCTCCAATGTGGTGATAGATCTAGCAAGCAGAGAATTTAGCCATGCCTTTGCTTTATCCTTTAGAGAGAAAGGAAATAGGCGAAGTCGAATAGATTCATTAGAAAAATTATGAAACTTGAATGTGGTACATATTTTGAGAAAATCCTTCACATGCTTGTAAGGATCTTCTCACTCTAGCCCATGAAAAAGGGGAAGCAATTAGATCACTTGGGGCTTCAACTCAAATTGTGCTACATCAACTACAGGCAACACAATGCATGATGGAGGATTGGTGGTTATAGGTAAAAAAAAGTTCCCTAAGTGTTTTATTATCAACAAGATTATTATCTCCCATCATGAGAGGTAAATATTCATTGTCTTCTAAATTCTCTACATTAGGGAAAGACTTCTATTTTCACCGTCTTCTCTTCTTTTCAGGGCAGTAGATTTTTTTTTTCTTTCTGTTGGGCTCTTGCCACTTCCTCCTTGTGGGCTTCCATTTTTTCCTTTGATGGCTTGCTGGGTTAATTTCTTTGTGGTAGGCCTGCTGATTTTTATCCACTTGTGTCTAGTTTCAGCCCTCCTTTATTTCTATCTTGTTGGTCTTATCCTTTTGGGCTTCTAAATTTTAGTTTCAACCTCTTAAAATGGGTCTTGTTGCAATAGATACAAGTCCATGAAATGTTATAGGAATTGGGCTAGATGAATATAATCCATATTCCATATCCAAAGTACATAACTCCTATAATTAATCACCATAGAATTTATTAAATAAACAATAATTATAACTAATCACAAAATAACCCAATATTCCTAATATATCGTTATTTGCTCCTAACTAACACCAAAATAAGACTAACAAATGCAAGTTAAAGGGTAAAATTTATGCAAATTATCATTATATTCTGCAAGGGCCAATCCAAACTTTGTCTTTTTGGGTGAAAATTCATGGTTGGTGCTCAAATTTTTGAAGATTTGTTGAAAAATTCTGAACACCCACAAAGAGGATGGAAAAGACTAAAAAAGAGAGAGAGTAAACTCCTACTCTCGAGAAGGGGATGGGAAAGAGGCTTATATAATTGGTCATAGGGTTATTGAAATAAATACTCATTTAGCGATAACATCTTCATTAATAATTAAGTTACTTTTATTAATATTTTATCTCTAATCAAAGTAAGCTATTTAATCTCATTTCACTAATATTAGACAAATATATTATTAGAAATTTGAATTGAAAAACACATAAACTCCCTTTTTTAGTATAAATTTACTTTAGTTATGAACTAGAACTATTAAACTCTTGAAGAGTTTGCCACAATATTTATTACATATTATTAAAATATTAAAAGTATTTGGAAAAGACATGTACTAGGTTCAGTTCAGTTTATCTCAATTTATAATCTTGCAAACAATATCAAAACCAAACCATTCAATGGCAGTTTCAATTTTATACGATTTAGTTTTCCTATAAAAAATAAATTGTTAAAACTATTTGATTTGGTTGGTTTATAAAAAAATCTTGTACACCCCAATCCAAGTTATTTCAAATCCACCCAATTCAAATCTATTCATTTCAAATCCTTCCTACAATTCAAATCTATCCATCCAAACATAACTATAAGGGATTTTATTCATTTTCTGATTTTTCATTATTCAACTTTTTGATTATAGTGTTTGAGTTTGTTTATTTATTCACTTTAAAAAGGTAGAAATTATGTTTAAACTTGGTTTTTATTCCCGAGTCAACCACAAATAAACCTCATAACCAGGCGAGCTGGAGCATCTTGAGCAACTCAAATTTTTTTATATATAAGTGTCAAATTTTATTTCTATAAAGTCGAGTTGAAACTTTTATGAACCCTAATCTCACTTTTATTTGGTTTTGATTAATTGACGAACTGACAAACTAAACTTAAATATCAGCACTTGTACATCTAAAATTGATTTAAATATGTATAGATTGGTTCGTCTTCAATGTAACTGAAAGGTTGGCTGTTCAACAATACACCAAAATACATTTTGAGGAGACCATTTGACTACTGACCACTAAAAACATCTTAAGTCACTCTTAAAACTGGAGGTTTATTAATTAAATCATAAGATTGATAGTCAAATCAGTCGTCATTATCGTGGACAAAGGACGACTAAGGAGATGGAGGAAAGGCCCAATGAAGAAACCTACAGTTCATCATCATGGACAAAGGACTAAGGAGGGAAATGTAGGCTCAACAGAGAAAAGCACACAAGTATGTAGTAATAGAGTAAAAGTATATTAGATAGTGTAGGTATTATAATCTCACTAAATGTGAGTTTGATTCTAACAAAATGTTTGTATTTATCCTACTATGGGTAGTTCTTATTAATTCAACTGTATTCAATCCAAACATTATAGGCATATGAAATCATATTAAAAAGGAATAAACAAAGAAGAGAGATGTCTACTTCTACAAGTAAAATCAGCTTGAATCTTTCAGTAAATAACTTGACGTATGTACTAGAGCTACTATTTACTGTTTAAAACAACTTATGATTCGTTGATTTAAAATGATTTCCGTAAGACATTTACGTATGTACTAGAGATACTATTTAGTACACTTTGGATCTAATTCAAGTCATGCTTCAATCAATATAAAACTTGACCAATTTCTGAATTGGAGAAATAGAAATAGTTCTTTCAAATTTTAATCCATGTACATATATGCACATAGATGTATAGGAAGTCCATTTAGTTTTACAGTCTAATTATATTTATGCTAGCTGTTAACTTGAAGACTTGAACCTTGTTATTAGTTTAAAAGTGAACCATTCATGACAAATATATCGAGGAACAGCAATGATTACAATCTTCATTAGGTATATTAAGCAACACAGGTCAACGTACAGTATGGTTATGTGAAATTTTTAATAACTTCAATGAGATCATCATGAAGAGCTTTGAAAATTTGCATATGACTATCGAAATTAACTTTTATTAATAAGTTAATGAATTAGAGAGTTGGATATATACAGAAAGGCAAAGAACGAGCATTCTTTAGGGAGGATCTAAATGTAGCAAAAAGCTTCATTTGAGAGGTTAAGAACCCAAAAATTCATATAGGCATATTGGAAATGTCCTGCATATCTTACAAAATATGCTCATAAAAATAATTTGTTGCTAAAATCTACCACGAACCCATGCATTAAGGCTTCAAAATATTACAACTTGATTCAATGAAAAAAAAAATCATTGTCTTTTCTTCAGATGTTAAGCCAGCCTATTCTCTAAGACGACAGTCTCATAATCACCTGACATGTGAACTCTACAGCATAACATCTACCAATTTCTTGTTCAGGATCTTCTTTGCTTCAATAATATCCTATAGAAGTAAAAGACCATAAAATGTAAATCCAAAAAACAGAGTAGGTTCATTAGTTTACATAGACTCTCTTCTCACTATGGACCCCTAAAGTATCCGTATCCGTGTCGTCAACTTTCAATCGAGTACTTTGATTTATTTATCAAGCAAAATATTATATTGACATAAACATAGTTGTGACTTTATCGCATAAAAGGACCGATAAGATAGAGAGAAAGATTAAATAAGAGGAAGAAACACATGAGAATTGTATATCAAATCACTAAATATTATTATAGTTATATCCTTCTTTTATTTTATTTTTATTTATTTTTTCAAAATGAGTTATAAAATAATGTTAAATTGGTTTGCCATCAAATTGCATTACTACTACACTAATATATAAAAGCAAAGACACATCCTGTACCCATATATGACACTTTTAGAGTGTCCATATATTCTCAATTTATAAAATTGACGAATTTGACACCTGGACATGTACCCATACTCGATACCTATATTCGAGTTCGAGTAACTTATGCTTGTTTTGCAGCCCAGGGAAGAAAACTCCTTTCACCCACAAGAAAAAGAAACAGAAGCATATTACACCTAGCCTGTTTCTTCATTTTCTTTTTTGAATGTGGCGAGGCAGAGGGTCAAATAGGTGGTGGTTTCTTTACTAAATGTCAATTACATTTCACAAGTAGCATTATTTTCAACATGTCAAAACGACCATAGCATATATAAAAGTACCTGGTGTAACAGAAAGGCTTCTTGAGGACCTATGGGAAACAGCATCAGGCCAACTCCAACCATTAAGAGACCATAGCATCCTAGAGAGGATGAAATAGAGGGGCAACTTTGTCACCAAACGCAAAAAGGTTAGCTACATCTAATATTATGAGAAACAGAATGCAGATGTGGGAAGAAATAAGTGAGATAAAAATAAGAAGCTTGCTAACCAAGTATAACTCTCTGGAATCACCGACGCTTGTAAAAGGCCAATCCAGAAGGTACATACAGCCACAAGAAGTGCTAGAATTTTCATAATATGCTTCATACTAACTGTCACAGAAAGATCCTTCACCTTGGTGATACTTCAATCATGAAAACCTAAGAAAGATAGTATAATGTCTTGCAAGAACTCCACTTCAGGAATAAGTTCATGTGCACTTTTGACACTTATGAATAATTAAGTTTTTACTGTATAACTTAACATAAAGAACTCCTATTGTTGGTCCCAAAGCAACCTAAGAGGGGGGTGAATTAGGTTTCTTAAAAAATATACTTTCAGAAATATGGAGATTTTTAAATTAAATGCTGATATAATAAAATCAATAGAACAGTAGGGTAAAGAGAGAAAAATTAAACAACCAATACTTCCAAGCTAGCATGCTTGAAGTATTCAAGCACTAGAATGCTTCACACACTTGGTGAGCCAATAATCTTTACAAAGTTGGGAAGTTCTTGCTCACACTAAAACTCTTTTAGTTAGCCAAAAATTTTAATTTCAACCACACTTTCATACAAGATTATCACTCCACTCAAAGTTGAATTGTACTCACAACTGCACACTAATACAACAAAGCACTATAGTCAATTTGTACTCAAATTACTCTTTTCTAAGGCTTTCAATGTATTCAATGTATTAGATGATTTTTTTTGAATGTCAAAGCAACCATTTATAAGAGCAATAAATGGTGGTTGCAACTACTTCCTAACGGCTAAATAATAAATGCACAAAAAGTAGCCGTTGGGGTTTCGGACGTCCGAGATATATTGGATGCGTCCGACACAGCGTCCGATCTTTATACAGTTGTTGAAGAGCTTCGTTCGGACGTCTGTGCATGCATCCGTTCCTTCGTCCGATAGAGGCTTCGGACGGTCATGTTCGTCCGAAAAGAGAAGCAGTAGGATCCCATTTCTTTCTGCCTAATTGTTCGGACGGTGTAATGCGTCCGAGAAGTTTTGACCTAGTTCGGACGGTTCAGTGCGTCCGAAAGCCCTATCTCTAGCAAAACAGATAACAATCCTGCAAAAACTTGTTTACAGAGTTAAGTGTTTATGTCATTATCAAAATAAAGTTTGGAAAACATCACCTATGACCAACAAAATGAGATGCATATGCAAGGGATAGCATATAGTGATTAAGTTATTTTTTGTTGCCCGAGATCTGCACCTATAAGCTAGTGCATAAATAAATGTTAAAAGGAAAAGAGCAGCTATAAGATAGTGAAGGTATACACCTTCAAACTAAAACACAAAGATTTTCTTGGATAGAAAGTTCATAAGTAACTCAATTAGCTTTTTTTCCACAGTTTCATTTTTTAGCAAAAACACAAAAATGTTAGTAGTATATATTGTACAAACAAATGCCAAAAGACAATAACATCATTATAATTATAACAAAATTTATTCAGCTCCAAAATGACAATGAAAACACAAACAAGGGATAGTAGATTGTAGAGGTAAACTGTTCTTTGTAAAGTAGGATTAAAATAATCACTTCCTAGACAATAGTAATGAAAAACATGAATAACATAAATGAACAAACAAAACCTATATCAAAATTCAAAACTTTTGCTCTAAGTCCAGTATCATTTTACAAAAACCATATTGAATAAATCATCTAAACACATATTGATGACATCGTAAGTTAAGGAAGATATTCTAAAATAAACAGTCCATAACGGTTGTAACTAACATTCACATCTGAAGAAAGAATCAGACAATTTCTCAGCACCAAAATGAACTTCCTAAACAAAATTTGATAACTATTATTAATCAAAGACACTGCTTGATATACAAATCACTTTTGCTTCTATTGTAACACAAGATAGCCCCTTTTATGTGGAACAAAACTAATCCTCTTTCCTAATCCAATATAGGACAAAGCGATAAATCAAGACCTAGGCAAAGTCCCAAACATGATAAGTGGTTCAAGATACCAATCAGCTGCTATTATACTACCAGTGCCAATCAAGACAAGTATAAGAACAGAAAGAAATACAATTATTATAGAAAAATTTTCCCAAAAATATATCTACAAGGATATGAATATATACTTTGTCTTCATACTCCCAAAAGCCAAAAAAATTGCATATTTGACTATGAATGTCAAAAAAATCAACTATGAATAAGAATAGGAAAAGTGGTGAAACTTTTAGTGGAATTTAACCCGATTATCCGGACTAATAAAAGTGCTTATATGGAAGCAAAAGAAACCAATAGTAGGAGAGTTTTTTGTAGCTTCCCTTTCCTTATTTTCTTATTGGTGATTTGGGGATAGGTGGATGAAGGGAAGAAGGGAGAAGCTAAGGCTTGTTGGCTCTGAATATTGTGGAAAACAGCAATAGCCTCAAAACTTTTGACATTTGAAGAAAAATCCCAAAGCTACCCAAGGTCCCCAGCTGGTGATTCAACGCCACACTATTTGCTAAATCAAATTATCGAAAAACTTGAGCACATGTATAGGTCAGAAGTATACAAAAATAGTGCTTGTGAGTCAATGAAGTTTACACCACTTTCAACCATTTGCTATTAAATTGACAGTAGCCCTGAATTTCCCAACTCTAGATCGTCAACATATTCAGAACGTTTTAAACCGGAAACCGGCTCAAGTGGTAATGAACATAAGAATAACTAACTACAATGTCATCCATTCAATGGCACTTTTGCCATTATAGAGGGAAGTAATTTTCCAATTACAAACTATCAGAAAGGAACTCTTCATGCCTGGAAAATGCGATACATATGCAATCCCTAGCAGCTATAAATATGAATTAGTGTAGACAAAAACTTTTGAAACAAAACACACACACAAATATACCATTGCCATTAGAAGGGATATGAACTAAACTTTTAAAATCACATGGAAGTTAAAATTATAATTTCAATAACAAAAGATCTAATACATTAATCGAGAAAAAAATTAAACTGCAAGAAAATATCCCAAAGTTTTAGAATATAAACCAAAAAAAAAAAACTAATTCAACAGGATGCCAGAAAAAAGAAACAAAGCATAAAATTCATATGTAAAAATTACCAAATTAAAGAGGGGATGGCAGAGAAGGATGATACTGGGAACAAATGAAAGCGGTTGATGGAGAATCAGTTGTGGGTTCGATCGGTTTTATGGAGTTTCTATATAAATTGGTAAAGGAATGGAAGGGAAAGAATGGCAGAAGGGTTTCCATAAATCACCTCCTTACAATTTATTAAAATTGGGTAAAATGAAAGAATAGTCATTAAAGTATTGGTTAGTTGCATACGATATTATGGAAAGATATTTTTTGCAAAAATAATCATTAAATTATTAAAAGCGTAAATTTGGGAGCATTGCATCGATACATCCGTTAATGCTAACGGAAATTAATTTTTTAGCTTTAAAATATTCCTACCATATTAAAATAACATTCCTCAAAAATTTTGGAGTGAAAATTAGAAAATTAAAAAGCCAGTTAAAATTATAAGAGTCATGTGAAAAAAGTGAAAAACTTTAGGCCAAAATTAAATTATTTAATTTATAAAATTTGCAACTCAAGTCCCTAATCCCAACCCAGCCAGGTAGCAATCCCTCTCTTATTAACTTTAGTTGCCACCTTATCTCTCCAGAACTGGCCGCCACCTCTTCCCCCTCCTCTTCTCTTCCCCAACCTCTATTATCCTCTTGCCTCTCTCTCTCTCTCCCTTTTCTGTGCCTCATTCAGAGGAAATGTATTTCACATTTCTCAACCTCACCATCCTGCTCCCTCTCCATTTCAGCCCTTGTCCCCTATCCTTGTACCCTTCCATCGTCCCCAACTTCACCATCTCCGTCTCTCTCTCTCTTCCCTAACCTTTCTCCCCTTTCCCCAGCCACCTATTCTATCCATCTCTCTCGTCGTTATCGTCATCCATCCCCTCGCAAACCACCACATCCCTTTATGATTTGAACCCTGTCACAAAGCTGATGATGAAGAAGGATGTTTAAAAGTTAGTTAAATAATTAGTTAAAGTAATTAATGAAGTATGAGGTGGAACGGGGTCGTTTGTATGCTGATTTGGGTAATTAGGGATTTTGGATTGATGACATCATTTAATGAAGAGACATGCCAAGCTTGTGACCAAGAGAGGAGGAAACGACTGTGTTTTGGGTAAGGGAGGCTGAAATTGAATTTGCCAGCAGGAACACGAGTTAAAGATGGATTTCTTGCCATTGATTTGGGAATATTCTTTTCCCTTTCCAAATAGATATTTAACTACATCAATCATTTCTTTTTTCTCAAGTTTTTGCTGCGAATTTTTGTTGGAATTTATCCTTGTAAAAGCTCTTTGAGCTCATTCCTCTCTTTTTCCTACAATATTAACATTTTCTCCTATAAATTCCATCATTTCTTTTCTGTTAATATCCTGAATTGAAAGAATGATATATAAAATTGCTGGATTATCATCTTTAATTCTGTTTTGTTAATTTAATTTATAAAATTTGTGAGGGCTCTTTGACAATTGGTATCAGAGCAGGCTCTAAATAGTCTAGGAAATTAGCCTATCGGTGAATGGTGAAAAGCAGAAAACAGACTATGGAGGATAGCTTGAAAAGATTGGATAAAAATGTGATGGAGTTAAGTAGTCAGATTAAGGGAGTTGGCACTAAAAATGATGGGCTGAAAAATTCCTTGAGAATTTTGGGAAATAGGTAGGAGAGCATGGAGCATATGTTGAAAGATCTCAATGAAGAATATGAACATGTTGTTGGATGAATGATTCATGGCCTAGATGAATCAATCAATGCTTAATTTGAGCTAGGAGAAATTGGTTGAGGAGAGTCCTAGGAATTCTGGACCTGGGTTGAGTTTTTTGAGAAGCAAAAATGGGGATTCATCTAGGAACAATCAAGGAAGAGTTGAAGGTAGTATGGGACAGAAAATTCAAATAAAGGACCTAGAGAATGGATCAGGAAGGCTAATAGATACTTTTAAATCTATAGAATAGAAGAAGATCAAAACACTACTGTGGCTGAGATGTACTTGAAGGGAAGAACTGGTGTCTAGTACCAAGGGTACTCAAGTGAGAGAGGAAATATACCTTGGCCTAAGTTTACTACTCAGCTTTGTAGCAGGTTTGGTGAAGAAGGACCTAAGGAAACAATAGAAGAATTCAATAAAATTTGGCAGCAAGGAACAATGAAAGAATACCAGGAAAGGTTTGAAACTTTCAAAGCCTTAGTTATTCCCTTTTTACCACCTATGCAAGAATCTTATTATATTTCACTTTTTGTTCATGAGTGGTTTGAAAGAAGAAATTAAGAGTTGGTTAAATTGATTAAGCCTACCACCCTCCAAGAAACCATGAAAGCAACTAGGTTATAGGAAAAAACAGTGAATGCTATAAAATCCATTCACAAAACTTCATCAACTTTTATTTCCAACCAAAAATCCTCTTCCAAAATCTATACGTATAATAAACCAGACCCATCCAATCAGAAACAACTTGAATCCCACAACTCTAATACCACATTCAAAACTTCTCCCAACCTAAATTCAAAACCTAAGACTATAACCAAACCTCTCACCAAATTTCCTAATAACTTTAGAAATTCTCTCCCGCTGAATTTGCAGAAAAAGGGCAAAAAGACTTTGTTATAAATGTGATAAACCCTATACTTTTGGGCTTATTTGTAGAAAAGCTCATTTGAATTTCATACTGGTTAAAGAAGGAAAGGAATTTGTGATTGAGGAAAGTGGGGAAGAAGAGGAGTTCTATGATTGTAGAGATGGATGAGGATAGTAGTGAGTTGATGCATATATTAGTTCAAGCTTTGTCTAGTGGGGATATATATAAGACTATAAGGATTAATGGACTTATTAAGGGCAGAATTGTCTCAGTTTTAATAGACAGTGGAAGTACTCACTATTTTGTGGATGAGAAATAGTTAAAGAACTGAAATGGAAGGTGACACCAACTTAAGCTATGGCAGTTTCAGTGGCCAATGGTGAAAGGCTAGAATCAACTGGAATATGCAAACATTTGATTTGAAGAATGCAAGAGTATGAGTTTCAACATCCTATCAAAACTCTCAAACTTGAAGGAAGTGATATGATTCTGGGAGTTGATTGGTTGGTAAGGTTTAGTCCAATTCAAATGGATTTCAAAAAGCTGAAGATCAACTTTGATAATGGAAAAGGGGGAATAGTGCTGAATGGGAAAGATGATGAGGCTCAACTGAAACTTATCAGTGGAAGCAAAATCAAAAAGTGGATAAACAAGAATAAATATGGGATTATAGCTCAGGTACATTAGATTGCTGAACAACAAGAAGAGAAAGAGCTTGTACCAGAAGAAATTGAGTTGTTGACAAGAGAATTTGAAGACATTTTTAGTGAACCAAAGGGGTTGCCACATCTTAGAACACATAATCACCAAATTTCCTTGAAGGAAAGAGCTAAGCCTTTCAAAGTTAGGTCCTATAGATGCCCTTATGTGCAGAAGAATGAGATAGAAAAGTTGGCGAAGGAAATGCCATAGTGTGGGATAATTCAACCAAGCAACAGTTCTTCTGCATCATCTGTGTTGTTGTTAAAGAAAAATGATGGCTCATGGAGATTCTGTGTGAACAATAGACAATTGAATGAGCTCACTCAAAAAGACAAATTCCTAATGCCAATGATTGATGAGTTGTTGAAAGAATTGAAAAGGGCCAGGTACTTCAACAAAGTGGATCTAACGGCAGGCTATCATCATATCAGAATTAGGTTTGAGGATGTATATAAGACTGCATTCAAGACACATGAGGGACTCTATGAGTTGAAAGTAATGCCTTTTGGGCTCACTAATGCCCCAACAACCTTTGAGCTTGATGAATAAGGTCTTTAAACAACAGCTCAAGAAATTTGTACTAGAATTCTTTGATTATATTTTAATTTATAGTAAAGATCTTGATTCACATAAACAACACCTTAGGCAAGTTTTTGAACTTCTAAGGTCAAATCATCTATATGCTAAGAAAAGTAATGTTCTTTTGCCTAAAAGAGAGTGGAATATTTGGGGCATGTAATTACTGCATAGGGCATGTCAGTAGATAGTAAGAAGATTGAAAGCATGGTGAAGCGGCCTAAACCCGAAAATTTGAACTAGTTAAGGGGTTTTCTTGGCTTAACTAGATATTACAGTAAATTTGTGAAGAGTTATGGAGCAATTGCTAAATCTCTTATAGTTATGTTGAAAAAGGATCAATTATATTGGAGCAAGAGAGCTGTAACAACTCTTGAGAGGCTGAAACTATCCATGAGCAATCACCAATCCAATTCTGGCCTTGTCAGATTTCTCAAAGCCTTTCATTGGGGAGACTGATGCCTGTTATGGGGGAATAGGAGCAGTTTTAACGCAAGACAATAGGCCTTTGGCGAATATCAACAAGGCTCTAGAAGAATCTAGGGTTATCCATATATGAGAAGTTGTTAGCACTAATAACAACTGTGTGTAAGTGGAGGCACTACTTAGAAGGTCACCATTTCATGATTAAAATAAATCACCAGAGCCTGAAATATCTCTTGGAGCAGGAGATTGCAACACCTATGCAACAGAAATGGTTGACAAAGTTGCTTGAGCACAATTATGAAATTCAGTATAAGGTTGGGAAACAAAATATGATGGTTGATGCTCCATCAAAAAAGGGAATGGAGGAAGGAAAATGCCAAGAAATTACCCAAATCATTCCTATGTGGGTGCAGGAAGTTATGAAGAGCTATGAAGGGGACAAGGTGGCAGAAAAACTCATCCAAGAAAAATGTTGAATACTACTGATGAAAGCTGAAAATTATAGGGATAGGGAGCTGAGGTTTAAAGGAAGGCTTTATATTGGGGACCAAGGCAAAATTAAAGAAAAAATCATTAAAGCAATGCATGACTCATAGTTGGGAGGACACTCAAGGGTACAAGCAAGTTGGGTAAGAGCCAAGACCCTATTCTACTGGCCAGGAATGTACAAAGACATCAAGGAAGTAATTATGCAGTAATTTGTGCAAGAGATGCGAGAATGATAACTCTCCTTATCCAGGGCTTTTACAGCCTTTACTAGAACCAAAGTATTTTTGGAGTCACGTCACAATGGACTTCATAGAAGGCCTACCAAAGTCAAAGGACAAGGAAGTAATCATGATGGTAGTGGCAAGGTTTACTAAGGCTGCTCACATCTGTGGCTTATCTCATCCCTTTACGACTACTTCAGAGGCAAGGGTATCCATGGTTAATGTATATAAGTTGCATGGAATGCCACAGGTTATAGTGTCTGATAGGGACAGAATATTCATCAGTACATTTCTGGCAGAAGTTTTTCAGATTATTGGAAATGTATTACATTTAAGCACTACTTATCATCCTCAAACTGATGGACAAAGTAAGAGGATGAATCAGTTTCTAGAAATGTATCTTAGATGTATGGTGTTTCTTCAGCCGAAAGAGTTGTATCAATGGCTATCTTTGGCTGAATGGTGGTATAATACCACCTATCATTCAGCGATTCAAATGGCATCTTTTGAGGCATTATAAGGATTTAAAGCTCCTCAGTTAGCAGTAGGTCATTTTTTACAAAAATAATGTGGCTGTTGTGGAGGAAATTTTGAGGAAAAGGGTAAAAATGGATAGGCTTCTAAAGGAGAATCTGGCCAAGATAAGTCAAGATTGAAACATTTTGCAGACAGAAAAAGAAGTGTGAGGCATTTTGAGCTAGAATATTAGGTGTACTTGAAACTCAAGCCTTTCAGATAGCATTCAGTACAAAGAAGGTACAATGAGACTTTTAGCCAAGTATTATGGCCCTTAGAAAGTGTTAGAAAAGATAGGAATGGTAGCTTCAAAACTAGCTCTTCCTATCACTTCTAAGATATACCTCGTATTTCATGTGTCTCTTTTGAAGAAGAAGATAAGCAGCAAGGCAGTTCCTGTAATTGATTTGCCAGTAATGGATAAAAAGGGAAAATGGAGAATTGAGCTAATAGCTGTATTGGATAGAAGAATGGTGAAGAAAAGAAATGTTGTTTCCATCCAATGGTTGATTCAGTGGGTAGGAGGAACAATTGAGGAAGCAGCTTCGGAGGATGCTAAGAGTACAGAGAGGTATTTTCCTAATTTTGATCCTTAAGGACAAGGATAATTTCAGAAGGGGGCATTGCTATTAAGCTGATAATGAAGTTGAAGGGTGTTTAAAAGTTAGTTAAATAATTAGTTGAAGTAATTAATGAAGTTGGGGTGGAACAGGGTCATTTATATGCTAATTTGGGTAATTAGGGATTTGGGTTGATGACGTCATTTAATGAAGAGACGTTCCAAGCCGTTGTTAATGTGACCAAGGGAGGAGAAAACGACTGCGTTTTGGGGAAGGGAAGTTTTAACTAAATTTACCAACTAGGGCACGTATCAAAGACATGTTGCTTGCTGCTGATTTGGGAATATTCTTTTCCCTTTCTATTTAGATATTTAGCCAGAGCAATCATTTCTTTTTTCACAAGTTTTTGCTGTGAATTTTGCTGGCATTTATCCTTGTAAAAGCTCTTTGAGCTCCTTTCGTTCTTTTTCTTGCAATCTTAACATTTTCTCCCCTAGATTCCATCATCTCTTTTCTGTTAATGTCCTAAACTAAAAGAATGATATATGAAATTGTTAAATTATCATCTTTAATTCTGTTTTGTTAATTTAATTTCTAAAATTTGTGAGGGCACTCTAAGAAACCCTACCCTTAAATCTGATTACTCCATTCCCCCCACTTAAATCCGACCACCCATATCCCCAACCTGATCCCCACCAATTTGGTTATTAAGTAACTATTAGATTGTCATTAGTTGCTCACTGTGTAGTGACCACCATAAACTTTGTCGACAGGGATATTTATGGATCGGGTGCACAATTTTATATGCCTTAAGTGAGATACAATTTAATTTTACTAGGTCAAGAACTTTGTCCATATACATAGGATATTCAATTATTTGGATACTCTCAAAAAGCGAGATAGAAGACCGAATACTCAACTCGATCCATTTACAAATAATTTTGAACTCTAAAACCTTAAAAAAAAAATTTAAAATAATTACTAATTACACAAATGCATCTATATATGAGAAGGTGTGGTAAAAAAGTCTTTTAATATTAGTTTCAAATATAAAAAATTACACAAGCGACTTTGTATATATAGCAAGTCGGATATCCATTGGGTGACAAATTCTTAACCCGCTAATTTTAATATTCAACTCGTTAATAGTAACTGGTTTAGGTACATAATGTTTACAGCTCAAACTAGACCGAGTCGATGAATTTTTTGATCCAAAAGTGAGAATGAGAACTGCTAAATCCTAATTGTCCAATTGCAGTCCTAGTTTTCATGTTAAGTTAATAATGACACTTAAAACACAAAATACCCAGAAGAAAAGTAAAAGGAGGAAAAAAAACACTTGATTTTTTTTTTATTTTGTAATTTTATAATTTTTTTTTTTTAACTTGCTTTCTACTTTTGAGTCATATGGTTAGATATTGTTGGGAACATCAAGAATTAATTTGAGAAAAGACTGATTTGTGTCAGTGACTTTGGATAACCAGAATGGAAACCACGCAGGAACAATAGTAACTGAATAATCGTGTGTCGGTATTGGTACTCATATGTCAATTCAATCGTTGAATTGTAAGATCATATCTCAATTTTTTTGTTTTTATATTGGAAATTCTCCACGGGTAATACATCATTGCAAGTTTTAAGAATTAAAAGAAAACTGTATGTATATTTTCAGCAATGACGGACTCTGTTCGGTATGTATACAAATAACATTTTACAAATCATTACCTAAACACATTTTTCAACTATATTTTTATTGCAATAAATCACATCTCTTAACGCTGGGATATTGCAAATAGCAACTTTTTTCTTTCTTTTGGTCAGCATAGTGCAAACTGCTACACATCCTTTGTAACAATCTAACAATATTGAGCACATAAATTGATACCACGAGAAAATCTGAATACCTTGCCAAATTTCATCACATACATTTCGTGTGAAAAAATGAAGAAAAATGGCATATTTACCATCAAAGATTGCCATACCTTGTAATGTGTCTTGTCTGACTAAGGGTAAATCTTACTTAAGAATAAAATAGAATTAGGAAAGGGGGAAAAATGTTTCAGTAACAAGGCCTCTTTTCACGTTCACCACCAAATTGTTTTTGCCTAAGTTCCTCTCAAACTATTATAATAATCCCTGCAGGAAAAATTGGCTAAACCAGTCCTCTATAACATTTTCCCATTCATTTCAATTTTGATTAAAGGAAACTCAGGGTATTAAGAGAAAAATGTCATTAGAAACCGAGCTACCGATTGCTCCATGAAGTAGGCTCCTGTTTCTTAGTCCACCTCCATATCAGAAGTTGCTTCATTTAAGATCATTTGTAGTTCTTCCAGTCTCTGTCTCATTAATGCAACACAATCCTGCAAATTTGGTGAACCTTGTAAGCGTTTTTAGGTATATAGTTATTTTCATCTTTGAGAAATCACAGCACACTGAAAATATACAAGATAAGCTTAAGAAACATCCAAAACCAAATAGATGTGGGATTCACTGACTGCATATTGTGGCAAAGAAAGCAATTAACTAATCTAAACTACAAATTGCTACTAAGAAAACATATTTAAAGAAAACCTATAAACTAATCTAGATGTTATACCAGAGAAAGCATGTTAAGAAAGCAATTAAACAAAGTAAGCATTCTTAAAAAAATAATTAAAGAAAGCAAGTAAAAAGAAAGCAATTAACTAACCGAAATTATAAATTAACAGTAAGAAAGCATAATGAATACAAATTCATAAAATAATCTACCAATTACTACAAGAAAGTAAGTAAAGAAATTATTTTCAATGGGAAGTAATTAAACTAATTAAATTAATGAAATATGAAATTAAGATTACTTAAAATAGCTTGAACGTAAATTAAACAGTTACTAGAGTAAAGCTTGCATCTTCAACAAGAAATTAAAATTAACAACTAATGGAAGACATGAAACAATGAAAACCTAAGCTAAAAAGTTCCTCCATATGTGGAGAGAAGAAAACTCTAAACTACACATACTAATACACCACTAACAATGAGAAAAGTATGCCTAAATATGATATTTATAGTGTTAGGATTGGGGAACAAGTTTTAGTCAATTTTTTGCTTGTTTTGGACCATTTTTCACATTAGAAAACTCAAACTGCAGTATCAAATTTTATGCCTTGGATTTGATACCATAGTATCAACTAGCTCACTTGCACCACTTTATTATTTTGCACTGAAAATCTTCCTTCGACATCCAATTTATGCACCTTCTTTTTCATGTGACCCTCACATATAAAAGTACATTAATAACTATAAGAAACATGACTTAAAATAACTCCTAAACATTTAAACAAAACACTTACAAAAGAGGCTAAAAACAAACGGTGAACAAAGACAAATGAAAATATAACTCCCAAAGCAGTTAGATTAAGGATAAGACAGAAATTCTAAATACAAGAATACAATGAAAAAAGATAAATAATTCCTAAAACACTTAATAAATACATATTAATATATTCTAGTGCATAAAAGTAAAAATAGACAAAAATACAGAATAAAACGTTAAGAAAGCTTGAAACTAGTAGCCAAAATGTTAAGTTTAGGGTACATAACTCTAGTTTCTTAGACTTATCAAACACCTAAATTTAATCTTTAGCTTTAAGGCAACCAATGCCACCATTTTTTGCAGTCAAAAAGTTTAGCCCCAAAATTTTAGACCTTATTATTATGGTAATAATAATTACACAAAAACTTTTGTTGTCAGAAAAAATTGACTCAAAACTTCCTATTAATTTAAGCCTCAAAATTTTTGGCCTTATAACAATTGTTCAGGCTTACCAATCTTTTCAATAAAATATTGAATAATAGAAAGATGTTTGACTAGTGGAAGAAGAGTACTCTCATACCCATATTCAAAAGGAGATAAACAAAATTGAGCGAATTACAGAGGTATTAAGTTAATGAGCCACATGATGAAACTTTGGGAGAGGGTGATAGAAAGAAGGTTAAGAAATGAGACTAAGGTGTCTAATAATCAGTTTGGTTTTATGCCAGGAAGATCGACTACCAAAGCCATACATTTCTTAAGGAGACTTACCGAGAGATACCGGGATACAGAAAAGGATTTACATATGATTTTTATTGATTTTAAAAAGGCATACGATAGAGTCCCTAGAGAAGTCATGTGGAGAGTTATAGAAAAAAGAGGAGTTAGAGTAGCATGCTTAGAATCAATAAAGGAGATGTATAGGGATGTGGTTACAAGTGTGAGAATACCAGGAGGGTTGACACAAGAGTTCCCTATAAATACAGGTTTACACCAAGGTTCAACTCTAGGAAGTCCTTCTCTATTTGTGTTGGGCATAAATGAGCTTACAAAGCATATACAGGAGGAAATACCATGGTGTATGTTATTTGCAGATGACATTCTGTTAGTATATGAAACAACAGATGGGGTCAATGCTAAATTCGAGATTTGGAGAGAGACACTTGAGACAAAAGGGTTTAGAATTAGTAGATCAAAAGCAGAATATACAGAATTTAAGTTTAGTAAGGGTGCACGTGGGAATGGAATAAGGGTTAGTATTGGAGATCAAGATATACCCATAAGTGAAGATTTTAAATATTTAAAATCAGTTATTCAGAGTAATGGTGGTATAGATCGAGATGTTACATATCGGATACAAGCGGGATGGACTAAATAGAGAATGACATCAGGAATATTATGTGACTGCAAAATTCCTTTACGACTTTAGGAAGAATGAATGAGTGTTAAGAGGGAAATGAGTGAATAAGAGGACATGAGACTATTTTTGAACCAAAAATTTTGGTCAAAGGAGATTTGAAAATTTCCCACCACTAAATTTTTAACACCTTTAATTATTTTTTGGTCACTTGTACTTAATGGAAAGTGTTGCACACGTATAGTAAAATTGTTATTGTTTTCTGATAGAATTATATTTTAGACTTAAATGAAAAGATTTAGAAGTTCGGGGTGCAAAGTGTTCAAAAAAAATTTGGGGCGCAAAGTGAGAATTTGGTACAAGTTGGGGTACAAAGTTGAGTTGCGCCTTTTTGTTGTCACTTGCAATTAACGGCGAGTGTTGCACCATTAAATTTTTTGATGGAATCACATTTTGGATTTAAGTGGGAAGATTTAGACAATTCGGGGTGCAAAGTGTCCAAAAAAAGTTTAAGATGCGAAATGAGAATTTGATACAAGTTGGGAAGTGCAAAGTGGAGTTAAGACTTCCTAAAGAAATTGCATTTTAATGAATATAGAGCATAAGTTTCATGATAAACCTGTGATTTGTAAACTAAAATAATCTGATGAAAATATTAGCAATAACAAGGTCTCACGAAGAATCATTTAGAATTTATTATTTCAAACTAAAAGTTTAAGAGAAAATGTACAAGAATGAGAATAGATTCCAATTGATATACCTAATAATATCTAAGAATTGATTCTTTTCATAATACATATATCGACTATAGCAAAATTTTAGTAGCTCCTAATATTTCTTTTTCAAATGAAAATTAATAAAATCTTATCTAAAATAAAAAATATCTCAAGAAAGATTAAATGGTTTAGCTGCATTATCAATTAAAAAATAATTATTAGAACAAATTTATTATAAAATTTTAATTAGTAATTTTATATTCCTAAAAGATTCAATAATAGATTTTGTATGGGGATTTATATTTATTTTATTAAGAAAATAAAAAAGTCCTCATGTTGAAATTGGCTTTAGGCCCCAAAATCTTGGAGCCACCCCTGCATTTACTTGTCTCGGGCAAAATAAAGAAAAGAAAAAGAACAACAAAAATGACAAACATAAGAACAATCACAAAACTACAGGACACAAGATATGACATACTAGATACCGCCAAATTCACAAATTAAAAAGGTGACAATTGGATGTACTTTTAACAGATAGGCAACCTCAGATTTCAAATAATATATGACAATTGAAATATTCAAACTAGTCATTCCAACTTTACATTTTTTCCAAAAAGAATGGTTCAATCATCAACAAATTTTCAAATTACTAATTATTGTATTCAATTGAAAAGGTTTCCACGAATCTTTCAATTCATGCAAAGCATGTTTTATTCAACTATGAAGTGGAAGGAATTACAACTCTACTTAGTATGCATATGTCAAATGATTCAAAATATTAATTTTTTAAGGAGTATTTAGATCGATATCAATGATGGGTAATATACAACATCTTATCTCCAACTTATTGATATACTAAGTGGAAAGACTCCTTTCGAAAATTTTGCTTCTACTTGCCTCATTTTTAACGGCAATCTTAATGGCCATTTCAGAAAATAACATTTAAGATGGAATCTAGTCCGTACTAGCCTCGTTTCTATTCTAAGGGTATTCAAAGGTACAAGATTGGTGATGCTAATTCCTCTACTTGACTTATTTTTAAGAGCAAAATATTTTTGTTTTAGTGTGTCCTAAACCAAGGAATGAGACAAAATGCAGCTAAAATCATATCAAGATCTAAACATTCACAAGATAGAGTAAAACTCCATGCAATAATCAAACAAATGGCCTAAATCATTTCCAATCACATAGATATTTTTCTAAAACAGATAAACTTGGCAACAAAGAGCACATTTGAGAATGAATGAGATGTTTAACAAGAACTCTTTTAAAAACTACAATGCCTTCAGTTTTTGAAATTAGTAATGAATAATATTTTGAAATCTTTGCTCGCAAGAGAATGAACCCAACACACACAAAAAATCCAATTTGAATATAACAACCTTATACTATTACAAGTCAATTATCATCATCGAGTACCATTGTTACTCTTTTTCTATCCAAGAATCACCAACACATTTATGCACGCATGAAAACCATTTCAAGACAAATATTGACTTAAAACTAATACCACCACCTGTTTATATTATTCAATGGTGAGTATTAACCATCCTACCACTTACCCATATCACAAAAAAATAAAAATACTACTCAAATGCGTAAAAGTACATAAGATACAAAACATAACACTAGCAATGACTTTGAATTATATTTGGACAATCAAAAAGCTTATACAGAAGATGGATAATATATTAACCAAATGAATGTGAATATAACTGATTAAGCTCAAACTGAACTTAAAACAAGAGTTCTACTCTTTATGGATGGCTAGATTATCCCATTTGGTAATTTAAGGGGTAGGAGAAATAATCATAACAAGAAACATGCTTATTAGTCATACCTCCATTACCATAAGAATGATAATTTCCTTGTTATGAATAATTCTAAATCATTCCTTGAATGTTCTTAAGGAAACCAACACAACAAAATCAAAAACAAGGAAGAGAACTAAAACACATAAACAATATAAAGTAGTAAAGTTTAGACCACTCGCCAATTTAAACTAAACTCACAAAGAAAATATTTTTGGATTTTTCAAATAAAGAATATAACTACAAAATAAAAATCTTTATGATTTTTTAAAAATGTGAAACAACTATAGAAGAAACAAGAAACTTCAACATAATCTTCCAACGTAATTATAGTGATATCACCATAAACTAATTTGCAAATTACTACTAAGAACGCAAGTAAAGAAAGCATTTAATGGGAAGCAATTAAACTAATATAACTAAGGAAACATGAAACTGAAAATTAATTAAACTAGTTTATACTTAAATTAAACTCTTAGTAGAGTAAAGCTTTCGTCTTCAATAAGAAATTAAAATTAAAACTAGTGGAAGACTTGAAAAATAAAAGCCTAAGCTAAAATGTTCCTCCCCAAGTTGGGAGGAGAAAATTCTAAACTACACTTAGTAACACACCACTAACTATGAAAAAAATAGGGCAAAGTATGCTATTTAATGTGCTACATAGGCTTGGGGAAGAAGTTTCAACCACTTTTTGACTCAATTTGGAGCATTTTGCTCCATAGAAAATACAGATTGCATTTTATTCCTTGGATTGATTCTGCAGTATCAACTGGCTCACTTGCACTATTTTGCTATTTTGCACCAAAAATCTTTGTCCGACGTTCGATTGAAGTGTAATTTTTTTTCATGCGACCCTAACAAGTAAGAGCACATTAGTAAATATAAGAAACACTTAAAATAACTCATAAACATTTAAACAAAATACTCACAAAAGATACCAAAAATGAAAGATGTACAAAGATAAATGAAAACCTAACTCCCAATGAAATTAGGTTAAATAAAAGACACATTTTAAACAAAAGAACATGATAAAATAAGATAATTTACACTTAAAATAAGTACTAAAATGCTTAATAAACACATACTAACACATTGCAAAACATAAAAGTAAAATAGACAAAAACACACCAAAACACTAAAATTGCTCAAAACTAGTAGCAAAATTGTTTAAGTTTAGAGTGTATATAACTCTAGTTTCCTAGAGTTATTAATTGACTAAGCCTATCCTTGCAAGTCTGATGCCTTAAGAAGTGCTGTATCACTTCCTTGTACCTGCACCACATATCCTAACATACTATGCTTCTAGTAATTATGGATTCGACTGTTCCAAAAAATGACAATCTATCATTAAAAGATAAAGAATTCAACCATTTGTTGGCAAGGGTTGCCTCCCGATTAGTCTTAGTATGCTTCTAGGCTTTATATGCTTTACAGTGCCAATGTTTCTTCACAACCGGAACGTATTACCTTTCTTGTTTTTCAAGTGTATTTGAAAAACTTTTGCCTTTAATTTTATTTTCAAACGACCTGAGAGACTCAAAGAGAGTTAGTTTGTCAAGGAGCTCAATTTCATAATTTTCATCCTCAGAAAATAGGTATAATAATTCCTTAGTAGAATAGTGTATTTGGTCTAAGAAATATTCTCTCTAAATTAAGCATGTCTAACTATCTTGTTGGAATCATTTGATATTGGGGAAAGATCAATTACTAGAATAACTGCTTCACATTTGTATGGGAAGCTGGAAGAGGTTGTTGCAAATTTGAATTCATAAGGGGTTGAGATAAGATAGAAGGTTCATCCAATATCTCTCCATCCATGAGAATCTGACTCTGACAGATTATCCTTAACAATGTTAGGCAGAGACTACTCAACTCGATGAATCATTAGTGAAGATTATCCACCCTATGTAGCCTTAAGTTTCCAGGATGTTGAACAATCTAAACAGCTTGACTAGCATCCGCATTATCCTTATGTTTTGACTTTCAAGCCATAAGATTTATACTTCAATACCCATTGAGGTTCTGTTTTTTCGATATGTGTAGTGGCTTTTCAAATGTTTTTATGCTTAGAAGCCAATCTACCATTCACTTGAGCATGGCCTTGTTTACATGAGTAGTAATGAGGCAGGCTTTCATAAGTGACTTGATGCCAGTAGATCAACTTGGACACAACCTTGATCAAGTAAGGCTTGACCTACTAAGAAAGCAATTGCAATAACGGTTTTGAGAGGTTTTCCTTCCACTTGCACAATAGAGAATAATGGTTTTCTTTTGCTAAAAACAACAATAGAAGACACGAAAAGAAATCTAGATAGCAGCAAGAGAAGGCTCAAAATCAACCCTAAAAGATGATGTCCACTTAAACATCCCTATAGGAAAACTGGTAATATACCATAAGCCAACCAGCACATAAAAAAGTTATCCTCCAACCTAATGATAACATGCTTATTATCAATAAGGCCAATGGAAAAAGTTCTTTCGACGTCCACAGGGAGAAAGATTTCCTAATAAGCTCCATGGAAGGCCGTCCACAAGAGAAATTCACTACACTAACACTTGCTGAAAAGGTTTTGAATCTCTCCTTAGGAAAATAAAATGGTAGGCTCACCCTTACAAAAGGATAAAGACTTGATAGAGAGAACATGTGGCCTCTTAGCTAGCAAGATATCTGCAAAAGATTTAGATGTAGTTGCCTCTCATCTAAAGGCTGAAGGGTAGCCAAAATAGCCATTGTGACAAAAGAAAAACCTTATAGAAGAGAGAAAAGAGAGAGAGTCAATAAGGTAGGTGACAAAGGCAAAAACTTTTTGTAATCGTATAAACTTTTGAGAGGATCAATGTTATTTATTGATGATACATGAACTAACACCCACATGGGTGGTACTACTTGCCAAGCCCATTAAGGTTAAATTAGTCAATTGAATACCTATTGTTGGGATCCTATGAAAACATATAAATAGGTCCAATCCCTCATCTGTAAGGGACCTTAATTTATTTACACCAAATCAAATATAAATAACTTTGTCTCTCTAATTTCTCTCTTCCTTCTCTTTAGTTTTAGGATCATTTTAGAAATCATCAAGTACCTCTGTCTGTGGGAATAGAACCCATGATCACTTAACATATAAACTAGAACCAGAGAAAGAAAGTGAAAAAAGAATGAGTTTGTATTAAAGAGTATTGAATGATGTGATTACATTAGAGGAGTGAACCCCTATACATATAGCTGTCGGCCAACCATGGTTAGGGGTCCCAAACCCATGGCTAACTTACATTAGCAAATCAGGTATTATGTGATGGCCGAACAACACCAATTTTGAACTGGCCCTAACATAACCTTGAGAGGCAGATTTACAATATTGCCCTTAATGAGCTAATAATTACATGCCACATGGAATAATCCTAGTGGAGGACCATTTCCTATATCATCAGTAGTCCTGTCGGCTAAGTCTACATCGGAGATTGAACTCAGTCATTCTTATTATTCTGCTCTCTAGTACCCAGGCTAGATTTACAGAAGTCCCGATCTGATCTTGTGCTTATTAACATGAGCCAAAGGCTTGTTTTATTGAAATTTGCCCCGATCTGAACATTCTTATGTTCAGGGTTCTGTTGTTAACCATCTTGATAACAGAGGGATTCTGAAGTACCCTAGTCTAAATGAGTCCAACAGTTATTGAAATCTGAGTAGTAACTGCTATGAGATTCCCATAATCAATGTTGCATGACTTTTTATGTTTGTGCAATTAATGCTATGTCTTCTTTTAGTTATCATTTCCCTTATCCCAAAATGAATTTCAAACTTGTTGCCCCTTTTGAACAAGGTTATGACCTGGATTTCAAAAACTCTAGACCCTTCACTTGACTAAGTATAAATACCATTCTTCTTTTTTAGAAGACATTTTTCATTTATAATTTCATATACATCCTATTTATTTGCAAACTGTTGTTAGAACAACCACGTATACTCTCTAATTCTAGCCAAATCCAAAAAATTTCTTGCATTGCCATCACTGTTTACCTTTTTTGTAGTTTTTTTTTGGTGTTTTGTTTTTCTTTTTAGTCTTATATTCGAGTTTTTCATTGAGATTCATACCTCTTCGTCCATTTCCAGCATCCAGGCAAAACAAACTGGAAATGTCATCCAATTTCAGCAAATTTGGTGCTCCGGTTGACAACTCCGAGAAAGGGAAAGGTAAACTGACAGGCTCTTGGATCTGTGTTTATGTTACTAGTCCCGCATGCACTATAAGTGGCTTGGAACAAATTCTTACTTCTCCTTCTATTATTGAGAAAGTTCCTCGACCACCTGCTAGTGGGACCGAAAGGAGCACCTTAGCTGCTCCGTCCAGCCTTTAGGAGTCGTTCCCTTTATTATAGACTTACTATACTCTTTTGTTAACTGTTTAGACGTGCTTTGTCTCATTTCTTGAGTTTTACTAAAGTTAATTCGTATTTAGGAGGAGGATTATAGTTTATTATGATGTTTAAGGTTGTTTTGTGGTTAAATGTTTATTTTATTAATATATGTCTATTCATTTTGTTTTGTGTCCTGTGCAGGTGAGGTAAGGAGCAAAAAAGTCAATTGACAATAAGGACATGAAGGCTAAAGTGAAAAGCAAGGAAGTTGAAGGTTGCTGATGATGACTATCCGCAGACTACAGCTGGATGGTAGTGAAAAAACTGGTGGTTGTGGCTTGAAGAGAATGCCACTTGCTAACTAAGCTAGTTGAATAGGCAGAGTTATGCGCAATCTACAGTCAGCTGCAGTCTGTGAGAGAACAGGCCTAAACCACCTGCAGTCTACGGGTGGTCCGTTTTGGGCTTGGGTCTATTATGTTACTCTATAAATAAGGGCTAATGTAACGATTGAAAAAGGTGACATTCAGAACTTCTTTTCAACTTTTAGTCTAGGGTTTTTTGAACTACTTTTCCCATACTTTATAATTTAAATTGTTCTTTAATTTCTTATTTCAATTTACAACTTTCGGATCAATCATGTTATTCAATTCTAGTTCTTTTGTGACAATTCCAATTCTGGTACCTTGTTTTTAATTTATTTATTTATAATTGCACCTTTAATTTCTGTTTCTCAAGTCATCATGACTATTAGCAAAGCAATTTATTTTCTTTTCTGCTCACCATGCATTGTTAAACCAATTAGCGTTTGGGTATGGGTGATGCAATTGCTCATAAATTAATGTAATTAATGGTTGATTGCTAAACTATTTTAATCGGCCCTAATGATTTACATGAATAGACAAGTCTAAAGAATAACTAACTTTAGTTTTGGTTTGGTTTGCTGAGGGGATAAGGTTTTTGAACCTTCATCATAGGCCAGTGTTAATTTATTAGACTAATTATTCCAGATCAAGGTGGCAGAATTGATTAGTTAATTCGGCGACTATACCTGGCCAGAAATTCGAATTCGATATGGATACAACTTGAATTGGTTAGTTAGGCAAGAGAAAGTCTGAAATCCTAGTTAATTAATTTGATAGGATTTAATTACCGAAGGCTTCAGGGTTGGGCTGAATTATAGTAATAGAATAAACATTAAATATAAATGAAATTGATTAACTATCTCGTGATTCGATAAATCCGAGATAATTACTAATCTAACACTCGACCGACTTTTATCAAATACTTGCAACTTTATTTTCATTTAATTGTTCTTTAATTTTAAATACTTATTTCTTTAGTAATTTTAATTCTAAAAATCCAAATCCTTTACAAACTAGTTGTCTAAATAAAAATTGGTCTAGGTTCTTAGTACTTGTTCACCATTCCTCAGGGGATCGACCCTTATTCATCCTACTACACTGATAACCGTGCACTTGCAAATATTAGTGGAAAAAGTACGGTAAGCTAGTTTTAACTTCATCTATGTAAATAAATTTTTTGGCACCATTACCAGGGACTATTGTTAAGTAATGTCGAGATACTAAAACAATTCCCGCTTTAGATTTTAATTTGTTTTATTTCTTTTTAACTATTTTTCACGGACTAGAATTCCATCAAATTTTAACTGATTATTCAGTCATATAAATTGGTGCTCGCAATGTTTTCCTTGAGCTTGATAGTTGATGCACAGATCTGATTGAACTCCTGTAAGATTTGATCCTGAAATTGATAGGACTTGTAGACAGTTAAGGAAACGAGTGCTATAGTAACAACAAGAAGCAAAATTAGATATCGTTGATGAAAGAAATCTATGTCAATTGGTGATTCAACTAGATAAATAGGAGGATGAATGGAAAATAATGAATAATTTAAGGGAAATGGATAGAATGTACGCACTCATAACAGATTGTTGGGAGATTATACCCAACCTACTTTTGGAGATCTTAGTCGAGTGTCATGCCACTTCCGAATCAAGCTAATAACTTCAAGATCAAGCCAGAATTTATATCCATACATTAGCAGCATGCTATATTTTCAGGATTGCACAGCAAGGATCTGAATTGCCATTTAGTCAACTTTAAAGAAGTATGTGATACTCTTAAGCAAAATGGTATGTCAACGGATGCTTTTAAACTGAGGTTGTTTCCCTTTTCTTTGAGGGATAAAGCAAAAATATTGCGGCAAAGGAGCAAGTCGGGAACTTTTACTATTTGGGATAGATTAGCTATGGCATTCATGTCAATGTATTTTTCACCGTAAAAAACAGCTAAGGTATGGAATGATATCACTTCTTTGAATCAATAGTATAGAGAAAATCTTAGCGACGCTTGGAAGAGATACAATGCTTTGCTATAGTTAAGTAACAAGTGTCCACACCATGTGTTCTTTTTATGGATGCAAATAGAGATATTTTATAATTAGATGCTTCAAGAAACACATGAGTCAATTGATGCCTCGACAAGTGGGTCCCTCATGCTCAATAAAATTGCAAAAGAGGCACAGGATTTATTAGATAAGATGTCCAATAATTACTTCATGCCTTTAGCCGCACAAGCCTGAGAGTAAAGGAGAGGAATGCTCGAGTTAAACACTTGGGATACAGTGATGGCTAAACAAGATGTTCTCATTAGATAGATGGCAGCATTAACCAAAAAAAAAAAGGAGATGAAAGTCAAAGATGTGTCTACATCACAGTCACTAGTTTGTGCTTTTAGTTTAGGCGACCACCTTAATGACCAATGATTTACACTAACACCATCTAATTTTCCTTTCCCAAGTCTAGAGGAAGTGAATTATATCGGGAGTCAATGCCAAAATCAGAATCAATACAAGAATCAGAATAATACCTTAAAAAATGTATACATAGTATTCTAGATCGAGGAATTATCAAAATTTGTTAGGGGTAATCAACAAAATCAAAATTCAAATGTTTGACCTCTGTTCCAACAATACCAACAACCATAGTAGTAGATGAGTGCACTTCCAATTTAGATACCTTATTAGTAGGAAAATGCTCTCATCCAGTAACTGTTCCTAGATGAATCCCCATTTTTGCTTCCCGAAAAACTCAACCCAGGCCCAGAATTCCTGGGACTCTCCTCAACCAATTTCTCCTTGCTTAAATTAAGCATTGATTGATTCATCTGGGCCATGAATCCAACAACATGCTCATATTTTTCATTGAGATCTTTCAACATATGCTCTATGTTCTCCTACCTATTTCTCAAAATTCTCAAGGAATTTTCCAACCCATCATTTTTAGTGTCAATTCCCTTAATCTGGCTACTTAACTCCAACACCTCTTTATCCATTCTTTTCAAGCAATCCTCCATAGTCTGTTTTCTGCTTTTCTCCATTCACCGGTAGGCTAATTTCACACCTAGATTGTTTAGAGCCTGCTCTGATACCAATTATCAAAGAGCCCTCACAAATTTTAGAAATTAAATTAAAAAAATAGAATTAAGGATAAAAATCCAGCAATTTCATAGATCATTCTTTCAATTTAGGACATTAACAGAAAAGAATTGATGGAATTTAGAGGAGAAAATGTTAAGATTGTAGGAAAAAGAGAGGATTGAGATCAAAGAGCTTTCACAAGGATAAATTCCAACAAAATTTGCAGAAAAAAATTGAGAAAAAAGAAATGATTGCTCTGGCTAAATATCTGAGTGGAAAGGGGGAAGAATATTCCCAAATTAGTAGCAAGAAACCCCTCTTTAATGTGTGTTCCTACTAGCAAATTCAATTTTAGCCTTCCTTTCCCAAAATACAGTCGTTTCCTCCTCTCTTGGTAACAAGCTTGGCATGTCTCTTCATTAAAAGATGTCATCAATCCAAAATCCCTAATTACCCAAATCAGCCTAAAAACGACCCCGATCAACCTCATACTACAGTCATTAATTACTTTAAATAATTATTTAACTAATTAATTAAAACATCCTTCTTCATCATCAGCTTCATGATAGAGTTTGATGATAGAAGGATGTGGTGGTTGCGAGGGGATGGATGACGATAACGACGAGGGAGATGGATGGAATAGGTGGCTGGAGAAAGGAGAGAAAGGTTAGGAGAAAGAGAGAAACGGAGATGGTGAAGCTGGGGAGGATGGAAGGATACAGGGATAGGGGACAAGGGCTGAGATGGAGAGGGAGCAGGAGGGCGAGGTTGAGGAATATGAAAGAATGAGGCAAAGAAGAGGGAGAGAGAGGCAAAAGGATAATAGAGATTGGGGAAGAGAGGGGGGAGAGGGAAGAGGTGGCGGCCAACGCTGGGGAGAGAAGGTGGCAACTAAAGTTAACAAGAGAGGGATTGTTGCCTGGCTAGGTTGGGATTAGGTACTTGAGTTGCAAATTTTATAAATTAAATAATTTAATTTTGTCCTAAAGTTTTTCACTTTTTTCGCAATAAAACTGACTCTTATAGTTTTAACTTGCTTTTTAATCTTCTAATTTTCACTCCAAAAATTTGAGGAATGTTATTTTAATATGGTAGGAAGATTTTAACCCTAAAAAATTAATTTCTGTTAGCATTAATGGATGCATGGATGCAATGATCCCAAATCCATGCTTTTAACAATATAATGATTATTTTTGCAAAAAATATATTTCCATAATATCATATGCAACTAACCAATAGTTCAATGTCTACTGTTTCATTTTACTCAGTTTTAATAAATTGTAAGGATGTGATTTACCCTTTTGCCATTCTTCCCCTTCCATGCCTTTACCAATTTCTATAGAAACCCCATCAAACTGATCGAACCCACATCCGATTCTCCATCAAACCTTTTCGTTTGTTCCCAGTTATCATCCTCCTCTACCATCCCCTCTTTAATTTGGCATTTTTTACATATGAATATTATTCTTTCTTTCTTTTTCTTCTGCCATCCTGTTGAATTAGTTTTTTTTTTTTTTTTTGCTGGGTTATATTCTAAAACTTTTGGATATTTTCTTGCAGATTAATTTTTTTCTCAATTAATGTATTAGTTCTTTTGTTTTTGAAATTGTAATTTTAAATTCCATGTGATTGTAAAGTTTAGTTCATATCTCTTCTAATGGCAATGGTATATTTGTGTGTGTGTTTTGTTTCAAAAGTTTTGGTCTACACTAATTCATATTTATAGCTGCCAAGCATTGCATATGCATCCTGTTTTCCAATCATGAAGAGTCCCTTTATGATAGTTTCTAATTTGGAAAATTAATTCCCTCTATAATAGTGTTGTTGAATGGATGACATTGTAGCAAGTTATTCTTAGGTTCATTACCACTTGAGCCGGCTTCTGGTTAAAACCTTCTGAATATGTTGATGATCTATAGTTAGGAAATTTAGGGCAACTATCAATTTGATATCAAATGGTTGAAAGTGGTGTAAACTTCATTTACTCACAAGCACTATTTTTGTATACTTCTGACCTATACAAGTGCTCAAGTGATAATTTTCGATAATTTGATTTAGCAAACAGTGTGGCGTTGAATCACAAGCTAGGGACCTTGGGTAGCCATGGGATTTTTCTTCAAATGTCAAAAGTTTTGGGGGTATTGCTGTTTTCCACAATATTCAGAGCCAACAAGACTTATATTCTCCCTTCTTTCCTCCCATCCAATTTTTGTTACGCTGCCCTGAGCATCAGCAGATCAAACCGATATCCCTGTTGTCTTTTTCTCCATCAAATAAATCCTTCCATCCACTCATCCCCAAATCACCAACAAGAAAATTAGGAAATGGAAGCTACAAAAACTCTCCTCCTATCGGTTCCTTTTTGATTCCATATACGCACTTTTATTAATCTGGATAATCAGGTTAAATTCCACTTCACCACTTTTCCTATTCTTATTCATAGTTGATTTTTTTGACATTCACAGTCAAATATGCAATATATTTTTGGCTTTTGGGAGTATGAAGACGAAGTAGATATTCATATCCTTGTAGATATATTTTTGGGCTACAAAAAGCAAATTTTTCTATAATATTTGGATTTCTTTCTGATCTTATACTTGTCTTCATTGGCACTAGTTGTATAATAGCAGCTGATTGGTGTTTTGAACCACTTATCATGTTTGGGACTTTGCGAAGGTCTTGACTTATTACTTTGATCTGTATTGGATTAGGAAAGTGGATTAGTTTTGTTCCACAAAAAAGGGGCTATCTTGTGGTACAATAGAAGAAAAAGTGATTTGTATATCAAGTAGTGTATCCGATTAATAATCGTTATCAAATTTTGTTTAGGAAGTTCATTTTGGTGATGAGAAATTGGTTGATTCTTTCTTTTGGTGAGAATGTCAGTTACAACCGTTGTGGACAGTTTATTCTAAAATATCTTCCTTAACTTCTACGTCATTAATATGTGTTTAGATGATTTATTCAATATGGGTTTTGCAAAATGATACTGGACTTAGAGCAGAAGTTTTGAATTTTGATATAGTTTTTGTTTTTTCATTTATGCTATTCATTTTTTGTCATTACTATTATTGTCAAGGAAGTGATTATTTCAATCCTACTTTACAAAGGACAGTTTACCTCTACAATCTACTATCCCTTGTTTGTTTTCTCATCGTCATTTTGGAGCTGAATAAATTTTTGTTATAATTATAACGATGTTATTGTCTTTTGGCATTTGTTTGTACAATATATACTACTAACATTTTTGTGTTTTTGCTAAAAAATGAAACTGTGGAAAAAAGGCTAATTGAGTTACTTATCAACTTTCTATCCAAGACAATCTTTGTGTTTTAGTTTGAAGGTTTATACCTTCACTATGAGTAGGAGTAGGAGCTAGCCTTCATTGAAGTAGGGGAAGAAATTCTGAGTTAGCTACTCTTTTCCTTTTTACATTTATTTATGCACTAGCTTATAGCTGCAGATCTCGGGCACCAAAAAGTAACTTTATGTTGCCCCTTACCTATGCATCTCATTTTCCTGGTCATAGGAGTTCTTTATGTTAAGTTATACAGTGAAAACTTGTCTCTTAATTATTAGTTAGTGTCAAAAGCGCACATGAACTTATTCATGAAGTGGAGTTCTTGCAAGACATTATACTCTTTCTTAGTTTTTCATGATTGAAGTATAACCAAGGTGAAGAATCTTTCTGTGACAATTATTATGAAGCATATTTTAAAGATTTTGGCACTACTTGTGGCTGTATCTGCCTTTTGGATTGGCCTTTTACAAGCGTCGGTGATTCCAGAGAGTTATACTTGGTAGGTAAGCTTCTTCTTTTTATCTCACTTATTTCTTTCCACATCTGCATTCTCTTTCTCATAATATTAGATGTAGCTGACCTTTTTGTGTTTGGTGCCCAAGTTGCCCCTCTATTTCATTCTCTCTAGGATGCTAAGGCCTCTTAATGGTTGGAGTTGGCTTGTTGCAGTTTCCCACAGGTCCTCAAGAAGCGCTTCTGTTACACCAGTACTTTTATATATGCTATGGTCATTTTGACATGTTGAAAATAATGCTGCTTATGAAATGTAAATGACATTTAGCTTATAAAGAAACCACCACCTACTTTACCCTATGCCTCGCCACATTCCAAAAAAGAAAATGAAGAACATGTAATATGCTTCTGCTTCTTTCTCCTGTGGGTGAAAGGAGTTTTCTTCCCTGGGCCGCAAAACAAGTCTAAGTTACCCAAACTCGGATACAGGTATCGAGTATGGGTACATGTCTAGGTGTTAAATTCATAAATTTTATAAATTGAGGATATGTGGTCAGATATGGGTACATGATGTGTTTTTGCTTTTATATATTAGTGTAGTAGTAATGCAATTTGATGGCAAACCAATTTAACATTATTTTATAACTCATTTTGAAAAAATAAATATGTTTGTGCATAGTATTAAAGAATAGTGGTGTATTGAGAAAAAGAAAATAACAGAAGGATATAACTATAATAATATTTAGTAATTTTGTTGAACCCCAGTTATGTTAATCATGTTTTGATGATGACCAAATCATTCTAATGGTTTGATAACAAGTGTGCAGAAAAATAGGTACAATCTTGGCCTTAGGACGCAAATGATCGTCCGAACAAAACAACCACAAGACCTCACGGACGCAAATGACTGTCCGAGTGACAGAGCTTCGAACGATGGTAATAGACCGACACAAAGAATTTGAAGCAAGCCTCGGACGAAGAATAGTGTCCGATCATATTTCCAGAAGACTTTGTTTCGATCGGACGCATGTTCGGACGCATCCTCGGACATCCGAAGGAATACCCTCAGAGAACGGACGCAGTGTCGGACGCAAGGTTTAGCAGCGGCCGTCCGAACGGTCCAACAGCTAGTTTGTTCGGACGCACTCTTGCTGCATCGGCCGTCCGAAAGGTCCAACGGCTAGTTTTCCAGTAAACAGAAAATAGCCGTTGGGAAGTTGTTGAAAGCAGATATTTGGCAACTATAAATACCCCTAGGTCTGAATTAATTAAACAAGGACTTCTACATTTGATTACAAATAACTCTTGAGCTATTTGGGAGAAATAGTGGGAACAAGTGTTGTAATAGTGTATAATGTAGTTTTGTGAAAAGAGCTTAGAAGTGTAAGAGTTCTTCAAGTGTAAAAGTGGAGAGATAACAATTGTAACAAAGGGAGGTTGTGAGTGTAAAACTCTTGGCTCAACTAAAGGTAATTAGTGTGAGCAAGAGTGATCCTCATTTGTGTACAAGAGGTTATTGTCTCACCTACTTTGAAGAGACTTTTAGTGGCTAAACTTCAAGTTGTAAACTTGGTAGTTGCCTTGTAAGAAGCTCTTTGTAGTTGAAAGCTCCAAGCTTGAGAAGCTTGGGAGTTTGGTTTGATTCTCTTAATCTCAATATTCTTATTTGCTCTTTAAGCTTAAATTGTTGAATATCTATTGTATTCATTTGTGATTAAGTTTTCATTTGGTGCATAAAGTTTGTATTTTCATTAAGCACTTAAAAAGGATTGTTTTTAGATACAACCTAATTCACCCCCCCCTCTTAGGTTGTTTTTGGGGCCAACAAATTTGATATACAATTCTCATATGTTTCTTCCTGTAGGTCCTATTTAATTTTTCACTCTATCTTATGGGTCCTTGCATGTGATAAAGTCACAACCATGTTTATGTCAATATAATTTTTAGCTTGGTAAATAAATCAAAATACTCAATTGAAAGTTGACGATATGAATACGGATTTCACACCCACACCCATCTTGACAAGGCGGGACAAGGGTACTCTAAGTGTGAGAAGAGAGTCTATGTAAACTAATGAACCTTCTCTGTTTTTTGGATTTACTTTTTATGGTGTTTCCTCCTGCAGGATATTGTTTAAGCTAAGGATTTCCTCAACAAGAAAGGGGTAGATGTTATGCTGTAGAGTTTACATTTCAGGTGATTATGAGGAGGTCGTCTTAGAGAATAGGCTGGCATATCATCTGAAAAAAAGACAATGATTTTTTTGAGTTTCATCGAATCAAATTCTATTATTTTGAAGCCCTAATGTATGGGTTCATGGTAGATTTTAGTAGCAAATTATTTTTGTGAGCATTTTGTATGATATGCAGAATGAAAAGTTGACATTTCCAATATGCCTATATGAATCTTTTGGGTTCTTAATCTCTCAAATGAAGCCTTTTGCTACATTTAGATCCTTCCTAAAGAATGCTCGTTCTTTGCCTTTCTATGTATATCCAACTCTCCAATTCATTAACTTACTAATAAAAGCTAATTTCGACAGTCATATGCAAATTTTCAAAGCTCATGATCTCATCGAAGTTCATTAAAAATTTCACATAACCATGCTGTAAGTTGACCTGTGTTGCTTAATTTACCTAATGAAGATTGTAATCATTGCTGTTCCTCGGTATATTTGTCATGAATGGTTCACTTTTAAACTGATAACAAGGTTCAAGTCTTCAACTTAACAGCTAGCATAAATATAATCAGATTATAAAACTTAATGGACTTCCTATACATAACTATTTCTATTTCTCCAATTCAGAAATTGGTCAAGTTTTATAATGACTGAAGCATTACTTGAGTTAGGTCCAAACTATACTAAATTGTATCTCTATTATTTGACATACTTAAATGCCTTATGAAAACTATTTTAAATTAATGAATCATAAGTTGTTTTAAACAGTAAATAGTATCTCCAGTACATACGTAAGGTTATTTATTGAAAGATTCAAGCTGATTTTACTTGTAGAAGTAGACATCTCTTTTCTTTTTATTCCTTTTTTTTTTATATGATTTCATATGCCTATAATGGTTGGATTGAATACAGTTGAATCAATAAGAACTACCCGTAGTAGGATAAAAACAAATATTTGTTAGAATCAAACTCACATTTAGTGAGATGATAATATCTACACTATCTAATATCCTTTAACTCTATTACTATTACTTGAGGGCTTTTCTCTGTTGAGCCTACCTTTCCCTCCTTAGTCCTCCTTTGTCCATGACAATGAACTGTAGGTTTCTTCATTGAGCCTTCCTCCATCTCCTTAGTCCTCTTTTGTCGATGATAATGATGACTGATTTGACTTATGATTTAATTAACAAACCTCTAGTTTTAAGAGTGTAATGTTGACTTAAGATGGTTTTTGGTGGTCAGTAGTCAAATGGTCTCCTCAAAATGAACTTTGGTGTATTATTGAACAGCCAACCTTTTTAGTAACATTGAAGACGAACCAATCTATACATAATTAAATCAATTTTAGATGTATAAGAGCTTATTTAAGTTTAGCTAGTCAGTTCGTCAATTAATCAAAACCATATAAAAGTGAGATTAGGGTTCATAGAAGTTTCAAGCTCGACTTTATAAATATAAAATTTGGCATTTATATATAAAAAAAATTTGAGTTGCTCAAGATGCTCCAGTTCGCATCGTTAAGATGTTTGTTTGTGGTTGACTCGGGAATAAAAACCAAGTTTAAATGTAATTTCTGTCTTTTTAAAGTGAATAAATAACCAAATTTAAATAGTATAATCAAAAAATTGAACAATGAAAAATCAGAAAATGGATAAAATCCCTTATAGTTATGTTTGGATGGATAGATTTGAATTGTAGGAAAGATTTGAAATGAATAGATCTTATTTGAATTGGGTGTATTTGAAATAACATGTATAGGGGTGTTCAAGATTTTTTTATAAACCAACCAAACCTAATAGTATTAACAATTTATTTTTTATAGGAAAACTAAATCGTATAAAATCAAAACTGACATTGAATGGTTTGGTTTGGTTTCGGTTTGTAACATTATAAATTGAGATAAACCAAACCAAACCTGGTACATGTCTTTTCCAAGTACTTTTAATATTTTAAATAATATGTAAGAAATATTGTGACAAACTCCTCAAGAGTTTAATAGTTCTAGTTCATAACTAAAGTAAATTTATACTAAAAAAGAGATTTTATGTGTTTTTTAATTCAAATTTCTAATAATATATTTGTCTAATATTAGTGAAATGATATTACATAGCTTACTTTGATTAGAGATAAAATATTAACAAAAGTAACTTAATTATTAATGAAGATGTTATCGCTAAATGAGTATTTATTTCAATAACCCTATGACCAATCAGATGAGCCTCTTTCCCTTTCCCTTTCTCGAGAGTAGGAGTTTATTCTCTCCTTTTTTGAGTTTTTTCCCTGCTCTTTGTGGGAGTTCAAATTTTTTCAAAAAATCTTCAAAAAATTGAGCACCAACCATGAATTTTAACCCAAAAAGACAAAGTTTGGACTGGGCCTTGATATAATGATAATTTGCATAAATTTTACCTTTTAACTTGCATTTGTTAGTTTTATTTTGGTGTTAGTTAGGAGCAAATAACGATATATTAGGAATGTTGGGTTATTTTGTGATTAGTTATAATTACTGTTTATTTAATAAATTCGATGGTGATTAATTATAGGAGTTATGTACTTTGGATATGGAATTTGGATCATATTCATCTAGCCCAATTCCTATAACTTTTCATGGACTTGTATCTATTGCAACAAGACCCATTTTAAGATGTTGGAAATAAAATTTAGATGCCTAAAAGGAGAAGACCAACAAGACAGAAATAAAGGAGGGCTGAAACTAGACTCAAATGGACAAAAACATCAGCAAGCCCAGCACAAGGAAATTAACCCAGCAAGCCATCAAAGGAAGAAAATGGAAGCCCACAAGGAGGAAGTGGCAAGAGCCCAACAAAAACAAAAACAAAAACAAAAAAAAATCTACTGTCCTAAAAAGAAGAGAAGACGGGCAGCTTCAAGAGAAGAGATGAGGGGAGAAAAAAAAGGCAAGCAGCACCAGGGAATAGAGAGAGCGGCGGACAAAATTGAGGGCCTGAAGGCTTCCTTGGATGCTCTTCTAGTTTGCTTTCTTGTTCTTTAATTTTCCTTAATTCTTTTAGGTTTATGGCTTTGTTCGGTACTTTGTATTTTGCAATTTTTATGATATTTAGGAAGTAAATTTTTCCTCCTAGGATGAGGATGAAACTTCAATAAATTGTGAGATTATGTCTATATGAAGTGACTTGTGGTTGAAATATTATTGTGTCTACTATCTGATTGATGGAGTATTTCGGATATGAGTTTAATTGAAGAGGTTCTTCTCATTATTAGGTAAAATATTTACTATGATTGCTTGTCTTTTACTGTTTAAATTGAGATTGAATATTAATTGCAATTCACTATGTTGATCATACAAATAATAATTTAATTTAACCCGTTTAAGCAATGAGGTGCATGATTTAGATTTTCCTAATGATCATAGGTGTAGTTTGCCTCTCATAATTTGTTGAGTGTAGATTCCAATTCCTAGGTTGCTAGTAATTCGATAAATCTTTCTTATTGGTTTGATTATTTTGCTCTAGTTGTGTTAGTTTAAGTTAGATTCTCTCATTAAAGTTTTCTACAGTAATTAGTTTTTATTTTTAGTGTTAATTAGTTACGTTTAATTAGTTTCCTAGAATCTCAAGTCTCGTGGGTTCAACCTCATATTTTCCATTCCTACACTACAATTTGATTCGTGCACTTGCGAGTACACTTTAAAGTTACAACAAGTTTTTAGCAGTATTGCTAGGGACTTGAATTAGGAATCAAAGTTATTTCTGAACTAAGTTACTACCATCCCTATTAAAATAAAAAAAAATATTGAGAATTAGTGTAGGGTTTGTCCATGTGGTTGCATGACCATACAAACTGTCTAGTGAAAATAGAAGCCATTCTCTTAGAGAATTTAGAAGACAGTGAATATTTACCTCTCATGATGGGAGATAATAATCTTGTTGATAATAAAACACAGAGGGAACTTTTCTCACCTATAACCACCAATCCTCCATCATGCATTGTGTTGCCTGCAGTTGATGTAGCACACTTTGAGTTGAAGCCCCAAGTGATCTAACTGCTTTCCCTTTTTCATGGGCGAGAGCGAGAAGATCCTTACATGCATGTGAAGGATTTTCTCAAAATATGTACCACATTCAAGTTTTAGAATTGTTCTAATGAATCTATTCGGCTTCGCCTATTTCCTTTCTCTCTAAAGGATAAGGCAAAGGCATTGCTAAATTCTCTGCTTGCTAGATCTATCCCCACATGGGAGGGTTTAGTGTCAAAATTTCTCTTTAAGTTTTTTCCCATGTCTAAAACAAATGCATTCAGAAGAGACATTTCTAATTTCATTCAAGAACAAGATGAAAAGTTTCATGAAAGTTGGGAAAGATTTAAAGACTTGCTTTTAAAATGTCCTCACCACAGGTTTGAAACATGGAGACTTGTGCAATATTTCTACAGTGGTTTAACTCAAATAAATCGTAATATGACAGAGTCCATGAATAGTGGGAGCTTCTTGAGTCTTAGAGATGATCAAGCTTACAATTTCTTAGAGAATATTTTTGTTAATTCCCAGTAATGGAATTTCTCAACTCATAAAGATAAATCCTCTTGGAAATCTAGTTTTTATGAGATTAGCAAAGACACATCTATGAAGATGATATTGGATAAATTAGCTAGGAGACTAGATTCATTAGATCTCCAGAGTTCTACAAACTCTCGGGATGCATGTTTTGTCTGCTTGAGTCCAATGCATACTACCCAAGCTTCTCCTTCCCAATTAGGATATCCTGATTGTCATGTTGAACAACAAGCAAATGCACTAAATTTCAATGGGAGACCATTAGGGGGTCAGTATTCTAAGACATATAATCCTATCTAGAGGAACCACCGTAATTTCTCGTGAAGGAAAATCCAGACTCTGATGAATGTTGATGGGCAACAAATGCATCAATTGAGGTTGGTCTGTAACCATTCCTCCTCGGTTTCAGCAATCATTCGCACTTCAGCCACAATCTCAACCTTAACAAACCCAAATTTCATCTTTAGAAGAAAGTCCTAGAGCTTTCATGCAAACTTCAAACCAAATATTACAGGCCAACTCTCAAGCCATTGTAAAGTTAGAGCCTCTAATAGGTCAATTACCACATAGCTTTCAAGTAGGAGGACAAGTCGATTCTCGGGTCAGCCAGAGGTGAATCCCAAAAGGCATGTTCAATCTATCATCACTCTTAGGTCAGGAAATCAAGTAGATAATAAAGTGATAGAACCTCTAGGAAAGAACCTAGAGTGACTAGTCAAGCAGAGCAAGAGGAGTCTTATAAATGAACATGTTGAAAATAAGGATGAAAAAACATTAACTCTCTTTTCCAAATTGAGTGTTCCCTGGGTTCATTTTCCTCAAAGACTAGTAAATCCTAAAAAAGGTACTCATTTTGATACTCTTTCCGTCCCAATATAATTGTCACATTAGACATTTGGAAAAAATTTTAAGGAACTATTAATTTTTACTAAATGTCTACAAATGCCCTTATTAAGTTGAATTGACTCAATATCATTAAATGAAAAATATTTGAATTAGAAAGGTTTAGTTAGGAGGAGAGAAGAGAGAGAAGATAGAAATGAGATATGATGAATTGATTATTGGGAGCCATTGGTTATTGGAGTTTGAAATATTTTGAATATTTGGAAGGGTAAATTTGAAAATTCAACAAAGAAAATCATCCACTTTAGGTAATGTGACATTTATTGGGATATCCCAAAATGAGACATGTGGCAATATAAATGGGACGGAAGGAGTAATATTTTGGAGGTGTTGGTAAACAAATGCAACTAAACATCCCATTTCTAGATGCTATCCAACAGGTACCTTTTTATGCTAAAGTTTTGAAAGACATAGTCATTGTAAAGGGGAAAACTAATGTTCCAAAGAAAGTTCTTTAAACTGAACAAGTTAGCTCTGCCCTTCAATGTAAATTTCCTATTAAATACAAGGACCCTAGTTGTCCTACAATTTCTTGTAGAATAGGAGCTCATCAAATTAAGGGAGCTTGTTAGATTTGAAGGCAAGTGTGAACTTATTGCCATATTCTATCTATATGCAATTTGGTTTGGGAGAGTTATAGCCCATAGATATGACACTCCAATTGATTGATAGAACCATTAAAATTCCAGGGGCGTTGTTGAAAATGTTTTAGTTAAAGTTGAATCATTCTATTTTCTTGTGGATTTTGTTACCTTAGATGCTCAACCAACTCATAATGTAGATAATCACATCCTCATGATTTTAGGTCATCCATTCCTAGTCACTTCTAATGCTCTTGAACAATTATAGGAATGGGGTGATGCAAATTTCTTTTGGGAACATGAAGGCTGAGCTGAATATCTTTGATATCTATAGACAACCACCAGATCTAGATAATATAAATGAAGTCAATTTAATTGATTCATCGACTCATAACACTTTTCTTCAGTCACATTATGATGATTCCCTGGAAGCTTGTTTGACTTTGGTTGCGATGTTGATATTGATAAACCAATTGAGGAGGTTAACACCCTACTCAATTCTGCACCTTTAATGAAGATTCAATCATGGCAACCAAAAGTTAAACCACTTGTTGTGAGACCATCCCTACCAAAACTCCCATCAATTGCAGAGCCAGCAAAGTTAGACCTAAAGCCTTTGCCTAATACTTTGAAATATGCATATTTAGGTCCATCAAAGTCTTGGCCTGTAAGCATAGCTTTTGACTTATGTAATGATCAAGAGTTTAAACTTTTAAATGTCCTTAAAAATCATAAAGAAGCTATAGGATGGAGCATTGCTGAATATGCATTAAGCATCAAAGATATTAGTCTCTCCATAATAATGCATAGAACTCATCTAGAAGAAGAAGCTAAGCCCTCGTGTGAGTCATAGAGATGTCTTAATCCGATCATGCAAGATGTGGTAAGGGATGAAATTTTCAAATTGTTAGATCTGGGAGTGATTTACACATTTTCAGAAATTTGGAATCACTGTAGAGAAAATAAGTCTGATGAGTTAGTGCCTGCTAGAGTTCAAATTGGATGGCGTGTCCGTATTGATTATAGAAAACTGAATTCCATGACGAGGAAAGATTGCTTTCTTTTGCCATTCATTGATCAGATGTTAGAGAGGTTAACCAGTTATGCCTATTATTGTTTTCTTGATGGTTCTTCCGATTATAACCAAATACCCATAGCATCCGAAAATCAAGAGAAAACCATGTTCACTTGTCCTTTGGTGCATTTGCCTACTGCTGCATGCCTTTTGGGCTATGCAATGCACCTACTTCTTTTCAGAGGTGTATGGTGAGTATTTTTCTGAATTAATTGATACGATAGAGAGATTTTTAGAGGTGTTTATGGATGATTTTTCTATGTTTGGATCTAATTTTGACGAATGTATACATCATTTGTTCCTTGTGTTACAAATATGCCGAGAGAAAAATATTGTTTTAAACTGGGAAAAATGTCATTCATGGTTAAGAGTGGAATTGTTTTCGAGCATGTTGTATCATATAAAGGCATTGAGGTAGATAAGGCAAAGATTGATTTAATTGCACATCTTACACATCCCAAAACTATAAGAGAAGTAAGATCTTTTTTGGAACATGCAAGGTTTTATAGGCAATTCATTAAAGATTTTGGTAAAATTTCTAAGCCTTTATAATCTTCTTGGTAAAGATGTTGCTTTTTTCTTTGATGATGATTGTGTTAGTGCTTTTGAAAAGTTGAAATCTGAGTTAACTTCTACACCCATCATTAGGCCACCAGATTGGAGTTTGCCTTTTGAAGTAATGTATGATGCTTCTTACTATGCTATTGGTAGGGCTTAGACAGTAGCAGGTTAATAGAATTCCACATGTAATTTATTATGCTAGTAAGACTTTGAATGACGCTCAATTGAATTATTCTACTATTGAGAAAGAATTGCTAGTTGTGGTTTTTGCTTTAGATAAATTTAGGCAATATGGTTAGGTTCTAAAGTTTATGTCTATTTTGATCATGCTGCATTGAAATATCTCTTGCCTGGGAAAGATGCTAAACCTCGGTCAATCCGATGGATATTATTGCTACAAGAGTTTGACATTGAAATCAGGGCTAAGAAAGGTTCTAAAAATTTTGTAGCAGATCATTCATCTAGACTTACTATTGATTTTCATGATGATTTATTGTCTATCATTGAGTCTTTTCCTAATGAGTAATTACTTTCTGTCTCTCAATTACCATGGTTTGTAGACATTATTAGTTGTCTTGTGACTAACAAAATTTCTTCTCATTAGTCTAACCAGAATAAAGATAATTTTTGACTAATATGAAGTATTTCTTTTGGGAAGATCTAAGGTCATACTTGTTTAAGTATTGCCCGGATAAGGTAATTAAGAGGTTTATTCCTGACATTGAGCAAAGAGGTATAATTTCTTTTTGTCATGATCGTGCATGTGGTGGTCATTGAAGCTCAAGGAAAACTGTTGCCAAGATTTTTCATTGTGGGTTTATTGGCCTACTATTTTTAAAGATGCTCATGCATATTGTTTAGCTTGTGAAAGGTGACAAAAATTAGGAAGTATATCCCGTAGAAATATGATGCCTTTGAACCCAATTTTGATAGTTGAATTATTTGATATTTGGAGTATTGATTTCATGGGTCCTTTTCCTAATTCGTTTGGCAATCTCTATATTTTTGTTGGAGTTGATTACGTTTCAAAATGGACAGTAGCTATTCCTTATAAAACTAATGATCATAAGGTTATACACATCGATTTTTGAAAGAGAATATTTTTACCAAGTTTGGTACTCTTCGCACTATCATTAGTGATGGTGGTAAGCATTTTTGCAATAGGTTTTTTGAGTAGTTGTTAATGAAGAAATATGGTATCATAAAATTGCAACTCTATATCATCCACAAACCAGTGGTCAAGTTGAAACTCTAATAGGGAGATTAAACGTATTCATGAGAAAACGACAAATCTAAGTCATAAAAATTTGTCTTTGAGACTTGGTGAAGTTTTGTGGGCTTACCGTATTGCATTTGAAACTCCCATTGCAATGTCACCATTTAGGATGGTATATGGTAAGGCACGCCATTTACCTGTTGAATTAGAACATAGGGCTTATTGGGCAATTAAGCATTTTAATTTTGATCTTGATAAGGAAGGTATTAAAAGGAAGCATCTATCAAATGAGTTGGAAGAGGTTAGAAATTATGCACATGCATGTTCTAAATCATATAAGAACAGGATAAAAAAGGCTCATGATCAATTCATTTTGAGGAAAACTTTTACTTCTAGTGATAAAGATTTGATATATAACTCTCGCTTGCATCTATTTCTAGGGAAGTTGAGATCTCATTGGATTGGCTCCTTTTCTTGTTCGTATTGTTTATCCTCATGGGGTTGTTGATATTGAGAATTTGAAAATTGGGGATGTGCTTAATGTGAATGAGTAGCGTCTTAAATTGTATCTTGCATGGAAGAATTTATAGGTTGATAATATGCCTCTTGAGGATCCTGTCTATCAAAATTGACCTTTATTTGGTATGGTTGAAAACGTTGAACACAACGCTTCTAGAAGGCAACTTAGTTATTGCTTTTAGTTCTTTTGTATTTTTCTACCCCTTACCTTTCCTTGTCAATTTTATTATCTTTGAGAAAAATCTTTAGTTTAGGTTTGGGGGTGGAAACTTTGTTTTCATTTGTAATTTTTTGAAATTTTTAGTGTTTGTGTTGTGTTTAGTCTTTTAAGGGATTTAATTTTTTCCTGAATTTTTTGGAATTTTTAATTCCTTGATTTTCTTGTTTTTTCTTAGTTTCTTGAATGGCTAATTTTATTATTCAGTTGTGTCTGTGTTTTGTAGGAATAAGAAATGGTACCTAGACTCAAATTCGAGTTGTTGAACGGCCTATCAATGGATTTTCAAGGATAAAGCCAATCATCATAAATCAGTAGAGTTTTCTTTACCTCCTTGTGTTTTGATTTCTATAACATTGTGTTTTTTATGTATGCTGGCGAAAAAGGTGACAATGTTAACTTTTGAGTGTGGGGTGGGAAGTTGTCTTAGTTTATGTTAGTTGTGTTGGTGTATTTTTTAAAATTTTGAGAATTTCCTTTTGGGCTAAGAGCAAAAGTTGAAAATTTTCTTTTGTTTAGTATGTTTATTTGATTGTTTTACCTGATAATTTAAGAGTATGAGTCGTTTCTTGATTGAGTAGTTAAGTATTCAATGTTAATGTTTGCCTTTCATGATTTCTGAGATTTTCATGCACTTATTGCCAAAATTATTTTTATCTTGACACATAGTGATACTTATGTAGACTCAACTACTAATTGCACCCCAGACACTTACTTTATTTCATTTTTTAAGTGAAATTTTTAGAAAATGCAATTGATTTGATTTAAAGATGATAGTAAAGCTTTCTTTGGATGTTTGTGCCTTTCAAGCTGACCCATTTTTAACTTTTTATCCTTTGTACCCTTTTTTTTTAGCCCTATTTGAATGAACGAAGAGAACCACCATTCGACCTCTTCTCTTTAAAACTCATTTATTCACCCATATGAGATAAATGTTCTTATTTTTACAATCCAAAATGTCCTTTAAAGAGATTTATAGCACATTTATGTTCATTGGAGGGGATATAAGGATTGAGGGGTGGTTAAATGAAATGCACTAATTGACTTGAAGAAAATGATGACCACTTATGAGGCCGAAAGGGGTGTGAGGAAAGAAAAAAGAAAAGAAAAGAAAAGAAAACATATGGAGGAAATGAAAAAAGTAAAAAATGTTCAATTTTGAGAAAGAAAGAGTGAAAATAAAAAAATAAGACAACAAATTGCAAAATGAAGTTGCTTAATTAGTGCATTGGTTAATTTGTGAAAAAAAAAGAAGGTGACAAAATTTTTGGCCCTAATATAATTGTTTATGGGCATTTTATTGTCTAAGTGTGGGGTTGTGAGGATGTAGTGCTATTCATTATTTAAGAAGAAGTTTTTCTTTAATGTGCTCGCCATTAAAGCTTTTTTATTTTCTTTGATCTTGTCCTTTCCCTTCGTTTGTTAGCCAATACCGTAGCCTAACGTTACAAACTTTAAAAGTCCTACTTCATTTAAATTGAATTGATTGTCAACATTAGTGGAGTGGTGTAACAAGAGTTGGCTATAGAGTGTTTAGAAAAATTTTAGGAGTTTGCATAATTTTGAACCGAATGTCATGGTAATTGAGTTTATTTTTTATTTTTATTTTTTATAGCTATGCACACACACACACACACACACCTTGGATTTCATGGTTTGGCTTTTATTTACATTTGAATTTTGAGACTGCTTGATTGATGATGTCTTGACTCTTGATTACTAAGATGGACAATTGTTAAGATATGCTAAGCAAAAGTTAACATGAAAGCTGTCTGTGCCGTTAATTTACTTTGCTCGAAGACTAGCAAAGTGTGGTTTGGAGGTGTTTGATATAATGATAATTTGCAAAAATTTTACCCTTTAACTTGCATTTGTGGGTTTTATTTTGGTGATAGTTAGGAGCAAATAACGATATATCAGTAATCTTGTGATTAGTTTAATTATTGGTTATTTAATATATTCTATAGTGATTAATTGTAAGAGTTATGTATTTTGAATACAGAATTTGGATCATACTTATCTAACCCAATTCCTATAACTTTTCATGGACAAGTATCTGTTGCAACAAGACCCACTTTAAGAGGTTGAAAATAAAATTTAGAAGTCCGAAAGAAGAAGACCGACAAGACAGAAATAGAGAGGGGCTGAAATTGGACCCAAATGGACAAAATTCAGCAGGCCCACAGAGGAAGAAAATAGAAACCAACAAGAAGGAAATTGCAAGAGCCCGACAAAAAAAAAAAATTGTTATCTTAAAAAAAAAGAGAGAAGATGGAAGACGGGCAGCTTCAAGACAAGAATGTAGAGGAGAAAAAAAGGCGAGCAACTCCAGGGAGAAGAGAGAGCGAAGGATAGAACCAAGAGCTTGAAAGCTTCTTTGGATGCTCTTATAGTTTCCTTTCTTGTTCTTTAATTTTCCTTAATTCTTTGAGGTTTATGGCTTTGTTTAGTACTTTGTATTTTGCAATTTTTATGATGTTTAAGGAGTAATTTTTTCCTCCTGAGATGAGAATGAAACTTCAATAAATTGTGGGATTATATCTATGTGAAGTGACTTGTGCTTGAAATATTATTGTATCTACCTTCCGATTGATGGAGTATTTTAGATATGAATTTAATTGAAGAGGTTATTCTCTTTACTTGAAATATTTAATGGGAATGCTTGGTTTTGACTATTTACGTTGAGATTGGACATTAATTGTGATTCACTTTTTTGTGGATACAATTAATAATTTGATTTTAAGTTGTTTAATCAAGGAGGTGCATGATTTAGATTTTCCCCAACTCTAAATGAGCATAGATGTACTTTGCCCCCCATAATTTGTTGAGTGTGGATTTCAATTCCTAGGTTGTTAGTCATTAAATAAATCTTTCTTATTGGCTTGATTATTTTTCTCTAGTTGTGTTAGTTCAAGTTAGATTCTCTCATTAAAGTTTTCTATAGTAATTAGTTTTTATTTTTAGCGTTAATTACTTATGTTTAATTAGTTTCCTAGAATCTCAAGTTTTTGTGGGTTCAACCTCGTATTCGCCATTGCTACACTACAGTTTGATTCATGCACTTGCGAATACAATTTAAAGTTACAATAGTTCTACTAGATTTGTCCGCCACTATACCTCGTCAACAGTATCTTAACATTGCTTTAATGGAATTCGTAGGCTTGGGTATTCTTAGTAGCTGTTGGTGGTCCTGACTATGTTGACTCTGGTGGGCGAGTTATTATCTATATTTAATGTTGTTTAACCCTCTCAACTAATTTCTTTGGTTGTTTAAAACTTTCAAGGATTTTTTCTTATGCTTTCTGTCTCTTTGTTCCTTTTTTTTTTTTTTTTTTTCCAGCAGGTTCTTTATGTCTGATAAACTCACAAATTTTTGTGTTAGTTTCTATCATTTTGTTCTATTAGGTCTGTTCTTTTGGTTTCTTCTTTGTCTATTTCATTACAAGCCTACTGTGTTGTTTTCCTTTTGTCTTTATTGTCCGGGTTATTTCTTTAATATTTTGTGTTTTCGTTCATTGTTGAAGAACTAGTAAAGAGCTTTGAAAAGTTTGTGCTTTCAAAAAAAGAACAAGTTGGGGTGAAACTCTGAGAGGAAGATGCTGATTACAATGTTGCTAAATATGATAAATGCCCAATAGGGAAGATCATTATGGAAAGAGTTATGAATTTTGTTGGGGTTAAAAATTTCACTACCCAAAGATGGGGTTATCCTAAAAATCTTGAGGTTATAGAATTAGGGGTGAACAATTTCCAAATTTTCTTTGATTACTTGGAAGAATTGGATAGAGTTCTGAAAGGGAAACCAGCTGGGCGATTGACAATCAGTTACTGCTTGTAAAGAAGTAGGAGCCATGCATTGAATAACAGGATACTAATTTTAGCAAAGCCAAACTGTGGATTCAAATTTGGAACATGTTTGTCCATTGGCTTACAAGAGGGATTGGTATGATGATTGGGGATTTGTTTGGGAGATCTCTTAATGTTTTTATCCCTAATAATGAGGGTAATTAAGAAAGACATATAAAGGTTCTAGTTAAAATTAATTTGAACCAACCACTTATGTGAGAGACAATGCTAAATTTGAATAATATGACCAGGTGGGTGGAATTCAAGTATGAAAAATGACCTAATTTTCGCTACTAGTGTGAAATAATTGGACACAATGAGAAAAGCTACACCAGAGAAAAAGATATAATGGGGAGAGGGAAAGCTAAATCAGTTTGGAGTGTGACTAAAAGCTAACAAAATAAAGGGTTCTCAAAAGAGAGGGAGAAGAAACAACCAGAAGAATTGAGGACAATAGCTTAGGCTTGAAAACTGTGAGAAGGGATGAGAAAGATAAGGGTAATAGAATTGAATTAGCAATTGGGAAAGGTGACTATAACTGGGATGGAGAAGTTGAAGTTAGAAAGGTTATGGCAGCTGGCTTCTTAATTAAAGAGAAAGGAAATTCAGGCACTGGGATGATAGGGAAGGCTATTGAGGATAAGCCTAGTTGTTCCAACCTGAATCAAGATAGAGATGAATTAAGGAAAGCGACTATCTCGAAGGACATAATAGTTAGAAATAAGAAAGAAAAGGAAGACCTGATGATGGTTAACAAAATTGGAAAGGATCAAAATGAAGTTGGCTGTAATTCTAAGAATCTAAAGGACAAGGTGGCTGTGAGATTGACAAAAGTGCAATTGGCCTAATTCCAGGTAATGTTGTTAGTGGTGATGGAAAGAAAGGCAGTAAAACCTGGAAAAGAATCATTCAAGCAATGGGAATGATCCCAAACCGCTTTATTAAATTACTTTAGTCTTCGTTTTAGTCTTCATTAACTTATTTTCCAAAAGAAAATTCCTTTTTGACATAATTCTCCAAATAGTGAATTAGTCTAAAAGCCAGTAGTTACTGACCAATCCTCATGAGAATGATCTCATCTTTTGCAAGCTACTACTTAACCACTGATACTTGTGGGATGTTATCTAGTAAAAATAGTTGATTTAGATGTATTTTACAACTAGATTGATTTTACATCAAAGACTTTATTGACCAATCCTTAGGAGAAGCTGTATTAAAATATGGACAGTAAACTTAAATACGCTAGCTCATATATGGCATCTTTCCAAGTACTAGGTTTGTAAATCAACCAAGATTTGTTTTTTTTTTTTTAAAAAAAAAAAAAAAAAACTTCTTCGAATATTCAAGCAATTACCAACTTGTCAACCACTGCATCTACAACTAGACTCTACTCTATGCCATATAACCTTTTCTTCTATTTGATTGGTTTGGACCCTAGAAAGATCACCAACTTATGTTTTACAATTTCCCTTGGTATCCTAAGCATGTCTAACCGTTGACCAGGAAGACATCCTTTTTACTCGTAAAGAAATCAAGCTAGTTCAAATTTTCGTTTTGCTGGCAAAAGTACGCGAATCTTATGCTTTATTTCCAATATCATCAGATCAAAGGATATCTATTTCATCAGCATCTCTGATGCAATTCCATTTTAACTTTCCCCTTTTCGTGAGGTATGTCGATCGGTTTCTCTTGACTGGATACCTCAACCAGCAATGTCTCAATTTTCATTGTTTGAGTTTTGCTCTCGAGGAACATCATACAACATTCTTGGGCCTCCTACTGGTTCCCCCAGATTGAACGGTCGGATCTATCACTCATGAAAAATTTATACCTAAATGAAAAAATGAAGGCAAAATCATGAAGGCATACAAAGATGTCAGCGCAAGATCGCACTGTAGAAGCTCAACTTATTGACAATGGTAAAATGAATCATTCCCATTCGGCTTCGAAGGGGTTCACCAAGTGTTAAAGGTAGAAGTACGGTTCCCTTTGTTATCACTAGGGAATTCCCTCATGAAGCCGACCAATGTTGTTCAAACAGGCTAAATATGATAATTACTTATCCCCATTCACTTGCAGGAGTTCAAGTAGATTATGATAGCCGAACTATCGGAGTCGACAAATGCTTTATGAACTTCGTAGTCATCTACCTTTACATTGATAGTAATAGGATCTACACGGGGCATCCTTCTCAACACTGGATCATTCTAAGTATAAGAAATGGACATGTTTTCACCTAGTCTTCATCTTTAAGATCATACCAGATGTATATTTTTTGAGCTTTGTCAAGTTCCTCCGTATGGCCCACCAGCTATCACATTTATTACAACAACTACATCATCATCTTTTGATGGGCCCCCTATTATTATTCTCTCTTCTGTATTGATACTGATTATTGTAGGGTTGAGGGGATCTATTGTTATAGGCTACTATCTATTAGTTCGAATCAACTCGCTGAAAGTTATTGGGCATTTTGTGCTGCTTGACTCTCATTAATGGTGGTGACAGTTGATTACAATACCCCATTGCTCTTAATTTGGAAAAAAAAATCTTTCTATGAGGGAAATTAGAGGAGTGAACTCCTTACCAAGAAAAATTCTAGTCCAACCAGGTTTGAAATTATTGCTCCACCAACTAGCTTGTAGTTTTTAGTTGGGTTAAGTAAGCTGATTTACTGTTTCTTCTTTTTTATCAAAGGTTATGTTATTAGAAGCATCCTCATTTATCCTTTTGACCTTTTGTTTATAGTCATATTGTTCTCACTTTGTTCGGTTAGACTTTTCTCCTCGAATATTCCTTTCTTCTCTCTCAAGGAATTATTTGATGGTCTTAGGTGTTTTCGATGCCAATTAATGATTTAAAGCACCTGAATTCATCCCGCTACTAAGATGCAACAATTATTAATGTCTCGTCAATATCTTGCATCTGCATAGCTTTATCATTAAAGCACTCAATGTATTGATTGAAAGTATCATCAGATTTTTGCCTGATGAATATCAAGTGAGACACTTCCTTCTGGTGACAACCTGTTTGCTCATGAAATCTCTCCAAAATTTTAAGGAAATACGGAATGACACATCTGTGAGGCATTAATTACATAAAGGGGATAATCCCAACAATTTGCATGCATAATATTATTTTGAATGTTGGTTTCAAAACTTCTAGAAAACCTCAAAGGTGTTTGAATCCTATTTTTAAAGAAGTGGTCAAGAAAGAAGTTTTGAAATTGCTTGATGTTGGGATTATCTATCCCATAAGTGATAGTGATTGGGTTAGTCCAACCCAAGTGGTTCTAAAAAAAGGGAGGATGACTGTTATTTCTAATGAAAGTAATAAATTGATAACTTCTAGAATTATAACCCGATGGTAATTTTGCATTGATTTTCGAAAACTAAATGAGGCCACAAGAAAATATCATTTTCCTATGTCTTTTATTTATCAAATATTGGAACGCCTTTCGAGGCATGTATTTTACTATTTTCGAGATGGTTATTCAAGTTATTTTCAAATAGTCATAACCCCGGAAGACCAAGAAAAGATCACTTTTACTTGTCCATATGGAACATTTTCCTAGGAAGCTATGGAGAATTATTCTTGAAAAAATCATTAACAAGATCCTCAGTTATATCCACTGTCATTAAATCATCAGAAATAGTCGGAAATTTGAGAGAGTTAAAAATAGGGAAATTAATAGTTTGATCATAGACTCTCAATTGTAACTGGTGTGTGCAAAATGATGCTGCTATCGAGTTGCAATGCCGTCGTAAGCACCAAAAATTAATAACTCTAATGTAGTAGTGGTGAGTCGAGTTCGTCCCACAGAGAATGGGGTTTATTTTGGTGCTAATGGAACAAGGGGGGTTTTGAATGCTTTGTAACTAAAATTAAAATAATGAAATAACTAAAGAATATTCAATTAAGAAAAGTCTTGGTTTTGGTCCTATCCACCATGGCAATTTCACTAGTCGATCATGGACACACAAAATAATTCAATTCTAAATCAAGCACTAATTGAAGAATTAACCCGGAACGAATACCAATTTAAAGTTGATTTTAATTTCTTTCTAAAGTTGGTTAATTTTCAACACGTGATCCAATTAACTCTAACTATTAATTTAACCCAGACACTCGCCAAAGATTAATTTAATGGAAGCCTTAAGATCGACAAGAACAATTAGACTAATAAAACATAAACACACGCGGTTATGCCAATTAGATGATTAATTTCCCTAAATTCAATAACTCAAATCCAGTAATTATCAAATTCAGTTGCTTCATAGATTGAATTAAACACACGCGGTTAAAACAATCTAGCAGTAGATTAATTCTAATAACTTAGTATTCTGCAGCAATAATAAGTCAAAAAGAACAATCATAAAATTAATCGCAGAAAAATAATCAATACTTGAGATAAAAGTGAATAATTCAAGCACAAGAAGTCTCACAACTTTGTAGAATTGACCATGGCTTCAATTCCCTCTACCAAGAAAAGAGTTTAGGCACAAAGTGCCATGAACGAATAACGAGGAAACCTCAATTTCTACTGAAAACCCTCGCTAAACTAGAAAATAAAAGGGTCGATCCCTCTTACTCACCCAACTTGGGGTATTTATAATGAGTAATTAGGGTTACATATAATGCCTACAGATAATAACGTGAAATCGGGTGAAAAAGAGTCCAACCGGCCAAAGAAATCTATCAAAAAACTCACAAACACGCTTCTGCTGCTCGCAGTGCAAAAGAGCTGAGGTTTTGGGCGCATGTGCGCCCGAGGCAGTAAGTTCCAGGCGGGTTCTATCCTCCATGAACATGCGTAGAGACCTTAGAGCGCATGTGCGCATGAGCTGCTTCTGGAATTGAAGCGTCTGGACGCTGCGTACATGCGCTGCACAGCTCCAGCGCATGTGCACTGGCTTCCTCCACTGCGCTCCACCTTCGGCTTCGATTTTCAACTTGATTCTTCTATTATTTAAGAAAGTGTAAAACATGAAAGTTTTAGATCTATCCCTTAGATTCTCAATGCATCTTAAATCACCTCAATCGGAGCTCGTTGGATCAAAAGTTATTCTTGAAATACAAAATAGTGTCTCGAATAACTTCGTACTCGTGCATGTCCCGTACTAAGCATTTTCTTTCATCGTTTTGCATCCTTTTCAACTCTTTTTCACTGTGACCCTACAAAAACTGAGAATAACCAAATTAAACTCAATAATAACTCAAATCTTACTTACAACACATAAAAGCGTGGTAATTGGACATATAAAATATAGTACAATTATGAACTTATCAAATTACCCCACACTTAGCCTTTGATCGTCCTCGATCAAACATAAAATTTAAACATTTAAGCATAACACATTCTACTCAACATATTCCTTCAAATATCCACATAATAATCAATAATCAATCCAGCAATCAGAGTAGTCAAAGAACCCAATAGCTCAAATGCTAATAAACACCAAAACATGAAATTCTTGTGTATGTTTGTACAGCCATTCAAAAATTTAGATTTGAAAATATCTAGATTAAATCATGAAGACCCTCAAAATTTTTTTTCGCTAAACACCCCTTAGCTCACTCTTCTTACACCCCTCCACTAATATAGACAACCGATTCAATCAAAATTTAGATAGGACTTTTAGTTCGAAATATAAGTTAAGGTATTTGTTAGCCAAAGAAGGGAAATGATTTAGCAAATAAGAACAAGAGCTTTATAGTAATGACGGCCATACATTAAAATAAAACTTCTGTTCACATGCGGAATATGAAATATTCACAACCCCACACTTGAGTAACAAACACCCATTAAGAATTCGAAAGAACCAAACAGGCCAACCTCCCTCGGACATATATACATCACATCATCATTTTTTTTTCTATGTCCGCTCACACTACAGGTACCAGTGGTAGGCACTACCCGCAACATATAAACACGCAGGGACCAGTGATGGGCACTACTTGTAAATACAGGTACCAGTAATAGGCACTACCTGTAAATATAAAAAACATGCAGATACTAGTGATAGGCACTATCTGTAAATATTAAGAATACGCAAGTACCAGTGATGGGCACTACCTGCATATTATTTTTTTTTCCAACAATTTTTTTTCCAATACCCCATTTTGCTGTGTGTACATCACTCACTTCTCACAAACTTTCACCCTTATATCCCCTTAACAAATAATGTGCACCATAAGCTCTTAAAGGAAAATTTTAGGATAAAACAATAGAAATATTAAGTTCAATAAGGGTAGGTAAATGAGTTTATGTGAAAGAAGGTGAATGATATTTCTTTTCACAAGAGTAAGGCTCAAATAAGGTACATAGAAATAAATTGTTAAAATGGTTGCCTGGAAAGGCTTATATGCTGTGTAAAAAAACACTATTAATATTTAAACTAAATCAATTCTGTCTATTTTTAGCTTCGAAAATATAATAAAGTGAGTTTTTGGGATGCAACATAATTGAGTCTACATAAATTTGTCTAAATATCCCAAATTAAAAATTAAAGTATGGCTTAGTGCTCAAAAATCTTGAAAATCATGAATGGAAAATATTAACACTGACTACTCATGTTCATGCATGGTTCAACTAATGATTATCATGCAAAAAAATGGAGAAAATACGTTAAACAAGATTTCTTGAAAATTTCTAAAAATGGTCAATTTATCCACAAAAATGTAAAAGAAATTAACAATATCTCAGATCAAAGAAAAAGTTAAAATATATTGCAACAAAATCGAGTAAAATACACCAAACACTTAAAAATCCAAATAACTCTCCCACCCCACACTTAAAAATAAGCATTGTCCTCGATGCAAAAATAAAAGCTAAAAATGGGAAAAAGAAAAGCTTCTCTGGATTTAATTCGCGTTTGGAGCAGTATCCGCTATAAAAAACCCCTTGTCGCGAAAGAAAGCTGGATAACACTAAACAAAACAGAACAAAACAAATAAATAATTCTCTTGAGACAATAAAAAAAATGAGAAAATTGTAGAAAATAATCCTATAATAATCAAGTAAAAACTTACTTCCTTAAGAGAATACAGAACCAAAAATAAACAAAAACACCATGCGACGCCGACAAAAATGAAGTCTAAAATGTTTAACTAGTAAAAACAACTAAACTGTTCAAGAAATCAACGTGCAAAATTAAAAGATCAACAAAATGGCCCTAAACATAGGGAATTAAACATATAAAAGCTCATGCAGTATTTGGCCCCAAATCCTGTGGAAAAGGAGGAAAAGGTGAAAATGTCGATGGGTTCTCTCCTCACTCCTTTTGAAAGGACCATTTTATCAGCTTAACTTATCAATTAAGTCAATTTCCTGCACTAAAAACATAATAAAAATAAGCTAACACTAAAAATAAAATAAACAAATGTAAATCTTCAAAAACAAATAAACGGAATAAAATGTAAATGAACATGGGTTGCCTCCCATGCAGCGCCTTTGTTTACTGTCGTTGGCTTGACTTTGAACAAGATGGTCAGAATAACCATCTCTATACCAGAGGAAAGAGAGCTCAATAATTTTTAGCGATCGTGCATAGGTGCTCTCCTTGTAATTGCTTGCCATATACTTATCCACTCAATCTCCTTCTTGACTTCATCAATTAGAAACTCAACTCTGACCCCATTGTCATCTATGTAAGCCAACTTAATCCCTTCCTCATGGTCCTTGGGAGACTCGAAGATATTGAACGCTTTACAAGCCACTTCATAGTCTTCAACTTTTAAGATCGATCCATAAGAGAATGTGGAGTATAATGGCACCACAATACAATCCCTATTAATAGTCAAGTAGGTATCTTTCACAGTAGTTAGAATCTCTAGTGTTTCGTCCATACCTAAGTCTAAAGCCTTGATTGGTTCTTGCTTTGGAAGGTCTTGAGGCATTGACGTTGGAGGCAATGAACTAGAGTCACCCTCAATAGGCTTGTCGTCTACTGATCCCATCTCTAGTTCTCGCTCATTTTCTTCATCTTCTTCACTCTCAATCACTTGAGATTCTAGTCTACTTAAGAAAGAATTCAGTTGACTTAGCAGATACTACAAACTTTGAAGACTAACTCTTGTTTCCTGTTGAAATTATGCAAAGTATTAAATTCTAAAGAATAAATTAATTCTTCCAAAGACTTACCAATTTGGGTGTAAGGTAGTTGTGACAAAGCTGGATGTATACACGGTAGATCTTGTGATGAATAACCAAATTCAAGATAATCCATCCATCCTTGATGGTATTGATACGTGTAGGAATCATACCAAGGTTGTGGTGGTAATTGCTCGACAATGCAATCGGAACAATAAAGCTCATGCGAATTGGTAAACATGATGGAGATCAAAAGAATATCAAGTAATAAGTATACACAGTTAAATACAAAAATTTAAAACACAAAAATAAATCAAACCGTTCCCCGGCAATCGCGCCAAATTTTTGGTGCTAATGGAACAAGAGGGTTTTTGAATGCCTTCTAACTAAAATTAAAACAATAAAATAACTAAAGAAAATTCAATTAAGAAAAGTCTTGGTTTTGGTCCTATCCACCATGGCAATTTCACTAGTCGATCATGGACACACAAAATAATTCAATTACATCGGGATAGTGTGTCAAGCACTAATTGAAGAATTAACCCGAACGAATACCAATTTAAAGTTGATTCTAATTTCTTTCTAAAGTTGGTTAATTTTCAACACGCGATCCAATTAACTCTAACTATTAATTTAACCCAGACACTCGCCAAAGATTAATTTAATGGAAGCCTTAAGATCGACAAGAACAATTAGACTAATAAAACATAAACACACGCGGTTATGCCAATTAGATGATTAATTTCCCTAAATTCAATAACTCAAATCCAGTAATTATCAAATTCAGTTGCTTCATAGATTGAATTAAACACACGCGGTTAAAACAATCTAGCAGCAGATTAATTCTAATAACTTAGTATTCTGCAGCAATAATAAGTTAAAAAGAACAATCATAAAATTAATCGCAGAAAAATAATCAATACTTGAGATAAAAGTGAATAATTCAAGCACAAGAAGTCTCACAACTTTGTAGAATTGACCATGGCTTCAATTCCCTCTACCAAGAAAAGAGTTTAGGCAGGCATGTATATACAAAGTGCCATGAACGAATAAAGAGGTATTTCTACTGAAAACCCTAGCTAAACTAGAAAATAAAAGTGTCGATCCCTTTTACTCACCCAAATTTGGGTATTTATAATGAGTAATTAGAGTTACAAATAATGCCTACAGATAATGACGTGAAATCGGGTGAAAAAGAGTCCAATTAGCCGAAGGAATCTATCAAAAAACTCACAAGCACGCTTCTGCTGCTCTCCGCACACATGCACTGAGGTTTTTGGGCGTGAGGCAGTAAGTTCCAGGCAGGTTCTGTCCTCAGCGAATATGCATAGAGACCTTAGCGCGCATGTGCGCACGAGCTGCTTCTGGAATTGAAGCTTCTGGACGCAGCGTACATACGCTGCACAGCTCCAGTGCATGTGCGCTGGCTTCCTCCACTGTGCTCCGCCTTCAGCTTCGATTTTCAACTTGATGCTTCCGTTATTTGAGAAAGTGTAAAACAGAAAAGTTGTATATCTATCCCTTATCTTCCCAATACATATACACTTGAATCACCTCAATTCGAGCTCGGGATCAAAAATTATTCTTGAAATACAAAATAGTGTCTCGAATAACTTCGTACTCGTGCATGTCTCGTACTAAGCATTTTCTTTCATCGTTTTGCATCCTTTTCAACTCTTTTTCACTGTAACCCTACAAAAACTGAGAATAACCAAATTAATCTCAATAATAACTCAAATCTTGCTTACAACACATAAAAGCGTGGTAATTGACATATAAAATATAGTACAATTATGAACTTATCAGTAACTTCTCCTCTTGGACATTGATTAATGCCCGTCCATTAACTAGGAATAGTCAGGAAAGAATCAAAGGTGTTTATTTATCATCTTCCACGTCCAAGATGATGAAATCTGAAGGTGGATAACACTTTCCACATTCACTAATACATCTTCTACAATACCTTCAGGGTATTTCACACTTTGGTCTACTAATTGGAGGGATACACTATAGGCTTTGTTACCCTACCATTGAGCTTCTTGTAGATTACTGATAGAAAAAGGCATCAAGCTGATGGACACCTCTAAATCACACAAAGCCCTCTCGACCCCAACTCCTCCAACAATACATGGGATTGAGAATGAGCCAGGAACTTTAAGCTTGGTGGTAACTTCTTCTGAATAATCGCACTAGATCCTTCAATTAGGCATAGTATTTCATCTCCCAGTAGCTTTCTCTTGTTTGTCAATATTTGCTTCATGAATTCAACATATTTGGGCATGTTTCTCCAGTGCTTCCATGAAGGGTATATTGATTTCAACCTTTTTGAAGATCTCAAGGAATCTTTTGAATTTCTTTGCATCATCTTCATCTTTGAGTCTACTTGAGAATGGAATTCAAACTGATAGATGGGTAATGTGGACATCTGGTTCCCTCTTGGAAGAAATTTTGTACTTTTGTGACCCGTTGTTCTTTACCTTAGCATTTTTATTGTTGTTCCCCTATTTCTTTTGTTGCTCACTTTTAGGTTCACTGTTTTTCACTTCTACTGTGTACAGCAGGTTTTTACCACTCCTCAAAGTTATTGCATTTGCATGCTCCTTACGGCTCGCGATAATGTCACTTGGCAATGTGCCAAGTGGTCTATCTGCTATAGTTCTTGCCAACTGCCCTATTTGAGTCTTTCGATTCTTTATTGAGCACCTTGACTCTTCATTCTTTTAGCATTGAACTGGATAAACTGTGTGTTGAACCCCAATTATGATAATCACATTTTGATGATGACTAAATCATACTAATGGTTTGCAATCAAGTGTGCAGAAGCAGCACAATTCGGACGCAAAAGAACGTTCGGAAAAGAAAAGTGTTCGGATGCAAGGGAGCGTCCGACAAAGAAGAATCTGAAGCAGCCTCGAACGGTGAAGACCGTCCGACAGATTGAACCCAAGAAGAACGGACGATGAAAACTGTCCGAGACAAGGAACCTAAAGCCAAAGAAGTTTCTGTCCTCAAGGATCGGACACTAAAGACTGTCTGACAGACAGAGTTTCGGATGAAGCATAACGTCCAAAACAGCTATTAGTGCAAGTGGAAATGTCCAGAGTATCGAACGCAAGACCAGAAGCAAAGGCCATGCATCGGACGTTCGAAAGATCCAACGGCTAGTTCATTCGGATGCACACTCACAGCATCGGCCATCCGAAAGACCAAACGGCTAGTTTCTCAAGTAACAGAAAATAGCCGTTAGGGAGTTGTTAGAAGCAATTTTTGGGCTTCGATAAATACCCCCAAGTTTGTAAATGTAAAGAAAGAGAGTAGAACTACTGCATTCAATACAAACACTTGTAAGAGCTATTTGGGAAGAAATAGGCTAAAATATTGTGGGTTATATTGGTTTGAGTAGTGTAGTTCTCTTGGCTCAATTAGAGGGAATTAGTATGACCAAGAGTAGACTAGTGAGTGATCTTCAAATGTAAGAGTGGAGGGATAACATTGTACAAAAGTGAGGTTGTTGTGTAAAACCCTTTGGCTCAACTAGAGGGATTTAGTTGGTGCAAGGGTGAGCCTTGTGTATAAGAAGGTTATTGCCTCAAGCTACCTTCTTTGAAGAGGCATTACTAGTGGAAATATTCCAAGCTTGAGAAGCTTGGGAGTTTGGTTTGATACTCTCTATCTCTATCTTTATAGTTGTTCTTTAAGCTTTAATTATTGAATATTTATTATATTCATTTGTGCTTAAGTGTTGCATTTCCATTAAGCACATTAAAAAGGTTTGTTTTTTAAACAACCTAATTCACCCCCCCTCTTAGGTTGCTTTTGGGGCCAACACTGTGCAAGAGTCTTTTCTAGCCGACTTTCTTTCTATTGCTAGGGTGGAAGTGCTTGTACTTGATTTTGTTGAGGTTGATACTACTTAAATGGAGATGGAGCATTTGAATTCTGATTTTTCTTATTACCCTGTGACAAATTCAAGTGATTTCTTCATCCCAGATTATATGCGTTATTAAAGGCATTGTTCTAATTTATGTTTTGGTTCTGATTATGACATCCTTGACTTCCCATGTAATTCACTTGTTCATGTCTAGCAAAAAAAGAATAAGGCATATTGTTAGTACACTACATTGGCCATTAGGATGGTCACCTAAGCAAAAACTGCAAATGAACGGCTGCGTCGTAGTCATTGTCTTAACTTTCATCTCCTCCCATTGCTTGGTCAACAACTGAACTTGCTTAGTTGTCATCTTGTCTAGCCACCATGGCATCCCAATCATTCAGCTTATGCACTCTCCTTTTTAGCTCGTGGCTTTGGGCTACTGAAGATTTGAAACAACTATTGGACATTATATCCAATATCTATTGAGCTTCCTCATGTATCTTGTTCAATATTAGGGATCTATTTGTTGAAGCATCTACTGACTCACGAGTTTCTTGAAGCATCCCATTGTGGAATTTATCCATTTGCATCCATAAGGGTAACCCATGATGTGGACACTTACTAAGAAGATCATGATACCTTTCTCAAGCTTCACTAAAGTTTTCTCCAAGATGTTGAGTGAAAGAAGTAATATCATTCCTTAGCTTAGCCGTTTTAGATGTATAAAACTAAGATTTTGAAATCAAAGTTTGCGCCAATCTATACCATGTTTGTGAAAGTTTCTTGTTTATACCCTTCCAACCATAACTTTCCCTTATCTCACAAAGAAAAAGGAAATAGTCTTAATTTGAAGGCATCTTACGACACACCATTTTATTTGAAAGTATCACAAACTTCGTTGAAGTTCATCAATTGGCGGTTGAGGTCTTCACTATGTAATCCTAAAAACATTACATGCTGCTGAAGCATGGATATTAGTCCAGGCTTAATTTCAAAATTATTTGCCTGGATGGGAGGCGGTACAATACTAGATTGTGATCTTCCAAAAGTAGGTTAGGTGTAATCTCCCAATAGTCTATTGTCCAGTAGAATCATGTTCCAACCATTATTCTCATATTCCTCATCATTTTCTATCCACTTACAGTTAATCGGTGGTACTTCTTGCCGTCTCATAGGTTGACATGGATCCCTCGTTGGCCATATCTACCTACTACTGTAAAACTTGTCTTCTTCGTTGCCTAAAGATTTTGTCTATTTCTGGATCAAACTTGACTAAAGTTCGACTAGACCTATACATAACTATAGGAACAAAGAAATTGTTATGAGCATCGCTTTAAATAACACAATAACTAGTAAAAATAAATGAAGAAATAGCTTACAAAAAAGTAATGACAAAAGAGAAATAATAGAAAAATAAAAAGTCTAAATTAGGAGCTGTATTAGCATCTCAATATTGCCACAATAAATCCTTGGCAACGGTGCCAAAAAATTAACACGTGCTAGGTAGGTTATAAATTCCTTATCCCACACTTCCATTAATTCTGCAGGTATACAGTTATCAAGGTATAGGGTGAGCAAGGGTCGATCCCACGATGACTGTTGCAGGTATCGAAAGTCTAGTTCAACTTCTATTTAGATGACCAAGTTGTAATGTTTTTGGTAGTAAAAATAAAGTTATGCAAGAACAATTTAAAAGAACTAAAAATTAAGAAAACAATTAAATTGAAGGAACTAGCAGTAATGAGGTAGGACGGGTCGAATGCAAGGCTAGCAATCATCTAGGGTCAATCAAATAGCAGGTCTAACAATTAATTGGATTATAATTAATGGTGATTCTATTGCTATTTTTCAACCCAACCTTGAAACTTTTGATAATTGAATCCCTTCAAATTAATTTAAGTAGGATCATGAAACCTTTTCCTAACCTACCTAATTAGTCTGAGTCATTAATTGTTTGGAATTCGAATTTCCTTCCGAGAAACTCGGTGAATCTAGATTAATTAATCCAATAAATTAACACCAGTCTATAAAAAAGGTTCAAAATCCTTATATCCTCAGTCAATCTAACCAAAACAAGGGTTAACTACTCACTTGAATTGTCTATTTATGTTAATTATTAGCCAATTATCATAACTTTTAACGATTAACCGCCAATTTGATTTCTTGCATCAGTTGTACCCGAGCCCTCACTAATTTTGCAACTCATGATATGCGGAAACAGAAATAAACTATTAGAATCGAATGTAAACATGAATTGAAGTGATGAACAATATTAAATAAAGAAATCGATAATAAAATAATAAAGAACACAATACCCTAATTAAAAGAATTGGAAAAGTGTTGAAAATTAATAGTTTGAATGATCCACAACTTGAGATTTGGTCTATGGTCCCTTGAATAAAACCCTAAATAAAAGTTTGAGAAACGCTCTCTTTTCTAGTACAAGAATCGCTAGTATTTATAAGTAACATGGCAAGGCCCATCGGCTAACTGGGTCAACCGCTGACAGTGGTTAAGCATGCCTTGGTTAGCTCTTTAGCGGCTGACAGGGAACCAACCACTGTCAGCGGTGCACCATCTATACTAGCCGCATCATAGCTCACTTGGATCCTTATTTTTGCACTTCTAGACTGCTCCCTCAGCTGCCAAATGACCTTTTAACCCCTCACTCACTGCACGTCACACAAAATCACACAAATACATAATATACGCAACAAAAACACACATTTAACTATATAAACAATAAAAACTAACACAAAAACCATCTAAATTCTTAAATATTACATATTTACCCCTAAAACACAAAAAAATGGAACTAGATACGCCAAAATTTAATAGCAAAACACACAAAAATAACGCTAATTTTAGACTTGTCAACTCCTTTATAAACCTATGCTAATTAATAAACTAATTTAATTCGAGATCAAAGTGGTTGGATTAATTAGTTAGTTCATGATAATTGTGTACACATAGGACTGAATTAATTAATCTAGGACACAGAGGAATCTATCCCTAGTTAACTAATTTGATATGACCCAATTACATGAGGAATCGGGGTTGGGTTGAAAAGTGGGAATTGAACTTCAATGCATTATAATTCGACCAATTAATTGAATGAATTAATCAAAACCGGTAATTGGCCGATCTTAATCCTAATCCATTGTTTTCATTAGTTAAAGTCTTTAATTTTAGTTTATTTTAATTAAATCTCCTCCTTTGTTGATTCCTCAAATGGCGTTTAAACCAAATAGTTGGTATTTCTTACATACAGCAACTAATCCTTGTGGGTTCGACCCCTACTTCCACTATACTATTTAACCCAGTATACTTGTGGTGCGTTATCTAGTTAATAGTAGGAAAAGGTGATTATAAATTTTATAACTAGATATTTTATGTATCACAAGTCTAAGGGAATTTCTCAAAGTTTCGAAAGCAAAAATCACGAATTCAAGAAGAGCTGGAACCATAACAACAATCAAAACAAGAATAGCTAGAGCAAGCAGTCTGGTAAGTTAAAAATTTAAGATTAATAAAAAGTCTAAAGAGCTTTTCTTTGTTAGTAGAGTTGTAGGTCCCAAGGAAAAATTTGCAAGTTTCGTTAGAGATAAGAGAAGCAACCAACGCAATCAAGTGAACCTGGTTAAAGGCAATGAGACAATTGTTGTTGTTATCCCCAAAGAAAACTTGGCATTTCGAGTCACCGAATGGTTATGGATACTGGAGCCATGAAGCATATCGTTGTCAACAAAAGTCAATTCCTTGAGTATGAAGGAGTCAACTAGCAACGGGAGCAAGCCTTCCTTAGAGATGCTTGTGCTGCTCCAGTTCTAGGCATGAGAAAGGTACTTTTGATGTTTACCTCTAGAAAGTCCATTACTTTGACCAATTTGTTGCATGTTCTATCCATGAGGAGAAATTTAATTTCCAGTTCTTCACTTAATAAGGCTGCTATTAAAAATGTTTTTAAGGGTGAAAAGTTAATTTTGACTACAAAAGAAGAATTTGTGGGAAAGCGTTTTTGCTGTGGAGGCTTATTTGTACATGATGCTACTTGCAATAAAATTAATAGAATGGTACTTTTGTTTATATTGCTGATTCTATTAATATTTGGCATTCTATATTAGGACATGTGAATGTTGACTCTATAAAGAGAATGGAAAGCTAAAACTTCAGTCCTAATCTAACTAATCATAACCTTACAAACTGTGAAATTTGTGTGGAAGTTAAACATCATAAAAAAAAACCCTTTTAATATGTTGAAAGAACAGTCTTTTAGAATTAATTGAGTCACGGTGATAGGAAGGATTACTCAAGATACACTAAATTATATCTCCTAGTCAAAAAGATGAAGTTGAAAAATTCTTCATTAAATTTAAAAATGAAGTTGAAAATCAGCTTGAGAAAAAGATTAAAAGACTTAGGTTTGATAGAGGTGATCAATATGATTCTACAATCCTCAAGAATTTTTGTTAACAAAGCGGAATAACTACTTCATCTTACGCGTTTCAATCTAATGGGGTTACAGAGAAGAAAAGTACAACTCAAGAACATGGTGAATGCAATGTTAAAAAGTTTTTAGTTACCTACTACCGTGCTAGGAAAGATAGAATATCTCACAAGAAAACCTTATAGACTCCTTATGAACTGTGGAAAGATTATGCTCCTAATCTCGGATATCTCAAAGTGTGGGGGTATCCCACTAAGGTAAGAATATCAGAGTTTAACAACATGTTCATTGAGTATGCACATTATAGTACTGCATATAGGTTCTTGGCAGTGGCGTAGCCACATTATATTCTAGTGCAGGCACCAAATGGACTAATAAAAATAGTATATTGGAATAGAAGTATTTTTGTAAAATGTAATATTTAATTGATTTGGTGTCCTGAATAATAAAAAATATAAAATTTTTCACGTGAACTACTTATAGTTGGGAAGTAAAAATCAAAAATATTTGATAATAAAATGTTAGTTGTTTGACTTAGTGATTAAATTTCACTTTTGTCATTGGGGTTTAAGTTTGAAAATTAAAAAATTTATCTTGATTATTTGATCTTGTGAAAAAAATTTAACATAGAAAATTGGTGTTATAAAAGATAAAAGAAAAACATGCACTACTAAGAACTAAAAATATATACTGTTATTATTTGTGCCCACACTGAAAAATAGTTCTAGATCCATTCCCGATTCTTGATTTTGGAGTCTAGTCATGTTATGGAAACTATAAATGCTGAATTTTTTGAGAATGTTTTTTCCAATGAATAAAAATAATGTAAAAACTCTATCTCAAGAAATTTCGCTAATATTTAGAAAAACATGAAAAGAAAGAAACTGAAGAATTGAGAGAAGTAAAATGGTTAGAGTGGAAGCTAATTTTGGGCTTGATTTTATAACTGCTTTCATAACTGAAGAAAATCCAAAGACATATAAAGAGGCAATGAATTCAATAGAGCTAATATTTGGAAAGATACAGTTATAAATGAACTTAAATATATAATGAATAATCACACTTGGACATTTGGTAGATTTGCCTAGAAGGTATAAACCCATCGGGTGTAATTAGTTGTGTAGAAAGAAATTAATGTTTGATGGTCCTATTGATAAATTTAAAGAACGTTTAGTAGTCAAGGGATATACAAAAAAGTAAAGCATTTATTACTTTGACATTATTAACCGGTCACTGGAATCATTGCTATTAAGTTGCTTGTTGCTATTACTTCCACATATATATATATGTGTGTGTGTGTGTGTATTGATTTTGCATCAAATAGATGACAAAACTATTTTTCTTTTTCTTTTTTCTCCAATAGTATAAGGTGAATTATAAGAGAAAATATACAAGTATCAACTTGAGGGTTTAGTTGTTAAAAGACAAGAACATAAAGTGTGTAAACTTGATAAATCCATGTACAATTTATAACAAACACCTAAACAGTGACATAAAAATTTGATAAGATTCTTTTTTTAATGGCTTTAAAGTAAATGAATTTGATACATGTGTCTATAGTAGATTCCATGAAAATGTTTGAGCCTTGATATACCTATACGTTGATGACATACTTAAATTTGGAATTCATAAAACCGCTGTTAAACAAATCAAGTCTTTCCTTGATTCGAATTTTAATATGAAAGACATGGGTAGAACTAATGTTATTTTGGATCTTAAATTGACCAAAATTAACAGTGATTTCATGATTTCTCAATCACACTATATTGAAAAAAACCTAAAATTTTTTTTAACCATTTTGATTTAAATTTTGTTAGTACATCTTATGATTCAAGTGTACACTTGAGAAAGAATAAAGATGCTAGTATAACATTCTTAGAAACTGAATATGCTAAAATTATTAGAAGTATATGTATTTTATGAATTGTACTTGCTGGATATTGCATGCACTGCTGATAGATTGAGTAGATACAGACATAATCATGACAAGAGATATTAGAATGTATTATCTAAATTGCTTAGATATTCAAAAGGCACCATGTATCCAACACTTTATTTTCCTGGTAGTCCTTCTGTGTTAGAAACTTATTGTGATACTAATTGGGTGTGTGATAATGACAAGCCTAACTCCACAAGTGGTTATGTCTTTACACTTGCTGGATGTGATAACTATTAAAAATTACCTAAGCAAATATGTAATGCTAAATCTACCGTAGGATATGAGTTCATTACTTTAGAATTGGCATGTTCAGAGCAGAGTGGCTTCGTAATTTATTGATTGACATCCTTTTACAGCCAAAACCTGTGTTTCTATTTCTTTGCCTTGTGAATCACAGCCAATGATTGCTAGAGTCAAAAGAAAATTCTATAACGAGGTTTATATAATAGGCGACATATCCATTTGAGAGAAATGGCGGTTATAGCTATGGACTTTATGAGCTCCGAAAAAAATTTGGCTGACTCTTTAACTAATGGACTAAATAGAAATTTGGTCTAAGATATATCGAGAAGGACAGGACATGGGCCCGTTGATGATGGGAATTGAATGTGATGGCAACCCAATTTACAATATTGGAGATCCAATGAAGTAAGTTCAATGGGTAATAACAAGACACAGAGATATACAATTTGCTCTATCATGTGTGGTCTCCCTATGGTGTACATAATTCTTGTTGTCTATATATTATGAGGGTATAAGAGATGACTCTTAATGAATTTATATCCTTTTTAGGTAGTGTGTAGCAGTACACACTTGATCAGATCACTTATATGAGTGCAGAAGTTGAGGCCGCTTCTTATGAGATTAATAGGTATATGTCTAGAGCACTTATGAATATACAAGTAAGGTGCATAACCCAAAAGGCATCAAACCAAGAGTTTACAATGGATACTCTATGAAATCTAACATGTACTCAGCTGTAGAAAGTGTGCATTAAGGAAGAAGATTCAAAACTTTGGTCACCTATTTTTTGTATCTTTTTATGTTGAATGCACTAAGTGCGATTCAAATCCACAAGAAATTGTCATTTATATGTTAGATTTTTTTACTCAATACCACTTTTATATTTATGAGTCATGTGGGGATTGTTGAATTTTGCCTCCAAAATATATTTATTTAAAAGTTTTGGTTTCTCTCCTTTTTGTTCCTTTCGTTGTGAAAACCATTTATCCTATATTCGAACTTGTGGAGGATTTCTTCATCTTATGTGTGTTTGGTATTTTGTCTTTGGACAGCACTAGTTGGGAGTTTAAGCTACGTATGGTTAGTGTTTTGGGAAATTTTCTTGTACCACACAAACTCATGCTCGGCTCGGTGCAGCACAGTGTGGCGTATACATATGAATCGATAGAGTCTTACTTTTACTTTTTTTTCCTTCCTATATTTGGTTTGTTAGGCTTCATTTATTTGTCTTTTCTTTCCAATTCCGTATGGTACTCTACTTGTAAAACTCTACCCGATTTCGGTGTTCGCATTACTCATTTGTATTCACACTAATGTTCATATTGCTCTTTAGGTGTTCACTTGAGTTAGGAAACTATTTCATTCCTATGTTTTATCTCGATATAGATTAATTACACTCGAATTCTAGTCGAATTGTTTACTATAAATATGTCTCCTTGAGGAATTCTTTAAAACACCGAAAGCTCTTCTGTCTCGCTTTTTGGTTTCTTTGGTATTGAGTTGTCCTGTGTTAGGTTCGAAACCTTTTCTACAAATGTATGCGACCGAGGTTGCCATTATATCCTGAAGAGTGACTACCCAATGACCCAGTTGCATCAATGGATTGGGGTGAAATCACCTTAAAGAAAAGTGATTACACTTTCTTTATTCCAGTTTCGACACATTGTTATTGTGTCCATTTATTCTAACACCTTATTCTTGTATAAAATTCTATTTTTACTTTTAGAATAAATTTGAAGATTGAATTTTCTTTTCGTGATTAGGGGTGAATTTTCTTTCTTGATTAGGGGAGGATTGTTCGTTGTGAATATAATCAAAGTCAAATTTTTGAATGTGCATTAGTCAAAAATCACAGATAATTAATTTGATACGTAATTTATTTGCTTAGACATTGATTATTCTAAACAGATAACATCCCATTATTATTTTTTTTAATAACATCACATTATTTGATGCGTAGTTTATTAGACATTAATTCTTGCTCTTACAAACTCTCCACTTTGTGCATTGTAGCAATACATTGCCAGAGATTTACACAAACCACAAACTAACATGGAGTCTAAGACTGTGATGTAGATATAAAAGTCAAATGCAGCCAGCCAATAGGAGTGGCTTGACTGTTTGTTTAGAAAACTCAATGTTGCATTTGCGCACGATAGTGGCTTGACTGTTGTGATTAGAAAACTCAAATGTTGCATTTGCGCACGATAAAAACATGAAATGGGGTTATGGACATGGTAACATGAAATTTTTGACTTCCATTACTGAATTGTTCCAAACAGATAACATCACATTAATATTATTTTTTTATAACATCAAATTATTTGATGCGTAGTTTATTTGTTTATACATTAATCCGTGGTCTATAAAAGCTAGCACTTTGCGCTCCGTAGCAATATATATATTGCCACAGATTTACTCAAACCACAAACATGGAGTCTGATATGTTAAAGTTCGGAAGCTCTCTAAAAGTACCCTATGTTCAGGAGTTGGCTAAGGAGAAATTTGAATCAGTTCCACCCCGGTACACACGACCTGATGCAACTAAAATTAATCGGGTTTCCGCAAAAGAAATCCCTGTGATCGACATGCAAGCCTTGCTTAATTCCGAGGAATTAGTGAATACAGAGCTTGAAAAGTTGGATTTTGCATGCAAAGAATGGGGCTTCTTCCAGGTTGGTCTATTTGTTTATTGAGTAGTAATAGTACCACAGAAATAAGTGTCTAAAAATAAGGATAGATNAGGGGTCATACTTAAAATTTAAAAATAAAAAATAAGTATTTATAAAAGTTTATAATTTGGTGAAATGTTATAAAATGTAACCTTCCTAGTTTCCTTGTGTAGTACCTAACAGATGAAGCTATTCGTTCTCAAAAAAAAAAAAAAAAAAAAAATGAAACTATTTGTTTTTCGGTTTTTACCCAAGGTCCTATTTCAAAACATAATATTCTTTAACTTACTGTCTCTTATACACATCTAGATGTGTATAATAGACAGGTAATTTACTTATTAAGAATAGTCGTTTGATTGTGATATCAGTGCTTTTCTTTCCAATTGTGCCCCCTAAATTTTAAAATTTAAATTTGAATATAGCATTATCAAAAAGTAGAGGGAGGAAAATAATGAGAAAAGAGATAGAAGATTCCATTGACTTTTGTTAAGATAAAAAATATTTTGAGACATCCCAAAATGGAAAGTATGATACTTTTAATGAAACAGAGGGAGTACTGGAATTGCCTAACTCTACTTTACACCCTTAGAATATATATATTGCTAACTTGTACTAGATTCTTAATTTGCAATATATATATATATTTTTTCTGGACATTTTGCACTTGAAACTGTCTAATTCATCCAATTTAAATCCAAAATCTAACTCTATCAACAAAATTAACGGATCCAGCGTGTGTGATCCAGTTGCTGGAGGTGAACAAATTATCACTAAAATTGATGTGGAACATCTTCAATGACATCCACACAAGTTCTATATATCTCATTCTCTATAAATAGACATTCATCAAATAATGTGTCATCTCCTAATCCATTTCATAATTCGTTTCATAATCATAATAGATCACCTTCCTCATCCATTTTAGTGATAATCTATTCACTTTCATCAACAATAGTTGTAGATTACGCGTCCTAGACACATTAATTTTGTTGACAGAGTTAGATTTTAGATTTAATTATAAAGAATTAAATAGTTCGGGTGAAAAGTATCTAAAATGAAAATATAATATGAAAAATGAAAATCTGATACAAATTGAAAGTGCAAAAGATGCGTTGAGTTAGGCCTATTCGAATTTTAAAGGACACTAAGCTAATTGAGTCTTTTTTATTTTTATCTTCGTCTGTTGTAGAATCTTCTCTCATTTATTAAATCAGAAGAGTTAATTCGATGCATAGGAATTTATACTGTTAAAATAGACGAATGGTTATATAGACAAAATAAGTGACTAACAAATAAATTGTCACCAGCTGATTAATCATGGAGTGAGTTGTTCGTTGGTGGAGAAATTGAAATCAGAGACGCAGAAGTTTTTTAAATTGAGCATGGACGAAAAGATGAAATTTGGACAACAACCAGGAGATGTAGAGGGATATGGACAAGCATTCGTTTTATCAGACGAACAAAAACTTGACTGGGCTGACGTGTTTGCCATATTTACCCTGCCAACTCATTTGAGAAAACCACATTTACTTCCCAAGCTTCCTGTTCTATTCAGGTACACAGAACACGAATACACACATGCATGGTAGAGTACTAATCCATTTTATGATTTGAACTCAATTAATTATACTTAAGAGATTACTTGAGCATGATGATTCGATTATTTATTGTATTTTAATTCATATATCAAGAAAAGATTTACTAGTAATTTATTTTTCTCTAGAACATCCACTCGAAAATTTTGTTGCCCATATAGTTATATAATAGGCAAATGTTATTGCTATAGTTCAAAATTAGTGTTCAATGACCAGAATACTCCTGCATCTCTAATTGGCCTTCGTGGCAGATAAGGACATTCTAGTCATAAGAAAATATGGGCAAGAGTATTTTGGTCATTTCATACTAATTTTACCGTGAATATAAGATTTTTCGTGTGGCAGCCCATGAGGCACTAAACATGTAATTGCAACGTAAGAAATGCCTTCTCAAATAATTGAAACCAAGAATAATAGTTAGGATAAATATACATAAAAGTAGATGTCGATAATAGCTGAAGCTATCAAAATGGTTATTTGAATGATAAATTAATCTTTCTTTTATTTGGACATTAATATTGGGCTAAATTCCATTAAAGATAACTATCGGGACCTTGATTAGGAGCGCTATTTCCAAAATTATTATTAATGATAAGAACTGATACAAGGAGGGAAACTAAACTATAACTTTCCGTAAAAACTACATGTTTGAATAAGAAAAAAGAGTATCATATAGTTATTTTATTTTTCTAATGCTAGGACACCAATCTCATCTTGTCTAAGAACTCTTAACAAAACGGAGGAAATTTCAGAGGAGGAATAAATGACATCTAAAGATATCGCAACACTCCCTAATTTGACAAAACAATCCGCAGTATTATTTGTTTCCCTGTAAATGTGTTGTAGTCGAAAGTAGCCGAGACACATTGGATATTTGATACGGCGAACAAATGCGTCAATAGACTAAGGAATCCTAGGTTTACCCATCACCATGTTGAAGAGTAGAAAAGAGTCCAAGTCCACCTCAATATGGGTGAACCTAATACACGTAACATATGATGACATAATTTGTGATGTATAGATATCAATTATGTAACTAAAAATGATTATATGAATATGTAAGCCACTATCAACATAATGTATAAGCACATCATATAATTTATAAGAATATAATAATGCTATGAATAAAGTTAAAAAAAAACTTATTATAATATTGTATCAATAAAATATACTTTTAATTGAAGAAAAAAATTTATATTGTATACAGCCACATTTAATTTAAAACTCTTTAAATTGTTTGAACTATGAAATATGTTTAAAATTGAAATGCACAATTACATTTATTATATATATATATATATATATATATATATATAGACACATATACATATTGAAATTTTATTTTCAATTATTGAATTTGGTAATTGATTGACTGAATTAAAAGTAAATGTACAAAACCCAACATTTAATACTCAGCTCCCATCCTCATTTTCTTGTGAAATTAGTCTTGAAAAGCTCTCTCAAGAGTTGAAGCTTTTCCGACTTCAGTTTGCTTTTTTCTTCACAATCAGCCAAGCGCAACTTTTTTATTCGACTTGTGTATTCTTTTTCAATAATCAGGTCTTCTTGCAATTTCAATCCTTTTGTTCTTTTTATGTTGTGAAGTCTCTGCATAAATCTTAGCCAGTTTTTTCTCTTGTTTACCGCTTCATTCTCCATGGTTCTTCAAACATTTCTTTCCTGTCTCTTCTTTTCAAAATATTTTCTCCTACTTTTTTCTCTTATAAATCTTACTTGCCAAATGTGATTATAAAAAAGAGTTAATCAGCTTCATTAAAGTGATGTTCTCAAAACATCATTTTCCATGGGATGGATCAATAATTAGAGTTAACTTTTTTAAGCATTCAGAATTATTAATGTATTTACTTTATATTTAAGTGTTTGTTTTTGAACTTCGCAGAGAAACTATAGAAGAGTACTCCTTAGAATTGAGAAACCTTGCAGTCAAGCTCCTTAATCAAATGGCAAAAGCATTAGGAATGAAACTTGATGATATGACTGAGCTTTTGAAGAAGGGATACAATCAATGAGAATGAATTACTATCCGCCATGCCCCCAACCAGAGCTGTGGCGTCACGGGTCTGTGCCCTCACTCTGATGGTGTTGGGCTTACCATTTTACTTCAAGTCAATGAGGTAGAAGGCCTTCAAATAAAAAAGGATGGAGCTTGGATTCCTGTTATGCCGCTTCCCAAAGCTTTTGTAGTCAACGTCGGAGATATCATAGAGGTAACGTCCGATAATTGTCACAACTACAAAAATTTAGATAAAAAATCGTATTTGAATAAATCACATAGCTAACTATATTCGATAATAAGGTACACAGATGTGTGTAATGTTGGTTACTCCTTGTTTTGGAATTATGTATTTGTTGAACTAATGTGGCAGATTGTGACAAATGGGATCTATAAAAGCATCGAGCATCGAGTAACTGTGAACATGCACATTGAAAGAATCTCCATCGCAACATTTCTTCTCGCAAAATTGGATGGTGATATAGGTCCTGCACCGAGCCTTATTACTCCAACAACTCCAGCAAATTTTAGAACAATTGATATGGTGGATTATTTAAGAAAAATACATTTTTGCTCGTGAACTAGATGGAAAATCGTTCCTTGATGCTATGAGGATTTAACTCAATAAGCATGAACAAGAAGATTTTTCTTTGCATATTGCATTACTGTAATGGTTGTTGAAAAAAAATAAAGAGAAGATCAGAAATAATAGCATCTTCATATTGAACCTCTATGTAATCTTGATCATTTTTTCTCATGAACAGTCGTTGACTAAATGGATGAGTAGCTAATGACACTATTTGTGATGTGTCATAAATATTGAAAAATCCACTAAGTTGATCATCGACACATATCAATGGTGTTGCTTCACTTATAACTTTATCATGTCATAATTGTGTTCAAATTTTAAAATCTCACACAGATACTAACAAATCACTAATCATTTCTTGTCATCAATGACTAAGTCTAGATAATTTTTGAGTGAAGCGCATATATTTTAATAATATAAATAGTTGTTGAGACTTGAGATTAATAGTATTTACGTAACAAATATTAACAAGTACATATAATATCACAAAAAATATATTAAGTAGCAACATATGCATTCAATAAGTAAGTAAAAAGACATATCCTACTAGTTTTTAAATATAAATTATTTGTATAAAATCCCAGTAGTTGATAATAATAACTTTATAAAACAATAAGAATGTACTTGTAATCATCCCTCCATTACTTGCTTCTTCTTTTTTTCTTTTTTTTTTAATCGAGCAACCACCTATTCATTGGTGAGGGGCCTCAACTCTTAATTTTATCATTTCATTACTTGCTTCATTTATTAAATAATGTGACAAAATTAATTATAGATCCATATATATGTTGGTTTCTACAAATTATTGGGTAAAAACAAAACTTTTCCAAAAAGTCAATACATAAAATAAAAATTTTCACACACAAATTAAAGGATTAAAAAACAAGTTCTGTTTGGATTGGAAATAATGGGGCATTATTTGGCAAATAATAGTTGGGTTTTGACTTTAATAGTTTTTGGAAATAATGCTAATTTTGGAAATAATGAAATAAATTTATTTAGACACAAAATAATATTTCTAAATAACCAATTGGATTCCAAATAACAAATGCCTATTATTTGCTTTTCTATTTTTTAATTATAGAAAATTTCAAACTATAATAATTGGACATCATGGGCACATTATTTTGATATGGGGTTACACATGACAGATTTGCATTTCTATATTAAATTTGAGGAATTCAGAGAGGTGAACGACTTACTTTTAGTCTGAACAATATCTTCCGAACTCATGGGAGTCCTTTCTGGCAAGAGTTCAATGCCTTGTATTCAGCAGTTGGGTTTCAGAAACGAAGGTCCAAACTACGTACACAATATCAACATGCACAGCAGAACTCTTTTCCCTCTTGCCAAAATGTTTACCACCCAAGAAACTGTACAAATATAACTAACAAATCTAGAACATAATTTGAAAGAATTCACTTTGGACATTTTATATATAAACCTTTTTGAAGATTAACTCTATTTTTTTATACCAAAAAAGATTATAATTCGTCATGCGCATAAAAGAATGTGTTTCTATATATTTGGTTTAAAAGAAGATTGAATTCAATGTCAAACACATGATTGCTCCTCAAAAGATGTCTTAAACACCAAAATTTGTATAATTAATCAAAGCCAAAATAGTTAATAGAAGTCGATATTCAATCGAGCATACAAAGGCGAACAAATTACATATAACTTCAATGTCTACCAATAAGAAATTTCAACAACATTGCAGTCAAACTAATATTAACTAGTACTAAAGAAATCAACCCGTTATCCATAGTTACACCACGACATTTTCCCAAATTCAAGTTTTTCATAGTTTAGTCATGTTTGCAACTCTCATTTCCTAACTTTGTTCACCGGCATCATCTTCCATAGGTTTAGTAATTGGCTGCTTTCCTTTTACTTGTTCATAAACGACATAGATTGCCCTCTGCTCTTTGATGAATTGATGTATTGGTTCTGGAGACTCTCTACGAACCTTGTCCCTTTCCTCAAGCCCTTTTACCTCTCCTACTATAGCGTGCTTCCTTCTCATGGAAAATGTATTGTGGATTTTGTGAGGCTATTGGGTGGGAGATTTTTATTTTATGCTGGTAATATGTGTTTTGTATGTCAAAGATGGCAAATTAGTTGTTGATTGTAGGGTGTAATGATTTATTTGGGGTTAATTCTATGTATGCTTAAGGAATAAGGTTTAGGGTCTCGAAGAAGGAGGAATTTCGGGAAAAGTGAATTTCGATCTACTTCAATTCAAAATTTCAATTAAGTTCGGCTAGTTGAACGTAATTAATTTTTCAATTTCATAATCGAACATTAAAATACTCACTGTCAAAGTTTTGAATATTGATGTTTGGAAGATTACAATATATTCTACTAGTCGAATACATAATTTAAATTGAAAGCTGCTGTACAATTTTTTTGTCTGTTCAATTTCCTTTATGGGATTACTTACTAAATATTCAATATGATATGATAAATATTACGCGAATAATCTAAACAATGGATAGGACGATTAATAATAAATAGGACAAAATATGAATAGTGTGAAATATTATTTGTCAAATAATAGCCAAATAATATTTGCTAAGCAAACATGAATAATACTGGTCAAATAATGGCTATTATTTGCAATCCGAACAGGACCCAAATTTCTCAAATGTTTCATACCTGAATATAACGTTTGTCTTTGGACAAAGAGGTGCATCCTCCATTGATAAAAGTGTAAATCTGTACCTCTATGTTGTGTTATGCTCCACTGTATATGATTATGTCGTGTCGTGTCGACACTGTTGATTTGATGTAAATGAAATGGGTCTATTTATAGACTTTTATAGGATCCAAACTATATGCATACAATTAACCAAATTTCCTTAATAGGCTTGGCAAGTAGTACCATCCAAGTGGGTGTTAATTCATGTATCATCAATATTCCCCTCAATTATCTTTGTTATCTTTGCCGAATAAATCTAGTCGACCTCGTAGTTTTCGTTCCTTAGTCCCAGGTTGATGATCATTTTGAACAATGATACTTTGATCTTCCTTGACTTTATTTGACCATGCCCTTTGTATGTTTTAGTCCCATTATTATTCTTGGGTTAGTTCTGGCCAATTTGACTATATCTTTGCTTTGTTGATCGTGTTTTTCAGTCAGCCTTCTCAACATTTGTTTGGGCTCGGCTTTGGTCCTTTTGTGCATTTATCGGCCTTGGCATTCAACTTTTGCCTTTGGTCTCATTTTTCATAACTTTCTATTTCTTTTATATCATTTTTGGCTTATACGCCTATTTCATTATCATTTGAGCTCATTGGCCTTTTTTATTTCATTTTGGGCTCAAAGGCCTCTTTCAATTATTTTGGGCTCAAAATGTCTTTGACTTTTATTTTTGGGTTCAAGGCCTCTTACATATAATTTTTGGGCTCACAGCTTCTTCTATATTATTTTTGGACTCTTAGCATCTTTTATCCTTGGTCACCGATCATAATCAATATTATGCCTCTGTTTCAGGCCACCGACGTAGTCATTGTTACGCATCTATTTCGGTCCACCGATCATAATCAATGTTATGCCTCTATTTTGGACTCAGACCACTTAAGCACATTCGAAATCAATATTTATAACTTCATTTTGAGTTCGAACTACTTGAGCATATTGGCAGTGGTCAATCTCATTTTTGGGCAACTGATCTTAATCGATATTAGGTTTCTATTCTAGATTCAAATTACTTGACCACTTTGGTTGATCGTCGACCTATTTATCATTTTTTTGATTGCTACTCAACTTCTTGGCCTCATAGAATGTAATGTATCCTGCTTATCGAGCTCATTTAATTTCATTATTTTTTATTGCCCATCTCTTTTTTTGCCTTTATATGTATACATATATATATATATATATATATATATATATATCAGCCTCTTAGGCATATCAAACAAGTAGATTTATAGCCTTTGTTTCATATTTGGGCACAGCCTTTTGTGTTATACTCTGGCCAGTTCAACTTCAAACTCAAAGATGGGTGATTAGCTTTGGCCCATCTATTCAGCATCAGCCTTTTTAAGGACATCATTCCTTTTTATATGGTTTATTTTCTTTGTTCTCAACTAGAAGTTTGAACCCCAGCTATTCACTAGACGTAATTATCAGCCTCTATTGCATCTTATAGCCTTAACTGATCTTCAACTGAACATCTCAAATGTTAGTGAAAAGCCAAGTCTCGCAACTAGTTGTTTCTAGAACCAAGCATCAATTGTTTCAACAACTACAAGAATGAAATATCTTTTTCAGCGAATCCATTTCAGCATCACTGATCTAATTTATTGGTCGGTTAGCAATGCTCTGCTTTGGTCCTTTTTTTTGATTTACCGTTGTCTTTTATTTTCTTTCTTTCCCTCTATTCTTTTATTATACTGGAACATACATGTGTGATGCACTTGTAGAAGACGTGATAATTTATTCAATATTTTTTATGTGCAATATCTAAATATAGTCATAAAACTATTGATATGTCTTATTGAACTATTTCTCTACAATAATATCAAATGAGCACTTTTGATAATTCAGTGACATTTTTTTTGAAAACATTAGTTGAATCAATATATTTCGTATATATCAATAATTTGATAATCTTATTCGTAGTTTTCTTCTTCTTCTTCTTCTTTTATTTTTTTATTTTTTGTTAACTAAACTAAAACAATTGTAACAACTCTTTTAGTCCTTTTTCTTTAAGACGTAGATTTTTTGTCCTAATTGATTTTGTAGAGTTTTTCCAATAAAAAAGTCATACTCATAAACTGAATGGTCAAAATTAAATCCACATCACCTTTATTTATCTTGTATAATTTATAACAGATTATTAAATTATATACATATTCATGAATCAACCTATGTATCATATATTTGAAAAGTTAATTTAGATATTTATTTTATTTTATTATTTTTGTAATGCATATGCAATATATAACTTTTAACTTGTTTTTAAAAAGTTCATCAACCAAAAAAATAGAATGTCAATGAAGGAAGATAAAACATACTATTACTAACTTTATTTTGCCTTTTTTAAAAATATATTTGTCTTATATTGCCATCACCTAAATTATCAATAGCCTCAATTTGTATAAGATCAAATAGTATAAAGACATCATCTAAGTGAGAAAATATGAACCAAAATAGAATATGCCAAATCACTAAATAAAGGCAAAATTTTTAGCTAGCTAGAATTTGAGTGTTGTGGCAATAAATACATATTGCTCAAAATAAGCATATAATGGCCAATAGATAATCTCTTATGAGATTAAACTCATCAAAATAGGCTTATTAATCAAGAAGAACCGCAACTGTATCTTCATAATTCCTTGTTGGATGCATGCAATCTAGATATCCTCTAAATACTTCACTTCTTAATCTTTTTTCTACTTCTTCCTCCCATGATTTTTTTTTTGAACATGTTCTCTTATCAATTGGGTTTTGAAATTTGATTTTTAAACATATGGGTATTTAAAGGCTTGTGATTAATTACATGTTCTTTTACTTGTGATTCTTATATAATTGTGGTACTTATGAAATGTTATATACTTTAATTTAAGGACAAAGAACTCTTGGTACTTGGATTTCATTTGCTACATAATTGAAATGTGTAGTAATAGAGCTCTAATATTATTTAGCCTTCTTTCTTTTTCCTCTTTTTTGAATGGGAGAAAAGAGTCCTTTTATTTTCTCTTTGTGTATTAGTCCATTATTTTTTCTTGTTTTATTGAATAATTGATGTTTTTGAATGATGTCAGAGTGAATACAAGAAGCATAATATGAATTTTACCATACATTTTACTCTTTGTGCTAATTTCAGATAATCTACATTTTATATTTTTGTCCAATATTTTTTAGTTTAAATTCTAGTATGAATGGGCAAATTCGAAAAAAACACTTGGCCTTTTTTGGTCTACCGAAATTTCCCATAGTAAAATGATGATATACTACCATAACTAATGCACAAATATAGATTATTATATTTAAGTTTCATCCAATAATAATTTGCAAGTTTAGAATTTCTCTAATAAGTTTCATGTGAATTGAGTTTTTCTAGATGACCAAGTTTAGTGTATGTGCATGTGCTTTATATAGGGTAGAGATGACAGTGGGCTGTGCCAGGCTAAAAGTTCAGCGAGTTAGGCCTTCTGATAGCGCAAGCCGTGCTGAGCTGGCCCTTGGGCTAGCCCCACGGGTTGGCTCTCAGGCTAACCCTCAGTTTAGTGTCTACTTTCGATTATTTAATTTAGGCCAAGTTATTATTTATTTTATTTCAAATTAGTATTTAATACTTTAAATTATTACTTATTATTCAAATATAGTACTTGTCCAAGTTATATTATCTATTATTTTAAATTATTATTAATTAGTACATCATTTTTATTACCTATTAGTAAAAATTATATATAACTAAGGAAAAAAAGAAACAAGTTATATTAGTTATTAAATCAAGTTATTTCTTGTTATTTCAAATTAATAGGTATATTACAAGTTAGTACTTATTTGAAGTTAATATTTAGTAGTCTAAATTATTACTTCTTTATTTTAAGTTGCTACTAAATAATTCAAATTGTTACTTATTTATTATTTTAACTTATTATTAATTAGTACTTATTTTTCATTACTTATTTCTATAAATTATTATATATTAGTCCAATAGAAAAAATATATAAATGTTATTGAAAAAATCACTTAAAATATTATAAATTAAAATGAAAAGGTTGTTAATAATACCAAAGTAAATTATATCAAGCCAAAGCAGCTTTTCTTAAATAGCCAATCTACCCTTCGTGACCCAATTCTCAAATATGTCATCAGATCAGACGCACTGAGCTCTTTCACTCTCTCACCCACGTAAACAACACACCCAAAACCAAAGATCTAACTCCATTGATACACCAAAGATCTAAATCCATCGAGACATTTGGAAAAAAAAAAAAACGCAATGATCTAAGTTCTATTGACACTCCTTAAATAAGTACAAGTCTATATTTATTAATTAAACCACATGGCTACATATATACTAATTGACATTCTATTAAAATTCTTTTCCTTGGTATGAGATTAGAGACTTTTACATTGTGTTTGAATGGAATAATTTGAATAGACTTGATTTGAAATGTTAATTTATAATAAGTTATTTAAATAAGATAATTTATATAGTTATAGATTTGAAATCTACTAATGATTAAATAGTGGATTTGAAATTCACCCAAATTTTATTTCATTTCAAATCCACCTAACTTTAATTCATACATTTCAAATCGTTTTTTCAAATCAAATCCATCCATCTAAACACAATGCTAAAGTAATCATATATTTACATGCGTTGATTTGAATTCTATTGAAATTCCTTTTCTTGTTATCAGAGTATGATATGTGCATATCTTGAATGTAAGTCAAACAATGTAAAATATAATAAATTTGATAGTTTTGCCTAACCTTTTAACACTTTCACTCTTTTATTTAATTGGTAAAATAAGAAGATTAAAAAAAGAAAGAAACAACTTAAGAAAAAAAACAATCTATACTTTCATAATAGTATAGATTAGCATTCTTTTGAGATCATATCTATATTGTTTAGCACCGATTGAAAATTGAAGCTGTAACTTTGATCTTGATGTGTTCAGTGTGTTGTTCGGCTTCAGAAGCTGGAGTTCGTCTCCGAACCATATTTTCATGGGCAAATTTTCTGTTTATGAGGTGCTATTGTTTGGATTCACATAGGTAATAGATTGGGATTCATGGTATTCACATCTCCTATTTGATCATCTTTAACGGAGATCGGAGTTGGTCTTTCTCCAAACTCCTATTTCATTGGTACTTTCCTTTATCTGAATTTCAATTCCGTACCTCTATCCGAATCCCAAATTTTGCTTGATGTTCGGTCTCACAATACTACCAGAATTTAGGAGGTGTTTGGTTTATGGGTATGAGAGGGGGAACGGGAATCAAAGTTAATGATACCCAAAAATGTTGTTTGGTTAAGTACTATGGGAATCATTCTATGGGAATCATTCTATGGGAATGAAAGTGTTAAAAATTGCCTACTTTCATTCCCTACTTGTGATATAGGTTTCAAATTGAGTAGTTCATTAACATAATGAAACCCATTCCTATTTCAAACCAAATAAGGAAGGGAGAATGATATAAATCCATTCCAATAGTGGAGTTTATGATTCCCATTCCGATTTCGATTCCGATTCCTGATTGTGAACCAAACACCTCCTTAGTCTTTTTCGAATACCAATTTCACCGACTTTGGGCCACTTTCATCTGTTGAGCTCAATTGCAATCATAGACCCTTGCATCATCGACATCTTTTGCAAGCCTTTATTCTCAATTCGGAGCTGACTAAGACTGAGGTTGGCTTTGGTGCTCGGAATTTATTAGTTTACTGAACTTGATCGGCCATTTTAACTGAGCATCGGTCAATTCTTTCCACCTTGGGTTGCTCTCTTATTTTTCTATTGCGTTTGGTGCCATTCTCTTCAAGTTTATTATTCTGTCCTTATGTTGTATTCGAAACTCGGCAGAATTCCCATTTTCATTGATCAAATTTTTTGTAACTTGAACCAACTTCTCTATTTTTATCTGGAGTCCAGCTTGGTCTTTGTTTTTCTTTGGGGGATCTTTCTTTTATCCTCCAAAAGAATGGTAGTTAACAAGCTGATGATCTCAGTTCAACACAAATGAGGTTGGGATGTCAGTGATCCACTCCAAAAGAATGGTAGTTTGATGATCTCAGTTCAACACAAATGAGGTCGGGATGTCAGTGATCCACGTAGGAAAAGTTAAACTTACCTTACTATACCTTTCCACTCATAGGGTGAATAAAGGCCGATCCCACGAGAACTAGTAATAACAGCTACAGAGAATCTAGACCTATTTCTACTTAGACAACCTATTTGTAAAACATTTGGGTTTTTAGAATTAAAATTACTAAAACAGTAAATAACTATAATTAAAGAACAGTTAAATGAAAATAAAATTGCAAACAGTTTGATAAAAATAGGTCGAGTTCTAGGCCAGTAATTATCTCGTATTTATCAAATCGCTAGTCAGTCAATCAATTTCAATTATATTTAGTGGAGATTCTATACACATAATTGAATCAAATCTCAAAACCTTTGGTAATTGAACCCTATCAAAATAACTATATATATGAAAATCAAGTTTTCGGCCAAGAATACTCGACGAATCAATTAATTAATTCTGCCATCTTGGTTTGGAATAATTAAGCTAATAAAATAGCACTAACCTGGAGGTTCAAAAACCTTACCACCTCAACCAACCTAACCAAAACTAAAGTTAGATACTCTTTACATTTGTCTATTCGTGTTAATGATTTACTGATTAAATAATTTAATGATCAACCCTTAATTCGATTATTTCAGGAATAATTACATCACCTATACTTGAATCCTGATTGGTTTAAAAATTTATAGTGTGTAGAAAATAAAATAAATTAATTGCTTTGCTAATAGTCATGAAAAATTGAGAAATCGAAATTAAAAGTGCAATTATATATATACACACACACACACACACACATCACACATAGCTCAGTTTTGATAGTCATATATACACACACACACCCCACACATAGCTCAGTTTTGATAGTCGCTAATGTGGACAAGTCCTTTATTTGCCATGTGTTTAATTCTTGCTGACTTGGACGATTCTTTTTCTGCGTGTACAATTTCAAAATACTCCTCATTCATATCGTTAAGATTTTTGGCTAATTACTCAAAATACCTATAACCTATTTTAAAAGTTTAAACTTCATTTTATCCATAATATTAAATTTGATCCTTTGTTCTATCTCCTTATCAAAGATATCTTCGCGTATCCTTACCAATATTTCAAATTAGTTTTTGTTTTGAAATAGATTACACACAAGGTACCTTTTTTCCCCCATAACCCTATCACTAAACTTTAAAGCATTCTAAAAATGTCTTTGTTCATCTGTCCAGAATTATTTTATCTTTCCTTCTTTTTATTTTTTTCCATTTTTAGTCCTTTCAGTGTAAGAAAAAGAATTCTAGTATTTGTATGCAAATACAAGTTCTAGTTTTGCAATCTTGATATTCAATTAAGAATTGTTTACATCATTGGTTTTATGCCATACAATAGTAGTGTTTTTTTACCCTTTCTTTTCATATTTAACAATTTTGGGATTTGAAAAAAATTGGAGTTCCTTCTCCTATTCATATTTTGTGTTTTCCACAATTTTACGACTCACCACTTTCATTCAATGTTCATGCTTTTGTTTTTTCAAATGTCTATATTATGTTGTTAGCCTTTTTTATGTCTTCCATTTTTATTGTAAACAAAAAAATATGTACAAAAATTTATATCCCAGGCAAATAAATATATCCCAGGGAATAAAAATAGTAAATAAATTAAAGACAAGTTACCAGAATCGGAATTGTCACAAAAGAACTTGAATTGAATAACTTGATTGATCCAAAAGTTGCTTAAAACCCATCAAGTCTACCTACTTGCCACTAGGAATTAAAAATAGTGCTCTTACAAAGCAGTTTGAACACATTTTCCTTCGTTTGTTCTGTCCAAGTTGGATGTATTCTTCAACCTTATGTGGTTCAGTTGGAGCTTTTTCCGAGACTTTTGCCATCGTAAGGCATTCCAGCAGATTGTTGTCCAATGAAGAATGAGGATCATTATACCTAGAAGTGCCATTAGAGTTATCATTAATTGTGTTAATTACCATCACCTCATCATGAATAGAAGGAAATTTAAGAGAGCTGAAAATAGAAAAATTGACAATCTGCTCATCAACTCTCAACTGTAATCCTTCTCTTGGACATCTATCAACGCCCCTCCAATAGATAAAAATGGTCTGATGAGAAACAAAGGCATCTTCATCCTTGTCTTCTTCCATGGCCAGGATGATGATATCAGCTAGCAAGTAACACTTTCCCATCTTAACCAAGACATTTTCGACAATGCCTTCGAGGTACTTTTTTATCTGCTAATTGGAAAGAGACATTTGTAGGTTTCATACCTCCACCATTCAACTTGTTATAAATAGAAAGAGGCATCAGATTACTGGACACTCCAAGATTACAGAAAGTTCTTTCAAACTTGACTCCTCCAAACGTACATGAGATGGAGAATGAACCAGGATCCTTAAGATTTAGAGGTAACTTCTTTTGGATGATTGCTCTGCATCCTTAACTCAAACAAAAAATTTTGTCTCCCAGAAGTTTCCTCTTGTTGGTTGATAACTCTAGGAAATTAGAATTATATGTATCCAAAATTTGACGGTTTTGCTACTATTTTCGAGCATTCTTACTATTTTGATGTGTATTTTTGTCTATTTTTGATTTTATATGCCAGAATATTTTTAGTATATGTTTAATAAGTATTTTAGACATCTATACATTTTTAGGTGTTAATTATAATATTTTATTAGATTCTTGTGTTTAGAATTGTGTCGTGTCTTTAACCTAACTTTGTTGAGATTTAGATTTTCATTCATCTACTTTTGTCTTGCATTTTTTGGCCTATTTTGTGAGAATTTTATTTTAATGTTTAGAAGTTATTCTAAGTGTTTATTATAGCTAATAATGTGCTCTTATATGTTAGGGTCGCAGGAAAAAATCAGTGCATTAATCGAACGTTAGAATAAAATTTTCAAGGCAAAATAGTGGCGTTGCAGAAGTTGCAATTCATATCACGATAAGAGTACACGGTAGTGGCGAAAAAGTCTTTGTTCGAGGCTGCTTTGGGCTGCTATTAACCCCAATTACCCTAACACTATATATACCCCTTTAAAGTCTCATTTGAGACATAGAAGACGCATTAGAAACCTTGTAGGAGTAGACTAAAGTAGAAGTAGTTCTCTTCATTTTTCACCCCATTTGGGGAAGATTTGCTTAGGTAGACTTCTTTTTCGTGTAGATTTAAATTCCAAACTAAAGATTTAAGCATTTTAGTTGTAAGTGCCTTATACGTGTTTAAACTCTTTTAGTTAATCTTTAATTTCATATTTCCTTAGTTTAATTTGTTTATTTGCTTCTAACTACTTGCTTTCTTTACTTGATTTCTTAGTGTAACTGTTAAATTAGTTTATGCGCTTTCTTTAAAAATGCTTCTTTAGTGGTAAATTGAAGTTTAAATTAGTTAATTAGGGTATTTAGTTTATAGACTTTTCATTTAATTATTTTCTTTACATCCTTAACTAGTTTAATGTGTATATTAGCTAATGGAGTTTTCTTGATGATGGTTTCTTAGTGTTAATTTGTAGTTTAAGTTAATCAATTACTTTGTAAAAATGTTTTATTTTTACACGCTTTCTTATAATACGTTATGGGCTTTCTTAGTGATAATGAGTAGTTTGGATTAATTAATTATCTGCTTAAGATAATTTTCCTCTTGAATTAATTATCGCTCAATAAAATTGCTTCCCTTTTAATTATTTTCTTTAAAAATGCTTTCTTAGTATTAATCTTTATTTAATACACGAGATAATCATTAATTTTCTTTCTTAGTTTCACTAGTTCTAGTTTTAGTTAAATCTCTTCTTTTTATCAACCGCTTCATCTAGTAATGTAAGCAAATAATCGATAATTAACGATCAATTATTGTGAATACAATCCCTACTTCCCTTTAATACTAGTTAAAAAATATATACTTGAGGGATGCCACCTAGCTAGTAGTACAATTTAGGCATTTTTAGAAAATGATATATCTAGGTGTTTCCAAACGAGCCATTATCTTTTTGGCATCATTGTCAGGGATTGATTTTTGGTGATATCAATATATTTTTGTTACAAAACTAGATTGAAGTTCTTTGCTTTTCATGTATAGTTGTTTTATCTATTTCAAAAAGATTTTGAGTTTCTAGTTGTGTTCTTATTTTGGAAAATACAAAAAATTTTGTTTGTGATGGATCTTATAGCTTTGACTAGCTAGTAGTATAAGTTTTCCTAATATTCTTGTTTATGTGTTTTAGTTTTTCTCTTGATTATATTTGTTTTGTTTGTTGTTCAAGAACATGCAAGAAAATAACTAGAATTATTCATACTAAGAAATTATCATTTTTATGGTAATGGAAGTATGTCCAATTAGTTTGATTCTAGTTATGGTTACTCTCCATGCCCCATAAATTATCGAATGGGATGGTCTAACCATCTATAACATTATGAGAGCTACCCAGAAAATCCCCATTCTTTCCTACCACTACAAGAGCCTTCATATGAACCACTAGATCCCTAATTCTTTAACCCACCGACTCAAGAAAGTGAAGAGCCAAGAATGAGAGAAAAGTGGATGCTGCATCAAGAAATAGCCCAACTCCAAGAAGAAAATGGAAAATCTCTAGAAGTTATTGCTAAAAATCGAGAAGAACTAGCTAAGAAACATGCACAGTTATGCAAAGAACATGCTAGATTCTTCGATGTTCTCCTATTTGAGACTAAGACAAATTCACCAACAGGTTGCAAGACCAACTTGCTAAAGATCAAAGAATGGTGAGTAGTGAAGACCAAGGGACGACACCTGCACCAATAGGTGAAGAATCGGTTCAAGAAGACAACATGAATGAATATATTATGGAGGAAACCGCTTGTGAAGACCTCTAAAGCCTGAATTCACAACAACCAGGTCACTTAACACTTATGTGAATGAGTATGAGTTTATCCTAGTTACCATAAAAGATTCCATTTGGGGTGTTTATTTAGAAAGAAATGGCTCAAGAAATGGAAAAAGATAAGGGATACAAAATAGAGGGGACCGGGGAGGCATAAGATACCAATGTTGAATTTCAATTCCTTAGGTATTTTGGATACGCTCAACAATGGAACAAATTCACCAAGGATTATAATATCCTTGGCAAGCTTCCATGTTGTTGGGAGAGTATTTCTTTCCCTTTTAATTATTATGCTATCTTTTAGTTTACTTGTTTTAGTTGAAGTATTAATCGGTTGATAATAACGACTGGTAGCCTTGTGCTTAGTTTAGTGTTATTTTCTCATGGTAAATGAATTTTGAGATGCTCGGATAAAACTGGTTGTTGATGATAATGTTGATGGCAATGCAAGACTTGTGCTTTGTGATTTATATGTGAGTTGAACATGTACTTGGTTTTACTATTAGATTGTGGAAATTCTTCTTGATTGTACACTTTATGGGCTAAATGTTTGAGGTATTTTGAGGAATTCTTGTGAATGCTTGATTTGGATTGAAAGTAGTCTTTGTGGTCGAATGCCTCTTTAAAACCAATTACTTGTGAAGCTAAATTTGGGGGGATGAGTTGGGCATATGCTATTGTGTGTTTTTCTTTTTCTTTAAATTGTTTGGCACCCGTGAAGTCCTAATGATCCCTCCTTAGTGTAAGTATATTGGTTGATGAAGGATAGACAACTTATGGGACTTATGTGTTTAATTAGGAAATGGCATTTACGTATCTACATGTAAGTACAGTCATTGCTTAACCTCGTTTCATGTGGTGTTTTTAGTTGATGAATTTCATGATTAAAGGTGGAACCATGGTTTTGAGTTCAACTCAATGACTTGCATTCACATTCACTTGGTTTTTATATTGTCTATCACCAATTTCAGCTTTTTGGTTGTCGAAGTGTACTTCAAAGTCATTACCATACAAGGTCAAGTAGGGTAATTTTAGTTTATTTAGGGTCTAAGTTTTTGCAATAAATTACGAAAGGAATTGAGTGAAATGTTTACTAATATTGATGCTTTTATGTTTGTAGGTGTCTGATGAAGTATGGGTTAAAGTTGAGAAAAGTTGGCAAAAATTTGGCTAAGTGTTCAAATTTGCCATTACAAAAGTTCAGCCCATATCTAGATTTGGATTTTTGTATCTCGATATAATCTTAAAGTTTTCAGTCGATATTGTGATATAAAGGTAAAATTCTGGAGGTCGTGTTTTTCAACACAAAGCTGTATCGCGATATCGATTTTCCAAGGAGGAAATTGATATCGCGATATCGCCTTATTACCCGAGTTTAATTTTGACCCCATATCGCGATATCAATTTTACATACAAATTGATATCGTGATAGCAATGGTCAGGTAGGAACTCTAATTATCCTTCTTTAACATTATTTCGTTCAACTCCTCTATTATTTTGATCTTGATTTGCAAAAAAAAAATTCACCCAATAATTTCCTTTTCATTCCTTTCACTTTTTGTTATTTTTATTTTATGCTTTTAATATGCATTTTTTGATAGTTACTTGTTTCCAATAATTAGCTGAGGACAAATAGCTGAGGTCAAGTAGATTTAATATTTGTGCTTGAATGATTTGATTAACTCTTGTTGAGCTTATTATGATGATTACTTGGTTTTAGTTATACATGCCTTGGTTCCTTTATTTAGGCCTTTTTATCGCTTTTAATTAGTAGTATATTATGTGTTAGTTTTATTTTAGTGAATGATAGGATGAGTTGTACTCATTACTAGAATAAAATGAAGAAGTTTGGGAGTGTATTTACTTGTATTGAGAATGGTACTTTTTGTCTGTCTCTACTGGTGCGGTGATATTTGGATGGAAAATTGAGTTATTATTGTACTCTATGATAACCAATGACTTGCAATACCATATGATTGAGCAATTTAAACTTGGCATTCCATGGATTTTTTGTGTTTGTTGCCTTTTGCGACAGAAGAATTTCAAAGGCCATGCATTACTTTTCCATAAAGAAAGGATTCACATTTTTTGCATAAATTCATTTGAAATGTGGTTTTTGATCAAATCAATAGAATTACCTTGTTGGTCAATTTATCTTTTCGAAAAATTCGCTTAAATGCGATAGAAGTGATTTAGGTCATTTTGTGTGTTTGCAAAAGTAGTTTTCTTCTAACTTGTGTGTGATTGGTTTGAATGTGATCTTGGGTATGTTTTACTCCCATTTCTTGGTTTAGGGTCGAAAAAAATAAATTTTAGGAATAAGGAGAGTACAGCATTCCGGCATGTACCGCATGTTGTCTCTCTAAAATATGCCATCAGAATAGTAATAAGGCTAGTACGGGATTCTAGCATGTACCCATGTTGTTCATCCAAGATGTCCATTAGGAGTTAAGTTTTAGTATACCAACAAGTTGAGAAGGAAATGCTTGTAATATCCATTATTGATATCATACTACTCGATCCTTGCTAGAGTGATACTCCCAATTGTGTGACATGTGTATATTAGGTAGAATCCTAATGATGCTCTAATTCCATGTGTCCTTGTTGAGATGGTTGAAAAACTTTGTAATCCTTTTGATTTGAGCAAAACTATGTTTTCAATGAATGGAACTTATTTTTCGGAAACCTTTTTGATCTTGGTTAATGCTTGGTTAATTGAAACCTTTTGTTGGCATTTGAACTCATTTTCTTTGGGAAAGTTGAGAAACTTGGAGTGACTAATTATAATGGTTCAATTATCATAAGGTATTTGAGGTCCCTCAAGAGGTTTCCTTTTGACTCAAAGTACATCCATTATTAACCCTTTGTGTTGTCAATTTGGTGGTGTGTTTTATGTCTACTTGTTTAAGTAGGTTTTTTTTTTGTTCCGCTCGGGATGAGTAAAAGATTAAGTTTGGGGTGCGATAACTCTAGGAAACTAGAGTTATACGTATCATCAACTTGACGGTTTTGCTACAAGTTCTGAGCATTCATAGTATTTTGATATGTGGTTTTTGTCTATTTTTATTTTATGTGTTAGAATTTTAGCATATATTTATTAAGTGTTTTAGTACATATTTAGGTATTAATTATTATATTTTATTAGGTTCTTGTGTTCAAACTTGTGTCATGTCTTTAACCCAATTTCGTTGGGAGTTAGGTTTTTATTCATCTTCGTTTGTCTTGCATTTTTTGGCCTATTTTGTGAGAATTTTATTTCAATGTCTAGGAGTTAATATAAGTGTTTATTATGGCAAAAAATTTGCTCTTACGTGTTAGGTTCGCTTGACAAAAAACGGCACATCAATTTGACATTGGGATTTGCCACGAAGATTTTCAAAGTAAAATAGTAAATTCTACGAAAGTCGTAGACCACATTGCAATATTGAAATCCATATCATGATATGGATATGAAACAGTGGCAAAAAAGACTTTGTTCGAGGCTAATTTGGATAGCTATTAACTCTCAGACCCTAGCACTATATATATCCCTTTTAAGCCTCATTTGAGGCATAGAAGACCCATTAGAAATCTAGTAGCAGTAGGCTAGACTAGAAGTCAGTTATCTTTGGTTTTCCTTCCTATTTGGGAAGGGTTTGCTTAGAGTAGGATTTTTCTTTCTTGTAGATTTAAATTCCAAGCTAAAGAATGAAGGTATTTAGTTGTAAGTACCTTATTTATGTTCAAACACTTTTAGTTGATATTTAAATTCATGTTTCTTTAGTTTAATTTGTTTAATTGCTTCCCACTACTTTCTTTCTTTACATGATTTCTAAGTCTAATTGTTAAATTAGTTTATGAGCTTTCTTCAAAAATACATTCTTAGTGGTAATTTGTAGTTAGATTAGTTAATTTGAGTAGATTATTTGTGGCTTTTCATTTAATTGTTTTCTTTATATCCTTACTCAGTTTAATGGGTAGATTAGCTAATGGGGTTTTCTTAATTATGCTTTCTTAGTTTTAATTTGCTGTTTAAGATAGTCAATTACTTTCTAAAACAACTTTCTTTTTATATGTTTTCTTAGAATAGGTTATGGGATTTCTTTAATTGTGCTTGCTTAGTGATAATGAGTAGTTTAGATTAATTAAAACCTTCTTAAGATGCTTTTCTTTTTTAATTGCTCTCGAAAAACTAGGTACCATGGTCTGTTATTATGTCTCAGGGAATTCCATACCTACAGACAATGTACTTCCAAAAGAATTTTTTAACATTAGTTTCCGAGATCGATCAAAGTGGTTTGGCCTCAATCCACTTGGAGAAATAATCAACAACCCCGATCAGGAACTTGAAATTTCCAGTTCCCTTTGGAAAAGGCCCCAATATGTCAAGCAGATGTTATCCCCATTGCTAAAAAGGCTAGGATCCAAGGACAAGTCATTTTTCCTGCGGGCTTTCAAATTATAGAATCATGTATCAGGCACTTATGGTAATATTGACAATATGACAAGCATCATGATACACTATTGGCCAGTAATATCCAATAAGTATTTCTTTTCGGGCTAAACTCCGAGCTCTTATATGACTTCCACAGATACCTCAATAAATTTCTTGCAGCACATAAATCGTTTCATCTGGTAGAGGAATCAAGTGTGAGTGACGATATAATATTTCCTGATGTATTTCATATCTCATCACTCTAATACATAGTCTTCTTGCTTGAACTCGATCTTTTGGGAGTTTTCCTTAAGTCAAATATTCAATAACAGGGGTTCGGCACATCATCAATTGAGTTATTTCATCCTCGTCTATGGCTTCCTTGGGCTTCATCTCGACCAACACCTTTTTTGTTAAATGATTATAAAGAGCTGTAGAAAGATTTGATAGGGCATTGGCATAAATATTTCTGTTTGCTCGAGGAATTTTGACAAATTCTATCTCTTTGAAGAGGAGCTCCTCAAGTTGCTTTACCTTCTCAAGATATTTTGGAGTATTACTCCTCAAGCTTCAAAATTGTCAAGAATCTGATTAACAACGAATGAAGAGTCACTGTTAATCCGAAGATCTCGAGCCTCCAGATTTTGTGCAAACTTCATTCCTGTTATAACTGCTTCATATTGTGCTTCATTTTTGGTCACATGGAACTCAAATCAGATTGTATATGTTAACTAATCTCTTTCGAGAGTTTTGATAACAATCCCTGCTCCAGAGCCATTTTCGTCGAATGATCCATTGACGTACATCTCCCTGATCAAGTATTCTTCGCCGACCTTTTTATTTATATTCAATATCACATAAGATTCAGGTAGAGTACTTTCAACAAGAAAGTCGGCGAGAGCTTGAGCTTTAATAGCTGTTCAAGGTTGAAATTTGAGATCATACTTGAGAAGCTCGACGCACCAGTTGAGCATACGTCCTGGTTACACCAGTTGAGCATACGTCCTGACATATTGGGCTTGGCTTGATTGTCTTGAGGGGGAAATCATTATTGGTCAAAATCGTGTGGCTTTGAAAATAAGGTCTTAATTTGCAAGCAGCAACCACCAAAGCAAAACCTACTTTCTCAATGCTTGTATAATTCTACTCGGGTCCTTGCATAACTTTACTGACAAACTAGATCAGTCCTTGTACTTTGGCTCGTTCTGATCAAGAACAACACTGACAGTGAAATGGGCTACCGACAATATAAGGACAAAACTTCATTTTCGATCAGAGCCATTAGACAAGGTATGTATGTTAAATACTGTTATAATTCTTCAAAGCCTTTCTGACACTGTTCGATCTATTCAAAATTTTTGGCATTCCTAATTGCCTGAAAGAAAGGAAGTCCTCGCTGTGCTGATTTGGATAAGAATCAATTAACCGTAACCATTCTTTCAGTCAGACATTGTACCTCCTTTATTGATCGAGGAAGTTTCCTGTCTATAATGGCTTGTGCCTTTTTTGGATTTTACCTCAATTTCTCGTTGAAAAACAAGGAATCCGAGGAATTTTCTAGATGGAACTCTGAAATGCATTTGAGAGGATTCAAACAAGATTGACAGACCTCATTATTGTGAAAACTTCTTGAAGATCTAAAAGGGTATCTTCAAATGTTCCACTTTTGACAACCATATCATCAATATAGACGTCCATGTTTCATCCGATCTAATTTTTGAATAAATTTGTTGACTAGACATTGATAAGTTGCTCTTTCATTCTTGAGGGTGAAGGATGTGGTTTGATAGCAATAAGTGCCTTTATCTGTGATGAAGACCATTTTTTCCTCATTTTCTTTGCTGAGATATATTTGGTGATACCCTTTATATGCATCTAAGATATTTCTATTTTAAATCTGACTTGAAAGTCTACTACTGTATCAGTTTGAGGCAAAGGATAACTGTCTTTAGGATAGGCTTTATGTAGATTGGTATAATCAATACATATTCGCCAGTTTGAGCATCTGGCTTAAGTACATGTACTGGGTTCGAAAGCCAGGTTGGGTAGAACACTTCTTGGTCTATCTGAACTACAAGCAATTTATCAACCTCAGTTTCAATGAACTTGCTACTTTCTGGCCCAAAAAGCGTTTTCTTTTGCTTCATAGGTTTTTGAGACAGGTCAATGCGAAGCTTGTGCTGTATAATGTCCCAAGGAATTCTTATCATATCATCGGAAGACCAAGCAAAAATATCTTTATATTCATGCAAAAGATTTAATAAATTTTCTTTGAAAGCAACTGGTAGGGTAGAGTAGGCTCGTAATTTTTGGTTTGGATGCTTTGGATCAAACGAAATTTCTTCAATTGGTAATTCGGCAACAAAATCTGCGGCTTCATGAGTCTCAGTCGTCTTATGGGAGGAATTGTTCAAATCCTTCCTAAGAGACATCATATAACATTCTCAGGCTTCTTGTAGACATTCCCAAACCCGTCCTTCAGTTCCATCTTTTATGGCTAACTTGATCTCACTAGATGATAAACAGATGGCAGAATGATAAAAGTGTATAGGGATGGCCGACCTAAGATCATGTTATAGGTCGATGACTTTTTAACCAACATGAAATTTATCGTTTCTATTCATGAATGCGGTGCCTTTCGCAAAGTTAAGGGTAGCATAATGGACCTTTCCGCATTAATTGAATCACCTGTAAATCCAACCAAATGGGTCTTTACTGATTGGATATGCTCTTTATCCATTCCCATCTTTTTCCATGCATGCCAATAAATGATGTATACCAAGCTTCCAGTATTGATGACTACTTTATGTACCTGATAATTCCCAGCTTTCGCATGTATGACAATTGAATCAGCATGGGGATATCAGTCAGGTACTGGATCTTTGTCAATGAAGCTGATGTTCGGATACGAACGGGGATTTTTTGGAATTCTCTCTCCCCATAGAGATTGCCAAGCATATCTTTTCCTTGCATTTGATGAATCTTCTCCAGTGTTTGCTCCAGCAATAGTTTCAATTTATCTGACTCTAGCTACATTACTATTGTCATGAGGCGATCCTCGTTGCTCATTAGGTTGAACAATTTGAGATTGGTAATTCAGTCGTTAAGGTGTTTTATTATCTCGAATTGGCCATTTATCGTTTCTCTGGAATTGATCAATACCTCGAAGAATATATTCCTGTAGATGTCAAATTTTAATAGCTCTTTCAATCTTAATTTTAAGATCATTGCATTCCTTGGCATTGTGCCCGTGGTCACTGTGGTATGCACACTACTTTGATCGATCTCTTCGATAAAATTTTGACCTAATGGGAGTTGGTGATTGTATAATTCTGGTGTGACAAACTTGATACAAGATTTCTTTTCTTGAAGTGTTGACAAGGGTAAAACCTTTATCAGGTAAGACAGCAGTTCATCTGAAAGAAGGCACTACCTTCATCTTGGAGGTAATTCTTTAAACCATTTTTGAGCCGATTCCCTCAGAGTGGTTGAATATAATTTGCAAGTTATGGCATCCAAGTATCCAAAGCAGCCTGGACACAGAAGAGACATGAGCAATATGATCATTGGGATCGGTGGTGTCTTTGTTGGTATCCAAATCTGGCTACTTGAAGTAAAAGGTATTTGCTCATTTTGTATGGTTAGTGTGAAAGGATCTTTATCGATAACGAGTTACTCAAGAGTTGGGGTAGTCTTTTTTCCCAAAAGCTCTTGCACTTGTTGATCCACTTTTGCCATTAAATCATCGACGCTTTTGTTCAAATAATCATCAAAATCGCCAGTTGATTCTCTTGTCCATTTGGGGTATGGACCCATTCGATCAAAAACAGATCCCTCACGTCTTGGGACAGGAGATAAAGCTGTTTGAAGACGATGAGAAGTACTTGTTATTTCCTCACAGTAAATCATTGACTTTGTTGATTTTCAACGAAAGCTTTTATGGATTGGAAATTATTAGCAAGGAATTCAAGCATTTCTTCTTTTTGAGGGGTGGACATTTGGGAGTGATTTGTATTTTCTGGATTGAAGGATTCAAGGTGGTGTGGACCTTACTTCTTGATTTAAGTTTCTGTTTTGATATTTCCTCTTGGAAGAACGTTTGGCCATAGTCTTTGAAATATGAGTGCAAATTGACTTTTTGTGTCAGTTTCTCACAGACGACGCCAATTGACGACACTGATTTTGATTCAGATAGGATAAGAATAAATTAAGAATTGTTAGAGGAATTCTCAATTAATTGATGATGACAATTTGTTGTACAATAAGGCTGTAAGGCTCAGAGAATTTTCTTAGCCTTTTGGTAAAGAAATTATCACTTACCCAATAATGTATGAATGTCTAGTATTTATAGTGACTTTTTCAATACATATGTTCGTAAAATAGGTTTATTTATATATTTAAGTAGTTCGGAAGCCATGATACTGAGCTTTCTTTGTTTGAGTCAAGTCTAGAGTCATCATTGAGGTCAGCACTTATTCATCTAAACTGCTGGATGATAGCTCCGATCTATCCGAGCAACTTCACATGTGGGAGGTCGGCTTCGATATAATGCCACGTGTTTCCTGTATGAGCTTGGTTATTTCTCGTGTCATCATATATAGAAACATGAGTTGACCAAGTCACAGAACGTTCGTTCTAGTTCTTTTTGAACAATGCATGATGTCAGCTAAGGCTCAATTGAGCTCAATAGATGAAAGTCGCCCTAAGTCGGTGAAATTGGTATTCAAAAAAGATAAACTCTAAATTCTAATAGTTTAGTGAGACCGAACATCAAGCAAAAGTTGGGATTCGAATAGAGGCATTGGAGTTCGGATATGGGCAAGATATCGATGAAAAAAGAGTTTGGAGAAGACCAACTCCGATCTCCATTAAAGATGATCAAATAGGAGTTTGAAAAACATGAATTTTGATCTCTATTAGCCATGTGAATCAAAACAATAGCTCCTCATAAACAGAAAATTAGCCCATCAAATAGGAGTTCGACAAACTCGGGCTTTCGAAGCCGAACAACACACTGTACACATGAAGATCAAAGTTACAACTTCAATTGAGACCAATGCTTCAATTGGTGCTAAACATTATACATATTATCTCAAAAGAATGCTAATATAATGAAAGAATAGAGGGAAAGAAAGAAAATAAAAGACAATGATAAATCAAAAAAGGATCGAAGCAAAGAATTGGTAACCGATTAGTTAGAATAGTGAGGTTGAAATAGATTCGCCGAAAAAGATATTTCATTCTTGTAGTAGTTGAAAGAATTGATGCTTGGTTCAAGAAACAACTAGTTGCAGACTTGGCTTTTCATTAACCTTTGAGACATTCAATTGAGGATCGGTTAAGGCTATAACAGGCAATAGAGTTTGATAATTACGTCTGGTGAATAGCTGGGGTTCAAACATCTAGTTGAGAAAAAGAAAAGAAACCATATAAAAAGGAATCATGTCCTTAAAAAGGCTAATTCTAAATAGATGGGCCAAAGCTAATCAAATATCTTCAAGGAGCTTGAAGCTGAATAGGCCGAAGTGTGAAATAGAAAGCTATACCCAAATATGAAACAAAGGCTAAGACCCATCATAAGTCTACTAGTTTGATAAGCCTAAGACGTTGAGATATATATTTACAAAAGAAAAAAAAAAAGAGAGAGAAAGGAAATAAAAAAATGAAATAAATGAGCTCTAAGAGGCCAATGAGCCTAAGAAGTCTAGTGGCTATCAAAAAATGATAAATGGGTGTAACGATCCGCCAAAGTGGTCAAGTGATTTGAATCCAAAAAAGAGACATAACATCGATTAAGATCGGTTGCCTAAAAATGAGATTGATGACCTGCCAATGTGCTCAAGTGGTTCGAACCCAAAATAGAGGCATAATGTTGATTACGATTGGTGGCTCATAAATGTGCTTGATAACCCACCAATGTGCTCAAGTGGTTTAAATCCAAAGAAGAGGCATAACATCAATTATGATCGGTGGACTGAAATAGATGATTAAAAATTACTACTATCGGTGCTCTCGATTATGATCGGTGACCAAGGATAAAAGATGCTATCAGCCCAAAAAATAGTATAGAAGAGGTTGTAGGTAGGCCAAAAATAAAAATCAAAGAGGCTTTGAGCCTAAAATAATTGAAAGAGGCCTTTGGTCCAAAATGAAAATAAGAATGGCCAATGAGCCCAGATGAAATAAAATAGGCCTATAAGCCCAAAAATGATATAAAAGAAATAGAGAGTAATGAAAAATGAGGCCAAAGGCAAAAGTCAAACACCAAAGTCAATCAATGCACAAAAGGACCAAAGCCAAGCCCAAACAAATGTTGAGAAGGCCGATTGAATACACGATCAACAAAGAAGAGATAGAGTCAAATTGGCCAAAATTGACCCAAGAATAATAAGTTGGTGACTAAAACATACAAAGGGCATGGTCAGATAATCAAAGTCAAGGAAGATCAAAGTATCATTGTTCAAAAAGATCATCAACTTGGGACTAAGGAATGAAGTCTACAAGGTCAGCTAGGTCCATTCGGCAAAGATAACAAACCTAGCTGAGGAAACTATTGACGATACATGAATTAAAACCCACTTGGGAGATTCATTTGATGGCCCTACTTGCCAAGACCATTAAGGAAAAATTGGTTAATTGTATGCATATAGTTTGGATCTTATGAAAGTCTATAAATAGACCCATTTCATTTACATCAAATCAATATAAATCACTTTTCTCTGTAAATTCTCTTTCCCTTCAATCTAGTTTTATGATCATTTTAAGAATCATCATTTATCTTTATTTTATTTTATAATTTAGTCTATTAATGATAAATGTGGTAACAGTCAAACACGACACTGCATAATCATATACAGTGGAGTATGAGATGACACAAAGGTTCAGATTTACACTTTTATCAGTGGAGGATGTGCCTCTTTGTCCAAAGAGAAATACCATATTCAGGTATGAAACATTTGAGAAATTTGGGCCTCGTTTGGATTGTAAATAATGCACATTATTTGGCCAATATTGTTCGATCAATAAAAGTTCATGTTTGGTTAGCAAATTTTATTTTGCTATTATTTGACAAATAATATTTCACACTATTCATATTTATAGTGTCCTATTATTAATCATCCTATCCATTATTTAGATTATTCATGTAATATTCATCATATCATATTGAATATTTAGTAAGTAATCCCACAAAGGAAATTGAACAAACTAAAAAATTATACAACACCTTTCAGTGTCTATTACGCGTTCGGCTAGCAGAATATATTATAATCTTCCAAATATCAACATCCAAAACTTTGACAGAGAGTATTTTAATGTTCGATTATGAATTTGAAAAATTAATTACGTTTAACTAGCCGAACTAAACTAAAATTTTGAATTAAAGTAGATTAAAATTCACTTTTCCCCAAATTCTTCCTTCTTCAAAACCCTAAACCTTATTCCTTAAGCGTACATAGAATTAATCCCAAATAAATCATTACACCTTACAATCAATAACTAATTTGTCATCTTTGACATACAAAACACATATTACCAAATAAAATACAAATCCCCCACCCAATGCCCTCGCAAAATCCACAACACATTTTTCATGAGAAGGAAAAATTCCACGTTAGAAGGAGAGGTAAAAGGGCTTGAGGAAGCGAACAAGGTTCGCAAAGAGTCTCCAAAACCAATACATCAATTCATCGAAGAGCAGAGGGCAATCTATGTGGTTTATGAACAAGTAAAAGGAAAGCAGCCAATTACTAATCCAACGGAAGATGATGCTATGAGGAAAGTTAGGAAATGAGAGTTGCAAGCATGACTAAACTATGTGAAACTTGATTATGGAAGAAAGTTGTGGTATAACTATGGATAACGGTTTACTTTCTTTAGTACTAGTTAGTGTTAGTTTGACTGCAATGTAGTTGTAATTTCTTTTTGGAAAACATTGAAGTTATATGTAATTTGTTCGCCTTTGTATGCTCAATCGAAGATCAACTTGTATTAACTATTTTGGCTTTGATTAATTATATAAATTTTGGTGTTTAAGGCATCTTGTGTTGGGCAATCATGTGTTTAACTTTGAATTCAATCTTCTTTTAAACCAAATTCACAGAAACAATCACACATCTTAACCTTTTATTACATTGATGAATTGTAATCTTTTTTGATATGACGAAATGGAGTGGATCTTCAAAAGGTCATATATGTAAAATGTCCAAAATTAATTCTTGCAAATTATTTTCTAGATTTGTTAGTTATATTTGTACAGTTTCTTGGGTGGTAAATATTTTGTTAAAACGGAAATGAGTTCTGTTGTACATGTTGACAATGTGTGTGTAGTTTGGACCTCTGTTTCTAAAACCTAACTGCCGAACATGGACCACCGAAATCTTGCCAGAAAGGACTCCCATGAGTTCAGAAGATATCGTTCAGACTAAAAGTAAGTCGTTTGGCTCTCCAAATTTCTCAAATTTGACTTAGAAATGTGAAACTGCCATGTATAACCCCATATTAAAATAATGTGCCAATGATATCTAATTATTATAGTTTGGAATTTTTTATAGTTAAAAAAGGAAAAGCAAATAATAGGCATTTATTATTTGGAATCTAAATGGTTATTTAGAAATATATTTTGTATACTAAACAATTATTTCATTATTTCAAAATTCAGCATTATTTCCAAAAGCCATTAAATTCAAAATCCAAATATTATTTACCAAATAATGCCCCATAATTTCCAATCCAAACAGAACATGTTTTTTAATCCTTTAATTTGTATTTGAAAATATTCATTTTAAGTATTGAATTTTTGAAAAAAATTTGTTTTCATCCATTAATTTGTAGAAATCAGCATATAAATGGATCTATAAGTAATTTTGTAGCAACATTTAATAAATGAAGCAAGTAATGGAATGATAAAATTAGGAGTCGAGATCCCAACAATGAATAGGTGGTTACTCGATTTAAAAAAAAGGAAGAAAAAGCAAGTAATGGAGTGATGATTACTTAATACATTCTCATTGTTTTATAAAGTTATTATTATCAATTACTAGGTTTTTATATAAATAATTTGTATTTAAAAACTTGTAGGATATGTCTTTTAACTTATTTATTGAATACATATGATGCTATTTGTTAATATGTTTTAATTTGTTATATCCACTTAATTTTTGTTAAGTAAATACTATTACTCTCAAGTCTCAACAACTATTTATATTATTAAAATATATGTACCTCACTCAAAAGTTATCTGGACTTCGTCATTGATGAAAAGAAATGATTAGTGATTTGTTAGTATTAGTGCGAGATTTTAAAATTTGAACACAATTATGACATGACAAAATTACAAGCCAACCAACACCATTGATATGTGTCAATGATCAACTAAGTGGATTTTTCAATATATATGACATATCACGAATGGTGTCATTAGTCAATGACTGTTAATGAGAAAAAACGCTCAAGCTTATGTCGAGGTCCAATATGAAGCTGCTATTAGTTCTGATCCTCTCTTTATTTTTTCAACAAACATTACAGTAATACATTATGCAAACAAAAATCTTCTTGTTCATGCTTATTGAGTTACAGTTCTTAAAGAGGAAAGGACAACAATAAAGGAAAATTTTATTTTTCACCTTAAATCCTCACAGATATCAAGGAATGATTTTCCATGTAGTTCATGAGCAAATATTTTTCTTAAAAAATCCACCATATCAATTCTTCTAAAATTTGCTGGAGTTGTTGGAGTAATAAGGCTCGGTGCAGGACCAATATCACCATCCAATCTTGCAAGATGAAACATTGCGATGGAGATTCTTTCAATGTGCATGTTCACTGTTGCTCGATGCTCGATGCTTTTGTAAATCCCATTTGTCGCAATCTGCCAGATTAGTTCAATAAATACATAATTTCCAAACAAGGGGCAACCAACATTACACACGTCCAGGCACCTTATTATCGAATATAGTTAGCTGTGTAATTTGTTAAAATATATTTTGTCTACACAAATTACACTAACCACCCTAGAATTTTATTACAATTATGGGAATTTACTTTTATGTTCTTTTGAAATTCACCAAAGTTACATATGTATATTAGTGAAAAATGTTATCTTCAGGCCTCAGACATTATTGTCCTTCATACCTCATCCTTAATGTGTATGGACAACATTAAGTAGTTTGAAGTAATTACTCCATTACTCTGACACACACATAAACTTAATTATGAAGACCTTTTCTCATCATCTTCGTTCTTCTTAATTTGACTTTAGATTGACATCTATGCTATTGAACAGATTAATATATTATTAAAAATCAGTATTTTTAAACAAATTGTTAGATTATTTTGTCAGGAACAAAAGTTTACGTTATAAAATTATACACAAAACCAATATTTTGATAGATCTCATTCAGACACCCTATAAGATAATAATTTATTATACGCATAGTAGTAAGGGAAAGTTATTTTAATTTAGAATTTGAAATGCCTATCTAGAGAAGGAAAAAATTCCTATTGGGGATTCAAGAGTCGATAAATCTTCTACAAATACAACTCCTTATTTTGTAGAAGATCTATGAAATGGCACAATCAATACGATTTTTTTATCTAAATTTTTGTAGTTGTGACAATTATCGGTCGTTACCTCTATGAGATCTCCGATGTTGAACTACAAAAGCATTGGGAAGTGGCACAATAGGAACCCAAGCTCCATCCTTTTTTATTTGGAGGCCTTCTACCTCATTGACCTGAAGTAAAATGGTCAGCCCAACACCATCAGAGTGAGGGCAGAGACCCATGACCAGCTCTGGTTTGGGACATGGCGGATAGTAATTCATTCTTATTGATTGCATCCCTTCTTCAAAAAGCACTGTCATATCTTCAAGTTTCATTCCTAATGCTTTTGCCATTTGGTTAAGTAGCTTGACTGTAAGGTTTTTCAATTCTAAACAGTACTCTTCCATAGTTTCTCTGCGATGTTCAAAAACGAACACTTCAATATAAAGTATAGCATACCTTAATATATTAATAATGTTGAATGCTAAAAAAGTTAGCTCTAATTATTGATCCATCCCATGAAAAATGATGTTTTGACAACATCATTTTAATGATGCTTATTAACTCTTTTTTACAATCACATTTGGCAAGTAAGATTTATAAGAGAAAAAAGTAGGAAATAAAAAATATTTTGAAAACAAGAGACAGGACAGAAATGTTTGAAGAACCATGGAGAACGAAGTGGTAAACAAGAGAAAAAACTAGACAAGATTTAAGCAGAGGCTTCACAACATGAAAAGAATAAAAGGAAAAACATTCTTTGACATGTTGTATTAACTAAATGTTATAAATTATTTTTTATTTTAATCAATACCATTTATTTCTTGAGTTTAATCAACATCACAAAGGTATAAGTATGGTCAATATTTCCATACTTCATTAACACACTTAGTGGCCTAGGAAATTGTCCAAGTCATTTAGACATTGAGATTTTATTAAACAGCTAGCATTCCATACTTCATGTTGTAAAAATAGGTGAACCAGAGATGTCTTAAAAATAGGAAAATTTTTTGAGGATGTAGATATTGGATAAGTATGTTTGTGAAATTTCCTATTTTTCTACCATTTTATTTTACTAAATATTAGCTAAATTTCCCAAGTGAACATGGTCTACACTCTATATCTATTAGCAAGTTCACAGATAAACTATGTGGTTTACAAATTTACTACTTCTTATTAAACTGCATCATGAATCATATTATTTAAGTGGAATAGATAAATGCATGTTAAATGAAATAAGGTTGCATCTAAGTTATCCATCAATTTGATAAAATAATTTTGAGTGTTAAAATTAATGAATTTTAAATTTTTCTAATTTAGAAAGAGTGAAAGAATTCCGAATAACTTTTAATTTAGATAAATTTGGAATTCATTTATTTTAATTTTACAATTTCTTCAACAAGTGGATGGATTTTAAATTTTCCCTAAATTCATTGATCGAAACAGAGTATAGTGATTGTCGTACATACAGTCAATAACTATAGTTACAATAATTGGAAGAACTAATACGTAAGCAATTAATATGCTTATACGATCGTGCTATGGAAATATTACGTATGCTAAGATCTTGTAAATAAAAACTACATTTTCATCTTTGAGATTCTTCTTTTAAATAAAAGATTCTTTAGAATCACATTTGTGTAGTGTACCCAATGACAGCACCCCATGATATTCTATATACAATCTGCTAAAAGAAGAGGTGCCAATGATGATCCAAATCTATTTATTATTCATAATTATCCAAAATAAAATTAACATATTTATATTAAAATGTTAAATAGATACAAAAAAAATTAACCATTTAAATCCACATGATGGATTTTAGTGATAATCCACCTAATCCTTATTAATCCATTTAATTACAAAAAAAAAAAAAGTTTCAATTGTTGCCTCAGTGAATGAGGGGATTGAAAAAGAATACACAAGTCGAATAAAAAAGTTGCGCCTGGCTGATGCACAAGAAATGCGCAAACTGAACAGGACTCGGAAATGCTTCAATCTCTTGAGAGTGCTTTTATAAGATTAATTTCACACGAAAATGAGGATGGAAACTTGACTATTAAAGATTTTCTTTTGAAGATGGTGGTGATTAGACAAATGTCTAAATGGATTATAATTGATTATTATTTTTTTCTCCATATAACTGATAAAATCATAACCCATTTATTAAATGAATCTCAATTGGGGTAGGCAAGTATGAAGTCGATTGAATTTGAATCCCATTTTGAATTAGATTTGATTAATAAATTCAATTAATTTTAAATAATTTTGATTTTTGTTAGAAATTTGTTAGTCGAATTCATGAATTAGATTAATGAAATTAATAATGAAGCAGAATTTACTTTAATTCAGTCAATCAATTATCAAATTCAATAATTGAAAATAAAATTTCAATATCTGTCTCTCTCTATATATAGAATAAATGTAATTGTACATTTCAATTTTAATCATATTTCAATATTATAATTAGTTTTTTTTTTTTTAACTTTATTCATAATATTATTATATTCTTATAAATTATATTCGAGGAACATATTTTAAAAATAGGAATTTAGTCAATATTGAAGCACAAGGTCTCCTTGGCGGCTTCAATCTTTGCTGCTCTTCAACATGGTGGTGGGTAAAGCGAGGATTCCTTAGTTACTATTGACGCATTTGTTCGCCGTATCAAACATCTAATGTGTCTCAGCTACTTTCGACTACAACACATTTACAGGGAAACAAATAATACTGCGGATTGTTTAGTCAAATTTGGTAGTCTTGCGATATCTTTAGATGTTATTTTTTCTTCCTCTGAAATTTCGTCTGTTTTGTTAATAGTGCTTAGACTTGATGAGATTGGTGTGCCCTAGCATTAGAAAAACAAAATAACTGTATGATGCTCTTTTTTCTTATTTAGACATGTATTTTTTATAGGAAGTTTTGGTTTAGCTCCTCTTGTGGTATTAGTTCTTATCATTAACAATAATTTTAGGAGTCGCGTCCCCAATCAAGGTCTCGGTAGTTAGCCAATTAAAAAAAAAACATTACCCCAATGTTATTGTTCAAATAAAAGAAAGATTAATTTATCATTCAAATAACCATTTTGCCAGTTTTAGCTATTATGGATATCTACTTTTATGTATATTTATCCTAATTATTATTCTTGGTTATTTCAATTATTTGTGAAGGCATTTCTTACGTTGCAATTACATATTTAGTGCCTTATGGGGCTGCCACACGAAAAATCTTATATCCACAATAAAATTAGTATGAAATGACCAAAATACTCTTGCCCTTGTGTTCTTATGACTACAATGCTCTTATCTACCATGAAGGCCGAGTAGAGAGGCAGGAGTATTCTGGTCATTTAACACTAATTTTGAACTATGACAATAACATTTGCCTAATATATAACTATATGGGCAACAAAGTTTTCAAGTGGGTGCTCTAGGGAAAAATAAATTACTAATAAATCTTTTCCTGATATATCAATTAAAATACAATAAATAATCGAATCATCTAAATAATTAATTCAGTTCAAATCATAAAATGGATTAGTACTCTACCATGCATGTGTGTATTCGTGTTTTGTGTACCTGAATGGAGCAGGAAGCTTGGGGAGTAAATGTGGTTTTCTCAAATGAGTTGGCAGGGTAACTATGGAAAACACTAATGTCAGACCAGTCAAGTTTTTGTTCGTCTGATACAACGAATGTCTGTCCATATCCCTCTATTTCTCCTGGTTGTTGTCCAAATTTCAACTTTTCGTCCATGCTCAAATTAAAAAACTTCTTCGTCTCTGATTTCATTTTGTCCACCAACGAACAACTCACTCCATGATTAATCAGCTGGTGAAAATTTATTTGTTAATAACTTATTTAGTCTAAATAACCATTTTGTCTATTTTGACAGTATAAATTCCTATGCATTGAAATGACTCTTCTGATGTAATAAATGAGAGAAGATTCGATGATAAAAATAAAAAAGACTCCATGCTACAAAGTGGAAATTAGCCAAAACACTTCATCTGAATTACGAAATATTTCCTAGTATTCCTGAATAGCGATACCTACTAATATGATTACTTAAACATTAGTTAAAAGTTGACATAAACTCAAGATATGCAGTATTATGGATATTGGCAAATCAAGCCATGCGTCATTTAATATTGGGTCCTAGATCCTATTCTTCACTTAAATTTCAAAACAATTTATTAGCACCATGAAGGTACAATTGGGACTTAAAAGTTTACCGTGCATAGAAAACGAAATAATGCCCATCAATTTGTTGAAGAAAGTAAGTTTTAATGACCACGCATTTTTCATTTGGTCCTTCTTGTTTTGAAGTATTTAATAAATTAGTTGCCAAAATTTCAAACAAAACAAATTTAGTCTCCAATGTTCTAGAATTTGAACAAAATTAGAACAATTGACGAAAAACTAAAATTTTTAACAAAAAATGGCCAAGTGCATGTCACATGGCCGTTAAGTTCAAAAAATAATAAAAAAGTATAAATGCTAGAATAATTATACAAAACTAGTCCCCAAAGTTTGACAGAAATGCAAACTGATCCTTAAAGGCAAAAAACTAATAAAATTTTCTTTAAATACAAATATTCAAAAAGTTTCAATATCAAACCAACCCAAGCCATCAAGGATTTTAGGAGAGAGGAAAATATTTTATTTAGTATTAAAAATAATCTCAAATAAATAATTATCACATAACCAATCATGCTAATTGTACTAAATGATTAATTAGACTTGAAATGAAAAAATTAGATATAGATAATGTTTGATGTTTTTATATGATAAAATACATATTTATTAATAAATTAATCATATACATATACTGTAAAAAAATATTATTAGAAAATAAATTCATATAGTATTATAGTGATATTATAAAAATATCTAGTATTATTATGGTGAATAAACATGTTGATAATAACAAAATTTTACTAGAATTTATAATTTATGAAGTAAATTACACTTAATTATCAAATTTTATAAGCTAATATCAACATTAAAGATATTTTCATAATGTTCCTAGGTTGAAATGGAATTTTAGACAATGGACTATTTTCTAGGATAAAAAGTAATTATAAATATAATGAAATTGTGTTACCACTTTATATGAAATATTTCTTTTATTAGGGTAATAAATAAATATTTATAAGGAGTCGGAACAGGGACAACTTGTGATGTGACACTTGACATTGTTAATTGTCTAGAATTTGTGTTACCAAATCTGGTTGATTATCTCCAAGTTTAATTAACATTATTGTTACATTTCTTGTATTAAAATAATGATAAGAATATTAATGACAAATACATATCACTATAATACTTAATGAAAATTAAATTTCTTAAAATAAAATTCTACAGTAGGTATATAAGATTATTTTATTAAGAAATATACATTTCATCATTTGAGAAGTTCAAAAGTTATCTATTTTAAAAATTTTATTACAAATCTAATTATTTAGCAAAACTACACCTTAAGTCATGTTTCGCGCATTGTTTCTTCAAAATGGTCATTATTTAGTTGAGATTATTTGTAAAAATCATGAATCTTTTCCTCTCTCCTCAAATTCCCAATGGCATGGGTTGCTTTGATGTTGAAATTTTTAGAATTTTTGTATTAAATGATTAACTTTATTAGTTTTTTTTGTCTTTGGGGACAAATTTTGCATTAAGGTCTAGCAAACTTTGTGGACCAATTTTGTACACTTCTTTTGGCATTTATATTTTTTTATTAATTTTTTAAAACTTAATGGCCACATGACCTGGCATTTTCTGTTAAAATTTCTATTAATTATTCTAACTTTGTTTAAATTCAAGAACATTGAGGACAAATTTATTTTTTCTAAAACTTTAGAGACTAGTTTATTAAATATCCCAAAGTAGAGGAACAAAAATCCATTTTTCCAGTTAAAAAGAAATGTATTTATGTTTTACATCTGAAAAAGCTGTTTCACATCCAAACTTTTGAAATCTAAATATTTTTCTCGTATAGACCAATTTTTATTTTATTGAAGTATAATATGTTTAATTTAGACCTTAAGTGCATTACTTTCTCTAAGGATATGGAATTGAATAAAACTTATTTTGTTTAACGTATTGATAATCAAAACTTGCTTATTCTTTGCATGAGAACCTTAAATTTAAGTTTGTAGCTTTAGGTATGTTTCAATTTGTTCCTACACTCATAATTAAACTTCAAGGATTAAATATGCAATCTTGATGCAAAGGAGACAAAATGGGCGATTTCCCATTTCTTTTTACATTCATTAATGGCCTTGACCGACTTACATCTCACGTATTTGATATCTTAATCCCATAATGAACAAGATTTAGCTTAGCGTCCTTTAAAATTTGAATAGGTCAACTCCACTTTTGCACTCCTAATTTGTATCAGATTTTCACTTTATACTTTATATTTTTATTTTGAATACTTTGCACCCGAATTGTATAATTCTTTATACTTAAATCCAAAATTTATCTCTATCAACAAAATTAATATGTCTAGGATGCGTGATCCGCAATTACTGCTGATGAAAGTGAACATATTATCACTAAAATGGATGAGGAAAGTGATCCATTATGATTATGAAATGGATTAGGAAGATGACGTATTGTTTGATGAGTGTCTGTTTATCGAGAATGAGATATATACAACTTAAAAGGATGTTACTGAAAATGTTCCCCATCAATAGTATTAGTGATAATTTGTTCTCCTCCATCAACAGAAGTTGTGGATCACATGCACTAGACCCGTTAATTTGTTGACAGAGTAAGATTTTGGATTTGAGTTGGAAGACTTAGACAATTCTGAATGCAAAATGTCTAAAGAAAAAGTATAGGGTATAAATTAAGAATTTAGTGTAAGTTGGGGGTGTAAAGTAAAGTTAGACCAATAGTATTAAGTTAAAGGATATTACGTTTTAAAATTGGATCTTGGGTTAAAACTGAATAATGAATTGTTTTTTTTTTTTTTTTTTTTTTGGTGACTTTAAGAATGAATAGCTTCATCTGTCAGGTAATAATAAACAAGGAATATAGGAAGATTACAGTTTGTAATATTTTATCTAATTACAAATTCTTATAAATATTTATTTTTTATTCTTAAAATTTAAGTATGACCAAGCTCTTAATTTCAGACACCCAATCATTAAATTAAAAATTCTTCTAATAAAATTAAAATTAGTATTTGTAATTTTAAAATGGTTATTATAGTATTTGTGATACAGTTACTGCTCAATAAACTAATAGACCAACCTGGAAGAAGCCCCATTCTTTGCAAGCAAAATCCAACTTTTGAAGCTCTGTATTGACTAATTCCTCGGAATTAAGCAAGGCTTGCATGTCGATCACAGGAATTTCTTTTGAGGAAATCCGATTGATTTCAGTTGCATCAGGTCGAACGTACCGGGGTGGAACTGATTCAAATTTCTCCTTAGCCAACTCCTGAACATAAGGTACTTTTAGAGAGCTTCCTAACGTTACCATAGACTCCATGTTTGTGGTTTGAGTAAATCTGTGGCAATATATTGCTACAGAGCACAAAGTGCTAGCTTTTATAGACGATCAAGAATTAATGTATAAACAAGTAAACTACGCATCAAATAATTTGATGTTATATAAAAAAATAATAATAATGTGATGTTATCTGTTTGGAACAATTCAGTTATGGAAGTGTAGGTGTATTCAATTATTGGTGGTTTTTATCGCTGTTACCCAAATGACAACGGTCAAGCCACACCTACCGGCTGGCTGCATTTGACTTTTATATCTACATCACAGTCTTAGATTCCATGGTAGTTTGTGCTTTGTGTGAATCTCTGGCAATATATTGCTACAAAAAACAAAATGCAGGGTTTGAAAGAGCAAGAATTAATGTCTAAACAAAAAAAAAAAACTACGCATCAAATAATTGGATATTATTAGAAAAAATAATAATGGGATGTTATCTATTTAGAATAATTAATGTCTAAGCAAATAAACTACGTATCAAATTAATTATTGGTAATTTTTGACTAATGCACATTCAAAATTTGACTTTGATTATATTCACAACGGACAAGCCTCCCCTAACCACGAAAAGAAAATTCAATCTTCAAAAAGTAAAAAATAGAATTTTATACAAGGCAAAGGCATCAGAATAAATGGACAAAATAACAATATATCGAAACTGAAACAAAGAAAGTCAATGTGTGTAATTACTTTCTTTTAAAATAATTTCACCGTAATTCACTTATGCAAATAAATCATTGGACAATCACTCCAATATACAATGGCAGCCACGATCGCATATACTTGCAAGAAAGGTTTCAAACCTACATCAGGACTTTTCAGTACTAAAGAAAACAGAAAGCGAGAGAGAAGGGCTTTTAGTGTTTTAAAGAATACCTTAAGGCTCGTATTTATAGTAAATAATTCGGCTAGAGTTTGAGTGCAATTAATCTGTATCGAGATAAAATATAGTAACGAAATAGTTTCCTAACTCTCAAGTGAACACCCAAAGAGCAATATGAACATTAGTGTGAATACAAATGAGTTGTGTGAACACCAAAATCGAGTAGAGCTTTACAAGTAGAGAGTTCCACACAGAATTGGTAAGCAAAGACGGATAAGAAGTCTAACAAACCAAAAATGTAGGAATGAAAAAAGTAGAAGTAAAACTCTAACGATTTACACGCATGCGCTACACTGAGCCGCATTCGGCCGAGCACGGGTTCATGTGGTATAAGAAAATTCCCTCAAAGCACCAACTAAACATAGCCTAAATTTCTAATTATTGTTGTCCAAAGACGAAACATCAAACATACATAAGATAAAGAAATCCACTACAATGTCGATTATGGGACAAATGGTTTTCACAATGGAGAGAACAAAAAGGAGAGAAACCGAAACTTTCAAATAAATATATTTTGGAGGCAAAATTCAACAATCCCTACATGACTCATAAATGCAAAAGTGGTACTGAATAAAAAAAATTTAACATATAAATGATGATTTCTTGGGGACTTGAATCACACTTAGTGCATTCCACATAGAAGGATACAAAAAATAAGTGACAGTTTTGAACCTTCTTCTTTAATCCATACTTTCTACAACTGAGCACATGTTAGATTTCTATCCATTGTAAGTGGCTATGCTTTCGTAGGTACCCAAAATTAAAAAAACTTAATTAATGTAGCAGTGGTGAGTCACGGTCGTCTCACAGAGAACGAATTTTATTCTTGTGCTCAAAAGAAGAAGGGGTTTTGTGTAATTCAGATATTAAACTAAAAACTAAGGCAAGACAGTAAACTGAAGAGAATTCAATTTTTAAAAAAATATATCGGTTTCGGTCATATCCACCATGACAATTTTACTAGTCGATCCTTGACACCACAGATAATTCAATTTTTATGCCAAGTACTAATTGAAAAATTAACCCGAATTCCAATTCAAATTTTATTCTTACTTCTTTCTAAAGTTGGCTATTTTCAACACACTGTAATTAACCCTTACCATTAATTTAACCCAGACACGCGCCAAAGATTAATTAATAGAAGCATTAAAATCAACAAGAATAATTAGGCTAATTAAACATAAACAGACGTGGTTATGCCAATTAGTTGATTATTTTTCCTAAATTCAATAATGTTAACCGAGCAATTATCAAATTTAGTTGCTTCATAGATTGAATTAAACACACACTTTAAAACATTCTAGTTGTAAATTAATCTCAATAACTTAGTATTCTATAGCAATAGCAAGTTAAAAAGAATAATCATGAAAAGAATTAATCAAAGAAAAATAATCAATAATTGATATAAAAGTGATTAAGTTCAAGAACAAAAAGTTTCACAACATAGTAGAATTAACCATTGCTTTAATTACCTTGACCAAGAAAAAGGGTCTTAGGCACTACGTAGCATGGAAGAATAAACAAGAATTTTCTACCGGAAACCCTAGCTAAAATGAGGAATAAAATTGTTCTATCTCTTCTAATCACCCTACATGGGGTATTTATAGTGAATACTAGGGGCTACAATTCCTATCTTAGGACAAGAACGTGGAATCGGTTGAAAAAAAGCCAATTGGACGAAGAAATCTGTCGAAAATAAAAAATCACGTAACTTCACTATTTCAGGTGCATGTGCATTATCTAAACTACGCACATGTGCGCGCTCAACAACCTTGGAATTTTGTCTTTGGACACAGTGGATGTGCGCTGCATTACCCTAGCACATGTGCGTTGGACCTTCATACTGTATTTCACTTTCAGTTTCGATTTTGACTTTGCTGTTATGCTCCTAGAATTTGGAAAAGTACTAAACATGAAAGTTGTAACTCTCCTTCTTAACTTTCCAACGCATCTTGAATCAAATCTATCGGATTTCGAACTTGAAAGTTATGCTTCAAATACAAAATAACATCCAGAATGGCTCCATACTCTTGCACATTTCGCCCTTAGAATTTTCTTTTACCTTTTCCATCTTTTTCAGATTTTTTTCACTTTAATCTTGCTCAAACTAAAAATAACCCAATTAAATTCAATAATAACTCAAATCTTGCTTATAAGACATAGAAACGTGGTAAATGATACATAAAATATAATACAATTATGAACTTATAAAATTACCCCACATTTAGCCTTTGATCGTTCTTGAGCAAACATAAAATTTAAAACACTTAAGTATAACAAAATTCCACTCAACATATTTTCTCAAATATCCACGTAAATAATCAATAATCAATCCACCAATCAGAGTAGTCTAAGAACCCGAGAGCTCAAATGCTATTAAAAAAACCGTAAAACATTAAATTCGTGTGTGTGTGTGTATACCTATTCAAAAACTTAGATTTGAAAATATTTAGATTAAATCATGAAGACCCTCAAAATTTTTCTAAACACCCCTTAACTCACTCTTCTTATACCTCTTCACTAATCTAAACAGCTGATTTAACTTAAACTAGGTAGGACTTTTTAGCTCAAACTATAGATTAGGATATTAATTAGTCAAAGAAGGGAAATGATATAACAAATAAGAACAAGAGCTTTATAGTAGTGGTGGTTACACATTGAAATAGAACTTCTCTTTACATGCGAAATATCATATATCCACAACCCCACACTTGAGTAACAAGCACCCATGAAAAATTCTAAGCAACCAATAAGCATATAAGTCTCCCTTCCTCGAATTAGCCAAACATGCCAACCTCCCTCTAGACACATATATATCACATCATTCTTTTATTATTTTTTTATGTTAGTTCATAGTACGGGTACCAGTAGTAGGCACTACCCGGAACATAAAGTCACTATGCAGATAAACATGCAGGTACCAGTGATAGGCACTATCTGAAATACAAGTACCAATGATAGGCACTACCTGTATATATCAAAAACACCCATTATTATTATTATTATTATTATTATTATTCTTCAACAATTTTTTGTAATACCCCATTTTGCTCCATAAATCTACACTAGCTACTTCTCACAATCTTCCACCCCTATAGCCCCTTAACATATAATGTGCACTATAAACCTCTTAAAGGAAAAATTTAAGATAAAATAATTAAAAGAAGTATTATACTCAATAAGGGTAGATAAACCGAGTTTAAATGAGAGAAAGCGAGTGGTGTTTTCTTTTACAAAAATAAGGCTCAAATAAGCTACTTAGAAATAAATTATTAAAATGGTTGTCTAGAAAGGCTCACAAATAAAAATGGCTCTACCCTCATCTTTAAACTAAATCAAGTCGTCTAAAAATTCGCTTTGAAAATGTAATAAAGCAAGTTTTTGGGATGCAACATAATTGAGTCTCCATCTTCATAGATTTCTTTAAATGTCCTAAATCAAAAATTAATAGATGGTTTAGTGCTCAAAAGTCTTGAAAATCATTAACGGAAAATATTAATACCGACTACTCATTCATGCATGGTTCAACTAAAGAGTTATTATGCAGAAAAATGGGAAAAATAGGTTAAGCAAAAAATTTTAAAAATTTTCAAAAAAATGGTCAAATAATCCACAAAACAAAAATTTCCAAAAATTTTGACAAGCTCTCAGATCAAAAGAAAAGTCAAAATATTGCAAGAAAATTGAGCAAAATACACCAAATTAAAAATACAAATAACTCCCCACTCCACACTTAAAAATAAGCATTGTCCTCAATGTAAAAATAAAAGCATAAAATGGAAAAAAGAAAAGCTTCTCTTCATTTAATTTGTGTTTGGAGCAGTATCCATAACAAATATCCCCTCGCACGAATAGAAGCTAGTTAACACTAAACAAAATAGAGCAAAACAGAACAAATAATTCCCTTGAAACAATAAGAACAAAAATAATATTGTAGTAAACAATCCTACAATAATAAAGAAAAAACTTGCTCCCTTAAGGGAATACACAACAAAAAAATAATAAGAAACACCATGACGAAAATAAAACCTAGCTAAAATAAAACTAATTAAAATGTTGGTGTGCGCAAAATGATGCTACTGTCGAATTGCAATGCCTTCGTAAGCACCCAAAATTAACAACTCTAATGTAGTAGTGGTGAGTCGAGTTCGTCCCACAGAGACAGGGTTTATTTTTGTGCTAATGGAACAAGGGGAGTTTTGAATGCTTTTAACTAAAATTAAATCAATAAAACAATTGAAGAAAATTTGATGTAAGAAAAGTCTTGGTTTTGGTCCTATCCACCATGGCAATTTCACTAGTCGATCCTTGACACACAAGATAATTCAATTTTATATCAAGCCCTAATTGAAGAATTAACTTGAACGAATACCAATTCAAAGTTGATTCTTATTTCTTTCTAAAGTTGGTTAATTTTTAACACGCTATCCAATTAAGGACTCTCCTAACTATTAATTTAGACCCAGACACACGTTCAAGATCAATTAATTTTGGTTATTAAAATCCTTTTTGGTTAGACTAATTAACATAACCACACGCGGTTATGCCAATTAGATGATTAATTTTCCTAAATTCAATAACTCAAATCCAGTAATTATCAAATTTAGTTGCTTCACAGATTGAATTAAACACACGCGGTTAAAACAATCTAGTGGTAGATTAATTCCAATAATTTATTATTCTGTAGCAATAATAAGTTAAAAAGAATAACCATAAAATTAATTGCAGAAAAATAATCAATACTTGAGATAAAAGTGAATAATTCAAGCACAAGAAGTCTCACAACTTTGTAGAATTGACCATGCTTTCAAGTCCCTCTACCAAGAAAAAAGTTTAGGCACAAAGTGCCATGAAAGAATAAAGAGGAATTTCTACTGCTAAAAACCCTAGCCAAAAGAAAATAAAGGTGTCGACCCTTTTTTATCAGCCAAATTAGGGTATTTATAATGAGTATTTAGCGTTACAAATAATGCCTACAGATAAGAACGAGAAATCAGGTGAAAAATAGTCCAATCGGCCGAAGAACTTGCCAAAAAAATCAACTTCACGCTTTCTATTGCCCTCTGCGCACATGCGAAGGAGTCCTTTGTTCGCATGTGCGCGTGAGGCAGTAAGTTCCAGGCCTATTTCATCCTCCACGTACATGCGCAGAGATCCTAGTGCGCATGTACGCGCGAGCTGTTTCTGAAATTTTAGCTTCTGGACGCAGCACACATGCGCTGCACAGCTCCCGCGCATATGTGCTGGCTTCCTCAACTATGCTTTCACCTTGATTCTTGTGTAATTTGAGAAAGTGTAAAACACGAAAGTTGTAGCTCTATCCCTTAGCTTTCAAATGCATCTTAAACCACCTCAATCGAAACTCTGGATCAAAAGTTATGCTTGAAATACAAAACAGTATATGGAATAACTTCGTACTCGTGCTTGTCCCGTACTAAGCATTTTCTTTCATCGTTTTGCATCTTTTTTCAACTCTTTTTCACTATAACCCTACAAAACTAAGAATAACCAAATTGAACTCAATAATAACTTAAATCTTGCTTACAACACATAAAAACGTGGTAAATGACACATAAAATATAGTACAATTATGAACATATCAAATGACTAAAATTGTCAAAGAAATCAATTGTAAAATTAAAAGATCAACAAAATGGCCCTAAACATAGGGCACTAAACCCATAAAAGCTCAAGGAGCATTTAGCCCCAAATCCTATGAAAAATGAGAAAAATGTGGAAATGTCAATGGGTTCTCTCCCCACTCCCTCGCCAATTGGCGAGCCTCCATGGTCTACTACCAAGTATACTAGTACTGAATAAACATGTCAAAACGGTTACTCAGCCACTGTTTTCCCTCTAAGATTTGCTATAGAAGCTCTTCTTGAGTATGTTGTGGCATGGGTATGGTCCCATCATCTGAATTAGCAACTTCATCTAATTGTGATGTAGAGGGATGGGACTGAGTGCGTCTGATCGATAGGCTCTTAGACCTTCCATTGCAATCAATTTTGTAGGCTTAAGTATTTCCTCCGAAGGGTCAATCACCACACCACTTTCCAAACACAGAACAGTGATTAGACAGGGAAACCATAAGTCAGGTTGCTTATTGGTGGCGGAGAAGTATATCTGCTAGCGTATAAGTGGACCGACATCTATGGATCTCCTGGTAGCAATGCGGTACAGGAGCTTGGCTCTCTCTAAAGTCACGTGTGCAAGATGGTTGACCGGGAGGAGGCGAGCACAAAGGAACTTAAACCAGACAAACCAAGCTGGTTTAAGCATATTAGCATTGAAGTGCTAGCCACGTTTCCATCAGTTGTGTAGGTCCATTCAACGTCCCCATTACAAAGAACACTTGTGATTTCATTTAACTCCATGTTGGTGTTTCGGTGTCTAACCATTCATCATTTCGTACTCAATGACCTTCAAAATTTTATTAATTTCATTGCTTGAGATATCCACTTCCTTGCCTCGAACATATACCCGTGGTTAGCACTGTAATGGCTCAAGTTGGCATAGAACTCATGCACCACAAGTATTACTGCATCTATAGGACTTGAAGTGAAATGGTTCCACCTACGATTGCGAATGGTCAACTTGATCTTGGGCACCCCTGACAATGGAACTTGAATGCCCTATTCTTTGATTACAAGCTGTTTTGAAATATTGTTGTCATATTTTTGTTTGGCTGTATCATTAAGAAATCTTCTTCCCACAGTCTCTGCATGTCCGGATGACGAAGATGCCTCGAAAGATTACCCCTATGGCTGGTTTCTTCCCCGTTCTTCCCATTCCTACAAAATATAAAAAATAAATGAGCATCATGACTACCCAACAAATAATTCAACACCCCACACTTAATCAAAATTCCATTCCCCAAATCTAGGTCTTGGAATACACAAGATATAATTCAAGAAAAATAGTGCCTAAAACTTAGCCTTATATACATTCCAAGAACATTCTTATTCATGAAAATTAACCAAAAGGTATCACACTTTGGAACATAATAAACATTCTAGGAAACCAATTCATGCACCAATGCTTTGTATTTTAATATTTTTATTTATTGAGGAAATTGATCGAACACATGGCATGCATAGATAAAGAACAAATTTTTGTGCATATAATTAACATGAAATCACTCCTCAATCAACAATTCATACATATATCACACAAATTACACATTTAGAATTTAAATTATAATAAATTAAACTAATTAAAACATGCAAATTAAAACCTTCATGAAATTAAAGTCAAGACCTATGAAGGCAAAACATAAGCAAAGTATAGAACTTCATACCTTGATGGAGTGTTTCCTTGTGAAATAGAAGGATTTTTGATGGGATTGTATTGAGAAAAGAGTGAATTGGTGTTGGAAAGTGGTGGGGAATATTGGGAATTAAGAGGATGAAAAAGGGGTTGGAGAAGAGGAGAAAATAAGTTTGTACTGTGTTATGTGTTATGATCGTGACCACCTTTATAAACAGTTGCCCGCACATGTGCTTATGCAACATGTTTAGCGTGCATGTGCGCGCGAAACAGAGAGCACGGTTGCCAATTCTACCTCGTGCACATATGCGAGGCTTACATGCGCGCGATAGGCAGAATGCAAAATTTCCAGAATTGAGCCTGCCACATGCGCGAGAATGCACGCTAGTTAGAAACAAATTTTTTAGAAAATTTTCAAAATTTCTAGGTTTTTCATGGAACATCTTTTAAAGCATAAATTTTCTATTCTAGATCACCCATACAACACACAAGAACTTCAAAGGACCATTTATGAGTTTAGCTTATCAATGAAGTTGATTTCCCACTAACAATACACTGAGACTACGCTAACCTTATAAATAAATGAACAAAAATAAGAATGCAAAAATAAATAAAGGAAACAAAATTTAAATGGATATTGGTTGCCTCCCATGCAGCACTTTTTTATAGTCAATATCTTGATTATGAACAAGATGGTAACCATCTCTATAGGAAAGAGAGCTCAATAATTGTACTAGCATTGCATAGGCTCTCTCCTTGTAATTGCTCACCATATACATATCCTCAAGCTCCTTCTTGACTCCATTAGTTAAAAACTCTACTCTAAACCGCCTATCTCCCCTAGTGCAGTTAACTTGGATCCCATCATCGTCTATGCAAACTAGCTTAACCTCTTCCTCTTGACTCTTAAGAGACTCAAGGATATCGAGCTCTTTACGAGCCACTTCTTGATCTTTAGCTCTTAAGGTCGATCCATAACAGAATGTAGGGTATACTGGTACTACAATACAATCCCTATCAACAGCCAAGTGGTGATCCTTCACAGTAGTTAGAATCTCTTGTGCTTCTTCCATAGCTAAGTCTAAAACCTTGATTGGTTCTTGCTCTGGAAGGTCTTGAAGCATTGAAACCGGAAGCAATGAAATAGAGTCATCCTCAATAGACTCATCATCTACTAATCTCACCTCTAGTTCTCGCTCATTTTCTTCATCTTATCCACCCTCAATCAACTGAGACATTCTAGTTTACTTATGGAAAAATTCAGTTGACTTAGTTGATGCTCTAACCCTTGCAAACTGGCTCTTGTTTCCTTTTGAAATTGCAAAGTATTAGTAGCTAGAGAATTAATTAGTTCTTCTAAAGACTTACCAGTTTGGATATAGGGTTGTTGTGGTGGAATAGCTTCTATATACTAAAAAAATTGTGATGGATAACTGAACTCATGATAATTCATCCATCCATCATTGTACTTATACGTGTAGGGGTCATACCAAGGTTGTGGTGGATTTGAGAACCATTCATTGCTTCAAAAGCTAGGACACATGTCAGTTAGGTGATTATTAGCACAAATCTCACAAGTCTTTGCTCATCACATATCTTCTAATTGCACAATAATAACAGTGAGATCGGAGCAACAAACCTGATAAGAATTGGTAGCAATGATGGAGATCAGAAAAATATCAAGTAATAAGTATACACAGTTAAATATAAAAATTTATAGCACAAAAATAAATCAAACCAATTCCCCTGCAACAGCGCCAAAATTTTGGTTATGTTGTTATAGCCATCCAAAATTAAACAAACTCTCAGTATATATGTAGAGTGGTGAGTCCAATTTGTACCACATAGAGCATAGTTTATTCTTGTACTCAAAAGCAAAAGGGATTTTGAATACTTTTAAACTAAAAACTAAGACAAGAAAGTAAATTGAAGAGAATTCAATTAAAGAAGAATCTTGATTCCGGTCATATCTACCATGACAATTTTACTAGTCGATCCTTGACACCACGGATAATTCAATTTTTATACCAAGCACTAATTTGAAGAATTAACTCGAATTCCAATTCAAAGTTGATTCTTATTTTTTTAAAAGTGGTTAATTTTCAACAAGTGATCCAATTAACCTAGATAACCATTAATTTAACCCAAACACACGCCAAAGATTAATTAATAGAAGCATTAAAATCAACAAGAACAATTAGGCTAATTAAACATAAACACATGTAGTTATGCCACTTAGTTGATTGATTTTCCTTAAATTCAATAACGCTAATCAAGCAATTATCAAACTTAGTTGCTTCATAGATTGAATTAAACATGTGCGGTTAAAACAATCTAGTTGTAGATTAATCGCCATAACATAGTATTCTACAACAATAGCAAGTCACAGATAAATAATCAATACTTGATATAAAAGTGATTAAATTCAAGAACAAAAAGTCTCACAACATAGTAGAATTAACCATGGCTTCAATTCTCTTGACTAAGAAAAAGGGTTTTAGGCACTAAGTGGCATGGAAGAATAAACAAGAATTTTCTGCTGGAAACCCTAGCTAAAACGAGGAATAAATTTGTTCTCTCTCTTCTAATCACCTTACATGGGGTATTTATATTGAATACTAGGGCTATAAATCCTATCCTAGTATAAGAACGTGGAATCGCTAAAAAAGAATCCAACTGAACGAAAAAATCTGCCGAAAATAAAAAATCATGTAATTTTATTGTTTCGAGTACACGTGCACTACCTAAACTTGCGCGGCACTTGTATGAGCTCAACAAACTTGGAATTTTGCTTTCTGGACACAGCGCATATGCACTGCTTTACCCTAGCACTTATGCACTAGACCTTCATACTGTATTTCACCTTCGGTTTTGATTTTGACCTTTATACTCCTGGAATTTGGAAAAGTTTAAAACACAAAAGTTGTAACTCCCTTCTTAGCTTTCCAACGCATCTTGAATCAAATCTATCGGAGCTTGGACTTGAAAGTTATGCTTGAAATACAAAACAATATCTAGAATGGCTCGATACTCTTGCACATTTTTCCTCTAGAATTTTCTTTCACTTTTTCCATCTTTTTCAGGTCTTTTTCACTTTTACCCTGCACTAACTAAAAACAACCAAATCAAGCTCAATAATAATTCAAATCTTGCTTACAACACATAAAATGTGGTAAATGACACATAAAATATAGCACAATTATGAACTTATCAGTAAGCTCTCGGTTTGATGCCTTTTGGGCCATGCACCTTACCTGTATATTCATAAGTGCTCTAGAAATATATCCATTAATCTCATAGGAAGTGGCCCTAACTTCCACACTTATATAAGTGATCTTATCAATTATGTAATGCCACACACTATCTATCAAGGATTAAGAGTTATCGACACAACCCTCATAATTTATAGACAACAAGAATTATCTACACCATAGGGAGACCACATATGATAGTGAAAATGGAATATCTTTATGACTTGTTATTACCCATTAGACTTACATCATGGGATTTCCAATAATATAGGTTGGGTTGCCATCACATTCAATTCCCATCATCAACGTGCCCATGTCCCGTCCCTCTCAATATATATTAGACCAAATTTCTATTTAGTCCATTAGTCAAAGTGTCAGCCAAATTTTTTTTGAACCTCATAGAGTCTATATTTATGACCCTGTTACTTATGAGCTATCTCACAATACACATCTTGAATGGATATGTTGGCTCTTCTTATTATAGATTTTTCTTTTGGCTCTAGTGATCCATAAGCTTGCCTGTGATTCACAAGGCAAAGAAATAGAAGACATAGGTTTTGGCTACAAAAGAATGTCAATCAATAAATTACGAAGTCACTCTAATTCTGAACAAGCCAACCCTAAAGCAAACCTAAGTCTGTTCATCTTGAAATCTGCTATAGACAAATGTATCAGATTCATTTACTTTAAAGCCATTAAAAAAAAACAATCTCATCAAATTTTTTATGCCACTGTTTAGGAGTTTGTTTTAAATTGTGCATTGATTTAGCAAGTTTACACACTTTATGTTCTTGTCTTTTAACAACTAAGCTCTCAAGTTGATACTTGTATATTTCCTCATATAATTAACCATTAAAAAAAAAATAGTTTTCACATCTAATTGATGCACAACCAAAATATAAATGGAAGTAATAGCAACAAGCAACTTGATGGTAATGATTCCAATGATTGGTTAATAAGTGTCAAAGTAATAAATGCTTTCTTTTTGTGTATATTCCTTGATTATTAATGTGCGATCTTTAAATTTATCAATAAAACTATCAAACATTAATTACTTTCTAAACAACCAATTACACTTGATGGGTTTATACCTTCTAGGCAAATCTACCAATTCCCAGGTGTGATTACTCATTGTCTATTCAAGTTCATTTCTTACTACATCATTCCAAGGATTAGCATCTATTGAATTCATTGCCTCTTTATATGCTTTTGGATCTTCTTCAGTTATGAAAGCAGCTATAAAATCAAGCCCAAAATTAGATTCCACTCTAACCATTTTACTTCTCTCATTCTTCAGTTTCTTGGTTTTCATGTTCTTTTAAATCTTAGATTTCTTGAGACAGAGTTTTTACATTATTTTATTCATTGGAAAACATTCTCAAAAGATTCAGCATTTATAGTTTTCATAATATTATTAGACTCCAAAATCAAGAACTAAGGATGGATCTAGAACTATTTTTCAGTGTGGGCACAAATAATAACAGTACATATTTTTAGTCCTTAGTAGAGCATGTTTTTAGATCTTTTATCTTTTATAACACTGATTTTCTATGATAAATTTTTTTCACAAGATCAAATAATCAAGATAAAACTTTCAATTTTCAAAGTTAAACCCCAATGATAAGTGTGAAATTTAATCAATAATTCAAACAACGAACATTTTATTATCAAATATTTTAGAATTTTACTTCTCAACTATAAGTAGTTCACATGAAATTTTTTATTTTTTTGGTTAATTGGGGCACCAAATCGATTAATGATGAGATTTTACAAAAATACTTCTATTAAATATACTAGTTTTATTAGTCCATTCGGGGCCCCCACTGGAATGTATGTGGCTTCGTCACTACCAAGAATCTATATGCATCACTATGATGTGCATACTCAATAAAGACATTGTTAACAATTTTATGGCCAATTTTAGTTCATTTCAACTCCTATATTCTTACCTTCGTTGGATACCTCCACACTTTGAGATATCCAAGTTTAGGAGTATAATCTTTCCACAGTTCATAAGGTGCCTTTTAAAGTTTTCTTGTGAGGTATTCTATCTCCCCCGACATGGTAGTAGGTAACCCAAAACATTTTAACATTGCATTCACCATGTCGTTAAGAGTCCTCATTTTTCTTTCTATAACCCTATTAGATTGAAAAGAGTGAGATACAGTAATCTCAAGAATTATTCCATTTTATTAACAAAAATTCTTGAGCATTTTAGAATCATATTGACCACCTCTATCAAACCTAAGTCTTTTCATCTTTTTCTCAAGTTGATTTTCAACTTCATTTTTAAATTTAATGAACATTTTTTCAACTTCATCTTTTTGACTAGGAGATATAATTTAGTGTATCTTGACTAATCATTAATGAATGTGATATAATAATTCTTCCCATGTTTGCTCATATTATTTCTAAAGTCCCTTAGATCATTATGAATTAATTCTAAAAGATGGTTCTTTCAACAGATTTAAAAGATTTTTTATAATATTTAACTTCCACACAAATTTCATAGTTTGTAAGCTTATGATTAGTTAGATGAGGAATAGTTTTAGCTTTCCATTCTCCTTATAAAGTCAACATTCATAGGTCCTAATTTAGAATGCCACATATTAATAGATTCAACAATATAAACAAAAGTAGCATTCTATTAATTCCATTGCAAGTACCATCATGTACAAATAATCCCCCATAGCAAAAATGCTTTCTCACAAATTCTCCTTTCTTGGTCAAAATTAATTTATCACCCTCATAAACATTTTTAATAGCAACCTTATTAAGCAAAGAACTGAAAATTAAATTTCTCCTCATGGATGGAACATGCGACAAATTAGTCAAAGTAATGGACTTTTTAGAGGTAAATGTCAAAAGGACCTTTCCCTTGCCTAGAATTGGAGCAGCACAAGCATCTCCAAGGAAGGCTCGCTTCCATTGTTCACTCCTTCATACTCAAGGAAATGACTTTTATTGATAGTGATAAGCTTCGTGGTTCCAATATCCATAACCATTCGGTCACTCTAAGGGCCAAAATTTCATTAGGAGACAATGGCAATAATTGTGTCTACCTTCAACAAGGTTCACTTGATTGTGTTAGTTGCTTCTCTTGTCTCTTACGAAACTTGCACTTGTTCGCCTTGTAACCTACAACTCCACTAACAAAGAAAGGCCGCCTTTAGACTTTTTATTAATCTTAACTTTTAAACTTACCAGACTACTCGCTCTGGCTATCATTGTTTTGACTGTTGTTATGCTTCCAACTCTTTTTGGATCTATGATTTTTGCTTTTAAAACTTTGAGAAACTCCTTCAGGCTTGTGATACATAAAATGTATAATTATAAAATTTATAATCACTTTTTTCTACTATTAACTAGATGATGCACCATAAGTGTACGGGGTTAACTAGTATATAATAGAAGTAGGGATTCGTTTAACAAATACCAACTATTTGGTTTAAACGCTATTTGAAGAATCAACAATAGAGGGGATTTAATTAAACTAAACTAAAATCAAAGACTTTAACTAATGAAAATAATGGATAATTAGGAATAAGACTAGCCAATTCCCGATTTTGATAAATTTATTCAACTAATTAGTCCAATTATAATGCATTGAAATTCAATTTCCACTTATCAACCCAACAACGATTTCTCACATAATTGGGTCCTACCAAATTAATTAATTAGGAATAGAAGGATGCACCACTTGATGTGGTTGGATTGCTATCAATGGCTAACCAAGGCATGCTTAACCGCTATCAGCGGTTTGACCCGGTTAGCCCATTATACCTTGTCACATTACTTATAAATATTAGAAATTCTTGTACTATAAAAGAGAGTGACTCTTGAACTTTTACTTAGGATTTTATTCTAGGTTTTGAATGACAATTAGGTTAATTGATTCTTCAATTCCTTATACCAAATCTCAAGCTATGGATAATTCAATTTATTAATTTCAAGCACTTCTGCAATTCTTTTAATTCCAGTATTGTGTTCTTTATTATTTTATTATCGATTTCTTTATTTTATATTGTTCATCACTTCAATATGTTTACATTCAACTCCAATAGTTTATTTCCATTCCTGCATATCGTGAGTTGTAAAATTAGTGACGAATCAGGTCCAGCTGATGCAATCAATCATGCAAAAATTGAACTAGGGGTTAATCATTAAATGTTATGGTAATTGGCTAATAATTAACATAAATAGAGAATTCAAGGGAGTAATTAACCCTTGTTTTGGTTAGGTTGATTGAGGAAATAAGGATTTTGAACCTTTTTCATATACCGGTGTTAATTTATTGGGCTAATTAATCTAGTTCAGGTTGACAGATTAAATTTGTTGATTCGTCAAGTTTCTAAAAAGGAAATTCGAATTTCAAACAATTAATGACTCAAATTAATTAGGTAGGTTAGTAAAAGGTTTCATGACCCTACTTAAATTAATTTGAAGGATTCAATTATCGAAAGGTTTGGGATGGGTTGAAAAATAGGAATAGAATCACCATTAATTATAATCCAATTAATTGGTAGACCCACTATTTGATTGATCCTAGAGACTGATTGCTAACCTTGCATTCACCCTTCTTAGTCATTACTACTAGCTTCTTCAATTTAATTACTTTCTTAATTTTTAGTTCTTTTAAATTGTTGTTACATATCTTGATTTTTACTACAAAAAACATTACAAATTGGTCATCTAAATAGATTGAACTAGACTTTTACACTTGTAACAGTCCTCATGGGATCAACCCTTGCTCACCCAACTACCTTGATAACTGTATATTTCCGAAATCTGTGGAAGCATGGGATAAGAAATTTAAAACCTGCCCAACACGTGTTAAGTTTTTGACACCGTTGCTGGGGACTTATTGTGGCAATATTGAGATGCTAAAATAGCTCCTAATTTAGACTTTTTATTTTTCTGTTATTTCTCTTTTATCGTTGCTTTTTGTGAGCTATTTCTTCATTTATTTTCTACTAGTATTGTGTTATCTAAAGTGGTGCTCAAAATGGTTTCTTTGTGACAATTGTTTATGTACAGGTCTAGTCGAATTTTAGTTCCAAGTTTGATCCTGAAATAGATAGAATCTTTAGGAAACAAAGAAGACAATCTTTACACAGTAGGCAGATATGGCCAACGAAAGGAATCTACGTCAACCTATGAGACAGCAAGAAGTACCACTGTTTAACCGTGAGTGGGTAAAAAGTGATGAGGAATATGAGGATAATGGTTGGGAAATGCCTCTACTGGACAATAGATTGTTGGGAGACTATGCCTAACCTACTTTTGAAGGATCACAATCCAGTATTGTACCACTACCCATTTAGGCAAATAATTTTGAAATTAAGCCAGGACTCATATCAATGTTTCAGAAGCATGTAAGGTTTTCAGGATTACATAGTAAAGATCTAAATCACCATTTGAGGAACTTCAAAGAAGTTTGTGATACTTTCAAACAAAATGGTGTGTCACAAGATGCCTTCAAATTAAGACTATTTCCTTTTTCTTAGCAAGATAAGGTAAAGTTATGGATGTAACGGTATAAATAGGGAAATTTCACAATTCGATGGGATAGATTGGCACAAGCTTTCATGTCAAAATAGTTTTCCCCATCTAAACAGCCAAACTAAGGAATGATATTACTTCTTTCACTCAACATCTTGGAGAAAACCTTAGTGAGGCTTGAGAAATGTATAATGATTTGCGTAATAAATGTCCACATCATGGGTTACCCTTATGGATGCAAATGGAGAAATTCCATAATGGGATGCTTCAAGAAACCAGTGAGTCGGTAGACACTTCAGCAAATAGATCCCTAATATTGAACAAGACACCTAAGGAAGCTCAAGAGTTATTGGATAAAATGTCCAATAATTATTTCAAGTCTTCAGTAGCTGCAAGCAAAGAAAGGGAGTGCATGAGCTGAATGATTGCGATACCATAGTGGCAAGACAAGAGGCCGCAACTAATGAAGTTGAGTTGTTGACCAAGTAATGGGAAGAGATGAAAGTCAAGACAATGACTACAACGAAGCCACTCGACTGCAATTTTTGCTTAGGTGATCATCCTGCAATGGCCAATGCATTGTACTAACAATATCTAATTATTCTTTTCCAGGACATGAACAAGTGAATTACATGGGAAATCAAGGATGTCAAAATCAAAATAATACCTTAAGTAACACATGTAATTTGGGATGGCGAAATCACTCAAATTTATCATAGTGTAATCAGCAAAATCAGAATTCAAATGTTCAACCTCTATTTAAGCAGTATCATCCTCAATAAAATCAAGTGCAAGTATCTCCATCCCAACAAGAGAAAGAAAGTCAGCTAGAAAAGGCTCTTACACAGTTTATTCAATTCAGTGCTAAAGAATAAAGAGTCAAGATGCTTAATAAAGAATCTAGAGAATCAAATAAGATAGTCGGCAAGAAGTATAGCAGATAGACCACTTGGCACATTGCCAAAGTGACATTATCACAAGCACTAAGGAGCATGCAAAAATAATAACTTTGAGGGGTGGTAATGCTATAGGAGTAGAAAAGAAAAAGAGTGAACCTAAAAGTGAGCAACCTCAACATAAGAGAAAAAGGAGGATAACAATGAAAATGCTAAGGTAGAGTACAACGGGTCAAAAAAGTACAAATTCCTTCCAAAAGGGAACTAGAAGTTCATATTACCCATCTATCAATTCAATTTCTATTCTCAAGTAGACTCAAAGTTGAAGATGATGCAAAGAAATTCAAAATATTCTATGCCTAATTGAAGGATGTAGTGTAATTATTCAGAAGAAGTTACCTCTAAAGCTTAAAGTTCCTTGCTCGTTCTAAATCACATGTACTGTTTGAGAAGTTGAGTTCAAGAGGGCTTTGTGTGATTTAGGGGCATCCATCAACTTGATGCCTTTTCCTATCTACAAGAAGCTCAATGGTAATGTTACACGAAGTCTACAGTATATCCCTCTAGTTAGCAGACTGAAGTGAGAAATATCCTGAAGGTATTGTAGAAGATGTGTTGGTGAATGTGGGAATTGTTATCTACCTACAGACTTCATTATCTTGGACATGGAAGAGGATAAAGAAATGCCTTATTTGATTCTTGCCTGACCATTCCAAGTTAAGGGACAGGCATTGATTGATGTCCAAGAGAGGAAGTTACAATTAAGAGTCAATGATCAAAATGTTAATTTCTCTATTTTTAACTCTCTCAAACCTCCCACTGTTTATGATGATTTAATGATGGTGGATATAACTGAGGATCATGTTAATGATTTTTGCAAGAATAATATTTCACAGCTTCCTAGGCAAATGTTCCATATGGACAAAGTAAAAGTTGTCTTTTTTTGGTCTTTTGAGGCTATTACTATTTGGAAATAACCCAAATAACCATCTAGAAAACAATAAAATACATGCCTCAAAAGATGTTCCAATATTTGATCAATAAAATTGATGGAAAAATGATCTTTTCTTGTGGCCTCATTTAGTTTTCAAAAATCAATACAAATTCACCACTCGATTATAATTCTAGAAGGTATAAATTCATTACTTTCATTAGAAATAACACTCATTCTCATTTTTCAGAACCACTTGAGATTTTCGGACTGACTCAATAACCATCACTTATGGGATAGATAATCCCAACATCAAGCAATTTTAAAACTTCTTTCTTGACCATTTCTTTCAAAATAGGATTCAAAAGCCTTTGAGGTTTCTTACAAGTTTTGAAATCATTATTCAAAATAATTTTATGCATGAAAAATATTGGCTTATTCCCTTTATGTCATTAATGCCCCACGCAAGTGTCATTTGGTGTTTCCTTAAAATCATAAGAAATTTACACATACTCATCTTTACAAAGCGAAAAACAGGTTTAATAATAAGAATAAGTATTATTATAACCCAAAAAAGCATAGCAAAGGTGAAAGGGAAGAGGTTTGAACTCAACCTTGGGGCTTCATTGATGGGAAGATGCTCCATTACTTTTACTCTCCTCAGTGATATTCTCGTTTACAGAAGGTGAAACTTCTTCTCTAACCTTGATTGTGGGTTCATCATCACCTTACTTTCTACATTCTTCCTCTTCAAATTTGCATTCCCTTCTCCAAATTAGGAACCCCATCAAATTGTCCCTATAAAAATTTTCACTAAGTTCATCAATAGCATCATTGACTCGAAATTGAAGCTTCCCTTCTTGCACATCAATCAATGCTCTTTGGTAGCTAAAAAAGGCAATCCAAGAATAATTGGCATGATGGAATCTTTATTCATTTTAAGGATGACAAAATGGCTAGTAGAAAGACTTTCCCAACTTTAACTATAACATCTTCAACTATCCTAATAGGTTGCTTAATGGTCCGATCCGCGAGTTAAAATATCACGTTGTTTGGTTTCAAGCCATCACCAATCAACCCTTTGAATAAAGACAATAGCATCAAATTTATGGAAGCTCCAAGATCACATAAGCATTCTCCAAGCCAACACCTCCAATTTCACAAGGAATGGTAAAGGATCCCAGATCCTTTAACTTGGGTGGAAACCTCTTTTAAATAATTGCGCTACATCTTTCGAGCCAATACAATATTTCATCCCCCATGAGTTTTCTTTTTCTAGCCAACAATTGATTGCTTCATGAATTTAGCATAACTAAGCATGTTTTTCAAAGACTCAATAAACGGAATGTTGATTTTCACCATCTTGAAGATACCAAAGAACTTAAATTTCTTCACTTTCTCCTCATCTTTAAATATTTGGGAAACGGAATTTGAATAGTCTTGATAAACTCTAATGGATGTTCCCTCACACTATCTTCTCTTTTGTTCTTGGGCTCATCAAGTACCTTTCCCTTTCCCTTTATAGATTCCAATTCTTCCTTTATGGTAATTGTCTCATGTTCCTTTGCCTTTTTGCCTCCATCATCCTTCTTTTTTTTGAGCAACTCTTTACCACTTCTAAGAGTTACTACTTGAACATATTCCTTACCATTTTGATCTCTTAAATGTTGATCCCTTGGGTTAGGAATTGTGTCACTAGGAAGAGCTCCTATTGGCCTCTCAATTCGTTTGTCGAACTACTTGGCTAATTTGGATCTCTAAATTCCTATTTGTAACTCCTTGGTTCCTAGAATATAGCTTCTTGATCCCTTTTAAAATTCTCAAACTCCCACCAATTCTCATTTTCCTTCCTTAAAGCTTCCAAATCCCTCCTTAGATTATCATCTTGAGCATTTTCCCTCTCTTTGAACATGGTGGTCATTGTATATTGGCTGGGATTAGTTAGGGTGTTGGTAGGAAGGCCTTGGTTATTGGTTTTAGTATGAGGGATTTGGTTGAGGTTGGTAAGAATTAGCTTGAAAGTTTCATTAATAAGAAGGTTGGTAAGGTCTTGAAAATGGTTCTTGATTTTGGAAACTTGGTTGTTGAGAATTAGGTTGATAAGAGGTATTTTGTTGGTGAGATTGGTTGCTCTAGAAAAATTTGGATGATTTCGTCAAGATCGGTTATAGGTGTTACCATACACATTGGGAGGATTTCTTGAAGAAGAGGGTTGGTTGGAAATGTAATTCATTTACTCATTTTCTCCTATTGAGAGTTGGAATTGACCATTCAAATAGTTTCCACCACAAATCTATCACATACCAATGGTCCTTAAGGAGCTAAAGAGCTAGCATTTACCTATTCCCCTTACTAAGATTTTCAATTGCCCTAATCAACCTTGTCATAGCAATCATCATCATCCCTTCTTGAGCAAAGAATGCATCATTTTGATTTAAATTTAGGATACCTTCTTGTTGAGTTTGGGCTAGTTGCGCTTCTTGTTGAAAACTAGTTTGAACTATTGGACCATGATAATAAGAATTAGAAGCCATCCTATTGAGAAATCTTTCTGCTTACTCGGATGTTTTGATTGACAAAGAACCTCCAGCCGATGCATCTATAATGTATTTAGTTTCTTGATATAATCCATTGTAAAACATTTGAATTTGGAGCCATAAAGGGATAGCATGGTGAGAACATCTTCTCAAAAGTTCTTTAAATCTCTTCCAAGCTTCACTTAAGCATTCTCGCGTGTTTTATTTAAAAGAAGTGATTTCATTTCTCAACTTAGCAATTCTTAATGAAGGAAAGTACTGTTTGCCAAAAATCCTTGAGCAAGTTAGTTCTATGTTTTGAATGTTCATTGTCCATGAGTTTTCATCCACCATATATCTCATCACGCAAGAGAAATGGAAATACCTCTATACGAACACAATCGGCGTGAACCCCGTTGAATTTGAAAAGTATCCAAGACCTCTTCAAATTTCACTATATTGAGTATAAGGGTCTTTGTTGGGGCCATTTCCAAAGATTGCATGATTTTGTAACATTTGAATGAGAGCCAGTTTAATTTCGAGATTACTGGCTTGAACTGCATTTGTGCAATGCTTGAATTTATACCATCAAAATTTGGTATTGCATAATCTCTCAAGGGTCTTCCATTTATATTCATTCCATGTCTATTGTTTCCCACTTCACCATTGAAATATCCATTATTATTGGCCCTATTTCCATTACCAAAGCCACCGAAGCCATTATTTTCTATTCGTTCCTCTTTCTCTTCATTACCATCATTCAAGATCCTTGGATTTTGTTGGGGATTCACCATGTCAAGTCTTTCCAATCCTTATTGTAGCCTCTTCACTTTCCTAATCCTCTCAATTCTCTTTCTCTTTTGTCGTTGAGGCTAATGAATTCTTCTTCTTCTTCAAACACCATGCACTACAATAGCAAAGTAACCAAGTGCAAGGCCAATCAAAAGCAGGAAATGTAACATAAACAAGAAAATAACTACTAATTAAAGCTAAAGTTAACTATTAAAGCAAGTAAAACGCCTAATCTATACAACCCTCAAAGCTTCTAATATTTCCATTACTCAAGGACATCCCCAATAACGGCACAAAAAACTTGTTGCTTACTTGTTTGGATAAAGTTATCAATTCAAATTAATAACCAAACAACACAAGTAATAAAAAAATGCACAAACACTTAAACTTCACCCTCACGCCCACAGGTATACGGGGTAGGTAAGTAGTAAGTAGTAAGTAGTAAGTTAGTATTATTCCCATGAAGATTGTTGAGGAGGCAAGTACTAGACTTCTAGTGAAGATCTTTGTATAGTTAGGAAAAATCATAAGAGAAGAAGGACTAACTATAAAAGAAGTCATAAACCAAACATTTAAAGTAATTAAAATCTATGAACTAATAAAAGTAACTCAAGATAAAGCAATTAAACAAGTAAATTCTATTATGAGAAAGCAAGTTAAACTAATGAATAAGGAACTATCTAAATTGCTCTAATGAAAATAAGTAAAATTAACACTAAATTACCTAATTTAACTAAGACAAGGATGAAAATGAAAAACAATTAAACCTAAATTGACTAAGAAAAGTATTAAGAAAGCATGCAAATGAAGAAATCTAATTATTTCTTAACAAACCTAAAAATTCTATAAATATGAAGAGGAAATTAGACTAAATAAGTATATTTTTGGATTTTTGATTGATTTAAGATGAAGTACACTAAAAATGACTAAGAACTAAAGTAATGAAATGAAAAGTTTAAACTAGGAAACCGCTAAATTAGCAAGTACTTGAAGAACTTGAAATTTATGAAAACTTGGATTGCAAAAAATTTAAAGAGAAAGCATGTAAAAATTATATCCATTTGTAGTTAATTAATAATCCACTAAGATTAAATAATAAAGATTAAAACTTGCAATAATTTAAGGACTAGATCTAACGAAGAAATTAAAATGAAAGTTAAAGTTAAGTTACACTGTAACTACTCGAATTAGTTAAATTACCACCTACACCTACACTATGTATACTTGAGTGCATTAAAAGGTAAAGTACAAAGAAGTTCTAGTCAAATATTACATAAGTACCCTGTTACTTAAACTGGAGGAGCCTCAGTATCGTGACATGGAACATTTGATGTCGATATATCGTATCTAGAATAAGACTTTGTAAATCCACTTCGATGTTGCGACATGGAGTATTTGGTGTTGCAACGTCGAATTCCTTCTAGCTCAAATCTTCATCTTTTATCGTTTTTCATTTTGCTGCTTTAACTTCTATAATCTTGGACTTTAATCCCTTCATTTCTATATCTTCCGCAAAATACATAACTTAATAAGTGATCAAATTATACTAAGATTAATCAAAAACTCATGCTACTATCTCAATATTTATAAATAATGAAAATGCAATTACCTAATGCTAGTAATTAAACTAAAATACTTTATTAAATAGTAAAAGAGGAATAAAACTATTAAAAATCCATAATTTAATAAGAGAAAATAACTCTAGCTTATTAGAATTATCAAGGACTATAGAAGTCATTTACCCTAAATAATCGAAGCATCTACTTAGGTAATCTCTTAATAAATAATTTAGTTCAAATCATAAAACGAATTAGTACTCTACTAGGTATGTGCCTGTTTTCTGTACCTGAATGGAACAGGAAGTTTGAAGAGTAAATGTTGTTATTAGAAATGAGTTGGCAGCTTGACTTTGAAAAACATGCCAATGGTCAAATTTATACAACGAATGCCTGTCCATATCCCTCTTCATCTCCTTGTTGTACAAATCTCTTCTTTTCGTCAATAGTCAAATTTAAATGTTTTTGCATCTCTATGTTCAATTTGTCCACCAACGAACAGCTCACTCCGTGATTAATCAGTGGTGAGAAATTATTTTGTTTAGTCACTTATCTTGACTACATAACCATTTTCTCAGAAATTTCAACGGTGCAATTCATGTGCACTGAAATTATTCTTCTGATGAATAATTGAAAGAAGATGCTAGGGGCAGACGAAGATAAAAATAAAAGACTCCATACTCTTGTTAAATTCTGTCTTGCATGATGTACTACAAGTAGGAAACAACCAAAAGACTTCACCTGATATTGTAAGAATGCTTGTGTTTGGATTTTGGAATGTGACTTAGAAAAACGGCAACCCAAACAAAATTACAAAATATATTTCTTACCCAGAAATCCTGAATAGCCATAGCTACGGCCAGAGGTGTATATTTAACCGTTCAATTTTTCGACTTAAAAATTTCAAAATCAAAATCAAAATCAAGTCATATAAACCAAAATTCATAAAATAATGTCGAATCATTTAAATTCGACTTCTTCGATCGGTGAATCAAATAAGTCAAATATAATTCCTCTTCTATTCAATATTCTTTTTCCAAAATTTTGTACATCATCTTACAAATTCTATATTATTTTACAAATTCAAATATCACATAGTAGAAATACATGATAATACAAGTTCATAGATAATACAAAAAATATATATAATTAAATTATGATCACATCGTTTAACAAAATATGTGTGTATCAAAATATAGTTCATAATATATTATATATATAAATTCAAAATAGATTATATGTATAAATTTATACACATATAGATATATGTGTGTGTTTATAGGAATGTTATATATATTAGGTACAAATTTTAATGTATGAACGTGTATTAGTGTATATATATAATATATAGATATTAAAAAGGATTTAATGTAACGAATTCATGATCATTTAACAAAGACATTTCACATAGCAAAATTTTATTGAATTATCAACCCCTATTAAGTTATATTTGATAAGTATATATGAATATATAAAAATTTTATTGAATTATCAACCCCTATTAAGTTATATTTGATAAGTATATATAAATATATAATATGATTATACTTATATCTATACTGATAGTAAATTATCAATACATTTAATATGCTTGTTGATAACAAAAATGTTACACTAATTAAGTTTCCTAAAAAACCATAACAATATTATCATAAATCTGATTTTTGACCCTAACTGTAGATCTTGCGGTCAAAATTAAATATTATAGGATCCTACTTACATCAATTTATGTCATAAATTTCATAATATTTAATTTATACCACAAAACTTATAAATAGAACCGAAAATCAGATCTACCTAAATCTTTCCCAACTAGCAATACCATCACAACAATCCACTCAAACACCATCTCATCGAAGTCACAGTCGAAGTGTCCAGGAGATAATGAAAAAAAAAAAAAAAAAAAAAATAAAAACCCAGAAAAAAGAAAAGACAATAAGCAAGGAATTGATCAAGTGTAACAGTTTTGGCATAATTGATGGTAGGAATCCAATTGAGATCAATTTTTCGAATCCTGCGATGGAATACTGCCTCCTTACTGCTGAATATATCATCAATTCTGGCCAAAGATAAAAGAAACAAGGAATGATGAAAAGTAGTAGAGATAAAAGAAAAGCAAAAATGAAATAATAGTAGAAGAAAAACAAAAGTACATTTAGGACTTAGAATTCACAAAGATTTAGAGTATACCTGATTTTTTATTTCAGTTGTAGATCTCATGATATAGATTAAATATTATAAAATTTATAATATAAATTAATATAAATAAAAAAATTTAAAATTTAATTTTAATCATAAATTTTATAAATAACATAAAATATATCGAGTCTATATAAATATTTTCTATTCTCTTAACAGACAAAGTTAAGTACTGGGAGAGAAGGCAAAAGAAAAAACAGAACAACAACAACAAAAAGAAAAATCACACCAGCCTTAAATTTATCAACAACAAAAGTCCATGAAATTACACTCCTGAACTCAAAAATTTTGGCCATGTTTGCCAAATTAATTTGGCTAAAAGTGGTTGGATAACCGCCAATTGGGCAGCGATCCAAGATGGATCTTCACTTTTTCATCCTTCAAATTAAGTATCAAATAAAAAAATATTTATGGCAAAATTATCCTCGATGGGTATAGACTAAAGTATTAGTATCGATTGAGTAACCCACAAATCAAAGTTGTGCAAAACGGAGGTGTAATTTGTACATATTCTCATGGGTTTGTTGGGTATGTTTGATGGGGCATATTACAAAAGAAGGAAGAATAAGAGAGATGTTTATGGTATGTTTACTTTGCGGTGTTAGAGGGCACTGTGGTGGTGGTGGCAGGACAAGCGAAGATGCCGAGGAAGGAGGGAAGGGGTGGTTCTCTGATGACGACGTCATGTTTTGCAAGGGAAGGAAAGGAATTTTTTTTTTTTATTTTTAAGAAGTGATATGTTGAAGGTCTTTCAGTGATTTCATAGGAAAGTAAGTGTCATTTTTAACATTTGAGGAGATGTTTCTGTAACTTTATGTCAAACTTTAAGGGAGGAATATGAAATTAATCTTATTTACATGCAACAATTACACACAAAAAAAAATTTAAATATTAAAAAAAATAATATTATAAATTATTAACATATTTAGTTATTAACAACTAAAAATATTATGTTTAAAATATTATGTATACAAATATATTAATATATTATTATAATATATGTTAAAATATTAAAAGAAATCTAATTATTCGATTTATTTGACTGGTATTTGACTTGCATAATCAAATGACTTATTCGACTTATAAACCAGTCAAACAAGTTAATTTTTAAATCGGTATTTTTGAATTTGACTTAAAATTATATTCAAAGTCGAATAATTAATTTGATTTCGAATCAAAATCGAATCGAAAGTTCAACAAAAAGTCAAAATTTTTTTCTAATTTAATTCGATTCAATAGTTCGATTTGAATGACTTTTGAACACGACTACTAATATGATTACTTTAACATAATCTAGAAGCAACATCAAAATCAAGATTTGCATATTAGATACGGATATGGGTAAATCAAGCCATTCGACATTTAAATCTGAGTCCAGATCTTATTCTTCACTTAATATTTAAAAGAATTTATTAGCTCCATGAAGTTACAATTTGGTTTAAGTTTCCCGTGCTTGAAAAAAGAAATAGTGCTCATTAAGTTATTGAACAAAGTAAGTTTTATTGACCACCATATCCTAAGAAAGAAGTGTTCCTTAACCGGTGCAGAGCTTTTCTTGTATGAAAAACAAAATTTGATTAAATTTCATAACTTAAAAATAAATTCCAACGTTCACATTATCTAATATATAAATGTATACACTCTTATTTGTTGCATTTATTTCAATTAACTATATTTCTCAAAGAAAAAAAAAAAAAAAAACTAACACTTTGGCCCCTTCTTAATTTCTGCCTGTTGGACATTTGTTAGACAAATCCTGAATTAAAAATTGCTAGTTAGTTCTTGGAATAGAGAAATTAAATACGAAGAGAGGGTCTACTTTATTGCTAAATATTTGACTTGAGGAATTTGTCTTCTAAAGAATTTATAGCCATACTTTACTATATAATAATCCTAGAAAATAGAAAGAGTTAAAACCAAGCGTGGATTCATTTTTTAGCTTTTTTTTGTGAAAAAGAAACGGTATTGAGTAAAATATTTTGTATTCAAACTAATTTTTTGTTGGCATTATTAAATATAATATATGTTGGCAATACCCTTATTTGTCTCAAGTTTGCTTTATAGGTTGTTATAATTTAACCTTGCGCAACATTTATGAATCAAATTCAAAATTCACAAACTTTAGTTGTTTTATCATATTTGATAAATTTACGGTTCAACAAAAAACGTACCAAATTTTAGGCGGAAAAATATAATTTTAAAAAATTTTCTATGGCACGTATCTTCCTTTTATTATAATACATGACCAACTATTTGATTTCATTACTGTATTATATTTTTTGGAATTCTAAAATCTTTTCCCATTAAATCTCTAAAAAAGAAAACATCTACTTTAAACTTTAAGACAGTAAAACTGTTAAGTTCATTCTGAAAAAGCGGTTTTACATCCAAAATTTTGAAATCTAAATATTTATAGCATAGAGACAAATTTTTATTTGTTGAAGTATGATATGTTCAATTTAGGCCTTAAGTATATTGCTCACTCTTATGATGTGGAATTCAACAAAACTTACTTTGGTTAACATATTGATAATCAAAACTTGCTTTATTCTTTGAATGGTAACCTTTTAAATTTAAGTTTGTAACTTCAGGTATGTTTAAATTTCTTCCGAAATTTCAAGGATTAAATAGGCAACCTTGATGCAAAGAAGAAGGACAAACTGAGTGACTTCCTAATTCTTTTTAGATTCAATGGCCTTGACCAACTAATTTTCATCTGGTAGCCCATAATGAATAGGATTTAGCTTAGGGATCTTTCAAACTCGAATATTGAGTTAAAAGGATCTTATGTTCTCAAACATTCAAGGTGGATTAGGATTGGGCCAAAAATGTAGAATGAATGGTGTCATTTTCCGGCATTAGTATTTACTAACCATGCCTATTGCAAAGCAGATGTCAGGTCGAGTACACATCATAGCATACATTAGACTACCAACAAAGCTTGCATAAGGCATTTTGTCTATCTTCTTCTTCTGTTAGGGTATTGTTCTTTATTGAGGTATAGACCCCTCTCCATAGGGGTATCTATGGGTTGCAGTCTTGCATGCAAAAGCGTTCTAAAATTCTTTTGATATAAGTTTCTTGAGACAAACTCAAAAAAATGTTAGAATGATTTCTCGAGATCTTTACCCCGAGTATATATTTTTCACCCATGTCTTTCATCTCAAAAGTGGTCGATAACCAATTTTGAGTAGTGACTATTAAATCCTTGTCATTTCCTGCTAGGAGGATATCATCCACATACAATGAGAGAATGAGAAACTCATTCTCAAATTTCTTAATGTAAACACAATGATCTTCTTCAATCATCATAAAGCCAATTGATAAAATAGTTTGGCGAAACCGAATGTAGAATTGTCTGGATGATTGTTTCCCATCTAGCCAAACCATAAATAGAACGTTTTAGGCAACACACTTTGTGCTCTTGTCCGTTGACTTGAAATCCAACAGGTTGATCCATATAGATCTCCTCACTTAATTCTACATTGAGAAAAGCTGTCTTCACATCCATTTGGAACAATTTCAAATCTAAATGTACGACAATTGCTAAGATAAGTCAGATGGACACAAATCTCACCACAGGAGAAACGTCTCTTCATAGTCTATATCTTCTTTTTTAGTAAAACCTTTGGCTACAAGACGGGCCTTGTATTTATCGATTGATCCATCAGCCTTGCGCTTGATTTTTAAGACCCATCTGTTCTTAATAGTCTTCGCCCAGACGGGAGATCAACCAAATCCCATACTTGGTTCTTAGCCATAGAGTCTGTCTCTTATTCCATTGCTACTAGCCATTTACTTGATGCTAATGAGTTCAATGCCTCTTCATAAGAAGAAGGTTCATCAGCATCCACAGATACACTCAAAAAGGTCTCACCTTCTATATTAGAAGTATTTGCGTGGAACATTTTCACGCTTACTTCTGCGTAACTGTGCATTTTGAGAAGATTTATTGGGTGTGCTCCCACTATTCATAATATCCTCTGGAACTGGTTGTCTTTCCACATCCAATCCATCAGGTTGAAATGCATCATCTTGGTTTTCCTCTATCTCATAGAGTTTAAGATTTCTCTTATTTACCTCTCTTAATTTTGGAAATTCATCTTCTAAAAAATTAACATCACGGGATTCTATTTCAATCAATCCCCCATCAAGTGTTCACCATACATTACGTAGCCTTTAGAGTGTTGTGAGTATCTTATGAAGATACACTTATTAGCTCTAGCACCTAACTTCCCACAGTTATGGGAAGAGTTGTGAACATACTGTAATACCCGATTTTTCTGATCATTTCACCGATTTTTGTATTTGATTTATACTTTTAAATACTCATTAATATCCCTTTCAAATATTAAATAATAAGTTTACCCTTTTTAAATATTTTTTAAAATTTTTGGTCAAAGTATAATTTTATAAAACTTGAAGGACTAAAATAAAAAAATAAAAAGGCTGATGCAAGACTTCTTCACGAAGTCTTGTACTTCAAATTCCCAATTCATTTTCTCTTCCTAAGCAGAAACCTATCCTCTGAACTCCTGCGAAAATCCTGCCAAACCAAATCCTAAATCATATAATTAGTTTAGGAAATTTTACTCACAAATTAAATTGGTGATCCAGGAATCCTCGTAGACCTTTAATCCAACTTTAAAAGTAAGTTTTACTTCCAGATCTGTATGATTTTTATGTTAAATTCCAAATTCCTCAGGAAATTAATTTGTTTAATTTTGTTGTTTATGAATTGATCTGATTACCAAATATGTTTATGAGCTATTGGGACTGGATTTATGGTTTGAAATGACTTTTTAACTATTATTTTTGTGAGATTTGAATTAGAGTTTTGACAATTCTTAATCTAGTGAGATATTTGAAATTATAAACCCTAATTCTTAGATTTTTATCTTATAATTGTTTTCACAAATTTAAGTCAATCCTTACTTAATTGTGTTAAATTAATGACTAATTTGAGATTTTGAGTGATACCCAAAAGTGAATCCCTATCTCGCTTTTTATCCTAATGGTATAACACTCTCCTGGTTTAGATGATTCAAAATTAGAGTTTTAGATCGTCGAAATTAGGATACGTCTACGAAATCGATTTTCGAGGAAAGTAACGTTTACACCTTTTTATCGATACCCTGTATATGATTGGTATTGTAATCATATAATAAGTTGTTTAAGGTAAGTATATTTATTTCGATTAATATTTATAAGGTAAGTACGTTTATAAATTATATGTCTGTTATGTAATATATCAATTGTTCATTATTATACTATGTGTTAATGAATAATTACTGTGAAGAGCTCAATGGGTGGGTCACTTTAATGGACTTGTCTATGAGTGAGTGGATGAAATGATATACTGAGTACTCTTCTTCGTAAATGTTATACCCAGTCTATCGAGAAGACAAGTGATAGACACTCCGTTATGCCTTGTCTACTCGAGCGGATAATAGGTAGACCTGGATCCAGTGCTGGGAAAACTTTGGTGAACCTTGAGCTCATTACTGACATTTGCATTTTAAAGAATGATAATGTTTCGTATATTGTTTCCTGTACTGATTGTATACATGTTATCTATAATTGGGTTTAAATGTTATTTACTAAGCACGATGAGCTTACTCCGTTATTATTTCCCCTATATTTGCAGTTGAGAACCAACAGGAGACGTTAGCATGTCCTGAGTCAAATGCTGATCAGGGAGGGAATTATAGTACAGACCCCAATTATTGGAGATAGAGTTTTCCTATTTAGCATCCTAGTGTGAGGTTGGTTTTAATACTTGGGCCTGAGTGCCTATGGACTTGTTAGATTTGTCTTGTAATTGAATTTCTGACTGTCGTGAAATTGTGGGTTGTTGTTTGTATATGACTGTGATTTGGTTATTGTGGATTGTTATGGATATGGCTGTTGAATATACTTTGCATGTGGTCTTGTATTAGTTGATTTTGAGGTCTAATGACAGGTATTATGGTTTGTATATTGCTCTTGTACTGTGCCTTGCATGCTTGGGGTGATCCTGAGGTGCGGCGTGTCATTGTCCCATTTTGGGGACGTGACAATACCCTGCTGATCCCCAAGGTCGCAAGTTTTCTAGAGAAGGTTTTGTCCCGTTCCATAACTCATATGGAGTTGAGGAGATTGCTTTTGAGGAAACTTGATTAAGGATATAGGCAGCAGTTATTAGAGCATCCCCCCAGAAGTTAATCAGAAGGTTAGCTTGAGCCATCATTGACCTTACCATATCCAATAATGTACGATTCCTTCTTTCTGCAACACCATTTTTTCGCGGAGTTCCTGAAATCGTCAACTGTCATCGATTTCCTTTTTCTTCACAAAATATCCTGAACTGATCAGAAAGATATTCTCGGCCCCTATCAGTACGAAGAGCTTTTATACTCCGCTATTTCTGGTTCTCAACTTTTGCTACAAATTGGTAAACATTCCAAAACTTCGTAGCGGTGAGTTAACAGAAAAATTGAGCCGTAATGTGAATAATCGTCAATGAATATAATGAAATAAAATGCACCATGTCATGCTTTTACATTCATGGGTCCACATATATCCGAATGGATAAGCTTTAGAAGATGAGAGGCCCTTTTGGCCTTTCCAAAAGGTTTCCTGCTGGACTTACCAGCAAGACAAGGCTCACAAGTTAAAAGATTTGTTTTGGCGAGACAGCCTAATAGCCCTTCCCTAGCCAATCTGGACATTTTATCTTGTCCAATATGCCCTAATCTAGCATGCCATTAATTGAATTGCAAGCAATTTCAAAAGAAGAAGTTGAAACATAAGCAACACTAGCATTATTAGATTCACAATCTAAGAGAAATAAATCATCCATAATAAATCCTAAACCATATAGGGTATTGTCAAGAAACATAGATAAACCATTATTCTAGAAATTAAAAAAAAATCCTAGTCTCATTAGTGTTTAAACTGAAAGGAGTAGATTATATCGGATTGAGGGCACGTAAAGCACATCATGGAGGAGTAGTGTGCGTCCATTTTGCAAGGTGAGTTGGTAGGTTCCTTCAACAAGAACCTCTTCCTCAGATCCATTACCCATCATGACAAAGTTTTTTCCTAATGTTATCCGATGATAATCTACAAATCCTACGCGATCACAGATCACATGATTTGTTGCTCCAGTATCTACAATCCAACCAAGGAGAGAGTGAGCTATGAATACATGTAAACAAACAAAACTAAAAAGAGGGTTTAGTTTAAGACACACTTTTTTGGGCTCGGTGCACTCCCGAGCAAAGTGACCTTTCTTTCCACAGTTAAAACACTTGAGTTTAGATTTATTCTTCTTACCACCATGCTTGCCTCTTTAGCGCTTGGTGCCATTCTCAGCCTTTTTATTTTTTTATTTTTGGGCTAGAATTTTTTCCCTTTATTTTGCTTAGCTTGTGCAATCATGGCAGCACTGCGGTTCACATCTTTACGCTAACCTCTTCAAGCTCCAAATGTCGGGAAATGACATCAAAATTCTAATTGTTCTCATTATGTGTGAGAACCAGTTTCACTTGTCCCCACGTAGGTTCAGGAAATGATCTTATGACAGATAGGACCTGTTGCTCATTAGAGAGATCATAAGCAGCTGATTTCATTTCTCTAATCATGCTAGACATCAGCCTAAGATGCTCAACCATTGAGTGCTTAGGGTCCATCATATATTGATTGAACCTCAGTGACAAGGCTCGGAGCCTAGTAGTTGTTGTGCCATCGAATTTGACACAGAGCTGATCCCAATCTCTTTGGCAGTGGGGAAGGATTGAAACTCTCCTATGAGATTATCATGCATGCAGCTCAACAAAGTAAAGTGTGCACTACGATCCCTTTTTTTGCAGGCTTCAAAGGCCTCGAGGTCACGTCGATACTGGGCCGTATTCCCAGCTTCGGGTGGAATCATGCTATTGGTCAAATGATCCAATAGCTCTTGCTCATTGAGGACGGTACGTAACCTTCCTAAGCTAGATATCATAGTTCGTGCCATTCATTTTTTCTCCCTTGTTTAAATCAGCAATGATATTTGTGGAGGCCATGTCATCGACAATCATTAAACATAAATTTGATTTAAACACATATCCAACTTCATTTGCTAAAATAATCAAATATTTAATTTTTTACCTATTTTCTTAGATCCAAAATTTCACTTTTCGGCTAGTAATCATCTCCAAGAAAAAATAAGTTAATTATCCAAATTATTTTAGCCAATAAATTTTGCGAACAACTCCCACTTATTCACATACAAGATGAATAATTAAACATACATAAGTGTCAATTCATCAAGATAAGCATATCATTGATATTTTGATGCCCATGTCTAAAATTAATAAATCTGTGTATGAATTAGGTGCATAAACACATCCCTTTACAAGGCTTCAATAAATAATACATTTTTTTTAATAATAATAAAAAAAGGTTACATCAATTGATTCCTACTACATCAATCTAGTATATTAGTAATACAATAGGGATGCTGTCCCTTTTTCATATATAGAAAACAATTTTGGAACAAATAACTAAATAAATAAATAATGCATAAATTCATGGGCATTTAAAAATATCAATGATTTAAGCACGCAATCAAAAATATTATATGACACTAATTATTTTATATTTATCACATCGAAAAATAATTAATTATTTTATCTCAAAGATAAAATGTGCATATAATCATAACAAATATAAATGCAATCATATGCCATGCATTATCACATAGATAATAAACAATTAATTTTATCTCAAAGATAATATATATATATATATATACACATATATGTGTGTGTGTGTGTGTACGCATTATTTAACAACTAATGTTAAATAAAAATCGAAACAAAAATGAATCAAATAGTGTCACATATTTATCACATAGATAAATAGAACAAGTAATTTTATCTCAAAAATAAAATATGTAGATACTATTTAACAACTAAGTTAAATTTAAATATTCATAAAAAATATGAATATTATATTGTTCCAAAAAGTTCTAATTAATCTTAAGATAGGTATATATTTATTAACCTTATCTATTATAAGATTCAAACAATAGGCATGAAGCCCCAGGTGATCACTGAGTTGGTCCTCAAGCAATTAAAGCCACAGATTCATGTACATGTATGAACAAATAGACAACATATTATCTAACATACAATTAAGATATACGGCAAAAAAAATATGGATGAAAGCATAGCCTTTAAAGCTCTGATACCAATGCTGGTTTAATTTAAATTTGGTCACAAATTGTACCTCAAAATTTGCAGCGTTTACCGGATCAGCTAGCTTTACAAATCCAATTTTCAACAGCAATAACCACCTTTCTTAGTCAGATGGAGCGGCTACTAGAGTCACCCACATTTTTCACGTTTCAAGACCTTGGAGACTATGATGGTTTCTCTGAGGAATAAACCCAAAATTTTGTGTAGTATGAAGTTGGGGAAAGAGGAAAAATTAAACGTAATAATTTTTCTCTGGTGACCAATAAGTCTACTTATACAACTCTATTTGACAGACTCCAAATTACGTATAATTGAGAAAACCTTTTCCAACTCAACTTGTTGAGTTCTAATGATAATATGATTTGATCAATTATAATTATCACTTAGATAATTATTTTAACTAAATAATTATCACTTAAGTAATTGTCTCACACAAAATTACTTGATTGTCGAATTAGAGTCACTGTCCAACTAATTAATTATTCACATTGTATGCTATGGGGACGTCTACATACAACAGCTTTAAATCATGAATTAGCATCGAAAACACCCAAGACCTTCAAATAATTCCTTGAGAGAGAAGAAAGTCATATTCGAGGAGAAAAGTCTAACCAAACAAAGAGAGAACCATATGACAATAAACAAAGGGTCAAAAGGATAAATAAGGATGCTTCTGATAACATAGCCTTTAATAAAAAAGAAGAAACAGCAAATCATCTTACTTATCCCAACCAAAAACTACAAGTTGGTTGAAGGAGCCCAATAATTTCAAACTTGGTCGGACCAGAATTTTTCTTGGTAAGGAGTTCACTCCTCTAAATATCCCTCATAGAGAATTTTTTTCCAAATTAAGAGCACTGGAGTATTGTAATCACCACCATTAATGCGAGTCAAGCAGCACAAGACCAATAACTTTCAAGTTGATCCGAACTAATAGAGGTAACCAATAACCAATGTTAACCGGTGGCCTGTCTGGTTTACAGTTCAACCGGTCCGACCGGTTCACTAATTTAATTTTTTTTACTAAAGTGTGATATAATTTAAAATGACCTAAAATATATTTATATAAAATCTAAAATAGAAGTGAAACACTATTTTTGGAGAATTATAGTCCTGATACCCAAAAATACTTATCAAATTTTTAATAAGAAAAGTGAAATTTGTACAAAAATAAGTATAAAAAAGATCAAAAAAATAATAACTTAATAGTTTAGACTTTGGTGTGTTCAATGTTTAGCATTTTAGAGCTTATTTTAAGATTTTTTAATCTGTTTTTTCTTTACTTAAATCATTTTTTATTCTGAAATTTAAAAAATAACCAAAATTGGTTCAACCTGTTTTTACCGATTCTCAATTTTTTAGACAGACCGGATATATAGTTAGACTGGACCGGTGGTTCTTTCGGTTCACAGTTCGATCGGTCAACTGGTTGGTCCGGTCCGATTTTCAAAACATTGCCTGTAACAATAGATTTCCTCGACCCTACATACATTAATCAGTATCAATACCGAAGAGAGAATAATAATAGTCTCCCATAAAAAAAAGATGACGCACCTGTTGTAATAAATGTGACATCTGGTGGGCCGTAAGGAGGAACTTGACAAAGCTCGAAAAATATATATCTACTATGATCTTGAAGACGAAGACTAGGTGAAAACATGTCCATTTCCTAAGCTTACAATGATCCAATGCTGAGAAGGATGCCTCATGCAGATCCTATTACTATCCATGTAAAGGTAGATGACTACCTTTACATAAAGTGTTTGTCGACTCCGATAACTGTTCAGTTATCAAAATCTACTTGAACACCTGCAAGTGAATAGGGATAAGTAATTATCATATGTAGCCTGTTTGAACAACATTGGTCAGCTTCATGAGGGAATTCAGTGATTATAAAGGGGATCGTACCTCTACCTTTAACACTTGGTGAACCCCATCGAAGCCGAACGAGAATGATTAATTTTACCATTGTCAATAAGTTGAGCTCCTACAATGCGATCCTGGGCCGACATCTTTGTATGCCTTCATGATTTTGCCTTCAGTGTTTCATTTAGGTATAAATTTTGCATGAGTGATAGATCCGAACGTTCAATCTGGGGGAACCAGTAGGAGGCCCAAGAACATTATATGATGTTCCTCGAGAGTAAAACTCAAACAATGAAAATTGAGACATTGCTAGTTGAGGTATCCAGTCAAGAGAAACTGATCGACGTACCTCATGAAAAGGGAAAAGTTAAAATGGAATTGCATTGGAGATGCTAAGGAAATAGATATCCTTTGATCTGATCATGATATTGGAAAGAAAGCTTAAGATTCATGTACTTCTGCCAGCAGAACTGAAAGTTGAACTAGCTCGACTTCTTCACGAGTAAAAAGGATGTCTTTCTTGGTCGGTTGACATGCTTGGGATACGAAGGGAAATTATAGAACATAAGTTGGGGGTCATTCTAGGGTCCAAACCAATCAAATAGAAGAAAAGGTTATATGACACAAAGTAGAGTCTAGTTGTAGATGCAGTGGTTGACAAGTTGGTACTTGCTTGAATAGTCAAAAAAAAATTTCTTTTATTTTTTATTTTTAATCTTGGCTAATTTAGAAGCCTAGTATTGTAAAGATGCCATATATGAGTTGGCATATCTAAGTTGATTGTACACATTTTAATAAAGCTTCTCCTAAGGATTGGTCAATAAAGTCTTTGATGCTAAATCAATCTAATTGTTAAATACATCTAAATCTACTATCTTCACTAGATAACATCTCACAAGTATAAGGGGTTAAGTAGTAGCTAGCAGAAGGTTGGCATTATTCCCACGAGAACTAGTAAGTAACTACTGGCTTTTAGACTAATTCATTATTTGGAGAATCCGGACAAAAAGCAATTTTCTTTTGGAAAATAAAATGAAGACTAAAATGAAGACTAAAGTAATTTAATAAAGCAGGTTGGGATCATTCCCATTGCTTGAGTGATTCTCCTCCAGGTTTTACTGCCTTTCGTTCCATTACCACTAATAGCATTACCTGGAATTAGGCCAATTGCACTTTCGTCAATCTCACAGTCACCTTGTCCTCTAGATTCTGAAAGTTATAGCTAGCCGACTTTATTTTGATCCTTTCCAATTTTGTCAACCATCATCAGGTCTTCCTTTTCTTTCTCATTTCTAACTATTAGGTCCTTTGAGATAGCCTTTCTCCTTAATTCATCTCTATCTTGATTCAGGATGGAACAAGTAGGCTTATCCTCGATAGTCTTTCCTATCATCCTAGTGCCTGAGTATCCTTTCTCTTTAAGCAAGAAGCCAGAGACTAGCCATAACCTTTCTAACTTCAACTTCTCCATCCCTATTATAGTCACCTTTCCCAACTGCTAATTCAATTCCATTACCCTCATATTTCCCATCCCTTCTCACAGTTTTAGCCTCAACCATTGTCCTCAATTCTTTTGGTTGTTTAGCTTTTAGCCATACTCCAAACTTATTTAGCTTTCCCCCCTCCCCATTATATCCTTTTCTCTGGCATAGCTTCTCTCATTATGTCCAATTATTTCACGCTTGTAGCAAAAATTAGGACATTTTTCATACTTGAATTCCACCCACCTGGTCATATTATTCAAATTTAGCATTGTCCCTCTCATAAGTGGTTGGTTCAAATTAATTTCAACTGAAACCTTCATGTGTCTTTCTCCCTTTATTATCCTCAGTATTAGGGATAATAACAACAAGAGATCTCCCTAACAAATCCCCAGTCATCATACCAATCCCGCTAATAAGCGAATGGACAGGTATGTTCCAAATTTGAATCCACAGTTCGGCTTCTGTCAGGTGCTAAAATTAGTATCCTGTTCTTCAATGCATGGCTCCTACTTCTTTACAAGCAGCAACTGATTGTCAATCACCCATGGTTTCCCATTCAGAACTCTGTCCAATTCTACCAAGTTATCAAAGAAAAACTAGAAAATATTCACCCCTAATTCTATAACCTCTAGATTTTAGGATAACCCCATCTTTGGGTAGTGAAATTTTTAACCCCAACAAAATTCATAACTCTTTCCATAATGATCTTCCTATTAGGCATTTATCATATTTAGCAACATTGTAATCAGTATTTTCCTCACAAAAGTTTCATCCCAACTTGTTCGTTTTCTGAAAGCACAAACTTTTTAAAGCTCTTTACTAGTTCTTCAACAATGAGGGAAAATACAAAATATTAAAGAAATAATCTAGGACAATAAAGACAAAAGGAAAACAACAGAGTAGACTTGTAATGAAACAAACAAAGAAGAAACCTAAAGAATAGACATAATAGCACAAAATGACAGAAACTAACATGTAGAAATTTGCAAGTATATTAGACATAAAGCACCTGCTGGAAAAAAAAAAAAGGGAATAAAAAGACAGAAAGCAAGAAAAAAATCCTTGAAAGTTTTGAACAACCAAAGAAATTAGTTAAGAGGGATAAACAACATTAAATATATATAATAACTCACCTACCAAAGTCAACATAGTCAGGAACACCCACAGCTACTAAGTACCCGTTTGTCCCACTAAAACCCTACCAACTTTGTTAAAGCTTTGTTAAGATACTATTGATGAGGTATAGTGGCAGAAAAATCTAGTAAGGCTGTTGTAACTTTAAATTGCATTCATAAGTGCACGAATCAAACTGTAGTGTAGCAATGGCAAATACGAGGTTGAACCCACAAAAAGTTGAGATTCTAGGAAACTAAGTAAACCTAACTAATTAACACTGAAAATAAAAACTAATTACTGTAACAAACTTTAATGAGAGAATCTAACTTAAACTAATGCAACCAAAGTAAAATAATCAAACCAATTTTAAGAAAAATTTATCGAGTGACTAGCAACCTAGGAATTGAAATCCACACTCAACAAATTATGGGGGGCAAAGTACATTTATGATCTTTGGGAAAATCTAAATCATGCACCTCCTTGCTTAAACAAGTTTAAATCAAATTATTAATTGTATCCACAAAAAAGTGAATCACAATTAATATCCAATCTCAATGTAAATAGTCAAAACCAAGCATTAACATTAAATATTTCAAATAAGGAGAAGAACCTCTTCAATTAAACCTATATCTGAAATACTCCATCAATCAAAAGATAGACACAATAATATTTCAAGCACAAGTCAATTCACATAGATATAATCCCACAATTTATTGATGTTTCATTCTCATCCTAGGAGGAAAAATTTACTCCCTAAACATCATAAAAATTGCAAAATACAAAGTACGAAATAAAGCCATAAACTTGAAAGAATTAAGGAAAATTAAAGAACAAGAAAGCAAACAAGAAGAGCATCCAAGGAAGCTTTCAAGCTCTCGGTTCTGTCCACTGCTCTCTCTTCTCCCTGAAGTTGCTTGCCTTTTTTTCTCCCCTCCTTTCTTCTCTTGAAGCTAAATGTCTTCTCTACTTTTTTTTTTTTTTTTTTTTTTTAAGGCAGCAAAATTTTTTATGTTGTTGGGCTCTTGCCACTTCCTTCTTGTGGGCTTCCATTTTCTTCTTCCGAAGGCATGATGGGTTAAAATCCTTGTGGTGGGCCTGCTGAATTTTGTCCATTTGGGTCCTATTTCAGCCCCTCTCTATTTCTGTCTTGTTGCTCTTCTCCTTTTGGGCTTCTAAATTTTATTTTCTGCCTTTTAAAATGGGTCTTGTTGCAACAGATACTAGTCCATGAAAAGTTATAGGAATTGGACTAGATAAGTACGATCCAAATTCCATATTCAAAGTACATAACTCTTACAATTAATCACCATAGAATTTATTAAATAACCAATAATTAAACTAATCACAAGATAACCCAATATTCCTAATATATTGTTATTTTATCTCCTAACTAACACCAAAATAAAACCAAGAAATGCAAGTTAAAGGGTAAAAATTTGCATATTATCATTATATCAAACACCTCCAAACCTGCACTTTGCTAGTCCTTGAGCAAAGTAAATTAAAGGCACAAACAGTTCATGTTAACCTTCTCTTAGCATATCTTAACAATTGTCCTCATAGTAATCAAGAGTCAAGCCATCACCAATCAAGCAGTCTCATAATTCAAATGTTAATAAAAACCAAATCATGAAATCCAAGGTGTGTGTGTGCATAGCCACAAAAAATAAAAAATAAACTCAATTTCAAAGACACTCGGTTCAAAATTATTCAGACTCTTGAAATTTTTATAAAGACCCTATGGCCTACTCTTGTTACACCTCCTCACTAATGTAGACTACCAATTCAATTTAAATTAAGTAGTATTTTTAAAGTTTGTACCCTTAGGCTAGGGTATTGGCTAACAAACAAAGGGAAAGGACAAGATCAAAGAAAATAAAAAAGCATGTAAATTAATGGCGCTCATATTAAAGCAAAACTTCTCCTTAAATAATGAATAGCACCACATTCCTACATTCCCACACTTAGACGATAAATTGCCCATAAACAATTATACTTGGGCCAAAAAGTTACCTTCTTTTTCCACAAATCAACCAATGCACTTGGAAAGCCAACTTCATTTTGCAATTAGCTTTCTTATTTTTTTTATTTTAATTCTTTTTTCTGACAACTCCTTTCTTTCTTTCTCAAAATTGTACATTTCTTACTTTTTCATTTCCTTCATATGTTTTTTTTTTTTTCCTTCACATCTCTTTCGGCCTCATAAGTGTTCACCATTTTCTTCAAATCAATTAGTGCATTTCATTTAACCACCCCTCAATCCTTATATCCCCTCCAACAAACATAAATGTGCAATAAATCTCTTTAAAGCATTTTGGATTATAAGAATAAGAACATTTGTCTCATATGGGTAAGTAGATGAGTTTTAATGAAAAGAAGTCGAATGGTGGTTCTCAGTCAATTAATTCAAACAAGGCTAAAAAAAAAGGTGCAAAGGATAAAAATTAAAAAATGGGTCGGCTTGAAAGGCACAAACATCCAAAGAAAGCTCTGCTGTCATTTTTAAATCTAATCAAATTGTCTAAAAAATTTTCTTTGAAATGTAATAAAGTAAGTGTCTAGGGTGCAATTAGTAGTTGAGTCTACATAAGTATCACTATGTGTCAGGATAAAAATAATTTTGGCTATAAGTGCATGAAAATATTAGAAATCATGAAAGGCAAACATTAACACTGAATACTTCATTAGTCAATCAAGAAATGACTCATACTCTTAAATTACCGGGTATATTAATCAAAGAAACATACTAAACAAAAGAAAATTTTCAACTTTTGCACTTAGACCAAAAGGCTCACACCGAAAGAAAATTCTTCAATTTACAAAATATACCAACACAACTAACATAAATTAAGACAACTTCCCACCCCACACTCAAAAGTTAACATTGTCACCTTTTTCACTGATTAAGCATAAATAAAAAACACAATGTTATAGAAATTGAAACACAATGAGGTAAAGAAAACTCTCCCTGGTTTATGATGATTGGCTTTATCCTTGACAATCCATTGATAGGCCCTTCAACAACTCGAATTTGAGTGTAGGCTTTTATTCCTACAGAACATAGACACAACTAAATAACAAAATTAGCCATTCAAGAAACTAAGAAAAACAAGGAAATCAAGGAATTAAAAATTCTAAAAAATTTTAGGAAAAAACTTATTCCCTTAAAAGACTAAACACAACACAAACACTAAAAATCATGAAAAATCACAAATGAAAACGAAGTTTCCACCCCCAAACCTAAAATAAACATTTTTCTCAATGATAGAAAAATGATAATAAAATTGACAAGTAAAGGAAATGTAAGGGGTAGAAAAATAGAAAAGTACCAAAAACTTATAGGGAGCAATAACTAAGTTGCCTCCTAGAAGCACTATGTTTAACGTCTTCAACCAAACCAAATAAAGTTCCCAGAATTTGGATAGACAGGATCCTCAACAGGCATATTATCAACCTCTAAATTCTTCCATTCAAGATATTGTTTAAGACGCTACCCATTCACATTAAACACACCCCTAATTTTCAAATTCTTAATGTCAACGGCCCCATGAGGATAAACAGTACGAACACGGAAAGGACCTGTCTAGTGAGATCTTAACTTCCTTGGAAATAGATGCAATCAAGAATTATATGACAAAAATTTATCACCGGAACTAAAAGTTTTCCTCAAAATGAATTGATCATGAGTTTTTTCATCCTGTCCTTGTATGATTTAGCACATGCATATGCATCCTTTCTAATCTCTTCCAACTCATTTAATTGAAATGTCCTTTTAATACCTGCCTTATCAAGATCAAAATTCAAATGCTTAATTGCTCAATAAGCCCTATGTTCTAATTCAACAGGTAAATTGGCATGCCTCACCATATACAATCCTAAATGGTGACATTCCAATTGGAGTTTTAAATGCAGTACAGTAGGCAAGCCCACAAAATATCACTAAGTCTCAAAGACAAATCTTTATGACTAGGATTTGCCGTTTTCTCAAGAATATATTTAATCTCCCTATTAGAATTTCAATTTGACCAATGCTTTGTGGATATATGGAGTTGCAATTTTATGATACCATATTTCTTCATTAATTGCTCAAAAACCCTATTGCAAAAATGCTTACCACCATCACTAATGATATCACGAGGAGTACCAAACTTGGCAAAAATATTCTCTTTCAAAAATCGCACAACAACCTTATGATCTTTAGTTTTATAAGGAATAGCTTCTATCCATTTTGAAACATTATCAACTCCAACAAGAATATGGAGATTACCAAAAGAATTAGGAAAAGGACCCATGAAATCAATACTCCAAATATCAAATAATTCAACTATTAAAATTGGGTTCAAAGGCATCATATTTCTACGAGAAATACTTCCTAATTTTTGCATCTTTCACAAGCTAAACAATATGCATGAGCATCTTTAAAAATGAGTAGGCCAATAAAATCCACATTGAAAAATCTTGATTGTAGTTTTCCTTGAGCTTAAATGAAAGCACATGCATGATCATGACAAAAAGAAATTATACCTCTCTCCTCAATGCTAGGAATACACCTCCTAATTACCTGATCTGGGCAATACTTAAACAAGTATAGATCATCCAAAAGAAATACTTCACATTAGTCAAAAAATTATCTTTATTCTACCTAGACCAATGAGAAGAAATTGGGTTAGTCACATGATAATTAACAATGTCCACAAACAATGGTAATTGAGAGACAGAAAGTAATTACTCATTAGGAAAAGACTCAATAATAGGCAATAAATCATCATGAAAATCAATAGTAAGTCTAGACAAATTATCTGCTACAAAATTTTTAGAACCTTCCTTATCCCTAATTTCAATGTCAAACTCTTGTAGCAATAATATCCATCGGATTAACCGAGGTTTAGCATCTTTCTTAGACAAGATATATTTCAATGCTGCATGATGATTGAGATTAAATAGACATAAACTTTAGAACCTAACAATATTGCCTAAATTTATCTAAAGCAAAAACCACAACTAGCAATTCTTTCTCAATAGTAGAATAATTCAATTGAGCATAGTTCAAAGTCTTACTAGCATAATAAATTACATGTTAAATTCTATCAACCCGCTGCCCCAAAATAGCACCAATAGCATAGTCAAAAGCATATCACACATTACTTAAAAAGGCAAACTTTTCAGGTGGCCTAATGATTGGTGCAGAAGTTAACTCAGATTTCAACTTTTCAAAAGCACTAACACAATCATCATCAAAGAAAAAAGCAACATCTTTACCAAGAAGATTATATAAAGGCTTAGAAATTTTGCTAAAATCTTTAATGAATTGCCTATAAAAACCTGCATGTCCCAAAAAAGCTCTTACTTATCTCACAATTTTCGAATGTGAAAGATGTGCAATTAAATATCTATCTCAATGCCTTTATATGATACAACATGCCCTAAAACAATTCCTACTCTTAACCATGAATGACATTTTTCCCAGTTTAAAACAAGATTTTTCTCTCTGCACTTTTGTAACACAAGGAACAAATGATGCAAACATTCATCAAAATTAGATCCAAACACAGAAAAAATCAACCATAAACACCTCTAGAAATCTCTCTACCATATCAGGAAAATACTCACCATACATCTCTGAAAAGTAGCAGGTGCATTGCATAGCCCAAAAGGCATGCTAGAGTATGTAAATGTACCAAAAGGACAAGTGAACATGATTTTCTCTTGATCTTTGGATGCTCTGGGTATTTGGTTATAATCGAAATAACCATTAAGAAACAATCATAAGCCTAATTGGCTAACCTCTCTAACATCTGATCAATGAATGGAAAAGGAAAGTGATCTTTCCTTGTCATGGCATTCAGTTTTCTATAATCAATACAGACATGCCATCCAGTTTGAACTCTAGCAGGAACTAACTCATCAGCCTTATTTTCACTACAGTGATTCCAGATTTCTTAGGCTACGACTTGAACTAGGTTCAACCACTCAATATCTAAAATCGAGTAAATCACACCCATATCTAACAGTTTGAAAATTCCATACCTTAATAGATCTTGCATGATTGGATTAAGACGCCTCTATGACTCACGTGAGGGCTTAGCATCTTCTTCTATATGAGTTCTATGCATTATTATGGAAGGACTAATACCTTTGATGTCAGCAGTGCTCCATCCTATGGCTTTTTTATGTTTTTTAAGGACATTTAAAAGTTTAAACTCTTGATCATCAGATAAATCGAAAGGTATGATTACAAGCCAAGACTTAGATGGACCTAAATATGCATATTTCAAGTATCAGGGAAAGGCTTTACGTCAAACTTTGGTGGCTCTACAATTGATGGGAGTTTTGGTAAGGATGGCTCATAACAAGTGATTTAACTTTTGGTTTCCATGATTGAATCTTCATTAATGGTGCAAAATTGAGTAGGGCGTTAACCTCCTCAATTGGTTTATCAATATCAACATATATCAAAACCAAAATGTATCAAACAAGCTTCTATGGAATCATCATAATGTGACTGAAGAAAAATGTTATGAATCAGTGAATCAATTAAATTAACTTCATTTACATTATCTAGATCAAGTGGTTGTCTATAGATATCAAAGATATTCAACTCAGCCTTCATTTTCCCAAAAGAAATTTGCATCACCCTATTCCTGCAATTGATAAAAGCATTAGAAGTGGCTAGGAATGGATGACCTAAAATCATAGGGATGTGATTATCTGCATTATGAGTTGGTTGAGTATCTTAGGTAACAAAATCCACATGAAAATAGAATAAGTCAACTTTAACTAAAACATCTTCAACAGCACCTAGGTATTTTAATGGTTCTATCATCCAATTGGAGTGTCATATCTGTGGGTTGTAACTCTCCCAAACCAAATTGTACATAGATAGAATATGGCAATAAGTTCACACTTGCCTCTAAATCTAACAAAGCTCGCTCAATTCGATGATCTCCTATTCTACAAGAAATTGTAGGATAACCAGGGTCCTTGTATTTAATAGGAAATTTACATTGAAGGACAGAGCTAACTTGTTCAGTTAAAAGAACTTTCTTTGGAACATTATTTTTCCTCTTTACAATGACTATGTCTTTCAAAAATTTAGCATAAAAAGGTACCTATTGGATAGCATCTAGAAATGGGATATTTATTTGCACTTGTTGAAACACCTCTAAAATATTACTCCTTCCGTCCCATTTATATTGCCACACTTCCCGTTTTGGGATGTCCCAATAAAATGTCACATTATCTAAAATGGATGATTTGCTTTGTTGAATTTTCAAATTTACCCTTCCAAACATTCAAAATATTTCAAACTTCAATAACCAATGGCTCTCAATAATCAATGCATCATATCTCAATTCTATCTTCTCTCTCTTTTCTCCTCCTAACTAAACCTTTCTAATTCAAATATTTGTCATTTAATAATGTCAAGTCAATTCAACTTAATAAGGACATTTGTGGACATGATTAGTAAAAATTAATAGTTACCTTAAAATTTGTGCCAATGTCTAATGTGACAATTATATTAGGACGAAGGGAGTAGCAAACTGCCTTTTGTAGGGTTTTCTAGTCTTTGTGGAAAATGAGCCCTAGGAACACTCATTTTGGGAGAGAGAGTTAATATTTTTTCATTCTCATTTTCAACATGTTCATTTACAAGACTTTCTTGCTCTACTTGACTAGTCACTCTAGGTTCTCTCCTCTGAGGTTCTAACACTTGATTATCTACTTGATTTCCTGACCTAAGAGTGATGATGGATTGAACATGCCTTTTGGGATTCACCTCTGGCCAACTTGAAAGTTGACTTGTCCTCCTGTCTAAAAGCTGGGTGGTAACTGACCTACTTGAGGCACTAACTTTACAATGGCATGAGAATTGGCTTGCAATATTTGGTTTGAAGTTGCATGAAAGCTCTAAGAGTTTCTTCTAAAGATGAAAGTTGGGTCTGTTGAGGTTGAGATTGTGGATGATTAGAACTATCGAGGGAAAGGTTACTAAAACCGAGGAGGAGTGGTTGGAAACCAGCCTAAATTGATGCATTTGTTGCCTACCAACATTCATATGAGGTTCGTTTTGCCTGCACACAAAATTAGGGTAGTCCTCTAGATAAGATTATATGTCTAAGAAAACTGATCCCATAATGGTCTCCCATTGAAATTTAGTGCATTTGCTTGTTCAGTATGACAATTAGGATATCCTAATTGGGAAGGACAAGCTTGAGTAGTATGCATTGGATTCAAGCGGATAGAACATGCATCCCGAGAGTTTGTAGAACTCTTGAGATCTAATGAATCTAGTCTCCTAGCTGATTTCTCTAACATCATCTTCAGCATGACAATCAGGATATCCTAATTGGGAAGGACAAGCTTGGGTAGTATGCATTGGACTCAAGCAGATAGAACATGCATCCCAGAGTTTGTAGAACTCTTGAGATCTAATGAATCTAGTCTACCAGCTGATTTGTGTAGCATTATCTTCATAGACTCTATGAGTCTTTGCTAATCTCAATAAGACAAGATTTCCTAGAGGATTTATCTTTATGACTTGAGAAATCCCATTGCTGGGAATTAACAAAAAGATTTTCCAAGAAGTTGTAAGCTTGACCATCTCTAAGACTCAAGCAGCTCCCATTATTCATGGACTGTATCATATTACAGTTTATCTGAGTTAAACCACTATAGAAATATTGCACAGGTCTCCATGTTTCAAACCTGTGGTGAGGACATTTTAAAAGCAAGTCTTAAAATCTTTCCCAACTTCATGAAACTTTTCATCTTCTTCTTGAGTGAAATTAGAAATTTCTCTTCTCAATGTATTTGTTTTAGACATGGAGAAAAACTACGAGAGAAATTTTGACACTAAACCTTCCCATGTGGTGGTAGATCTAGCAAGTAGAGAATTTAGCCATGCCTTTGCCTTATCCTTTAGAGAGAAAAGAAATAGGCAAAGCTAAATAGATTCATCAGAAAAATTCTAAAACTTGAATGTGGTACTTGGACATATTTCAAGAAAATCCTTCACATGCATGTAAGGATCTTCTCGCTCAAGCCCATGAAAAAGGGGAAGCAATTAGATCACTTGGGGTTTCAACTCAAAGTGCGCTGCATCAACTATAGGCAACACAATGCATGATGGGGGATTGGTGGTTATAGGTGAGAAAAGTTCCCCAAGAATTTTATTATCAGCAGGATTACTATCTCTCATCATGAGAGGTAAATATTCACTGTCTTCTAAATCCTCTAATGGAAAGGCTTCTATTTTCATTAGATAGTTTGTATGGTCACGCCTCCACGTGGACATGCCTTACACTAATTCTCAATTTTTTTTTATTTTAATGGGGATTTAACTTAGTCAGGAATTAACTTTGATTCTTAATTCAAGTCCACCGCAATGGTGCTAAAAAGTTGTTGTACTTTTAAAGTATACTCGCAAGTGTATGAATCAAACTGTAGTGTAGGAATGGCAAATACGAGGTTGAACCCACAGAGACTTGAGATTCTAGGAAAAACTAATTAAACGTAACTAATTAACACTAAAAATAAAAACTAATTATTGTAGAAAAATTTAATGAGAGAATCTAACTTAAACTAACACAACTAGAGAAAAAATAATCAAACCAACAAGAAAGATTTATTAAATGACTAGAAACCTAGGAATTGGAATCTACACTCAACAAATTATGAGGGGCAAACTACATCTATGATCATTAGGAAAATCTAAATCATGCACCGCCTTGGTTAAACAAGTTAAAATTAATTTATTAATTGTACCCACATAATAGTGAATCACAATTAATATCCAATCTCAATCTAAACAATTAAAACCTAGCATTCACCGGAAATACTTCAAATAATGAGAAGAACCTCTTCAATTAAACTCATTATACAAAATACTCCATCAATTAGAAGGTAGAAGAGACATGATATTTCAAGTACAAGTCACTTCACATAGACATAATCGAAGATACAATTTATTGAAGTTTCATCCTCATCCTAGGAGGAAAAATTTACTTCCTAGTATATCATATTGATTGCAAAATACAAAGTATTTAACAAATCCATAAACCTGAAAGAATTACGGAAAATTAAAGAACAAGAAAGAAAACTAGAAGAGCATCCAAGAAAGCCTTCAAGTCCCCAGTTTAGTGCAGGAGATTTTTTTATTTTGTTGGGCTCTTGCCACTTCCTCCTTGTAGGCTTCCATTTTCTTCCTTTGAAGGCTTACTAGGTTAATTTCCTTATGGTGAGCCTGCCGAATTTTGTCCATTTGGGTCAAGTTTCAGCCTCCCTTTATTTCTGTCGTATTGGTCTTCTCCTTTTGGTCTTTTAAATTTTATTTTTAACCTCTTAAAATGGGTCTTGTTGCAACAGATACAGGTCCATGAAAAGTTATAAGAATTGGGCTAGATGAGTATGATCCAAATTCGATATCCAATGTACATAACTCCTATTATTAACCACCATAGAATGTATTAAATAAACCATAATTATAACTAATCACAAAATAACTTAATATTCCTTCAATGTATCGTTATTTGCTCCTAACTAACACCAAAATAAAACTAACAAATGCAAGTTAAAATTTATGCAAATTATCATTATATCAAGGGCCAATCCAAACTTTGTCTTTTTGGGTTAAAATTCATGGTTGGTGCTCAAATTTTTGAAGATTTTTTGAAAATTTTTGAACTCCCACAAAGAGGAGGGAAAAGACTGCAAAAAAGGAGAAAGAAAACTCCTACTCTTGAGAAGGTAATGGGAATGAGGCTTATCTGATACGTCATAAGGTTGTTAAAATAAATACTCATTTAGCCATAACATCTTCATTAATAATTAAGTTACTTTTGTTAATATTTTATCTCTAATCAAATTAAGCTATTTAATATCATTTCACTAATATTAGACAAATATATTATCAGAAATTTGAATTAAAAAACACATAAAATCCCTTTTTTAGTATAAATTTACTTTAGTTATGAACTAGAACTATTAAACTCTTGAAGAGTTTGTCACAATATTTATTACACACTTTATTTAAAATATTAAAAGTATTTGGAAAAGATATGTACTAGGTTTGGTTTGGTTTATCTCAATTTATATTCTTGTAAACTGAAACCAAACCATTCAATGTTAGTTTCGATTTTATACGATTTAGTTTTCCTATAAAAAATAAATTGTTAAAACTATTGGATTTGGTTGGTTTATAAAAAAATCTTGAACACTGGTCTATTCATGTTATTTCAAATCTATCCAATTCAAATATATTCATTTCAAATCTTTCCTACAATTCAAATCTATCCATCCAAACATAACTATAAGGGATTTTATCCATTTTCTGATTTTCATTGTTTAGTTTTCTGATTATAGTGCTTAAGTTTGTTTATGTATTCACTTTAAAAGGGTAGAAATTACGTTTAAACTTGGTTTTTATTTCCGAATCAAACACAAGCAAACCTCTTAGTGAGGCGAGCTAGAGTAACTTGAGCAACTCAAATTTTTTTTATATATAAATGTCAAATTTCATTTTTATAAAGTGCCACGAGCTTGAAACTTCTATGAACCCTAACCTCACTTTCATTTTGGTTTGATTAATTGAAAAACTGACCAACTAAACTTAAATAAGCTCTTATACATCTAATATTGATTTAAATAAGTATATATTGGTTCGTTTTCAATGTAACCAAAAAGGTTGGTTGTCGAATAATACACCAAAGTACGTTTTGAGGAGACCATTTGACTACTGACCACCAAAAACATCTTAAGTCACTCTTAAAATTGGAGGTTTATTAATTAAATCATAACATTTATAGTCAAAGCAGCCATCATTATCACGGACAAAGGAGAACTAAGGAGATCAACGAAGAAACCTACAGTTCATCGTCATGGACAAAGGAGGACTAAGGAGGGAAAGGTAGGCTCAACAAAGAAAAGCACTCAAGTATGTAGTAATAGAGTTAAAGTATATTAGATAGTGTAGGTATTATAATCTCACTAAATGTAAGTTTGATTCTATCAAAATGTTTGTATTTATCCTACCACATAAACATGGGTAGTTCTTAGTAATTCGACTGTATTCAATCCAATCATTATAGGCATATGAAATCATATCCAAAAAAAAAGGAATAAAAAGAAGAGAGATGTCTACTTCTACAAGTAAAATCAGCTTGAACCTTTCAATCAATAACTTTACGTATGTACTAGAGATACTATTTACTATTTAAAACAACTTATAATTCATTGATTTAAAATGATTTCCACAAGACATTTACTTATGTACTTGAGATACTATTTAGTACACTTCGGATCTAATTCAAGTAATGCTTCAGTCAATGAAACTTGACCAATTTCTGAATTGGAGAAATGGAAATAGTTCTTTTGAATTTTAATCCATGTACACATATGCACATATATGTATAGGAAGTTCATTAAATTTTATTGTCTGATTATATTTATTCTAGCTGTTAACTTGAAGACTTGAACCTTGCTACCAGTTTAAAAGTAAACCATTCATGACAAATATATCGAGGACAGCAATGATTATAATCTTCATTAAGTATATTAAGCAACACAGATCAACTTATAGCATGGTTATGTGAAATTTCTAGTGAACTCCAATGAGATCATGAGCTTTAAAAATTTGCATATGACTGTCAAAATTAGATTTTATCAATAATTTAATGAATTATAGAGTTGGATATACATAGATTCTCTCTAAAACAAAACACTATTCGATTTATCTAGAAAAACAAAAAGGCAAAGAACAAGGATTCTTTAGGGAAGATCTAAATGTAGCAAAAAGTTTCATTTCAGAGGTTAAGAACCCAAAAGATTCATACAGGCATATTGGAATTGTCCTGCATAACATACAAAAGGCTCATAAAAATAATTTGCTGCTAAAATCTACCATGAACCCATACATTAGGGCTTCAAAATAGAACTTGATTCATTGAAACTCAAAAAAATCAACGTCTTTTGCTTCAAATGATATGCCACCTTATTCTCTAAGACGACCTTCTCATAATCACTTGACATGTAAACTCTACATAATAATCATACTTCTTATAAGTATTACAGAAAATCCTTGGCTTCAACAATATCCTACAAAAAGAAACACCATAAAAAGTAAATCCATAAAACAAAGAAGTTTCATTAGTTTACATAGACTCTCTTCTCACCCCTAGAGTACCCATGTACCGCCTTGTCAACGTGGGTGTGGGTGTAGGATCCGTATTCGTATGGTCAACTTTCAATCAAGTACTTTGATTTATTTTCCAAGCCAAAAATTATATTGACATAAACATGGTTGTGACTTCATCATATGAAATGACGGATAAGATAGAGAGAAAGATTAAATAGGAAGAAAGAAATATATGAGAATTGTATATCAAATCACTAACTATTATTGTGGTTATATCCTTCTTTTATTTTCTTTTTCTCAGTGCACTACTATTTTTTAATACTACGCATAAACATAATTATTTTTTGAAAACGAGGTATAAAATAATGTTAAATTGGTTTGCCATCAAATTGCATTACTACTACACAAACAACATTGACATATACAAGCACAAGACACATCATGTACCCATATCCGACACTTTTAGAGTATCCACATATCCTCAATTTATAAAATTGACGAATTTGACACCAAAACTGTTAGTGTATGCCCTAAAACCAATTAATTTTAGGGATAAATTACACTTTTATATTTATGTATATTTTTTAATATGGCATTTAACGAATAAAATATTTATATGTGAAATCATAAGGAGTTTTGATGTAATTATATTTTATTTGTATATATCCCTAATCGTAGTGTATGACACTAGTAGATTAGCACATAAGAGTATGTGGATACTTATTAAGAATAAGTGCATCGGATTGACCCGCTAAGAGTATTCTACACGGATTATTATTTAAAGGCCAGTGGATTAATCTATTTGTGATAGTAGTGTAATGGTCCTTTGACTTGAAGTCATGAGTTTATCTTGACTATGGATTATTATTCTTTGGCTCTATTAGTCGTTCCTCTTAGTGAGTCGCACATACTGTAGAGTTCAGGTATAATATGAATCATCAGAAGATAAGATATGACCAATAGAGGATTCACCACTCCTTATAATAGGAGACTATATCCCAGTATAGCCACTTCTTGAAATACGATTCGAAAATCTTTGCGCAAAGTGGAAATAGAATTAAGAGTGTCTTAAATTCTATTTCAAGTGAGTTGTATTTTGGAAAGAAGTAAAATTAAATTAATTCGATAAGAGTTGGCATTATATCTGTACTCTTGAATTAATCGGGATATACGTTGGTGAAAGGATAATAATTACAGGAGAACTAGTCACGGATGGGTGATGTCGAACCACTTGACATATCTCAACACTTGGATGGTCATGATACTTTGCTAGAAGCCAATCTTGATCTATAAGTGTAAATTAATTAATTGGAGAATTAATGATAAATTAAAAGTGTTTAATTTATCTAATTGTAATTAATGTAGGATTATAATTTATACTTATTACCAATGTGATTGGGAACCTAAAAGGTTACATACTTAAGGATAATTAATTCAGGATTGATTAAAATGATTTGATAGGTATGAGATACTTATGGGTTAATTTATGAGATAAATTAATTTTTGGGTTAAATTGTAATAAGTTATAAATATTATGAGTTAATATGTAAAACATATTAATAGTCCTAATAGTTTTATAATTATTCATATATCCATGTTCCGAACTGATTAGAATTTGTAATTTTCTAAACCCAATTTGATTGGGATTCTAAATATATATATATATATATATGGTTAATAGTAATAGTAAAGTAGTACTAGGACATTGACGGCTACAAGCTGTAATACTTATATATATATATATATGATGTATAAGACTAGTACTAATAGGAGATGTAGTACTATATGCGGCTTTGCATAAAAAGCAGCGAGGAAAAAGCCATCAAAATTCCTTTAAATCGTGAGAGTCACGATAGAGAAATAAGGGAAAAATAATTTAGGAACTAGTACTCCGTAGTTTGGGTCAATCAATCTTGTGAAGATTCTTGATTTAATTATCTGTGTGGATATATCCATTAGAGCGATCGACGTCCCAAACATATTGGAGATTTTACTGCAATTTTAAGGTATAATTTCTATCATTTTCTTGTACTACGTATAAATTAATCAAGGTGATTCGTGATAGAAAAGTAAAAATTTTAAATTGCGCTGCGTTATATGTTTATTTACTTTCTTACATAGACATGTACCCATACTCTGTCCTATATACGAGTTTGGGTAACTTACATGTGTTTTGCAGCCTGGGGAAGAAAACTCCTTTCACCCACAAGAAAAAGAAGCTGAAGCATATTATCTATTTCCTCATTTTCTTTTTTTGAATGTGGCGAGGTATAGGGTCCAGCAGGTGGTGGCTTCTTTACTAAATGTCAATTATATTTCACAAGTTGCATTATTTTCAACATGTCAAAACGACCATAGCATATATAAAAGTACTTGGTGTAACAGAAGCGTTTCTTGAGGACATGTGGGAAAATACATCAGGCCAACTCCAACCATTAAGTAGCATCATAGAGAGAAGAATGAAATAGAGGGGCAACTTGGGCACCAAAGGCAAAAGGTCAGCTACATCTAATATTATGAGAAAGAGAATGCGGATGTGGGAAGAAATAATTCAGATAAAAAGAAGAAGCTTACCAACCATGTATAACTCTCTGGAATCATCGACGCTTGTAAAAGGCCAATCCAAAAGGTAGATACAGCCACAAGCAGTGCCAGAATCTTCAAAATATGCTTTATATTAACTGGCACAGAAAGATTCTTCACCTTCGTGATACTTGAATCACGCAAATGTAAGAACGAGTATAATGTCTTGCAAGAACTCCACTTCACAAATAAGTTCATGTGCACTTTTGACACTTCAGAATAATTAAGCTTTTACTTTATAACTTAACATAAAGAACTCCTATGACAAGGAAAATGAGATGCATATGCAAGGGGCAGCACAAGGTTATTTTTTGTTGCCTGAGATCTGCAGCTATTAGCTAGTGCATAAATAAATGTTAAAAGGAAAAGAGCAGCTAATGTAAGAGAGTGAAGGTATAAACCTTCAAACTAAAACACAAAGATTGTCTTGGTTAGAAAGTTCATAAGTTACTCAATTAGCCTTTTTAACACAGTTTCAGTTTTTAAGCAAAAACACAAAAATGTTAGTAGTATATATTGTACAAACAAATGCCAAAAGACAATAACATCATTATAACTATAACAAAAATTTATTCAGCTCCAAAATGACAATTGAAACACAAACAAGGGATAGTAGATTGGAGAGGTAAACTTTTCTTTGAAAAGTAAGATTAAAATAATCACTTCCTAGTCAATAGTAATGAAAAACATGACTAACATAAATGAACAAACAAAAACTATATCAAAATTCAAAACTTTTGCTCGAAGTCCAGTATCAATTTGCAAAACCCATATTGAATAAATCATCCAAACACATATTGATGACGTCAAAGTTATGGAAGATATTCTAGAATAACCAATCCACAACCGTTATAACTGACATTCTCATCAAAAGAAAGCATCATTGATCAGCCAATTTCTCAGCACCAAAATGGACTTCCTAAACATAATTTGAAAACTATTATTAATCAAATACACTGCTTGATATACAAATCACTTTTGCTTCAATTGTAACACAAGATAGCCCCTTTTATGTGGAACAAAACTAATCCCCTTTCCTAACCCAATATAGGACAAAGAGATAATCAAGACCTAGGCAAAGTCCCAAACATGATAAGTGGTTCAAGATACCAATCAGCTGCTATTACACAACCAGTGCCAATCAAGACAAGTATAAGAATATAAAGAAATCCAAATATTACAGAAAAATTTGCCCAAAAATATATCTACAAGTATATGAAAATCTACTTTGTCATCTTACTCCCAATAGCCAAAAAAAATGCATATTTGACTGTGAATGTCAAAAAATCAACTATGAATGACAACATTCTCAACGGTGAAGTGGAATTTAACCCAATTATCCGGACTAATAAAAGTGCATATATGGAAGCAAAAGGAACCGATAGTAGGAGAGCTTTTTGTAGCTTCCATTTCCTTATTTTCTTACTGGTGATTAGGGGACGGGTGGATGAAGGGATTTCTTTGATGGAGAAAGAGACAACGGGGATATCAATTTGATCTGTTGATTCTCTAGGCAGCTTAACAAAAATTGGATGAGAGGGAAGAAGGGAAAAGATGAGGCTTGGTGGCTCTGAATATTGTGGTAAACAACAATAGCCCCAAAACTTTTGACATTTGAAGAAAAATTATAAGGCTACTAAAGTTCCCCAGCTTGTGATTCAATGCCACATTGTTTGCTAAATCAAATTATCAAAAAACTTGAGCACGTGTATAGGCCAAAAGTACACAAAAATAGTGCTCGTGAGTATATGAAGTTTACACCACTTTCAACCATTTGATATTAAATTGGCAATAGCCCTAAATTTCCCAACTCTAGATCATCAACAAATTCAGAAGGTTTTAACCAGAAGACGGCTGAAGTGGTAATGAACCCAAGAATAACTAACTACAATGTCACACTCCATTCAACGGCACCGTTATAGAGGGAATTAATTTTCCAAATTAGAAACCATTATAAAGGGACTCTTCATGCCTGGAAAAGAAGATGCATATGCAATGTCTGGCATCTATAAATATGAATTAGTGCAAACAAAAACTTTAGAAACAAAACACACACACAAATATACCACTGCCATTCGAAAGGATATGAACTAAACCTTACAATCACATGAAAGTTAAAATTACAATTTAAAAAACAAAAGAACTAATATATTAATTGAGAAAAAAAAATTAAACTGCAACAAAATATTCAAAAGTTTTAGAATTTAAATAAAATAATAATAATTTAACAGGATGGCGAAAAAAAAAAAAGAAAGAAAGCATAAAATTCATATGTAAACAATTCCAAATCAAAGTGGGAATGACAGAGGAGGATGATACTTGGGAACAAATGAAAAGGGTTGATGGAGAATCAGATATGGGTTTAATCAGTTTGATGGGGATTCTATAGAAATTGGTAAAGAAATGGAATTTGTGGAAGGGAAAGAATGGCAAAAGGGTAAATCAACTCCTTACACTTTTTCATTAAAACTGAGCAAAATGAAATAGTAGAAATTAAACTATTGGTTAGTTATCGTTGTTACACTATTGGTTAGTTGCATATAATATTATCAAAATATATTTTTGCAAAAATAATCATTACATTATTAAAAGCACGGATTTGGGATCATTGCATCCATATATCTGTTAGTGCTAACGGAATTTTTTAGGGTTAAAATTTTCCTACTAAATTAAAATAACATTACTCAAAAAGTTTAGAGTGAAAAATAGAAGATTAAAAAGCCAATTAAAATTACAAGAGTCACGAGCGAAAAGTGAAAACTTTAGGCCAAAATTAAATTATGTAATTTATAAAATTTGCAACTCAAGTCCCTAACCCAACCCTGCCAGGTAACAATCCCTCCCTCATTAACTTTAGCTGCCACCATCTCTTCCCAGCCCTGGCCGCCACCTCTTCCATTTCCATCCATCCCTCTTTCACATCCCAACCTCTATTATATCCTCTTGCCTCTCCCTCCTTCTTCAACGCCTCTTTCTTTCATATTCCTCAATCTCACCATCTTGCTCCCTCTCCATCCCAGCCCTTGTCTCCCATCCTTCTATCCTTCCATCATCCCCAACTTCACAATCTCCGTCTCTCTCTCTCCTAACCTTTCTCCCCTTTCCCTAACCACCTATCCCATCCATCTCCTTCCACGTTGTCGTCATCCATCCCATCGCAACCACCACATCCCTCTATGATCTGAACCCTATTATGAAGCTGATGATGAAGAAGGATGTTTAAAAGTTAGTTAAATAATTAGTTAAAGTAATTAATGAAGTCTGAGGTGGAACGGGGTCGTTTATATGTTGATTTGGCTAATTAGGGATTTTGGATTGATGACGTCATTTAATGAAGAGACATGCCAAGCTTGTGACCAGGAGGGGAGGCAATGACTGTGTTTTGGGAAACAGAGGCTGAAATTGAATTTGCTAGCAGGAACACGTGTTAAAGGATCGGTATGTTGCTGCTGATTTGGGAATATTCTTTTCCCTTTCCACTCAAATATTTAACTAGAGCAATCATTTCTTTTTTCTCAAGTTTTTGCTGCGAATTTTCTTGGAATTTATCCTTGTAAGAGCTTTTTGAGCTCCTTCCTCTCTTTTTCCTACAATCTTAACATTTTCTCCTCAAAATTCCATCCTCTCTTTTTTGTTAATGTCCCGAATTGAAAGAATAATCTATGACATTGCTAGATTATCATCTTTAATTCTATTTTGTTAATTTAATTCTAAAATTTGTTAGGGATCTTTGACAATTGTTATCAAAGTAGGCTTTGATCAGTCTAGGACCTATTGGTAAATGGTGACAAGCAGAAAACAAACTATGGAGGATAGCTTGAAAAGAATGGATAAAGAGGTGGTGGAGTTAAGTAGTCAGATTAAGGGAATTGGCACTAAAAATTGGAGGGTTGGAAAATTCCTTGAGGATTTTGGGAAGTAGGCAGGACAGCATGGAGCATAGGCCTGGTGAAAGATCTCAATGAAAAGTATGAGCATGTTATTGGATTCATGGCCCAACAGAATCAATCAATGCTTAATTTCAGCAAGGAGAAATAGGTTGAGAATAGTCCTAGGATATCTGGGCCTGGGTTGAGTTTTTCGGGAAACGAAAAGGGGGATTCATCTAGGAACAATCAAGGAAGAGTTGAACGTTAGATGGGACAGAAAATTCCCAAGAAAGAGTTCCCATTTTTTGAAGGTAAAGGGCCCAGAGAATGGATCAGGAAGGCTAATAGATACTTCTAAATTCGTGGAATAGAAGAAGATCAAAAGACTCCTGTGGCTAAGATATACATGAAGGGAAGAACTGATGTCTAGTACCAAGGGTACTCAAGTGGGAGAGGAAATATACCTTGGCCTAAGTTTACTTCTCAGCTCTACAGCAAGTTTAGTGAAAAAGGACCTGAGGAAGCAATAGAAGAATTCAGTAAAATATGGCAGCAAGGAACAATGAAAGAATACTAGGAAAGGTTTGTGTTCAAACTTTCAAAGCCTTAGCTATGCCCTTTTTACCACCTATGCAAGAATCTTATTATAATTCTTTGTTCATGAGTGTTTTGAAAGGAGAAATTAAGAGTAGGTTAAATTGATTAAGCCTACCACCCTCATAGATACCATGAAAGCAACTAGGTTACAGGAAAAAAAAGTGAATGCTATCAAATCCCTTCACAAAACTCCACAACTTTTATTTCCAACCAAAAATCCTATTCCAAAATCTATTCCTATTCTAAACCAGACCTATCCAATCAGAAACAACTTGAATCCCACAACTCTAATACCACATCCAAAACTTCTTCCAACCTAAATTCAAAACCTAAGAATATAACCAACCTCTCACCAAATTTCCTATTAACTTATAGAAAAATCTCTCCCACTGAATTTGCAGAAAAAGGGCAAAAGGACTTTTTTATAAATGTCATAAGCCCTATACTTGTGGGCTTATTTGTAGAAAAAGCTCATTTGAATTTCATACTGGTTGAAGGAGTTAGAGGAATTTTTTATTAAAGAAAGTGGGGAAGAAGAAGAGTTCTATGATTGTAGATATGGAGAGGACAGTAGTGAGTTGATGCATATATCAGTACATGCTTTGGCCAGTAGGGAAATATATAAGACTATAAGGATTAATGGAACTATTAAGGGCAGAACTGTCTCAGTTTTAATAAATAGTGGAAGCACTCTCTATTTTGTGGATGAGAAATAATTAAAGAACTGAAATGGAAGATGACACCAACTCAAGCTATGGCAGTTTCAGTGGCCAATGGTGAAAGGCTAGAATCAACTGGAATATGCAAACATCTGATTTGGAGAATGCAAGAGTATAAGTTTTAACATCCTATCAAAACTGTCAAACTTGAAGGAAATGATATGATTCTAGGAGTTGATTGGTTGGTGAGGTTTAACCCAATTCAAAAGGATTTCAAAAAGCTGAAGATCAGCTTTGATAATGGAAAAGGGGAAGTAGTATTGAATGGGAAAGATGATGAGCCTCAACTGAAACAAACCTATCAGGGGAAGCAAAATCAAAAAGTGGATAAACAAGAATAAATATGGTATTATAGCTCAGGTACATTGGATTACTGAACAAGAAAAAGAGAAAGAGCTTGTACCAGAAGAAATTGAGTTGTTGATAGGAGATTTTGAAGACATTTTTAGTGAACCAAAGGGGTTGCAACCCCTTAGAACACATAATCACCAAATTCCCTAGAAGGAAGGAGCTAAGCCTTTCAAAGTTAGGCCCTACAGATGCCCTTATGTGCAGAAGAATGAGATAGAAAAGTTGGTGAATGAAATGCCACAGAGTGGACCAAGCAACAGTTCTTCTGCATCACCTGTGCTGTCGGTAAAGAAAAGGGATGGCTCATGTAGATTATGTGTCAACAATAGACAATTGAATGAGTTCAATCAAAAGACAAATTCCCAATGCCAATTATTGATGAGTTGTTGAATGAATTGAAAAGGGCCAGGTACTTCAACAAAGTGGATCTAAGGGCAGGATATCATCATATCAGAGTTAGGAGGTCAAATTTGAGGATGTATATAAGACTACATTCAAGACACATGAGGGACTCTATGAGTTTAGAGTAATGCCTTTTGGTCTCACTAATGCCCCAGCAACCTATTAGAGCTTGATGAATGAAGAGTAGTGTTTTTTTGCCTAAAAGAGAATGGAGTATTTGGAGCATGTAATTACTATGTAGGCCGTGTCAGTAGATAGTAAGAAGATTGATAGCATAGTAAAGCGGCCTAAACTAGAAAATTTGAAGCAGTCAAGGGGTTTTCTTGGCTTAACAAGATACTATAGTAAATTTGTGAAGAACTATGGAGAAATTGCTAAACCTCTTACAGTTATGTTGAAAAGGATCAATTCTATTGGAGCGAGGAAGCTGTAACAGCTTTTGAGAGGTTTAAACTATCCATGAGCACCAATCCAATTCTGCCCTTGCCAGATTTCTCAAAGCCTTTCATAGTAGAGACTGATGCCTGTTATGAGGGAATAGGAGCAGTTTTAATGCAGGACAATAGGCCTTTGGCCTCATGAATATCAGCAAGGCTCTAGAAGAACCTAGGGTTATCCATATATGAGAAGGAGTTGTTAGCACTAGTAACAGCAGCGAGTAAGTGGAGGCACTACTTAGAAGGTCACCATTTCATCATTAAAATATATCACTAGAGCCTGAAATATCTCTTGGAGTAGAAGATTGCAACACCTATGCAGCAGAAATGGTTGACAAAGTTGCTTGGGCTCAATTATGAAATTCAGTATAAGGTTGGAAAATAAAATGTGGTGGCTGATGCTCTATCAAAAAGGGAATGGAGAAAGGAAAATGCCAAGAAATTACCCAAACCATTCTTGTGTGGGTGCAGGAAGTTATGAAGAGCTATGAAGGGAATAAGGTGGCAAAAAAAATCTTCCAACAAAAATGTTGAATACTACTAATGATGAAGATTAGAGCTATAGGGATAGGGTGCTAAGGTTTAAAGGAAGGCTTTATATTGGGGACCAAAGGGAAATTAAAGGAAAAATCATCAAAGCAATGCATGACTTAACTCATGAGTTAGGAGGACACTCAGGGTTACAGGCAAGCTGGTAAGAGCCAAGACCCTATTCTACTAGCAGGAATGTACAAAGACTTCAAGAAAGTAATTATGCAATGATATGTGCAAGAGATGCAAGAATGATAACTCTCCTTATCCAGGGCTTTTACAGCCTTTACCAGAGCCAAAGTATTCTTGGAGTCACATCACAATGGACTTCATAGAAGGCCTACCAAAGTCAAAGGACAAGGAAGTAATCATGATGGTAGTGGAAAGGTTTACTAAGGCTGCTCACTTCTATGGCTTATCTCATTCCTATGTTGCTATTTCAGTGGCAAGGATGTTCACGGATAATGTATATAAGTTGCATGGACTGCCACAGGTTATAGTGTCTAACAGGAACAAAATATACATCAGCAATTTCTAGCAGGAGTTTTTCAGATTATTGGGGCTGAATTACATTTAAGCACTACTTATCATCCTCAAACAGATGGACAAAATGAGAGGATGAATCAGTTGCTGTCGAGAAATGTATCTTAGATGTATAGTGTTTTATTAGCCAAAAGAGTGGCATCAATCCTCTCTTTGGATGAATGGAGGTATAATACCACCTATCATTCAGCCATTCAAATGGCATCTTTTGAGGCATTATATGGATTTAAAGCTCATCGGTTAGCAGTAGGTCCTTGTTTACAAACAAATATGGCTGCTATGCAGGAAATTTTGAGGGAAAGGATAAAAATGGATAGGCTTCTAAAGGAGAATCTGGCCAAAGCTAAGTCAGGAATGAAACATTTTGCAGACAAAAAAAAAAAAATGAGAGGCATTTTGAGGTAGTATATTGGTATACTTGAAACTCAAGCCTTTCAGATAGCATTCAGTACAAAGAAGGTACAATGACAAACTTTTAGCCAAGTATTATGGCCCTTAGAAAGTGTTAGAAAAGATAGGAATGGTAGCTTACAAACTAGCTCTTCCTATCACTTCTAAGATATACCCAGTATTTCATGTGTCTATTTTGAAGAAGTAGAGAGGTAAGATAAGTAGCAAGGCAGTTCCTGTGGTTGATTTGCCAATAATGGCTGGAAAGGGAAAATGGAGAATTGAGCTAATAGCTGTCTTGGATAGAAGAATTGTGAAGAAAGGAAATGTTGTTTCTATCCAGTGGTTGATTCAGTGGGCAAGAGGAACAATTGAGGAAGCAACTTCGGAGGATGCTAAGAGTTTAGAGAGGCAATTTCCTAATTTCAATCCTTGAGGACAAGGATAATTTCAAAAGAGGGCATTGCTATTAAGCTGATGATGAAGAAGGGTGTTTAAAAGTTTGTCAAATAATTGGTTGAAGTAATTAATGAAGTTGTTGTGGAATAGGGTCATTTGTATGCTGATTTGGGTAATTAGGGATTTTCCGCTGATAATGTCATTTAATGAAGACACGTGCCAAGCCTGTGACCATGGGAGGAGAAAACGACTGTGTTTTGGGGAAGGGAGGATGTAAATGAATTTTCCAACTATGGCACGTGTCAAAGACATGTTGCTTGCTGGACTGATTTGGGAATATTCCTTTCCCTTTCTATTCATATTTAGCCAAGGCAATCATTTCTATTTCACAAGTTTTTGCTGTCTGGAATTTATTCTTGTAAAAGCTCTTTGAGATCCTTCCGCTCTTTTTCTTGTAATCTTAACATTTTTTTCCCAAGATTCCATCCTCTTTTTTCTGTTAATGTCATGAACTGAAAGAATGATCGATGAAATTGCTAAATTATCATCTTTAATTTCGATTTGTTAATTTAATTTCTAAAATTTTAAAGGGCTCTCTAACAAACCCCCACCCCTAAATCTAATCACTCATCTCCCCCACTTAAATCCGACCACGCATATCCCTAATCTAATCCCGACTAATTTGATTATGGAGTAACTATTACATTGTCAGTAGTTGCTTAATGACTACCATAAACTTTGTCGACGGTGATATTTATGGATCGAGTACATGATTTTATATGCCTTAAGTGAGATCTGATTCAATTTTACTAGGTCAAGAACTTGGTCCATGGATCATGATTATACATAGGATATTCGATTATTTGGATACTCGCAAAAAGCCAAGATAGAAGACCAAATATTCAACACGATCCATTTACAATTAATTTTGAAATCCAAAACCATAAAAAAAAAATTAAAAATAATTATTAATTACACAAATGCGTCTATATATGAGAAGGTGTGGTAAAAAAGTCTTTTAATGTTAGTTTCAAATATATAAAATTACACAAGTGACCTTGTATATATACCAAGTCGGATATCCACTTGGTGACAAATTCTTAACCAGCTAATTTTAATATTCAACCCATTAATAGCAACTAGTTTAGGTATATTATGTTTACAGTTCGAAATAGATCGGGTCGATGAATTTTTCGATCCATAAGTGAGAATGAGAACTCCTAAATCCTAATGGTCCAATTGTCCTAGTTTTCATGCCAAATTAATAATGACACGTAAAACACGAAATACCCAAAAGAAAAGTAAAAGGAGGGAAAAAAACATATGATTTTTTTTTATTTTATAATTTTATTATATATATATTTAACTTGCTTTCTACTTTTGACTCATGTGGTTAGACATTGTTGGGAACATCAAGAATTAATTTTAGCAAAGACTGATTTGTGTCAATTACTTTGGATAACCAGATTGGAAACCATGCAGGAACAATTATGACTGAATAATCGTATACTGGTACCGATACTCGTATGTCAATTCTATCCTTTTAATTGTACGATCATATCTCAAATATTTTGTTTTTATATTTGAAATTCTCCACAGGTAATACATCATTGCAAGTTTTAAGAATGAAAAGAAAAATATATATACATGTTCAATAATGACCGACTCTGTTTACATTTAATATTTTACAAATCATTACCTAAATGAATTTTTCAACTATATTTTTATCGCAATAAATCACATTTAACAGTGACATACTGCGAATAGCATATTTCTTCTTTCTTTTAGTAAGCATAGTGCAAACTGCTACACATCCTTTGTAACAATCTAACAATTTTGAGCAGGCTTAAATTGATGCCATGGAAAAATCTGAACACCATGCCAAATTTCATCACATACATTTCGTGTGAAAAAGTGAAGAAAAATGGCAGATTTACCATCAAAGATTGCCATACCTTGTAATGTGTCTTGTCTAACTACGGGTAAATCTTACTTAAGAATAAAATAGAATTAGGAAAGGGGGGAAAAAAGTTTCAGTAACAAGGCCTCTTTACACGTTCACCACCAAATTGTTTTTGCCTAAGTTCCTCTCAAACTATTATAATAATCCATGCAGGAAAAATTGGCTAAACCAGTCCTCTATAACATTTTCCCATTCATTTCAATTTCGATTAAAGGAAACTCAAGGGTATTAAGAGAAAAATGTCATTAGAAACCAAGCCGCCGACTGCTCCATGAAGTAGGCTCCTGCCTTTTAGTCCACCTCCATATCAGAAGTTGCTTCATTTAAGATCATTCGTAGTTTTCCTGTCTCTGTCTTGTTAATGCAACACAATCCTGCAAATTTGGAATGAACCTTGTAAGCGTTTTTAGGTATAGAGTCATTTTCATCTTTGAGAAATCACAGAACACTGACAATATACAAGATAAGATTAAGAAACATCTAAAACCAAATAGATGTGGGATTCACCGACTGCAAAAAAGGGCATTCACTTATATTGTGGTCCATGCACCTCGGACGACAACATTCTTCTCTTACATTCACCTATTTTTCTTCTTATGTTCATTTCCGGGGGAGGGGGTTACAAGTGCATTTTTGCTCATAATCTCTCCAATAACTAACAACTTCACACCAAGGCACTAAAGCAGCAAAATTTGACATGCTCCACAAATCATGAATTTCTCATGGTAAGAGGAAAGAGGAGCAATTAATATATGTAGATGGGAGGCACATGCTAATCATGAGCATCAAACTTAATCATTCATCTAAGCTGAAGAAACATTAGCACACGTAATTGGCCATTAGAACAAAACAACGGAGATGCAACCTAACCTGAATAGCTGACGTATGGGCAAGAAGCAGTCCACCTAGTCTATGAAGAGACATCAATTGACTGGAGGAATCCAATACCACAGTCACAAGTGTCTCCATTGTGGACTCTTCCTATGCTGTAGGATCTGCCAAGATGTAATTGTTGCGAAGTATGCACGTTAAGGAGAATGGTATGGTATCCAACTTGAGCTTACTCTTTTCTTTATTGATTGGCTCCATTTCTAACTTTCCTCCCCCATTGTCCTTGGAAACAACCACTATTCTTCCCTCGTCGTTCAAAGAAACTACAGGAGAGTTTGCAGGTGGTATGTATACATAGAAAATGATATTGGCACAACCCTTGACTTTTATCAAGGAAAACCAGGAGCCTCCTTTTTGCTATTGAATATAATTCCAAAGTATAATGGTCTCGCCTTTCAGTGAACATCAACTGTCTAAAAGTCGTACATGAACATTTTTATGACATCACAAGTTTGCAAGTAAAGATTAGGTAAGAGAACAACTGTTGCAGAAAGATAGCTGTCGAGAATCTGTCAATCAGTGCTACTATAGTTAACGACCAGAAGCTAGGTGAGCAACTGAAACCTGTTTAGGAGAAACAGGACTTGGAAGTAATAAATCTAACCAACTTTAAGGTCAGGCAAGTTAACTGTACTTCAAGGAACAAAAGAATAAAGAAGTACCACCTACAAATTCTGGATGAAAGCAAAATCGCATGCACATAGCTATGTATGTATAATAATCAAATTAAAGCCCTTACACAACCGAACCTCAAATTGAAGTCAACAAACATCAAACACCAAAAATAAAATTAAAATAGAAGATAGTTGTACAAGCACATCAAGAAAAAGTAGTTCTCCACTATTACACGTTCTGAAATTGTATTTTGTTACACTCCATGGGGAAGAACTGCAAAGGTTCAATAACTGATCAGGATAGGCAATTAAGAGAAACTTATAATGATAAAAGGCAGCAACTGCAGAAAGCAAGGTAGCATCAAAAAGGGAACCATCAGTACATCCAAACAGTATATATCCTGTGCCAATTGTAAAAACAATTATGTAGTGATATTCACTACAACTACAAGTCTAAGAAGTACTTCAGGATCTTCAAAGTCATGATGGTATGTAAATCATTATTTAGTACACTGTGTTCACCAGCGAAGCTCAGTTTGAAAGACTATTAAATCAAAAGCATTAATAGAATGGCTATGCAGAGTTGGAGCTGAATACTTATTACCAGCTAGACCTGCATAATTTGAGAGAATTTCAAACGCATTAATACTAAGGCTATGCAAAAGTTGGAGCCCAATCTTCATAACCAAATAAGCCATCCAAGCAGCTTTCCTGCTGAACAATGATAGTTGTTTCAAATCTATCATGCCAGAACTGCAAAATAACCAAACCAACAGTCAGCAAAGTCATGGAAATACATATCTAGACACAGAAATGCAGGAGATGTAATAGATCAAGTCCTGTGTATTAGCTAGATATGTAAAATTTTCTAGTAATCACGAATGTGTTACAAACGTCCAAAAACGAAATGGAACTTTAATCTGCAAGCTTATTTGCTTTACTTTTTCACACATACATAAAATTGCAAATTATTGCATATAAGACCTCTTGTATGTCAAATGCATTCGAATAGTAACTGCATTTTCGCATTAGATATAATTCAAACAAGGGACATCTAATCCAAGTTAACAACTATGTTAAAATATGAAATTGTTCATCAATTAGAAAAGAAGGAAATTGTAGGTATAAAGGTGTTGCCATTAATTGCTTCATGATAGTGTCAAATAACTGCTTTGCCAAAATAGGAGCGGCCTCTGCTGGCTTCCCAGGCCGAACAATGGGAGAACATATAGTGGGCATATGAAAATCTATAGCTGTATACAAAAAATTACATGTTCAAGTATGTAATCAACAATAAAATGAATTAAGGATGATACGAGACTTGAAGAGGAACCTATGCAGCCCTCATCAGGCGACTCCGCTGTAGGTGTCATAACTTCCAATTTAATGCACCGCAGCCAACACAGTCTATGTAAAATACAAGAGATCTGTGTTAGTTTCTATGTCAAAAGCTTCAATTGTAAGAGAAAGAGTGACGTTAGCAGTGTCATAGAAGAGAACTTACTGTACAACCTATCTTTGTTAGTGCAGATCAATTTGCCGGTGTAACAGCTGCTAGAGTGAGACAAATTGAAATCAAGTGAAATAGTGAAACAGAAAACCTTAAAAAATTTTATAGAAATGAAAACTGGACTAACTGACTAAGGGATATGATTGTATCTCTAGCTTTTCCATGGGTCCTGCCATCAGGCCTTAAAGATTTCAGCAGATGGCGCTCATGATACTGCAGAGGGAAAAGGCATCTAAAAGCATCTACCTCCATTTCTGAAGACAAATCAGAGCCATTGGCAGCAGCCATACTCTTTTTAACCGTCTCGTTACCGGCAAAGCCTTAGTTCTTAGGAAACAGTTGGTAAATTTAAAAAAGCCTATATTTACCATCTATGTGGAAGTGAATTTCAAAATTTCCTAGCACCACCTTTCTCCAAAAAATGCAATACAAAAAACTAGATGCAAAACAATTTCAAATGTGATACTTTATGGCCAGACCAGTAAGGGAACTAATATTATAAAGCAATGCAACACTTAGCACAATTGTTTGGTTGCAGGGCAAAGATGAATAGAACAATAAACAATCTCATAAAACTTTGATAAGTTAGAACCAATCTTCTCATGTCAAAATCTACAATTAATCTAAAGCACCACCGAGATCAAGACACATTTGGAAAGATGTAAAGACAGACAATAACAATAACAGTAACAATAACAATAATAGTTTAGGAGAAGAAGTTCGAACATTATTGTACGAATGCTACTACATTACACGTGTTTAACTATTCTAATGATGTCAACAGCTAGAAACCACATGTCAGCATTTGTAAACATCAAAGCTAAAGTTGTATCACGGCTTTCATACAGTATTAATAATTCATAGAAGTTATAACCAAAATTAAGGCACAGATGACACAAATGGAAAACAATGCATTCAATGTCTAAAATCTGAATCTTACACAAATCATTAAGCTTAGTGTAGAAATAAATGGATAGGTCACTCATGATGGACTGATTCAATCCAGTTTTTAATTAAAAAGAAAAAAGAGGGAGAATAGGTGATGATTTATCAGAAGCTTGGAAGAGGTATTCAACACCTCAAGCTTCAAAGGAGACAATGACTAACCAAGTAGAAGGAGGAGGTGGATGCATGAGGGTTCAACAATCCATGCTCAAGCTCAACACCTTATCCTTCAACTCAGCCACTTCCAATTTGTTTCTCCCCATAGGATAGAGATTGAAATCTCTATATAAATAGATCTTAAAGACAGTGGCGAAGCCAGGATTTCAATTTGGGGGACGAAAATTTATATATGGGACTTGGGGGCAATAGTGTAAGATTGAAAACTATTTAAGGGCAAAACAAAAATTTTACAAAATTTATACCTACAAAATACAATTTTTTAAAATGTAGGGCATAAGGGGCGGTGGCCCCACCTGCCCCTTTTGCCTCCGCGCCTACTTAAAGAGTTCTTAGAAGAAAAGTTTTGGAAACTTTCCTTTATCCCTCTTGTCCCTCAAAATCATAATAAGGATTTGAATTGTGAAAATAATATGATTTTTGTGTGTGATTTTATACCGATTTAAGCGCGTGATTAAATTCAAAATATTCGAACTTTCGCTGCTATCGTTAATATAGCTCTGAGCTATTTTTTATTAATATAATGACACCAACACCTTATTGCAGAGGGAGCTTCTTAAACTTAACATGCAATGTCATAAACAACATAGAGATCATTCATCATCACTCTATGATATTTCCATTTTATGTATCATGCTCATATAAACATTGAAATGGCTAGTGAATGCATAAATACAATTATTTGTATCAGAATGAATAGATCATGACATACTAGAGTTGTTGAAGGTATACTAAAGATCGACTTGATCACTTCGGAAAATAAAGTAACTCTCAATCGTTATCCATATATAATATAAGATTATAACGCAAACTGAGGCCAACACACTCAAATAAATTGGAAAAAAAAAAAAAACATGTTTTTGTCTAACCACAAACTAATAAGCAACAGAGAGAAAAAGCAGATAGTTGGTCAAATTTCACAAGAATAACCAATGTTCCCATGTCATGGAGCCATTGCACCCAAAAGAAGAGGCAAAATAGAAAACAAAAATGGGTATCCGATACAGTAAAAGAGCCAGTTCAACTTGTGAAAATAGAGGAGATGAATGATTGAATAAAAAAACCAACTACTATTATTACCCAAAGGCTGACTTTGCCCAGAAAATTTCGATTTATTAGAGGGATTTTCTCATGTTTCAATTGTAAAATTAATCACCATACATTTATAATAACAATAAAAGAAGAAATGTCCACCTGTTCTTAAAATGTTAGAAGCGCACACACACGGCTGAGGGAGGCAAGGAGAAAGGAAGGAAGTATATTATTGTTTTCTTGTGTTTATGTTGATTGGCCAATGAAAAATAAACTCAAAAATTAAAAAATTAAAGAATGTTTATGTTGACTGTGAGGACAGAAGGGAGGAGAACTGAAAAAGAAGGGTTAAATACATTAAATGATTTGGGCTGTTTTATACTAAATCTCTCACTATTATTTTTTTCTCACTTTGTCCCTTTGACTAATGGTCAAATGTAACTCCGTCTTTAGTTTTTTCAAAAATATAAATTTACCCTCAAAGATGAATTGCATTAAACCCTCTTAAAGTTTAAACGAAATTCATTTTACCCCCTCAAGTAAGTTTTGTAGCATTTAATATATTAGGATAAAAATAAAATTCAATAATGTTATCAATATTGTTAAAAATATAAATATGCTCCAAATTAATTACTAATATTCTAATTATCAAATTATACTTTCTTTAATATTTATTATTTAAAAATATGATGAAATAATTAATTTTAAAACTTTTGATGAGTTATTAAAGGTATTTCATCTAAATTATTTTAATTTAAGTTTTCATATATATGATAAAGTTCCTTCGTATAATTTAGATAAAAGTTAAATTATATTAACAAAAGAAAAAAGTAAGAAAAAAATCATTTTAAATAAACATATGAAAAATCATAAGGAAAAGCAAAAGGAATATACACTGACATAACTTTAATATATGGTTATAAGTCTCGTATATTTAAAAATTTATTTTTACATAAATATAGAATGTAATTAAAAGATAAAAAAAAAATATCGAAAGTTCTAGGAAATTTTTATATTTAAATTTTTTTTTCACAAGTATTTTTAAAGAATCACTGGTGTTGGTAGATCTCATTATATTTTTAGTTATTTTAACAATGTTTTTATATTGATTACTGACTAAAGTAGGTTAATTGATACAAAACTTGAATTAGGGACTAAAATGACAAATATAATAAACTTTAAGGGGTTAATTTTATATATTTTTGTAGTGTCTAGGGATAAAAATGTAAAAGTCAAAAAGTTTGGCTAATGGCAATTTCATGTTGACTGTTAGTTATTATTAATTTTCTATTAATTATCCATTTTCTAGCCAAAGTTAGAAACATTAAGGACCAAATGTACTTTTAGTAAACTTTTGGGAATTAGTCTGATTCCTTTCCTAAATCTTGGGGATCAAAATTACATTTTTCACAAATAAATAAATAAATAAATAAAGGTACTTTTATAATTGGAAAGGAGCACAAACTAACTTTTGTGAGTCAAGTATATTGTATTTGGTTTGTTTAGGATAATTGACAGGATATTTTGATAGTAATATTATTTGACATTTTTATTGAAAATTGTAGACAAAGAATAACAATAGTTATTATTCAAATACCCCTTCATTGAACTTACGCTTTTCCGATTTTGACTTATTGGCCATGAGTTCGAGATACTAAAGGGGTAAAGAGGGGATGACTTTTTTTAAAAAAAAAAGAAAAAGAAAAAACCCATCATTAAACTTATTCCAAATTTGTAATTTTTACACGTAAAGTAATTTTAAATCCAAATGTAAAAAATAGAGCAAAATAATAGTAGTGACACTACTATGATTTTTTATTTCAACTAATAGCCATGTATTACATTTGAAAATGTATGTGTTACCCAAAAAAAGAGAGAGAGAAAAACATATAAATAAAATAAAATAAGGTAGTATAGTTTTGTAAAATAAAAAAATAAATGTGCACAGGTACTAAAATTTGTATTGTGTCCTAAAGTTAATTATATATATACACGCGCGCGAGCACACACATAAGAATGTAAGTATGTATATACATGCATACATACACACAAACACGCGCACACATATTTATGTATATATATTTATTCTTTTATACATACACACATAGACATATATACATATATATATATATATGTATATATGTATGTATGTATGTACGCATATATGTATATATATACATGCATATACACATATAAACATTTATATATACATACGCATATACATATACATATATATACATGTGTAGACATACATACATTATATATATATATATACGTATACATGTGTCTATATAACATATATATGTATACACAAACATTTAGCATATATACATATATATATATATTATATATATATACACACATATATATACATGATATTTGTATATATACAAGTACATGTATATATACATGTATATAAATATACGTATATACATGTGAATATACATATGTATACATGTGTGTATATATATGTATGTATCTATATATATATGTGTATACATATTTATATATATACTTATATATATGTATATATATACATACATGCTTACATACATATACATATATATATATATATGTATATATATACATACATGCTTACATACATATACATATATATATATATATGTATATTTGTTTGTATACATGTATGTATGTACTTATGTGCATATATATATTTGAATTAACGTCTAGGGACACCAATTTCTAGCAATACATAAATTGATAGTAACTATTAATAACGAAACATTAGTTGAAAAGAAGAAAGAGAAAAAATTTCAAAACAACTTGAACATTTCAATAAATAACTTTACTATATACTATAGAAATACTGTGTTTAAAAGAATTTATGGTCACTTATCTTCATATTTGTCAACTGGGATAACTTATTTTCAAATAAATAGTTGCGGATGCTTCATATTCATGTTATGATCCCTCTTACGTTGATTATTATTAGGCGCAATGAAATATTTCAAGTATGTAAGAAAATTTAAACAAACAAGAAATATAACGATAAAAATATAAATATATGAAATAAAGTGTTACAATCTCTATGATATTCTCAATATGTGGAGAAAATTCCTTCGATTCTTTACTTCATACACGATCCGAGGGTTTCGCAGCTTATTCTCGAACTGAGTATTAAATTCTTCAAATCTTGATATGAAAAACTTGAAGAACACTTGAGGAAGATCTTCAAATCGTGATATATGGAAGACTTGAAGGGAAAATTTGAAGATTCAGAACTTTCACAGCTTTTAGACTTCAGAAATATGTACGTGTATGTGTATATGTTTGTATGTCTCTCTTGAACTTCTTAAGATGACCCCTATTGAGAGAGATATACATGTATAGGAGGGGAACAAGTTAGAAGACTTGTAGTACACGTGTAACTCTTTATTTGAATACCTAGAAACAAATTCTTATCTCTTTACACACATAAGAGATATCAATATATAAGGACTGTATTACTTTGATATTATTTCCTTATTTTAATTTAATAAAAAGATAAATACTAGAGTACATATGTCCCTATTGGCCAAGTCTTGTAGTCATGTGACTGGCACAATTTAATTAGAAGAGCAACACAAATACGTTTGATTGGTGGAACCACCCTATCTTGACATGTGGAGCAATAAAATTAGTTTTAAAGTAACCAATGTTCCAAAATATACATGTCATGTGGCACTATTTAATTGGACCATAAATATGCCAATTAAATTAATTTATAGACAAATGATAATTTTAATTGAAATAAAATTTCATTGTCTACAAATGTCTTTTCGAAACCTGTTCGTGAGCGTCAACTTTTGAATTGTGGATTGAGCGGACAAGTCTTGACATGATCTTTGGACTTTATCAAAATATTCCAAAATTAATGTTCAATTAAACCATAAGCAAAAGTATACAACCCAAGTAAATTCAACGAATAGAAATTTTTTTTCACTTTCAATTGTCTTAGCCATCGAATATCGAATCTAAAGACTTGAACCAATGCATGTGCACCTTGATCTCCAAATTGTATGAAGCGAGTGAATTCGTGTAATCCAAATCCCATTGCTTAAATACTAAATATTGGAATAGGATACGAACCACAATTAGAAAAGGTTTAGGTGCTTCCGGACCTGAATTAGAATCTTCCACCGCCGCTAAAATTTGCATGGAATTAAAAGTTGACCTTATCCAATCATAAATGACATTCCTGATCAATCAAAAAAGCCATGTAGCTAAACTTCATCATTTGAAAATTTTCAATAGCTAGCATATTTTAATTCCAAATCCAATTAGGGAACATATGTAAAGTGATCCCACCGCCATCAGAGTGATATTGCTTGACATGAATAAGACATCATGATATACTACTCTTGGAAGCTTCAAACCAATACCTTGTTGAAGTAAATTCAAACCAATTCCTTGTCAAACTGAACTTTTGAAGTTGTTAACCAAGTTAACAGCCAAAGGAATTAAATCCTCAAGTCGCATGAATTCCAAGATAGTCACCTTGTTGAGTCAGGATTAAACGAACTCCACGATGATTCCAACTTCTAAAGCAAATCCCTTGCTAATACAAACTTTGATATGTATTTTACTCTTTTAAAGAAATTTTATTAGCCAACTATAGAAACCTATCATGTTTCAATCGGATAACGGAACCTGGATGCCGTAACTTTGTCGAAATTAAACTCAAATCATCTTTCAATTATACAAAGATTGCTGTAACTTATAATTGTCTTAAAACAATTTTAATACTCCTTATTTGAACTCCACTCCTTGTAATCATGAACAAGTAATCCAAAAAGTTGAACTGGAACCAAACAGAGAAGCAAATTAATGAAACTCCAAAAGCCAAATCCTTAATGAGAATCAAACTCAATTGGTATGAACACTTGATCCTACTCCTTAGAGGATTGAAAAAAAAGACATAAATAAAATGCACAAAAGAACCAATTCCAATTGTACAAAATATGGCCATCTTCCATCCGAATTACACACGATTTTGACAACTCTGACATCTATAAATAACGTGATTTACAAGCTCCAATTTGTTAGAAAATCTAGACAGAAAAATAGAACAGAATTTACCATGGCGTGTAGATCACTGTCCTTGAAAATAATTTCACCCCCAGTGTAATCCACTGATACAGATAGGAACATCGAGGTTGTCACCCTCCAGGATTCAACGGTAGCCTCGGTCACATGCACTCGCAAGCAAGGTTTCGAGCTTAATACTGGATTATTGAGTACCGAAGGAAAACAGAAGAAAAGAGATTTTTGGGTGTCTATAAGAACCTCAAGACCTTTATTTATATTGATAGATTCGGCCAGAATTTGGAAGTTACAGCACTGCATTGAGAGAAAAGGTAGGTGACTTGGGAGAAAATAAAGGAAATCAGTCTACCTTGAGAGAAAAGGCAGGAACAAGCAAACAGAATAGGTAACCAAAAATATAGAAAGAAAAAACATGACAGAAGTAGAACTCTAATGGTTCACACACACGCACCACGCCGCGCCGAACAGGTGCGTGCGTGTATGTTTGAGGAAAATCTCCAAACCATCAACCATGCATAGTCTAAGCTCTCAACTAGTGTTGCATATTGGCAAAAACCCAAACACATGTAACATGAAAACATCCAACACAAAATTTCAATGTGGGACTAAAGATCTCACAAAGGAGGAAACACAACTGGAGGGAATTTCAAATTTATTGAAAATGTATTTTGGAGGCAAATTTCCAACAATCCCTCCACATGCCTCTAAAATACAAAGCGGTACTAAGTAAAAAAATCTAACACATAAATGAGATGTCTTTTGGACTTGAATCGCACGTAGTGCATTCAACAGAGAAGTATATGGAAGATATTTGACAAAAGTCTTAAACCTTCTCATCCTCCTTGAAGCACATTCCTACAGTTGAGCATATGTTAGACTTTGATCCATTGTAAGCTCTCGGTTTGATGCCTTTCCGGGCCATGTACCCTACCAAGATATTCATGAGTGCTCTAGAGACGAACCCGTTAGTCTCATAGAAAGCGACCACCACTTCCATACTCAAATAGGTGAGCTTATCAAGTGTGTACTGCTGCACACCACCTATACAGGATATAAGCTCATTAAAAGTTACCGACTAAACCCTCACAAATTATAGACAGTAAGCACTATCTACACCATAAGAAGGGATCACATTTGGTAGTGCAATTGAAATATCTTTGTGACTTATTATTACCCATTGAACCTACTTCATGGGATATCCACTAATGTAGGTTGGGTTGCTGTCACATTCAATTCCCATCAACGGGTCTAAGTCCCATTCCCCTCGATGTATCTTGGACTAACTTTCGATTCAGTCCCTTAGTCAAAGGATCAGCCAAATTCTTTTCAGACCTCACAAAGGGTCCATGGCAATGACCCCATTACTCATGAGCTGTCTCACAATATTGTGTCTCAAATGGATATGCCGGCTCTTTCCATTATAAATTTTGCTTTTGGCTCTAGCAATCGCTGCCTGTGAATCACAATGCAAAGAAACAAAAGACAGGCTTTGGCCACAAAGGAATGTCAGTCAATAAATTACGAAATCATTCTACTTCTGAACGTGCCAACTCTAAAGCAAAAAACTCAGACTCCATGGTAGATTTAGCATTACATGTTTGCTTAGATGATTTTCAAGAAATAGCACCTCCAGCGAGAGTAAAAACATAACCACTTGTGGAGTTAATCTCATCATTATCAGACACCCAATTAGCATCACAGTAAGCTTCTAACATAGAATGACTAACAGAAAAATAAAGTCCTAAATGCATGGTGCCTTTTAAATATCTAAGCAATCTAGATAATGCATTCCAATGACATTTATTAGGATTATGTGTGTATCTACTCAATCTACCAACAGTATATGCAATATTCGGGACGAGTACAATTCATCAAATACATCACACTCCCAATAAGCTTAGCATATTTAGTTTGTGAGACACTATCACCTTTATTCTTTCTCAAGTGCACACTAGGATCAAAAGGTGTATTTATAGAATCCAAATCAAAGTGATCAAACTTCTTAAGGATTTTTTCAACATAGAATGACTAAGAAAATACGAAACCATTGTTAAATATAGTCAACTTAAGACCCAAAATCACATCAGCCTCACCTATGTCTTTCATATCAAAATTAAAAACAAGGAAAAACTTGGTTTGTTTAACAATAGTTTCATCATTTCCAAAGATAAGCATGTTATCAACATACAAGCAAATCAAGACTCTAATATTTCCATGAAATCTGCTATAGACACTTCTATCAGATTCATTTACTTTGAAACCATTAGAAACAAGAGTCTTATCAAATTTCTCATGCCCTTGTTTAGGAGTTTGTTTAAGACCATACAAGGATTTAACAAGTTTATAAACTTTATTTTTCATCTTGTCCTTCAACAACAAAGCCCTCGGGTTGATGCATGTATATTTTCTCATCTAACTCACCATTCAAAAAATCAGTTTTCGCATCTATTTGGTGCACAATCAAATTAAATACAGAAGCAATAGCAACAAGCACTCTAATGATAGTGATTCTAGCAACATGAGAATAAGTGTTAATGAAATCGATGCATTCTTTTTGTGTAAAAACCTTTTGCCACTAAACGTGCCTTGAATTTATCAATAGAACCATCAGGCAATAATTTCTTCATGAATATCCATTTACACCCAATAGGTTTACACCTTCTAGGCAAATCTATATTCCCAGGTGTGATTATGCATTATGGACTCAATTTCATTTTTAACTGCATCTTTCCAAAAACTAGCATCAATTGAATTCATTGCCTCTTTATAAGTTTTTGGATCTTCTTCAGTTATGAAAGCAGTTATAAAATCAGGCCCAAAATTAGTTTCCACTCTTGCCCTTTTACTTCTTCTCAATTCTTGAAGTCCTTCAGATTATCATGTTCTTCTGAATTTTGAAATTCTTGAGACAACATTTTTACAGAATTTTTATTCATTGGAAAAAATTCTCAAAAAATTCAGCGTCTTTAGTTTCCACAACATGATCAGACTCCAAAACCAAGAACCTATAGGTAGTACTATGAAATGCATACCTGAAGGAGGCACTATCAACAGTTTAGGCCTAATTTTTATTCCTTTTAAAGTCCAGTATCCCTAACTTAGCTAGACACCCGCACACTTTGAGATACCCAAGGTTAGGAGAATAACCCTTCCAAAGTTCATAGAGTGTCTTAAAAGTTTTCTTGTGAGGTATTCTATTAAGAATATGACAAGCAGATAAAATAGTCTCTCCCCACATGTTAGTAGGTAAGCCAGAACTTGTTAACATTGCATTCATCATGTCTTTAAGAGTCCTATTTTTCCTTTCTGTAACCCTATTAGATTGAGGCGAGTAAGGAGAAGTAGTCTCATGAATTATTCGATTTTGCTCACAAAACACTTTCTTGAGCAAATTAGAATCATATTCACCTCATCTATCATACCTAAGTCTTTTAATTTTTTTTCCCTAACTAATTCTCAACCTCATTTTTGAATTTTATGAACATTTCCTCAGCTTCATCTTTTTGACTTAGGATATATAATTTAGTGTATCTTGAGTAATCATCAATGAAGGTGATATAATTTTTCTTCCCACCTCTACTCATGTTATTCTTACAATACCCAAGATCACTGTGAATTAATTCCAAAAGACTACTAGTCCTCTTAACGAACTTAAAGGGTTTCTTATGATATTTAGGTTCTACACAAATTTCACATTTTGTGAACTTATAATTAGTTAGATTAGGAATCAAATTTGAATTTTTCATTCTCCTTATGGAATCAGCATTCACATGTCCTAATCTAGCATGCCACATATCAGTAGAATCAACAATATAAGCAAAAGTAGCAATCTTATTCATTCCATTGCAAGTTGCATTAAGTACAAAAAGCCCTCACAACAAAAAACTTCTAACCCTTTCCCACAAAGTCCCCATTCCTAGTCAAAACTAACTTATCACCTTCAAAAACAAGTTTAATAAAAGCTTTATTAAGTAAAGAACCATAAATTAAATTTCTTCTCATAGATGGAACATGCAGTACATTGGTCAAAGTAATAGTCATCCTAGAAGTAAGAGTCAAAAGGACCTTTCCCTTGCTTGGGACTGGAGCAGCACGAGCATCTCCAAGGAAGACTTGCTCCCCATCGCTCATTCCTTCAAACTCAAGAAAGTGACATTTGTCAACATCGATACAGTGTCCACAATCCATTCGGTCACATTATGGGCCAAGTTTGCTTCGGAGACAACAGCAGCAATTACCTCAACATCGCCTTCCTCAAGGTTCACTTGATTGGCTGGTTGCTACTCTTGTCTCTTGAAAAACTTGCATTTATTTGCTTTGTGACCTATTACTCTATAGACATAGCAAGGTCCTTTAAACCTTTTATTAATCTTACCAAACTTTTTAAACTTACCTGATGTTGCTTATTGTCTTGAATTTGACTGTTGTTGTTTCAGTCCTTTTGTGTCCACGAGTTTTGCCTTTGAACCTTTGAGATGCTCATTCGGGCTTGCTATCCACCAGATTCACCTTGTTTGTAAACTTATAGGCCAGATCAGTCTTATCTTTTAGATGATGGCTTTCCTCGTTCTGGATGTAAGATATCACCTCATCAAGCGTCATGGCAGTTTTGACATGTTTTAGTATATTCCTGTACTATTTCCAAAACAGTGGCAATTTCTCAATCAGAGCAGCAGCCTGGAAAGCATCAATAATTTTCATGCCTTCCTGAATAATGTCCAGAATAATATTCTGGTATGAATTTGGTCAGTGACAGGTTTGTCGTCAACCATCTTGACATCCAGGAACTTGGCGACCACGTACATTTTCTTTCCAGCATCTTCAGAGTTGTATTTCTTGTCCAGGGCCACCCGTATTTCCTTGGCAGACTTATATGGGCGGTATAGGTCAAATAGGGCATCAGTCAGGAAATTGAGTTTGTAAAGACCTCTATAGTTCGGTTGTCATCAGCATAAATCCTAGTGGATTCAGAAGGGGTAGCATATTTGAATAGGACGTAATCCACTTTGAGGGTTTGTAGGTAAAATAAAACCTTCTCGGACCAGCGTGTGTAGTTCTTACCATCAAAAAATTACAATTTTGACATGTCAAGAACACCAGTGTTGGCCATTACAGCAACACAGAAAAATCACTTTCAAGATTGTTAGAAAATCTGGACAGAAAAATAGAATAGTATTGTGCCTGGCGTGTGATCACTGTCTTTGAAAGTGATTTTTTCCCCTACAGGATCATAATCCACTGATGCAGATAGGAACACCGGGGGGTCACTCTCCAAGATTCAATGGTAGCCTTGGTCACATGCACTCGCAAGCAAGGTTTCAACCTTAATGCTGGATTACTTAGTATCGAAGAAAAACAAAAGAAAAGAGATTTTTGGCTGTCTATAAGAAGACCTCAAGACCTTTATTTATAGTGATAGATTCAGCCACAAATTTGAAAGTTACAGCACTGCCTTGAGAAAAAATGTAGGTGAGTTGGGAGAAAAGAAAGGAAATCCGTCTACCTTGAGAGAAAAGGCAGGAACAAGCAAACGGAATAGGTAACCAGAAACGTAGAAAAAAAAACATGACAGAAGTAAAATTCTAATGGTTCACACACACGCACCACACCACACCACACCGTGCCGGGCGGGCACGCGCATGTGTGATTGAGGAAAATCCCCAAACCATTAACCATGCATAGTCTAGGCTCACAACTAGTGTTGCACATTGGCAAAAACCCAAACACATATAACATGAAAACATTCAACACAAAGTTCCAATGTGGGACTAAAGATCTCACAAAGGAGGAAACACAATTGGAGGGAATTTCAAATTTATTGAAAATGTATTTTGAAGGCAAATTTTCAACACAATTCTCATCGGTCCTTTTTTTGAAAACTGGAGAAAGCTTCTTGCATTCTGGCTAGCCATTGCTTGCTGCGGTGAATTGCCTTGCAATGCTACTGCACGCCGCTGCCACTGCTTTGTTGTTATTGCCGTCAAATTTCGATGCTGCTGGTACAAAAATTTTGCTGCTGAAATTTGTTTCTGTTGCTATTTTGCTACTGCTGCTGTTGTTTTGTTGCTGCCTATTTGTCCCTTGCGTTGCGGCTGCCCATAACTATTGCTGAATTTTATTCCCACTGCTGGTCATTGCTCCAGCTGCTTCCCATCATTATCTCTTCAAAATAAATTCATCGTGGTAACTTCTTTCACTTTAACTTTTGATAATAATTTTGCCTAGCTGAATTACCAAAAGTAATAGCTTTTTTTTTTTTTTTTTTGTAGTCCTTACTGTGTTTGAATTTTCAACCATAATTTTGCATTAATTTACTTCATTCTTTTTTGGTTGCACCTTATGCATCATACCCCACGAAACAACTGCACCTCCTATGAACAAACCTCAACTTCTATTGCCAAACATTGCTCCTACGATTGCTAAAAGATTCTTTTCCTCTATTATAGCTGCTGAGTTTCGTGCCTGTTAGCCGCATCTGTATGGTATAGCCGTTTATTGTTGCCTCTGTTATCGTTGCTGCTAATTGTTGTTATCCCTTTGAATCAAATAATTACCAGTTTCTTATCCTTTGCTAATATTGCATGATTTATTGAGCTCGCCAGCTATGATGTAAACACTAAAATCATATTTTTGTTTTTAAATGGCTTAACAATCTGATTAGCAATTAATCCATGATATCATATTGAATAAAATTTATGACTTATGAATTTATTACCATCATATAGTTAATAACACAAACTTCAACAGCTTATTAAATACTTTAATACAACAAATCCATGTCGTATCTTATTCAAATGTTTCAAGGTAAGCTCCATAAATATTTTCGAACCATAATAATTTTATACTCCTCGTTGGGATTTTATTTATCAGGTAGCCACATCTTCCGAACAACCATGGAAATCAAGGATTATGAGACGCCAATACCAAACATCTCCTTTTACGAAGAAAGGGAAGGATCCTGGTCCAAGAACTTGGATCATTGTATATCTACAAGCCAGCCATCGATCCCTTAGCACAACCCTACATTCCTCTTGATAAGTCCCTGCATCTTGAAGATTGGACAATCAGGTCGACCACAGAGACAATCGCTACATCATCATTTTCTACCGTGACAAGGAGTGAAGAAGTGCTCATATTAAATTCCTCTCTTCATCACAAGGAGCCAAGCATTGCAAAGTTCTCTCTTCCCTTTTTGAGGTCCAATCTCGGCAAAATCACATGGAATGGTCCTTTCTCGTACTTCGGTGAAGCAAGACATACTTTCAACTACTGGGAATGGTCGGAAGATGTGCTCGTGCAACACAAGGAGACACTCTTGAGGGCCCATGTCTATGATCTTGTTTACGTGTCACGCTACTCATATGATCGTTGCAACAATGTCTTGCGTGCCTTCTGCAAATATTGGTGCCCCTCGACGAACAACCTTCATACTTTGGCAGGTAAGCTATCAATTTCCCTTTGGGATCTTTATAGACTCGGAGATCACTCAATGAACTTAGATCTTCTTATCTACGGCTCATTTTCTGATGAGGTCGTGCCAACAGCCAAAGAACTTCTCAACATTGATGTGGATGAAAAATCTTTACTTCCAGCAAGTTGCAGACACTTATTTGCGGGATACTACAGGCTTACAAAAAATTATCGTGAAGGAGTTCATATTAAGGACTGGGTGCAATTTTGGTTATGAGGACAAGCTAGATACCGAACTCCACCTCCAAGGGGTCAAAGATGAAGCACCAACATAAAATCCAAGAAGACATTCAACCCATCTGGAAGTGTGGACAATTCTTATTTACTAAAGATCAACGACAAACACATCTCCTTCAATATGTTGAGCATCAAAGACTCTCTAAGGGGGAAAGTGTACGTGGGAGCCTTTCTAGCATGCTAGATTTGTAAATTCCTCTTGCCAAGTAAGGAGATGGATCACATACGCCCAAGTGTCTTCAAGGTGGCAAGCTTGATGGCAACAGGAATCAAATTCTCATTTGCAATCCTGGTACACTCGCTAGCATCTACGATGGCTTAAGAAAAGTCGTTCAAGCTCCAAATTTATGAGAGTGCCCAACCATCTTCCCATTTCACTATGTTATACATGGATCGGTCAATACTTTGACACTTACCACATAAATGATCGAACTAGTTGTTCTGCCCAAATGACTAAATTCAGTGGAGAAAAGATGGCGCAATTCTACAGAACTATAGATGCAGAAGACATCATTAAGAATGTGAGCCCATCAACTTTCCCTAGACTATGCTTAGCCCAAGAAGAGGAAAAAGTCCTCATAGATAATGGAATACTTCATCAATCAAAGGTCATGTTTCTTGACCCTTCGATGGGACAACATTTTCATCATCCAGCGGTATAACCCATGCAGATTCGGCAGGAAATTTGGCTTTTGCCAAGATATTCCAAACAAGTTGAATGAGATAACTCACACTCACACCTTGGGAGAAATTGTTCAGTTGTGGGAATCCTCAATTCGTACATCAACTCATTCTATCTAAGCCTAACCATACCCCCACAAAGAAGACATCCATTAGTTACAAAGGAGTATGATACTTAGTGGTCGATACGATCGAAGAGCGTTCCCAGCACAATCATCAAACTTAGCGTCAAGAGAGAGAAAGAGGATGAAACTCAAGATACAAGAGCGAGAACAACCTCATCGAAGAAATCTAAGCACAATGCCTCTCCAAAGGGTTTAAAGTATGGAAAAGATGATTATAATGCAATTAAGAGAAAATAAGCCAGGACATATCCTAAGAAGACTACAGAGACAAGGATGGACAATGCTTCCCAAAAGCTCATAGCGGTAAACGAGCCTCCATCAACGAGGCAAAAAGGCCAAAATCATGCGTCAACTAGCTTGAGAGGAAAACAAATAACGGAGATGGGATGACCAACTTCAGTGAAACAAACAAATGCTGAGGCTCCAAAGGTTATCGAAACACCTTTATTGAAAGGCATCAAGGACATGAAGGTAAATATCAATATTTTTCCTCCAATAAGAATCATAAGATCCTCTCGAACTCAACTTCTAGAGAAGCATCGAAAAATAATAGGATCGAGGTATCAGACGATAGAGAATTTGTTGAAGCAGAAGATAGACATTCTGGCAAAAGCAGCAACAAAGATCGTCACTGGAATCGACCGAAAAAGAAGTCAAAACTTTCTAGTTTGGAAAATATTTCTATTAATTCATCATTTTTCAAAACCACACATGCCTCAAAGATGTCACCAAGAGAACTAACTGAATACATAACTATACTTCAAGCATATATATATCTTTCTTTCCTTCATGTGTCTTGATATTCCTCTAACTCTTTTTTTATCTTTTTAGCTCACCACCCTTGAAGCACCCGCAGAAGAAGTTGAAGACCATTTGATTGATAATCAAGACATTATCATCAGTGAGGCGAACACACATGAAGAATTACATGAGCATGTTGCTGGCAATCCCATTATCCTTGGATCAACAATTAACAAGCCAGTAGAAGATCCTTCACCTATCCCATAAAAAATTCCATTGAGCCATCATAGAAGTCTCCACAAGCAAGTTAGAAGACCAATCTCTGAATATCATGGCCGCAAGGTGATAAAACCATGCCAACGAAAATATATACAAAACTTGTAAGAAGAACCTTGCAATGATATCTCAAACACTTCCGTAGACCAAATCTATTCTTTTAAGAAATGTATCAATGAGGTGATTGAAGAAATAACAAGGATAGACTCTTCAATTGCCCTTCCTCTAAGAGACTCTCTAGCAGGCTTGCTCACAAAGGCCGAGATGTATGACTCTTAAAGAGCTTTAGCATCGGAAAAGATTTAAAGAGAAGCATATGCAAAAATTCTCTCCAAGGCAAATGCACACCTTTTGGAAGTCAAAGCAATGGGGGAAAAAGTAACCAACCGTCTACAAAGTCTTCAAGGAAAATGGGAATCTATGGAGGATAGAAAGATCATTCTTCAAAAAGATCTTGATGATTTGGAGAAACAAAACATGGAAGTTAGCTCTACCCATTGATCGAGAATATAAAAATCTCAAGCAAATTCAAGTTGAAGTATCAAGAGAACATGATCAAATCTCTTCCATTGAAAGCACTACCTTCCTCACAAATGAAGATGCTAGGGAGCTTAAGGAGATGAAAAACATCCTTGAAGCAAGCAAGATAGCCATGGTGAACCTCAAGTTTGACATTTGAATTATATCAAGCCCTTTTTTTTTATTTAGGAACTTTATTTCATTTCCTTAAATTTCATTTGTTTGTATTGGAAACTTTTCTTTCAATAATGAAGACACTAATTACTTCCCCTTATCTTGTGATTTTTTTTTTATCAAAACAATTAATGTAACTAATATTTACGAATTTAATTTGAAATATTGTTTCCATCACTTTTTTTTTAAGCAAAATGAGTTGGTTTTGACGGAGTGTACATGAACGTAGAAGTTACCCTCTAAGCTGCCTACGTATCCCAAAAGGGAATCAAGTCACACGTAGTTCTTTTTTTTCTTGTGGAAAAAGTTAATGCCATATGGGGGGGTTTTCCATTCATAGTTTAACATCTTGTGGGCTAGGAGTATCCATTTGATTACCATCTTAGACTTGGTAGAGTGTTTCAATAGTTTAACCACATACATACTCCACTATTGATGGTTGCTGTCCACAGTTTTAGCTCATGCGGGCTTGGAGCAACATGCAGTTTAGGCTCGTGCGTCAAAGAGCATCTAGATCATGAGTAGTATCTCTTCAAATATATGGCATTGATGGGGGCAACCCTTAATACATCTTCAGCGATCAACTTGTACGAGCCATTTGTATAGACTTCTTGGACAATATAAGGGCCATCCCATTTTGAGACAAACTTTCTTTGACCTCCATGTGTAAGGATGATCGGTCTTCGAATAGCAAGGACCATATCACCAACTTGGAAAGAGCGCGGTCGAACTTGTTTTTGAATGCTTTGGAAAGGTGAGCTTGGTAACACTCAAGTCATTGCTGAGCTTCCAACCTTTTCTCATCAAGTGCTTCCAACTCTTCAAGACTGACAAAAATGGGCATTGTCTTCTTCATTAAGTCTTTCTTGCACAGCAATCCTTAAAGAAGGTATTTGACATTCGAGTGGACGAACTGCTTCGACACTGTAGACAAGCGCGTATGGAGTCGCTTGAGTAGGAGTCCGAAAAGTTGTCCTATACGCCCAAAGAGCTTCACCAATCCTTTGATGCCAATCTCTTTTTGACTTGTCAACAACTTTTTTTAGCAAATTGAATAGGGTTTTGTTAAAAACCTCGGCAAGTCCATTCGCAGCAGCATAGTACATAGAAGAATTATGTTGCTTAAAGCCGAACTTCTCTCAAAGTTTGTTCATTGCAGCATTGAATAAAGGTTTTCCATTATCAGTGATGCTATATCACGGGACCTCGTATCGGTAGATAATGTTCACACAAATGAAATTGATCACATTTTCTTTCTTTACTTTTCTTAGTGAAATTGCTTCAGCCTACTTCGAGAAATAATCAGTTGCAACCAGGATAAAGATATGTCCACCAGAAGTACTTGGGCATTGGACCTACTATGTCTAATCCCCAAGCATCAAATGGCCAAGAAGAAGCAGTAGGATGTAACGATTTTGGTGGTTGATGGATAAAATTAGCATGAAACTGACAAGGTTGACATCTTCTTGTATAGTCCATTCAATCCCTTACCATAGTCGGCCAGTAGTATCCCATCCTTATAATGCGGAAGTGCAACTTAGGGCCGAATTGATGAGCACCACATATTCCTGAGTGAGTCTCTTCCATTGCTTGCATAGCCTTATCCTTACCGAGACATCGCAGGAATACTCCATCAAATGATCGTCGATAAAGAGTTTTCTTATAGTAGATGAAGCGAGGTACACGACGACGAATTTTAGTTCGCGTCATCAGGTAACTTTTCATAACTGAGATAATCAATTATTGGTTGATGCCAATCTTCCTTCTCCACTTCACAGATAGAGACCACGTGAGTATTTTCCTCTTTCACATTATCTCCTTCTTCAAAATAAGGAGGCACGAAGAGTGACACCCAACTGTGACATATAGGGATTTGAGCTTGTTGATTAAATGAGGATGAGCATAGAAGCTAATTTTGATAAGGATTCAGCTTGTCAATTGTCCCTTCTTAGAACATGCTCGATAGTCACATCACCTAGCCAGCCCATTAGTTGCCTATCATAATTATAATATGGCAACAGCTCAGGTTTCTTGACTTCATATTTACCAAGGAGTTGATTGACTTCCAAGTTGGAATCTCCAAAAACTCTAAGTTGTAGTTGCTTCATATCAACCGCCATTTTGAGACCAAGAATAAGTGCTTGATACTCGACGACATTATTTGAACATTGGTGCGTTAAAGTGAATGAATATGGCAACACATCTCCTTTGGAAGTAATGAATACTACTCCAGCTCCAGCCTTTCCTCAATATGCGGCACTATCAAAGTATATTGTCCAAGGCGGAAGAACTTCAACCATGAGAACATCTTCAACTGGAAGTTTATCAATCGATTTCCACTCAGAAGGTATGGGAAGCAGGTGATCGACCAAGAAGTCAGCCAACACTTGTCCTTTGACAGCCTTCGTGGGAATGTAAACAATTTCAAATGTCAAATTTGAGGTACCACCTTGCGAGACGATCTGTCAACACAGGCTTAGTCATAACATACTTGATCGGATTCGCCTTGGATATCAGACGGATAGTATGAGCATGAAAGTAGTGTTTTAACTTTTGTATGGAAAATATGAGAGCCAAGCACAACTTCTCAATTGGCGAATAATTTAACTCATTTGGTGTCATCATTCGGCTTAAATAATATAGTGCATTTTCTTTGCCTTCATCATTTTCTTGGGCAAGTAGTGCTCCTACAGACCGTTCCTATTCAGCAATATAAAGAATTAAAGGCTTACCAGGGATAGGTGTAGTTAACAAGAGTGGCTTTGTGAGGTATGTTTTTATTGCCATATTTTTGAAAGCATTACTACATACTTCAACCCACTCAAAAGGTACACCCTTCTTCATCAAGTGGCTAAAGGGTTGACATCTCTCCTTTAGCGGACGCCAAATTGGAAATAAATCTTCGAAGATAAGCCAATCTTCCTTAAAAACTTTTCAACTCGTGAATGTTGTGTGGCTCGGGCATCCTCAAGATAGCATCAATTTTGGATTGATCAATTTCGATCCCTCGGCTATGTACAATGAAACCAAGAAACCTTCCAGAGGTAACTCCAAAAGTGCACTTCAAAGGATTCATCTTGAGTTGGCATCTTCGAAGTCTTTCGACCACAGTCCTAAGATCTTGAATATGGTCAATTTGCTTCTTCGATTTGACAACGAGATCGTCAACATACCACTCTACATTCTTGTGAAGCATTTCATCGGAAATCTTTTGCATGGCCCTTTGATATGTGGCTCCCACATTCTTTAAGCTAAAAGGCATGACTTTGTAGCAATAAATGCCTTTGAGAGTTTGGAAGCAGTGAGTTCTTCATTCCTCGATGCCATTCGGATCTGCTTGTATCCCGAGGATCCATCCATAAAGGATAAGGCTTCATAGCCCGTCTTGTGGCATCGACCATTAATTCAGTGATAAGAAGAGGAAAGTCATCTTTCAGACAAGCTTCATTGAGATCTCGCAAGTCAACGCACACACGAATTTGTCCATTTTTCTTTCTCACGGGGACTATACTTGAAATTCATGTTGGGTATTTTACTTCTCAGATGAAACATGCTTCTATGATGCTTGTTTACCTCCTTCTCAATTAAAGGAATCAAATCAGGCCAAAAACATCTTTGAGCTTGTTTAACAGGTCTCACATCTCGTTTAATAGCCAAGTAGTGAACAACAATTCTTAGATCCAAGCCAGGCATCTCTTTGTAATTCCAAGCAAAGACATCATTAAATTCGAGCAACCGTTCTACATATGCTTGTTTCGCTTCAGGAGTAAACCAAGTACCTATGTAGATTGGGCGAGGATCATCATTTGTGCCAAGGTTGATTTCCCTCAACTCATCAACGGTTGCCTTCACGCCTTTCTCCAATCTAGGAGGAGCATCTTCAGCATCTTAACAATTTTTTCAAAAGGCTTTTCATTTCGAACAGTGATATGATTGCAAGAGGCAATGCGTTCCTTGTCTTCCTCCTTGATGCTTATCTCAGTGATGGTTTCCTTTCTCACGTTTAACGAATTGCTGTAATGTATGAAAATGTTAGTGACTTGTCTTCTTGAACTTCCATCGTTGTAGAAAGTATTGTTTCCTTTCGTATTTAAAATATACTCTTGTGGCTCTAGAAAACTCAACTTTTCATGAATAGGTCGCTTCATCAAAACTCTTCCTCGTGGACCAAGCGTATTAAACACTGAAACACGTGGTGTAACTTTTCCCAATCTATCAAAGACTGATCGCCTTGAACTTTTCAACACAGTTTCTTCCTTCGTAGCGATATGATGCGTGTTAGCCCTTTTTATTGCTATGCGTAAACGGAAAGGTGGTCTATATCCAAGTCCTATTGATGGATTGTTGACAGCATATCCTTTGTCTTTCAACATCTTTTGGGTAGAAGTCGTGCCATGTACCCTTTATCCAGTTGCCTCTGTAGGAAGCTTGCCCAAAGTTCATTCTTCTTTGGGATCGTAACTAGCTTTTACAAGCAACTTGTATGCATTTGGATCAAATCCCTCTCCGGTTCGTGTTATAGGTAATGAATTGTGCTCTATTTCGGACCCACTTTTGGCCGAACAAAGCATTCAAAAAGAGTTTTGCTATGCTTGACTGCCTCAATATTGGTGAGTGGTACGGTGAACTCCTTCAATTCATCACATCCAACAAAAAGAGATTGACGTTATGTTCTCTTTGACTTTGGGACATAGCGTAAGACATGTGTTTTAGATTTTCGACCATCTTCCTTTGTCAACTCCTTCTTTGTGTTACCTTGCAGGTAGAATTTAGCATCAGCAAAGTAACTTTTGGCTTTAGTGAAAGGCTTATCATCAGCAACTACTTTCTTTATGATGCCGTTATGGCAATACTTGAAACATTGATGGAGAGTTGACGGTATAACACCATTCTCGTGCTCCTGAATTCATGGTCTCCCAAGAAACATATTATAAGATGTTTTTGCATCGATAGCATGGAAAAGTGCACTTGAGGGTAAATCACCAATTAATAAATCTAGTCTTATAAGACCAATGGTCTTTGCCCCCTATTGAGTGAATCCTTGGATCATGAGACTACTTTGTGATAGTTTATCACTTGAGATTCCAAGCTCATTCATTGCACGTAAAAGCATTATATTCACAGCAGATCCTCCATCGTGAAGTATCTAATTTACTTTTTGCTCACGTGCATAGCCATTTACAAACAAGGGTCGATTGTGAGCTTTCGTCCCAAGTAATAAATCTTCGTCATAAGAAATGATCGTTGTTGCGCATTCCTCGGGAACTTTATCAGCAAAATTGAGTTTCTTCTCAAATTCTTCATCAACTTCATCATCATTGATGTTCACAACATGGCAAGATGTAAGGACATCGTCATCTTTCAAGTATCTTTTTGGCATGAATTCTTTCAAAGTAATAGGTTGACGAGACATTCTGAAACATAGCACTACTCGGAGGGATGGACGATGAAATTGTTCTTCTTCTGGACTTTCTTTTTGCAACCCGTATTTTCACCATCCAAAATTTTGGTACCAGATTTGTCTTTTGTGCTTTAACTTTTCGACTCCTTTTCCAAGGGACAAGTGTCCATCCTTCGTCCGACTGATCACTTGCAACATCATTATCCTTCAATAGTTCTTCAATTTGCCTTTTGAAAGGCATTTCATTTTGCAGGAAGGAGTTGTTATATAATGGAATGGGAATGAAATCTCAAAATTTGATCTTGGGCCATATTATTTCTATCTTCTATAAAGGACAAGATGCTCCACCACTCTTCAACAAACTGTGAGAGTCAGGAATTATGGTGGTCTGGTTTGCAGTTGACTTATCTTCCTCAAGCAAAATCTTACCTTGGCAAGCTAACTCTATCACCTTATCTTTAAAGACAAAACACCTTTCAAGGGGATGACCAACCAAGCGATGGTAGCAACATCAAAATAATTTGGATCATTAACTCGCCTAGCTTCCTCCGGCCGTTTCATCTTGGGGAGCTCCATGAGTTTGTCTTTGAGCATATCATCGAACCTTCCTCGAAGATCGGAGTCCAGGAAAGGGTATTCTTTCTCTTACATCTCCCTTATTGTAGGTTTCTTTCTTGGCCTACCTTGCACAGACTCTACCTTCTCGGACACTTTTCGACTGACTTTTGTCGCGATCTTAACAGGTGCAGTATTGGTTGTTAGAGCTTCTATGTTTTTGAACTTCGAAGAAGGCTTGCCCCCTTTCTTAAACTATTGTTTTTCTTTATTATTGCGAGGTTCAGGCACAGGCGACTCTTGATTTTCAAGGCCAATTTCAAGATTATGAGCTTTTGTTGTCAATTTCTCAAAAGTCAGAGGTTGAATACCTTGTAAGATATAACGAAGTCCCTACTTCATGCCTTGAATGCACATCTCAATGGCGAACATCTTGAAGAGTCGGTCTCTACAACTAAGGCTTGAATTCCGATCTCCATCGATCAATATAATCACCAACAGGTTCCTCTTTCCGTTGATGAGCGTTAGAAAGTTCAGTCCTATTAGTGCTGTAGAACCGATTGAGAAATTCTCGCTCTGATTGCTCCCAACTATCAATCGAAACGTCTTCAAGATCAGTGTACCAATCGAAGGCGTTACTTTTTAGTGAGCGGACAAATTACTTGACCAGCAAATCACCAGAAGTTTCGGCATTGTTAACTGACTTGACAAAGTGTGCCACATGTTGTTTCAGATTCCCTTTGCCATCAAACTGCCTAAACTTCGGTGGTTGATATCCATAAGGCATTATCAAGCTATCGATTCTTGCAGAATAAGGCTTAGCGTATATAAGGTTCGATTTCGAACCACCTTCATATTTCACCTTGATCATGCCTTCAACGAACTCCTTCAATTGATCGGCAAGAATTATTCCATCAGAAGTCACGTGCAGTTCTTTCGCTTTTCCTTGTTGTTTAAATGAAGTTTCACCTTCTTGATGTTATGTCCGCCATGTGCCTTTGAATCAATTTGGCTTCCTTTTGTGGCATTGTCTTTTTTATTGACGAGTTGAGCGATGATGGCATCTTGATCTTGTATACGCATCATCATCCTTTCCATCATTCTAGTTAGGCTTGCCATTTGATCCTCTAGAGTTAAGGTTTGCATCACCATAGCGGGCATAACAGAAAATGCTATAGAAGTTGCAGAATCTTCTCGAATAGGAGATCTCGTATGCGGAGTTCCTTGAGAAGATGTAGAATCACTACTTGATATGTCATCATCATGATTAGAAGCTTTGGAATCTGAACCTGCTTCGAGCATTGTGAGGGTTTTCTCGATTGAAACTCCAACAACTTTGAGCCCCAACACAGGAGAAATGATTTTGGGTGGTGTCAAGCCAAACATGGGAATTGATGCAGACAGCACCTCCAGATTACTTTGAGAGAGGCTCTCATCATTCCCCTTGTGGTTGGGCAGACAATTCGTGGATTCATGGAATCATGTGCAGAACCCACAATAGTTTTTGAATAATGGAGTTGGAACGAGCAGACATGGATTTGTTGTTCTTCAGAGCCACTGATGTAGATTTGCAGTTGAATATATATGAAGCAAAGAGATGAAAGGTAGAGATTGTCCAACTGAGCGTGCCAAAATTGGGTGCAACGAAATATTTCAAGTCTGTAAAAAAACTTAAACAAACAAGAAATATAGCGATAAAAATATAAATATATGAATATGAAATAAAGGGTTACAATCTCTAGGATATTCTCAATATGTGGAGAAAATTCCTTCGATTCTTTACTTCAGACACGATTCGAGAGCTTCACAGCTTATTCCCGAATCGAGTATTGAATTCTTCAAATCTTGATATGAAAAACTTGAAGAACACTTGATGAAAGTGTTCAAATCTTGATATATGGAAGACTTGAAGGGAGAATTTAAAGATTCAGAACTTTTACAGCTTTTAGACTTCAGAAATATGTATGTGTATGTGTGTATGTGTATATGTGTGTATAAGTCTCTCTTGAACTTCTGAAGGTGACCCCTATTTATACATGTATGGGAGAGGAATAAGTTAGAAGACTTGTAGTACATGTGTAACTCCTTACTTGCATACCAAGAAACAAATTCTTATCTCTTTACCACATAAGAGATATCAATATATAAGGACTGTACTACTTTGATATTATCTCCTTATTTTAATTTAATAAAAAGATAAATACTAATGTATATATGTCCTTATTGACCAAGTCTTGCAGTCATGTGACGTGTCACAATTTAATTGGAAGAGTGATACAAATACATTTGATTGGTCGAACTACCTTATCTTGACATGTGGAGTAATAAAATTGGTTTTAAATTAACCAATGTTCCAAAATATACATGTCATATGGAACTATTTAATTGGACTATAAATATGCCAATTAAATTAAATTATAGACAAATGATAATTTTAAATGAAATAAAATTTCATTGTCTACAATTATGTATTTGGTTAGTTTTGGATAATCGACAAAATCTGATTTTGATAGTAATATTATTTGACACTTTTTTTGAAATTGTAGAAAAAGAATAACAATAGTTATTATTCAAATACCCCTTCACTAAACTTACGTTTTCCCAGCTTTGACTTATTGGCCCTGGGTTTGAGACACTAAAGGGGTAAAGGGGATGGTTTTTTTTTCCCATAAAAAACCATTCATTAAACTTACTTATTCCAAATTTCAAATTTTTACACATAAAATAATTTTAAATCATGTAATGTCATATTTAAAAAAATAGAGTATTGCAATTGCCGTGACACTACTAGATTTTTTCTTTCAACTGATAGCCTTGTATTACATTTGAAAATGTATGTGTTACAAAAAAAAAAAAAAAAAAAGTCAAACATGTAAATAAAATAAAATAAGGTAGGATAATTTGTAAAATAAAAAAATAAATGTGCACATGTAATAAAATTCGTATTGTCTCCTAAAGTTAAGTATAATAGATATATATATATATATATATATATATATGCATACATATATATGTGTATTTATATATATATTTACGCTTGCGCGTACACACATATATGTACGTACATATGTATATATATACATACACATACACACACACATCTATAGATATCTCTCTGTGTGTATCTATATTTATTTTTTTATACACACACAGAGGTATATATATATATATCTGTATATGTATATGTATACACACACGTTCACAGACACATATATGTGTGTATATATATACATATATATATATATACACACATATATATGCATATATACTTATAGACACACATGTTTGTGCACATATATACATACATACATATATATATATATACACACACACATATGTTTGTATACATAAATCATAGATACATTTATGTGCGTACATATATACATATATATGTATGTATGTATGTATATACACATATTTTTATATGTATATATGTAAATGTAAATATATATATGTGTATGTATATATATATATATATATATGTATACACGTACTTGTATATATACATATATCATATGTATACTATACACACACGCATATATGTACACACACAAACACATATATGTGTTTGTATACATATGTATTGTGTATAAGTATACATATACATACACGTATAAACATATATACATATATATATATATACGTGCATATATTTATGTATATGTATATATGTATGTATATATACACGTATAAACATATATACATATATATATATATATACATACGTGCATATATTTATGTATATGTATATATGTATGTATATATACACATGGTATATGTATATATATACATGTACGTGTAAACATATATACATATATATATGTATATATATGTATACTTGTATAGTATATATGTATACATGTACACTTGTATAAATATATACATATATGTATATAAATATATATATATATGTACATGCATATGTATATATTTATATGTATATGTACATGTATACATATACATATATGTATATGTTTGTGTATATGCATGTTTGTATATATATATATATATATATATGCATGTTTAGTATATATATATATATACATGAAGGTATACATATATATTTGTATGTATCTATGTATGGGCGTATATACACATACACACATATACATGTGGTATTAAAGCCATGAAAGCTTAATTGCTCCTGAACTCGGAGCGTTCATTAATTTATAATAAATACGTTAAGAAACATTGATATTTTCAGTACCAGATTTCATATCATAACTTTTTATCTGAATATTTAAAGTTAAAATATCATATAAATTTCTGTCGATCAAATTGGTAGGAAATTAGGATAACTATTAAAATAAATTGGACCATTGCATAATGAAGATTCAATTAAACCTAACAGATCATTAGAAAATTTATTATGTCTAGCATCTCTAAGGATATTAATTTAAATATCTTCTAAGACATTAGGATCTTGGGAATCATTATATCATTCTTCATATAATTGGAAAATTGGATTGGATATGTCAATCTTCTCTTTTCCTTTTGAGGATGATTTGTTTCTTCTCTGAAGATTTTGCTGAAATTTATGATATTGTAATCCTTTCAACACATATTAGACTAATGCTGTCCAACTAGAAAGCTTACATAAACATGTCTAGATTTTTTAGGATTTCTTGTAGTAGGAAAATATATTGACATAAAAAGTAGAACAACTCCAACATGAGGGAAATTTTTATTTTGGTCAGGAGCAACTACTGAACATGTCCAATAGTTGCTCTTCAACCAATAAGAGCTAGCCATTTGGAATGCAGGGCCTATTTTTTTGAATAAGGTGACCTTCTTATTTTTCAAAAATAAGAGCCCTCCACTCTAAATGGAAGGTTCCCATTAGTTGAGGAGCAACTACTGGACATGCCCAATAGTTGCTCCTGACTTAGATAAAATTTCTCCCAAGGTGAGTGAGATTTTCTTATTTCATTTTTTACTAGTAAGTCATCTATTTCTTTTTTACAAAATTCAACCATTTCCTTATTCACTTGGGATGGCCTAACTTTTGTAAGAATTTGCCTTTCATTAAAATCTATTTTTTATAGGGAAGATAAACTATGTGTTTTTCCGATTGCAAAAGGTTATGGGTAAATCATTGCAAACTTTTAATAAAATTTGTTCATGCATATGATGAATTTTTTGTTGAATATGAAAATCTTTTAGTTGTTTTTCTATTCTATAGGTATAAATTTCTTTTTATAAAAAAAAAATACTCCCATTAGTTTTTAATCTAACAGTTTCTTGAATAGAACTAACAGAATAAGTATTTAAATTATGTGATTGCAATTGGGTAACAAATTCAAAAGTCATACCTTTTTCTTTATTATATATTATTTTTCCATTGCAATAATAAGGATGCATTTGAACTATAAATGGGGTTCCTAGAATGATATGTTCACCTATGTTTGTTGCTAAAACAAAAGGTAGACATATGTAATTTTCTTCTATTGAAAATATGTAGACATTTGAAAGCTTGTATTTAACATAAATTTGTGATCCTCTTGCTGCATGTAAGACAGTATTTTTATTTTATAAATGCAATTCACTTATGGAAACAAACCTTTACGCGTTGTTCAAATATCCGCTACAAAATCAATCATAGCAATTGAAGAAATACTTATGTTTTGTTAATTATTAAGGTTACTTGTATAAAATATTTTTGTGCAAAATTAATAGAAGGAACTTGTAAAAATTGGTTATCTAAAATAGCTAACTTTTCTTTTTGTTTAGATGATTCATGTTCTTCCTGAGATCCTTTGTGAAAATTTTTTCTAGAGAATAAATATTTCCTATCAAAGTCAATCTTTGCTTCAAATGTATTTCTTCTTCAAGTTGATTTATTTCCTTTTTTAAAATAGGTATAGTAACTGGTATATTAAAAGCACTTCATTTATATTTTCTAAAACATCTTTTAAAGTAAATTTTTGTTGTAATAATTTAATTTATCCTTAATGAGAAAGGGTAAAGAAAAGTTCTTTTCCTATTTTTGAACATAAATAATTTTCTCATTTTCTAAATTTTTTTATATTGAATTAAATATTATTTTCTTTATGTTGATCATCTTGAAGTTCATTTATAAGATCAAAGAAAAGGTTTATGACATCAGTCAAGGTAAAAAATTTGAAAATTATTTGCTTCTGAAATAGAGGAAAAATAATCATTTTGAGAGTAAGAACAATCATTACAAATCTCATCTTCTAAAGAAGAAGTATATTTTTCTAAATCTTTAGACTCATTTGAATAATCAGTATCAAGTATAGAAATAACTAAATCTTCTTTTTCTTTATCATCTATGGATAATTTATTAATATTTTTTGTAATAAATTTGTGATATTTTAGACTTACACTTATTAGCATAATGACCTTATTTTCTACACTTTCTACAAGTTATATTTTCTTTTATCCACCTTTTTACTTTTTTTCAATTTTTTATTATCCTTCTTATGTTTTCTGAAAAATGTTTTGTTTTTTTTTTAGAAAAATAGTTTTCTTTATTCTTTTTCCGAAATTTATTTTTTTTTCTTTTTGCTTTGTGTAAAGAAATATTAGGTTCATGAACAGCAAATAAATGTGTACAAAAATCTCCTAATTTATATCTTTATTTATATTTTTAAATTTGTGATTTTAATTTAATATCATTGCAAAGTTTTAAATCTTCATCAATACAAACAAATATAATATCTCTATAAGTAATAGCATCATAAGGAACATTTTGACCATCATGATATGATTTAAGAAAATAGCATCATAAGGAACATTTTGACCATCATGTGATATGATTTAAGATTAAATATAATCCTTTGAGCAAAAAGGTTTGGAAGACTAGAAATAAATTTTCTTTTTGAAAACTAGAATTATAATCAGATCTTTGCATAACTCTAGTAAGAAAAGTATATTTATACCATTTAAAATGAGATAAAGTAGGATACTTTAAATTCATCAGGAGTTCTTTATGAACATTTGAAATTATTTTTGTATCTCCTAAAAATGCTTAATAATATTAGTTACGAGGGAAAATGCAGAATCAAAATAGCAGTATGGACAGAAGAAGTTCCTTCTTGTTTCATAATAATTTTAGTAGAATTTAAAATGACAAATATTTTGTTCTTCTGTAGGATAATGTTCCCACCAATCATTTAAAGGACCAGTAAAATCATAAACAACAACATTGACAATATCTTGTTCAAAAGATCATTTATTTTTCAAAATCTAAATATACATCATTATCTTTTTTAAAGTAGTCATTATTTAATAAGGTGCCTGATTATCAATATTCCACTCATATATTGCCTGAGCACTGAGACTCTCAAGAAAAGAAATTGATTCTAAGTTTAAATCTATAGGAGTAAGTCTTGGATAATATCTATCAATATGTAATAATGAAGACTAAATTGCCTAGAATTTTCATATTTTTTATTTTTCTTTTTCTGAAGAGGGAAAAAACTTTTATTTTCAGGAAAAACATTATTTTTAGAAGTTTCTTCAAACATATCTAGATGTGTTCATCTCAATTTGCTCATTATCTTTTTCCAAATCATAAGTTAGATCCATATCTAAATCTTTTTGATTATGTGACTTTGTTAAGTACTACATATTATTTATTTTTAATTGCCCAAATTTTTTGTTTATTAAGAGAAGACATTCATCAGCAGCAGTAGAAAACATATTAGGTGGTAAATTTGTCTTAATAGGTTTTATTAAAGAAGGTTGAGGTTTAGAAATAACTGGAATATGAAATTTTTCTTCATTCAAAAGAGGTCTCTTATCATAATTAAAAAATCTTTGTAGATTGTTTAACTTAGTAGAAACATTATTTAGTTGTTTTGAAACGGTGAAAAGATTTAAAACAATATAATTACCTTATTGTGCTAATGTTTAGTTCAATTCATAACAAGTGTTCATTCTATTATCTTGATCTAGACCTCATTGAGCAATATATTTTAGAATGATTAAACATGATATTAAGCTTGTCAATAGATTGACTAACTTATATTAAGAAATAAAGATTATTAACTTGCATGGCTATCAACTTTAAATAGGTCAATGCTAGATTTACATCTTCATAGTTACCGGTTTTACAGCCCTCAGCGACTTAAGTGCCTGTCCCACAAGCAAATAATCAAGATTTATAAATATAAATTTTAATATCATGCATTTTATTGTTTGAGAATCTTAATAATATATTCAATTTCTAAAATATAAGTCTTATTGGTTAGATTTGGTATGAAAATCAAAATATGTTCTTGATACAAATCTAGGAAGGACTAACGCTTAGTTATAGTATAAAGATCCATATTTGTGTAAATAGACAGCAGCTAAAATACCAACAAATTATAGTAAAGAAATCTATTATAAACTATAAATCTAAAACTCCAAAATTTTAGCATAGAAGAATAAGAATTTTTTAATAAAAAATTACAAGAGATAGGAAAAGAATAATGATTACAAGAGAATGTAGAAAGAAACTGACAGAAAAGAACTTAAGCTAAAAATTCTGTTTATCTATTACATATGAATGGATATTTATAACCAGATTTTGTACTATTGAATACGTCATTGTAGACGTCATTCATTATTGACATCACTGCTTACATCAGCATATTTTGGGTGGTGTCTTCAACATATTCCATCATTTTCTGTTTACCCTTTTTCTTTTTCTTTTTCTTTTTCTTTGAATTGACTGAAATAGATTCTTCATATTTTGATTTAGCCATTTCTTCATCGGAGAATAATTTCTTTTTAATGGAATTTTTTGAATTTTTGGCTTCTATACTGTTTGCCATTTTTTTAATGCCTCTGCTTGTTTTAAAAGAATATTAATATCAATATCTTTGGAGACATTAAGAACTTGAGGAGAATCATCATATTGTTCTTCATATAATTGGAAAAATAGATTGAAAATGTCAATCTTCTCTTTTCCTTTTGAGGATGATTCAATCTTCTCTTTTCCTTTTGGAGTTGAGAATGATTGTAATCCTTCCAATACATATTGAAAATCTGTCTAATGACAACATCAATTTACTTTTTTTTTTTTTTTTGTAGTTATAATTTTTGCTACTCTACATATTTTTTAATTGTAGCAGCAATGTATTCTTCAATTGGATTTTTTAAAGAAGGAGATTCTTCACATATAAAAAAATTTATTGAGTAGATGCTTCAATCAAAAAAGAACTTTGCTGTGGAGAAAATACTTCAATCATAGGAGTATACCATAGACACCCAGGTTAAAAGAAATCATAGTAAAGAAATTTACAATAATAAATTGTAGATCTTCAAAACTTCAAAGCTTTAGATAGCAGAATAAGAATTTATTAATAAAAATTTACAATAGATAGGAAGAGAAGAATGATTACAAGAGAATGAAGAAAGAAACTGGAAGAAAAGAACTTCGGCTAAAAAAATCTACCTAACTATTACATATGAAAGGATATTTATAATCAGATTTCTACTATTGAATACGTCATTGTAGACATCATTCATTATTGACATCATTACTTACATCAGCATATTCTGGTGTCTTCAGCATATTCTGTTATACTTCAGCATATTCGGTCATTTTCTCTGTTTGCCTTTTTTCTTTTTCCTTTTCTCTGAATTGACTAAAATAGATTTATGCGTCACCGAATTTCAGGATGTGTATTTGTTAAATTAGAAATTTCTAATTAGAATAGATTGTTTTGTAGCAAATATATTTTGGAAAAAGATGTTAAAATATTGTTTCAAAAAATTATTTGCCATATGGCAATCTATCTTATCTGTTTTTTATTTTGATGTTAAATATATTAAAGGAAAAAATAATTCTCTTCCTAATTTGTTATGAATTGAACTAGTAAAGAATAGCTTTTAGAGCTAATACTTCCTAGATTCTGCCATGATTTGTATATGTCTTCTAAATTCTCTGCATTTGTTTCTATGGCATTCCTCTTCACAAATGAATTATAGAAGAAATGAAGAAAATATTAAATTTACTGATATAGAACAAACTCTTCAAAATTGGCATATTCCTAATATAAAAAATACAGATATTTATAATACAAGTATTTTTCAACTCAAATCTACTTATAAAATAAAAACTGTAGAAAGGACTATGCCTATTAGTAATACTTTCGAAACTATACATTTATTTAAATCAAATGATATTAATGTGTATATACACATCTAGAACATCTCTTCTTCAGTTTATCATTATCTTCATATAGGATTAGTTCAAGTTGCATTGCAACCTTTGAATCATTAAGGGTTAAATACTTCTATTTGTATTGCCCTTTGAGATGCTAGACATAATAAATTTTCTGACTCTTTGTTGGGTTTAATTGAATTTTCTTTATGCAATGATCCAATTTATTTCAATAGTTATCCTAATTTCTCTGTCTCTTTGACTGACAGAAATTTAGGTAATATTTTAACTTTAAATATTCAGAACAAAAGGTTATGATATGAAGTCTAGTACTAAAAATATCAATATTTCTTATTGTATTTATTATAAATTCATGAACATTTGAGTCCAATAGCTAAATATATTAATTCTGGTAGAAAAAACTCATTTGATTGAAACAAATCTTATTAGATCTAATTTGGAACTCCCTCATATTTTAAATTGGAATCAAATTAATGTTCTAGATCAATAGATTTTTGAAAAAGTCACTCCTTCTTTACCTATTCCTCTTATCCTCTTCTCCTCAAATAAGTGAAAGTACTTCTAGTACTATAACTATAGCTTTTTCTCAAAATTCAACTTTCTCAATGAATGAAGGTTTTTTATTTTAAATCAAATCATAATTCTTTATCTTTCAGAAAAGATACATAGCTTTAGTTTGAACGATTGCACGAAAAGAATAATATTTTGCATGATGTTTATTCAACTAAGGATTCAAATAGTAATAATAATGAAACTGAGATAGGTTCTATAAATTACATTATCAAGTTGAACAACCTTCTTCTTCTACTTCTAGCTATGATCTTAGAACCATACATAAAGATAATTTTTCCAAAGAACAACTTAAAGAAATTTTTAAAAGAGCCCTTAGTGATTTTCAACAGGACAAGTATACTAATTTTAGAAACTGATTCTTTTCTTATTATAATAAAAATCAACAAAAGGAAATTCAAGATAAGTATTATGATTTTATAAAAATTACTACCTATTATGTTGAATTTGTCAAATGGTTTTTTGTCTAAGAATATAGAGCATCTTTAATAAATGCTAATATTAATATTTCTATTTTAGAAGATACTTATGAAACTTGTGTCTTAATTGAAAAAGGATCAAAATAGACAAAATAAAAATATTTATTCTATTTATCCACCAAATAAAGAAATTAGATTAAATGATATTAGTATTGCCACACCTTATTTAGATCAAAATAAAGTTGCTTTACTAGACTTTTACTTTCAGGAATAATATTATTTTCAGAAGTTTCTTCAAACATAGAAATAAGCTCATCAATTTGCTCATTATCTTTTTCCAAATTAGAAGTGTGATCCATAACTAAATCTTTTTTATTATGTGACTCTGTTATAGTATTTATTTTTAATTGTCCTAATTTTTTGTTTATTAAGAAAAGACAATCTTCAGCAGCAGTAGAAAACATATTAGGTGGTAAATTTGTGTCAATAGGTTTTATTAAAGAAGGTTGAGATTTAGGAATAAACGGAATATGAAAAATTTCTTCATTCAAAAGAGGTCAGATGTCTTATCATAATTAAAAGATCCTTGTAGATTGTTTAACTTCGTAGAAACATTATTTAGCAATTTTGAACTGGTGGAAAGATTTAAAACAATATAATTAAAGATTTAAAAAAACATAACTTGTAGAAAGTGTGGAAAAAATGATCATTATGCTAATAAATATAAGTTTAAAAAAAACCACAATTCATTAGAAAAAATTAATAAATTAGCCATAGCTGAAAAGGAAAAAAGAATATTTAATTATTTCTATATTTGATACTAATAATTCTGAATAGTCAGAAGATTTAGAAGAATATACTTCTTCAGAAGAAGAAGAGGTTTGTAATGATTGTTCTTGCTCTCAAAATGATTATTTTCCCTCTATTTTCGAAGCAAATTATTTTCAAAATTTTACCATGACTGATAGTCAAAACCTTTTCTTTGATCTTATAAATGAACTTGTAGATGATCAACAAAGCAAACAATATTTAATTCAATATAAAAAAATTTAGAAAATGAGAAAATTATTAAGTGTTCGAAAATAGGAAAAGAACTCTTCTTTACCCTTTCTCATTAAGGAAAAAATTAAATGATTCACAACAAAAATTTACTATAAAAGATGTTTTAGAAAATGTGAATCAATGTGCTTTTAATATAACAGTTACTATACCTATTTTAAAAAAGGAAATAAATCAACTTGAAGAAGAAATACAGGATTTGAAGCAAAGATTGACTTTGATAGGAAATATTTATTCTCTACAAAAAGTTTTCACAAAAGAATCTCAAGAAGAACATGAATCATCTAAACAAAAAGAAAAGTTAGCTATTTTAGATAACCAATTTTTACAAGTTCTTTTCGTTTATTTTGCACAAGTAACCTTAATAGTTAACAAAATATAAGTATTTCTTTGATTGCTATGATTGATTCTGGAGTGAATATTTGAACAATGTGTGAAGGTTTGGTTCCTTCTGATTTTTTTTAAAAAATTTGTATATATATATATATAGACACACATATATGTATATATATATGTATATATATATATATACATGTATACATACATATATATATATATACACACATATATGTGTGTACACACACACATATACATATATATATATACATACATACATATATATATGTGTATATATACACATATATGTATATACACACACATATATATGCATATATATATATATATGCATATATATATATATACATATATATATACATATGTGTGTGTGTGTATATATATAAATTGATATATGTATGTATATATAGACATATACATATATATGTATATATATATATTTTTGAGTTACATATATACATATATATGTATACATGTATATAAATATATATGTGTGTGTGTGTATATGTATATATGTGTATATATATATATATATGTGTGTGTGTGTGTGTGTATATATATATATGTGTGTGTGTGTGTGTGTGTAATGATTGTCCTCCAGAAGTAAAAACTAGCTACTATGAAAAATATAGATATTATTTAAATGACTGTTTTGTTATATAAATATTTATTTAATTCAAATTGTTGGGATTACTAATACCAATAATATGATGATAAATCCACCATATAATATTGGGAAAGGGATTAAATTAGTTAGGTAATATGATTAAAACCCCATACTTATAATTAGGGGTAGGCACAGAGGATGTATTCGCCCTTCAACAAATTTAGCTAACCTGACCCTCACTTGTTGGGTTAGTCATTTTTTTACCCTAACCCGCCCCTCACACCTGTGTGTACTTGTTGAAGAGGGTAGAGCACCCTCTATCCTACCATCATTAATTTTTCCAAAAAAAAAAAAATCAAAACTAAACTAATATCACTTTGAGCACCAATCTTTGATTATTATTTTTTTTTTTTATGACTAACAAGTATTCTACATAAAATCCATTAAAACAAAGGAAGAAAAAACCAATATTAGCTTTATCCATGAAAAAACTGAAACAAAATTTATTTTAGAAATTGCATCATTTCTTAAAATTGCAATGAAAAACAAAAGTTGTAAAATATTTCTTCCAAAAAGCTAGATAAATTAATATGTGATACAGCTATAAACCAATATTTTTTTTAATGTGAATGAATGACTTGTTACTCAAAAATTTAAAGAAAATAGGACATATGTGGGTAGGTTCGTGTACCCACAGGTTTTTAAATCCCCGACCCATATCCAACCCTCAGAAATACGAGTACCTAACCCTCAGTTGATTCGGTTGGAAAATGAGGGTCGGATACCCTCCTTCTTTAGATTGGGATAGGATGGAGCATGTGGATTTGTGGGTTTGCAAGTTTTTTTTCCATCCCTATTTACAATCCAATCAAACATATGAATACATGCAATTAGTTATCTAATTCCAATTCATGCTTTGAACCAAATAGACCCTTTTGTTTTCTTTAAATGTGAAGTGGACTAAAATCATCTATTTAATAAAATTTGACATACACTCACAGGCCTAGCCTATACGAGTATTTAACAAAAGATATCGTTTTTCCTCCAAAATATTACTTTTTAGGCTTTTACGACCAAAATACCCCTTATTCTTCTACCTCTTTAGAGTACCACTACCACTACCTTCAACTACTGCCATCCACCACCAGCACTACTAGTCTCTCCCTTCATCTCCCACTGCCCTTTCCCTCCAATTCCCCTTTATCTTTCTCTTTTCTTCCAACTCTTTTCCTTCCACCACCTTTAACCACCACTTGTTGCATCCCATTTTCTAAACAAAATAAATTAATCAAGAAATAGAGTAAAGGAAATAAAAGAAAAGGGGCTTAAAATGGGGTTGAGAAAAAATGCGATAGTAGGCCCGATTAAAAAATCTAAGTAAAAGGGTTTTTCTAAAACTAAGAGTTGTCACTCAGTATTAGATTTTTTTTTATACCGAATCACCAAGATTGGATCATTGTCATACACTTAAACCCTTACCCATATGACTCCTAGTCTTTTGAAAAACTAGAGATTTGGATTTAGGAGTCCTATTGAGGAAAAGAAAGCAGACTACTCCATAGGTAACTTAGGCAACTTTTCACTTTTGGTGCTAGCGGTTGCAAGTTCTAAATTTAATTCAATCTTCTAATTCTAAGGCCAAAATTTGTGCTGATTTATGCTAGACAATTAACATAAACAATAAAAAAAAATTTAAAAAATAATTCTATGTCCCAATATTAGACTTGAATTCTAAAAGAGAAAAGGAAAAAAAATCAAATATATAAAAGAATAAAATACATTAGTCGAAATTAAACTAAATTTTGTTTTGCAAATTCACAAACTCATATGCAAATATACAAAGAACATATTTATAAGAGAATTTAGAATAGGCCAAGGATCATATGAAGTTACATAAATGAACAATGATTTTGTCTCATTTAATAAACATTTTATAAAAAATAAATAAAGACTTACAAACTTTTGACGAATTTAGACAGTAGGAATGGCAAGATCCGGACTTCAGTTATGATGATTATGGTGGCTCTTTCTTTTCTTCCTTACAAAAACTATGGAGTATTTTTCTAACAGAATTTCACCAGTATAAGTTGTGTCATAGTGAGAGAGTAAGAATGATATGGAACAATGAGTATATCAATGGTGAATCAGTAAAGAGGAGTAATAGGGTATTTATAGGGGTAGGAACTAGAGATAGAGTTATCATAGGATGGGGATAAAGGTGAAGATAGGAATAAAGACAAACTCTAGAGGTTGAGATAGGAATGGCTAACGAAAGGTACAAGAAGAACTAGCATAAATCTTAATATTTTCTTCAAAAATGTTATTTTCTAATTATCTTGAAAATGGATAAATACAGAAATAGTATTTAAATAAATAAGTGTCTACAGTTTGCCCCTCTTTGTTGAGAAAATGAAGCGGTTCTAGATAAATAAGCAAACACTGGGGAACATATTGGGAATTAGCATGGAAAAAGAAGGAAGTGTCAGCATGTACGGAGGATCTTTCCACTACCATTGCTATTGCCAATGCCACCGCCATTTTACGTTTCCTATCTATTACATCAAGATAAAGAAAAATTACAAGAGCAATCCACGCTAATGCTTCCAGCTGCAAAAGCTCTATGGTGGTCACGTCAACTTTGCTTAAAATGTCATGAAGTCTTTTGCTTGTCCTTTGACTAGGATTTATGTATTGACTTCAAGAGGAATATCTTCCTTAGATCTTTGCTTGATTCTTTGACATTAATCTACCATATGCTGCCTAAAAAATACAACACAAACTTGTCCCTATTTCTTGCAGAACACACATTAGTACAAATAAATGAGCATAATACGAAAAATATGCATTGAAAATTTTCAAACATTAGACTTCACAAAATGACAAACTTAGTAACTTTAAATGAGCAATGAATACCTCAATCGCGGTTTGACTCAAACATGAATTTCGACTCAACCATGAGTTCCTTAATTGGAAACTCCAAATAAAGAAAATGATCTGAGATACTATCCTCCTAATGAATGAGGGATACTTTCCTCCCAATGGACAAATGACCTCATATTGAGCATCTTAATTAGTAACTTGACTAAAAAAATGAACCCTTTAATCATGGTTCGACTCTATAATGAACCCATTAGGAAATCGAGGTTCGACCCAACAATGAAGTCTTTAATCGCGGTTTGACTCAAACATGAACCCCTTAATTGTGGTTCGACTCAAACATTAGCTTCTTAATCGAAAACTCCAAATAAAAAATTATCCGGGATACTATCCTCTCAATGGAAAATGACTCTATATTAAACACCTTAATCTGTAACTCGACTAAACAAACTTTTGAAAAGTAAATGATACTGGTCAATCCTATATTGACAAAACCTATTTGATATTGATCAAAAATGAACAATATGCCAAAAATCTTCTTCATGAACCCGGTAAGAATAAAATTCATGCAACATGCTCTTCGTGTAAAATGTGATGCACATGTACCTTTTTTTATTTTTTAATCCATTCTTCTTCGATTAAGAGATACTTTGAATTGACAGAAAATGATGGTCTTGGACTTTTGAATAAGGCTGAAATGATTGTTTAGAAAAATGTTCCCCCAACTTGATGGACTCAGACCTGCTCCATTTTGCATTTTACTCATTTTTTTCAAAATCAACTTTGAGCTGTGCAACATTCATTCAAATGTCATTGCCCTTCTAAGTGCTCCTCCAGGATATCCCAATCAACTGTATCAACAATATACCTTTATTAAAAAAGATCATATTTTTATTTTAAGGAAAAGTAAATTTATTGTTGAGGATAACTTTGGCCTCACAAATACACCAAAAAAATTGGGACTCGCTCTTTGTTCAGGATTTTCATTCTTACGAGTCAATTATTTTCTTTGTCCAGTCAGAGTAAACCATGAGTTGTAACATGGTTAGAGGTTTCAGGGAAACAAAGGAAAGGATATAAAGGATCAAAATTTATTCAATGGGGTGAAAAAAATCTGGTGATCACTTTCCTGGAGAGACACACACTATATAAAATACACATAAACTTCCTTTTTTCTTTTTTAATTTCTTCAAATTTTTTCTTTTTTTCTTTTGATTTTCTTTTTCAAATTTTCCCTCTTTTTTTTTTCTTTCTTTCTTTTTTTTTTTTTTTTTAGCTTCACTTAAAATTGAAAGAAAACAATCAAAGAATGCCCAATTTTGATGTTGGATTTACTTACAACTTGACTCAAAAACTACTGTATTTACAAAAAAAAATTTAGCAATGAATTTCAAAATTTATTCAAACTAACTCAAACTGACATCAAGGGATATCTGTCCCCAATATGAGTTATCAAATAAATTGACACAATCTTCTTAATTTGGGCCATTGCACTAAAAGTAATTTGACCTCTAAAATTTGCCCTAGTGTGGAGTACCAAACTTTGTCCTCATGTAAAGTACTATGCCAAAAATTACATTCAAGCAAAAATTTTCCTAGTATTTAATAAATAAATAAATTTCCCCATTGTATGGTTCTAAATTCTTTTTAGATTCCCTAGTATAGGCTGTGATCATCAAGACGGGTTTTACATAACAAGAAATCATTTTGAAAGATCAAAAGGGTTAGTAAAGGATAAACAACGTTTGGATAGAAGAAATGATGTCCACTTGTCTTTCTATCATCCTCCATAGAAACAGTTAAATCATGAGAATTCTTATCCCGCTATTCTATTTAATGCACTTATAAGAAAAAAGCTCATGATTTTACATTTCCTTAAAACAAAACAAGATTTCTTGAAATGAAAATAATCATTTATTAAAAATATCAATCACAAACAGTTAGTGAAATCTTTACAAAGAAATCAATTTCATCTAGAAGGTTAGGATTACTGTTGTAGCTATCATCCAACTAATTTCACCTTGTGATATTCTGGACATGATTAGGGAGTGGATTGTTGTTAACATTAGGTTTCTCGACTCCCTTAAACACCAATTGATTGGTATCTATCATATTTTGAATTTTGTGTTTCAACTGATAGCATTTATGAATAGAATGTCCAACTTTTCTAGAATGGTAAGCACAGGTTTTATTGGCATTATAGTTTGTCTAATCCTTTTCTTCAAATGCAGGAATAGAGATATCTTGTTTTGAGCCAATATAGCTTGATAAATCTGTGACCATGGCATAGGCCTGCTAGTGAGTGAAGTTTCTACGGGGTCTTCTAAGAGCTTGTTGTTGAGTAGGAAAAAATTATAGTGAAGGAAATTTTTGATAATGAAAATTTGAACATGGTGGAATTTGGTTCACCTGAGAAGGTAGCAATACTGCATTGTAGGGTTTTCGTGAGGATAGATTATGTGGAAAAGTAAATGACATATTCGGAAAAAAAAAAAAGCAAGAGAGTATGAGTCCAGTTTGAAAAAGTGAATAAGCATTCTGGGGAGTAAATTGAGCATTTACCACATTAGTCTTGGCTTCTTTCTTCTTTGAAAAGATTCCTTTTTCTTTTTTATTAGCAGAGTATGTGTATTTAGAATCCACAATAATTTGTCCAGATCTGATTCCCTCTTCAATCAAATACCTACGCTAATCACTTCAGCAAATGAATGCCCATGCATATTCAAAAGCTCCTTGTAATATGGGTGTTATAGAGTACGGTTAAAGAGTTTCACTATTTTAGATTCTTCCATAGGAGCATGAACACTTTTTGTTGAGCAACCAAGTCTCTCCATCTTTGAGCATAAACTTTGAAGGATTTGCTTGGTTTCTTGAGAACGGACAAAAATTCAAGCCTGTCTAGAGCATTTTTCTATGTTGTGTTTGTATTGACTCATGAAACAAGTAGAATGTCGTCCCAAAAATGAAGTTTTGAAGGATCCGACTTCATGTACCATTCTAGTGCACTGCCCGACAAACTTTTCTAAAATAGTTGCATTCTTAATTGCTTATCTCTAGCATAAGCCCGTAAGTCATTAGCGTAGATTCTCAAATGCATTTATGGGTTAGTGATATCATCATATTTTATGAACTATGGCATTTTGAATTTTTCAAGATATTGCAAACTAGGGAACAAAATTAAGTCTGAAAAATGAGTCTTCCCATATGAATTGAAACCCTTCATGGAGCAAACAGATTCTTCCAATGATTACAATTTCAATCTCACGACTTTGGCCTCTTCAGCCTGGGCTAAGTTGGTCTCACCTACCATTGTATTCTTTAGTAATGACCAGTGGAACAGGTGTAGCATTGATGATAAAAGGAATTTGATTGTTAGGGGTTGGTATTTGGATAGTTGGCATGACAGGAGTGGAGTTCAAATTTTAACCATTAGGATTCTTGTCTTGGACAGGTAGAATAAAAGTAGAAATAGGAGTAGTAGTTGGAGGTAGATTTTGGCCAATAGAGGGTCCAGGATTTGCAACTTGAGAACCCATTGAAAGGTACAGACCCATCATATTCATGAAGGCCTCTATTTTTGTAGTCATGCTATCTATTTGTTGTTGCATTAAAGTAAACTCAGCCCTGAACACTACTTCTTGGGTAGTTAAGGATTCAAGTGTTTAATTTGTAGGGAAACTTTGATTGGTTTGTTCAGTAGTCATCGTTTGCTTAGCTCTTGATTGAGAAAGGATAGGATCATTGTTGGGCAAAACTTGCTTACGAGAAGCTATCTTGAAAATGGGCTAAATTTTGAAAAAAAAATAGAATTTATTGAAATCAAAAATATACAATCATGCAAATGTGATGCAATGCATGCAAAATAATAAGAAAACGAAACAACGAGTTAGTGACTCAACCACAAAATCAACTATATATCTTATCGGAAAGGTTTCATTTTTATTCAATGAAAAAAAAAAACATAGATAACATTATTTTTACAGAGGATTCTAATGAAAACAGAACTCCCAAACAATAGACACCCAAATATAAGAGGTACAACTTTTCCCCTTAAAATAAATCATGAAAAAATTACTTCGAAAACATATTTACAAAACCAAAAAAATGGAATTTTTTTTTTTTTAAAGCAACATGCATAAAAAAAATTTTAATATGCAAAATGTAATTTAAAGTAACCCCCTTATGAATTTTTTTTATAAGGCATTTTTTAACATTTTTTTTTGCAATAAAATAAAAATATAACTTTAAAAAAAATTTAAAATCTATTATTTGACTTCACTCATATATAACATGTGCATAAAAGTAAACTACATGGACTATGAGGTTAGGGTTCACTAAATGCATTCTAAATTCAAAGTTTAAGACTCTCGAACCTTTAGACTTAGGGACCTAAAACTAGGATTCCGTTAATTCAAAGAGTCCCAGGTCGATGATTCGAGTTGGACCCATTCAATACTAGTACATGTGCACCGCATCTTGCATCTGCACATCTACATGAGGTCCAAATCCTAAAAAGAAAAACGGGATGAGCCCATAGGATTATGAAGATGAGTGATATGTCATGAGGTGTTTTTCTTGAAACAAAGTAATTAAATCTATTCAAACGAGATATTTACAAATAACAACTAACAAAACTGACAAAAGAAAATATTTAACTAAACAAATAAACATGAAGTAAAACATAAAGCAAAATAATAAGGAGAAAAATCAACTCAAAGGTTATAATAGTAAAAAATTAAAAAAAATAACGCTGGAACTCTCTAATGTCTCCAATGGAGTCGCCAAGTTGTTGCACCCTATTTTCTAACAAAATAAATTAATCAAGAAATAGAGTAAAGGAAATAAAAGAGAAGGGGGACTAGAAGGGGGCCTAAAATGGGGTCGAGAAAAAATACGATAGTAGGGCCAATTAAAAAATCTAGGAAAAAAAGTTTTCCTTGAAATAAGAGTTGCCACTTAGTATTGGTTTTTTGGTGTACCAAGTCATCAAGATTTGATCATTCTCATACACTTAAACCCTTACCTAAATGACTCCTGGTCTTTCCAAAAATTAGAGATTTGGGTTCGGGAGTCCTATTGAGGAAAAGGAAGGCTAAACTATTCCATAGGTAATCTAGGCACCCTTTTATCACAGTTAAAATCAGTTGGGAGTTTAATTCAATCTTTTAATTTTAAGGCCAAAATTTGAGCATATACTAGACAATTAAAATAAACAATAAAGTAAAAAAAATGAAAAAATAATAATAAAAAATAGTCCTATGTTCCAATATTGAACTCACATGAATTCTAAAGGAGAAAAGAAAAAAATCAAATAAATAAAAGAATAAAATATATTAGTCAAAATTAAATTGACTAATTTTTTCTACAAATTCACAAACAGATATGCAAACATACAAAGAACATTTTTGTAAGAGACCAAGGATCAAATGAAGTCGCTTGAACAATAATTTCGTCTCATGTCATAAACATTTTACAAAAAATAAATAAATCTTATGAAACTTTTGACGAATTTAGACAGTGGGAATGGCAAGATTTAGATTTCGATTATGATGATTATGGCGTCTCTTTCTTCTCCTCTTAATGAAAATTGTAGAGTATGTTTCTAACAAAATTTCACTAGTGTATGAGTTGTGTGATTGTAAAGGAGTAAGAATGATATGGAGAATGAGTATGTCAATGGTAAATCAAGTAGAGAGAAATAGTGGAGTATTTATAAAGGTTTTGAGAACTAGAGAGAGAGTTTTAATAGGATGAGGATAAAGATGAACTCTAGAGATCGAGATAAGAATGGCTAATGATAGGCATAAGAGGAACTAACATAAATCTCAGAACTCTAGAGATCTCTATCGAGATAAGAATGGCTAATGATAGGCATAAGAGAAACTAACATAAATCTCCGTATTTTCTTCAAAAATGTTATTTTCTAATTATGTTGAAAATGGATAAATAGAAAAATAATACTTAAAAAAATCGGTGTCTACACCATCCCCACTCCCTTTGTTTCCTAGCCATTCCCTGGCCTTCCTCTCTTTCCAATGATGCTAAACTCCCTCTCCATTCTCTTCCCCATAGCCCTTTCATCTCTTACTTTCTCTTCCCACAATCCTTATCCCTCTACCACTACTCCCACCACCAGCCCTCCTTCCTCTTACTAGCCTCTACCTACAAAGCCAAACCCCCTTCGCCTTATCTTCGAAAAGTCTTTTCCCCTCTTACTCTCTCTCCTTGCAATCATTCCCATCCTCCTCCACCACCACAACCACCTGTACCTTCAACCACTGCCACTAGCTTCACCATTTTTCTCCTAGTATCTAACTTCTTCTTTCAAAGCTTATTTCCCTGTCTCTTCACAGAGAGGCCTCATCCCCTTTTCCCATTGCGCAGCAACCCCCATCATACCTAGAGTTTCAAGTGATTTAAAAAGTTTAAAAAAATATGTTGAAAACGGGTTGTGCAATATGAGCAGAAAGGTAATTTTACTAAAATCCGTTAATGTGAATGACTTCTATCCACCTTACCTTATGGACAAATTATATGGGGACTTAAGATATATTTTTGAAAACCATAGAGATATAGGTTAAAGGGACATACTACATGAAGGTTTGTGAGAATTACTCAAGAATTTATGATTCATTGATTTAAAAAAAGAATTTCCTTTGACATTTTTAGAATATATGATTCTAAAGAACATTTTTCTTATATAAAGCTTCACCAACTTCTGGATTAGAGAAATAGAAATAGTTATTTTAAATTTTAATCCATATACACATTATATGCAATATATGTACAGGAAGTCCGTTAAGTTGTGTAGTCTGATTATATTTATGAAAAATTTTACAATCCGTTTAAAAATCATCTAGTACATGTAGTCTATGATTTTCTAATGATACGTAAAACTTAGCCCTTATTATTTATGGCGATAAATTGAAGACTAGAAACTGATTATGAGTTTAAAAGTTAACCTTTCCTAACAGATCATAGAGGAACAATAATACTTACAATCTTGGCTAAATAACCCAAGTAACCTTCAACTTTTCCATTAAAGACAAAATGATTTCTCAATAAAAAAATTTAACCAATTTAATTCTTAAATTGAATATTTATAACCAAATTATCTTATGTAATTGTGTCGTCCAAAATATAAGTGTTTATATTTTTCCGATGATGACCACCTGAGAAAATACCAAAAAAATACCAAAATCTTATATTTTGGTGACATTACCAAATAAAGATCAATTGATTATAAATAGTTAATTAAGGGACTAAATTAATATTTAATTCAAGAAACCATTTCGGCACTAATAAAAATATAGAGGAATATTTATGTGATTTTCCTTAAATCTTCATTATTTATACTTGTCTATGAAATCTAAGTCACAAATGTTGTCCTCATATGAGTGTCAAAATTAGATTTACATTAAATAAGTTAACGAAATTGACAAGTTTGAGTCGTTTTTTTAATATTATTTATTTAGTTATTTATTGAGTTTGAGTCGGCAGTTAACAGGCAAAAGTTACATATACGATCTCTCTGAAACAAGCACTATCAAATTTATCTAGAAAAACAGAAAGGAAAAAAGGGAACAGAACAAGCATTCTTTACTCTTTAGGGAGGATCTATTAACCAACTTTGGTCATACAACACAGAGCAAAATTCATCCAACCTCCAATTCTATATACGCCTTGGTCATACAATACAGAGCAAAATTCATCCAACCTCCAATTCTATATATGCGTGGGCGCGCATTAGTCTTGACACAGAACTAGCAAACAGAGGTAAGGAACCTAAAAGATCCATATGGCCATCTCAAAAAAGTCCCGATAGATCATACCAAATGCTCATCCGAAATAATTTGCTATAAAAATCTACCATTGATTATAACATAGACATTGGGACGTTAAAATATTAGAACATGATCCAGTGGAACTAAAAAATCTGTCTTTCTCCAGTTGATGATATGCTTGATTGCTCTTAAGATAAACTTCTTGTAACCATCTGACATGTAAACTCCACAGCACAATAATCAATCAGAACCAACATCTACCCCTTTCTTTTTCAGGAAATCCTTAGCTTCAATGATATCCTATACAAGGAAACACCATAAAAAAATAAATCCATAAAAGAGGCAACTACATTGATTCACAGATTTGATTATAGATTTGCATGTTTTTGTGGCCCCACCCACAAGAAAAAAGCAGATGTGTATTATTTGTTTCCTCATTTTCCTCTTTGAATGGGAGGGGCATTTTGAGGGTCAAGCAGGTGTTTTCATTACCAAATGCCAATTATATTCCACAAGCAGCACAATTTGCAATTGTCTAATATACCATAATATATGTAAAAGTACCTGGTGTAACAGAAGTGCCTCTCGAGGACATGTGGAGAAACTGCATCAGGCCAACTCCGACCATTAAGAGGCCATAGCATCCTAGAGAGACAATGAAATAGAGGGGCAACTAGAGTACCAAAGATAAAGTCAGCTACATCTCGTAATATGAGAGAAATGAAGATATGTGAAGAAATAATTAAGATGAAAAGAAGAAGCTCACCAACCAAGGATAACTCTCTGGGATTACATCTGCCTGCAATAGGCCAATCCAAAAGGCAGATATAGCCACAAGCAATGCCAGAATCTTCAAAATGTGCTTCATTTTAACTGTCACAGAAAGATCCGTCACCTAGGTGATCCTTCAATCCTGCACATCCTAAGTGTCTAATAGATATAGCTTGCTAGAACCCCACTTCACCACCAAGTCCATATGCACTTTAGACACGTAAAAATACATTTGACTGCAAGGAGATGTACGTTATCATACTTAAAGTAATTAAGGTTTTATGGTCTAACTTATCATAAAAGAACTCTTGTAACCAAGAAAATTGGAAGTGCATATGTAAAGCAGGGCAGCAAAAAGTTATTAACTATTGCCTGCCATCTGTGACCATAAACTAGTGCACAAATAAACATTTCAAAGGTAAAGAGCAGCTATAAGTTAGCAAAGATATAAACATTCAAAAGAAAGCACATAGATAGCTTTTGTTATCGAGTGAATAAGGACTAACTCAATTTGTCTCAAATCAACTGTCTCCACCCTCTGCAAAAAGCACAAAAATATTGCGGTATATATTATAAAAATACATGCCAAACGGCAATAACATCATGATAACTACAATAAAAATTGGTCTAGCTCCTATGTTAAATGAAAACACAAACAAATAAGGGGCAGTAGAGGAAACATTTTGTCGTGAAATAGGTGAATTAAAATAATCACATCCCAGTCAATAGTAATGAAAAGACACAGATAACAAATGAACAAAAACTTTGAACTCTAAACTTCTGCTGAGAGTACAGTATCATTCTGCAGAAAGCACATTGAGTACAACATCTGTAAATAGGCATTCATCATATCAAAGTTAAGGGAGACACTCCAGCATAACCAACAGCGTAATGGAAGCATAACTGACATTCCAATCCAAAGAAAAACTCTGCCACTTTCACAGCACCAAAATATCTTCCTCAACATAATTTAATAATGACAAATAGTAATCAAATGCAGTGCTTATGGAGGGATATACAACAAAACTAGTCATTTTTTCTAATCCAATAGAGGAAAAAGCTAGAAATTGAGGCCCTTGGGGACATTTTAAGTTAACAATCGGCTCCTGTTACACATAGCCGGGCAAATCAAACCAATATAAGTAATAATTACACATACAACATATTAGAACATCCAGAAAATCCAAATACTTCAGAAAATTATGTCCACCAGTTCATCTACTAGGATACGACTACCTACTTTTTTTTTCCTTATTCCCAAGATGAAAAAATAGAAAAGAAAAATGCATATTTGACTATGAATGACAAGGACAAATGCCGTGAAGTAGAAACTTAATACCCCATTATCCGCACTACTAAAAATGCAATGACGAAAACAAGAGTCAATTATAGGAGAGATTTTGTAGCTTCCATGCTCTTATTTTCTTTCTTGGGGGATGGATGGGGTACCTGGGAAAAAGGGCTTTCTTTGAAGGAAATGGAATCCATGCAGATATGGGTTCGATCTGGTTGATGCTCTGCATTGCATGACAAAAACTGGAAGAGAGGGACGAAGGGAGAAGATTGTGGAGAACAACTTTAGCCCATACACATTTTAAGAAAAACCCCTAGGCTACCCAGTTCCCCAACTCGCAACTTCATAACTCAAATTGTGAAAAGACAAACTGTGTACCTGTATAGGTGGGAAGTGTACAAAAAAAATGGTTGTGTGTGTATGAAGTTTACACGACTTTCAACCATTCATATCAAATCGTCAATAGCCACGAATTCCTCAATTCTAGAAAGCAAACCAATTCAGTACGCTTCAGCCTGAGGTTACTCAATTGGCAAAATTCAAGAGGGCTCAATTAAGTTTCTAAATCATAACCTATCATAAAATGCCTCTTCATGGCCAAAAAAACTTGATGCATATGCAAGGCAACACAAGTTTAAGATTTTCTTGCCTGGTGGCTGCAATTACGAGTTAGTGCATAAAAAATTTGAAATAGAAAACACATATATCCCTATAGATATCAAGGGAAAAAGGATCATCTAAGTTACTCAAATACCCTCTGCTTGATGGTTCCACATTCTCATATCAGCTCTCTATTCCCCACCCCCAACCGACACGACAACCACTGCCAAAACAAAATCACAAAAGACAAGAATAGCCATTAAAACAAATTATTATTTCACTTTCCCAATCTGTGTTTAGAAATCAAAGCCCTTGGCAAAATGTCCCAAACATCATACGGCAGTTAAAATTAACAATTTCAACAAAACATTTATATATTTAATCAATAAACAAAATAAAACAGCAAGAAAATCCAAAAAGATCAGAATTTTGGATGCTGAAAAAAAAAAAAGAAAGAGAGCACAAAACCTATTTTAAAAGACTATCAAATTAAACAAGCGATGCACAATTTCCTCATCTACACTATCACAGTGAATTCGAATTTACAGACATTCAGACTGAAAAAACTTCGAGAAAACGAAAAAAGTGACTATTACTTACAAACCCCAAAAAAAGTGGTTGGAGGATAATTAGGGTTTGATGGAGAATTTGACACAGTAAAGCGAAGGGTCCTATAAGCCGTCGAATGTATACAATAGACAGACAAAATAATTACTCTCTTTTTCTATTTTGGGAGGACAACCTATAAAGGAATGATACTGTACAAAATTTTAAAGTAATATTTTATTTTAAAAATGATTTTAATAGTCTGTCATATTTTATATTTATATTTTTTAATTTTTTATATTTAAGATAATATATTTTAATTTTTCATAAATTCAAAATATATTATTTTGATCACTCAACACAATTATAGATATATTTTAACCTAAAATACTCACATGCGTATAAAATATTACCTATATTTAAGTGCAAAATTAACAATACATAACTTTAAACAATAAATTATCCCAGAAAAAGGATTGAAACTGTTAGAGTAGAGTTGGCGGAGAAAAAACCATGAGGTAGGGAAATAGGAATGGTTATGTGAGACATTTTGGAATGATGGTGATGAAAGTTTTAAGGAATGTTGTTTAATATTTAAAATTTGTGTGTTACTAATTTTGGAATAAAAAATATAAATATTCGATACACATATGAGTATTTCAGGTCAAAATATACTGATAATTATGTCAAGAAACCAAAATAGTATATTTTGAATTTGTGAGGACTAAAATATGTTATTTTAAATGTAAACGATTAAAAAAAATACAAATATGAACAGTGAAGGACTACAGCCATTGTTTTAATAAAATTATTAGCAAGTTGTGGTTCTAATCATAAATTTTTCTAATAATTATATTTGCTTCCTTTAAGTTTTGACCAAATTAAGAATCCTATCTTTTTTCTTTTCTTCCTTAAGCATAACTACATAACCTTAATTACAATTCAGCTGCATTAGCAACCCAAATGGGATAAAAATCTTCGAGGTCTACATCTTTTATAATATCCTTTGGAAAAAAAAAAAATGCTACTTCTATTGCTAAGAGTATTCTCTTGACTATTGGTAAGACAAAAAGAACAATTATGAAACATTAATATCATCCAACAAATTAGCTAGCTTAGCATGGTTAACCTCCTCATGATGTTTCTATTACCTGATTTAAGGCTGTAATTGGATTCGGCCGCATCTAATATGTTTAGATCTGAATTCGATTAATATTATCAAATTCGGATTCGGATCTTGATATCCACTGGATCTACTCATATCCTAGTTTAAAATTTTTATATAAAAAGTTTATATTTTTGTAGAAATTTCTTTTTATAATTATTTATATATATATTCTATAATAGAATATGAGTTATATTGGTAATTTATTAAAAAAATCTATACATGTACATATAGAATATTATTAATATATAGAAAATGAGTTATAAGTGATTTATTATGTTTTATATATTTAAATGGATCCAGGTTTTAATTGAGTCGGAATAATATATGATTCATATATCCGTTTTTTATACTAGTTAAACGGATCTAGATCGGATCTGAATAATCAAAATTATATATAAATTCAGACCCAAATAAACGGATCTAAAACGGATTGGAATAGAGTCTAGACCCAGCCCGTTAACAACACTAGTCTGACTCAATCACAATGTTCCGCCAAACCTTTCAGAGAGCATTGAACAAACTTAACCTTGTAGTCCCAGCCATTTCTATGTCAAATATAACCATATTAACTAAAAGAATTACTATTATAAAAAGGAAAAACATGCAATTTTGGTCCCTAATATTTGGGAGAAGATTCACACTAGTTTTCGAATTTTCACCAAAGATAAACTTGGTCCCTAATGTTTTACAGTTTTGCCTAAAAAAAGGATAATTAATAGAAATTCAATAGTGATTAAGGGTCAAAATTAAATTGACATTAGTAAAACTTTTGGCTTCTCTAATATTTGGATTTTGAATTAATATGATCCCTTGATTTTTAAATAATTATACTTAAGATTTTAAAATTAAATGAGTTAAACTTCATATATATAACAGGTTGTACAAAAATCCCGATAAACCACAACATAGAAAAATAAATTTTATGTTTTTTTCTTATTTTTTCCCTTTATATATATATATATATTTGCATGTCACTATGTATCTCAAATTTTCTTCTCCTTTACATAATTGGAATAAACTCTATTATTTGTTTGATCTATTTATCAGAATTTTTAGTGTACATATATATTAAAAGAAATACTCAAGGTTTAATTAAGTACGATGTGTAGTGTGTAATCTAGGAGTCCTTTCATCTTTTTAGGGTTTTTAAATGGAAATGTTAGTTAATGTGAATTAAGTGTTTAAATGCATTTTTTTTTTTAGGTAGGAGAAAATTTTTTTGTCAAAAACTGTAATTTTTATAGTAATAGTTCCAAAAGTATAAATGAAAGTATGTAAATTTATTTTTTAAGTAAATTTTATATTTTATTATTGCTTGATTTCTAAAATCCATCCTAATAAAATTATTTCCTACTCTTCTTTAATTTGTAAACTCATCCTAATATTCTATTACATAAGAAAATTTATTTCAATCAAATTTATTTCTTAATATAAAGCCTTAAAAGTAAGTTTTATTTCCTCTTTTATTCTTTGAGGAGTATTTACATAAGTAGCCTAAATAACTATAATAAACACATTCAAATTAGGGATATAACAAAGTAATTAAATTTTATAGTAAAAGTAATTTCGGAAAGAAAATCTAAATTACTAAATCATATTGGCTCTTTTGGGAACATAACAAAATCATTAAATTTTATAGTGAGGGGAACTTGGGAAAGAAAAAAAAAAACTAAATCAAATTTCTTCATTTATTATAGTATATATTCAATTAATTTTTTTAGTAACTTTATTTAATATTCAACTTTTATTTCTAAATCTATCCCAACATTCTACTCTATAATAAGGAAATTTGCTTCAATTAAATTTAATTCTAAATATAAGTCTAAATAATTTAATTTTATTTCTTATGTACTTTTGATAAGTTCATAATTGTACTATATTTTATGTGTCGATTACCACGATTTTTATGTGTTCTAAGCAAGGTTTGAGTTATTATTGAGTTTAATTTGGTTATTCTCAGTTTTTGTAGGGTTACAGTGAAAAAAAGTTGAAAAGGATGCAAAACGATGAAAGGAAATGCTAAGAACGGAGCATGCACGAATACGAAGTCATTCCAGACACTATTTTTTATTTCAAACATAACTTTTGATCCCAAGCTCTAATTGAGATGATTTAAGAAGCATTGGAAAGCTAAGACATAGAGCTACAACTTTCATGTTTTGAGTTTTCCCAAATAATTCAAGAATCAAGGTGAAAATTGAAACCGAAGGTGGAGCACAATTGAGGAAGTCAGCGCACATGCGTTGGAGCTGGCCTGCGCATGTGTGCTGAGTCTAGAAACTTCAATTCCAAAATACATAGTCCACGTGCACATGCGCGCTAGGATTTCTGCGCATGTTCGCAGCATACAACACACTCTTGGAACTTACTGCCTCGAGCGCACATGCGCGCAAAGGAGCTTGCGCATGTGCGCGGAGGCCAGTAGCAGAAACGTATTTTTGAGTCTTTGAGGGATTTTTTCGGCCCGTTGGACTCTTTTTCACCCGATTTCACGTTCTTATCTATTGGCATTATTTGTAACCCTAAATACTCATTATAAATACCCCAAGTTGGGTGAGAAAAAATGATCGACACTTTTATTTTCTTGCTGGCTAGGGTTTTTGCAGAAAATTTTCCTCTTTATTCTTTTATGGCACTTTGTGCCTAAACCCTTTTCTTGGTAGAGGGAATTGAAGCCATGGTCAATTCTACAAAGTTGTGAGACTTCTTGTGCTTAAATTATTCATTTTTATCTCAAGTATTGATTATTTTTCTGCGATTAAATTTATAATTGTTCTTTTTAGCTTATTATTGCTGCAGAATACTAAGTTATTAGAATTAATCTACCGTTAGATTGTTTTAACCTCGTGTGCTTAATTCAATCTGTGAAGCAACTGAATTTGATAATTACTGGATTTGTATTATTGAATTTAGGGAAAATAATCATCTAATTGGCATAACCGCATGTGTTTATGTTTAATTAGTCTAATTGTTCTTGTTGATTTTAATGCTTCTATTAATTAATCTTTGGCGCGTGTATGGGTAAAATTAATAGTTAGGGTTAATTGGATCGTGTGTTGAAAATTAACCAACTTTAGAAAGAAATAAAAATCAACTTTGAATTGGTATCCGTTCGGGTTAATTCTTCAATTAGTGCTTGATATAAATTGAATTATCTTGTGTATCAATGATCAACTAGTGAAATTGCCATGGTGGATATGACCAAAACCAAGATCTTTTCTTAATTGAATTTTCTGTAGTTATTTTCTTGTTTTAGTTTTAGATAAAAAAGCATTCCAAAAACCCCCTTGTTCCATTAGCACGAAAATAATCTCAGTTCTTTGTGGGACGACACTTAACTACCACTACTACATTAGAGTTGTTAATTTTGGATGCTTACGATGGCATTGCAACTCGATAGCAGCATCATTTTGCACACGCCAACTTTTTAGGATTTTTTTTTTTATTAAGGTTTCAAAAGTATAAATGAAATATGTAAATTTATTTTTCAAGTAAATTTTATATTTTTATTATTGCTTGATTTATAAAATCCATCTCAATAAAATTATTTCCTACTATTCTTTAATTTCTAAAACTCATTTTTAATATTCTATTACATAAGGAAATTTACTTCAATCAAATTTATTTCTTAATATGAAGTGTTAAAAATAGGTTTTATTTTTTCTTTTACTCTTTGAGGAGTATTTACGCAAATAGCCTAAATAATTATAGAAAATGCATTCAAGTTAGGTGATACAACAAAGTAATTAAATTTTATAGTAAGGGTAACTTTTAAAAGAAAATATAAATTACTAAATCATATTGGCTCTTTTAATATCGTATAGATGGCCCAACCTTTGTACAGAAGTAAATATAATTAACCTCAAATTTAATTGTTAAATGTGCAAGTTTTATCAACTATAAATTTCTCTAATTATAAAAGAATAACTACCGTACAAATGATACAACACCCAATATGTTACTTTTTATCAACCGTTAATTGCTCAATAATGAATTTTCACTATAGATTTATTGTTACACTTATTGGTTTCAGTTTAGAAAGTTCTTTATGGACTCACTACTATTTTATTTTGAATTAATTGATTTAAACAGCAGTTATATAGATAAATATATATTTTTTGCATAGCTTACTAACGTTAGTATGCATTATGCAACTAATTATGCAATAAACAAATTAACTCCTTAAACTTTAAATGACTGCAATGTCCTTTTCTTTAATGTCGAAAAGAGATATATACACATACACACTAGATTCTGCCTTGTGCCTGTGTATAAATTATGATCTACTATATGAGTTAAGAAAGGTGCAGGAGATTAAAGATAGTTTACATTTGATGCAAGAAGTATAATTAAATTAGCAATTGATGTAGCCATTGGTGCTTCTATGTATTACTGCATAGGAAAGTACAAAACAGGCTACACATAGAGTGACAAAAAAATCCATAGTATTGTTGCAAGAATTCAGAATCCATTTTAGAGTTACAACACAAGGGCTTGCTTCAAACAAATTAAAATCCCAGTAGCCCTGCTTCAATCAAGCAAGCAGGAATTTCAATGAAACTATTTTTCCTAATGATGATATGTGGGGATTTTTGTAAATTAAATGAATAAAATTTTGGTAAGAGAAATGACTATAAGATAATATTGAAAATATCCTTTCCCTATTAATTTTAGGAATACTTAGTTACTTATTGAAGGATCTCCACAATATCATCAATTAGAATATTTCCAAAATATAAAATTTGCAAATAGTAATTTACTATGTTTGACAAGTGATTCAAGGAAACTAAGTATATATTTATCATGAAGGTAGCAACAATGTCCTGCATGCATTATCGACACATAATTCAGCAAGGCAGAAACTTTCCACTTTTACAAAAGCTATTCCAACTAATACAAGCTCTAGTACACAAGGGATGATGCACAAAGTGATGTGGACATCAAAACACATAACTGCAAGTTTACCTTAGTTTATGTAGCTTTTTCTTTCTATTTATTTCATAATAAAATTGTGCTTGGGGAAGAAGATAAAAGTACAAGAATCAAGGTTATGGTTCTTATTTCATTCAATAGTTGATGCCGAATTACTCTTGGCTTAGGAAATTACAGCCCATAAGTTATGAAATTGTTCTTAGAAAGACCAAACTTGTTGAAAATTTTGCACTTTCATAAACACGTCATTATGTCATTTGAACTAAAGAAACAATTAAAGAAGGGATTGAACCAAGAACCAAGTAAAGAACATTCAAGAAGCAAAAATTAAATCAAAGTTCTTCAAATGTTGACATGAACTTGAGTATATAATTGGTTAAATACTCACTGATTTCAATACTAAAACATAATTTAAAGTGGTCAAAGTAAAGTTTCACCATGTTTGCTAATTTTCTTTGCATATAAATTTGGAGGAAAACTAATCCAAATTATTTTTCCATTTTTCTTTATATTTGTATTAGTTCTAGGAGGGGAAGAACCATCCAAGATTATAGATTAATATATTTTGGGTAGGTTAATCTAACTTCCATTACAATAAAGTCTCTAGTTGCAAAGAACTGAACTTGGGGGGCTAGCAAAAACAAAATTGACATATTTTCGCCTGCCTAGTCCTTCCATAATCAACCCCATAGGTTTCGTAAACCAAAAGCCTGCTACATGATAAGATTAAAAGGATAAGCATTATAATTCTTACTATTTAGAGTTCCACTAAGTTTTTTAATAGATTCATTGGAGAAACAGAGCATACGTAGTAGAAAGTTGGATTACAATCTTCCACTCATGATCAAGAAAGAGTATAAATCATGAATTAATTTTTTTTCCTCAAGACATAGCAAGTAATTGACCAAAACATGGACACAGAAAGGTGTCGGAGGAAATAAAGAAATAATATATTAACTATCAAATAATAAGTAATTGACCACCAAACGTAAAAAGAAGGGATATGTAACAACTAATCATAGTGCCAACAATTAATAAAGAAAAATTCCATAATGCAGCCTAAAGGCATGCAAATTCTTATTACACAAAGAAAAAGAACATATGTAAAACAACAGTAAGTAAATTTAAATTGTGTATAGTCAATACACATTTACATCTACATGTAGTAATAGCTATTTTAATTTCCAACCTGCAATTTCTCCTATAACTTTCTTTAAACTAGAAAAAAGATTGTAGCTTTGAGTGGAAAAGTCTAGAATTCTTCTTATACAAATTTAAATATTCAAAATGAAATAAGAAAACAAACAAATAATAGATTTCACCCAAGTTACAAATGCAAAACTTATAGTGAAAAACTTGGCACGTTTCTATAGATTCAATTTTTATGTAAAAAGAGGTCATTTACATTTGCAAAGAAATGATACAATAATAGCTAGCTGTTCCTATATTATACAATACAGGGTAGAGGGAGAAAAAGGCACAAAAAGACAAAAATGACAAGGGATGCATCTGACCATATTGCAAACTGAAATTTATCTAGAGAAAGCTTGTATAGTTGAATACACCTGTAGGATGAATTAGAAGAAGATGAATGAGAAAAAGCAAGATCAGATAACTCTGGTAAAAAATGCAAACATGATAGAATTAGGGGGAAAATAGATCATAGAACTGAGAAAAATAAAAATTTTGGGTCAGAAAGAGCTCATGAGAAGGTGATCAAAGCAATAAATTCTCGAGATGATAACATCAACAAGCACCTTGATTCTGTAAAACAAAAAGGTTCAAGACAAAATCGAATTAATCATAGCTTGAGCCTTGAGTAGGGTATTAAGAGAAGAAAGTAATTGTTCATTTTTCCGAGTAATGAGATTTGATTTCTGAGCTGAAGAGAGAACGAAGAGTCTAAAGAAGTGAAAGTCTCGATTAATGAAACACATAAAGGAGTAAAGACCATTAGTTCATCAACTTGCAAGCTAATATCATAACATGCGAATGCACAAGAAGTAAATACATCTTTGACACTTCTAGATAGATCTACAGAAGTTGCAATCAAGTAGCCAAATCTTCCCAAAAGCACATGATATTCGAATGCAAAAATATTAGTCATAACGCTTGCCCAGCCTGAACTAATAATATTAGTCACACACAATGCCAAATATCCAATGGAGGTTAATTGCCAATATGTCAAGAGAATGATGCTATAAGCAATTGATACATCTTTATGCGTATTCTTTATTGCAGGTCGTCTTCTCAATAATTGCTTTAGTTTTTTATTTTCCTAGCCAGTCAACTTTTGGTGCAAACGCCAAATTTGCAACAATTGATACAAATAGCAGCATAAATTCCGTAGTCTTAAGTTTATACTAATATTTGTTCTATAACCCAAATTACAACTCCTCTGGGCTATAAATTTCTTTAAGTCAGAAGAGATTGTATCTTTGTATCTTTGTAAACACACCACCTAAAAAATCAAGAATTCATCAAATGCAAATTTAAAGATTCAAAGCAAAATCCAAAACTTTTAGCTATTAATGACAAACAACACAAAGGGAAATTACAAAAAAAAAAAATAATTAAAAATTAAGAATAACGTGTAGGATATAACAGAAGAATATGAATACAAATAAGGAAAAAACCAAGCTTCACGCAAGTTTTGGGTAAACAGAAAAATTAAAAAAGTGATAGAATTAAATAAATAAATAAAAATTAATATTGGTACAAGCATACGTCAGTCTGAGAGAGTTCATTATAAGTTGAACAGAAGAAGGAATCGCGTACACCATGACATCAACAAATGAGCTTGATTCTATAAAATAAAATGAGATCAAGATGGCATTAAAAAAAAGAAGAAGAAAGGGAGTAGCCGAGTTGTGAGTCTAGTGAGAAGAAGAGCATTTAAGAGAAATCGAGAGGCGAGGAAGAAAGGTGAAGAGTAGGGGAGAAAGAGATATGTAAAAGGAATAAGTGAGGGAGGAAGGTAAAGAGAAAGGAAATGGGGTTGTAGACTTCAAAATTGACGGACATCGAAGAGATGGAGAAATGGCAAATGGCTTTCAACAAATCCAACAAAATGACAACTTTAGCCGTGAATGAATGACTAAACCAAAACATCGCATCGCAACTCCTTCTTATCTATTTAGTAGGATACACACTAGTTTCTAGTCCGCGCGATGTGCGGGTTGGGCACCTATGTATAATGAACCCATAAAATTTACAAAAGATGAAAGAATAATGCTTCGCTGGTTGTATGATATGTAATCATCAATTATTTTGAATAATAGGAATATGTATTTTATAGGAGCCATTAGACAATTGTTGAGTAAAAAAAAAAAAAACCAAAAGGCTCTCTTCTAAATTGTGACAATGAAATATATAGCATATTGTCCAAAAAAACGTGAGCAACATGTAGAAGTAGCATGTTGTTTTCAATATCCAATATTGCTTTTCAAAACTTTGTTGGAAAAAATGCTGTTGGAACCTGAACTCAGTTGTCATATGAACAAAGATATTTGCCATCTTCACAAAGCTAGCAGTGTTTACAGTATAAAGAAATTTCATTTTTTAAACATCTTACCAGTTGAAGAGCTCCATTGTAGTTGCTTATACACCCAATGATAAGGCCTCCAAGTTCAATGCTTTTGAAACAATGCTAGAGAACACAGTTCCATTCGTTTTGATACAGAGGATTAAATAGTGAAATACATTTTGGATAACATCAAAAAAATCTAGAGAAGCTTCAGATTTCAAAGTCAGGGTTTTTGCCCTCCGAGGGAAAGCGCTCTTGTACTCATCCTCACTCCAAGTCTTAGTTCAGTTATCCCTTCTAGGAACCCACAAAGCTTGTCCAGCGAAAGTAATTATGAGTTTCTGACTATTCCAAGAACTGACTGCTTAAAGCATACTATCATGCCTATCTCACTTTTTGTATAGTCATAATTTGTAGACCCATTTTTCTTCGTTGGATAGATCTGTTCTTTGATGAATAATGTAGTCTCAAAGCCATGTGTTTCAATATGTGTTCGTATACATGAATGCAAAGACTTCTTAGGTACAAATAAAAAAATGCAGCAACGAATAATAATTAAAGAAAAGATAAAACTCATCCAAATACTCTTAATCTAGAACTTTGAGTCATGCAGTCAATAAAGATAATTCCATTTGGTGGTTTCAATTAAAAGAAATATATTTCAAGATGGAAACTCTGTTATACATTGTTGGTGCAGAGAACAGCTCCGATACCTATTAGATGGTTGAAGCAAAGGGTGGCAATGGTCATGCCATATGAATATAGGAAGTCTAAATTTTGTGGCAAAGCAAGAAGTGGAACTACTAGTTCCTAAGGTGTCTACTGGTTGGTCTCATTTTAAGAGAGGATCATCATTCATGGTGCTATTAGATGCATACAACTCCACTAGAACATACTCAACAAATAAGCTTTTGAATATAATGAACACAAGAATGGTATTGGGTCCCTATAGCTAAAAGTCTATATCACGCGATCCACATGGACATGAAAACTAATAGGTACTTTTAAGCATACATGTCTCTCTAACTAAAGAAGATACAGAGTTTCCACCAGGCTTTCGCATCTCCTTACTATTTCTAAGAGAATCAACATTTTAAGAGAATCAGAAAACACATTATGACTTTACAAGCAAAAGGTAGACATCGTATTGCAAGTTTGAAGCTGGAACCGCCAATACTGTCAGGGGAATATGTCCAACAGTCCTGCAAGTTTCAAAAAGCAAAGTAGCACAAGCTTAGAAGTGCAGAATCACACTTTAGTCTTAGAGTAGCATTCAACTCTGATTACATCATTGCAAAGGCAGCATGGATTGAAGCTCAGCTTGCAACATGGGAAAACCAACAGAGGGAAATTGACCAGACAAAGGACATGATAAACAGGTCAAGTGCCGGAGCAAATGTAGGCCGTGCATCTTCTGCAAAAAAGGTAATATAAATTTGAGTTTGGTTGAGGAACCCAATGCATAGAAAGGACCTATATTATTTTCCCTTCATTTGAACATTCTAGTTCTTGTAAATCTGTGGAAGTGACTTAATTACTATTTATAGATTGATTACTTTGCATATTTAACACATCTAAAGTTACCCCAAGCTTTGTTTGATCTCAATGACTAAAAGTCAGATTCCCGTTGTCTTTGACAGGGCAGACACTTCTCCTTACCTCCCATATTTTCCCTACTCTACCTTCACAGCCAAAAAAAAATAAAAATCAAGAGTTTGAAAGAAAGAAATAAGTACTTGTCCACGGAAGTTTTGCAACCAGTATGATTTGCTTATGTTTCTGAGAGCTTTTGCATTATGCAAACTGTTTTTTGGTAGATGTGATGTGATGTGATGTAATGATGCTTTAAAGTTAAGCTTGAATAAAGTAGTTTGTGTTTTTAAAGTATTTGTATTCTACATCTACTTTGATCTCCAAAATGTTGCAGGTTAGCAATGATACTTGATCAGATCAACTTTGTCTCGCGCATTTTACAACATAAAAATTTTATATGCATATGAATCCAGATATGAATTCATGGCATATAGAAGTAAATGTTTATGTAAATATACATGCACTTTTATCTATATAGTTACAACCAAAAATCTCATCTTCAACATAAAATAATTTACTTCTTTGCGTATTCCTAAATTTATTATAAAAATTGGATTTTTTTTTTTCTAATGCAAAATCTTTCATGTTTCGTCTATCAAATGCAAAATATTGGAGGAACACTTGTGCATGTATAATCCAGAAAAACCTAAAAAATTTAATATTTCCCTTCTAAAATAAAAGCATCATAATTTTAGAAAGGATATTCAAAAACAGCAAGCACCTTCAATCATATGACAATCTTTAACAATGGGGGAAATAAAACTTAACATTTTGTATTGTGATTTGACATAAATTTCTACTGTGGTATGACAAAGAGAGTATGAAGAGTTAAGTTGAGGATTAACGCACCTAGAGCCTTAGCTATATGAAAGTTTCTCTAGAATGGGAAATCATGCAAGATGGGACACCATGGCTAAGAAATAATACTAACGGAATTTAAGCAATTCACCGAAGGAGACAGGCAGAGAAAACTATATTGTTCTTAATCAAACAATGCTTTTTGTGGTAGGGAATTTGTTACTACATAAAAACTATATAAACAATTACATGCATATACTACTGTACAAAACTTAACTTCTTGCATACAATTCGTTAAGGAATGGTAGAATCTCTGCCAAAATTACATGGCTTTCCTATTTTCATGAAGGATGACATATGTTGAAGCAGCCCATTCAGCGAAGCCATTCATTGAAAACAGATAAAGGCAAGGAAAGACGGAAGAAACAAAGAAGGGATATACTAAGTTGGAAGTTTAGACGACCTCTGGGATTATACGTTATGTAGCGCTTAAACTTGGTTAAATGACCAAAAGCCCCACAGACGAATGATGAAAGCAAAACTCAAATCTACAACCTCCTCTTATAAATTGCTAACGTATATTAGTACGATATATATATATCGTAAAAAGAGTAAAATGGTTACCAAGTTTTGGAATTAAGAATCTGAATTCCAGTGTGTATTATTTTGGTGCTTATTCCCCTTTAAAAGTTGAAACCATTTCTACCATTTTTCATTGCTTCTTCCCAAGTATGAGAAGAAAAGTATTATCACTTTCTCTATCAAAATAATAAAAAGACTAAAAGTAAAATTTTTGTGAATGTTTTTAATAGCTAGAGGTAATTTTTAACTGCTTCCAAAATATTCGTTTCTACTTTTAATTTTTTATACATTCTTCTTATTTCCTTTAATAACAAGGACCAAACCCTTAAAAATAAGTTTTAGAAAAATTCATTTTCTTTCTATTCAATAATTCCAAGTACCAAGAAAACTTGAAAATGACGGTGCTGGCCTTAAAAAGAAAAAGGAAAATGACCAAAGTTTTTGAAGTTATGACTATGTTGCTTCTTCACGAGTTGGTTGGATTTGAAGATTAGGCTCCTTTTAATTATAAGGGAATTGTGGTACTTTTATCAAAAAAGTATTTTTTGTCTATGAGTCAAAAAGGGTATGCGATAATCTTTAACGAGTTAAGAAAATTTTGATCATCTATTCAATCCATGCAAAATAGATACCCAATTAACCGGATATACACAAAAGAGGATTTGGTAGATTGGGTACTCAATCCTATAAAAAAATTATGAAAAGTGAAAAAAAGTGCTAATCAATTTAATTTCATACATTCTACTAAAATCTTTCAGCCAAAAAACAAGTCTACAATCAAGTCCCACCATATTAACATTTTAACAGACAGGCAACAATAATAATTAAGTCTTAACTTTTAGACAAAATAAATAAACATGCTTACATCTCGACAGACAAGTTTACATACCAACAATGAGAAGAAAAGAAGGTGAGATCAGTGAGAAACCATTGAAATGATACTAAGTGTAGCGAAACCTTATTAACTTCTAGGTCTAAGAAAATCCAATTAAATAAATTTACAAATTATCCTTGAAATAAGAATTTCAAGAACCCGACCGAGTACCTAATGTGTCACTAAAATGCCCGACCCTCTACTTGAACGACCGAACCAGTTTCAAAATATAGTTCGGGTATCCTATTTTTTCGGTTCAAGACGGATTGGTTCGATAAATTTTTTGGATCAAGGGATTAGAATGAACATCCCTACTTTGAGGTAATATAAGCACTTTTAGAGCATTTGATAAATATACTTCCCTAAACTCAAAGCCAGATGTTTTAGTCTGAAAAATTAGTACTTTTAGAATATATTTTATTTTTAAAATAATTAATGATAAAATTTAACAATTTTATCATAAATTTAAATATGAATAAAAATAAAAATATTTTTTAAACATTCATATCAAATGTGATAAAATATAAAAAGTACTTATTCAAATTACTGTCAAACAATAAATTAAATATTTATTAAGCATTTTTTTTAAAAAATTCTACTAAATAAAGTATTTTGTAATGGAAAATAATTACATAGACTCAATTTTTGGTCCCACCTATAGACTCAATGCGGTCAAATTAAATCTTATAAAATCTTGCTTACATCAACTTATATTATAGATTTTATAACATTTAATCCACATTACAATATTTACAAATAGAATCAAAAATCAAATCTATTTAAATCTTTTCCATTTTGTAGTAAATCATCACAACCCTTAACCAAACCTAAATATCTTTCGCCAAGATGTATAAAGTCGTATACAGTTGTCTTTCTACGTGGATCTAAATCCGAAATATTTCGTTGCCAATTATTTGGTGAGTGCTTTTTGTACGCACTGACAACGAGATTCTGTTTTTGACAGGCATAAAATGGCACGTGTTTCATATTTGTGTGACATGTTTTATTTTGACGAATTTATTTTAATTTTGCAAACTTAAATTTGGGATAATTTCACATATCACTACTTGATATAATGGAAGAATTTTTTTGGTGTAATTTTTTTTTTTTTAAAAAAAACTAACTCATGTCATAACTTTCATAATTCTTCTCCAATTCAAGACCTTTTCATAATTTTTTTATTTAATTTAAATTTATTTTCTATTATTTTCCTACATTTGTGCATACATATAGAATTTGCCAGTAGGACTAGATTTCTATAATTGCATGAAACTCCACCCAAAAAGTTTGAGAAATAATAATTATTCTTTTTCTTAGACAAATAATGCCTTGAGCCTTGACCTCATAACTTTTTTTGAGAAAAAAAAAAATAACAAACAAACAAATACGAAAGTGACAAAAAAAAAAAAAAAAAATAACTTTATCTACTTTTCAATCTTTATTTTTTTGAAGGATACTTTTCAATCCTAAAGCCCTGTTCCGCCAGTAAAGAGACATTTTTAATAGATTCTATCAAAAAAAAGGAAAATTCTATAATAAGTTCTAGATTTTTTGCTGCGAAAGTGAACAAAGGACCTAAACGTCTGGCACTTTCAGCTAGATTCCCTGCAGAGTGTTTTTAAAAAAGTTTAAAATGGTTGGAAATGACATCATGTGGGGGTATTGCACTAAAAATAAGGTTTTTGCTGAATGGGATAAGGCCACATAACAGGTTAAAAGTCATTTTTCCAACTTGTTGATGTCAAAGCAAGCAAACTCATTATTGACCACACAATAAATTATCAATTAAAGAAAGAAACTAATGAGCAAAAATATAAAATGAAGCATTTAATGAGACATTAACAAACATGCAATTCCTGATTAGCAAACATACAATTAAATAGTTGTAAATATGTAAGGTGATGTTTATTGGGAAATGGAAAGTAAAGGATTTTACCTATACTTTTTATAAAAAAATATTAAGTGACATAATTTGTACGCAATGGGTAGAAATAAGTATAAAAATATTTTGCTTTATAAAGTGTAAAATTTACTACATAAATTTTTATAAATATAGATATAAATTATATGCAATAAATTTATGACATAAGATTTTATAAATATAGACATGAAACATATAATTTTCTTAAATTATATGCAATAACAGAGACAAAATTAATCAAAAAACAAAAAAACACGTTAGAACTACACTTGTTTCAAGGCTAAAATACTAGGGACTACTTTCATTGAAAATCAATACTTTGACTACACATTTGTTATATGAATTAATCTTTCCAACACTAATTAGTGTAGAGAATACTTAACATCATTGAATATAGACGCATGTCACGTAATTATCTTTTAAATTTTAAATGTTAATTTTATATATGTGATATGTATCTATACTTGATGGAGTAAATATTTTTTGTAGTGACAATCTAAGAAAGATTAACTCACGTTATTAATTACAATCACCACTATAATCATTTCAACAATATATTTTGATAAGCCCTATTGCAAAGATACTACTAATAGATATCAAGCAAATGCCAATCCGGATATGCTAAGCTATTAATAAGATTTTGATGCTGATCATAGTTCCTAAATGCCGATTGTAATGTGGCATTCCTTTGCTTGGAAATGGCCAATCATTGTTTGGACCGTATATAACTCTTGATTTTGTATGCTTTGAAAAACTCTTTGAAAAAAAATCAAATAATTATATTACTATAAAATAATAGTTTCACCAAATATTCAACTCAAGCAAATATGTATGAATAATGTATGAACATGTATGAATAATCAGCATCTCTTAACAGTGGACTTCTTTTTTTGATGCATCAAAACATCTAAACTTTATTAAAAAACTTGACGAATACGCACAAAACTTTGAGGAATTTTAACTCAGTTAATATTTTGAGGTACTCTTAACAGCATTTTTTTTTGTATGTGAAAACAATTAGTTACGTTCAATCAATTAGTATTTTCTTGATTTTTAAAATATTACATGTAATCAGATTAGCAGCAATAACTATTTGATCATATAATAAAAAAATAAAAATAAAGCTGGTAAACTCATCAAATGCCAATCGACAAACCAAGCGCAAATCAGTTACACTTTTATGTAGATTGTATTACCTAAATGCCTATTGGTATAGCCAAGGTTTGTTTTTTGTTTTTTTTAATAATCAAATCTTATTAACTGAAGAAACAGTCATTACAATTGATTAAAATACTAGTTTGATAAACGAATCTATCAGATTACATATTATATACAGTTGTAAAAGGATACCCCGACAAATTTAGAAATCTAAATCTAACTTCGAAAGACTGGACAAGTCTCGTACCAAATGTGACCAGTCTCTGATATGTTACTAAACTTTTGATGTAAAGCACAAAAACAAATCTAGTTAGCCAGATTTGTCTTAATTGAATCTTCTATCTTTATTAACCACAAAAATAAAAAGAAAAAACTCACTTATTCAAGAGGAGAGAAAAAATTTTCACTTATTCAAAAGGAAACTATAACTCCCACATATTTAGGGGAGACAAAATTCTCAATGAGCAAATCTCATGAAAAAAGGGAAAAAAATTATTGTTAGTGGTGATTTGCATTGAAATATTAATGAAACCACTACCAGTTATTGTGAATAATATTGGAAGAGTTTTTAGAGAGAAAGAATAGAAAAAAGTTAGAGAGAGAAAAGTATAGTGTGACTCGAGTTTTTGTAAAGCCAAGGTTTGTTCCCACAATTTCTANCTAGGCACAGTTCATTGTCTATGTGTAGAAATTAAGTGTTTTATATTATTTCACATTTTAACTTCCATGTGTATTTCTTATGTTCTTTATTTTTAAATTTTAAGTGACCTAAAAAATTTTTAAATTTATTACTATTAAAAAAGAAGTCACAAAACTTCTTAGGCATATAGTTTTATGCAGCACAAATATCACTTGAGCATTTTTTCTTAGAGGTAATAGTTTTGTGCTATATTTTTAGTTTATTGTCGATTAATGATTTGTCACTCCTAACTCATTTTATTTAAGGGTGCCGCAACAGTTTTGGGCCCTCTAATGCACACTTAGTATTATATTTTGTATTATACCATATAATGGGATGATACTTATTCCTAATTTAATATTTACTCATATTAAGAATACATATACACACCATCACATAGTAACACATAGTGTAACATCAACATGTGTATAACTTTTCTAAAATCCATAAATTTAAAATTTTGACCATTTTGGAAGCTTCAGGAGGGTGTACAAATCCCTGTTTGATCTCTTTTATGTATTTTTCTTTTGGAAAATTAATTCCTTTTTAAATCATCACAATATTTACTTTTCATCAATTATAGTACCATTTTCTAAAACCAACTCCACTTAGTGGAGTTGGGGAGAAAATATCTCATGAGGTATTTTTCGCTATGAGGTCTAGAGTTCAAATCCCAATCCTTACAGAGATCCAGGCAGATGCCAAAATACCTTTACCTGGTCTGAAGGTCTTCTCTCTCTAGTCTCTTCTTTACCTAGTCTGAAGGTCCTCTCTCTCTAGTCTCTTAATAGTGCCCTGTTGGTCTCCTCTTATAGAGTAGGTTACTTGGTCTGAAGGTCCTCTCTCTCTAGTCTCTTAATAGTGCCCTGTTGGTCTCCTCTTATAGAGTAGGTTACTTGGTCTGAAGGTCCTCTCTCTAGTCTCTCCTTTACCTGGTTTGAAGGTCCTCTCTCTCTAGTCTCTCCTTTACCTGGTTTGAAGGTCCTCTCTCTCTAGTCTCTTAATAGTGCCCTGTTGGTCTCCTCTTATAGACAGAAGCAGTAGGTTAGATTAGGATGCCTTGTTCTAGGTTTTTTTTTTTTTTTTTATCATTTTTCCTATGTTGTTTGGTTTGTTCTTTCTTTTTCTTTTCTTGCTTCCACTTTCCTGGCTAACTATTTCAACTAAAAAATACAGTTTAGTTAACTCTTACTATGTAAAGTTGGTAGGGGTAATTTTATCTTGGTGATTGGGATAACAAGTTTCATCCAAGTATGAAGGAGGGAAATGAAGATGAGCTTGTTGAGGTTTTCAAGAAGTTTGATCTCTGCAAGAAAGAAAAGGAAAATATAAATCTAGGCTTCAGAGATGTAGCTATTGGGATTGAAAATTGCAAGCTAAGTTTGGTAGGCAAGGTCATAGGAGACAAAATGTTTAACTTTACAGGGATTAAGAATTTTGTCAACTCTATTTGGGGATTTCCTAAGCATCTGCAAATTATAAATTGAAATTGGAGTTAACACATTCCAATTCAAGTTCGAAGATGTATAGAAGTTGGAAGAGTAATAGTTGATGGAAACCATATGTAATGGATAACCAGCTACTCATCACCAAAAGGTGGAAGAAAGGTATTGACAGTGATGCCTAAGCCTCTGGATGCTTATGGATCCAAGTGTGGAATTTGCTTGTGCACTAGGTAACTAAAGAAACAAGAAGGAAAATTGGATCTGTCTTCAACAAAGTAGAGGAAGTGCTCATCCCAAAAATTGGTAGCAAGGAGAATAAATATGAAGAAATCTTGGTGGAGGTAGATATCTCCAAACTCCTTTTTAGAGGAACTCCTGTTAGACTAGATGGGAATCTTAAATGGGTCAAATTCAAATACGAATGATGCTAAATTTCTACTACAATTGGCATCATTGGTCATGGGAAGAGAAATTGCACAAAAAAACAAATGAGAAGGGAGTGGAAAAGGAATCTCTACACAATTTGGCTCTTCGATGAAAGCAAGCACCAGTAATCTTCACCAAAAAGGTGGCAGAAGTCGATCAAAATGAGGTTAAAGAAAAAAATAGAGAATAGGATTAGTAGCCCAATTAGATTAAAAGGCAAAAAAATTTGTAAGGGTAACTGCTGATCAGTTAAGTGTGAATATAGATTGACCAGATACTAAGAGAGCTAAAAAAAAAAAACAGATGTGGTAGAGATAAGAAGCCATACTTTCTCATCAGTTGGAGCAAGGATTAACAATCATCTTCTACTGAAGGTTGAAGAGAATAAAGTGAAAGCTAATAAGGAGGAGGAAATGCAAGTAACAATTATGGAGATTGACTTTCAACATGACCTTGGGATGATAAAGAGATGTAATAATGGGGACTACAGCACAGGAAAACTAGGCACAAGCATACATTGCAGTTGGTCTTGTAGGTAAGGAGAATGAAAGACCAAGTGGAACAAAAGGAATTCCTAGAAGGAATAGAGGGAAGGGAATAAGAATAAGACTAACCCTACGAGAGATTTCCCAATACAGTAGTATTGAGGACACGCTTGGGAAAAGGAAATTTTAATTGATGGATGAAGATGATAAGGATAGAGGGGAATGAAAAACTATTTCCAAAAAAGCAAAAAGTAGTAGTAGGATGATGGAAGATATGTCTATAGAGGTCGTGGAGTCCAACCTTAACTGAGCTCCCATGGATAAATGAAAGTTATTAGGTGGAATTGTCGAAGTGCTGGGAGCCCTTTGACAGCACTCCAACTTAAGGAGATTGTATATCTCCACTCTCCAAATTTATTGTTTTTGTGTGAGGCTAAGAATAATAATAATTATATGAAAAAAAAATCCAAAAGAATTGGTTTTTATGAACTATTTGTTGTAGAACCAACTGGTAAGAGTGGTGATTTAGTTTCCATGTGGAATAATGACTTATCAATGAAACAAGTGCTAAATACTTCCTTCTCTATTGAAATTCAATTTACAAGATGAAGATGCTGATGATGGCAAACTATTATGGGGTGTTATTGTATATACAAGTACTGATAGGAAAACCAGGAAATATCAGTGGAGTATCTTGGGGGATCGTTTTGTGATATTAGGAGGATTTTAGTGATATCATCCAATGAGGAAAAATAGGGAAGAAGGTTGAGAGGAAGCTGGAGCTTTAGAAATTTTAAGGATTTTATCAAACAGATGGAAGTGCTGGACCTAGATTTCAATGGACTGCATTGGACTTGTTGCAATTATTTGGAGGATGAAGAAGAGGTTAAGAAGAGTTTGGATAGGATACTTCGTAGCACCAATTGGTTGGAAGAACATTCGAAAGCTTCAGTTCTACGCGTTGAATGAGGCTTTTTGATAACACTGTAATGCTTTTGGATACATGGCCTAAAGTAGTAAGGAAGAAAAGAAGATTCCAGTTTGACAAAAGATGGTTAATGAGCAAGGAGGTTAATATTGTGGTAGAAAAAGCTTGGATTGAAAAACAAGAGGGCTCTGGAGCTTTCAGATTATCCACAAAGTTTAAAAACTACAGGAAAACCTTAGCCCACTTGGAATAAAACTACTTCAAAGAATCTAGAGAAGGAAATCAAAGAGCTCAATTAGAAAATAATGTTGTTGTGAGTAGAACAAAAGGAAAGGACTGACAGGCTAAGTAATAGCTTTGCATGATAAATTGGGTAAAGCTAATAGGAGAGAGGAAGTATAGTGGAAACAAAAATCTAGAGTTCAGTGGCTTAGAGAGGGGGACAGAAACTCAAGTTTTTTCATGCTTATGCCAAGTTAGAAGGATAAAGAATTGGATTTCAATGTTTCAAAAAATTGATGGTAGTTGGTATAGATCAAAAGCTGAGATAGAAGAGGAAATTGCTGAATTCTACAGGCTGCCATTTACTTTATCCCACTGTTCATACCTAGAATAAGTCTTGGCAGAATCCCATAAACAATCATGCCTCAAATGAATAACATCCCCACCAAAATTGTTATAAAGAAACAGATTAAAAAAGCTCTATTTTCAATGCATCCTAACAAAAGCTAAAGCTCCAGCTCCAGATGGTATATACACTTTTTTTTTTTTTTTCAAAATAAAAATATGGCACATCATTTATAAGAGATATATAGTTGAAACTAAGCAAAATTTTCTCTAGAATGGTTTTTTTGTCCAAAGCTATTAATGAAACTATTATCACTTTCATTCCCAAGGTGCAAGCACCTATTAACCTATCCCAGTTTAGGCCAATAAGTCTAAGTAATGTAATTTATAAAATCATTTCTAAGTCCTAGTTAACAGACTTAAGCCTTTTCTCAAAAACGATATTAAGCCATAACCAAGTTGTTTGTGTGGTAGGCAGGCAAATCCTCGATAATGTAATTCTTGATCATGAGTACATTCATTTCTTAAACAATAGAAGGAAGGGAAAAGAGATTCTTATGGCTATTAAATTGGATATGATCAAAGCATACGATAAGTAGAATAAAGATTTTTGGGGGGTATGATATAGAAAATAGGCTTTAGGCCCCGATGTATCAAATGGATTATGGGCTGTATCACTCCTGCCATATACTTCTTCAATATTAATGGCAAGAAAGTTGGTTTGTTACTCCCTCTAGAGGCATTAGGTATATTCGGGAGACCTACTGTCCCCTGACCCGTTCCTTATATGTGCTGAGGGTCTCTCTAGTTTACTAAAATAGGCTACCAACCAAAAAGCTATCATTGGATTGAAAATAGCTAAGCAGTGTCCAGCAATATCCATCTATTCTTTGTTGATGACTCTTTGGTTTTTTTTTGTGAAGCTGATGCAAGTAAGACAACAAAATTGAGAAGAATCTTATGAGCGTTATGAAATAGCATCAGGCCAGAAGGTGAATATTGAGAAGTCAGTTTCTTTTTCAACAAAAACACAACCCACGAGAACAAGACAAGAGTTACGAAAGTGTTGGAAAGAATGGAAATGGTTAGTCAAGGGAAATATTTAAGTTTGTCCATGGTATAGGAGATCAAAGAAAAATATCTTTGGCTTCATCATAGATAAAGTTGCAAATAGACTCTAAGGATGAAAAGGCAAACTATTGAATCCTGCTGGAAAAGAGGTATTGCTAAAAATCAGTTGATCTGGCAATGTCTTCCTTCCAACACAAGTATGTCTATATTCGAACTTTCTAAGAAACCCGACAAGGATATTTCAAGGAACATGGCTAAATTTTGGTGGGGCAAAGATGAAAAGGATCAAAGAATTCATTGGTTAAGCTGGGTCAAGCAATCAGAAGTCAAAGGTAGAGGAGGCCTAGGATTCAGGGATCTTCAAATATTCAATACTGCCTTACTAGTTAAGCAAGTTTGGAGAATACTTCTAAATCCTAACTTGCTAGTCAGTAAGCTGATTAAAGGGAAATATTATCCCAACACCTCTATACTTAAGGCAGAAAAAGGAGCAATGAGTCATAGATTTGACAAAGTTTTAGGCCTACTATTCCAATGATGGAGGAAGGGATTATGATAAGAATTACGGATGGAAAAAATCCAGATATAGGAGCATAGTTGGGTTCAGGTAATACCATTTGGCAACATAACTTCAAGCAAAATTGCTAATTCCCATGTAAACTTTGTAAGTGAACTCATTGAGAATAGGAAGTGGAATGAAGGATTACTACAAAAGTTGTTTTCTAAAGATGAATGCAAAAAGATCTAGAAAATTTCTCTATGTATCGGGTTAAAGAAAGATGCTACTGGGGATTTAGATCAAATAGTGAATATAATGTCAAGTCAGGTTATGCACAAGGAAAAATCAATCAAAATCTAGGGGCTTTGGAAAGGGAAAGGCAATCAGGCTTAAGTACAAGAAAGGATGCATATGCAATCTGGAAAAAGCTTTGAAGCTTAAATGTTAAGCACAAGATCTCATTTCAAAGTGCTTGCATGGCATTCTCCCTACTAATGAGGTGATCATGAATAGGATTGGGAAAGGAGATAGTATTTGTCATAGATGTGGTAAGGAATTGGAGACCATTGAGCATATATTCTTTTTCTGCAAGAGTGGAAACAACATGGAAACCTTTCCTATATAATGGGATGGTCTTATTGATAATAGATGGAAATTCTGGAAGTTGTGGAAAAAACTCCAAGAAGTAGATGAGAGAAAGGATGGGATTTTCTTGTGATCCTATTGAACTCACAGAAAATTTTTAGTGGCAGCTTTGGAAAGCAAGAAATGACAGTAAATTAAATTTAACTATAAGGATAGAGAGGGAGTTATCTCAAGTAGAAATGCACTAGAGGAATGGTAGGAATTCAAAGAAGCTAACAAAGAGGAAGCTACAACAAATCCAAATAGAGTAAACCAAGAGAGGACAGAAATAGGATGGGAACCTCCACCCCCTAATGTTATTCTTATAAGCATAGATGCAGCCATCAATAGTAGAACCAATAGGTTAGGGTTAGGGGTAATAGCTAGGAATAAGCAGGGAAGGATATTAGCAGATTGAGCAATACTTATCAACTACAATGACAAAGATTTGCTAGCTGAAGCATTGCCATCAGATTAGCCAAGCTGAAAGCCAAGAAGTAGGGTAGGCAAAGTAGAAAAGTTTAGGCTTTCTAATGTCTTTCTTATAAATACAAAATTATAAGTAGGAACGGCAAGAATTCAAAGAAGCAAACAAAGAATTCTCAGGAAGCTGCAAGAAGTCCAGATAGGGTTAACCAAGAGAGGATAGAAACAAGATGGGAACCTCCAGCCCTAATATATATCATTCTTATAAACACAAAATATTTTGATTATTCAAATTTTAGATGGTAATGCAGTTAAACTTTAGGGTTGATTGTGTGATTTGGACAAATCTTAGAACATTGTTATATTCTCTGTCTTATTTATTTTGTCATAATTTGATTTTTTGGTCAAATATGTCAATTTTATAATAAAGACTTTATAAAGATTTATTTTATTTTAATGAAATTTCTTTAATAAAATTGAAATTTATATTAAGTGTTAAAATAAGTAAACTTAAAATTTTAAAAATGTTAAAAAAAACTGTACAAGATTGAACTTTCAAAAGTTGATGCATTGACCAATAAAGTTGAACAATAACAATATAAATAGGGCAGAGGTAGTTCAATATGTCTGATACTTTTGGCCTAACCTCGAGAACAAATATATAATTTAGACTAACCTCAAGTGATGTTAGTAAATGTAATTATCCCAAAAATTTAATGAAAATGCAAGATTTGACAATAAGTTGGAAATATATTTTTTAAGGTGAGATGAAATAGAATTTTATTTTTGAAAATTCTTGTTCGATGAAATGATGGTCCTCATCTCTGAAAATTATTTAGATGCATCCAGTCTTTGGTCTTACTTGTAAATCCTATGATTTGGATTAAACGTCATGGAATAAATAACATTAGCTGATGTAAACAAAATTAAATAAAATTTAATTCTAACCATTAAATATACAGATGGAGTACAAAATCTGTCTATCTAAATATTTTTCTTCATTTCCTAGCAATCAAGCGTGGAAAAAGTATTAAAAGTACGTATTAAATGAGTGGTGAGGTGGAGGTCTGGCTAGGCTATATAACTTTTGAAAAATTGTATCTATAATTTTATGTTTTGAATGTGTATATCATATAATAATATATGTTTTAAATATTTTTATAATTAAAATTTTAAAAAATAATACTATAGTGTACCTTAACAGGATCATAAAATTTTCTATAACACAGTTAGGTTTTTGCTTAGGATTTTCATCTTAAAGGACTTCAGTAAGATGAAGGATCTCTACGTGACAGACTTTTCGATGTATCTTTGCTGTTGGATTTATCTACCTGGATTGATCAATTATGACGGTTATATGAGGTCTTATTAATTTCTTCTTTCGAAGTTAAGGTTTAATCATAATTTGCACTTTCGAATTATTGTTGATTTGTAATTCGTGCCTTAAACTATCAATATTAGCACTTTATCTTGAACGATTAATTTGTAGCATATTGCTTAAGTAGTTTGAAACTTAGTGAACTTTGATAATTAGTTTTTATAAAAAGACATTAATATCAGATGAATAAGAGTATTTTAATAAAGAGGGATAATTTCAAAAATCTTTCCTAAGATTTATATAAATATCACTTGATACCTATGAACTTTTAAAAATCTCACCTAACTTTTTCTTTGTTGTAACACGTCGGCCTAATTGCTGAAAAAAAAAGAATTAAACAATTCAATTTATGGGGAGAAGTTATGTTAATTTCAATTTTACCTCTTTTTCACTTACTAGTTAATTTAGTATCTAAATTTACTTAATTAGATATTTGGAAAAGAGGAATACATACCTCTTTCTAATTTATTAACAAATAGAAATTTATTAATATAATATTAAACTTTAATTCTATATTTTAATGTATTTATAATGCTTTGTAGATTAAATATTAATTTGGGATGATGTGTCGACAAATTTTGCATTCCAAATTAAAAAATTTATAATAAATCTATTTATATACAAATTGCCAAGATTATGCTTTCAGGATATTGTTAGTGAATTAATAAAAAGAATATAATAATTATAACAAATTGGAGTCCAAATATTTTTATATTATTAAGTAATTTCTTTAATATCTAAGTTAATGGACTAAAATCTATTTAAATTAATTTAAAATATATCATTTTAAAATTCACAATTTATTTTGGCCATAACAAACCAAGAATTCCAAAAATTAAAAGAAAATAATACTTGGAAAGAACTAATAATATTAATTAACAAACTCACGAAATAATAAATTTTTGTCATATGTCTAAATTAACAAGGGTAAAATAGTCAAAATGAATTGTTTAATAATTTCTATTTTTAACTTAAGCCGACATGTTACCATAAATCAAAAGTTAGGGAAGGTTTGTGAGATTTTTGAAAGTGCAAAGGCACTACGTGATATTAATTTAAACTTTAGGAGAGATTTATAAAATTATCGCTAATAAATAAATGTAAATTACAAGTATTGAAGTCTTTTAATTCAAAAATTTTTAGAAAAAATTTATTCATTTAACTGATTTAATTAATGTACTATAAATTGATAAATTAAGGTACTAAAGTAATAAAATTATAATTTAGGAGTAAAGTGAAAATTAATAATAATTAAGAGTGCATATTACATTTAGGAAAATAGAAGACACATCGTTTCTAATCTCATCAATAATATTTGATGCTTATCTATTATTTTAATTATTTCTATCACTCAACAAACTGTCATCCCTATCCTCTTCGCCTTCCTACATTTTAGGCATAATTACTCCCATATGTTAGGCACTCAAGGGTAAACTAAAATCTCTCCCAGATTGAGCTATAAGTGGTATTTTATTAGATGTTTGTAATCTTCAAAATCACAATATTTGTGATAGGGATGTTAATTTTTGACACGAACATGATACGAAATTTGGGATATTTAACAAGTTAGGATTGAGATTTTATGACACGAATACGATTATAACACAGAATTAAGAGCGCTTTCTTATCCGAATAGACAAGACGGTCCTAGAAAAAGATTTTTTTGTATAACCTTAATACGATTTGTATGGATAGTATCATAAACATTATATCCAATTTGAATCGATCTCAGTTGATCAAAAATTCACCGCGTTAGCAGCTTTAATAGATGTGTTTGAAGACAGGTAAATATGTCATAAAATACCACTTATCAAAACAAATGCGCTACCAAGCTGTGCCACATCACTAGAACCTTCCATTGTTTTACAGTGTCATTTTATAGAATTACTGTCTTGTTTTCCACATCATTATTTCTTCCATTAATATACACAAATTTCTCCCCGTTTCGTCTTGACTTTATAGTAAAAAATACACATTATAAACATAATACTATATATTTATATGAAATTTTAAATATTTAAGATCACTATGACTTTACAGTTTAAAGAAAAAAATTATTTATACTTGTATAGAACCTTCAGAGAGTCATTGCTGCATATTTTAAATTTTTGTTGTTGGGTTAATTTACTATTTATCAATTGTAAATAAGTTAAATAGGTCAGACACGACACGATACTAAAATAAACAAGTCAAACATGACATGATACAATTATTAATTGGGTGGGATTAGAATTGAAATTTTATGATTCGAATACGATTATGATACAATACGGTAAAACACAATACGAAACGATTGACATCCCTCTCTATGATACTACTATTACTATTACATTTAAAACCTTAAACTAATTATAACATATTACATATATTTTTCTCTTACTTAAATGAAAGGATGTGCTAAAACTTTTTGTTTAACTAAGCCTCAATAGCCATGGAGAGTTTTACATTGTCTCTAAACTTTGAAAAGGGGATTCAAAATCAAGAATCATGGTCGCTTTACAGGTGGATTCAGGTATTGATCATTAGTTTGGTGAATACATTTATACAGAGATATCGTGAAGGTTTACTTATACTTTTAAGAAAATTTTAGGGGGCAAAAGCTAATTTTTTAATTTATCTATTTTTTTAATGCAAAAAAGTTACAAATTTCAAAATCTCGGAGCAGCAACCCTCTGCCCATAAAATCATTTTTAATTTTTAGTAACTAGAACTTGGTGTTGTTTTCTTCTACTTTTTATTTAACTTTTGTTTTTTAAACAAGGGTTAATTATTCTTTTCTCCTTTGTAAATTTGCTTGTGCCTTGATTTGCCCCCTGAGAAAAATTTATATACATTTTACCTCCTCTGACTAATGGTTAATGTCAACTATTTTTTAGTCAAAAGTTTGGGAATCGGTGCAACATTACTAAATTGCTCTCATATAATTTTAAAATCAATTACAATTTATCCCCTATAATAGTATAAAATTACATTTTATCTCCTATAATATGTAAAATTTTAACATTATCATCTGTAAAGTAGACATAATCCTCAATTGAGAAGTTTTCTACTTTAACAATCTTTGTGGTTTAACTATTCAATTAACATGTCGTCAATTTGTTATCATCTTTACGATGATTTCTAATGGCTCGTTTAAGAATTTTAAGATTGAAATTAACATAAATTGTGTATTTAGTGAAATTGTTACTTTATTTTTTGTTTTATAATCCCGAAAAATCATATTAAAACAAATTTATGTGGGATTATACCTGTTCTAAGCACGTACAAAAAAAGAACGTGTGCACGGATCTTGTCATATTCTATGATTCTCTCGTCATTTTCGACTAGTTTAGTTGCTATAATTATAAGCATGGTTAAAATCTGAGTATGAATTTAGGTGTCAAAATATTTTTTTACAGTTTGCACTCTCGTGACAGGAGACTCGTGAAGACATTTTTTTGTGCATGCTTAGAGCAGGTATAAATCTCACATAAAATTGCTTCAATATGATTTTTTGGGATTATAAAATAAAAAATAAAGTAACAATTTCACTAAATAACTATTTATGTTAATTTCAATCCTTAAATTCTTAAACAATCTATTAGAAACTATCGTAAGAATGATGACAAATTGATAACATGTCAATTGAGCTATTAAACAACAAAGATCGTCAGAGTATGGAATTTCTCATTCGGGCATTTTATCTATATTATTGGTAGCAAAGTGAAAATTTAAGGAATAGAGGATAAAATATAATTTTATACTATTACGGGGTAAATTGTAACTAATCTTAAAATTATATGAGATATAATTTAGTAATTTTGCATCACCTCCTAATTTTTTGACTAACGGCTGGTTTTGACCATTAGTCAAAGGTGGCAAAAAATATATAAATTTTTTTCATATACAGTCTGTCTTAAGTATACGGTCAAATTTACAAAAGTAAAGTGTAATTAACCCTTAAAACAATGAATTTATAGGATTTTTTACTAGTATTTCACTATTCAAAGGGTTAACTTACATGGGCTACCGAGGGGTGTTAAATTTCCTTGATGAGTACACGCTAAACCAACCTTTAACTTTTGTTCTATTTTAACATATCCATCTTTCTTACCCCAAAAGAAGGGTTAGATTAAAATTTGGTCAAACTTCAAGTTTCTAATTATATTGGTGATTTTAGAATATTTAACTGCACTTCAGGTTTTGTTTAGTTTGATTTACCTTTTAATGAGATGAAAGGAATTTTTAGGTTGTTTTTCTAAGTACTTAGCCACACATCAAACATGCTTCCTATCCAACCCACTGAAACACTTAAAACCATCAAAAATATAAAGATCCTTCAAACATAACCAATTATCCAAATTATCCTAGTTGGCCAAACTTGCACTTACAAAATGAAGGTGTCAAGTCTCAATTCCTATCCAAACTAACCTTAAAACACTCTTAAAACATCATTATGTGCATAGAGCAGCCTAGGATTGGAAGCCTAATTCGTGGAAAGTTGTTAAAAATCAACCCCAATCACTTCCCAACCTCCAAAACACTAAAAACAACCCATAACATACATAAATAAACACTCTTAAAGCAAAACGAAAAGATCATAAAGCCCATAAGCCAAAAAGTGCTAAAATACAAAAACTCCTTCCATGGAAATCCAAGAAAATTTTGGGGAAAATGGAGGAAGAGGATTTGTCTAACAACTAATCCAGCCTCTCATCCGCACATGTACTCCAACTTACAGACCAACAAGATCTAACTCATATAGTTGAAGTCAACACTATTATGATGGAAGAAGGCAAAGGAAATTGAAAAATATGATGAAAGTTGAAACATCCTACAAAACTAAGCATCTACAAAATTCAATTGGACGGACCAATTTGGTCAAGCAGGAAAAGGTAAGGAGTCCCGTAGAGAGTCTCAACATTGGTTGACAATTCTCATCAGGAGAGGAATTGATAAGGATATGTAGTCCCTAGAAACATGCAGTTATCATTAAACTAATGGAGAACAGGTTATCCCAAAACTACTTAGATTTGAAACTGCATTGACTTTGGAAACCACACGGTAATTTTCATGTCTCTCAGTTTGGTGATGGGTTCTTTGCTGTCAGATTTGCAAATCTGGAAGATTATCTTTCGGTTTTAGCACGAGTTCCATGGTTTCTTAGTGGATCTTATATGCATGTCGAGAGATGGATCCCAAATTTCAGAACAAAAGAGGCAAAGATGGTTAGAATAATAACTTGGGTCTAACTTCTAGAACTCCCAATTGGGTTTTATTATTATGACTTTCATACTCTATCAAATTGGGAGTAAAGTAGGAAAACCAATCAAGATAGATATGCACATAGGTTTAATTCAATGGATCGAGCAAGATATACGAGAATATGTGTGGAGGTGAACTCATCAAAACTAGTTCTTCACAGGCGTTACAACGCCGTGCTATCTCCAATCGAAATCTGCGGATAGTATTCAATTACCAAGGATGGAAGGAGAGAGGAGCCCTTAAATATTTAACCCTCTGCCTGTAAATGAAGAACCATTAACCTCAGTGAACAAAAAGAAAGATGGAGGTCCCGAGCAAATTAACACAGAAAATAATGGAAACATTAGTCAAGGAGGAGGAGGAACCAAACATAGAAATTGCTCTAAACACCTTCAAACATTATTAGACCAAGAAAAACATACAAACTGAAGAGGAGTTTGGGGATGACAAAGGACCTGAACAAGATTTCCTATCCCTTTCACTTTCACAGCAATAAGGGGCCAGGTAGCACTTCTACCATATATTACAGTGGAAAACACAGGAAGACCAAATAACATTTTCAAAGAGGGAAGCAAGACCTTATCATTCAAGGTTTGCACATAGTGCCCTATCTATTTTAGTGCCAAATGAAATACGACTTCTAAATCTATAATGATCATAAGTCTAGAAAAACGGATGGAGCCCCTTATTTACTAACATGGAATATAGGTTGTATTTGTCACCCGGGAAAAAAAATGAGGGAAACGTGCTAGATCAGATGGTGGAGCACAAACATAATGGATTAACCCAACCAACATAGAAGAGATAAAGATTTTAGTCTGAAAGTGTAGAGGAATAGTTAGGAAGGAACTTCTTGTGACAGTAAGAGAATACATTGCGCGGTTTCGTTCCCAAATTCTGATTCTTATGGAAACACACGTGCATGAAGGGAAAGCAGAAGGAATAATGGGAAAATTGAGTTATGCGGGTAGAGTTTATGTTCTACCAGAAGGCCAATCAGGAGGAATTACAATGCTTTGAGATAAACAGGTGTTGGATGTCCATATGGTCATGAGAGATAAATAAGCAGATAGAATGGCCCTCGTTTTAGCCATCTATCAGTACCCTTAACCTCATCAACAAAAGACGGTTTGGAAAAAAATTTCTTGAATTTTGAAATTATAGTATTTTCCTTACCCTGGATTTTGCTTGGAGATTTTAACATTACTCTTTCTACAGATGATGGGATCTAACAAAGAAATGTCATAATTCTAGGATTTTTGTGAGAAAGGAAATCTGGTAGACTTGGAATTTTTTGGACCAAAGTATACTTGGAATAATGGTAGGCTTAGTCTGAGCCATATTAGGAAACGATTGGATAGGGCCTTAGCTAATTCCAAGTGGTCTAAAGAATGGGGTAAGTGGGTAGTTCAACATATTTCTTTGTCAGCTTGACTTCATTTACCCCTTCTCTTATTTCCATCGGAAAAAAAACTAGTTCTACAAAGAGTTCCTTTATATTTTTCAATGATTGGGCTTTTTACCAAGACAACATCTCAGTAGTTGTTAATAGTTGGTCAGTAAATACTAAAAGTTCTTCTGCTCTTCAGTTTTCTAAAGCTTGTAAACAATTAAGTATTAACTCAGGAATTTGGAGGAAACCTAAAAAATAGGACGTCAATGCAAATAGTGAAATTAATTGGGTCTGAACTCATTTATGTGCTAACAAAATGCACTATTTTCCCACCCCAACTCTACAAGCCTAAGAGGCTCTTCTCGAAAAGGAGTTTATGAGTTGCCTTATAGCCCAAGAGAACCATTGGCAACAAAGTGCAAAAATTCAACGGGCCGCTAATGGAGACTGCAACTTGGCCTTTTTTCAAGCTTTACAAAAGGTTGTGCCAAGAGGAATTACATACCGGGTTTGTGCAATGGTTCTGACTAGCGAACTTCTAATAGAGATATTGGTGACAAGATTCATAATTGTTTGGTTAGGTTATTCTCCTCTTTGAATCCGCAAAGTAATAATTTTGCTTGGGATTTCCCTATTCCTTCTATATCTGAGGAGGAGAAAATTAATCTCATGTTTCCAATCTTTTATATAGAAGTTAAGTGTGTTGTTTTCAGTATGAATTCTATTTCGAACCCTTGTCCAAGTGGTATTAACGCATTTTTTTCAGGGTTTATGCTGCTGTATAGAAAAAGTAACAATACTATCATTGTGTTGCTGATTCTTAAAGTAGATAATCCTAGGCAAGTTGAGGATTTCAGGCCTATTAGCCTTTGTGATGTAGCTTACAAAATCATCTCTAAGATTATGGTTAACAGGATGAAACCTCTGATGGACTTATCCCGCCCTTCTAGGGTGCAGTTATCCTAGGAAGGTGTATTTCTGACAATGTATTTTGGCTCATGAAATCCTTCACTCAATGCAGAAATCTAAAACCAAGAAGGAAGCCTGGCCTTGAATTTAGATTTTGGTAAGGCTTATGATAAATTGGAATGAGGTTATCTTAGGAATGTCACAGTTAAATTGGGTTCCTAGACAGGTGGATTAGTTGGGTCATGAAATATATTTCTACTGCATTTTTCCAAATTTGATAAATGGACTTTTAATTGATTCCTTTGTCCCTCAAAAGGGGGCTCGTCAAGGAGATCCCCTTTCCCCATATATCTTTATTCTTTGCATTGATGTCCCCTATTAGGAAGTTAGTTTCTGAGTTCTTAAACAAATCCTTATTCTGAGGGCTTCTTAAGGCTCTCAACAATATAATGAAGCAAGGCAAATGGACTACAAGGATTTGATCAGAAGATTTGCGTTTTTACTAACTGGTAAATCGAAGATAAGGTATTGATAGATGTTCCACATGACTTTCTGGACCCCAGAGTGGCAGATCTCATTAACCGGAACACTAGGAATTGGAAAGAAAATCTAATGAGTAACATTATTCCTGAGCCTTATGAGGAAGAAATTCTCAATATTTTTCGATCTTTAAGAGTGGAGATATATTAAGCTGGGTGTCACACCCTAACTGTATAATCTCAGTCAATAGTATCTATCGCTCTCTCATATCAATTAAAATCACTTTACAGGGACCTTAACTTCCATGGAATACCATCTGGAAAGCTAGTATCTATTCAGGTAAATAATTGATTAGGTCTTTTAGTTCACAAAAAAATAATAAATAAAGCGTTAATAACTCTTATCCTAATCAATACTTACAAGCTTGTAAGGATATGAAATGAGTTTGTAGATTGAATGAGTAAGGATCGTTATGACAAGAACTATGGAACAATAACTAGGATTTACGAACTTATTTATTAGTTAAACAAATTAATTGAAAGATTTTACTATCTAACTAAACTAATTTTAGCCACTAAGAAGATTAAAAATAAGAAAAATTACCAAAACTAATTAAATCTAAAGAAAGCAATTAACTATAATGAAATCAAACTTTAATTAATAAATTAGAAGAATAAATGCAATAAGATTAAATTTAAAATACAAATTTGCAATAAAGAATTAGAATAGAACTCAGTAATCGTAGTCGAAACAAAGGTTGATGAAACTTGAAATCTTGATAAGAAATTAAAACCCTAACTAACGACTTCTAATGCTATCTAATGATATATCTATTCTAATGATCTAACATTTAAATCCCTCAACTCCTCTCGATATTGGGGTATTTATAAGGAATACAAGGGTGATTAATTCCCTATCGGATGATAGATATATGGTAAACCTTAAAAAGGAGTCTAACCGGGCAAAAGAAACTTCAAAAACAAGTAATTTTCGTAACCCACTGTAGCGTCGTGCGCATGTGCTCACCAATTTGAGTGAATGTTCACGTAAAGCAGCTCTAGAAACTTGCTCTCTGGTTCCCGTGCTCGTGGGCAGACTTTGAGTCATGCATGTGCACGCTGGCCAGATTGCCTGTCTCAACTTCCACCTTAATTTTGACTTTGATGATGATGGATTTTGAGAAAACTCAAAACATGAAAGTTGTAGCTCTGTCTCTTAGCTTTCCAATTCATTTTGAATCAACTCAATCGAAATTGAACAAAAAATTTATGTTCAAAATACTAAACAATGTCCAAATTTGCTCCTTGCTGGTGTATGTTTTCTATTCTTATGATTTTTCTCCAACTTTTGATCATTTTTTACTCCTTTTCATTCCAAACCTACACAAACTAAAAATAAAACAATTAAACTAATAATTTGAATCTATTGTAGTAATTCAAATATTGCGTGCATCACATGAAAATGCGATAAATAATACATAAAATATAGGACATGTATGAGTTTATGAAATTACCCCACACTTAACTTTTGTCGTTCTTGAGAAAAAGTAGAATTGAAACAAATAAGATCATTAAAAATGCACTGAACACATCTTAACAATTGTCTATATAAATAATCAAAAATCAATCTACCATCAGAAGTAGTTTAAGTAATCAAGAGGTCAAATGCTAATGAAACCTAGACATAAAATTCGATGTGTGTGTGAATATAGCTATTCAATAAAAACTCAGTGTTTAAGTTACTCGAATCAAATTATGCAAACTCTTAAAATTTTTCTGAACACCCTATAGCTCACTTTTTTTACACTTCTCTTATAATGTAGACAACCGACTAAATTTAAATCAGGTATTGCACTTTTTAGCTTGTAATGTTAGGTTAGGGTATTGGCTAATCAAAAAAGGGATAAGGATATCACAAGACAAAAGAAAGAGCTTTAAATTACTAATGTTGACCATACATTAAAATAAAACTGCTTTTCCAACACATTAAACCACTTACCCTTACAAAGAAAGAACCCCACACTTAATCAACAAATACCCATGAAGAATTTCATAATACAAATTATAAGAAAAATCCTCCTTCGACTTCAGCCCAACGTGCCAACATTTGTTTGGACATTTCTTTCATATATATTTTTATCATTTTTTTCTTGTCTGTTCCTAATACAGGTACCAATGATAGGCATTACCAGCAAACACACCAATCCAGATACCAGTGATGGGCACTACTTGCAATTTTCAAGAATTTTTTTCCAATTTTTTCAATACCTCTTTCTTGCCCCATAAATATACACTACTCATTCATATAATTTACCACCTTCATTCAACTACCTTCCACCTTTATATCCCCTTAACAAATAATTGTGTACAATAAATCTCTTAAGAGACATTTTGGGATAGAAAAAAAAAATTTATTGAGATAATAAAGGTAAGTAAATGAGTTTCTATAAATCCAGTTAAGAAATCAAATAGTGTTTCTTTCCATTCATTACAAATTAAGGCTCAAATAAGATATTAGGGATAAAGTTTTCAATAAGAGTTGGCTTGAAAGGCTCAAATGTCTAAAGAAATGCTCTACCCTCATCTTTTGACCAAATCAAGCTGTCTATAAATTTTGCCTCGAAAATATAATAAAGCAAGTTTTTGAGATGCAATATAGGTGAGTCTACATAATTATCTCTAAATATAAAAAATAAAATATTTTATGGCTATTACTGTTCAACAATTTTTAGAAATCATGCAAGAAAAATATTAACATCGATTACCTAACTCATGAATGGTTTATCTCAAAAATTATCATATAGAAAATCAAAGAGACAAGCTAAGTGATTGCAAAATTTTCAAAAATTTCAAAATTTTCAGCTAATTCGAACAAAATTTTTAGAAATCTTGAAAAAGTTCTCAAGTCAACAAAAAAGCTAGAAAAATTATAGCAAAAATGAGCAAAGTACACTAAACAATTGTACGAATCCAGATAACTCCCTACCTCACACTTTAAAAATAAGACTTTAAAAATAAGCATTGTGCACAAAGGGGGTAAAGAAAAGGTTCTCTGGCAATGAAGAGCGTTTGGTATCTCGAAATAAATATCCACGAGGTGAGTTGAAACGTGTCATTAACAGTAGAACAAAAATAAAACATTAAACCCTTTAAGAAATCAAGAAAAACAAGAATAATGAAATTCCACTATAGTTAGAAAAAAAAATTAATTCCCAAAGGGCATACATAACTAACATCACAAAGATTACGACAACTAAACAAGTTAAAAATAAAAACACGTAACAATACTACATCATCTAAAAGTACAAGAAAAACATCAAATAAAATATTCTAAGGAACATCAAATAAAAACATTCTAAGGCACTCATCTTCTCCAAAGCGTAGAGCATGTAGTAACCGCTTGATCAAGACTCATCGTCAGAAGGGGCACTAGCTGCCAACTCCTGCAGAAATGTAGGAAAAGATGTTTGGACTGTAGAGAAATCCTCCCCATGTTCCTATGCTAACTGATGGGCCTCCAGATTTTGATGCTAGGAATATTGAAGGGTTTCGAAAAAAATGGTGGACTAAACTCATGAAAATAAGAAATAAAAGTAACGAAGGGTTACTTTAAATCTGGCCCGCGCACATGCGTGAGAAAATGTGAACATATGCACACGGCACATTTCCAGCAATCCAAACTTCTACCTCTCACGTACATGTGTAGGCAAGAGGGTGTGCACATGTGCGCAACGAGAAACCCTTGTCCTTGCTTGTGGATTTTGCACACATGCGCACCAAATGGCGTGCATGTAAGCAAAGTGAACATCTAAAATGTGAACTTTCCATTCCTAAACCACTCAAACAATCAACTTGAAATTTTATGATAGTCCATTTAACTTGAAATTTAAGATGACATGCAATATAAATGACAAGAAAGCTAAAAAAAGTAAAAACGAACACACAAACAAAATTAAAAAAGGGCATGGGTTGCTTTTCATGTTGCACCATTGTTTATAGTTTTAGGCTTCATTTCGGCACTTGAGATTAGGCATTGACAATGTGAACGGTTTTCCGTTCCTTGTTGATGATTCCTCCACTTCATTCGGTAGCCATTAACCTTGAAATTTCCTTGGCTTCCTTTAAGCTCCACTACACCATACAGGAAAGTAATGCATTACTTCAAATGGCCCGCACCATCTTGACTTCAACTTTCTGGGAAACAATTTGAGTCTTGAGTTGTACAATAAAACCATTTCCCTAGTTTTAACTCCTTGCCCGAAATATGCTTGTCATGCCAAACCTTTGTTATCTCTTTACAAAGCCTTTCATTTTCATAGACTTTTCTTCGGAATTCATCAGAGTCATTCAAATCCAAAAGCCTCTTCTTTCCAGCCTTCTTCAAATCATAATTGAGCCTTGTGCTTGATTTCAACTGGGAGATAACAAGCACTACCATAAATCATTTCATATGGAGACATCCCAATTGAAGTCTTGAAGGCAGTCCTGCATGTCATGCACATAATGCATCATTGAGCTTCTGAGACCAGTCCTTCCTTGAAGAATTCACTGTTTTCTTTAGAATGCACTTCAATTCCTGATTAGATATTTCCACTTATCTAGAATTTGCGGATAATATGCTAGGGCAATCCTGTGGGTGACGCCGTATTTGGACAAGATGGATTCAAACTATGAATTCTTGAAGTGTATTCCTCATCACTTATGATAGCTTGCAGGACACTGAACCTTGAGAACATATTATTTCTTACAAAATCCACCACCACTCTAGGATAATTGGTTGATAGTGCCTCTGTTTCCACCCACTTGGATACATAATCTATTGCCACAAGAATGAATGTGTTGTTGTGTGATGGTGGAATGGGGCCAATAAAATCAATACCCTACACATCAAAGATCTCACAGACTAGGATATTATTCAAAGGCATTTCATCCCTTCTATACAAGTAACGGCACGTTAACATTGATCACATTGCATCACCAAGTTTCTTGCATCCCGAAATATATAACTATGTAGACCAAAAGAGTCCACTTTGAAGGATTTTTGCCACCATCCTTTGAAAGCCATGATGCCTTCCCACCGGTGAAGAATGACAATGGTATAAAACACTTTGAATCTCACTTTCCAGTATGTATTCCTGATCACTTGATTCTTACATCGGCAGTAAATAAAAGGGTCATCCCAAATGTAATGTTTCATCTCCGAAAGAATCTTTTTCCGCTTATTGGAATCCATAATGGATGGAATCACCTTGGCTACATGAAAATTAACAATATCTGCATACCAAAGTGCATTACTATCCACTCTCTTTAAGTGCTTTTCTCGAAAGGTTTCATTAATTGGCACTTCCTCACCGATCTTTGCCATTGGTCCTTCTAATCTTGAAAGGTGATCCGCCACAGTATTTTCAGCTCTCTTTTTTCTATCACCTCCTAATCGAATTCTTGCAATAGTAAACTCTACCTGATTAGTCTAGGTTTAGCATTATTCTTACTCAATAGGTATTCAAGAACTGACCATTTAAGATGTTGTGGTCTATATGAACAATCACTTTACTAGCTATGAGATGTGACCTAAACTTATCCAATACAAATACTACTGCTAGTAACTTCTTTTCAATAGTGGAATAATTCATTTGTGCTTCTTTAAGGGTACGGAAGCATAGTACACAACATGCAAAATTTTATCTTTCTATTGACCTAATACTGCTCCCACGGCATAGTCCCTTGCATCATACATTATTTCGAAAGGCAAATTCCAATTTGGAGCGACTACGACTGATGCAGTAATCAAAGCTCTTTCAATTTAGTATATGCATACGAACATTCATCATTAAAATCAAAGGCACATATTTTCGCAACAAAGTGCATAAAGGGTGAGAAATCCAAGAAATTTTTTTTATAAAACATTGGTAAAAATTAGTGTTACCAAGAAAACTCCTTACCTCCTTCACGTTAGTAGGAGGTAGTAATTTTTTCAATGCTTTCTACTTTAGACTTGTCTACTTCTATGCACTTAGTAGAAATTTGATGGCCTAGACACAATCCCTTCCTTTTCCATGGAATGATACTTTTTCCAATTTAATGCCAAATTAGTAGATTCATATCTTTCCAAAACACAAGCAAGGTTATCCAAACATGAATCAAAAGAATCACCAAAAACACTAAAGTCATCCATAAAAATTTCAATAAAATTTTCAATCATGTCATGGAAAATAGAAAACATGCATAGTTGAAATGTGATAAGAGCATTGCACAACCCAAATGGCATACGTCAGTAAGCAAAAGTTCCATAAGGACAAGTAAAAATGGTTTCTTCTTGATTTTCATGGGCTATGGCTATTTGGAAATACCTTGAATAACCGTCGAGAAAGCAATAAAAAACATGTCCTGATAGGCACTCGAGCATTTGATTAATGAATGCCAAGGGAAAGTGGTCTTTCCTAGTGGCTTCATTAAGTTTACTGTAGTCAATGCACATCCACCACCCCGTCACTAATCTAGAGGGAATTAGCTCATTTTTTTATTCAACACTACCGAAATCCCTCTTTCTTTGGCCCTACTTGAGTCAGGCTCACCCATTCACTATTACCAATTAGATGAATGATACCAGCATCTAGTAATTTCAAAACCTGCTTCTTAACTACCTCTTTCAAAGTAGGATTTAACCTTCTTTGAGGTTGTCTAGCTGACTTGTAGATGTCATTAAGGAGTATTTTGTGCATAGAAACTATAAGGCTTATTCCTTTTATGTGTTCAATGCTTTATGCAATTGGCCCACGATACTTTTTCAAAAAACAGATCAACTTATTCAATGTCAGAAAGAGGGCACTAACAATGACAAGAGATGTATTATTTTCTCCTAGAAAAACATATTTAAGATGAGAAAAAAGTGGTTTGAGCTCAACCTTGGGGAGTTTGTTGGTTGAATGCCCTCCTTTACCTTTGTTCTTCACATTGCTTTTTTCCATAGCTTTCTCCGACTCCTCATCTTTAATGCTCTCCTTGTTTGTTAGGCTCTATCTCACCATCATGGATGTTTTTCATGTCTATGGGCGTCCTCTTCCATAGATTTCCTATAAAAATTCAATAACCAATTCAACAATAATATCAACACTTATTACATCATCATCTTCTACAGGAAATTTAAAAGAATAAAGAACATTAATGAAACAGTGTCATTGTTGACTCTAAATTGTAGATTTCTGGCTTGAACATCTATAATGGCTCATCCAATGGCCAAGAAAGGTCTTCCCAGAATTAACGGGGTCATCATATCTTCTACCATGTTGAGCACTATGAAATCTACCAGTAAGAATACTTTGTCCACTTTGACAATAAGATTCTCGACCATTCCCACCGGTTCTGTCAGTTAATTGAAGAGTGACATTTGTGGGTTTCAATCTTCCTTCATTCAACTTCTTATAAGTAGAATGAGATATAAGGTTGATGGAGATACCCAAATCACAAAGGGCTCTTTGAAATGTCATCCTTTCCAATCTCCCATGGAATAGAAAAAGAGCCAAGATCCTTGAGTTTAGGGGAAAGATTCTTTTGGATGATATGGCACTGCATCCTTTATTTAGACACAATATCTCACCCCCTATTAACTTTCTCTTGTTTGACAAAATCTGTTTCATAAACTTAGCATAGCTGGGTATGTTTTTAATAGCTTCAATGAAAAGAATGTTAATCTCAAAATTTCCAAAAATCTCTTGAATTTCTTAGTTTCTCATCCTTTTTCATTCCTTGAGTGAAAAGAATACTTACCTGCTTACCCATTGAAGCTGAGAGATCCTTGTTCTCACCTTGTCAGTCAAGAGCTCTAGTAGGTTCGTCTTCATTATCCTTGCTCTTGAAAGATTCTTCCTTTCCCTTTTCCCTGCTCTTCCTCACAATTCTTGCATCATCCTCTTCAACTCTTGGCTCCACGGCTTTTCCACTCTTCAAAGTAACTTCTTGAGCATGCTCTCTCCCATGAATGTTATCCCTTGGGTTCAGAATGGTGTCACTTGACGATGCCCTAACCGGTCTCTCATTATTTTGCCGAGCTAATTGTCCCAATTGATCAGTTTCAAGTTCCTTGTAAAAGCTCACAAATTCTTATATTCCATCCTTTGTAATTCATGCTCTCTCTACAAAGCTTCCAATTCCATTCTCAAATTATCTTCGTTGGATTGACATGGGTTACATGTGAAGGATAATTGAGATTTTGAGGTGGGGGTCTTGGTGGTGGTTGTTGGTTGAGTTATTTTGTTGAGGTGAAAAGTTTTGGACATTCCTTTGGTGAGTTGGTTGATATGGCGTAGATGATGAAACTTGGTTAGAAAAATTTTGTTGTGGCTGGTTAGATTGGAAAGATGGATTTTTAACATTGTTCTAATTACTCCAACAAAAATTTGGATGGTTATGCCAAGATGAGTTATAGTATTACCATAGGAGGTTGGCTAATTCCTTGAGCTGAAATTTTTATTGGAAATATACTGGACTTGCTCAGCTTGCATCATTGATGCTTCACAAAAGCTATTATGATGATTCCTCTGTAGAAATCAGAACTGAGCATTCCTTCCTTACTCACAGATACTGAAGCAATGAAATTCACCTGATCCTTTCCCATATTCTCTAGTGCTTTTGTCAAATTTGTCATCACATTTATAATCATACCCTATTGATGTAAGAAAACATCATTGAGATTAATCGTACCTCCTTCTTGGCATTCACTTGATCCACTTGTTGTTGTGGTTATTGTCCAACTGAAGGAGTGACTATCCCATGGTATTAGTGGGTTGATGCCATTCTTTCCAACAATTATTGTGCTTCTTCCGAGGACTTAAGAGGAAAGTGCCTCCTGCGCTTGCATCAACAATCAATCTCATTTTCAGAAATAACCCATTGTAAAATGTTTGAACTTGTAGCTATAATGGAATAGCATGGTGTCGACACTTTCTAGGTAACTACTTGAAGTTTTCCCATGCCTCTCCTAATCTCTCCCCAGTGATTTTTCTAAATGAAGTAATGTTATTGCAAAGCTTTGTAGCTCTAGCTGGTAAAAAGTGTTTGACTAGAAACTCTTGAACCAATTGTGGACGTTCTACGTGGTGAAAGTGCCTTGTTGAAAAGATTGCAACTAAGACTTTAAAGAAAATGGATAGACTCTCAGTCCAATGCAATCTGGATGCACTCCGTTGTACTTGAATATGTCAATGACTTCCTCAAAAATTTCCAAATGTGCATAGGGTTCCTCGTTTGGCTCACCTCTAAACATAGCATGGGTTTGGAACATTTGAATCAAGGCTAGCTTAATTTTAAAATTGTTATCTTGTATGGGCATTTGGACAATGTTAGAACTTGCCCCCTCAAAATTTGGTTTCTCATAATTTTCAAGGGGTCGAGGATTTGCTTTAACTCTATTGCCATACTGCCTGCTATCTCCTCTTGTTCCTCAATATTGCGATTCAGATTCTCCATTGTATTCTCTCCTTGGCTTGATTCTTGTTGTTTTCTACGGTTTCTGGTTCGAGTCTGTTCAATCTCCAAATCACGGGGATGTTGTGGTTGTTTGGAAGAGCGTATTTACCATAAACTACAAGAAAGTTGAGACCAAAGTTTGAATATCAAAGCAAGATCCAAACTAAAAAACAACTCTAATCTAGTAAGGCTTGTTAAACCTAATACTACTACCAAGAATAGTCCTTGGCAGCGGTGCCAAAAATTTGTTTGGTAAATAATTGATTAGGTATTTTAGTTCACAAACAAGTAATAAATAAAGTCTTAATAACCTTAATCAATACTTATACGCTTGCAAGGATACTAGGTAAGTTCGTAGATTGGATGAGTAAGGATCGTTCCCACGAGAACTATGGAACAATTACTTGGGTTCACAAACCTATTTACTAGGTAGACAAATTAATTAGAAGATTTTATTTTCTATCTAACTAAATTAATTCGAGCCACATAGAAGATTAAAAATAAGAACAATTACTACAACTAATTAAATCTAAAGAAAATAATTTACCTAATGAAATCAAACTTCAATTAATAAACTAGAAGAGTAAACGCAATAAGATTAAATTTAAACTAACAAAATTTCAATAAAGAACGTAAAATTGAATTGAATATAAGAAAGCAAACTCAGTAATCGTTGTCGAAACAAAGATTGATGAAGTTTGAAATCTTGGTAAGAAATTAATACCCTAACTAATGACTTCTAATGCTATCTAATGATCTATCTACTCTAATAATCTAATGTCTAACTTTCTCAACTTCTCTCGATATTGGGGTATTTATAAGGAATACAAGTCTAATTCCCTATCGAATAATAGAAATATGGTAAACCTTGAAAAAGAGTCCAACCGGGCGAAAGAAACTTTAAAAACAAGTAATTTCTGTACCCAACTATAGCGCCATGCGCATGTGCTCACTTATTTGCATGCATGTGCATGTAAAATGGCTCTTGGAAACTTGCTCTCTGGTTCCTATGCTTATGCACAGACTTCGGGTCACACATGTGCACGCTAGCCAGATTGCCTGTCTCAATTTCCACCTCAATTTTGACTCTGATTATATGAATTTTGAGAAAACTCAAATATGAAAGTTGTAACTCAGTTTCTCTTAACTTTCCAATTCATCTTGAATCAACTCAATCAGAGCTCAAACAAGAAAGTTATGCTCAAAATACCAAACAGTGTTCAAATTCGCTACTTGTCGGTGTATGTTTTCTATCCTTATGATTTTCTCCAACTTTTGATCCTTTTTTACTCCTTTTTCATTTCAAACCTACACAAACTGAAAATAAAATAATTAAGCAAATTAACTCAAATATTGCTTGCATCACATGAAAACACGGTAAATGATACATAAAATATAAGACATTTATGAGCTTACTAGTATTCCACCTAGAATTTAGAATTTCCTTTGGTTGTTGCCCACGGGGAACTTCTAGCAGCATCTTATCTACATGAGAGAAAAGTTATTCCATTTTCCATTTGCACGCTTTGTGGAAAATATCCTGTAGACATCACATATATTCTCTATGAATGTGTAGTGACCAAGATGTTTTGGGAATTGCATAATGATGCCATTGGAGGGCAGATCGATTCACCTAGGATGTAGTGATTTATCTTAAACGACACTTGGCTGAGGACAAGAATGATCTTTTCCCTTTCTTAATTTGGACTACATGGAAGGGAAGGAATTATTTAAGTTTTAGAGGTGTAAAGTTTTATCCCTTTAGTAACTTCAGAATGACATTGTCTTGGAGAAGTTTGTCTTCCAACCTGGCTCGGGATTCTTCCAAAATTTTAGAAAGCATCATTAATTCCAATGGTTGGAATCCTCCATCCCATGGTTAGTTGAAATTGAATGTTGATAGTTCTGTCAACCATAAAAAGAAGGGAGGGTGTAAGGAGAGACTCTTAGGGACAATCCTGGTAGGGCGTATTAGTGTTTTGAGGAAGATCTAGGTTTTGTTTCCACCATTACTATTGAAATTTATGCTATTCATAGAAGTATTATTCTTCTTAAGAGTTTTAAATGTGATTATATAATTGTTGAACCTAACTCCCGTATTGTAATTGGCAGTTTGAGCAAAGATCTACTAGCGGAGCACAAAAGGCCCAGGAAAGCATTAGAAGAAGATAGTAAAAAATTGCAAGAAAGTTTTGAGCACCTAAAAATATGTTTTGTGCAGCAAACAAGTAATGGTGGTGCTGATATATTAGCTAAGTCTGCCAATACTAGGACTAATGTAGGAAAAGTGCATGTAATGGAACAACCTCCTTCTTATATACTCCCACAATGGTGAAGAGACTTTGCACTAGAGGATCCTATGTGTATGTAAATGGTAAGTTAGTTAATGAAGTTTCTTTGTTTCAAAAAAAAAAAAAGTTTGTGCATGCATTTTGATGGATTCAAATAATTGCTTATATTGGCGATAGTTTGATTAATCATGCACATCAAAGAATTGTTTATTTTGGGTGTATAGTTGGATTAAGCATACTTATCATGTCTATTTTTTGTTGTCATGTGGTTTTGCCTTCTTTTAATACTAGAACTGACTAATTTGAGTAATTTCTTCTTTTTCTAGAGCTTTATGAAAGATTGTTATTTGAACGTTAGCTTTATTGTTGTATATCTTATACTTGATTATGGTATATGATCTTTCAATCAATTTGACCTACGTCCAAAAGTGAAAGAGGAGAATTTCACTAACTCAATAAGATGAATACAAATTGGATAGACCTTCACAAATCCAAACAAACCTTAAACAAAATATCCAAATATTTCAAAAAAATAAACTATACTATAACTAAGAGTTTACAAATGGAGAATACTACTCTTAGCCGGTGTGTTAAAAGCATTTCATTTGCTTCATATTTATAGTCGGAGTCTGTTACATGATGTTTCCCAAACCTTATTTTGATGATGACATAAACACTTAACTCTGTAAACAAGTTTTTGCAGGTCTGTTATTTGTTTTGCTAGAGACAGGATTTTCGGATGCACTGTACCGTCCGAACTGTGTCAAGCCTCTCGGACGCATTCCACCGTCCGAACGAACAGGCATAAAGAAGAATCCTACTGCGTCTCCAAACGGACGAACATGACCGTCCGAAGCCTCTATCAGACGATGGACGGTACAGTACTGACGAATGCACGGACGTCCGAACGAAGTTCTTCTCCAACTGCATGAGGATCGGACGCTGTGTCTGACGCATCCCATCTATCTCGGATGTTCGAAACCCCAACGGCTACTTTTTGTACATTTATTATTTAGCCGTTAGGAAGTAGTTGCAACCACAATTTATTGCTCTTATAAATAACTGCTTTGATATTCTGTTAAAATCATCTAATACATTGAATACAAGCCTTAGAGAAGAGCAATTTTAGTACAAATTAGCTATAGTGCTTTGTTGTATTAGTGTGCAGTTTAGAGTGCAATTCAACTTTGAGTGGAGTGATAATCTTGTACGAAAGTGAGGTTGTAAGTAAGATTCTTGGCTCAACTAAAAGAATTTTAGTGTGAGCAAGAATATCCATTCTTTGTAAAGATTATTGGCTCACCAAGTGTGTGAAGCATTTTAGTGATTTGATACTTCAAGCTTGTTAGCTTGGAAGTATTGGCTGATTAATTTTCTCTATTTCTTACACTTCACTATTTCATTGATTCAATTATATTAGTTATCATTTGGAAAATCTTAATATTCTAAAAGCATTTTTAGAAATCTAATTCACCCCCCTCTTAGGTTGCTTTGGGACCAACAATTGGTATCAGAGCTTGGTCTCATTTTATTGCTTAAATTGCTTTTGAGAAACCAACAAGGCTCTATTTTTTGAGGGTCAATCCATTACTAGGCCCCCTATGTTTAACGGGGCAAATTTTATTAGTTAGAGAGATAGGATGTCTCTTATACACATCTAGAATTCTATAAGAGACAGACTTCAAGTATGTTGTTATTGAAGATCCGTTCGAAACTACTATTCATTGATGTGGTACACAAATAGAAGAAGAGATAAGATGAGGGATGAGCTCACTGGACAAGACAAGGCGAACTTGACATTAAATGCAAAAGCCATGAACGTGCTATATAACGCCTTGGATGCAAATGAATCAACTCGCGTGAAGGGATGCATTTCATCTTCTAGAAATCTAGGATAAATTGAAAGAAATCTACATGAAGGGAGTGATGATGTTCGTGAGCAAAAGAAATCCTTACTTGTTACCAAATATGAATCCTTCAAGATGGAACCACATGAAAATATTGACAAAATGTATTGTAGGTTCAATGACATCATTAAGGATCTTGAAATCTTGGGTAAGGAGTATTCTCTGGGTGAAAAAAATAGAAAAATCCTAAATGCTCTTTCCAAAGAATGGGATGCCAAAACAATTGCTATAGAGGAAGCCAAGAATTTAAATTCAATGCCTATTGAATCGCTAATCAATTCTCTTACATCTTATGAATTGAAGTTGAAGGCCAAAGTAGTGGATGATGAAGAAGCAAGGCCAAGAAGGAGCATTGCTCTAAAGACCTCTCAAGAAAAAGATGAAAATAGCTCTATCAATCTAGAAGATGAATATCTTGATGAAGGAGATCTTGCACTCATCACCAAAGGATTTCTTAAACATTACATCAACAAACGAAGAATGAGAATAGGCGGAGCTACAAATTAACACAAATAATTTCAAAAGAAAGACAATGTTTGAAATGAAGAAGCAAAACTAAAAATGCTTTTAATTCTTCGGTCAACTCGGACACTTTGCAAATGAGTGCCTTTCCAAGAAATCCCTTTGGTAGGAAGAAAACCTATATTCAATAACTTTCAAATCACTTTTCAAATGATCTGCAACTCTGAAGGAGAAGTTGAAGAAGAAATGGAGTTGGCACAAATGGCCTTTATGGCCATTGGAGATGATGAGGTAAATTCTAACTATGATGAAAATGATGAAAATGATGAAGATGATCTTGAAGCTTTCATTTTGAAATTGCATGATAGCTTAAAGGAATCATATGCTAGAAATAAGGAGTTAGTCAATAAATCAGATCATCTATTGAATGCTAACTCTAAACTTGTGAATGAAAATAATAGGCTATCACAAGAAAATCGTGACTTGAAGAAACGAATGCGTGAGAGATCAAAGATCAAGGAAGAACAAGCCTCCTTGAAGAAAAGAATGGATGATTATGAATGTTCTCTTGACTAGAAAGAAAGAAAATGTTGTTGATTTGAAAAGAAATAGAAATGTATTAATCAACAAAAATTTTATCATGTTTAAAAGGGATGACTTATGCTTTGTAAAATCAAAATCTTCTTTATATGGAAATAAAAATATTATTTGTAGATATTGCAATCAACATGGACATGTTAAGAATATGTGTTATGTCAAGAAAAATGAAAAACTTAGAATGAAAGTTGCATGGATTGATAGCAATTTTACTAACTCAAATGGACCCAAGAAAATATGGATACCAAAAGTTATCAATTGATTTACTGTGTAGGTACTTAACATCACCAACAATGCTAAGTGGTTCTTAGATAGTGGATGTTCAAGGCACATACACATACTTCTCTCTTCACAAATCTCATATCCAAAAACAGTGGAAAAGTCACATTTGGAGACAACAATAAAGCAAAAACAATCGGCATTGGTGATGTAGGTAAAAATGATGAAACCTTAATTAAGATAAAAATGTGCTTCTTGTTGATAATTTGAACTATAATTTATTAAGTGTAAGTCAACTTTGTGACAAAAATTTATATGTATTTTTTACCAAGCATGAATGTCTTTACCTTGATAAAAATCATGTTGTTACTATTCAAGGGCACTAGGCACAATGATGTTTATGTGATTCATCTTGACAAAATTAGCAATAGCAATGTAAAATGTCTTACCGCTTCCGTAGATGAAAATTGGCTTTGGCATAGAAGACTTTGTCATTTTAATATGGATTTGATTGAAAAACTTGCTAAGAAGGATTTGGTAAGACAAATTTTAAACTAAGATTTTTGAAAAATAAAATTTGTGATGCATGCCAATAAGGTAAACAAGTCAAAGTTTCTTTTAAACCAAAGAATTTTGTGTCTACTCATAAACTTTTAGAATTGTTGCATTTAGACTTATTTGGACCTACTCAATATGCTAGTCTTGGTGGTTGCAAATATGCCTTGTTGTTGTAGATGACTATTCTATTGGTATAATTGGGTATTATTTCTTGTTCACAAAAATGAGGCTTTTGAAAAATTTATAAAATTGTTTTCCAAAATTCAAAATTTATTGAATTTAAAAATCATTCGTTTAAGAAGTGACAATGGTTCCGAATTTAAATTTGGAGGTTTTAACGACTTTTGTGATTACAACGGTATTTTTCATGAATTTTCGGTTGTTAGAGTCCCTCAATAAAATGGTGTTGTCGAAAGAAAAAATAGGACTCTTCAAGAAACCGCTAGAACTATGATTAGTGAATGCGACTTACCATAATACTTTTGGGCCGAAGAGGTTAACACGGCTTGTTATGTCATGAATCGAGTTTTATTAAGATCCTTTTTAAACAAAACTCCTTATTCAAACTCCTTTTTTGTAAAAAACCTCTTGTGAGCTATTTCAAAGTTTTTGGTTGCAAATGTTTTATTTTAAAAATCAAAGAAAACCTTGGAAAATTTGACAAAAAATTGGATGAAGGAATTTTTCTAGGATATTCTAGTGACAAGAAAGCATACCGAGTTTACAATAGAAGAACACTCTTGATTGAAGAAGTTGTGCATGTTACATTTGATGAAACTAATGATGTTATCTCAAAGAATTTATGTGAAGATGAAGATGTAGGTATTCTAAAGGAGCTCGAAAAGCTCGTTATTCACGAAGATCATCAAGAGATCACATCAAACAATGATGTCAACAACCATCAAATAGATGATGAAAAGGATGAGGATACTTCGAAAGATCTTCCGAAAGCTTGGAGATTCGTCTCTAGTCACCCTCAAGATTTAATCATAGGTGATCTATCCGATGGGATAACTACTCGTTCTCATAAACCTTTGAATAGTAATTGTGCATTACTTTCTCACATTGAACCTAAACATGTAGATGTTGCGTTGAGTGATGAATCTTGGGTTAATGCCATGCAAGATGAACTTAGTCAATTTGAGAAAAATAACGTATGGACCTTGGTTGAAAGACCATCTTTTCATCCCGTTATGTGGAACTAAATGGGTCTTTAGAAACAAATTAAATGATAAAGGTGAAATCATAAGAAACAAAGCTAGACTTGTTGCAAAAGGTTATGCTCAAGAAGAAGGTATTGACTTTGATGAAACCTTTGCACCCGTGGCTAGATTAGAATCCATTCACATGTTTCTCGCATTTTCAAGTTTCAATGATTTCAAATTATTTCAAATGGATGTCAAAAGTGCATTTTAAATGGTTTATTGATCAAGAAGTTTTCTTTGAACAACCTCCGGGCTTTGAAAATAAAAATCTTCCAAATTATGTTTTCAAACTTTCCAAGGCTTTATATGGTTTGAAACAAGCTCCAAGAGCTTGGTATGAAAGATTAAGTGGTTTCTTGATAGAAAATGGATTCAAAAGAGGTGTAGTTGACACCACTCTTTTTACAAAAATAGATTTAAATGGTTTGTTAATTGTTCAAATTTATGTTGATGATATTATTTTTGGAGCAACTAATGAAAATTTGTGCAAGGAACTACTTTTCACATTTAATGCAAAAAGAGTTTGAGATGAGTATGATGGGCAAGTTACAAATTTTTCTCGGATTACAAGTTCACCAAACGTTTAATACACAAATCAAATATACTAAGGAGCTACTCAAACGATTTGGAATGGAAGATTGCAAACAAGTTGGTAAGCCTATGTGCACTTCTACCAAATTTGATAAAGACGAAGGAGATAATGGTATTGATGAAAAACACTATAGAGGTATGATCGGAAGCCTACTTTACTTAAAAGCCAGTAGACCAGATATCATGCTTGCTATCTGTTTATGTGCTAGATTTCAATCTTGCCCCAAAGAATCACACTTGAGAGCTGTTAAAAGAATTTTGAGAATCTATTAGTATATGAAACAGACATTTAACATGATCATCTGAGATTCTACTGCTGTCTCTTATACAAATCTAGTTGTGTATAATGCTGACTTTGCTGGGTGTAAAATTGATAGAAAAAATACCAGTGGTATGTGTCATTTTCTGAAAAATTGTCTTGTGTCATATAGTTGGTTTAGCAAAAAATAAAATTCTATTTCTCTTTCTATGGCTGAAGCCGAATACATTGTTGCTAAAAATTGTTGTGCTCAACTTCTTTGGATGAAACATACTCTGAAAAATTTTGGTGTAATTTTTGATTGCGTGCCTATAAAGTGTAACAACACAAGTGCAATTAATCACACAAAAAATGTGTATAAGAGACAGGCCAAACACATTGATGCAAAGCATCATTTTATTAGAGATCTTGTTTCTAGCAAAGGAAATTCGTGTTGATCTCATGCCTACTTCAGATCAACTGGCTGATAGTTTTACAAAACCCTTGGCTCTAGATCGCTTTGAATCTCTTAGAAAATGTTTGGGGATTTTACATATCAATTTGGCATAGTTTCTTAGTTCGGACGCACTCGATCGTTCGAACCACACTATCTTTCGGACGCTCTATATCGTCCGAATACTCCTATTTTCCTCGGACGATCATAATCATCCGAACGATATTCATTTTCTTCACCAACTCTCTGTAGAAATTCTTCCGGACGCATACCTTCATCCGAAAGAACATCGATGCACTGGGTCTTCTATCGGCCGTCCGTTCATCAGCTGTCAGACTCTTCATCGGACGCATACCAAACGTTCGGCCGTCCGAACGTTCTCTCTGTTTGATTAAAATCATCAATTTCCCCCTTTTCGGACTCAACCTAACCCCCGAAAACCCTCCGGCAAAATTTTTTCCTCAACCTCTCCTCCAATCCTTCCCTCTATTGATTAAATTGATTGGAAATCTATCTTCTCCAAAGTATTTTCTATAAGATCATATCTAATTTATACTATCCACCATCTCATTTCATCAAATTCTCCCAAATCTTTCAAAAAATCAAATTTTTCTTCATAAGAGACCTTCTCTTCCTTCAAAATGGTTATAATCCTACGGAGTGTATTCTTCTATAGTAAATCGTGGACGCAAAATAAAAGGGATTCAGCTCCAGTACGTGGAGAATCGTCTGCTAATCCCCAAGTCTCCTCAAATCCCACATTACCGAAATTCATTCGATGCCAAGGCATCCGAACGGTATACATCTCTTATGAGTAAATCTATAATTGTTCAACGTCCTGCATCTCAAAGTCTTTTTTATGAGTATAATCTTCCCATTGTCAAATCCTGTTTTGAAAAACAAAATTGGGGTCACCTAGTACGTATTGATTTACCCGTATATCATGACATGGTGCTTCAATTCACCGCCAATCTTCGGAAGGACCCACTGTTCGCACTTTAATCTCTCGTGTAAATAGCAACAATCTTGAGATTTCCTCCAACATCATTAACACTATTTTTGAATGTGAAGTCTCAAACTCGAATGATTTCTCCTATTTCTTTTCTTTAGATAAATGGCCCGCTGTTGATACTCGATTTGACATTGATGAGGTTAGGGCTATTTTTAATATCAATTTCAAACAGGCCTCGGAAGTCAAAACCACATTGCTCACTCTTGAACTCAACATTCTATACACTCTTGTCACAAATTTGTTATTACCAACCGACGGGCATGTCAAAGTACTGAGCCAGAAAAAATGCAGTTTACTTGTTTTTTTTGTGTTTTCAAGGGCATTCCTCTTGATTTTGGGTATCTCTTTTGTTCCTGTGGGAACTCTTTCTTCGATACCGAATAAACATTCCATTTGTATAAGAGACCTCATCAAAATTTTTGAGTTCCTCGTCTCTCCTTTCAGCGGCAACAAACAATTTTTCCCTTATTTTAACAAATCTTATATTGAACAAAAGGTCTCCGATTTTTCAATTTTCAATGGCTAACTGAGGCAGCTTTTGATATTTCACGTTCACAATCCCATGCCTCCACCTCTGGTTTCGCTATTTCACATTCTCCTCCTCCTCATCCACCCCCACCATTCCATGATCCTCATCCATCTACCTCTGAACCCTCACTTTCTCATATCCGCGGCCTTCTCACGTTCTTGAGCATCCAAGTCAGTTCATTTCAATATCGCACAAATCGTAAGTTAAAGCGATTTGAAACTAGTCAGGTGATTCTCCAAGAGGCCCTCAGCCTTGGCATGTCTGCTTCGGCTCAGGTTCAGTTTGCCAACCTACAACACAGTATCCATTTGACTCATCTTCCAACAGTGATGACAATGAAGATGGGGATGATCGTGAGGACGACGAAGAAGATGCCAATACTCAAGGTGCAACCAATGAAGATGAAGGCGATGATGAGGATGTTGACGACGTTCGATTTCATCATGCAACGCCGCACTAGAGAAGAGGAAGATAGTGAGGCCATTGATGAAGCTGCTCCTTCAAAATGCCAAAAGACTGAAAAGCGCTCCAACAAGAAAAATGACTCGAATTAGTTCATTTGACATATGTTTTTAGTTTTTAGCACTTCCCTTGAACTAAGTATTGTGTTTTGTTGAATACTTGAACTAAGTATTAATTAATGTTTTGCTTGATTATTTGAGCTATTTGGTTTATTTATTTTTTTGTTGAAATACTTGCACATTCTCAGGGGGAGCTTTATTTGATGATGTCAAAAGGGGGAGTAGTCATCTATATTGCAAATATTATGATTAGAAATATCTGATTGTTTTTTACATAATTACTCCATGAAGGTTTGTCATCATCAAAAAAGGGGAGATTGATGTTTTCCAAACCTTATTTTGATGATGACATAAACACTTAACTCTGTAAATAAGTTTTTACAGGTCTATTATTTGTTTTGCTAGAGACAGGGTTTTCGGACGCACTGTACCGACTGTGTCAAGCCTCTCGGACGCATTCCACCGTCCGAAGCCTCTATCGGACGATGGAATTGATGCACGCACGGACGTCCGAATGAAGTTCTTCACCAACTGTATAAGGATCGGACGCTGTGTCAGATGCATCCCATCTATCTCGGACGTCCGAAACCCCAACAGCTAATTTTTGTTCATTTATTATTTAGCCGTTAGGAAGTAGTTGCAACCACAATTTATTGCTCTTATAAATAACTGCTTTGATATTCTGTTACAATCATCTAATACATTGAATACAAGCCTTAGAGAAGAGCAATTTTAGTACAAATTGGCTATAGTGCTTTGTCGTATTAGTGTGCAGTTTAGAGTGCAATTCAACTTTGAGTGGAGTGATAATCTTGTATGAAAGTAAGGTTGTAAGTAAGATTCTTGGCTCAACTAAAAGAATTTTAGTGTGAGAAAGAATATCCCTACTTTGTAAAGATTATTGGCTCACCAAGTGTGTGATTTGGTACTTCAAGCTTGTTAGCTTGGAAGTATTGGCTGATTAATTTTCTTTGTTTCTTACTTCACTATTTCACTGATTCAATTATATCAGTTATCATTTGGAAAATCTTAATATTTCTAAAAGCATATTTAGAAACCTAATTCACCCCCCCTCTTAGGTTGCTTTGGAACCAACACTACAAACTTCCAAAACAAAGAGCAAAATCATTCCTAGTAGACAACAAGCAAATGTATTGTACTAGCGATATACCTCCAAAAGGTTTACACGATCCCGTATGCAAAACAAAATAAGATTGTAAGTATATGGCTTTGGCAGATGGAAAGCCATTTGTTTGGCCCATAATATTTATCTATATCTATATCTATATCTATATCTGTTTATACTATGTAAAAAAGTACCATTTACCTTAATAATTTTCACAAAATTTTCTTTCCAAAACATCATTATTTTAATACTTGATAACTACACAAGAGAATGATCATTTTAGAAACTTAAAAAGTTGAAATGAATTTAGTTATCATAAATTTTAAAGTTATTTATTAGTTACAAAATTTCCTCTTAGATTTCTTGTCTTTGCATTCTTGGAATAAGAGTTATACCATCAGCCCATAATCAGTACATCACTTGAATGAAGGAAAAAGTAGATATGGTCTATTGTCTTTTCATATCCTATTATTCTCCTAAAAAAAGGAAAAAAAAGAAAAGAAAAGAAGAAATGTTATACAACGGATAAGTTCTTTTTTCCTTGATAGAAATAAGTTGATTAACCTTTAGAAATTAATCAATGTTGTTGTCTCAAATTTTAATAGGCCTTTCTTCCTAATAAGAAAGTTTTAGATTAAAATTGATTTAATACCTTATTGAAGTTGATTAATGGATTATATCCCTTACTTAATGTCTTTGACAACATTTTCTTCCCAAAACACCCTTGTCTTAGTACTTGAAAAACATACCCTTATCTTGGTACTTGATAAACACATAAGAGGAGGACCATTTTGAAAAGTTAAATAGTTGAAATAAACTTGGTTATAATAATTTGTATAGCAATTTATTAGTTACAATAAATAATATTAATAAAAAATAACCTACATTCTATAAATTTCCCTCTTAGACTTCTGTTATTTTGCATTCCTTGAATAAGAAGAGTCACATCACCATCCGTAATCACTGCGTCACGTGAATAAAGGAAAAAGTAGATACGGTCCATTATCTTTTCATATTCTTTTATTCTCAAAAAAATGAAAAAAAAAAAGGAGATGTGCTACAATGGATAAGTTCTTTTTTCCTTGATGAAAATAAGTTAACTAACCGTTAAGAATTAATCAGTGTTGCTATCAGAAACCAACTTAAAATAAGCCTTTTTTATTAAAGTTGATTTAATAAAATCGAACAAAAAATAAAAGCTAATTAAAGTTGATTAATAGTATTTATTTTTTTGACAATGTAACTTTAAATTTCATTCTCGGTCATGTTTTTTCAAAAAAAATTATTAAGAAAATCATCTTTTAAACAGTGTAAGCAATCTAAATAATGACTTATAAAACAAATAATGCATACTAAATTATAACTCCAATATAAATATTTAACAATGAAACAAAGAACTAATACTAAATCAATACAATGGAATTAAACTTTTACTAGTAAATACATATATGATACCAGTAACTTTATCAACTTAAAATTAGCAATAATGCAGTTGCTTAATGAGGTATTTCTTTTTTAATATTCTCTAATAAGATATTGCATGTTGATGTTTTGATTTCTTTATCTGTTATTGTTGAATTGAATGACTAGGGATTGAAATCAAAAGAGAGATTTTAGAGAACAAAAAGTCATAGTGAGAAGGCAAACAAGCATGTAAAAATTTGATTGTTAGAAAAAACAAAATGAAAGAAAATAAAAAAATTAATTTGTGTAATCCATTAGAAATGGATTAGGGATTAGTTTAGGTGTTCGATATGTTGGATCCTAATAACATAATTAGCTTTCTATAGGCGAATTTTTTGTGCAAATCCAAAATTACAATTCACCATTCCCTCAAAAAAAAAAAGTCATCTTTATATGTGTAACATCAATAATATAATTAGGTATTAGGAATCAGTTTTAATAATAGATTTTGAGAGTTAAATTTTTATATTTCATTTGATATTAATCGGCCAATTTAAGTGTTTAAGTTTTCAGCTAGTTTATTCTTTGAAAAAATTGTATGTATCATAATACAATAAACAGGATTTTGATTTTGCATCACTTTTGTTGCAAGTTTTCATACAATAATTTTACCATTCTGATTGTCATCAATTAATTTTACCATTCTGATTGTCATCATTTAAATTATGGGATAAATATAATTAATACCAATACTAAATATGTTAATTTGGTAAGAAGTTATGTTAGTTAAAATTGTTGATGAAGTGCTTACATAATCAACGGGCAAATTAAGAAAGACCAAGTAAAAAATTCCATTATGCTTTTATGATAGGTTTATTACACTACATAAACATATATGACTAATTAAAGTTGAAATATTTTAAAAATATCAACAAGTTGTGATTCTTATAATTTTAGTCATTTAATTATTGAAGTAAAATAATAGTTAAAAGATAATAGTTAACTAAGGGTAAGAATTTTCAAATAAAATTAATTTACCAAAAAAAAAAAAATTATAGAGCACCTATACTTTTTATCATAGTACGTGTGCAACAATATTGTAGAATAGCAGATGTACGTGATAAATTAATTATAAGAGAATTTTTTTGTGATAGTTATGACAATCATGAACTCCAATTTTTGAAGGGGAAAAATAATTAATTAACGACTTGAATTCTAATTAAATTTACCAAAACAAAAAATTCATCAATGTACATATGTTTTCTTCTTATTACAACACATGAAAAGCACTGTACTACTCCTAGTTTCTTAAAAATCTTCACCTTAGCTTTACATATGACACATAAACAAATATTTAAATTTTACAAATGACAAATTTTCCCCACCTTCTTCATAAAAGTCTTAATAGCACAGATCAGCAACTGAATGAACAAACTAAGTACAAAGAACACTTGAACTTATTGACTGAATCAACACCTATAATGGTAGAATCCTACAAAAGATATAAACTACCAAACCTGCAAGCTTTCATAACAACAAGAACAATTTTTTTTCAACTCCACCTTTAGTTGTATATTCAAACACAAGAACATCAAAGGTACCTAAGGAGATGAAAGTCTTCTCCAGGTTAGAAACATGTCTAATGTCATTAAGTGCCCTCATAAAATTGCCGAGCATATTAATTTGGATTGTACCTTTACTGGCAATCTTTACAAGCAATTTTATTGGCCATAAAATTTTTTTACCATCAACGGATCATAAGTAGAAAATTATCAATATCATTGGAACAAATGTGATAAGAACAACTCGAATCTAAAAGTCAAACATTCTTGGACTATGTTTTATCTTCACTGATAAAGAAAATATTTCCATCGATTATACACATCAATACTAGCTTCGGGGAATTTTGGGTTATCATCTCATGCTCATACACATTTTCTTTCTTTTTCCTACTTTTCAATTTAAAACACTCAAATTTGAAGTGTCCCTTCTTGTGACAATAATTACACACCAAATATTTATATTTGTCTAACTTTTCCATAACAAATAAATCATGTGCTTGATCATCACTAACTTCTTTAGTGATATCTTTATCAATTAATTCCTTTGATTTCAAAACAGATTGAATTTCTTTGTAAGAAATTGTGTCTTATCCTTATAACATGGTATCTCTAATATATTTAAATGATGGAGGAAAGAGAATACAATAGAAGTAGAGCTTGATCGTCTTCTAAAATCTTAACATTTATATGCTCCAAATCCATAATAATGGAATCAAATTTATTTTCAAGATGAAAAATTATACATGTACCTTCAACCATACGAAGCAAATAGAGACTTTGTTTCAGATATAACCAATTTTCTATTGTTTTATTCGTGTACAGAATCTCTAGTTTTCCCCATAAATCCTGAACTATCTTTTCACCAGCAACTTCACGCAAGACCTTATCAGAGAGGTTCAAAATAAAACACAAACAGGCTTTTTCATCAATTTCATCAAACTTCCCACTAGTCATTTTTAAGGTTTTTTCTCCTTTCCTAACAAAGCCTTTTGTGCTCTGCACTGAGTCAAGATTGCTTTCATCTGGAGTTGCCTAAACCAAAGTTGACGCTCCAATCAAATTTTTTATTATCATAATGGTTGCCGAAATTGAACTCAATATTCCTGACTTCTGATACCAGTTTGTTAAGAAATTAGGCTTACGATAAGACAAAATTATTTGACAACCCACTACGACAATAATAAAGGATAAAATAAATTAAAATAAGGAACCAATGAATTATGTGGTTAAGTGCAATTAGGTCTACATCCACGAGTGAATGATTAGAATTTCACTAACTCAACAAGAGGAATACAAATTAGAAAGATTTCCACAAATCCAAACAAACTCTAACAAAATATCCAAATATCTCAAAAATTAAAATATACTAAAACTGAGAGTTTACAAACGGAGAATACTATTCTTAGTTGGTTTGTTGAAAGCATTTTATTTGTTTCATATTTATAGGTAGAGTTCGCCACCAACTTCCAAAATGAAGAGCAAAATCATTCCTATCAGATTACATGAAAACATAATGTATAATAGATTTACTTGCCAAAGCTTTACACAATCTTTATGAAAAAGAAAATAAGATTAGGCATACGGCCTTGATAGATGGAAAGTCATTTGTTTGGCTCACAACATTTATTTCTTACAAATAATATTTAAAGTCAGAGCACACGTGATGTGTCAAGCATTTCGATGACCAGACACAAGATTGGTACATGATGTGAGATGAAAAATTTGTATCATTATGGAAGCTCTATGCAGTCCGAAACCTATATGCATGAGCTACCTTTTTAATCTCTGTCTCTCCGAATTTGTAATGGTAAAAGTTCTTACATTGTCTCACTCAAATAAAAATATGGTAGATTCATAAGTTGGTTCATAGTGATGGTATAAGAGATGAACGGTTAATTCTCTTGTGGGAAAATGAAATTGATGTACCACCTGTTGCATTGTCGGACGAGATTTTGGGTTGGGATGTAAGCAAGAAAATGCCAAATTTACAGAAAGAACCATATCTTGAGCAACCAAGCGATTTATAGGAGGCACCAAACGCACGTCTAGGAGATCTTTCAGCATTGTTTGTTCAGTAGATTGTGACGATAAGGAGGAGAGGAACTCTTTTGGATGCCTTCCAAATAATGTTTCCAAGACCACAATTCCAAAGCTATAAACATCAGCTTTTTCTGTGACTACCATTGTGTAAGCTAGCTCTACATCATAAAATAAAAGGTAAATTATACATATCCAAATACCTAATAACTCCGCACTAGCATTTACTGTAATCTATCTATCATAATTGTGAAATAAACACAAATAGTACATATTTGTGTCAAATTTTGTCCCGATTCTGTTCCTAATGAATAGTTCTAGAGTGCATCTAATACCCAAAATACCCTAGCTTACTTTATTCAATTTAGTAGTTGAAGTTATTAACTATTTGAGGTCAATTTATAATTACAGGAAAGGTTGAGGTTCAAACCTAAATAACCAAACTAACCAACAACCATTAAATGTATTCTTTCTTTAACTTTCCTAATTCTTCCTATCTAGAACAAGGGTTTGACTTCCAAGAGCTTGAGGGAGCAAGAGAAACAGTAAATTCTAGAGATTTTGAAAGTTGAGGTAAATAATTCCCTTTACTCAAGTTAGCTTCAATTATTAAGGTGTAGATTTTAGAAGGATAGTAAATTTTCACAAACCTAAGTTGTTTTGAGGATATAATGGTTAGAAATTAGTTTAATTAGATTTATTCTCTTCTACCTGTTCTTTGTTATTAAAATTATAACCAAGGATTCATATGTTAAATTTAAGGGATTTGGCTGTTTTTATAACCTAGAGAAATAAAAAATTTAACTAAACCCATAACTAAAATTCACAGGCAATCCTACATGTTCATAGAAAATAAGCTATATCTCAGCATAGAAACATCAGAATTGAGAATACCGTTTGTTGAAATAAAAAACAGATTCACAACCCTTCAAAATAGTGCAAATATGTTGTTCTATTTTTTAGTATATTAACACCAATTCATCCATAAAATGGACTGAAAACCTGGTGCTGTAGCGAGATATTTTCTGAATTGCAAGTTACTTTAAAGAAAGTTATGTTTGGAATTCTGGAATGTTATCTTCATGGAACTTATAGCATTTTGAGTCTAGTTTCTATTAGAATCAAGCTTGTGATTTTTGGACAAATATAACTTGAGTTATGGTAATTTTTATCCAGGACTATCGGTGCTGAAATTATCAAGGTTAACCTTTCTAATATTAGCTATGGGTCATGATATATTGGAAACCTAATGAGTTTACTATTATTTTGGATTATTTCTTAGACTTCAAGAAATTTGTTTATGTCCTGATTTTATTGTTTAGGAAGGATTAATGTGAGTTTAAATAGATTGGGATTCGGACATGAAAATATTTTGGTTACTCGGTAAGTGGTTTTTTCATATCTCTATTGTTCTTAAAAGATAATTTCTTAAATAATTTTATACTAAATGATTAATAATGCTTTGAAAATGTATTTCTTATATTAAATTAGATTGAGCATATGTGTAATTTATTTGGTGATTATATATGCCTATGAATGATTGCTTATATGCTATCTTTGGCATCATTGGATACATTAAACAAGTAAAGAAATGGGAAAGACTATTGAATTGTTATATTAAAATATCAGTATGGCCCTCTCACGGGATGCAATTGTAGACAAATGGTCCCATCACGAGTTATAATAGTGATCGTAATATAATATCTGGGACTACATTTTATATGGAGTGTTACCGACATATGGCCTACCACTGCAAGAATTGTGGATAATGGCTCTGTCATAGGTTATAGTAGTGACCATAACATATTCTTCAGTTGAAGGAAAATGAAAAAGACTAAGACTTAAAGAGACAAAATATGAAGAATGTATCCATTCATAATTGTATGTGCTACACGTATATATGATGCTTTGATTGTGATTAAATTGTTGTGAAATGATTTTCCTAAAATGTAATATGTACTTTTAATGTGCTCAATGCAGTAAATATATGATTGAACTATTTACTGAGCAAGTGAACGCTCATCCCACTTAACTTATTTCCATGCAGATGATCAAGTTCAGACCGCTTCCAAGTGAAGTTTTGATCTTATGTTGAGTAGAGTTGATTTTGTCATATTTCACCTTGTATAGAGAGGTTGTATAGTTGTATATATAAGCCAATGGTGATTCTAGTGTGATATTTGTAGTGTGCTTGCTTTCCAAGTTTAAAACTTCTTGTTAATGTTTGAAATTATAGTAAATACTTTGGGTTGGTATTAATATAGGTCGTTATATATTTTTGGGTGATTATTATTTATAAGTGTGATAGATACACATGTATCTTCTCGAGAGAGTATGTTGGTACCACATTCTAAACTATAAATTAATTTAATATCCTGAGGTTGGGGTGTGACAGTGCATGCAAAAAAGGTGGGTTACATCCGAAACACTCCAATACTTAACTTCATAAGAATTCAAGATAGAGAAGTCGGGCTCAAATAAGTTCATAAGAATTGAAGTTAGGGAAGTCGGGCTCAAGAAATTTACAGAGATAATTTTAGTGGTGTGTTTTCTAGTGTTAGTTATGAAAAAACGTATTGTATTTATAAGAGACCGAATATATTTATCAACCTGTGGAGATAATGAGCCAGGGAAGAAGGCCTAGGCCTATCAAGTGATCGAGATCAAATGCACAGGATCACGTGGTGCTTTTTACTTGGCAAACAAATTTTGTTAGAATAGTACAGAAAAGAAGAACAAAGTTTGATCATTATACTAGTATTGATTTTCTTATTTGAAATCAGTCTTGTTTTTTTCTTCAAAACTGAAGTGGGTCAAGGAAATGTTAGCTCAAAAGTGTACATGCAAAACGGTAGAAAAGCTGCGAAAGAAACAATTCTCAAAACAAGAAAGAAAATTACCTGGTGCAATGTAACCGTAAGTCCCTGCAATCATTGTCTGATTAGACGAATCAAGTTCTAGAATTCTAGCAGTACCAAAGTCAGAGAGACTTGCTTCAAGCTCTGAGTTCAGAAGAATATTATTACTTGATATATCTCTCTGAATAATTGGAGGTCTACAATCATGGTGTACGACAAAGCATTGGCAATTCCCTTGATCAAATTCATTCTCTTAATCCAGTCAAATTCTATAGCTGTTCCTCCATTACTCAAGATACCAGACAGGCTTCCCCTTTCCTTGTATTCATAAACCAGAAACGTACTTCCCTTGTGTAAACAGAATCCATAGAGCTTTCAAATAGAGCACAATGTTTCTATGCCTAATGTTGGATAATATGTGGGCTTCATTCCAAAAGCTCTTTCCATATGTTGGATTCTCACTTTCCAGACTGTGAAGCTTTTTCAAAGCTACCACTTTCCCACTTGACAACATGGCTTTGTAAACAATGCCATAACTTCCTCCCCCGATGCAATACCTGATATCGAAGTCATTTGTTGCTTTAATGATGTCTTCATACGCCATATTTCCATCAAAGTTCCAGATTCCAAGAATGTCCCCATGTTTCTCGTTCTGACATACCTGCTCAACTTCCTTTTTCTCAATCTTGGTTCTAGAGAATATTAGAAATACTAATCCACCAATAAAGAAAAGGGGAAGTAATATGCTAAGAATGATAAATATGTAGTAGTATTTGATCCTGTGTCCACCTCTTTTTGGGCAAAAATGAAAATTTTTAGCATTGCTACATAAATTCGGATTGCCAGCAAACCTGGTCGGAGGAAACTTCAGCAGCAGATCATCCGGAACTCCGGGTTGACCTTCCAAAGCATTATAAGACAGGTCAATATCCACCAGTTGCCCAAGAGAACGGGGAACAAAGCCGGAAAGATTATTGTGGGACAGATTCAACAATGGGGCACTCCTGAATATGAGGGGAGTCTTTCCAGTAAGTTTATTACTGCTGAGGTCAATCACAATCAAACAAGGGAGGTCTGCAATTTGGAAATTAATGGTACCACTCAAAGAATTCTTTTGCAGGTACAAGTACCTCAACGGGGACCAAGTTTCTATCCTAGATGGTATGCTTCCGGTTAGCTTGTTATTAGAGAGGTCTAGCTGATACAACATGGATGGTGATCTTAGTTGAACTGGAATTTGACCTGTAAGTTGGTTTGAAGACAGATCAAGATTTTCTAAAAGAGTTAAATTGCTAAGCTCAATAGGCATGGTACCGTGAATCTGGTTGTTCAAGAAGTTTAGCAGAGTTAGAAATTCAATTTTTCCAATGTCAGGGAGCAGGGAACCACTGATACAATCTACTTGATTAGAAGAAAGATCCAAAGAGGATAGGTTTTTAGTTAAATTAAAGAGAGTGGAGGGTATTAAACCATTGATTTGGTTGAACTGGAGATACAAAGAAATTAGATTTGTCAGGTTGCCCAAGTTTGGAGGGATCTGACCTGTAAGGATGTTGAAACCAAGATTGAGATGATTCAAACTTTGTAAGTTCCCTATTTCAGGGGGAATGGAACCATCAAAATGATTCCAAGAGCCAGAAAGTATTTCCAATTTGTTCAAGTTACCAATAACTCGAGGAAAATTACCAGAAAATCTATTATAGCTCAAATCCAGGACAATCAAATTGGTCAGGTTTCCTATACTGTTGGGAAGAAAGCCTTGTATATTATTATAAGAAATATAAAGTTCAACTAATGCTGTGAGGTTTGAGAGTGTGTAAGGAAGTTGACCTGTAAGTTCGTTGGAAGACAAATCGAGAAAGGTGAGTTTTGATAGTGCACCAATTTCAGGTGGGATGATTCCTGTCTCACAGCAGTGAGTCCATTTCCAATTAGACCGATTCTAACGAGGTTTCGAAAAGAATGGAAGCTGAAATTGCTCAGTTTGTCCCCTATTTTGTACTTGGCCGGTAGGTAGATCCCTTTTACACTACCTACTTTATTGCAAACAACACCAGGCCAGCTGCAATGGTTAGAGATATTTCTTCTCGTGATGTTGTCCGGCCACCAGCCACTCTTTAAAAGTGCCTCGGCTTCTAAATTGTTAACAGGCTTGGTTGCTTTAGCTGCTGCTTCTACTTTCGCAGTTGTTAACAACATTATTACTGTAAGTACCACCACTATGCTGCATACAGGCATGATTGTGGCAAGAATAGCACCGTGAAAGGCTAAGGACAAGTACGAGCATAGTTTAAAGTCGTGGAATCGGTCACTGTTGTGAAGATCGCCGTTCAACATCCGTCACCCGAATATACAAGGCTTTGTTCCCTAAAGTACTACTCAAATCCAGTATGTTGCCTGAATTGTACTCCATAGATATAAACTGAATTTAAGCTACAAAATTTGAAGACCGACTTGTGGTCAAGTCTTGAATGAATTTTGGAGTCAAGTCTTTCAACTATATAATGATTTTTTTTTTTTTTTTTTGGAATGTTGAATGCATGGTTTCCTATTAGGCTAGACTATCATAGTGGGCCAGTTTGTGATAGTAAAACATTTTTAAGAAATTACTATAATTTGGTATGAAAAATAATTTATAAAAGCACAAATTCTAGAACAATTTTTAAATTCACTCTATTTGTTGAGATTATATTATATCACCAACTTTCTGATTTTAAATATTCAATCAAATTTCGTTTATTTTCAGATATAATAACACATAATTAATTTTGTCATTTTATCATTTTATCATTTTATCATTTTATATAGATGCGTTGTTTTGATATTTATTGTATAACTTGACCCTTTATTTATTAGCCAGTAAAAAAAAAGGAAAGTCGCGTCCTGTGTACAGTGCACGGTGGATGTGTTTATTGGTAAAGTACCTTGATGGGAAGAGTCGATGAACCAGAGGTCCAAAACCACCCAGCGTGAGTTCAAGTGTAAATTCCTTTAATTTAGGGTAAATTACAAGCAACATCTAGTGGTTTGCCAACCATATAAATTATCTTTATAATTTATAAATCTACAATCAGTCTCTTTGTGATTTGAGTTAGAACGAGACATTAAATATTTTATTGAGTAATCATTAGAAGGCCTTTAATTAAAATTAGTTATGTATTTAACATGAAACGTAATCTCTCTATTCTCACAGAGAATACTTCTTAGTAGGGATACTAGATTTAGGAATATTTTTTTATTTTTTTATAAATTCATTAAATTTTTAACTTTTCATCTTTTTACGAAAAAATTCCAATCACAAGACATCATATTATAGATTAGCATGATAAAGGAAAACCTAAATATTAGCAAACCGCAATTTTCTTTTTGTAATTTATCTTTTAATTTATGAGTAACACGGAACCCAAAGCAACCAACCAGATACTATTTTGGATAATTTTTTTTTTTTTTTGGTAATTTTCTAAATAATATTTGACAATCATGACTTATACACTTTTTAATTATTCTCTAAAGGGAGCCAGCAGTTCGTTTTTTCAGTATTCTTTTTATTTATGCAGTTTGGCATTTATTTTAAAAAACTCATATTCCAAAAAGATTCATAATTCGAGTATTTGGATTCTTAATCTTTTTCCAATCATTTCATAAAAGGGATAATTTCACAAACCTCCCTTGAGTTTTATGCTAATATCACTTAGTGTTTTTGAACTTTAAAAAATATCACTTACCTCGCCTAATTCCAATTTGTTATAACATTTTCAGCCCAAATGCTTAAAAAACTAATTTAAGGGCAGAGAAAATACTTTCATTCCAATTTTACCCTTACTAACAAAATTTTAACTTATTAAAATGGTTGGAAAAAAAGGAAAAGAAAATTAGAGAAGTGTAAATATAATTATTAACAAATAACATTGGGTTGTAACTTAATGTTATTAATATAAAAGCAGATATATTTTTCAGTTTATAAATTTGTGATTTACTAAACAAAATAACAACATTTTTCTTAGAATATGTAGTATTTTTTGCGTGTTCTAAATTTTTATTCAAAACAACAAGCATTTTAATATGCTCATATATATTTTTTCGTAAACAAATTGATTAAAAGAACTGTGATCAAAAGTTCATTTTAATTTTTCTTTGTATTTGTAATTTCTCAAATAGAATATCAAATTTTTTATTAAAATATATAGCACTTTTTTATGTGTTCCAATTTTTTTAAATCGATGTACACAATAACATTACATGTACATACATTTTTGCAATTAAATTTACAATATATATATATATATATATATATATATTAAGCCTTATGAAATTCCCAGTCAACTTAGGACCCAGATTTCTAGTCCTAAGATCGATAGTGAATTACAAAATAGGATAGACAGGATAGAACAAGCTATTAAGTTAGTTTACATTCCTGAAACTCCTACTTCCAAAACTAAGGATGACAAAGTTTCAGAAAGCTACAGTCTCTGTCCTTGATAGGGTTAAACCAGCTTCTGATTCTGAGTCAGTTTCTCAAACTCCTAAGCCTGAGTCGAATGACATCTTTAAGCTTAGAATTCAACCCTCTTCTAGTTCTTGGAAGAAATCCAATAAGCTTTACTACCCTAGAGCAACCCATCCTGATGTTCTTCTTGAAGAACAGCCCAATGTGATCCAAAACTCTTACAATGCCAACAATATCTATGAATGGAACATAGATGGCGTTTCTGAGTATAACATCACATCCAAACTCCAGCAGGCATGAACATCTGCTGGAGTATGTGATGTTGGATTGTGGAGGTGGAAGGTCACTCTTTTTCGGTCTTCACAATAGCCAAAACCTTCATAGGTAATCCAGGGATTTTTAGAGAAAAGTCTACTGAAATCCTTAACAATCTTAAGTGTAAGAAGCTCTCTGAGTTTAGGTGGTATAAGGATACCTTCCTAACTAGGATTTACACTACAAGGAAATCTATTCTTCCTGCTAAGCAGCCTATTCTGCTTTACCAAGTTCCAATCCAGCTGTCTGCTACAAATGTAAGAAACCTGGACATATAGCTAGGTTTTGTAAGTTTGTTAAAAAGCTCAATCTACTGAATTTAGAAGATTCAGTTGTCAATCAGTTAAATAATCTTCTATTAGATGTCAGTGATTCTGATTCTAATTATGAAGAAGACAATCTTATCAATGCCTTAGAAGACGATGACTTAGGTTCTTCCTCTTCTTCTTCCAGCAAAACTTCAGTTTCTTCTGAAACTCCTCAAATCAATGTTTTGACTAGAGAACAGGATCTTATTCTTGATATGATTGAAAAAATTCCTGATTCTGAACAACGCCATTTGTATTTACAAAGGTACAAACAAACTCTTGAAACAAATGATTTTCAAAATCAAGTATCTTCTTCAAATCCTTTGGTTAGACATCCCAAGGTTTTAAACACTTATAATCTCACGGATATTTTAAACAGATTTCCACCATGCATGAAAGTTTTAAAAAGGTTTCAATTCAAGATTTACAGTTTAAAATTGCCATTTTAAAACAAGAAGTTAGAGAGATTAAGTCTCAACAACAGATTGACCAGATGGTTATTCATTCTCTCCAACTTTCTCAATGTTCAAAACAAGTTTTTGAAAATTGTGTTGAAACTCCTTCAACCTCTCAAACTCCTTTTGAAAACCAAGTTTTATCTGAACAAGTGATTCCACCTGATCAGATTATTGAAAAATCAAAAGAACAGTTTTTAAACATTTTAAATAGAGTAACTGTTCTCAAATTTCTTATTCAAATTACTTTGGTTATTAACAATGAACTTTTCATTGATGCCACTGCATTAGTTGATACTGGTGCAGATTTAAATTGCATTCATGAAGGTTTAATTCCTGCAAAGTATTTCCAAAAGACCAAAGAACGCATTGGCAGTGCTAATGGAGAATCTTTGGAAGTCAAATTCAAATTATCTGATGTAGAAGTCAGATATTCTGATCTTGGGAAGGTGTAGTTTTCCCTACAACACCTTCTTACTAGCTAAGAATATCACTACTCCTGTGATTCTTGGTGTTCCATTTATTGCTTATCAGATACCTTATACTACTACTTTTCAGGGTATCATTATACACTCCTTAGGAAGAAATCAATTCATTCCTTTCAAAATTCCAGCTTTTGAAAAAACTCTCAATCCTTTACAAATGAAAATGAACCAAATCAATTTTTTGAAAAAAGATCTTAAATTTAAACGGCTTCAAAACCAGTTAAATGATCCAGTTTTCAAAACTAAGATTCATAATTTGCAAAACAAAATTCAAACTCAAGTTTGTGCTGATATTCCAACTGCCTTTTGGAATAGAAAGCAACATGTGGTAACTTTACCATATGAAAAAGAATTTTCAGAAAAAGATATTCCAACTGGAGCTCGTGCGATTCAGATGAATCAAGAGTTTCTGGAATTCTGCAAAAAGGAAATTGATGATCTTCTTTCCAAGAAAATTATCAGTCCCTCCAAGTCTCCTTCCTGGAGCTGTGCTGCTTTTTATATTAACAAGAATTCCGAGATTGAACGAGGAGTCCCTCGCTTAGTCATCGATTACAAACCCCTCAACAAAGTTTTACAGTGGATTAGATCCCCTATTCCAAACAAAAAGGACTTGCTTCATAGATTGCATGCTTCTTCAATTTTTTCAAAATTTGACTTAAAGTTTGGATTTTGGCAAATCCAAATCCACCCTTCTCATAGGTACAAGACTGCATTCACAGTCCCTTTTGGTCAATATGAGTGGAATGTAATGCCTTTTGGCCTAAAAAATGCACCTTCTGAATTTCAAAAGGTTATGAATGATATTTTCAATCCTTACCTTAATTTCATTCTTGTTTATATTTTGCAGATTTTGCATGGCTAATCAAATTAGTTCTTGGCACCAATCAAGTTCTTTTCATAAAAGGAAAACAAACCCAGAGATTTTCAAAAATCTTCCAAAAATGGATCTTTCAAATATAGTTTATCCTACTAGAAGTTTTTATAAATCAAAATTATAATAACTAAGATTTGATAAGAAGCAAATCTTATTTTCGTTCTAGAATTGTTTTAGCAAAAAATAGATTAGAACGAATTAATAATAGAATTTCAGCTTTTGATCCAAATCAAGAACAGGAACCTTTGTGGTCTTTTGCTCTTTTACAACAAGAACATGATAATGAGATAGCAGAAATAAAATTCTGTATGGGGATTTATCATTTAAAAATAAGAAAACTTTATGAATTGTCTATTTAATTGTTTAATTCCTTTTCTATTTTTGAAAAGTTTTAAAACAAAGGAAGTTCTAATTCTCTACCCAATTACCTCACCAGAGAATACCTCCAGGGCAGAAATGCCCAGAAAGAAAAAGAGTGACCTTCCACCTCCACAATCCAAAAAGGATGAAGCCTCTTCATCCACTCAAAACCCTACACCACTTAAGGTAGTAGTTCCAAAGACTTGGGCAGAAATTGTTGAAGACAATCAACAGCTTGGAGAAGCTTTCAAACAATGCATGTTGCAATCTCAACAGGCGTTGTCCCTACTAGGACAAACCCAGTTAACTCAGGTATTACCTTCTAACATCTTGACGAGTTTATCCTCATCACCTCAAACACTCAACACGATGCCTTCTGCATCAAAAAGCACGGTACCTTACGTACCCAAAACTTCAAAACCTTTCGTTTCTTCAATCATATCTCAATATGTCAGGAAAATTGACTACCAAACCATAATCCAAATTGAACCTGAATGGTTCACCAATAACCCTTTAATTGTTGCACAGAAAATTTGTCCTTCTGGATTCAATTTTCTACCTCCTTCAAATCAAAAAACCAGAGAATTCTTTGAGTTGATACTTAAGGATTCCCAATCCATTATCCCAAAAAATAATATGCATGCCACTCAAGCATATTATACCCATTTAACATACCAAATTCTTAATGTTATCAAGCCAACAGAATGGGGCACTGATCTTATAAGATTACGTTCCTTTTCTGGTTCTGAGTTTCAAAAATATCCTGGTTAAATTCCTACTGGGATTATCAAGGTGCTTGGTTCAACACATTCACCTACCAAAACGTTGAGAATAAACACTCTTGTTTATTCTTTTTCAAAAAGAATAAAACCTATTCTTTCCCAATCTGGTTTAATAGATTTTGGTCTTTAATTGGACCAAATGAATCCATTTTACCTCCATCAATCTTAGAAAGCTTTGAGTTTTTTAAATCAAAGTTTTCACAACCCAATTCAACAATGCCAATCACCCTCCATTTCTTTTCAAAATTCGCATTGCCTTGGATTTTCCAATGGAGATTTGAATTTGTTAAGATTAACAATTCAGCCTTGAGACCTTGAAAAGTAAGACAAGGTTCGATCAAATGGTGGGATGCTTATGATGCTACCTATGCTCATAAGAGTATTCTTGTTCAATTAGCAGTTGCCAGGAATTCTGAATTCTTGCTTCCATCAGATAAAGAAGCTGCCCAGTTTCTACAGCAAAGATCTTCAAATACTGTTATGCTAGCCTCGGCCAAAACCAAGGACGCATACATCAAACAACTGGAAGAAACCCTCTCCCAGCTCAAAGAAGGAACTTCAAGCTCCTCTGACAAAATTGAAGTTTCCAGCAAAAGGACAAAAGAAAAACCAAAAGAAAAGAAATCAAAGAAAAAGATTTCAAAGAAAAAATTATTTCCAAGTTATAATTTTCTTTCTTCCCTTTTGAGAGTACCTTCAGAGCGTGACTAGGAACTAGCCCTTCACCAGAGGTATTCCTCAATTCTGTAAATATTTAAAGCTTAAAATAAAGTTTCTTTTTTATTTTGCTTTACTGTTTGATGGTTGGCTGAGCCACCTGAATTATTTGTTTAATTCTGTATTAACTATAGCTCCCTTGTCCCTGGCCCTTCTTCCTCTAGCTTTTTAAGGGTCCCCGGGACACATCTATGATCTTGATCTGCAAGTGGAATCGAAGCTGGATGATGACACCTGTTTTTTCTTTGAAATCTTTTTCTTTGATTTCTTTTCTTTTGGTTTTTCTTTTGTCCTTTTGCTGGAAACTTCAATTTTGTCAGAGGAGCTTGAAGTTCCTTCTTTGAGCTGGGAGAGGGTTTCTTCCAGTTGTTTGATGTATGCGTCCTTGGTTTTGGCCTTAGGCTATTCAGAGCAGTATTTGAAGTATATATACATATATATATATATATATATATATGAGATATATTGAACATACGTTTTATATTTTTCCATTTCAGGTTTGTGATTTTCTAAACAAAACATACCAAGTTCATTTATTTATTACATTACATGGTGTATTTTTATGTATATCAAATTTTTGCTCGAATGATAAAAACAACCACGTTTACGTGTGCATATATTTTTTTTAAATTAGTTGACAAAATTTTTTATTGTTTCTAATTCCTTTTATTCATAAGTTTGTGATTCTCTAAAAAAGTAATAATTGTATTTATTCTATTATAATATATGGTATATTTCTACGTGTTTATATTTTGTTCAATGAGACAAATGCAAAACAAATTAGTGTTCACATATTATTATAATAATAAGTTGAACAAAAAATTTATTAGGAGTTTAAAGGGTATTAAGTGATATTGTTAAAAAAACCTTAGGGGAGGTTTTTGAAACAACCCATTTCATAATATGGCTAATGTAATGAGGGCATAAATGTCTTTTCATGTTATTTGATATTAAAGATTGGAGCCACAAGGTTATAATAGAAGGGAGGTATGTAATATTTTTGAAAGTTCAAAAATACTAAATAATATTAGTATAAATTTCAAAGAAAGTTTACGAAATTATCCCTTCATGAAAAGCTTCACTTTGCATTCCATCAGAACAATTAAATTCTCTCTCTATGGTTTTGTGAATTTTGTGAATTTTTAGCATTTATTACGTTATATATTCTGCCAAAAGAAGTGAAACACTCTTATATATTCCTGCCAAAAAAGCTTTGGGTGTTGACTGTTAAGCTAACAGTCATCCAGTTACGAGACTAGAAACTTGGGAAAAAGGGATAAGGTGGTAAATCCAAAGTACTGAAGCAAATTAACATTTTGCCTACAAACAACTGCAAAAGTGCTTTTTCATTAAAGTCAAAATGATAGCTGATTTAGTATAGTCAATTTTTGGCTACTTTTTATTTTTTATTTTATTTTTAATGGTGCCAGAGGGGGTGGCCTTTGTGATTTTGAGCGACACAATTGAGAAAAATTATGTTTTGTAATTTACATGGCATAATAACATAGGATCAAATTAGCCATAAATATTTAATTGAGTAACTAAATCAACTACAATTTAACCGAAGGATCATTTCAATTTTAATGAAAAACTTGAATAACTATTTAATAGTTGAATTTGATTAATACTTGAATTTTTTACATTAGAAAAATGTGGTAGGGAGCCCCCATCATGGGAAAATTTTGAAAAATAAGCTGCTGTGCAATAATTCTTGCATCTACATTAGAAATCACGATAATTACTAATATGGTCCAGACTCAATTATGTTTCCACCATGATTGTTACATGAAGATGATACATTGCATTCACGCCCGTAATGTATTTCTGAATTTATGGTTCAGAACATGCAAACTGTACAAAACAACATTACTGTATGGTGTTACGTACCAATCGTTCAAAAAGTGAAAGCTACAAAAAAAAAAAAAAAAAAAAAAAAAAAGTAATAATAATAAACAAAATACAAAATACAAAAAACACATCAATTACATGGACAAATTGTACGAATGGGCCTCACTGTGTTAAATTATGAATAATATTATAGGATAAAATCAAGTGTAAAATTTTATACAGAGTGGTACAAATTCTGTTGATATAAATTTCAATATATAAAAATTCAAGCTTATAACAAATATATAAAAATGTAAATTTCATAGAAGTGGGTATAAGATAGTACTGAATATCTTTGTGTAATTTATCATTCAACTTATATACTTTTTACAATAAATTTATAGAAAATCAAAAATTTTAGACCACTCTACAGTAATATTGACTTGTCATTATATCATAAAAAAATAAATGAAATTCAACAAAATATCTAAATTTAAGAAATTTGTGATTTAGTAATATCTTGTCACTTGAATCAGTCTTAAGTGACAAATATAGTATTGAATTGTGGTTTTGTTAATTATTATCCATACTATTATTTCACCGTAGACACCCAATCCCGAATTATATGGTATTTCAAACAGTTTTGCAGTATTGTCCGTTGAGGCCCCTGCCGAAATTATTTCATGATGGCGAAATACTTTGGTAAATTGGTATTTGTCTCCGCTTATAAATCGTTGATTAAAATTTATTGAATAAATAACAAAAATTAATGTAAGTAAAAATATCAAAATATTTAATCATAAGATGTCCGGGTGAGGCTCAATGCCTATCTACCAAGTATTCTTCTATCGTGGTGTTTCAAAAACACAAGGACGGGCAGGCCGACCTGAGTGCTGAGTTCATTATCACATTCTTTGCCATCTCATCAGCTATGAAAGATGGCAATGGAAAATGATAAATCCGACTTGTCAATCTGCATTCTAATTGTGGTGATGATGATCACAATTTCAGCTGAATGATCATCAGAAGCAACCACAACAATCCAGTCTCCAAAGAATTTGGAATCGAAGGCACTGCTGAAGAGTTGATGGTGGGATGAAAATACAAGAAAGATGTCTGAATATCACTGCCAATTGCCTGGTGTAACTTGCAATAAAGAAGGAAGTGTTACAGAGATTATAATTACGAAATGAGTATAAAATTGCATACAAAATGAGAAATTTCAGCTTCCAATATTTTCCAAATCTTGTTAGACTAGGACCGTTTTAGGAAACTAATGAGGAAAAGGAAAGTAAATTTCTTGGATTTGCTCAATTTCTCATCTTGCTTGGTTACTAGGGAAAGGGAAAAGGATTCTCAAGAAAATAATTCTTTTGTTTAAATTGTAGAATTTGCCAAGGAAATGAAAATGGAAGTCAAAAAATTAATGAATAAAAAAATAGAGAGATAGAGAGAGAGAGAGAATTTGGTTTAAATTGTAATAACAAGAACTATTGAAAATTCAATTTTTTCTATTTTACAAAAAAGAAAGAAAACATACTAAAATTCTCAAAACTAACAATTGTAATATTGATATTCTCTAATACTATCATCTTCTTTTTTGGGTCAAATATTGGTATGGTATATACTTAAACCATCATCCCATCATATGAATATCAAACTTCATCCTTGTTTGGAATGTGGATTGTATTTTCAAAAGAAATTAAAATGAAAAACAAGAAATATACTAATAGTTAAATTTTTTGAAACTTCAACCTTTTTAATTAAAAAATTTCCTTTTACATTAAAATAAATAGAAAGTCAATTATTAACACGACAATATCGATTAAAATGTTAATAATCCTTCACATAATATTTTTTTTTTTGGTTAGACGTTAATTGTATTAAAGGAAAGGAAATCATTTTGTATTTCAATCAAGAGTTTTGTGTACAATTGGGATTAGAAGCAATAATAGCCATGATGTTTGGTACTTATTGCTAAGAGAAATCATAGGAATCCTTGCTGTAATATACCCTATATAGCTGTTCTTTACTATGTATAAAACAAAGACTTGGTAACTGTCAAGACGCACATACAAGATACTAGAAAAATTTTCACATCAATTTGTGTCTATATTCTTCCTTTTTATAGGGTATCAGAGCAATAATACCAGTGACCTGAAATCAAACCACCTTCTGCGGCGCACACTTCATCGATGAGTGAAACCAAAGAACATGGAAACATTAATTGATGATTCAAATCCTCTTGTTTTGCACCACTCTGATCATCCGGGAATGATGCTCGTCTCCAAGCCACTTGAAGGATACAACCATGGGCAATGGAGCTGTGCAATGCACATCAATCTCAGCACAAAGAACAAGATTAGATTTGTGAATGAATCTATCAAGGCATCGACGTCTTCAGATCCGAAATTTCATATATGACAGCGATGTAATGACATGGTTTTGTCATGGATCCTAAATGCTATTCATCTCGATCTAGCAAGAAGTGTCATTTATGCCGAAACAGCTACCGAAGTTTGGGAAGATCTTAAAGAGAGGTATTCACAAGGAGATGATTCCAGAAATTTCCAAATTTGGCAAGAAATTGTTGAACACCGACAGGGACATCAATCCATCTCCGTTTACTACACTATGTTGAAGGCCCTTTGGGACGAATTGGCTTGTATCATGAGCCTACTTGCTACACTTGTGGGGTTGATCAGGATTGAAAGCATTTGTTGAACGAGAGGAGAAAGAAAGGGTTATGCAGTTCCTTATGGAGCTGAATGAATCATATGCAACCATCTGCAGATCAATCTTGATGATGAGTCCATATAATGACTTATTGAGTCGACACACGAGTTACTCCTCTTGTCGACGAAAACCAGGTGGAGGTTGCATATAAACTTCTTCAAAAAAGTCCCCATGAAGGAAAGCATTTTGCACATCCTTTGATGATGACTCCAATTACGAACAATGGCTACAGCTAAAATACAACATACTATAGTAAGTTTGGCAACTGGGGTGAACGTTTCGGTGTAGTTAATTCCTTCTCGTTGTGTGAATCCTTTTGCAACAAGTTGGGCCTTGTAACGTTCTACAGTACCATTCGAGTGATATTTAATTTTGAAGACCCATTTACATCAAATGGATTTGTGACCAGGAGGAAGGGAAACCATGGTCCACGTGATGTTTTCTTTAAGAGCTTGAAGTTCTGCTTGCATTTATTGCTTCAACCCATTTAGGATCTTGACTGGCCTACTCATAAGTGTCTGGTTCAACCAAGTGAGAGATATTGTGCACAAATATCCGATAAGCAGAAGAGATGTTGGAATAAAAACATACTGTTTAAGAGGGTGTTTTATACCAGACATGGAAGAAGAGATTACTCCTAGGGTAAGCAATATAGTATGGTTCACCTGGTAATCTTCAAGACGAGCTAGGACCCTTGTTGTTCTGTTAAAACAACGGAAGGAAATCTCGTCATGTGATAAAATTCCTTTGGGTTCTCTCCCAAGAGATGAATTTGTGGAGGATGGGTTATTATTTTGTTAAGCATCTTGAGTTGTGGTGTAACACCCCGTGCCCTGGGCTGGCCCAACAACTTTTGAGCGGAAGCAATGGGCTCAAAATGCTTAAGCCAAGTTGTAAGTATCCTATGACCTAAGGTATTATAAATAATACAATATCCCCTCCCACTTTTGATGTGGGACGGGACGTCACAATCACCCCTCCGTTTAAGGCTTTGCGTCCACGCAAAGCCCAAGTTGGGGCTCAATAACATATCACATACAATGCATAGCCCAATACCACTGGCCCAGTCTTACCCCGTGCAGAGACCACACGAGTTTCGCTCTGATACCAACTGTAACACCCCGGGTCTTGGGCTGGCTCAACAACTTTTTAGCGGAAGCAACGGGGTCAAAATGCTTAAGCCAAGTTGTAAGTATCCCATGACCAAAGGTGTTATAAACAATACAATATCCCCTTCCACTTTCAATCTGGGACGGGGCGTCACAATCACCCCTCCTTAAGGTTTTACGTTCTCGGAAAGCCCAAGTTGGGGCCCAATAACATATCACATACAATGTGTAGCATAGCCTAATACCACTGGCCCAGTCTCACCCCGTGCAGAGACCACACGGGCTCGCTCTGATACCAACTGTAACACCCCGAGTCCCTGGGCTGGCCCAACAACTTTTGAGCGGAAGCAACGGGCTCAAAATGCTTAAGCCAAGTTGTAAGTAGCCCATGTTATCCACATCTAGACCCAAAGTGTTATAAACAATACAATATCCCCTCCCACTTTCGATGTGGGACGGGGCGTCACATGTGGTATCTAGCGAGTTGGTGTGTGATGGTGTTGCATTTGGTTGGATTGTTTGTCGTATATTTGGTGTAGCTGGTATTTGTGTGGATTAATGGTAAGAAAGGATCCATCTCTGTCAAATGGTATAGGTAGAACGGGATATGTAGATAGATTTTCTGGTGGGGAGGTAGAAAAAAGGAAGACACGCTTGTGAAAGATAACATCCTGGGAGGTGAAATATTTCCTCATGTCCAAGTCATAAACCCAATATCCCTTTCGACTAAGAGGGTAAACAAAAAAAAATTCAAAGGGGCTCGCCGTCAAATTTGTGTGTGGGTGTAAGGTTAGTTGCATAGCATAAATAGCCAAAAACTCGAAAATGTGAATATATTTGTGACTTATTATGTAAAATTTCATAGGGTTACTTGTGAGATAATAAGGGTGTTGGTAGTCAATTTATCTATGAGATAACAAGCTATTTCTATACTTTCCACCTAAAATTTTAAGGTTATATTTGCTTGAAATCGAAGTGCATGACCCAATTTCAATAGATGATGACGTTTTCACTCCACTATCCCATTTTGTTGAGGTGTGCTAGTGCAAGAATGCTGAAAAATAGTTCGATGACATTAAAGAAAGAAAGCATGGATGTGAATTCATTCCCATTATCAGATTTGAGAGCTTTAATCTCATGGTTGAATTGTGTTTTTACCCAAGCAAAAAACGATTTCAATAAATATTGTGTCTCAGATTTAAAATTCATAAGATGAACCCACATAAAATGAGAAAAATCATCCACAATGGTCAAAAAAATATCTTGCCCCAGTATGAGAATTAACTCTGTGACCTCCACAAATATCACAATGAATTAAATCAAAAGGTGCAACTGATGAAATGACTCTGTGAAAAAAAGGTAAATGTGTCTGTTTGGCTAATGGATAGACATCACATACATGCTGAGATTCAAATCAAATATTTTTGGAACATTTTTTGATAATTCTCCCAGAGGAACGGATAAAGGATGTCCCAAATGTTGATGCCAAAGGCTTGAGGTACTATTGAAGCAATGTGCAAGGTGTGGATTTTGGCTAGTTTAAGATAGTCAAGCCCATTCTATTGCTTTTCTAGGCCAATCTTCTTCTTCGTAATCACATCCTGCACCACACAAAAATTGGGATAAAAAATTTCATTACATCTCAACACTTGAGTAAGTTTGCTAACTGATAACAAATTAACTCGAAACTTTGGTACGTGCAACGCTCTATCAAGAACCGAATCAAAGGATAGTTTGATAGACCCTATAGATTTAATCTCTGCTTTATCACCATTTGGCAAATGAACAAAATCACAATGGTTGTCTTATGTATTTTGTGTTGAGCATCATGAACCCGTCAAGTCATTTTGTGACAATCAAGCAAAAATGCATATTGTTGCAAATTTAGTATATCACGATTGAATGAAGCACATAGAGTTGATATGATTGTCACACGATATTTGAATGAATTCAAAATGGAGAGATAGAGACGGCCTATGTCCAAATGGGAAGACAAATTGCTGTTATACTCACAGAGCCGCTAGACAAGTTGTTTTCCAATCTCACCTCAGCAAGTTGGGAGTTCATGATATTCACGTTCTAACTTGATGGGGAGTATTAAAGGAAAGGAAATCATTTTGTATTTCAATCAACAAATTTGTGTCCAGCTGGATTAGGAGCAATAATAGCCATGATTTCTGCTACTTATGGCTAAGAGAAATCATAGGAATCCTTACTATAATATACCCTATATAGTTGTTCTTTACTATGTATAAACAAAGACTCTGTAATGATCAATACACACATACAAGATACAAAGAAAATTCTTCACATCAGTTTGTGTCTCTATTCTTTATTTTTACAAATTGTATAACATGTAAACAATTAGCTACTTATTAATAATACAATCTCCATCATTGACTCCATTCTCACATAAAAGAAATCATCTAGAACAGCAAATTGAATATATGAGATTGTTGGATTTTTAAAAGGTCATGCATATAAAATATGGAAACGTCATAAGTGAGATCTTGAGATTTCAATTTCAATGATATTAAAAACACAAACCAAAGTTGTAATTGGGGTAATTGTACCTAATTCAGTCTTAACTATACTTAATTAGAACTTGACAAATCAATTAATACTTTTACATAACTGTTGAGGTCACTACATAATTTGGAAAAGTAAAGTTCAGGGAGAAATTATAAACTACAACTCTTTAGATGACTTGACTTCACTGACTTGAAGATTTGGGGTTGAAGTATAATTTTAGAAACTACTTTTATCTTCTTCTTCGTCTTTAGACTTAAAAGCCTACTCCTAGGCCCTAACAAATTTCGACCAGAACAACCATAGCTGTTCTTCCTTTTAAATCCAAGTGGCTATGGAGGCCGTGGTGCATTCTCTCTCATAGAAGACTAGCTCTCTCCATATTTCTTGTTTGTCTGTCTGTCTGTATAGGGAGTCTGTTTCTCTCTCTTTCTCTCTCTCTCGTTTTGATTTGTGATTGTTATAAGTGACCTAATTTTGTATTTAACCCAGTTAGATCCGCGCATCACCCGTTTTTATCTTTGTTCCCATAATTTCCTCTGGTTTTTATGAGAAAATAGGTTTTAGACAAAATCAATGGTGATTTTCCTCACCAGTTTTTAGGAATTCTCTTCCTTGTGTATTTCTTCTACAACCAAGTACAGGAAAATCAATTTCAATTAAAGCTTTTCCTTTTTCTAAGTGGATTCCATGAACCAAACAAGGCCCAGATCTTACTGGAAATGGGTTCACAGGAATCATCCCACCTCAAATTGGTACCTTGCCAAAACTCACCTATATCAACTTGTCTTCCAATAAAGTCTTTGGTGAGCTTCCTTATTCCCTCACTTACCTCACACAATTAGGACAAGTTTCTGTTTCCAAGAATGATATTGGTGGCTTTGTTCCCTACCTGATCTGAACTCACCTCACAAAGCAACCACATCCATACCTGATTTGAACCCCATCCTAAATCTGACCACCCTATCCTTAGATCCGACCACCCTTACCCTTAAATCTGATCACCACTTCTCTGATCGACTCTTCCCTTTCCAATCTATTAGTATAAGTGCATTTCTTAAAAATTAAGAAATGCACATGTGCTTTGCACGTGATATGATAAGAAATAATATATACATAATGAATTATTTAATTGGTTGCCATTTTTCGCATAATTTTCTTTGTCACAAGTTTTCATATAAATTTAAATTGTTACATGTAATTATAGTGTAATAAAACCATGATGATATAACTGTAATGAATTGAGAGAAAAATACATATAATACCATAAATAAACAATAGTTAATTATTAGCCTTTTTCTATTTAGGTTTGGGATTATTCTTTCACATGCCATAATGTAACTTTTGTTTTTGAAATAATTAGACCCAAATTTTATAAGTCTTAGAAAACAATTCTATGGAGGGAGTAAAATTTTATGTTATTATAAAATTTGGGTCTAATTAGGATTTAACTTATGTATTTGATTGGTTGTACACATATATATTAGTCTCTACTCTCTATGTGTGTGTCTATATATATATATATATATATATATATATAAATATATTGTTGGTCCCAAAGCAACCTAAGAGGGAGGGTGAATTAGGTTTCTAAAAAAACTTTTAGAAATATTAATCTTATTAAGATTTTTCAATTAAAATTTGATATAATAGAATCAATGAAACAGTGAAGTAAGAAAGAGAGAAAATTAAACAGCCAATACTTCCAAGCTAACAAAAGCTTGAAGTATCAAATCACTAGAATGTTTCACACACTTGGTGAGCCAATAATCTTTACAAAATAGGAAAATTCTTGCTCACACTAAAACTCTTTTAGTAAGAGCCAAGATTTTATCACAACCTCACTTTCATAAAAGATTATTACTCCACTCAAAATTGAATTGCACTCTAAACTGCACACTAATACAATAAAGTACTATAGCCAATTTGTACTAAAATTGCTCTTTAAAATACTTAAGATGGCCTGTATTCAATGTATTAGATGATTTTTACAGAATATCAGAGCAGTTATTTATAGGAGCAATAAATAGTGGTTGCAACTATTTCTGAACGGCTAAATAATAAATGCACAAAAAGTAGCCATTGGGGTTTCCGACTTCCGAGATAAGTAGGATGCGTTCGACACAACGTCCGATCTCCATGTAGTTGGTGAAGAACTTCGTTCGAACAGCCGTGCATGCTTTCGTTCCATCGTCCGAATGGAGTTTCGGACGATCATGTTCTTCCGAAAGAGACTTTGTTCGGACAGTTGTGTGCGTTCGTTGGAGAAGCAGTAAGATCCTTGGTTTTTGCCTGTTGGTTCGGATGGTGGAATGCGTCCTAGAAGCTTGACATAGTTCGGACGGTGCAATGAATCCGAACACCCTGTCTCTAGCAAAACAAGTAACAGACCTGCAAAACTTGTTTACAAAGTTAAGAGCTTATATCATCATCAAAATAAGGTTTGGAAAACATCAATATACTCCCATTTTTTGATGATGACAAACATTCATGGAATAATTATGTAAAATCAACATATATAAGGGATGACCATTCATTTTGCAATATAAATTACTACTCACCCTTTTGACATCATCAAACAAAGCCCCCCTGAGAACGTGCTAATATTCAATAGAAATAGCGCAAAAATTCGTAAAAAGGATAAAACCCAAATATAAATCCCAAATATTCAATAGGATAAAACCCAAATATTCAACAGGATGTGTTCAAAGTAATACATGAAAGGGTAAATCTGAGAGCGATTCTAACTAGGCAAAGGAAAAATTTAGAGAAATGCCAAAAACTAAAAAATAGATTATTAAAGGATCTAATTCATGTCATTTTTCTTCTTGGAGCGCTTTTCGATCTTGCTGCGTTTGGAAGGAGCATAATTATCAGTAGCCTCACTGTCTTCATCTTCTTCAGTACAGCGTTGCATGATGAAATTGAACGTGTCGTCAACATCCTCATCGTCGCCTTCATCTTCATTGGACTAAGCACCTTGATTATTTGTGTCCTCTTCATCATCCTCATGAACATCCCCATCTTCAGCATTGTCATCACTGTCAGTAGAGGAGTCGAGTGGATATTGTGATTGAATGTTAAAAAATTGAACCTGAGCCGAAACAGACATGCCTAAACTAAATGCCTCTTGGAGTCACCTGACAAGTTTCAAGTCGCTTTAACTTACGATTAGTGCGACGCTGAAAGAAACTTACTTAATTACTCAAGGAAGTGAGAAGGCCACAGATTTGAGAAAGTGAGGGTTCAGAGAAAGATGGATGAGGATCATGGAATGATGGAGGTGTTTGAGGAAGAAGAGAATGTGGAATTGTCAAACCAGAGGCAGGGGCCTGGGATTTTGAACAATCAATGTCAAAAGCTACCTTACCATTGATCATTGAAAAAATGGAGGCCTTTTCGTTCAATATAAGATTTGTGAAATAAGGGGCAAATTATTTGTTGCTGCTGAAAGGTACATCAAGGAAATCAAAAACTTGGTGGTGAGAAATTTTCAGTAAGGAATGTTTCTTCGGGTATCGGTAAGAAAGAGTTCCCACAGGGAGCAGGAGAGATACCCAAAGTCAAGTGGAATGCCCTTGAAAATACAAAAAAATAAGTAAAGTTGCATTTTTCTGAGCTCAGTGCGATGCCCATCGGTTGGTAACAGCAAATTCGTGACAAGAGTGTACAGAATGTTTAGTTCAGGAGTTAGCAATGTGGTTTTGGCTTTCGAGGCCTGTTTGAAATTGATGTTAAAAATAGCTCTGACCTCATCAATGTCAAATCGAGTATCAATAGCTGGCCATTTATCTAAAGAAAAGAAATAAGAGAAATCATTCGGATTTGAGACTTCACATTCAAAAATAGTGGTGATAATGTTGGAGGAAATCTCAAGATTGGTGCTGTTTACATGAGAAATTAATGTGCGAACAGTGGGGCCTTGCCGAAGATTGGCTGTGAATTGAAGCACCATGTCATGATAAACTCTTAAATCAATATGCACTATTTAGGTGACCCCAATTTTGTTTTTCAAAGCATGATTTGATAATGGGAAGATTATATTCATCAAAAAGACTTTGAGAAGCAGGATTAAGAACAATTATAGATTTGCTTAGAAGAAATGTATACCGTTCGGATGCCTAGGCACCGATTAATTTTGGTAAGGTTGGATTTGGGGAGACTTGAGGATTAGCAGAAGATTCCCCATACGTCGGAGCTTTCCCTTCTATTTTTCATCCACGTGTTGCTGTAGAAGAACCTCCACGGGATTTAACCATTTTGAATAAAAGGAAAAAAGAGGAGAAAAATTGTAATTTTTTTTTTTGAAAGGTTGGTGGGAATTTGATGAAATGAGATGGTAGATGGGTGGAATTAGGTACAATAATGGTGATGAATACTTTGGGAATGATAATTTTTCAAACAATTTGTGGAGAGAATGAAGAAATTTGGAGGAGTTTTTGGACACAAAAAATTTTATAAGAGAGGGTTTTAGAAATAAATAGGCTATAGAAAATGGGGAAAGTGGACGGTTTTAATTAAACAGGGAGACAGTTCGGACGGCCGAACGATATAAGTGCGTCCGATGAAGCGTTCGAAAACTGATGAACGGACAGCTGATTGAAGAGCCAGTGCATCCGACTTTCTTTCAGACAATGATAAGCGTCTGGAAGAATTCCAGAGAATAAGTGAAGAAATAAATAGCGTTCGGACGATTATAAGCGTCCGAAGCAGAGAGGAGGTTTTTGGACGATAGAGAGCATCCGAGAGATAGTGTTATTCGGACGATCGAGTGCGTCCGAATGAAGAGATTATGCCAAATTGATCTGTAAAACACCCCAAACGTTTTCTGAGAGATTCAAAGCGATTTAGAGTCAAGGATTTTGTAAAAATATCAGCCAGTAGATCTGAAGTAGGCACGAAATCAACACGAATTTCCTTTCTATAAACAAGATCAAATAAAATGATGCTTAACATCAATGTGTTTGGTTCTAGAGTGCATAACAGGATTTTTGTGAAATTAATTGCACTTAGTATTGTCACACTTTATAGGCACACAATCAAAAACAACACCAAAAGCTTTCAAAGTATGTTTCATCCAAAAAAGTTGAGCACAATAATTTCCAGCAGCAATGTATTCGGCTTCAGCCGTAGAAAGAGAAATGGAATTTTGTTTTTTGCTAAACCAAGACACAAGACAATTTCCCAGGAAATGACAAATACCACTGGTACTCTTTCTATCAATTTTACACCCAGCAAAGTCGGCGTCAGAATAACTAATTAAATCAAATGTAGAGGACTTTGGATACCACAAACCAAAATTCATTGTACCCTTCAAACATCTAAAAATTCTTTTTACAGAGATCAAGTGCGATTCTTTGGGGCAAGATTAAAATCTAGCACATAAACAAACAGCAAACATAATATCTAGTCTACTGGCTATTAATTAAAGTAGGCTTCCGATCATACCTCTATAGTGTTTTTCATCAACACCATTACCTCCTTCGTCTTTATCAAGTTTGGTTGAAGTGCACATTCAGGCATACCAATTTGTTTGCAATCTTCCATTCCAAATCGTTTGAGTAGCTCTTTTGTATACTTGATTTGTGTAATAAACGTTCCTTCCTTTGTTTGGTGAAGTTGCAGTCCGAGGAAAAATTGTAACTTGCCCATCATACTCATCTCAAACTCTTTTTGCATTAAATGTGAAAAGTCCGTGCACAAACTTTCATTAGTTGCTCCAAAAATAATATCATCAACATAAATTTGAACAATTAACAAACCATTTAAATCTATTTTTGTAAAAAGAGTGGTGTCAACTACACCTCTTTTAAATTAATTTTAATCAAGAAATCACTTAATCTTTCATACCAAGCTCTTGGAGCTTGTTTCAAACCATATAAAGCTTTAGAGAGTTTGAAAACATGATTTGGAAGATTTTTATTTTCAAAGCCCGGAGGTTGTTCAACGAAAACTTCTTGATCGACAAAACCATTTAAAAATGTGCTTTTGACATCTATTTGAAATAATTTGAATTCATTCATTGAAACATGCAAATGCGACAAACATGTGAATGGATTCTAATCTAGCCATGGGTGCAAAGGTTTCATCAAAGTTAATACCTTCTTCTTGAGCATAACCTTTTGCAAAAAGTCTAGCTTTGTTTCTTATGATTTCACCTTTGTCATTTAATTTGTTTCTAAAAACCCATTTTGTTCCAATTACGGGATGAGAAGATGGTCTTTCAACCGAGGTCCATACATTATTTTTCTCAAATTGACTAAGTTCATCTTGCATGGCATTAACCCAAGATTTATCATTCAAAGCAACATCTACATGTTTAGGTTCAATGTGAGAAAGTAATGCACAATTACTATTCAAAGGTTTATGAGAACGAGTAGTAACCCCATCGAATAGATCAACTATCATTAAATCTTGAGGGTGACTAGAGACGAATCTCCAAGCTTTCAGAAGATCTTTTGGAGTATCCTCGTTCTTTTCTTTTTCATCATCTATTTGATGGTCGTTGACATCATTGGTTGAGTGTGATATCTTGATGATCTCCATGAATAGTGAGCTTTTCGAGCTCCTTTAGAATACCTACATCTTCATCTTCGCACAAATTCTTTGGCATATACATCATTAGCTGTCATCAAATGTAACATGCAATGAATTCTTCAATCAAGAGCGTTCTTCTATTGTAAACACAGTATCCTTTCTTGTCACTAGAATATCCTAGAAAGATTCCTTCATCCGATTTTTTGTCAAATTTACCAAGGTTTTCTTTGATTTTTAAAATAAAACATTTGCAACCAAAAACTTTGAAATAGCTCACAACGGGTTTTTTACAAAAAAGGAGTTCATAAGGAGTTTTGTTTAAAAAGGATCTTAATAAAACTCGATTCATGACATAACAAGCCGTGTTAACTGCTTCGGCCCAAAAGTATTGTGGTAAGTCGCATTCACTAATCATAGTTTTAGCGGTTTCTTGAAGAGTCCTATTTTTCCTTTCAACAACACCATTTTGTTGAGGGACTCTAACAATCGAAAGACATTCATGAAAAATACCATTGTGATCACAAAAATTGTGAAAACCTCCAAATTTAAATTCGGAACCATTGTCACTTCTTAAACGAATGATCTTTAAATTCAATAAATTTTGAATTTTGGAAAACAATTTTACAAATTTTTCAAAAGCCTCATTTTTGTGAACAAGAAATAATACCCAAGTGTACCTAGAATAGTCATCTACAATAACAAAGGCATATTTGCAACCACCAAGACTAGCATGTTGAGTAGGTCCAAATAAGTCTAAATGCAACAATTCCAAAGGTTTATGAGTGGACACAAAATTCTTTGGTTTAAAAGAAACTTTGATTTGTTTACCAAAATGGCATGCATCGCAAATTTTATTTCTCAAAAATTTTAGTTTTGGCAAACCTCTTACCAAATCCTTCTTAGCAAGTTTTTCAATCAAATCCATGTTAAAATGACAAAGTCTTCTATGCTAAAGCCAAGGATCATCTATGGAAGAGGTAAGACATTTTACATTGCTATTGCTAATTTTATCAAGATGAATCACATAAACATCATTGTGCCTAGTGTCCTTGAATAAAACAACATGATTTTTATCAAGGATAAGACATTCATGCTTGGTAAAAAATACATATAAATTTTTATCACAAAGTTGACTTACACTTAATAAATTATAGTTCAAATTATCAACAAGAAGCACATTCTTAATCAAGGTTTCACCATGTTTACCTACAGATCTAATGCCGACATTTTGCTTTATTTTTACAGCTCCAAATGTCCAAAAACACTATTTTTGGACATGAGATTTGTGAAGAGAGAAGCATCACCCGTCATGTGTCTTGAACATCCACTATCTATGAACCACTTAGCAGTGTTGGTGATGTTAAGTACCTACACAATAAATCAATTGATAACTTTTGGTACCCACATTTTCTTGGGTCCATTTGAGTTAGTGAAATTGCTATCCATATATGCGACTTTCATTCCAAGTTTTTCATTCTTCTTGACATAACACATATTCTCTAACATGTCCATGTTGTTGGCAATATCTACAAATAGTATTTTTATTTCCATATAAAGATGATTTTGATTTTACAAAACATAAGTCATCCCTTCTAAACATGATAAAATTTTTGTTGATTAATACATTTCTATTTCTTTTCAAATCAACAACATTTTCTTTCTTTCTAGTCATGAGAACATCCAAATCATAAAAATGTTTCTTCAGGGATACACATCTTCCTTGACCTTTGATCTCCCATGCATTCTTTTCTTCAAGTCACAATTTTTTTGTGATAGCCTATTATTTTCATTCACAAGTTTAGAGTTAGCATGTCAATAAGAGCATTTGATTTCTTCACTAACTCCTTATTTCTAGCATATGATTCCTTTAAACTATCATGCAATTTCAAAATGAAAGCTTCAAGATCACTTTCATCATTTTCATCATTAGAGTCATAGTTAGAATTTCAAATCATCATCTCCAATGGCCATAAAGGCCATTTGTGCCGACTGCTATTTCTTCTTGACGACTTCTCCTTCGGAGTTGCAATCATCCCATGTGATTTGAAAATTATTGAATCTAGGTTTTCTTCCTTCCTTATTTTTCTTGGAAGGGCACTCATTTGCAAAGTGTCCGAGTTGACCGCATTCAAAACATTTTTTGTTTTGCCTCTTCATTTCTAGCCTAGTCTTTCCTTTGAAATTATTTGAATTTGTAGCTCCACCTCTTCTCATTCTTCGTTTGTTGATGTAATGTTTAAGAAATCCTTTGGTGATGAGTGTAAGATCTCCTTCATCAATATCTTCATCTTCTAGATTGATGGAGCTATTTTCATCCTCTTCTTGAGAGGTCTTTAGAGCAATGCTCCTTCTTGGCCTTGCTTCTTCTTCATCCACCACTTTGGCCTTCAACTTCAATTCATAAGATGTAAGAGAATTGATTAGAGATTCAATAGGCATTGAATTTAAATTCTTGGCTTCCTCTATAGCAATTGTTTTGGCATCCTATTCTTTGGATAGAGCATTTATCTCTTGGATTTTTCTATTTTTTTCACTCAAACAATACTCCTTACCCAAGGCTTCAAGATCCTTAATGATGTCATTGAACCTATAATACATTTTGTCAATATTTTCATGTGCTTCCATCTTGAAGGACTCATACTTGGCAACAAGTAAGGATTTCTTTTGCTCACGAACATCGTTGCTCCCTTCATGGATTTCCTTCAATTTATCCCAAAATTTCTTTAACGGACCATCCAAGGCATTAGATAGCACATTCATGGCTTTTGCATTTAACTTCAAGTTTGCCTTGTCTTGTGGATTTTGCTCATCCCTTGTCTTTTCTCTTCTTCTATTGGTGTGATCATCAATGATAGTAGCTTCAAAAGGACTTTCATTGACAACATACCATGAGTCAATGTCAATAGATTGCAAAAATATTTTTATTCTATCTCTCCAACTAATAAAATTTGCCCCATTAAACATCTGGGGCCTAGTAACGGATTGACCCTTCAAAAACAGAGCATTGTTGGATGGTTCCATAATATTTATTTTCCCAAAAGCAATTTAAGCAATAAAATGAGACCAAGCTCTGATACCAATTGTTGGTCCCAAAGCAACCTAAGAGGGGGGTAAATTAGGTTTCTAAAAAAACTTTTAGAAATATTAATCTTATTAAGATTTTTCAATTAAAAATTGATATAATAGAATCAATGAAACAGTGAAGTAAGAAAGAGAGAAAATTAAACAGCCAATACTTCCAAGCTAACAAGCTTGAAGTATCAAATCACTAGAATGTTTCACACACTTGGTGAGCCAATAATCTTTACAAAATAGGGAAATTCTTGCTAATACTAAAACTCTTTTAGTTGAGCCAAGAATTTTACTCACAACCTCACTTTCGTACAGGATTATTACTCCACTCAAAATTGAATTGCACTCTAAACTGCACACTAATACAATAAAGCACTATAGCCAATTTATACTAAAATTGCTCTTTTAAGGCTTGTATTCAATGTATTAGATGATTTTTACAGAATATCAGATAACAGTTTTTTATAGGAGCAATAAATAGTGGTTGCAACTACTTCTGAACGGCTAAATAATAAATGCACAAAAAGTAGCCATTGGGGTTTCGGACGTCCGAGATAAGTAGGATGCGTTCGACACAGCGTCCGATCTCCATGCAGTTGGTGAATAACTTCGTTCGGACGGCCGTGCATGCTTCCGTTCCATCGTCCGAATGGAGATTCAGACGATCATGTTCGTCCAAAAGAGACTTTGTTCGGACAATTGTGTGCGTCCATTGGAGAAGCAGTAAGATCCTTGCTTTCTGCCTGTTGGTTCGGACGGTGGAATGCGTCCGAGAAGCTTGACATAGTTCGGACTGCGCAATGCGTCCAAACACCTTGTCTCTAGCAAACAAGTAACAGACCTGCAAAACTTGTTTACAGAGTTAAATGTTTATGTTATCATCAAAATATGGTTTGGAAAACATCATATATATATATATATATATATATATATATTAGTTTCTAGTAAACTTGATTATCTTGTTGAAGAGTTTTATACATATAATAACTTTATTACCATTACATTTGATTAATGTGTATTCATAATGATATTAAATCTTAAAAGATATTGGGCAAGTTAGAATTAAAACTTGTAAAGGTTAGTTTGGACTTTATAAATAAAAACAAATATTTTATTATTTTTATTTCTTGAAAATCGTATGTACCAAACAAAATGTTTACTTATAGTTTTGCTTAAAGTTATATATTTATCCTATATATTGTTAGTTAAATAGTTAATTATCTTTATGTATTTCATTGATACAAATTACTTTGCATAAATATCTATGATTGATTTGTATTATTTTGTTTATATGGGATGTTTATGGTATTAAATATCTTATATAAGTTAGATGTTTGAGTCCCATTGTAGATATTGTGTGTTTACTTGATACATATGGTTTAAAGCATATTCAAAGAGAAAAACAAAAATAGTATCTTAGTTTTACTAGTGATAGTGATCAAGTCTAGAATTTAGTTAACAGCCCTACTTCCTTCGATCCAAATTTATGAAAAAAAATTTTTGTTTTTCTTTTCTAGGGAGTGTGATTCCAAAATTATTGAAAGAATTATTCTAACAATGTTGCATTTATTTAGAAGGATTCATTGATTTTAAATGAATCATTCTTTTCCTAATATTTATCATGCAAAAGTTGTCCTAAAATATTACAGGAAAAATTATTAAAATTATTTATTTACTTAAGAAAATTTCACTATTAGTGAATGCATAAAACATATTTGGATATTCAGTATAAGGTTACCTTATGTGCTCATCATTTAAACTAAATAAATAAATAAATAAAGCATTGATTTCTATTCTAAATGTGTCCAAATGTTAGATATGTAACATAAAAATTCTTTGATTTCTAAATTTCCTATAAGAAGTTATAACTAAGATGGCTAGTGTTAAATATAACCCAATTCATGGACTAATAGACTCTATTAAATAATTTTGCAAATGATTGTAAATAAATGAACTATAATAGTTATTATATACTATTATACAAGTGTTACTCAAAGTTGGCCAAGAAAGTATGTGACTGCTTAGAAAAAAAACTTATAAAATGAAAATGGTACTAAGAAAGATAGTTAAAGGCAGAACTTCTTGATTTTTAAGACTTGTTTATTTTTTCATAAAATTTCCAACTTTTAATATTGATTGTCTTAGAGTACAAAAAAAAAAAAAAATAACTTTATAATTTTTATATTTTATGTACGTAATGTAGACTTGCTTTTAAAATTTCTTGGATTTTAAGACTTACATTCATTTCCTAAACTATTTAGCTTTTAGTACTTAACATGCTAAAATACAAAACTAAAAATAAAAAAATTAATACTTGTGTGGTTATTGATATCTTGAGTTTCAAGACTTGGTTCTTTCCCGTCAAACATTGGTTTCCACCCAAGATCAAGAATGAAACAGGAAATTAGGTTATCAAGAATAAAAATAATTATAGTGTTAGAAATCACCCTATTATAGGATATTTTGTTTTCCCTTTTAATGGTATGTAAAAAAAATTCGAATTACTTTGAAAATTAAAAAGTGCCAATCAAAATCGTCACTGAAAAGTCACGTTTTTTTCTAACTATATATTTGTTCAAGAAAAAAGATAACCCTATTAGGAGATAGAATGAAAAAAGACCATTAATTGAATATTAAAGGATTAGTTAATATACAATAAGTAATTGATTTGAATTAAATTAATATCAAGAATTAAATGGTAAATTACTTAAATACTAAAATAATTTACTTTTTCCTATCAAACTTTTAGCTTCAACCTGAGATCAAGAATGAAACCAAAAATTAGGTTATCAAGAATACATGTAATTATTGTGTTAGAAGTAATCCTATTATATGACATTTTGTTTTCCCTTGATGGTAACAAAATTTAAGTATCCAAATTGTCATTGAAAATCACATTTTTTTTTTATAATTATATATTTGTTAAAGGAAAAGATAACTCTATTAGGAAACAGAAGTGTTACACAAGGTTGCCCTAAAGCATATTATAATGTGATTACTTGGGGAAAAAATTATGAAATGCAAATGGTTCTAAAAAAATGTTAAATGAAAATTTTCTAGACTTTTAATACCTGCTTTAAAAAAAAAAATCCAACTTTTATTACTAATCATGTTAGATTATGCCCAAAAAATAAAAAATGAAAAAACTCAATAACTTTATAGTTATTATATTATATTATACATAATGTTGACTTACTTTCCTTTCCTAAGCTTTCCATCTTTTAGTGCTAAACGTGTTAAAATATACAAAAATAAATTTAATTCTTGAGTGGTAATTAATAGTTTGAGTTTCACTAATTAGTTCTTTCCCGTCAAACCTCTTGGTTTCCAATGAAAATCAAGAATAAAATGGAAAATTAGGTTACAAAGAATTAATGTAATTACTTTGTTAGAAATCTTCCTATTACATGATATTTTGTTTTCCTGTAATGGGACCAAAACTTTGAATTATTTTGAAAATAAAAAAGTTTGCATCCAAAACATCATTGAAATCACTTTTATGTGAGTGCTTTTTTTCTAACCATATATTTGTTCAAGAAAAATATAACTCCATTTGGAGAGACATTGCAAAAGACCATTAGTTGAGTATTAAAGGGTTAGTTAATATATAACAAGTAAATTGATAAGAATTAAATTAATATCAATAATTAAATGGTCAGTTACTTAAATACTAAAATGATTTTTGGGTTTCCAATTGTCTTCCACCGGAGATCAAGAATGAAACTAGAAATTAAGTTGTAAAAAATAAATGTAATTTTTATGTTAGAAGTCATTCTATCATATGATATTTTGTTTTTTCATTGACAATAACAAAACTTTAGAATATTTTGAAAAAAAAAGTGCATATCTAAATTTTCATTAAAAATCACATTTTTTTTTACCATATATTTGTTAAAGGAAAAGATAATTACATTAATAAACATAATGGAAAAGACTATTAGTTAAATACTGAAAGGTTAGTTACTATCTTATAACCAATTTGATGAGAATTAATTTACTATCAATAATTAAATTATCATTATTACTTTATTACTAATATAACTTATTTTTAATTTATTAGTTTATTTATTGTCCATAATGCTCCTTGTTGTGTGGACATCAAGAATTTAAAATAAGGGTATTTTGGGTATAAAAAATGTCAAAAACACTAATGTAAGTTGTACTTTTATATAAATTATAGATAGAGATAGATATAGGTATAGATATAGGTATAGATATAGATTACATAGTTTTGAATTATTTAACTTCTAAACTATGTCATTTTGATAATGTCGGAGGTAAAATCACTCAAAGAGTAACTGGACAATTTACCTTTCAAAATATCACTCTACATTGCCACTAAAAGATTGAAATAGATGGATTGACTATAGAAACACATTTAAAGTAGTTTGGTGACTCTATTTTGTAAAAGATATAGTTCGATAACTCCATTTACAACTAGATGAATACTTAATACAGATCGTTGTATTTTGCTCAAACAGAGTGATTCTAAATTAAATATTTATAATTTATCTACACCTAGACTTTACACATAAGGTTTTTTTTTTTCCCCTTAAGTGGTGACTAGCTATGGTGACCAATGTGATTTTATGCTTCTATATCTAGCCACCACAAAAGAAAGTGCAAAAATCTTATATTGTAGGTAGGGCAGCTAGATAGGAATTAAATTGGATAAAAATAAAGGCTAAATTGGTTAAAAGTAAAGTTCAGTGACAATTTCAAATCTAATGAAAAAATTGGACTATTTAGGTAATTTGTCCATTAAAAATTTAGTTCCTCAAGTATTTCCAAAAATTTTATTGTGCCAGGTTTTTTTAAAAGTAAATGCCTCAAATGGTCCTTCAACTTTTTTAATAATCCAATATTGATCCCCCAACTTTATTTTGTGACAATGCGATCTCAAATTTTTTTTATTGTGCTAATTTGGTCCTTATACAACATGCCACCCAAATTAACAAAATCACAACCCATTGACCAAGTTCAGTGACGATATTTGTCCATTTCAGGTGCTTAATCATTAACACTTGTCTTAATTAGGATTAAAACAAGTAGAAAATAGGGTAAAAAAATCCAAAAAAAATCAGGTCATACCTGTTGATGGTCAATATCTCCTGAAACGGTCAAAATACCCTCGTTGGAATTGGTCAATGGGTTGTGATTTTATTAATTTGGATGGTGACGGCACATAGGGACCAAATTTGCCCATTAAAAAAGTTTTAAAACTTCGTTGTCAAAAAATTAAAGTTGAGGGACCAATACTAGATAAGTAAAACCGTCAATGGACCATTTGAGTCATTTACTTAAAAATTTAGAAAGTCTATTAATAATTTTAATTATTTTAATTTTTGTCGTTAAACTATTTTCATAGTCCCAGATAAGGCTATCTATTTGGCTGGGTTGCGGGACCTCAAAAACTATGAGTTGAGCTTTATGTAAAGTGAAGTGAGGTGAGTTTGCCCTAAAAATTTGATCCAATTTAATTATGAATTGAATTTGGGCCACGCTAAACTCAGTTCGCTTAAAACTTGACCCAAATATGTATACATGTGTATTTTGGTAAGAATAAATAACATAAAATATAAATTATGTATTATGTATTAAATATTTTTACAATATCACATTTTTGTTGTATAATTTTTGTACACAGTAGGGTTTGTGATTCAGTACGGGAAAGTGATTTTTCAGATGAGTTCGAAATCCAATGAAAACGTGACACATATGAAAAAAGATTAAATGTGAATAAATTATTAAATAAACTTTACCGACACTTAACTAAATGTTTTAAATTTTTCTGGCACTCACATATTGTCGAAACCACACCCATAGGCCCACAACTTGATGAAAAGGCGGCCAGACAAGGACCACGTACTATGCATAGACCAAAGTCAATTCTACAAATGTCACTTTAGTGCTCTACTTTCTCTTTACTTCATAGTTATAGTCTGGAATTTAAGTTTTCTTTTAATATGACTCCACCAACTTCCATTGTTAATAGGAAAAAGACTAATTTAATTTCTTATTTTCTGAGTATTAACTAATCTGATTCTCATAAGATCAGTAAGTTACAAGTTCATAGCAAATACATAACCAAATTATAAAATCTAACGATAATAACATTCTTCAATAAATATTAAAATATATTATTTAAGTCTCTATATGAACATCATAACACGTATGAATAGATATATAGATATTTCATTATATTAAAGTATATGCAATGACATAACTCTAGTCTTTATATATATTGAAAGGAAATTAGAAATTCATATAATTAGTTATTGAAATAAAGTGTTAAATTATTAAGTTGTACATTTATGTTAATTTATAAGTATACTGTTCATAATGTGAAAAATTATATTAATAACTCAAAAATAATACAAAGAAAAAATATTTATTTATTAAGAATTAATAATATTATCAATTATTAAGATATTTAATTACTAAGAATTAAGAGTATTATTGTTAAAATATTATATATACAAATACATTAATATATTTAGTCCAATATATGGTTAAAATATTTTATATATATATACATATATAATTGTTCGACTAGCATGTCATTTGACAGGAAAGATGAAGTCAAACTTGACTTTAGTACTCAATTATTTAATTGACTTCGAATCAAAGTTAAATTGAAAGTCGAGCATATTAAGTCAAATTTTATATTTCGACTTGAATTGACTTAGAAATTTGACTTGACTGACTTTTAAACACTTCTAGTAGGATCAACTTGAGAATGTCAGAATCAGATCTAAAATCGAATCATAGAATCAACATATTCTACCAAAAATATAAAAAATGTCTAAATTAATCATTTGTAAGTTAATAAGACTTAAAAATCATGATAAAAATAATAACACATATAAATTAAATATGAAAATTATAATAATTAGACATATTTCATGACATGCAAATATATTCGTTAGGACATGAAGGGTTATTAAATACCCTTTAGAAGATCAAATCTCTCATTATACTTGCATCTTATGTTGGTCAAAATATTGTCAATTATTATTATTATTATTGTGTGTTTACTAAGCATTTATTATAACTTATATCCCTATTGTTTTTGTGTTCTGTTAACTTTAAATTTAATATTAATAACTAGTCACAAATTATAAATTACAACAAAGTTATGTTGTTTTTATTAAAAAAATATATTAAATCTAGAAATTAAATTATTTAAACACATATAAACAATTATAACTTCTAATTAGGGCTATAAATAAACTCAACCTACTCGATAGTTGAATCAAACTCTGTTCAGTAAAAGATCATTCAAGTTTGGTTCGTCAATAAGCCAACTTAGATTGAATATAATTTAGAGTTCGTTAATCTGAGTTCAACTCAAATTCAACTTAATAAGGTAAAATTTTTAAATGTATATGTAAAAATTTCAAACTAATTAAGTTTGATTTGAGTTTCGCTCAATTAAAGTTCGTTTGAGTTTTGCTCAATGGACCAATCCACGTGATAATCATGTGATTATTAACCAGATAAGCCTGTGATCATTAATGCAATAGATGGATTGTCAACAATTCATTAGTTTATTCACAATTTCCATCACAACTATTAAATTAATTATTTTTTTAAGAATGATGAACCAAATCAGTTTTTTCGATAAATAAAAAATATTCTAAAGATAAAGGATTAAATTGGTCTTTTTTCCCTTTTGTCAGATGCCAACTATTTATGTCATTGAACTTAATTGAAAATTTATAAACAAACTATTAGGGCTGAATTTTAAATTACAAAAGATTGGAGAACATATTTAGTAATAGTAGGAAACAAGAAAAATAAAAGTTGAAGTGCTAAAATGCAATTTTTGTGTTTCTCTTCTCATCTTCAAAGTTCAAACGACTGGAATGCTTGAGTTGGTTTTCCGACAATGGCCGCCTTAAAGCACAATCCTCCAATTCCTAATTAATAATATTGATTTCCTCATATTGCTCTCTCAATTTAAAATTTATTGGTATTATTGTTTTAAACTTCTACTTTCAAGAAGTAAGAATTAGATTCTAGGAGGAAGAGACACAGAAATGTAATAAGCTGAATGTCAAAGGGTATTTGATTATATCTGAGTTTCTCCTCTTTTAGTAGCACCCAAGCCCCTTATTTATAGAATTACATAAGGAGGGATAAGGCTATCTCTATGCTAGTCTAGCTGAAGATGAATTACATAATTGCCCTTAATGAGGCTGCCACGTAGGTACTTCTAGAACAATCTAGGTAATATGCTATGTGTCACTTATCTACATCATCAATAGTCCCCTCGGCTTGGTACCGAGTCTCACGGAAAGGGGCTGAGCCGAAAATGACTGTTCGTAGTCCCCAACCGATGACAACCAAGACTTTTGTATCAAACTGAGATACAGAGCTTCGGAACGCTATTGTACCGCACCTGCCGATCCGAGGCCCTGACGACCCTTGGGATCCTCGGCGGGTTGTAACTGTAGCATTAACTCAAGGGTGACGTTTTCGCTGAGTCCTCATGCACTGAATCCGTATTTATTGAACTGCATTATTCGCTCCGATTTTGCTACAAAATGCCTCGTTTTACGCACCGTAACGCCGGCACGACGTCTCATTTTTCACGCCATATCCCGTTTATCACGCCATAACGCCTCGCTTTTCACACCATAACGCCTCGCCTTTCCAGCCTAAACGCCTTTTTTCATTTCGAAACTGTCAATTTTCCCCCCATAGAACCATTGAACATTCTGGAAGAAAACCCTCCTATTTATACCCTCATTCACCCTCAAATCATTTTTCTTTCCCTTACTCACCTAACTTCATTTCCCCCAACCTATTTTTCTTTCCTTTACTCACTTTACCCCATTACTCCCCCAGAGACTTATGCACTTTCCCCCCTTCACCCTCATCCTCCAGTCCTCTTTCTTCCGTCCTCCACCGTTCCACTGTTGCCGATTTTCGACCGCTGCTCTACGCCTAGACCGAACACCACTAGGAGTTCCCCCAAAAATTCTCACACGCCCTCAAAATAGAAGACCATGGCCGGTACGCTCACTTCCACTTCTCTTATTAGCACGCTGGTTCCCCTTTCCCCTGTAAACGCCGTTGACAGGATTTTAAATTCTATTAGACGAAGCCCTTCTGGAAGCAGTAGGGCTTAAATTTTTCTTAAAAATCCTCTCTTTACCGAACCTCCACAAAGCGACCACCCTAGCCTCCAAACACAAAATGTATCAAAGATGTCGATAAGAGGATATCAAAATCCATAGGGATAGGTGTCGTTTTCCCAAGAACGTGCACATCAAACTCCCGACCCCGGGACCGAGGCCACCTGCCACCACTTGGTTACCTAACAGTCTACCAGGAACAACTCGAGACAAGAGTGAGGCTCTCCATAGCGCCTCTCCTCGTCAACGTATCCAACCACTGGGATATTAGCATATCCCAGCTGACCTCAAACGCACTTCGAGTCATCATTAATTCACCTTCTTATTTAGATTGCTAGGGATCCTTACATTCCCCTGTCCTTAGAGACCTTTAGGATGATGCTAAAATTACCCCTACATTAGAATTCTTTTACATCTCTCCCCGAACTGCGGGCAAACAGCTCATTTCGGGTAACCCCTCATCTATTCACGACTGGAATGAAAAGTTATTTTTCTTCGTCCGGTACCTCGACCCTCCAATGCCCCGGGGTTCATGGAACCTTATAAAAGAAAACCTAAAAACCAAAAATGCCTCTCCCCCATACACTCCATCCACGCCCTGAGGCTCGTCGAATCCAACCTCCGAATAAACTTTAATAACCAACCTGCCATCATATCAAACAACATTCCGGCCTGGGCAGGACTGTTTCCTACCCACGACATCCACCCGAGCTATAACCCTCAACAAGGTCATCATCATCATTTCTCACTTGTCATTTTTTTATATCATTATTTTTTTTCTGACCCTTCATCTTATGCAGGGCTCGGAGCATTCCTTAGGGGATTGGTGTCCACCATACCTGCCACCGGTAAGGGCACTTCAAACCAACCCTCTTCGTCGGCAAACGGATCCTCATCCACCACCATCAACACGCCATTAGGGTGTGTTGAGGCTACACCTTCAACCTCCGCGCCCCTGAATCAAATCGAGGGGGTCAGTCTCCCGGGTAGACCAGTGCCGGGGAGGTAACTCTGGCTCTTCGGCCCACCGAACCCAAGCCGACTCGGGTTACGAGAAAAAAGACTGGGGAGGCTGCTGGCCTTAGGGAGGGTCCTTCTTCAGCCGTGACCCTTTCCTCCACGTCATCGCCCCCGAGGTTCATCGTTCCAGTAGCGAGGGTTCGGACCCCAAGGACTGGCTCTGGAAACGTCCCTCTATCCAAACAACTTATCACCTCGTATGGTAAGGACCGCCGAACCTCATTCGTTCCCACTCCTTATTCCTTCTTTATTGTCCAGAGCTAACACTTTTTTTTTAGGTGATAAAAGATATACTCCCGAGGAGGAGAAGAAATCTGCAGGGTCACAAGATATGCCTTGGGGTCGGTTGTCTGTCGACCTTCTTCCAGTACCTTCCACCTAGGGGAGCTCTGATCTCCGACCCACCCCACCGATCGATGTAAACGACCAGGCCAATTCCCGAGAGTGGCTCGGGAGCAGGCAAAAATGGTGGCATTATCTTGGGATGTAGCCTATGTTCAAAAGGCTCACCCCTCAACAGAGGCTGGACGAACTTTACGTCAAGCTGATAAACGTAAGTCTATCCAACCTTTAGTGAAATTCTAACTTTTTTTGCACCACGGACTTCAGCTAATCATTTGGCCTTTTTTCCAGGCCATCACTATTTTACCCGCCATGGCAAAATGGGAGGCCTTCTTCAACACTGCTTTTAACTCTATGAAGCAAAAGTTAGCCCACGCGAAGTCCAGCGTGGATCAGGCAATGAAGGAGGCTGTCAATGCCAATGAGATGAAATGCAACTTCGAGGCGAGCATAAAATATAACGAGTGGAAGGCCGAGCTGACTGAGGTGAGGGACAAGCTTCTGCAATCCGAGCTGAAGAAGAAGACCCTTGAAGTGGATGTTGGTGATCGAGACAAGAAGGTCGCAGATTTGGAGCAAAGGATTCTTCAACTTCAAGAAGAAGCTCAGCTGGCCGAGGCAAAGTTCACTTCTAGGGAAGTGGAGCTGCGGATCGAAGGCAGGAATCACAATTTGTGACTTCAGCTGAAGCGGAAGAGATGTTTAAGGAGTTTACAAAAAAGGTCTTCTCTATAGGGTTCACACTGGCCTGTGTCCACTTGGTGAAGAACCCTGATTTGTATGAGGGGCTGACATACGATACTTCCGTCACCGAGGAGGTCATCAATGGCCTACAACCTCAATTCAAAGCCCCTACTCCGATTCTCAAAACTTTCAGAACTGACTCTTGATCCAGGGCCCGAATGTAAGTCGAGTCCGACCCTACGAACCAAGCTTCCACCTCCACTACTGAGCCTTCCACTTCTGGTGCTCAGGTTGATGTAATTTTGTTGTAATAGTTAGGAGCTCCTTTTGCAATAGTTAGGATCTTTTAATGAAATTCCTAAATTTTGATAACTTTTTCCCCTTGATAAGAGCCTCGGCTTCTTTGCTTCTGGTCTTTTACCTACTTTTGAATTTCTTTAAGGTGTACACTTACAACAGAAGTTTTATAATATAAGCAGGTAAAAAACTTCCACACTCGGATAGCATTTCAATCATAAAAGATTGTCAAAAACCCCCTTTCATTCTGAACTTAGACCTTGTTTAGACCTTTCCGAGCTGAGGCAAAAGGATTAAGCTTGGCTCCTTATGTTTGCCTTAGCCATTTAATTTGAGTTAGACTTTCCAAAGTCCAAAGGATGATGTTTTGCTTAAGCAAGGCAATCAAGCCTCTTTGAGGATCGGATCCTCTTCAATTTCATTTTGCTTAGAAGGGGAGGCTTAGATTCTGCCCTTGCGGGAAAACTGCTTGGCCTCAGCTCCCAATGTTTGCTTTTTGTATTGAACTAGATCTGAACCTCTGAGGACTGGAACAGCTCGAAGTTGCTTTGAGATTGAACCGAACCCCTGAGGCTTAGTGCACCTTCTGTTTTGCTTGAGGGGCTACTAAGCCTCTACCCTTGAGGGGGGACTGCTAAGCCTCGGCCCTCAATCATTTACTTTTTGTTGAACTGGATCCGAAACTCTGAGAGTTGGAACAGCTTGAACATCTGACATTTGAAAAGGGACTTTCATTATATTTCTTGATAATATTTCTTCAAATTTACAATGTTCCACATTCTGGGAACAGGATCCCCTCTCATGTCAACCAACTTGTAATAGCCCGAGGTGTGAGCTTCTATTACACGATAGGGTCCTTCCCAGTTTGGATCTAACTTCTTAGTCCCCTCTACACTGCTTGCTTCATTCTTCCTAAGCACCAAGTCTTCGGCGTAGATACTGATGCTTGACCCTAGCGCTGTAGTGTTTAGTCATGACTTGCTTGTACTTGGCTTCCCGGATGGATGCATCTAATCTCTTTTCCTCAAGTAAATCTAGATTAGCTCGCAGGGCCTCATCGTTGAATTCCAAATCGCACAAGAATACTCGAGCCGAGGGTAGCCCAATCTCCGCAGGGATAACAGCCTCGAACCCGTAGGCCAAGCTAAAGGGAGTGTTTCTTATACACGTCTAGATTTGTGGTCCTGTATGCCCATAGGACACTTGGCAATTCCTCAATCCAATTCACCATTGACTATTTCAAGTCGAGTCTTGAGTCCTGTCAGCAGGGTTCGGTTGCACACTTCAGTTTGTCCATTTGCTTGAGGATGAGCGATCGAGGTAAAGTGTTGTTTGATGCCGAGGTTAGCGCAGAAGCTTTTGAAAGGCTCTCCTTCAAATTGCTTCCAATTATCAGAAATGAGTACAGCAGGGATACCGAACCGGCAAACAATGCTCTTCCAAAAGAATTTTTCTATTGTTTTTTCCGAGATTGTAGCTAGGGGCTCAGCCTCGATCCATTTGGTGAAGTAGTCAACCGTAACTATTAAGAATTCAAGCTTGCCTATCCCTCTGGGAAGTGGGTCCAAAATGTCAATTCCCCACTGAGCAAATGGCCATGGACTCTGAATAGGAACCATATCCGAGCTTGGTTTTCAGGGTATTGGCTCATGTATTTGACACTGGTGACACCCCCACACCAAAGTGTCTGCGTCAGTGTCTAAGGTCGACCAGTAGTACCCAGTCAGCAAGACTTCGCGTGCGAACTAAACTCCGAGAACCAACGTGACTTCCGTATATGGCTCGTGCACTTCTCGTAAAACATAGTTAGCTTCGAATAGAGTGAGGCACCTCAGCAAGGGGCACAAGTATGCTTTTTTATACAAGACTCCGTTAATAAAAGTATACTTGGCAGCTCTGTACTTGATCTTTCTAGTTTTGGCCGGATTCTCCGGGAGCTTCTCATTATTCAAATAATTTATTATGGGTCCTATCCAACCGAGGTTTGGTTGGACACAAGAGATTCTTTCAGAGAAGTCAACAGACCTGTGTTGTCACAGTTCTACCAAAATCTCTTTTGTTAAGTGTGAGTATATTGCCGAGGCTAATTTTGACAGAGCATCGGCGTGCGTGTTTCTGGTTCTGGCAATCTTAATGATGTCCACTTTTTTGAATTTTCCAATCCAGCTTTTGACCTCGGTGAGGTATCTTTTCAAAATCACGCCCCGAGCCTCGTAATTTTTCAGGCTTTGATTTACAATTAGCTGAGAATCTGAGGATGTATTTTTAAGGTTCGGGCACCCATCTTGTGGGCCATTTTCATCCCACAGATGAGGGCCTCATACTCAGCTTCGTTATTTGTTGCCTTGAATCTGAGCCTGAAGGGGTAAGTGAGATAGTCCCCTTCTGGAGATCGAATTATTATTCCTGCCCCGATTTCGGACTCACACGAAACTCCGTCAACATGTAGCTCCCATAGGAGATCTTCCCTCATTTTTTGTTCCTTTGTTGGATCAGTCACTGTGATGAGGTCAATCCTCTCGACGCCACAATTTTCTGCAATGAAATCTACCAAAGCCTCAGCTTTGATTGCGGTCCGAGGCCTGAACTCTATATCAAAGCTCAAATAGCTCCACAGATGCACTATAGCATTCTGCCTGAAGCGTCTGGTTTGCTCAAGATCTTTTTCAAAGGAAGAGTTAGTCAAAATTATTATTTTGTGACCATGAAAATAGGGCCTTAGCTTCCGAGCCGATACCACCAACTAGAAGGCTGCCTTCTCAATGGAAGGTGTAGTTCCTTTCTGGACCTTGAAGCACTTTACTTACAAAATATATAGGACATTGGTTGCCTTGCTCATCCTGCCTCAAAAGAACCGAGCTGACCGCCGGCTCGGCGATAGAGACATACAGGTATAGCTGTTCTTCTTTTTGTAGAGATGCGAGTTTCAGCAAGGTGCCCAGGTATTCTTTAAGCTCTTCAAAGGCTTAACAAGCTTCTTTAGTCCATTGAAAGCCTTCTGTCTTCTTTATGAGCCGGAAGAACGGCAAGCCCCTTTCTGCTGATTTGGACAGAAATTGATTCAGGACAGCTATTCTATCGATGAGTCTCTGAACCTCCTTTACCGAGGTAGGAGTTTTCATATTAATTATGTCTTGCACCTTTTCAAGGTTCGCCTCAATTCCCTAGTGAGAGACAATGAATCCCAACATTTTTCTCGAGGGGACGCCAAATGTACATTTTTTGGGATTCAACCTCATTTGGATGGATTTTAATGTCTCGAATGTCAATCTGAAATCTTCCAAGCGTTGCTCTTTCTTCATAGGTTCGTATCTTGACAGCTCAGTATGTCATCAATATATACCTCCATGTTTCGTCCTATTTGGGACTCAAGATTTTATTGATGAGATGTTGATATGTGGCTCCAGCATTTTTGAGTCCGAAGGGCATAGTACTGTAGCAGTACGTGCCTCGGTCAGTGATGAAAGAGGTCTTCTCTGGCCATGTATACTTGGTGGTAGCCCTTGAATGCATCTAAAAAGTGTAAAATATAAAATCCAACAAATGAATATACTACTGTATCGATCCGGGGGTATGGATAACTATCCTTTGGACAAACTTTATTAAGATCAGTAAAATCTTGGCACATTCGCCAAGAAGAATCTGGTTTTGTTACAAGGACTGAATTACAAAGTCAGGTGGGACACAATACTTCTCTAATTAATCTGGCCACTAAGAGTTTATCCACCTCTGCTTCGATTATTGAGCTACGCTCTGGATCGAAGAGGCGCTTCTTCTACTTCACTGGTTTGTACGCCGGGTTCACTCCGAGTTTGTGCTCAATAATTTCTCGAGGGACGCATGACATGTTTTTGACGGTCCAGGCGAACACGTCCTTGTATTCGGCTAAAAGCTTGAAGAGAAGGCCCTTAAACTCTGCTGGGAGGGTACAGATCTTAATTTTTCGATCAGGGACGCTCGGATCTAGTGATACCTCTTCAATTTGAACCTCGTCTTGGGGCTCAATTTTTCCTTTGCCCTTCCCCTTCAGCTTGGGAGGTTTGGGGATCTCAATAGGCTCCGAGCCGGGGCTGCACATTCTCTTTCCTGTCCCTCTGACTTATCAAAGATTCTTCAAAGCCATCCCAGGTGGATGAGGCATCAAAGGTTTGCAAGTAAGCCTTGTCAGCAATGGACATCGTTTGCGATTGGGACCGCAAGGACATCATATAGCGCCCGGGCCTCCTGTTGGCTGCCAATGACTGTTATCTCAGATCCATCCCTCAACATAAATTTTATCCCAATATGGAACACGGAGATAAGGACTATGTAGGTGTCATTATGTGGGTTGGCTCAGGATCATATTGTAGGAGCTGTCCCTTTTGACGACGACGAAGTTGGTCATCTCAATTCTGTGCTCCGGGGGAGCTCCAAGACACAATGGGAGCATTATCTGTCCCTCGGGCACTACCGAGTCTCCAGTAAAGCCAACCAATGGAGTCTTGAAAGATTTTATCACAGAATCGTCCATATGCATTTTGACCCAAGCGTCCCAAAAGATTATGTCCGCCGAACTTCCAGTGTCGACGAACACACGGTGCATTTCATATCCGACCTGGTAACGGGGTCCTCAGAGGTGTATCCGAGGCTCATAAATGGCTTCAATCGCTTCTCCCGATCTTCGCCCGAAGGAATATTCTGGGCATATTTTTTTCGGGCATTGTTTGAATCCCCGATCACCGGATACTCCGGCAATGGTGTTTATCACCCTGCCACACGGATCTATTCTTCTTGGTTTACTGGGAATTATTCCTGTTTTGACCGCCTTAGTTTGGTTGACGAGGCACCGAACATTTTTTTGGTTGGCAGTGTTCCTTTGGAACTCTACCGCAGTTTGGCAGATGAACTGCTGCAAATGTCCTTCTTGGATGGCCTTCTCGATTTCAACCTTCAAGTGGTTGCATGCCTCGTTATCATGGCCATGTTGCCCATGAAAAGGCAGTATTTTGCCCGGTCTCTTTTGTTCGAGGCTGGCACCATTTGAGGGGATGGCTCTAAGAGGCCCAGATGTTGTACTTGGTATAAAATTTCCCTCCTCGATGCATTGAGAGGTGTGAAGTCAGCCTCGGGATGGCTTCTTGTTCGTGGGGGTTGGTTCCCGATGTTGTTGCCCGGGAAGACCACCCAGTTCGCCAAAGGTATAGCACTGGAATAGCTCAACCTGTCAGCAACCCTCAGCTTTTTCGATGATGAGGGGTTTGGAGTCTTGAGGACTTTTTCTCTTTGTATATCGTAAAGTTCTCTTTTTGTCCTGTTTGACTCTACGCCCCGCATGAACTCCGATGCTCTTTTGAGGAGTTCAGAATAGGTAGTTCGGCATCCTTTTGGCCAACTCGGCGTTGAAGATGCCTGGTCGGATGCCGCTGCAAAAAGTAACCACCAAAATTCTTTCATCAATATTTTTGATTTGGACCACCTCATCATTGAAGCAGTCCACAAATTTATGAAGTGACTCAACGGACCTCTGTCGGATGTTCATGAGGTGTGATGTATCCTTTTGCAATATCGATTTACTACTGAAATGACCAAGGAAGGACTTCGCCAGGTCATTGAAAGTGGCTATTAAGTTTGTCGGTAGCTCCTGGAACCATTTTTGTGCCGGACCTAGAAGAGTTGTGGCAAACAGCTTGCAGCGGGTCGTGTCACTGTAGCCATAAAGGCTAGTGATCGCTACCGTGTGCTGTAGGTGGTCTGAAGGATCAGATTCTCCCTTATAACGGTCTAGGTCTAGCAGCTTGAATTACACTGAAAGAGGTTCAATTTTGATAGAGATTGTGAATGGATCTCTATCAATCTCCTCCATAGCAGGAGTATTCAGAAGTGTAAATTGTTTTTCCTTAAAATCTCTTGGATCTTATTTTCGAGACTCTGCTCCTCGATCTATTTTAAAACAGCCGAAGAGGGTCCTCTTGATCCAGATTCTTTGATCCGGTCGTTGATGAATGTGACTCATCAGATTGTTCATTCGAGCGTGACTTCATCAATTTGTACGTAGGTCGGTAGGGCTCATGGCATTAACCGGCTCTTTCCCAGGCCGTCGGCTGGGGTGGCGTTGTTGTTCGGCCTGTGGAGTGGATGCTCGGTTCGAACGCCCGGATGGAGTTTGGCTCTCGTACTGTTCTACGAACGCTCGGAAAGACTCGAAGTGGTCAGCAATGTACTTCAGGACATCATCATGCTTTTATTGATCCTCGATTGGTGTACCGACATTTTCTGGTTCGTCGGTATGCACCACGAGGTGCTGATTGTTTATCTCGGCATCCTTGCTAGCAGTTCTGTGTGTTCCACGATTCTTCATCCTCCTCAAAGCAAAAATAGACAATTCAGATTGGTTGAGAATTGATTGAAAGTGATGGAAATCTGTCGATTCTCATAGACGGCGCCAATTGAAGAAACTAGAATTAGATTCTAGGAGGAGGAGAGAGAAAGTGAAAGAGTTGAATGTCGAAAGTGTATTTGATTATATGAGTTTCGATCCTCTTTTAGTAGCACCCAAACCCCTTATTTATAGAATTACATAATGAGGCATAAGGCTATCTCTATGCTAGTCCAGCTGAAGCTGAATTACATAATTGCCCTTAATGAGGCTGCCACGTAGGCACTTCTAGAACAATCTAGGTAATATGCTATGTGTCACTTATCTACATCATCAGTCATGTCATCTTCTTCCTCACTCGGGATTTGCTGAAACCTCTATCCATCAAAAACTGCCACCTGATAGGGATGGTAATGGCTGAATATATCAGATTTGCTAAGGAGAGCGGAAGAAGGGTGGCCGTCGTTGCCGATCTCCTTCAATGATTGATCTTAATAGAAATTCTTATTCTACTTCAATCTTCAATCGCCCTCAACTTCTTTTAGCTTGTTGCCTTTGTTTTTCTAGAAAATATTTAGGTAGACCCAGTTTTTGACCCCACCTGTATACCCTGTGATCAAGATTAAATCTTAAAGAATCTTACTTATATCAGCTGATGTCATAGATTTTCTAAGGTTTAATCCACACCACAAGATCTACAAATGAGACCAAAGACCGGACCTACCGAAATCTTTGCCTTATTTTTTTACCAAGTCGGCGCCTCGAGTAAAATCAGAATCAACCCTAAAAGCTTTTCTAGTAAATTTACATTATTACCTTTCTCATGTCTTTTCTAGTATTTCTTTACTTCAGTCAAAAATGGCGGCTTCACGGTAATCCGTGCCTTTCCTATTTGTTTTGTTAAATACCAATACCACCTATCCAACAGTGAACGACTTTTTATTTAATTAACGGACACGATGAAATTTCGGACGACTCCGGAAATACTAGTGATTTCGATTCTATATAACTATCCACATAGTAGATGATATTGCTCAAATAGACTTATATAATTTTGAAATATATGATTTTTTTATTTTTTTTATTTTTTTGGAGGAGAATCATGAATTTTGGCTAGCCCGATTTTAATTTGAAGACCACTTAAATTTATGAGTTGGGTGTGAGTATTATAGATTTGAGCCTTCGTGAACTGAGATGGGTTGAGCTCTATTATTTTTAAAATGTCACTCTGTTGGTGGAACAGGGCTTTATGATGGAAAAGTAGATAAAGTTTTTGTTTAATTTTCGTGTTTGTATATTTTTCTTCAAAAAAGTATGAGGTCAAAGGAAATTTTTTTTTTTTTGAAGGTACACTGGCATTATAGTTAGGGAGTGTTAGTTCAATCAGTATATGGTTTCTTGACTTATTTGACTTTTAACTTAAAATCATAAAATCAAAATTAAGTTATATAAACTTAAAATCAAATAAAGTCGAGCATTGAAGTTTTACTTATTTGTCAGTAAGTTCATTAAATCAAAAAATACATACATCGTGTCTAATAGACCATAATTTTTCATTCCATAATTCATACTTTCAAAATTTAGTATATCATTTACAAATAAAAAAAATGTGACATACTAGAAACTAGAAATTAAGTCAAACAAATCATTTTTTATTTTTTGATTTTTTTTTATGAAATGGTTTAACTTTCTTTATGTTATACATATTTTTTTATCAACTAAATTAATTTTTAATTATTTCACAACATTTTCTTTACATATTTATGTGATAATTAATTGAAAAATAGTGTGTGAATTATTATGTACGTGTTATGTAAATATATTAATATCTTGTGTGTATTTTTTTAGATATTAGATATATGAATTTCTAGTATTATATTTTTTAGATTGACTTATTCGGTCGGTAGATTGATTTGGAAGTTGAAGTAAAGTCATGTTGAAAATTTAATTACTTAATTGATTTCGACTCAAGTCAAATTAAATATTTTTTAATTTAGCGCGACTCCATATCTTGAACTGACAAACTTTTGAATACCCCTAATTATAGTCGTATATGAATCAAAAGAGGCTAGTATTATTTCTCAAACTTATGCAAAGCTTCCTACAATTACAAAAGACCGGGTTGATGAAATTATCCCAAAATTAAATTTAAAAAATGAAACAAATTCATCAAAATAAAACGTGTCGTATAAACATGAAACACATTTTAGAATTCTATTTCTTTGTCAAAAACAAATTCTTATTGTTAGTGCGTACAAGGAGGCACTCACTAATTGGCAAAGACAACAGTGCACGATTCCATTCACCTTGTGGAAAGATATTTGGACCTCGAATCCTGCCAACTGGTGGAGGAGCAAGAGTCAAAACTTGAAAAAATCAAGCACTTCCAATTTCAAGTTCTTCTTACTACTTGGAATTTGATTAATAGAAAGGAAATGCACTTTTTCAAAACTTAATTTTACGGGTTTGGTCATTGTTATTAAAGGAAATAAGAAGAAAATATATAAAAAATAATAATAATTATAAACGAATTTTTTAAAAGTAGGTGACATTTACCTTTAACTATTAAATACATTCACAAAATTTGTATTTTCAATATTTTTATTGTATTTCAAAGAGAAAGTGAGAAGCACTGGTTTCTTTTATACTGCATTTTTTTTATTCAAGACTAGAAACTTGAGAAGAAAAAAAAAAAAAAGATTACATTTAAATTTAGGAAAAAGGTAAACTAAAGTACTAAACTGACAATGAAGTGCAACACAAGTAGCAAAACGCTTCTTCTATTTCTTATTAGACACGAATTCAAAATTTAGAGTCACTAAGAATAGAAGAGATTTTTTATTTTTTTTTATAGTAATGAACTACAATGAAGTTTTTGCCCATAAACAACAACTGCAAAAGTTTCTGTTTTTGGGGGTCTAGCTAATATTATAATACCAAGTTTGATTACTACTTCAACTTTGAGGTTTCAACAATAATAGAAATGGGAGAGGGAGACCCGTGTCGCCAAAAATGGAAAAAAAATGAACTCCAGTCCAGTAATTGTCGCATCCACAATAGAAACCACACATCATTATCAAATATGGTCCAGAGTCCACTATGTTTCCACCTTGATTGTCACATAAAGAAGGTGCATTGCAAGCCGGTATTATATTTCTGAATTTGTGGTTCAGAAAATGCAGTGTGTAAAAAACAACATTATGAGAAAACTATAAAACAACAAAAAAACACATGCAGTATACTTAGTGTGTTAAATTATGAATAATATTATAGGCCAAAATGTTTGTACCAAGTGCAAAATTTTCATACTCAGCGGCACAAATTTTTGTGATATAAATTTTAGCATACACAAAATAAAAGCCTAAAATATAGGGTAAAAAATACTTTTAGTCCTCAAATTTTGGTTCAGTGCATTTTTTATTCTTAAAATTTTATAAAAAATAAATCACGCCCCTCATCTTCCATATTCGACTGGATTAGAATAATCGATAGAAAAATAGCATAACTTTTTGTTAAAATTTATGAGAAAAAGTAATTTTTGTTAGTTTAGCCAAGAGAAAGTAAAGATATAAGATAACATTTTTTAGGATTTATCAAATAAGAAATTAAATGTTTGTTAAGGAAGAAACATAAAAACTGAAAATTATGTCATTTTTTTGTCAATTGTCCTAATAGAGTTGAAAGTTAGGAGTTGAGGGATATGATTTGTTTTTTGTGAAACTTTGAGGACAAAAAATGTCACTTAATCAAACTTTGGGAACTAAAAATGTTATTTACTCTAAAATATATGAACATGTAAATTTTACAGAGGTGGATATAAAATTTGAAAAATTCTACTATCTGTTTAAAGAATTATTTTGTAGTACTTTAAATATTTATCCAGTACAATATCATGTGTTTTAAAAACCTATACTATTCAAATTTTTAAAGCAAACACGATAATTCCTTCAACAAGATCGTAAAGCTTCCCTAACATGTTACTTAATATTCTAATATATCATTCAAGTGATATATCATTACAATATATGTATACAAAACTATAAATTCTAAACCACTCGATAGGAATATTGACACTTCCACTGGCCGAGGCAACAGGGGAGTGGGTAAGGGGGACAGCCACTATATTTTGAAAAATTGCTAAATTCTGTCTAGTAAAATTCATTTTTTTATTCACCCCACCTAAAATCTTTCTAAATTTATACTATTGCCCCTACACTGAAATCCTGGCTTTGCTATTGGACACGTCACTAGATTCATGATTAAAGGAATAAAATCCAATAAAGTATATCTAAATTCTGATAGTTAATTGGAGATTTAATAAAATTTTATCGCACGAATCAATGTTCACAAGTGATCTTAAATAATTATTCAAATATTATTTTATTGTAGACACCCAACCTAAATTATATGGTATTTCAAACAGTTCCACTGAGGCCTCTGCCGAAATTAATAAATTATCATGGTATTTTGAAAACGCAAGGGGGACACACCGACGTCAATGCTAATACCAGTTACAAAGGTCAAATGATGTCAATTAAGACTCTTCATTATCACATTTCTTGGTCATATCATCATTTATAGCAATGGAAAAAATGATAAATCTAGACTTGTCCATCCGCATTGTAATAATTATGGTGATAATGACAATTTCAGCTGAATCATTGACAGAAGCAAACTCAACAATCGAGTCTCCAAAGAATTTGGGATAGGAGGCATTGCTGAAGAGTGGCTGGTGAGATGATCAAAATACAACAAGAAATATGTCCGAATATCTCTGCCAATGACCTGGTATAACTTGCACCACAGGAGTGTTACTGAGATTGTATTACCAAATCTATATAATCTACTAAAACTGAAACCTCTATGCTTTAAGTTCTCCATGTAGCAATTAATAGAGGCTTTCATGTAGCGAAATTAAAATATAAATAAATATTTCACCAATATCATGTCTTTTAAAAGTAATTTTTATAGACATCCATTCAATCTCTATAAATATATTTCTTTATTATTTGCAAATTTGCATACTATATTGTTTTATTTTCTATCCTACAAGGATAATTATTCCAAATCTCTTGAAATCTTATTTGCAAAATATAAAAAAGTAGAAGACTAAGAAAAAAAAATTTTGTTTTCAAGTAACATACTTGCCTCTTTTTCATTGTTTGTTTTTTTTTTTTTTTTTTTTGACGCCTAGTAATGAGTGATTGGTTTTAATTTTGAATATAATGTAACACTATCAATCAAATATATATATATATATATATATATATATATATATAAAAGGAAGGAAACTAATATGAATTATTTCTTCTTATTTTAGGAAATTATTAATTTACTATTTTTTGAATGTTATTTCACTTATCTATAATAACTTTAGTTTACCATAAGAAAAAAACAATTAGTATTACTTAGACAAAATTTGGTATGATAACTTATATTGTAATTCTATACCTATGCTTATATATGGGGTTACAACCTAGTAATATACTACAACTGAGGTCTCTAATGTTTGGAGTTTACCATGTGGCATTATTGGAAGCTTCTATGTGGTTAAATTTTAATGCAATGAGATATGACATTTTATTTGAAGAGCATCAATGTCATATACAAATTAAACTACTTTATAAATAGTTACTGCTTTTATTATGGCTAAATTATAATGCAATGAGATGTGTCATTTTATTTTAAAGAGTCGTGTCAATAGAATTTAAACTATTTTATGAATAGTCATGACTTTTAGAGGTGGCAAAGTGTATATATATACACACACTTAGAGCATCCAAATCTAAATTCTAAAAAAAAAAAAAAATTGAAGGAGCCCCAAATATCAACTTTAAGGAAAGATATTCATGCATATTAAAATAAGTTTGTATTCTATAACCACATGTATTTGTTTGTTTGATGTTTATGTAGTTTATTTGAATAGTTTCCTTTGATATTTCATCCTTCACAGAATTCTTTTTGTAATAATTAACATATAAAAGAAAGTTGCTATACATTAAGTACTTTTCTGTTATATTTTTATGTTTTCTTTATCCGTCCATTTATTGATTCTCCCTTTCTTCCTTTTCAGTTTTATGAATATTTGAATGTTATTATGCCGTGTGTAATTTCAAGTAAACACTATAAGCAAGAGCTATTAAAAGCATCAATAAAAAAGGTTATTTTCAGACTTTTTTTGTTTTCAATACTTTTTCAATTATTCAATGGATACAAAACTACCTTTTGTGTATAATTAAAGTTGTATTTTATTTTATTTTTTACACATCTAGATGTGTATAAGAAACAGTAGCAATCGCTATTTTATATTCTGGGAAAGCTAAAAATATAATTTTACCTGAACAGCTTTAATTTGAACAATCCACATTGTTAATGACAATGTTACTCTATAAACACTTATCACGGCGAACTCCCTTCTTCGCTCGCGGACCAGAAATAATTAGTCAAACTAGAGCTTTCTCAAAATCAAATCACAGGGTCCATTCTTAGCAGTATACAAAGCCTGTCAAATTTGGTTGTTTTAGACTTGAGTGACAACGGTTTTTCCGGAAATATCCCTCCATTTTTAGGCCAAGCATTCCAATCTAACCTCCCTTGACCTTAGCTTGGAATCTTCTCACTGGACCAATTCCTTCAGTTCTTGACAATCTGAAAAGTCTAACTGCTCTGAAACTCCAAAACAATAGACTCATAGGCGAAATGCCGTCTGGGCTCTTCTGTTTAGCCAATCTATTTTATTTAGACATCTCTTCGAACAATATCAGCAGTCCCCTACTCCCTAAAATTGAACAAATGAAATCTTTGAAAATCTGGACTTCTCAGAGAACCAAATTTATGGAACTATTCCCATTGAGCTTGGCAATTTAACTAGTCTTACAGGTCCTATCCCACTTCCAATAGGAGCATTGCCCAATCTTTCCGTTCTGGACCTTTCCCATAACGACTGGGAAGGTCGAGTTCAAGATGATCGTCTAAGTAAGTTTCCTCCAAGCAGATTTTGGGCAATAAACACCTATGTGCTGATGCTAGTAGCCACGAATTTCCTTCTGTGACAAAAAAAAAAAAGGAAAGATAGCCGCATGATCAAATACTACCTAATAATCGATGTTACATGTTACTCTTTACACTCTTCTTCATTGTTGGATTGATATTTCTAATCTTTTCAATAATCAAGGTAATCAAGAAAGTGGAAGTTGAGTCGATAGACAATATCCATGAATGATTTTTCGAGTATGGAACTACGAAAAACATATGGCTTATGAAGACATCATTAAAGCAGCAGAAGATTTCGATATCAGGTATTGCATCGGGACACGAGGTTATGGCAGCATATACGACAGAACAACCCAAAAGATAAAGAAGTATCGTTAATTTCTTTATGCTAGTTCCAAGTTCGAAGTACCATTTGTACAAATAAGAATTCCCTTCATTATATGATTTCTTCTTCATATAGATAGATATAGGATCTATGGAGAAATTACTTAGAAGTACATTTTGTGCTACAACCCTTCCTATCTGATAGAAAAGGATCTCATGATCCTGAACTGGAATCGAGAGTTCATACTCTAAAACTTATCTAATCTTATCAATTGTTATAATTTTTTCTCGAATAAAGACATGAATTTTCTAGGTGAATATTAAAGATCTCATCGAAAACTTACAATAACTTGCCAAACAAAAGCTAAGAGAAAAAAAAGAATTGTAAAAACAAAGAGACTGGAAAGTCCATTTTATCAAGAATAAAAAATGGACCGAGATCTCCCCAGTGAAAAAAAATTTCTTTTACATAATTGCCCAATTTGTCAACTTTTTGGGAAATGATAAAAAGAAAAATATCTCTATCCACACTAGATCAAATTTACCTTAATGAATTTGGCACTTTACTTCGCTTTATAGAAGAGAGACCTTTAATAGTGAAAAGAAATGGCAAGCTATAGAAAATATAGTCCCACGCGCGTTCGCGCTAATAAAAAAGAAATGAAGAACCCCCTTTTTGGTTTGGGAATGAACTTTCGCCCCTCGACCCCAGCCCCTTTTTATAGAAAATGAGAGATGTCTCTGATTATTGTATTTATTGGATCCGTCAGGACTGATGGGGCTCGAACCCGCAGCTTCCGCTTTGATGGCCCCTTTCCTCTGCTTCTGATGAGAAAAATTCGGCGAGTTATATCAAGAAAAAGAGTGATAACCCCTTTATCCTCAGAATATTTCCTTGAATCCTAGATGCAAGGATTTACCAACTACATTTGTTCCTGTAATCCATACCCTAACAGAACGCAGTAGTGAGGGACAACCCGCCCATACAGCCAACAGGGGCCTTTCCTTTGTCAACATAGCACTGAAACCCTGGAATCGACTAATGCTCGGAGTTGGCGTCATAAAAATGAAGGTTCAAAATCGGGTCCCCTTACTGGCAGACAGGATACGATAGCTGTGAGACTTCTATTGATAGACCTCTTCTCGAGATTTATTTTACAATGCCTCCTATTTAAGCTAAAAAAGAAGATTACCATGGGGCTTGGCTATACGCTACTAGAGGTAGTTGAAAAAGGTGATGACCAGTAGCTGGTCCGAGAGGATGATCAGCCACACTAGGACTGAGACACGGCCCAGACTCTTACGGGAGGCAGCAGTGGGGAATTTTCCGCAAAGCCTCTGCACGAGCAGTGGTGGACAAAGTGGAAGCAAGAATGTCGGCTTGAGTAACGCAAACATTGATGGGAATCCAATGCCCCGAAAACCTAAGGGTTCCTGTGCAAGGTTCGTCCATGGAGTGTGAGTCAGGGCCTAAGATCAGGGCGAAAGGCGTAGTTGATGGACAACAGGTGAATATTCCTGTACTACCCTTTGTCGGTCTGGAGAGACGGAGGAGGCTAGGTTAGCCGAAAGATGGTTATTGGTTCAAGAACGTAAGGTGTCTCTGTTTTTTCAAGGTAAGAAAGGGTAGAGAAAATGCCTCGAGCCAATGTTCGAGTACGAGGCGCTATAGCGCTGAAGTAACCCATGCCATACTCCTAGGAAAAGCTCGAAGGACTATAAACAAAAAGGTACCTGTACCCAAAACTGACACAGATGGGTAGGTAGAGAATACCTAATGATGCGAGACAACTCTCTCTAAGGAACTCGGCAAAATAGCCTCGTAACTTCAGGTTTAACAGGGGTGCCTCCTCACAAAGGGGATCGTAGTGACCAACAGGCGACTGTTTACCAAAACACATCTAGATGTGTCTTGTAAGACCATGTATTAATAAAATAGACGCCTGCCCAGTACCGGAATGTCAAGGAAGTTGACACTCAGAGTAGGTTGGCAGCCCATAGCAGAAGGCATTCTACCCAATAAGGCTGAGACTTTGGATCCTACTTGGACGAAATGGAAAATATTGTCGATAAATAGAAGTATGTCTTGTTCATTAACATCTCGGAAATATTTGGCCATAGTTAGGGCAATCAAACCAATTCTCATACGAGCTCCCGATGGTTCATTCATCTGACCATAAACTAGAGCCACTTTTGATTCTACAACATTTTCTTCATTAATTACCCTAGATTCCTTCATTTCCATGTAAAGATTATTTCCTTCACGAGTACGTTCACCCACTCCGCCAAATAAGGTGGAGGTCTGGGGAAAGCTATAATCAATAGGATTTCTCTAGTCCTCCCTTCCCGAAAGGAAGAAAATGAAATTTTTTTTTCCTTTTCACAGGGACCGAGAGATTGGATCTAACCGTAAGAAGAATGCTTGGTATAAATAACTCACTTCTTGCCAAGTGGGAAAATAGTCGCACTTAAAAAGCTTCACCATTTCAAAGGTAAAAATCAAACATATGACAAAAGTTTTAAGAATGAAGCTCATATGTTATCCAATCTCAGATATTGAAACATTGTGAAGCTATACGGATTTTGTTTACACAAACGATGCATGTTTCTTATTTACGAGTACATGGAAGGGGGAAGCTTGTTTTGGATATTTGAGGAATGAAACTGAAGCTGTAAAACTGGATTGGATTAAGAAAGTGTATTTGATCAAGGACATTGCCTGTGCATTGTCATATATGTATCATGATTGTAATCCACAAATCATTCACAAAGATGTTTCGAGCAACAATATTCTTATGAATTCAGACCTTGAAGCTACTGTGTCTGACTTTGGCACTGCTAGAATTATGGAGCTTGACATTCATCAAATCAAACAATAATAGTAGGCACTTGTGGTTACATTGCACCAAGCAATTTACCTTCTCGTGTTTGTTGGAGTATTTCCCTTGTGCACATATAATTCTGGAAAATACTAATGGTATCCCGTTTAAGAGTATAAATAAACATAAACAAGTTGAACACTTCAGTATTCAAACTAGTTTAATTATTTTAGCAGGCTTGTAATTTTGTTGAAATTTGGCTTGTCAAACTCAAACGAATTTTTATCGAGTCGAACTCAAATAGTTTACATTTTTTTACATATAAATTAAAGTTTTTAGTTTATATAGTCAAGTTCAAGTTGAACCAAAAAGAAAAAAAATACTCTGTGCTTATACACATTTAAAATTGACTTGATTATTGACGAATCAAGTACGAACAAGCTTTTATCAAGCAAAATTCAATTCAAGTATCGAGCAATTTTATTCATTAATTCAGCCCTACTCCGTTAGGCTTTAAAGGGTTGTACAATACAATGTCTGATGATCTAAAAACTTGAACTCTATAAAAGGGGGTGGAACTGGCCTTCCACCACTTCAATATCAAATAGCATTCGGTATTTTGTGTAATTGAGATATTATCATTTACCTTCTGTATACATCGATGCAGAGCTAGCTTACACGATTGTGGTTACTCAAAAGGCCGATGTTTATAGCTACGGCATTGTGAGTTTGGAAATGTTGTTTGAGAGCATCCTGGACAATTCCTTTCCCCGTTATCGTCATCACCACAATTTGCGGAACAAAAATTGCCGAAGGATCTATTGGTTGCGGATCTGCCACCTCCAGTTCACCCTTTGATTGCTGGGAATGTAATTCTCGATGTTGCCGTGGCTCTGGCTTTCTTACATCCCAACCCAAATTCTCGGCCAACAATGCAGCAGATGGTGCAACAATTTCTTGTTGCTGGGAGAGAATCAACTAAGCTTTTGTATACCATCACTATGAATTAGTTGATAATGCTCCGTTAATCTACTCATGTACAGGGAGCTGTCATGTTGACTTTTAACAGAATAAAATTATCAAAGACACTCAGACCCTAATTATACCCTCATTTCTTCTCCCCCTCCTCTCTTCCTTCTGCCTATGCTCCCTGTCGCCTCCCCTTTCTTCGCCCTCCTAACGCTTGTCAAAATACGTCCTGGGACAACAAATTGATTTACACAATTAATGGACAAAAATAACATTACCACTTTGTATAGAATTTCTGGACAAAAGGCTAGGGTCTCGAAAGTACCCGCCAAGGCAATTGTTGAAGCCGGTAAAGGGGAAATGCCCGTATGATGAGTTCAGAAAACCTCTATACTAAGGTTTTTATACCTCCAGATACTATAGATTGTAATGCATATGGGTTGGTTTGAATGGTTGATTATGATGCCTGTTTTCTTGTCATTTTCCCGAGTCGGTCTAAGAGTCGAGAATCTCATCTTCCTCCCTTCTCGTGGTTATTTGGTGCCTTCAAAATGACTAATAGTTTTAGAATCTCAATCTCACCACAGAAATTCTCGTCCGCTCTAAATTAAAAAGTAAACAATTAAATTCATGAAATTGAAACTGAAACTCAAAAATTGTAAAATCTTCACTTAATTAATTCAAACAGAGAAACGAAATTCTTGCCCACACAATTTTATCGTAAACAACTTCCGTCTTCACCATTTCCATTACAGCTTCAACAAATCTAGATTCATTTTTAGCTTTACCTCTCCATTTTCATGAGAATTTCCATCCCCATTTCTCATCTCAACAAGGTCATTTTCTGAGAAAGAGTTAGTTTTCCTTGATTCTTCGATTCCATGACCACAACATTTTGAAGGGATTCCGGCAACAAAGAAGCCAGCGATTTTACAATAAACAATCTGATATCAGCAAGCGCCATGTGGCAGTGAAATGAAAAACAAGTAACTCCATCATTTTACTCACTTGCGAGATATTTTGTCACCATCAAAATGGGCTACCTCAATATCATCATCGAAACCAAGACTCTTTGCAATTAGTGTCGACAATATATTTAAACTAGCCTTTAGTATATGTTATTAATATTTGTGACCATGTGTCTTATTGTTATTTGTTAGTTGTTAAGGTGTATGATTATTTTTTTAGTGTTAATCGTATGGGATTGTTTCCCATAAGAGGTAGTACTACTACTTGCGTAAAAAAAAAAGGCTGCAGTATAGCATGTGTGTGACTGTATGTGTGTGTATAAATATATAATATTAGTTTGGTTTTTGCTTGTGTGTGTAGACGTCCCCTCTGTTTTTGTATTGAATATTGTCGCAGCTTTACAATCAATAGAGAAGAAAATTTTTCCTCCTTAATTCCTCTGCTTGATTTAACGATTTTTTTTTTGGGTTTTATTTATTTTGCATAATCTTTGATTTGAATCTATCGAAGTGGTATCAGAGTTACGATCAAGTCATAGTTATGGCACCCACAATTATTTGTTCAGTTCCAAAACTCAAAAATAAATCTAAATATATTTTTAAAAAAAACAAATGATAATAAATATAAATATAATATTTTTTGAATAAAACAGATGATAACTATCTCAGAGCACATGGGTTAAAAAATCATATTTATAAAATAATCGATAGAAATGTTGACACAAAAACGGTGCAAGCAAATAATCAAGTGTTGTCACAGATTCATCAAGCAATTGATATTTCAATTTTTCAAAAAATTGTTACGATTTGATGTGACGGCAAAGGATATATTCTAATATTTTAGAAGAGACATACTAAGGGGTTGATCGAGTCCAATAGAATAATTTGATGATGTTGAAGTGGAAATTTAAACTTTTGACAATGAAAATCTGAATTCATTGAATCTTATTTTTCCAGCTTATCAGATATTAAAACTGAGATATCACTCAATAATTGTGAACTTACTAATGAGTTATTTGTGAACAAAATCTTGAATACTTTACTAATTAAATTTGATGTATGTTGTCAGCAGTAATTCAAGAAAAACAAAGACACATGAAAATTGAGTATGGAAGACTTGCAGAGCTCATTAATTCTTCATGAACAGAGATCATTAATGGAAAGATGGAGGATGCCGCTGAGACGGTTGAGAAAGCACTGCTGACATCTGTTGAATATTGAAGGGAAAAAATGAATTTAAACAATAAGAAGAATCCATCAAACAAATGATGGCCTACAACAATAGAAGTCATAGTTATAATAATAACAGAGGTAGAAGTAGATGGAATCTTGGACGTGGTAGAGGTAACCATTTTAATTTTAGAGGTATTCCTGGTAGAAGTAGATGTAACGATTTTGGAAAAGGTAATAATTTTAGAGGAAATAATTTTTATCAGACAGAATAATCAAAAAATTCAATGTTATAATTGTAAAAAATATGGGTATAGAAAATCTGAATGTAGATTCGGTGAACAATTTAACAGAAACTTTTAGGCTAATATTGCTGACAATCAGGCTCAAAATAATAATCAAAATATAGAGACTTTATTTTTGGCCTGTAATACTGTGGATATTATTGATAAAAATAAATAATTTTTAGATACTAGCTTTAATAATCATATGTGTGGGTAAAAGAGAAATATTTTCTAAGATTGATGAATCTGCCAGGGGTGAAATAAAATTTGGCAATACTACTACTTTACCTATTTTTAGGAAAGGAAAATTTTTCATTAGCCTGAAAAGTAGGTCTAGCAATTTTATCTTTGATATCTTTTATATTCCGAAATTGAGTCATAATTTGTTGAATATGGGTCAATTGTCTAAGAAAAATTATGATATTCATATTTGACAAGGCATGTGTACTATTTTTTATGAAAATATTGGTATGATTGCAAAAGTGATGATGACTCCTAACCAATTATTTTCATTAAATTTGAATAGTGAAAATTTTTCTTGTCTGAGTACTGTGATTGATGACAAAAATAGATGTTGTATATGCAGTTTGGACATTTAAATTTTTACAATTTAAAATTTTTGGCTAGTAGAAGAATGGTTGGTGGATTTCCTAGTATTAGTGTTCTTGAAAAATTTTGTGATACATGTGTTTTGGGCAAGAAGTATCGGGATATTTTCCTTAGAGGGGAAAAATCATGGAGAGTCTCTTAGACACATTAGAGATTATAAATTCAAACTTACGTACTGTGAAGGTTCCTTCTAATAGTGGCTGTAGGTATTTTATTATTTTTATTGATGATTTTAGTACAAAAGCCTATGTTTATTTTTTGCAACAAAAATCTAATACATGTGAGACATTTAAAAAAATTCAAAATTTTTGTTGAGAAGCAAAGTGATTTTCGAATAAAAATTTTGAGAACTGATAGGGGTCAGAAATATCTTATCTGTGATAAATTTTTTGAAGAAAATGGTATACATCATGAATTGACAACCAAATACACTCCATAACAAAATAGAGTGACTGAGAGAAAAAATAGGACCCTTATGGACATGGTGAGAAGCATGTTAAAGTTAAAAAATATGCCAAAACTTTTTTGGGCAGAGGCAGTTGCATGTATTATTTATCTATTAAACAAATGTCCTACGTGAAGTCTTCCTAGAAAGCTGCCAGATGTGTTAAGAACTCTTTGGAGTGGCAGAGAAATCATTTGTTGGCCATCTCAAAGTCTTCGGATACATTGCTTATTCTCATGTTCTTGATCAATTGCGTAAAAAACTTGATGACAAAGGTAAAAAATATATTTTTATTAGTTATAGTGAGCAGTCCCGAACTTACAGATTATTCAATCCAGTTTCAGAAAAAAGTTATTGTTAGCAAAGATGTGACTTTTGATGAAAGAGGTGTTTGGAAATGGTCCCCAGAGGCATCGAAGACTGTAGAGGTAACACTAAATTATGAAAGAGATGATGATGATCATGATTTTCAGCCGTCACGAGTTGCTTAGGGTTCACAGACTAAGGCATCTGGTTATTCCCAGCATCAGTGCCAGTTGCCTGTTAGATTACATAATTATGTTATTTTTCAGATAAATTCTCCTTTTGATAAAGATATTGTGATTTTGATTTATTTGCAGATTGTGACCTAATTATTTATGAGAAGGCAGTTCGAGATTATATTTAGGTGAAAGCAATGAGTGAAGAAATTCATGCAATTGAGAAGAATGATACATGGGAGTTTACTTCTCTTCCAACTGGTAAAAAAGTCATCGAAGTAAAGTGGGTCTACAAGACAAAGTACAAGCCCAATAGAGAAGTAGAGAGATTCAAGGCCAGATTGGTGGCAAAAGGGCACAAGTAGAAACCTAGCATTGACTATTTTGAGGTATTTGCAACTGTTTCTAGACTTGATGCAGTTCATTTGATAATTTTTCTTGCTGCTCAAAATAAATGGAGAATTTATCAAATGGATGTCAAGTCTGCTTTCTTAAATGAAGTACTCAAAGAGTAAGTTAATGTGGAGCAACCTGCAAGTTTTATCAAGAAAGGTCAGAAAAATAAGGTGTAAAGGACGAAGAGGGCTTTATATAGGTTGAAGCAAGCCCCAAGGACATGGTACACAAGAATTGGATCATATTTTATTTCTCGTGGTGTTTTGAGATGTCCATATCAACACATTTTATACATTAAATCTTCTGCTCGTGATGATAATATGTCTATTGTGTGCTTGTATGTAAATGATTTGATTTTTACAGGAAATCATCCAGAGATGATTGCTGAATTCAGGGAAACCATGATTAAATAGTTTGAGATGACAGATATGGGACTTATGTTTTATTTTCTTGGGATTGAGATCTTCCAATCTGACCATGGTATTTTATTTCACAAAGAAAATATGCAGCTGACATTTTGAAAAAATTCAAAATGGATGGTGCTAAGCCAATTCTGCTCTAGTTAAAGAAAATTGTATTTGACTAAGAATGGCATTAGAGAATATCTAGATCCTACCTACTTTAAAATGTTGGTAGAGAGTTTGAGATATTTGACTTCTACGAGGCCAGATATCACTTTTAGTGTTGGTTTGATTAATAGGTTCATGAAAAATTCACGTTAGTCATACTTGCAGGCGGTAAAAAGATTTTGAGATACATCAAAGGTATTCAAGGATATGGTATTTTTTATTCATGCAGTGATCCAGTTGAATTATTTGGCTACACAGACAGTGATATCGGATAGGTGATACACAAGGGGAAGAGTACTTCAAGTTATGCATTTTTTATTGGTTCGGGTTTGTTTTCGTAGACTTCTAAAATAGCAATAGGTGATAGCATTGTCTACCAGAGAGGTGGAGTACATTGCAGCAGCTAACAGTGGTACTCAAGTGTTGTGGTTGCGTCGTTTCCTTGGTGTTCTTCAACACAAGTAGGATAGTCAGACAAAAAATTTATTGTGACAGTAAGTTGGCAACTGAATTGTCCAAACATCCATTTTTTCATGGGCGTAGTAAGAATATTGACATCAAATACCATTTTATACGTGATTTGATTCGAAATAAAGAGATTGAAGTTGATCATTGCAAAACAGAAGAACAAGTGGCACACATTTTCACTAATGCTTTGAAGTCAGCAACATTTTTGAATTTGAAGAAGATGTAGGGTATGTTGAGATTTGAAGAGTTTGGTGTAAGGGAGACTATGTAGATATTTAAACCAAGCTAATATAGTTAGTATACATCTATGGGTTGTGCTAATATATAGATACGTGTCTGTATAATTAGTTAGCTTGTTAAGGTGTATCAGTTAGTTTTTAAGTGATATATTCATACGATTATTTCTCATAAGAGGTAGTAGTAGTACTTGCGTAAAAATGGCTGCAGTATATGATATGTATATATATTAGTTAGGTCTTTGCTTGTGTGTGTGCAGTCCCTCTGTTTTTGTATTGAATATTGCCTCAGCGTAACTATCAATAAAGAAGAAAAATTTTCCTCCCTATCTAGATTTGCTTAAATAACTCAGTAAATAATTAAATAACATAAACTACTGTATTGCTACAACACACCACAATATGGTCATGGACAACAATAATTTCGAATTGGTAAATAGTACATTTATTAAAGAACTTAAAGCCTTGCTCGTTTAACATGTAAACATTTCTTCAAAAGCACTGGTTCAAAAGAGTACTAATAATCAGCTACACTAGTTGATTAACCAAAAAATATTGGCATTAATCTTACACTACGTACATACTACCCATCTATAAAAAAACCTATGAGATGCAAAAATAAATCAAACTCTTCCTTTACATCTATATAGTTTACAAATACAAAGAAAGATCAAATCCCGAATTAGACTGATGATTGGCCATTCTGATCATTCTTGTAGGTGCCTTCTTCTAATTGGCTATATTTCTTATCATCAAGAACATGATCATCATCCATAAACCTCTTCCAAAACCGATGCTGCTTCCAAACTCTTTCAGTCATTTCTTCAATCGGCACGTTTTTTGTCTCCGGGAGGAGGAAAAGCACAAAGAAAGACATGATCAAAACCCAAGCAGAGAAAAACAAGAAGATCCCAAACTTGAGATGGCAAAGCATTGAAAGGAAGGCTTGAGCAATGACAAAAGTGAAGAGCAAGTTGATACAAACAGTAACACTCTGCCCTGCTGATCTCGTCTCTAAAGGGAAAGTTTCACTTGCTGTCTAACCACACCATCTAGATCCCCAAGACCATGCAAAGGATTACACAAATGCTGCAAACTAAAATAACGACAAAAATTGCCCAACCGTGGCCGAGATTTTCCGAATGATCGGTAACTTTTAGGCCTAAAATTACGGCAATCACAACTTGGGATAAGAACATCTGAACACCAGCTTGTAGCAAGAGAAATCTACGTCCCAATTTGTCCACGGAGTACATAGATACGAGGGTAGAAAGAACATTGACAGCTCCCGTAATAACAGCTGAATATAACGATGCATTGGCTCCAAATCCTAGCGTATCAAACAACACTGGTGCATAAAACATGATTGCATTGATTCCTGTAAATTGCTGGAAGATCTGCACGAATCCAAATTAATTTTAACAACAAATTAAAAATTGGTCGGTCTCCAATAATCAAATTGAAAAGAAAAAAATATATATATTATCGTCACACCCTTCGTCCCATTTATTTTGTTACCGATTTTTTTTGTCAAACAAAACAATTTCGCAGCGAATAATTTATATAGATTTATTGTTTTTTTATGAAATTTCTTCAAGAAAAGTCAAATTGATAACAAATATTAGTACATGAAAATTTATATATTTAACACAAGTTGAAAAATCAAAGAATATCAAGTTTTGAAAATTTAACCCACGTTGATGTTTACTGTCTCTTAAAAAACATCTTTGTGTAACGCTGTATTCCTTTGTACATAATTTAGACATTTATAAATTTTAGAAGAGGTGTAGGGCTATTAAGTCGAAAAGTAATGCGATGGAAATGACCAACTGAGGTGTATTTCTGCGCATGAGGAGATTCTTGAAAGGATGTTCAACTTGTTTAGCTTTACGACTTGCTTCTACAAGTTGTTCAAACTCGGGCTCAATATTTTCAGTGCCTCGGATCTTCTTGAGCACTGTCTTTCCTTCCTCTAACCGACCGCGTTCAATGAGACTGTTTGGGGTGTCCGTCACAAAAAGAGCACCTACGGTTAAAAGCAACGCTGGAAATCCAGCCAATCCAAGTGAAACTCTCCAACCATTTTCTCCTTTCATTCTGTTTAAGAATGTAATAATTGAAATTGCCAGAAAATCATTAATTAGGAAACAAAAATACTAATTAATTTCTGTTTTTTTAAATTCGTTAAAAAATTTAAAGCACATGAAATTAGACTTAATCTTATATATATCGTTAATATAGAATCAGGTGTGGGTGCGTGTCACATGTAAAAAAATGATATTTGAAATTCAAACTATTCACATGTGACATGCATTCACAACCCACAGTGTAGAAAATTTTCTACACCGACAGTCCGTGAAAGATTAATCCATAAATATATACTGGACTTATTAACTTTTCGAGTCTGAGTCCAAATTTCAAGTTTTTGAGCATTGGTTTTAAAAAACATAAGAAAAAAATAGGAAAAAGTGGGGAATTTAAATAATTACTTGTTTGTTCCATAATTGATGAGGTTTGCGACAAGAATGCCGATGGTGACCATGAGTTGGAATGAAATGTTGAGAGCTCCTCGGATTCTTGTGGGTGCGATCTCCGACAAGAAGAGTGGAACAGCCCATGATTAGCAAAGCCAACTCCACATCCAAGTAAAATTCTGCCGGCAATTAGCATACCAAGATTTTGAGCAGCGGCATTTAGGACGACTCCAGCTATGAAGAAAAATCCGGCAGTCAACATGGTTATTTTTCTGCCAAACTTTCTTGTTGTGTATGATGCAAGAAAAGTGGCCGTTAAACCAGCCAAATATAGAGATGATGTGAACAATTGTAGGCCTTGGTTATCGTATTTGCAGTAGTTACTATTTTCTCCTGGATTCTGAGTCCTTTTGTACACCTTTGGGAAAAATTTCTTCAAGAATGAACCCATTGATGTTACTCCACCTACGTCAAATAATTCGATGATCAGTTTTTGACAAAAAAAAAAATGAATAAAATTTCCATGAATATATTTACACCTTAGTTTCTTGGAACTTTTGCAATATATTTTAATTGACAAAAAACCATTAATTAATTACGAGAAAATACGCAGTAAATCATTAATTAATGTTGTTGTTACAAACCTGATTTGTAGAAATACCAATATCATAACCGAACATGAGACCTCCAACAGCGGCCATGAGGCAAGAGATTACAACAATGGGCGTGACCTTGGCCTCGAACTCCTTCCCTTCACCGCCACCGGGGGCTGATATTCCTCCAGCCACCATGATTAATTAAAATAACTTCAAAGTTAATTTACTAATAATTAATGCCTATTACTACTATTTTAGCAAAGAACCCTCTTCACCCTTTGTATTAATTCTTTTTTACTATCTCACGAAAGAAAAAGCAAAGATACTAAGAAAAAACAATAAGAAGAGATATGCAACGATGGAAGTTGTTGTAGCTAGTGCTGTGTTTATATAGAGGTGAAAATATTGTATTGTTGACTAGGAATTGGAAATATGAGCTCCAAAATATCCAATTACCAAATGGAATTAACCAAGTAATACTGATAAGCTCCAAAATATTCAAGTACTTGTTGCTTTACATTTTGATCGTTGGTAATTTAGAAGAACAAATTTTGGCTTGCCATTAGATTGGATAGTGTATCCTTTTCTTTCTCGGAAAGCTACTTCTCCACCTATTAAGAGAATTACTTATTGGAGTCCTAGTATAGATAGGAAAAGTTTTTTTTTTTTTTTTAATTCTCTTTTTCTGCCAAATTAGGGAAAGGGAAAAATATTATTTGGTCCCTTATCTTTAGAGTATCGATTAATTTTGGTTCATTATCTATTTTTAAGACCAATTTGGTTCCCCGTTCTTCAAAAAAACTAATCAATCTAAATCTTGTTATGGAAATTGTAGACAAAGTTATGGAGTTGTTAACGACACATTTATTACAGGTATGACCACTTGATTATCATGTGGTTTGCTCTATTTAATTTGTTTTTAATTTCCATCACAAGTCCTAAATTGGTTAATTTTTTTTTTAAAAAAATGAGGGACAAAATTATTATATTATAATAGATAAGGGAGCAAATTGATCAATACCACAAAAATAAAGGACTAAATTGATATTCTTTACAATAAAAAACTGCATTTGAAAATAGATAATGGTGCTCCTGGATCATTTATTGGATCCGTAAAGGTAAAAAAAATCCGAACCCATTATAACGATTTGTTAAAAATTGCAACTCGTTCTATAATTTGCTTTTTTTTCTGAAGTGCTCAGCTTCTTCCCGTAGAAGCGTTTCAAGAACCTCAAGGACAACGATGTATTACAAACATGGATTCATTTTATTTTTTGGAAACAAGTTAGTTTTAATTATTTTTATGTTAGTGGATTTCGTAGTTTGTTAATTGTCTTCTTCTTTCTCGCAGATATGATTATCAAATTATACATCAGTTTTATATTAATCCAATCCTAATAAACAGTCTCGATTTCGTTTGCAAACTGAATTAAAAATTTCTGTAATTATGTAATTTAAGCGTCAAAAATCTAAATTTTAAATCAGTCATCTTACCCTAAACGAACAGTAAGTTTAGTGAAAAAATGTAACATGAAACATAAATATATATTTTGTGTTAAATATTTACGATGTCACTTTTTTTGGTATAATTTTTGTATATAGCACATGATATGTATTAAATGGAGTTATATAATTTTCAAATATATGGATTTTTCTATTTTTTGTAAGACAAATGGATAGTTTTGATTGACTCAATTTCGGCCTGAAAATTAATTAATTTTATAAATTGAGTGCAAGTCTCATAGATTTCAACCTTCATAAACTGAGATGGATTGAACTCTATTGTTTTTAAAATGGTCTCTTGTTGGTGGAAAAAGGCTTTAAGATTGAAAAGTAGATAAAGTTTTTGTTCCATTGTCTTGTTCGTTTTTTTTTTTTTTTTTTAATATAAGTATGAGGTAAGGCAATATTATTATTATCTTTGTCTCTTATAAAATTTATAGTTGTGTATCTGTTACATCGAAATAAGTCCTTGTCTCATTTGATTTTTCATTTGAATAATTTAACGTCAAATTTAAAATATGTAAATGTCTTATAAATTCTAAAAAAGTAAGAGAAAGGATAGGCACATCAAAAGGATGGATAGACAATCTAAATGAGAAAAAATAGATAATTCATATTTAATATAATTCATAATTTCAAATTTTAGTACATTATTTACAAATAAAAAAGTGACACACCAGAAATTAAAAATTAAGTCAAACATAATTTTTTTTTTTCATTTTTCAGTAAAATGGTTTTACTTTCTTTATGTTGTACATATTTTATATCAAATAAATTACTTTTTAATTATTTCACAACATTTTCTTTACATATTTATGTGATAATTCATTGAAACATAATGTGTGAATTATTATGTATGTATTATATACATATATTAATATCTTGTCTGTATTTTTAGATATTTGATGTTTAATTTCTAGTATTATATTCTTTAAATTGATTTTCTTGATCGATAGATTGATTTGGAAGTTAAAGTAAAGTCAAGTTGAAAAGTTAATTACTTAATTGCTTTGGAATCAAAGTCGAATAAGTTAAGTTAAATATTTTTTAAATTGATACGACTTTATAACTTGAGTTGACTGACTTTTGAAAATACTTGTAATTATAATTTTATAAGCGAAAGAGACAGATATTATTTCTCAAACTTATGCAGAGCTTCCTACAATTATAAAAGACCAGGCAGATGAAATTATCCCAAAATTAAATTAGAAAAATTGAAACAAATTCATCAAAACAAAACGTGTCATATAAACATGAAACACATGCGCCATTCTATTTCTTTGTCAAAAACAAATTCTTATTGTTAGTGCGTACAAAGAAGCACCCGACTATTCACCTTGAGGAAAGATGTCTGGTCTTTGAGCCCAGACAACTCGAGGAGGAGCAAGAGTCAAACTTCAAAAAGTCAAGCACTCCCAATTTCAAGTTCTTCTTAATACTTGGAATTTGATTAATAGAAAGGAAATGCATTATTTCAAAACTTAATTTTAAGGGTTTGGTCATTGTTATTAAAGGAAAAAGAAGAAAATATAAAAAACAAAAATTAGAAACAAATTTTTTTTAAAAGTAGGTGACAATTACCTTTAACTATTATTAATACATTCACAAAATTTGTAGTTTCAATATTTTTATTGTATTTCGGTGAGAAAGTGAGAAGCACTAGTTTCTTTTATACTATATATTTTTTTATTCAATACTAGAAACTTGAGAAAAAAAGAATTACATTTAAATTTAGCAAGAAGGTAAACTAACATACTAAATTGATAATAAAGTGCAACGAAAGTAACAAAACGCTTCCCCTATATCTCATGAGTCATGAGTTTGAGACTTAGAGTCACTAAAGAATGTTGAGATCTGGACAGAAAAAAAAAAAACAGAATAGAATTCGTTTAGGCGTGTGATCACTGTCCTTGAAAGTGATTTCGTCCCCCACGTGATCGTAATCCACTGATGCAAATGGGATCTGGCAGTCACTTTCCAGGATTCAACGGCAGGTTCGGTCATGTGCACTCGCAAGCAAAGTTTCAAACTCAATACAGGACTACTGAATACCAAAGGAGAAAACGAAGGATAATAGAAGAAGAGAACTTTTTCAGTGTGTGTATATAAGGAATACCTCAAGACCTCTATTTAAAGTGATAAATTCGGCCAAAATTTGGAAGTCACATCACTATCTTGAGAAAAAAGATAGTTGACTTGAGAGAAAAGAAAGGAAATTTGTCTGCTTGGGAGAAAATATAGTTGACTCGAAGGTATTCTTATATTATTTTTAGAATCCTTTAGTATTTTTAGATATTTATTTTTAATTCATCCTTAACATTTAAAAAAAAAAACTTGCTTTTTAGATGTTTATTTTTATTCATCTTCAATATTTTTTTTTTTTTTAAAAACTTGGTTTTAGATTTTTGTTCATAAAAATATCAATGTATATGTAAAATGTTATTTTTTTTTACATTAAATACATGTGAAAATAAAGTTGGTAAAAGAAATTCACATTTATTTCTGAAATTTTTTGTATAATTTTGGACAAACAAGAAAATATTTTTGTGCATGATTTTTCTAAAAGTTGGAAAAATTAAATAATTAAGAATAAAAAAACAACCTTGGCTTGTTCTGGACAATAGAGTTGCAATCCATTTGATTTATGAAGGTAAATTGCCCTTGACTCCATTTTAAATCAATAAATGTTTGCAGGAGCATACAAAAATTATATATTTAACTTATAATTGTAAAACAATAAAAATATAAAATACAGACATAATAATTCTAGATTTTCCTAAGTCAATAATTTTCATATCCTTCTTATCTCGAATTGTTGTTTTATTTAGTGAGTAGCAATATAAAATCTCATATTCTCTCCAAGAGGAAGAAGTGCTAACCTAATCTTTCATTTTTTTTTTTAATGATTTGTCACATAATCTCTTTTATAAGAATTTGTCATAGATTTTGTATAAGTACTTGGTGGCGTGAGAGGAATGAAAACATGTACTTAAGAAATTTTATTACTTGACCAAGATGAGGTGTAATTCCCTTATAATAGCCTCTAAATTAGTTATTAGTATAATCAAGTTGTAAGTGTAAATGCTAATTGGAGTAGCACTGGTTATTGTCTAGAAGTATTTTAGTCTCTTTCTAGGTAGATGTTAAATTTTTGGAATTTGATTTTTTTTTCTTTTAAAATTCTCTTTGAAATTCAGGTTTAAACAGAAATAGTTTGTGGGTAAAATAAGCAAAGGAAATTCTTATAAATTTCTTCCTTCTCTGTCTTTTATATTGTCTTTCCCCTTTTGTTGTGCCTATCTTCTTATATTTCTCTTCATAGTTTTATACCTGATTTTATAGATTTCTTCTCAACCAACTACAATATATCTATTTCAATTGTTTCATATAATTTTTTTGTCTCCATTTTTCTCAAGACAGGTTGGGGAAAGGATCACCTCAAATATACTATTAAGAAACTTCATAACTAGAGTATGCTTTCATGTCATTGCGAGCATTATTTTTTTACTTTTCTCTGAATATTAAATCTTATTGTTACTACACTATTTGACTAGTTTTGTTATGAAGATTAATATTTTTGTTGTTGTTATATCTTTAAAAAATTGAATTTCATGTAGTCAATGTACTTCTTAAAAAAATGAAAAGAAATTCTTCACTTTTATTGTAAATTAATGTCCTGTTATTGAATGATGGTATATTGATTCGAATATGAGATACTTTTATTTACTTTGTTCGGATTTTTCCTGGTGTTGTAAAACTTCAATCTTTATCAATTTATTTTTGGCCTTTTTGTACCCTAGTCAATGTTAAAATGTGCTGTGAAGCAATCTATGATTTCTCTATGATTCATTGGCTTGATTGGCATATGATGCTTTTAGATGACCATTTAACATATTTCCTTTGGTTTTTCTTCTTTTATTTATTCAGCTAGCATTCATCTTTGAGAAAAATTATAGGTTGGGGGGTGTAGTTTAAGTATGATGGTGGTTCAATATTATGATTTTGGGGAATATGCACTTAACAATGACACCTTTGTTTAGTCTGTGGTCAATTTTATGTCTTTGGATTGTTTTGCCTGCAGTTTTTTCTCTCTCCAAATTTTATATTTATTATATCAATTTATGAATTTTCTTAAAGAGGATTCTACTCTATACCGTGCCATGGGAGTTAGGGAGATTTTTAACCTACCATAGTACCGGTCAATAAAGTGTGTGACTTTCATGCTTCATTTGTCAAAACATATATGCATGCCATTTACTTGGTGGACAGGAGAGCTACAAAGCAACTTTAGTCAATTTACCGAGAGATATTTTTTGTTGGTAGTCTTGCAACTCTATCACAGTTGTTAACTTGGTTATATTTTTTTACCATAATTTTGATGTAGATAGGATAAAGAAAATGTACAGTTGCTATTTTAAATTTAATATTTAATTTTTATTTTCTAATGTGTTGTTTGCATCATTACAAATTGTATGACTCGTGACGTTATACATTAAGTCACATTTTAATCAAGATTGATAGGACAAAAATGTCTTCTAATTTATCCTACAACCATAAATTAAAATATTCATGGCCTTCATTGACAAAAATGTGCAAGGCAGATTTTAGTTAAGTTGTGTTCTCATCTTAGTTTTCATGTTATAACAATGACTAAGTTCAATATTCACTAGACTCATCTATAGTGATACTAAATGATTGTATTTAATAATCACTTAATCTATCTTTACATTAATAATTTGGGCATAAGTGTCGTCATTCAAAGTGCGATTTAGTCACCTAGTTATCAAATATGGTCCAGAGTCCCACCATGATTGTCACATGGAGAAGATGCATTGCAAGCCGGTATTATCTGTCTAAATTTATGGTTCAGAAAATGCTGTGTAAAAAACAACATTATTGTATGCTGTGCCACGTAACCATCGTTCAAAAAAGTGATTGATATAAATTTTTTGACAATGCATTTCTACTCAGTGTGTTCTTATGAATAATATTATAAGACAAAATGTTTGTACCAAGTGTGAATTTTCATACTTTACGATTTAATTAAAATAATTGGAAATAAATTTTGGAGCAAATTGTTTCTAACTGCCTTCATCAATCAAGATTTAAGATGCTTAAAATGTTGTCTAAAAAATTTGAAAATAGATAATGGTGCTCCTGGATCATTTATTTGATCCATAAAGGTAAAAAATCCGAACCCATTACAACGATTTGTTAAAAATTGCAACTCGTTCTATAATTTGCTTTTATTTCTGAAGTGCTCAACTTCTTCCTGTAGAAGCGTTTCAAGAACCACAAGGACAACGATGTATTACAAACATGGATTCATTTTATTTTTTGGAAACAAGTTAGTTTTAATTATTTTTATCTTAGTGGATTTCGTAGTTTATTAATTGTCTTCTTCTTTCTCGCAGATATGATTAGCAAATTATACATCAGTTTTATATTAATCCAGTCCTAATAAACAGTCTCGATTTCGTTTGCAAACTGAATTAAAAATGTTCTTAATTACATCTAGATGTGTATAAGAGACATTTTAAATCAGTCATCTTACCCTAAACGAACAGTAAGTTTAGTGAGAATATGTAACATGAAACATAAATATATATTTTGTGTTAAATATTTACCGATGTCACTTTTTTTGGTATAATTTTTGTATATAGCAGATGTTATTGCTTAAATGGAGTTATATAATTTTCAAATATATGGATTTTTCTATTTTTTGTAAGAGAAATCGAGAGTTTTGATTGACTCAATTTCGGCCTGAAAATCAATTAATTTTATAAATTGAGTGCAAGTCTCGTAGATTTCAACCTTCATAAACTGAGATGGATTGAACTCTATTGTTTTTAAAATGGTCTCTTGTTGGTGGAAAAAGGCTTTAAGATTGAAAAGTAGATAAAGTTTTTGTTTCATTGTCTTGTTTGTATTTTATTTTATTTTTTTTCAAAATAACCATGAGGCCAAGTGCAATAATTATTATTTTTTTGGAGGTACAAGGGCATTATAGTTAGGGTATCCTTTAGACCAGTAAATAGTTCCTTGACTCATTTGACTTTTGATTTGAAAATTAATTTGACGTCAAAGTTAAGGTATGTAAGATAAAAATGAAATAAAGTCGAACCATTGAAATTATGAATTATTTGATTGGTAAATCAAATAAATCGAAAAAAATACATACTCCATATTTAATATAATGCTTCATTCCATAATTCATAATTTCAAATTTTAGTACATTATTTACAAATAAAAAAGTAACATACCAGAAATTAACGATTAAGTCAAACATAATTTTTTTTTCCATTTTTTAGTAAAATGGTTTTATTTTCTTAATGTTGTACATATTTTTTTATCAAATAAATTACTTTTAATTATTTCACAACATTTTCTTTACATATTTATGTGATAATTCATTGGAAAATAATGTGTGAATTATTATGTATGTATTATGTACATAAATTAATATCTTGTGTGTATTTTTTTAGATATTAGATATTTAATTTCTAGTATTATCCGTAGATTGATCTAGAAGCCGAAGTAAAGTCAAGTTGAAAAGTTAATTACTTAATTGCTTTCGAGTCAAAGTCAAATAAGTCAAGTTAAATATTTGTTCAAATTGACAAAACTCTGTAAATTGAGTTGACAGACTTTACATTGAACACCCGTAATTATAAATTTATAAGCGTAAGAGACAAGTATTATTTCTTAAACTTATGCAGAGCTTCCTACAATTATAAAGACCAGGTAGAAGAAATTATCCCAAAATTAAATTAGAAAAATTGAAACAAATTCATCAAAATAAAACGTGTCATATAAACATGAAACACATGCGCCGTTATATTTCTTTGTCAAAAACAAATTCTTATTGTTAGTGTGTTCAAAGAAGCACCCCACTGATTGGAAAAGACAACAGTGCACGACCCAGCCAACTCATGGAGGAGCAAGAATCAAAACTTCAAAAAGTCAAGCACTCCCATTTTCAAGTTCCTCTTAGTACTTGGAATTTGACTAATAGAAAGGAAATGCACTTTTTCAAAACTTGATTTTAAGGGTTTGGTCATTGTTGTTAAAGGAAATAAGAACAAAATATAAAAAATAAATAAAAATTAGAAACAAATTTTTTTAAAAGTAGGTCATAATTACCTTTAACTATTATGTAAAATACATACACAAAATTTGTAGTTTCAAATGAAGTGACTAAGAAAGTATGAAACCATTGTTGGTCGACTTAAAACCCAAAATAACATCAAATTTACCCATGTCTTTCATATCAAAAATTAGAAGTAAGGAAAGACTTGGTTTGTTTAACAATAGTTTCATCAGTTCTAAATGTATAAGCACATCATCAACATACAGGCAAATTAAGACTGTGGATTTATATGAAATCTGCTATAGACACATCTATCATATTCATTTACTTTAAAACCATTAGAGACGAGTCTTATCAATTTTTTCATGCCATTGTTTAGTAGCTTGTTTACGGCCATACAAGAATTTAATAAGTCTACGCACTTTATGTTCTTGTTCTTCAAGAACAAAGCATTCAGGTTGATGCATGTATATTTTCTCAACCAATTACACCCATTTGGTGCACAATTAAATAAAAAATGGAAGCAATGGCAACAAGCATTCTAATGGTAGTGATTCTAACAACAAGTGAATAAGTTTTGCTGTCAAAGAAATCAATGCTTTCTTTTTGCGTAAAATCCTTGGCCACTAAATGTGCCTTGAATTTATTAATAGAACCATCAGACATTAATTTCTTTCTAAATACCCACTTACAACCAATGGGACCACACCCTCTAGGAAATCTACCTGCATCTTTCTCAAATCTAGCATCAATCTGAATTCATATACACCTTAAATGTTTTCAGATCTTCTTCAATTATGAAAGCAGTTATAAAATTAGGTCCAAAATTTGTTTCCACTCTTGCCTTTTTACTTCGTCTCAGTTCTTGAGTTTCTTCATTATCATATTCTTCTAAATCTTGAAATTTTTGAGACAACATTTTTACAGAATTTTTATTCATTAGAAAAACATTGTCAAAAAATTCAGCATCTTTAGTTTCCAAAACATGATTAGATTCCAAAACCAAGAACCCATAGGCAGATGTGCATACCCAATAAAGATACTATCAACAGTTTTAGGCCCAATTTTATTCATATTAAAGCCCGATAAGTATCCCTACCTTGGCTAGACACCCCCACACCTTGAGATACCCAGGGTTGGGAGCATAACCTTTCCAAAGTTCATAATGTGTCTTCAAAGTTTTCTTGTGAGATATTCTATTAAGAATATGACAGACAGACAAGATAGCCTCCCCCCACATGTTAGTAGGCAACCCATAACTTGTTAACATTGCATTCATCATGTCTTTGAAAGTACTATTTTCTTCTATGCAACCCTATTCGATTGAGGCAAATAAGGTAAAGTAGTCTCATGAATTATACCTTTTTGTTCACAAAACTTTTTGAGTAGATTGGAATCATATTCACCTCCTTTATCTGACCTAAACCTTTTAATCTTTTTCTCTAATTGATTTTCAGCTTCATTTTAGAATTTAATGAATATTTCTTCAACTTCATCTTTTTGACTTAGGAGATATAATTTAGTGTATCTTGAGAATCATCAATGTAGGTGATATAATATTTCTTCCACCTTTACTCATATTATTCCTAAAATCCCCAAGATCACTATGAATTATTTCTAAAAGACTACTAGTTCTTTCAATGGATTTCAAGGGTTTCTTATGATGTTTAGATTTCACACAAATTTCACATTTTGTGAGTTTATTCTCGATTAGATTAGGAATCAAATTTGAAATTTTTATTCTTTTTATAGAGTCAGATCCACATGTCCTAATCTAACGTGCCACATATCAATAGAATCAACAATAGAAGCAAAAGTAGCATTCTTATTCATTCCATTGCACTAGCATCAAGTACAAATAAACCCCCACAGCAAAAACCTTTTCCCACAAAGTCACATTCCTAGTCAAAACTAACTTATCACCTTCAAAAACAAGTTTGATGGAAGCTTTATTAAGCTAAGAACCAGAAATTAAATTTCTCCTCATGGATGGAACATGCTACACTTTGGTCAAAGTAATAGTCTTTCCGGATGTAAGAGTGAAAATGACTTTTCCCTTGCCTAGAACTGCAATAGTACGAGCATCTCCAAGGAAGACATGTTCCCTATCGCTCACTCTTTCATACTCAATGAATGACATTTGTCAACAGCGATATGCTTCGTAGCTCCAATTTCCACAATCCATTCGGTCACGTTATGGGTCAAGTTTGCTTCAGAGACAATAGCAACAATTGCCTCATCATCGCCTTCAATTAGGTTCATTTGATTGGCCGGTTGCTACTCGTCCCATGGAAAACTTGCATTTATTTGCTTTGTGACCTAAAACTCTACAAACATTGCAAGATCCTTTAAACTTTTTATTAATCTTACCAAATATTTTAAACTTACCAGATTACTTGCTGTCCTATTTCGGACCATTGTTGTTCCAGTCCTTCTTGGGTCCACGACTTTTGCCTTTGAACCTTTGACAAGCTCCTTCAAATTTGCTATCCACCAGATTCACCTTAGTTGCAAACTCAAAAGTCAAATCAGACTTATCCTTCAGACAGTTGCTTTCCTCAATCTGGATGTGGGTTATCACCTCATCAAGCATCATACCACAGTTTTGTCATGCTTCAACGTACTCCTATACTCCTTCCAAAACGGTGGCAATTTCTCAATCAGAGCAGCAGCTTGGAAAGCATTATCAATTTTCATGCCCTCTTGAGTGATGTCCAGAATAATATTCTGGTATGATGAATCTGGTCAGTGACAGGCTTGTCATCCACCATCTTGAAATCAAGGAACCTAGCAACCACATACTTTTTCTTTCTAACATTTTCAGAGTTGTACTTTTTGTCTAGGGCCACCCATATTTCTTTTGCAAATTTATATAGGCAATACAAATCAAATAGGGCATCGGTCATGAAATGCACCACGTGACCCTTAGGAGTTCGATTGTCATCAGCACAAACCCTAGTGGATTCGGAAGGGGGCAGCATCTCTGAATAGGACATAATCCACTTTGAGGTTTGCAAGTAAACAGAACCTTCTAGGACCAGCATTTGTAATTCTTACCGTCGAACAGTTGCAATTTGGATATGTCAGGAACACTAGTGTTGGCCATCACATGTGACAGACAAATCACTTTCAAGATTGTTGACATTTGGAAAAAAAAAATAGAACAGAATTCGCAGAGGAGTGTGATCACTGTCCTTGAAAGTGATTTTGTCCCCCATGGGATCATAATCCACTAATGAAAATGGGTTCACCGGGCGGTCAGTCTCCAAGATTCAATGGCAGTCTCGGTCACGTGCACTCGCAAGCAAGGTTTCGAGCTTAACACAGGACTACTCAATACTAAGGGAGAAAATGAGTGAGAACAGGAGAAGAGAGTTTTTTCGATATGTGTTAAAGAGGATCTCAAGACCTCTATTTAAAATGATAAATTCGGCCAAAATTTGGAAGTCACAACACTACCTTGAGAGAAAAAGATAGGAGACTTGAGAGAAAAGAAAAGAAATTCACCTGCCTTGGGAGAAAAGATAGAAACTGTACGTAAGTAAAGCTCACACAAAATAGGTAATTAGCCCATGGAATAGGTAATTAGTATAGACCAAAATATAGGAAAGAAAAAACTGTGAAGGAAGAAAAATTGTAATGGTTCACACGCACCACACCACACCGTGCCGAGCAGCCACGTGCGTGTGGGTTTGAGGAAAATCCTCAAACCATCAACCATACATAGTCTAAACTCCCAACTCGTGCTGCACATTGGCAAAACACCAATAACATATAAGATGAAAACATTCAACACAAAATTTCAATGTGGGACTAAAGAATTTTCCAAAACGAGGGAACACTACAGGAAGGAAAATGAAATTTATTGAAACTGTATTTTGGAGGCAAACTTTCAACAAGGAATAATAGGAGAATTTTTTTTTTTTTTTTTATAAGTACTGAACTAAAATTAACTTTTAGCCTATAAAAAACAACTACAAAAGTTTTTCTATTTTTTGGAGGTATAGCAAAATATTATAATACTAAGTTTGATAAATGTTTCAAGTTTCAATAATAATAGAAATGGAAGAGGGAGACCCATTGTCGCAAAAAATGGAGAAAATGAACTCCATTCCAATAATTGTAAGTGCATCCACATTAGAAATCACAATCATTAAATATATAGTATAAAGAGACACTTCAAGGTTTGAATTTTGGTAGTCATACCATGTACAACTCACGTGAATTTTGTTTGGTTAGTTGGTAATTAAAGTGACTTTTGAGGGTTTTTTTTTTTCCTTTTATTGTCCAAAGGTTCTAAAAAGTATAAACTCTTTGCCCCTACCCCAGTCAACTGATACACCCCTCAATTCTCTCCTCTATCACGTGATACTTTCTCTCTCTGCCCTTCTAACTTCTCTCCTTTTTTCATCGTCTCTCTATCTTTCACCCTTCTCTTCTTTCTCCATCAACTCTCTCTGTTAATCACAAACAAACTACCACAACCACACACGGCATGTCGATCATGCTGCTAATGAAGGCTGTCCTCCTCCCCATTTCAGATCTTCCCATCCTCATAATGGTTTTCTTTTTTGATTTATTATTATTTTTCTGTGTTTTTTCTTAAATTTATTTTTTGAGTTTCTGATTTATGGAATGACTGAAGATCTTTTTAAAAAATTTACAAATTTGAAGGCTGTATTTTCAGCCAACAATATATGGAAATAGGTGGTGGGTTGTGAGAACACGCCATCAAATGAGAATCACTACCATTGGAAACAATTGGGTGGGTCGCCCATGATGGGTTGACCCGTCTATATTTTTCATTAAATTAAAAAAAAAAATTTACTAAGCTTAAAGGAGATAACCATGCATAGACAAGGTGGCACCACCATGGAATAAGTGGTACCACTATATGTCTTTAGCCAGCCACCTTACTTTCATTTTCAAGGAAAGATGATTAATCAAAGAAATAAGGAGGTGGAAGCATGAGGTGTTCAACACCTCATGCTCTAAAGTTTACACCTCCAGCTTGTCGAACACCTCATGCTCTAAAGTTTACACCTCCAGCTTGTCCTATCAAGAAGACAGAGACAAAGGTCTCTATAAATGGAGCTTGAAGAGCTCTTATAAAATATGACCTGGAAGCTCTCTGCTATCTCCTCTCTCTTAAAAATCAAAGAAAGGATTTGGGTTGTAAACATTGTGCGATTTTCATTTATGATTTTTCACCGACCTTAACACGTGATTCGGTCCAATAAGATCCGAAATTTTGCTACTATTGAAAAAGCTTTGGTAAAGATGTACGCTTCTAACACTGGTATAGAGCATTATGTGACTGAATTCATGCTCCTTTGTGCTATATGAATCGAAATCCATGTCCTGAATTGCAAGGTTTATTTGATTTTCATGAGAACTTGAGAAGAGCTCTCTCATGGAAACTTTGCGCACAAGAGGTTTCGCACTATAAAATTACAGACATAAGCTCCTATTTGGTAGTTGAGCTTGACTACAAAATTTGGTGAACCAATTTTCACCATGGAGAGAGAAACGAGGTTTTCATTTTTAAAACCTAGCTTCTTTGATTGGATTTCTAGCATTCATAGGAGCAGCATGAAGGTGTAAATTTTATATATTTGAATTTTATGTGAAAAGAGCTTCCCAACGGTGTATTATACGCATTAAACGGACGTGTGGATTGAGAGATAAGTGAGTTTGAAGTATGGCTTAAAATCAGAATTTTTTTTTTGCTTACTCACGTTCCAGGAAGATAATGCGTGGACTGCACACGCTTCATCAGCAAGTGGGCCAATTTTTTAAAAAAAAAAAAAATCTGGAAAAATACAAAAAAATGTATTTTGTTTTGAAAAATCATAGAAAATCGAAGAAAAATAAAAAAAATGTGATTCTTGTGCCAAATTTTTTTTGATTTTATGCTCTGTATAAATATTACAAAATTTTGAATTTTTGGACATGTTTTATTTTTGTCCTAATTTTGTGATATATTATGTTATTGTGAAAAAAAAATGAATTCAGGCTTGAATTAAATTCTCTAATATTTTGTCTGCGTGATATATGTATGAAATGACATACACATTCAAATGGAATGATTATTATTATCGTTAGGGAATGCCTTGTTCATTTTTATTCATGAATAATAAGGGATAAAATAAATTATTGTGAAAATTCAAGAAAAATCTTTCTTTAAATTATTTATCCTAGGCATGCTATAATAATTTATCTATGTGTGAATTTTAGCCAAATATAATTATATCTTTGTTCTAGTGGGAGAAAGGGTTGGTTGAGCTTGAGACTCCCGCCCGAACTTGGCGCAAATATATTAAAATAATATTATATAGACATTTAGGTAACATGAGATTATAGGGAGCTTTACTCACTTTCGATCTTGTACTATATGCCTAATAATTGTTATTTTAATGATATTTCTGCAACAAATTTAAATATGTCAAATGTAATCAGTGCCTGCATTTATTTGCACTTATTTTTATACGTAGTTTGCAGAAAATGGCTACGAAGAACATTGTGGCTGAATTAAACAAGGGAGAGAAACTGAACGGAGATAATTACGATGTTTGGCAACATCGCGTTCAATATATTCTTGAAGAACAAGAATATTTGAAAACTCTCTATCATACCATGGAAGAACCAGAGTAGGTGACACTCGATTCAACATCAGAGAGATCTAGAGGCCTATCAGGTCTGGAAAAAGAAAAATTGCAATGCTAGCATTACATTGCTAAGCAGTATTCAAAATGATATGATGGTTGAGTATGAGGAATACAAAACTACTCATGAACTATGGGTTGCTTTGAAAGCTAAGTTTTGAGCAACTTCATCCGCAAATATTAGACAGCTTAAAATCAAGTTTGGCTCATATGTGAAAAAGCAACATCATTCGATGAAACAGCATCTACGAGAAATGTTAAACATGATTGGTGAGTTGAAGTCAGCTGGATATAATATGACTGATGGGCAACTTTTGACCATGATACAAGGTGGTAAGTAAATGTTCGCTACTTTAGCGTTTTCCTTATGGTCATTTATGATTCGACCTTCCGGGCATGACTAGAAAAGCAATTTATTCATTACTGAGTATCATGTGTACGAAGGGAAGACAATTTTGATGACACCCTTCACATGTATTCACTGGTCGGCCAATTATATTTCCCTTTGGCATCATGAGTTGAAACATGATTGTGAATTCATGGTGAATTGAGGATACCAAGTATGACCTTTGAGAGATTGGTTATACTTTAGTTGGTGTAACAAAATAAGTCTGGGGCACAACGAAACATGATAAATTTTCTTTATAGGTTGAAGCCACTATGTTATCCCTAACAAGTGCACAACATGAACTCTAAAGTGCAAGTGTGCTCGTAGGTCACACGACCCATTTTCTTATATCAAAATTATGATTTCTCAGGGAGATTGATGAGATATTTGATGGGTCTACCCATCATGTGCGAGTGGAAGAATGATGGAAACAAATGGGTGGGTCACCCATGATGGGTTGACCCAACCATATTTGTCATTAAATTAAAAAAAAAAAAAAAGGTGACTAAGCTTAAAGAAGATGACTAAGCATAGAAGAGGTGGAACCACCATGGAATAGGTGGCACAACCATAAGTCTTTAGCCAGCCACCTCCACCTCATGCTCTAAAGTTTACACCTCCAACTTGTTCCTATCAAGAAGATAGAGACAAGAGTCACTATAAGTGGAGCTTGAAGAGCTCTTAGAAAATATGAGCATGAAGCTCTCTTCAATCTCTGTCTCATAAAAATCATAGAAAGGATTTGTGTTGTGAACATTGTGTGATTTTTATTTGCGATTTTGCACCGACCTAAGCACGTAATTTGGTTCGATAATATCCAAAATTCTGCTACGGTCATAAAAATTTCGGTAAAGAGGTAAATTTCTAACAACTACCCTAAGGCCCCAACACCCATGGGTAATATGGAAAATAGAAAAAATTTTCTTGAACAAGAAAATGTCGGAAAAAGATACGGGTATATTTTTTTCTTTTGATTGAAATCTCTTTGTATTTTCTGTTGAAGATTGAATTTCCCCTTCTCTCGCATTTTTAGATCTCCTTATATTTTTTATTTTTTCTTGTCTTCTTTTTTTCCTGTTTTGTGGTTAACTTTTCTAATTTACTCTTGTGGTTGTTTTTTTAGGAGAATATTGACATGTTCGGTATCCAAGTAAATGCCAAAGAATGCAGTTGTTTTTGGTCCATTAGCAACCTTACATTTGATGTTCAAAGGTATTCTTATATTATTTTTAGACATTTTTTTTTAGTATTTTTAGATGATTATTTTTAATTCATCCTTAACATTTTAAAAAAAATTGCTTTTTGGATGTTTATTTTTATTCATCCTCAATTTTTTTTTCAAAAAAAAAAAAAACTTGGTTTTAGATTTTTGTTCATACCAGTATGAATGTATATGTAAAGTGTTTTTTTTTTTTTACATTAAATACATGTGAAAATAAAGTTGGATAAAAGAAATTCACATTTATATTTGAAATTTTTTTACAACCTTATTTTCATCTAGATGTGTCTAAGAAAGGGACGCCCATTTAAAAGTTGGAAAAAAATAAACAATAAAATAAAAAACAACCTTAGTTTGTTACTGGGTTTTTCCATGTTGAAGGATTTTCCTTAAGTGTGGGTTTGATTGAAAGTATACTGCCAAAATTGCATCGTAAATCTATGAAGGATTAACTAGAATTGAAAGCAATTGTTGGAGGCCAACAACCAATTGGAAAACAATTAAATCTAATGGTTTTATTTTTCTATTTATTTTCCTAAGTCAATAATTTTCATATCCTTCTTATCATAAATTGTTGTTTTATTCAGTGAGTAGCAATGTAAAATCTCATATTCTCTCCAAGAGGAGGAAGTGCTAACCTAATCTTTCATTTTTTTTTTTAATGATTTGTCACATAATCTCTTTTGTAAGAATTTTTCATGCATTTGTATAGTTATTTGGTGGCATGAGAGGAATTAAAACATTACTAAGGAAATTTTATTACTTGACCAAGATGAGGCGTGTTCCCTTATATTAGCCTTTAAGTTAGTTATTAGTATAATTATGTTGTAAGTGTAAATGCTAATTGGAGTAGCATTGGTTATTGTCTAGAAGTATTTTAGCCTCTTTCTAGGTAGATGTTAAATTTTTAGAATTTGATGTTTTTTATTTTCTTTTAAAAGTCTCTTTGAAATTCACGTTTAAAGAGAAATAGTTTGTGGGTAAAATAAGCAAAGGAAATTCTAATAAATTTCTTCCTTCTCTGTCTTTTAATTACTTTTTCCTTTTGTTGCGCCTATCTTCTTATATTTCTCTTCATAGTTTTATACCTGATTTTATAGATTTCTTCTCAACCAACTACAATATATCTATTTTCATTGTTTCATATAATTTTTTTGTCTCCATTTTTCTCAAGATAGGTTGGGGAAAGAGTCACCTCAAATAAACTATTAAGAAACTTCATAACTAGAGTATGCTTTCATGTCATTGCGAGCATTATTTTTTGCTTTTCTCGGAATATTAAATCTTATTGTTACTACTCTATTTGATAAGTTTTGTTATGAAGATTAATATTTTTGTTGTTGTTGATTATATCTTTAAAAAATTGAATTTCACGTAGTCAATGTACTTCTTAAAAAAAGGAAAAGAAATGCTTCGGTTTTATTGTAAATTAACGTCCTATTGTGGAACCTGATGGTATATTGATTCGAATATGGGATACTTTTATTTACTTTGTTCAGAATTAGCCTCGTGTTGTAAACCTTCCATCTTTATCAATTTATTTTTGGCCTTTTGTACCATAGTCAATGTTAAAATGTTGCGTGAAGCAGTCTATGATTTCTCTATGATTCATTAGCTTGATGTGCATATGATGGTTTTAGATGACCATTTAACGTATTTCCTTTGGTTTTCCTTCTTTTATTTATTCAGCTAGCATTCATCTTTGAGAGAAATTATAGGTTATGGGGGTGTAGTTTAAGTATGACGGTGGTTCAATATTATGATTGTGGGGAATATGCACTTAGCAATAACACCTTTGTTTGGTACGTGGTCAGTTTTATGTCTTTGGCTTATTTTGCCTGCAATATTTTCTCTCTCCAAATTTTATATTTATTATACGATTTATGAATTTTCTCATTAAAGAGGATCCAACTCTATACTCGTGCCACAGGAGTTGGGGAGATTTTTAACCTACTACATAGTACCGGTAAATAAAGTGTGTGACTTTTATGCTTCATTTGTCAAAACATATATGAATGCAATCTACTTGGTGGATTGGAGGGCTACAAAGCGATTTTAGTCAACTTACCGGGACATATTTTTTGTTGACAGTCTTGCAACTCTATCACAGTTGTTAACTTGGTTATATTTTTTAACATCATTTTGAGTAGATAGGATAAATAAAGTGTACAGTTGCTAGATTAAATTTAATATTTAATTTTTTTTTCTAATGTGTTGTTTGCATCATTGCAAGTTGTATGACTCGTGACTTTATACATTAAGTCACATTTTAATCAAGATTGATAGGACAAAAATGTCTTCTAATTTATCCTATAACCATAAATTAAAATATTCATGGCCTTCATTGGCAAAAATGTGCAAGGTAGATTTTAGTTAAGTTATTCTTAGTTTTCATGTTATAACAAAGACTAAGTTCAATATTCACTAGACTCATCTATAGTGGTACTAAATGATTGTATATTTAATAATCACTTAATCTATCTTTACATTAATAATTTGGGCATAAGTGTCATCATTCAAAGTGCGATTTAGTCACCTAGTTATCAAATATGGTCCAGAGTCAAATATGTTTCCACCATGATTGTCACATGAAGAAGATGCATTGCAAGTTATATGTCTAAATTTATGGTTCAGAAAATGCTGTGTGTAAAAAATAACATTGTTGTATGCTGTGTTACGTAACCATCGTTCAAAAAAGTGAAAAGTATAAAAGAACAAAAAACACACGCATTGTACTCAGTGTGTTAAATTATGAATAATATTATAGGACAAAATGTTTGTACCAAGTGTGTATTTTCATACTTTACGGCACAAATTTTTGTGATATAAATTTTAGTACACACAAAATGCAAACATAAAATATTGGGTAAAAAACACTTTTACCCCCAAAATTTGGCTCAATGACATTTTTGATCCCCAAAATTATAGAAAAAACAAATCACGTTTCTCATCTTCTACATTTGTTCTACTCGATTAGGATAATTGATAGAAAAATAGCATAATTTTTTGTTAAAATTCTTGACAAAGTGCAATTCTTGTTGGTTTAGCCATGAGAAAGTAAAGATAAAGGGTAATTTTTTAAAATTCATCAGATAATGAATTAAATGTTTGTTTGGATAGAGACATAGAAACTGAAAATTATGTTATTTTTATGTCAATTATCCTAATAGAGTTGAATTAGAAGATGAGGGACATGATTTATTTTTTGTAAAACTTTGACGACTAAAAGTACCACTGAGTCAAACTTTGGAAACTAAAAATGTTTTTTACTCTAAAATATATGAATATGTAAAATTTACAAAAGTGGATATAAAATTTTGAAAAATTCTACGGTCTTTTTAAAGAATTGTCTTGTAGTACTTTAAATACTTGTACAGTACAATATCATGTGTTTTAAAATTTTATACTATTCAAGCTTTTAAACCAAACATGATAATTCCTTCAACAAGCTCATAAATCTTCCCCAACGTGTTAACTCAATTTTCTAATTTATCATTCAAGTTATATATTATTACAATACATCTATACAAAATAACAAATTCTAGACCACTCAATAGGAATATTGACATGTCCACTAGCAAAGGCAATAGGGGAACGTGCAGGGGCGTCCATTCCCACATTTTGAAAAATTACTAAATTCTATCTAGTAAAATTAAAAAATTTTATTCTCCCCGCCTAAATTTTTTTTAAATTTATACTATTGGCCCTACACTTATATCCTAGCTTCACTACTAGACACATCACTAGATCCATAAATAAGGGAATAAAATCCGACAAAGTATAACTGAATTTTGGTAGTTATTTGGTGATTTAATAAAATTTTATCATATGAATCAGTGTTGACAGGTAATTTCAAATAATTATTCAAGTAATATTTTACTGTAGACACCCGACCCAAAAATATATGGTGTTTCAAACAGTTCCATTGAGGACCCTGCCGAAATATATAGTCTTTATATTTTCTAAATGGATTTATGAACTCTTAGTCCTATTTTGGAAAGGCTTGCTTTGAATATAACTATGGCATAGGTATATTTATAATTTATGATTCGCCTAAATGATGATGTGATATATGTAGTGACGCATGTACCGACTTATAATATGAATGTGACTTGTGGAAGTATGAATGCTTGGCATATGCATGTATGTGTGATTGTGAACGTAAGCTCATGAATTCTAGTAAAGTATCGACGGAACAAGTTCTGCTATATATGATTGTGACCATCCAAACAGTCGGTAGCTAGGAAAGTACGAACGTTTGGCCCGCCTAGCGGGACCAACAATCAGGACTGCATATCCAGGTAGTCAATAGGAGCCGAGTATGTCATGAGCTTGTCCGGATCTGAATGACTGAATGTGTATCAGTATGCCTGTTTGAGCATGATGCTTGGAATGCATGATTGATGGAATGATTTGCATGAATGTATGACTGCATTCTTCGATAACTATTTTCAAAATGTATTGTCTATAATAATATGTTGGTAAAATACTCTTTTAAGTACTTCGACTACTTACTGAGTGTCGTTTAGTTAATACCGCGATTATTTGATATTTTGCAAATTTGGAAAATTCATTATTTGGATTCTAAGGTGCTATCCTAGCTCAAAAAAGGTAAGGTTTTGGGTTCACTCCCGGGTTCGGGATGTGACAATCTGCATTGTAATGATTGTGGTATGATGACAATTTCAACTGAATCATCAGATGCAAACTCAACTATCGAGTCTCCAAAGAATTTGGAATGGGAGGCATTGCTGAAGAATGGCTGGTGGGATGATCAAAATACAACAAGAAATCTGTCCGAATATCACTGCGAATGGCCTGGTGTAACTTGCAACAAAGAAGTGTTACTGAGATTGTATTACCAAATGAGTATAAAATTGGATACAAATTGAGGAATTTCAGCTTCCAGTCTTTTCCAAATCATGCTAGACTCGATCTTAGTGGAAATGGGCTCACAAGAATCATCCCACCTAAAATCAATGCCTTGTCAAAACTAACGGGGTATATCAACTTCTTCCACAAAACTCTTTGGTAAGCTTGCTTATTGCCGCGCAAACTTCACACAATTTACCCAATTTTCTGTTTCCAAGAATGATATTAGCGGCTTTGTTCCCTTCAGTTTAGGGAACTTAACAAATCTGGTTGTTCTAGATTTGATTGATAATGAATTCGTCGATAACATTCCTACATCTCTCGGCCACTTGTCCAATCTAGCCTTTCTTGACCTAATCAAGAATTTCCTCGATGGAAGAATTCCTTCCATTTTTGGCAATTTGACAAATCTAGCTTCTCTAAACCTCCTCAAGAACTTAATCACCGGCGAACTCACTTGTTCGCTCGCAATCCTCAAAAAATTAACCAACTCGAGCTTTCTCAGAATCAAATCACTGGTTCCATTCCCAACAGCATACGAAGCCTGTCAAATTTGGTTGTTTTAGATTTGAGTGATATTGGTTTTTCAGGAAATATCCCTCCATCTTTAAGCCAACTTTCCAACCTAGCACCTCCCTAGACCTCAACCTGAATCTTCTTACTGGACAAATTCCTTCAATTCTTGGCAATCTGAAAAATCTAGCTTCTTTGAAACTCCAAAACAACAGACTCGCAGGCAAAATGCCAGCCGGGCTTTTTTGTTTGCCAATCTAGTTCGTTTAGACCTCTCTACCAACAAAATCAGCAGTCTGCCACTCCATAAAATTGGACAAATAAAATCATTGAAAATTCTAGACTTCTCAGAGAACCAAATTAGTGGAACTATTCTCCTTGAGCTTGGCAATTTAACTAGTCTACAAAAATTAGATCTTTCTTCAAACAAACTTACAGGGCCTATCCCACTTCCAGTAGGACCATTGTCCAATCTTTCCGTTCTGGACCTTTTCCCTAACGATTTGGAACACTAAATTCAAGATGACCTTCTGATTAAGTTTCCTCCAAGCAGATTTATGGGCAGTAAACATCCAGTAACTATATTCTAGTTCACCCTTTGATTGCTGAGTATGTAGTCTATCTTGTGGCAGCCCTGGCACTAGCCTGCTTACATCCCAACCCAAATTCTCGGCGAACAATGCAGCAGGTGGTGCAACAATTTCCTGTTGCTAGGAGAGAATCAACTAAGCCTTTGCATACCATCACTGTGCGTCAGTTGATGAATCTGCGACAAGTAATTTCTGAGTAGGGCATTAGGATAACTTTCCCCAGATAAATTAGTATTGGAGACATTAAATTTTTGGGCAATTGTATAGTCTCGCAACCGAATCATCCATTGCACTTTAAAATCTTGTACAGCATAATATCATGTACTTTAAAAGTTTGTAACGAAATGATTCCGCAACCGACGATTCATTTGATGTTCGGAAACAAACTTAATATAATTTTAGTCCATCATATTTAAAATGATTCAAAAAAATCTCCTAAATTTTAAAATAATATAATTTCGTCCATCACATTTAAAGATACTGAATTTTCAATTTTAAGAAGGCGACCTACCATAATAGTATAACATGTTTCGTGTTTGTACCTTTTTAGTCTTTCATATTTAAAATAATAAAAATAAATCATTTACAAATTCAAGACACACTATTTTTGTTCTTAAACAAACTTTTGGACAGATTTTGGGGAAGTTCACAAAGATGATAAATTGTTGTGAGCTGGACAAGAATTGGTAAATGATCTTTTTTGATACCCCTATTCCTCCTTTATTGAGTACCGTAAGTGAAAATTAACTGACCACATCAAACGTTTGTGCACTAAAAACTCAAGATAAAGGTGCCCTAAATGTAGAATATTTGAGCAAGAATCAGAAAATCGAATGTCAAGAGCCCTTGAACTGCAATGCAGAAGTACCCAACAGCAAATTGACTTTAAAAAATAGGCAACTGGCAAGCATATATAATACTAATAATGACAATAAATTCATTACTTTTTTTTAGGGTGGGGGGACTAGGAGAAATGTTTTAATAAATTCATTACTTTTATGATCGAGGAAACGATAGCCATTTCTCTTCTCATAAATAGAGCTAAATCAGTAAATAATCAAATAACAGAAACTATTGAATTGCTACAACATACCACAATATGGTCTTGGACAACAATAAATTCGAATTTGTAAATAGTGCATTTATTAAAGAACTTAAAGCCTTGATCGTTTAACATGTAAACATTTCTTCAAAAGCACTTGTGCAAAAGAGTACTAATAATCAGCTACACTAGTTGATTAACCAAAAAATATTGGCATTAATCTTACACTATGTACCTACCCATCTATAAAAAAACCTGTGAGATGCAAAAATAAATCAAACTAAGAAACATCTATATAGTTTACAAATACAAAGAAAGATCAAATCCCGAATTAGACTGATGATTGGCCATTCTGATCATTCTTGTAGGTGCCTTCTTCTAATTGGCTATATTTCTTATCATCAAGAACATGATCATCATCCATAAACCTCTTCCAAAACCGATGCTGCTTCCAAACTCTTTCAGTCATTTCTTCAATCGGCACGTTTTTTGTCTCCGGGAGGAGGAAAAGCACAAAGAAAGACATGATCAAAACCCAAGCAGAGAAAAACAAGAAGATCCCAAACTTGAGATGGCAAAGCATTGAAAGGAAGGCTTGAGCAATGACAAAAGTGAAGAGCAAGTTGATACAAACAGTAACACTCTGCCCTGCTGATCTCGTCTCTAAAGGGAAAGTTTCACTTGGAATTAACCAACCAAGAGGTCCCCAAGACCATGCAAAGGAAGACACAAATGTGCAGACTAAAATAACGACAAAAATTGCCCAACCGTGGCCGAGATTTTCCTTAATTCATTGTAACTTTTAGGCCTAAAATTACGGCAATCACAACTTGGGATAAGAACATCTGAACACCAGCTTGTAGCAAGAGAAATCTACGTCCCAATTTGTCCACGGAGTACATAGATACGAGGGTAGAAAGAACATTGACAGCTCCCGTAATAACAGCTGAATATAACGATGCATTGGCTCCAAATCCTAGCGTATCAAACAACACTGGTGCATACTTAACATGATTGCATTGATTCCTGTAAATTGCTGGAAGATCTGCACGAATCCAAATTAATTTTAACAACAAATTAAAAATTGGTCGGTCTCCAATAATCAAATTGAAAAGAAAAAAATATATATATTATCGTCACACCCTTCGTCCCATTTATTTTGTTACCGATTTTTTTTGTCAAACAAAACAATTTCGCAGCGAATAATTTATATAGATTTATTGTTTTTTATGAAATTTCTTCAAGAAAAGTCAAATTGATAACAAATATTAGTACATGAAAATTTATATATTTAACACAAGTTGAAAAATCAAAGAATATCAAGTTTTGAAAATTTAACCCACGTTGATAAAAAAAAAAAAAAAAAAGTCAATTGTAACAAAATATATGTAACAAAGGAAGTACTGGTACTACTAAATTTGAGACAAACTAATTAATTAACTGACCTGTAATGCGATGGAAATGACCAACTGAGGTGTATTTCTGCGCATGAGGAGATTCTTGAAAGGAGTGTTCAACTTGTTTAGCTTTACGACTTGCTTCTACAAGTTGTTCAAACTCGGGCTCAATATTTTCAGTGCCTCGGATCTTCTTGAGCACTGTCTTTCCTTCCTCTAACCGACCGCGTTCAATGAGACTGTTTGGGGTGTCCGTCACAAAAAGAGCACCTACGGTTAAAAGCAACGCTGGAAATCCAGCCAATCCAAGTGAAACTCTCCAACCATTTTCTCCTTTCATTCTGTAATAATTGAAATTGCCAGAAAATCATTAATTAGGAAACAAAAAAACTAATTAATTTCTGTTTTTTTATAAATAAAAAAAAAATCAAACAATTCAAATAAAAATAGAGTTAATCTTTCATATATCGTTAATATAGAATCGGGTGTGGATGCGTGTCACATGTAAAAAAATGATATTTGAAATTCAAACAATTCACATGTGACATGCATTCACAACCCACAGTGTAGAAAATTTTCTACACCGACCACATGTCAAAATTAACTTTTCGAGTCTGAGTCCAAATTTCAAGTTTTTGAGCATTGGTTTTAAAAAACATAAGAAAAAAATAGGAAAAAGTGGGGAATTTAAATAATTACTTGTTTGTTCCATAATTGATGAGGTTTGCGACAAGAATGCCGATGGTGACCATGAGTTGGAATGAAATGTTGAGAGCTCCTCGGATTCTTGTGGGTGCGATCTCCGACAAGAAGAGTGGAACAGCCTGATTAGCAAAGCCAACTCCACATCCAAGTAAAATTCTGCCGGCAATTAGCATACCAAGATTTTGAGCAGCGGCATTTAGGACGACTCCAGCTATGAAGAAAAATCCGGCAGTCAACATGGTTATTTTTCTGCCAAACTTTCTTGTTGTGTATGATGCAAGAAAAGTGGCCGTTAAACCAGCCAAATATAGAGATGATGTGAACAATTGTAGGCCTTGGTTATCGTATTTGCAGTAGTTACTATTTTCTCCTGGATTCTGTTCCTTTTGTGTACACCTTTGGGAAAAATTTCTTGAATTTCCCATTGAGGTTACTCCACCTACGTCAAATAATTCGATAATCAGTTTTTGACAAAAAAATGAATAAAATTTCCATGAATATATTTACACCTTAGTTTCTTGGAACTTTTGCAATATATTTTAATTGACAAAAAACCATTAATTAATTACGAGAAAATACGCAGTAAATCATTAATTAATGTTGTTGTTACAAACCTGAAATACCAATATCATAACCGAACATGAGACCTCCAACAGCGGCCATGAGGCAAGAGATTACAACAATGGGCGTGACCTTGGCCTCGAACTATTGAATTAATAATATATAGTATAAAGAAAACAATAAGAAGAGATATGCAACGATGGAAGTTGTTGTAGCTAGTGCTGTGTTTATATAGAGGTGAAAATATTGTATTGTTGACTAGGAATTGGAAATATGAGCTCCAAAATATCCAATTACCAAATGGAATTAACCAAGTAATACTGATAAGCTCCAAAATATTCAAGTACTTGTTGCTTTACATTTTGATCGTTGGTAATTTAGAAGAACAAATTTTGGCTTGCAGATTGGATAGTGTATCCTTTTCTTTCTCGGAAAGCTACTTCTCCACCTATTACTTGAATTACTTATTGGAGTCCTAGTATAGATAGGAAAAGTTTTTTTTTTTTTTTTTAATTCTCTTTTTCTGCCAAATTAGGGAAAGGGAATATTCCATATGGAGTTGTTAACGACACATTTATTACAGGTATGACCACTTGATTATCATGTGGTTTGCTCTATTTAATTTGTTTTTAATTTCCATCACAAGTCCTAAATTGGTTAATTTTTTTTAAAAAAAAATGAGGGACAAAATTATTATATTATAATAGATAAGGGAGCAAATTGATCAATACCACAAAAATAAATGACTAAATTAATATTCTTTACAATAAAAAACTGCATTGAAAATAGATAATGGTGCTCCTGGAAGATTTATTATACACATAAAGGTAAAAAAATGTATAAGAGACAGATATACGATTTGTCAACCTGATTGCAACTCGTTCTTGAAGAACAAGAACATCATATGATTATCAAATTATACATCAGTTTTATATTAATCCAATCCTAATAAACAGTCTCGATTTCGTTTAAAACTGAATTAAAAATTTCTGTAATTATGTAATTTAAGCGTCAAAAATCTAAATTTTAAATCAGTCATCTTACCCTAAACGAACAGTAAGTTTATGAAAAAATGTAACATGAAACATAAATATATATTTTGTGTTAAATATTTACGATGTCACTTTTTTTGGTATAATTTTTGTATATAGCAGATGATATTGCTTAAATGGAGTTATATAATTTTCAAATATATGGATTTTTCTATTTTTTGTAAGACAAATGGATAGTTTTGATTGACTCAATTTCGGCCTGAAAATTAATTAATTTTATAAATTGAGTGCAAGTCTCATAGATTTCAACCTTCATAAACTGAGATGGATTGAACTCTATTGTTTTTAAAATGGTCTCTTGTTGGTGGAAAAAGGCTTTAAGATTGAAAAGTAGATAAAGTTTTTGTTCCACCTTGTCTTGTTCGTTTTTTTTTTTTTTTTTCAAAATAAGTATGAGGTCAAGTGCAATATTATTATTATTTTTTTGGAGGTAGAAGGGCATTATAGTTAGGGTATCTGTTACATCGGTAAATAATTCCTTGACTATAACATTTTTCATTTGAAAATCTTAACGTCAAATTTAAGGTCTCTTATACTAAAGTTCTAGATGTGTATCCATTTAAATTCGACTCATTTGGTTGATAAATCAAATAAATCAAAAAAATACATACTTCATATTTAATATAATTCATAATTTCAAATTTTAGTACATTATTTACAAATAAAAAAGTGATGTGAAATTAAAAATTAAGTCAAACATAATTTTTTTTTTTCATCTTTCATGTGATCAGACAATGATATAAAACTTAGGTGGAGTAACATCAATGGGTTATATCAAAAATAAATTACTTTTTAATTATTTCACAACATTTTCTTTACATAATTATGTGATAATGTGTTGAAAAATAATGTGTGAATTATTATGTATGTTATTATATACATATATTAATATCTTGTCTGTATTTTTTAGATATTTGATGTTTAATTTCTAGTATTATATTCTTTAAATTGATTTTCTTGATCGATAGATTGATTTGGAAGTTAAAGTAAAGTCAAGTTGAAAAGTTAATTACTTAATTGCTTTGGAATCAAAGTCGAATAAGTTAAGTTAAATATTTTTTAAATTGATACGACTTTATAACTTGAGTTGACTGACTTTTGAATACTTGTAATTATAATTTTATAAGCGAAAGAGACAGATATTATTTCTCAAACTTATGCAGAGCTTCCTACAATTATTAAAGACCAGGCAGATGAAATTATCCCAAAATTAAATTAGAAAAATTGAAGAAAAATTCATGCAAAACAATACATAGTCATATAAACATTGAAACACATGCGCCATTCTATTTCTTTGTCAAATTTTAATTCTTATGTGTATAAGAGACAGTACAAAGAAACAGTTGTCGACTTTCACCACCTACAAAGGTATTGTCTGGAACTTTGTATTAATACAACTTACTGGAGCAAGAGTCAAACTTCAAAAAGTCAAGCACTCCCAATTTCAAGTTCTTCTTAATACTTGGAATTTGATTAATAGAAAGGAAATGCATTATTTCAAAACTTAATTTTAAGGGTTTGGTCATTGTTATTAAAGGAAAAAGAAGAAAATATAAAAAACAAAAATTAGAAACAAATTTTTTTTAAAAGTAGGTGACAATTACCTTTAACTATTAAATACATTCACAAAATTTGTAGTTTCAATATTTTTATTGTATTTCGGTGAGAAAGTGAGAAGCACTAGTTTCTTTTATACTATATATTTTTTTATTGAATACAGTTTTAAACTTCTCTCTTATACACATCTAAATGTTATAAGAGATCTAGATGTGTATACTCTCTTGATACACACATGCAATGAAAGTAACAAAACGCTTCCCCTATATGACTCATGAGTCATGAGTTTGAGACTTAGAGTCACTAAAGAATGTTGAGATCTGGACAGAAAAAAAAAAAACAGAATAGAATTCGTTTAGGCGTGTGATCACTGTCCTTGAAAGTGATTTCGTCCCCCACGTGATCGTAATCCACTGATGCAAATGGGATCTGGCAGTCACTTTCCAGGATTCAACGGCAGGTTCGGTCATGTGCACTCGCAAGCAAAGTTTCAAACTCAATACAGGACTACTGAATACCAAAGGAGACAACGAAGGATAATAGAAGAAACCCAAATTATTAAAAAACTTGGTTTTAGATTTTTGTTCATACCAATATCAATGTATATGTAAAATGTTATTTTTTTTTACATTAAATACATGTGAAAATAAAGTTGGTAAAAGAAATTCACATTTATTTCTGAAATTTTTTGTATCCTTTTGGACAAACAAGAAAATATTTTTGTGCATGATTTTTCTAAAAGTTGGAAAAATTAAACAATAAAATAAAAAAACAACCTTGGCTTGTTACTGGGTTTTTCCATGTTGAGGGATTTTCTTTATGTGTGGGTTTGATTGAAAGTATACTGCCAAAATTGCATCTTAAATCTTGAAAGATTGATTAGAGTTGGAAACAATTGTAGGAGGTCAACAGCCAATTGGAAAACAATTAAGTCTAATGGTTTTGTTTTCCTTTTTATTTTCCTAAGTCAATAATTTTCATATCCTTCTTATCTCGAATTGTTGTTTTATTTAGTGAGTAGCAATATAAAATCTCATATTCTCTCCAAGAGGAAGAAGTGCTAACCTAATCTTTCATTTTTTTTTTTAATGATTTGTCACATAATCTCTTTTATAAGAATTTGTCATGCATTTTGTATAAGTACTTTTTGGCACCAGGAATGAAAACATTACTTAAGAAATTTTATTACTTGACCAAGATGAGGTGTGTTCCCTTATATTAGCCTTTAAATTAGTTATTAGTATAATCAAGTTGTAAGTGTAAATGCTAATTGGAGTAGCACTGGTTATTGTCTAGAAGTATTTTAGTCTCTTTCTAGGTAGATGTTAAATTTTTGGAATTTGATGTTTTTTCTTCTTTTAAAATTCTCTCTGAAATTCAGGTTTAAAGAGAAATAGATGTGTATAAAATAAGCAAAGGAGAATTCTAATAAAATTCTTTATACCTGTCTGTCTTTTAATTATAAGAAATACTTCTAGACTATAATTTATCTTTATTTTCAGAGTGAATTTTAAAAGATGAAAAAACAGATTTCTTCTCAATTTATACAATATATCTATTTTAATTGTCACCCTTCATATAATTTTTTTGTCTCCAGAGACTTCTCAAGACAGGTTGGGGAAAGGATCACCTCAAAGATACTATTAAGAAACCTCATAACTAGAGTATGCTTTCATGTCATTGCGAGCATTATTTTTTTTCTTTTCTTAGAATATTAAATCTTATTGTTACTACACTATTTGACTAGTTTTGTTATGAAGATTAATATTTTTGTTGTTGTTATATCTTTAAAAAATTGAATTTCATGTAGTCAATGTACAAACTTAAAAAAAAAGAAAAGAAATGAATGATTTATTGTAAATTAATGTCCTATTATTGAATGTCTGGTATATTGATTTGAATATGAGATACTTTTATTTACTTTGTTATGGATTTTTCCTCATGTTGTAAAACTTCAATCTTTATCAATTTATTTTTGGCCTTTTTGTACCCTAGTCAATGTTAAAATGTGCTGTGAAGCAATCTATGATTTCTCTATGATTCATTGGCTTGATTGGCATATGATGCTTTTAGATGACCAATTTAACATATTTCCTTTGGTTTTTCTTCTTTTATTTATTCAGCTAGCATTCATCTTTGAGAAAAATTATAGGTTGGGGGGTGTAGTTTAAGTATGATGGTAGTTCACTATTATGATGACCGGAATATGCAAGAATAATGAAACCTTTGTTTAGTCTGTGAAATTTTATGTCTTTGGATTGTTTTGCCTGCAGTTTTTTCTCTCTCCAAATTTTATATTTATTATACAATTTATGAATTTTCTTAAAGAGGATTCTACTCTATACCTTGTACTATTGGGAGTTAGGAGATTTTTAACCTACCATAGTACCGGTCAATAAAGTGTGTGACTTTCATGCTTCATTTGTCAAAACATATATGCATGCCATTTACTTGGTGGACAGGAGAGCTACAAAGCAACTTTAGTCAATTTACCGAGAGATATTTTTTGTTGGTAGTCTTGCAACTCTATCACAGTTGTTAACTTGGTTATATTTTTTTACCATAATTTTGATGTAGATAGGATACTATAAGAAAATGTACAGTTGCTATTTTAAATTTAATATTTAATTTTTATTTTCTAATGTGTTGTTTGCATCATTACAAATTGTATGACTCGTGACGTTATACATTAAGTCACATTTTAATCAAGATTGATAGGACAAAAATGTCTTCTAATTTATCCTACAACCATAAATTAAAATATTCATGGCCTTCATTGACAAAAATGTGCAAGGCAGATTTTAGTTAAGTTGTTCTTAGTTTTCATGTTATAACAATGACTAAGTTCAATATTCACTAGACTCATCTATAGTGATACTAAATGATTGTATTTAATAATCACTTAATCTATCTTTACATTAATAATTTGGGCATAAGTGTCGTCATTCAAAGTGCGATTTAGTCACCTAGTTATCAAATATGGTCCAGAGTCCCACCATGATTGTCACATGGAGAAGATGCATTGCAAGCCGGTATTATCTGTCTAAATTTATGGTTCAGAAAATGCTGTGTAAAAAACAACATTATTGTGTCATGCTGTGTCACGTAACCATCGTTCAAAAAAGTGAAAAATATAAAAGAACAAAAAACACACGCATTATACTCAGTGTGTTAAATTATGAATAATATTATAGGACAAAATGTTTGTACCAAGTGTGAATTTTCATACTTTACGGCACAAATTAATATATTATAATAGATAAGGGAGCAAATTGATTAATACCACAAAAATAAAGAACTAAATTGATTTTTTTCCAATAAAAAACTGTATTGAAAATAGATAATGGTGCTCCTGGATCATTTATTTGATCCATAAAGGTAAAAAATCCGAACCCATTACAACGATTTGTTAAAAATTGCAACTCGTTCTATAATTTGCTTTTATTTCTGAAGTGCTCAACTTCTTCCTGTAGAAGCGTTTCAAGAACCACAAGGACAACGATGTATTACAAACATGGATTCATTTTCCATTTTTTGGAAACAAGTTAGTTTTAATTATTTTTATCTTAGTGGATTTCGTAGTTTATTAATTGTCTTCTTTACTTTCTCGCAGATATGATTAGCAAATTATACATCAGTTTTATATTAATCCAGTCCTAATAAACAGTCTCGATTTCGTTTGCAAACTGAATTAAAAATTTCTGTAATTATGTAAAATTTAAGCGTCAAAAATCTAAATTTTAAATCAGTCATCTTATACCATCTAAACGAACAGTAAGTTTAGTGAGAATATGTAACATGAAACATAAATATATATTTTGTGTTAAATATTTACGATGTCACTTTTTTTGGTATAATTTTTGTATATAGCAGATGTTATTGCTTAAATGGAGTTATATAATTTTCAAATATATGGATTTTTCTATTTTTTGTAAGAGAAATCGAGAGTTTTGATTGACTCAATTTCGACGGACACCCCAAACAGCTGTCTAAATTGAGTGCAAGTCTCGTAGATGTCAACCTTATAAACATGAGATGGATTGAACTCTATTGTTTCTTAAAATGGTCTCTTGTATGGTGGACAGTGGCTTTAAGATTGAAAAGTAGATAAAGTTTTTGTTTCATTGTCTTGTTTGTATTTTAATTTTTTTTTTTCAAAATAACCATGAGGCCATGTGCAATAATTATTATTTTTTTGGAGGTACAAGGGCATTATAGTTAGGGTATCCTTTAGACCAGTAAATAGTTCCTTGACTCATTTGACTTTTGATTTGAAAATCTTCACGTCAAAGTTAAGGTATGTAAGATAAAAATCAAATAAAGTCGAGCCATTTAAATTTGACTCATTTGATTGGTAAATCAAATAAATCGAAAAAAATACATACTCCATATTTAATATAATGCTTCATTCCATAATTCATAATTTCAAATTTTAGTACATTATTTACAAATAAAAAAGTAACATACCAGAAATTAACGATTAAGTCAAACATAATTTTTTTTTCCATTTTTTAGTAAAATGGTTTTATTTTCTTAATGTTGTACATATTTTTTTATCAAATAAATTACTTTTTAATTATTTCACAACATTTTCTTTACATATTTATGTGATAATTCATTGGAACATAATAATGTGTGAATTATTATGTATGTATTTTGTACATAAATTAATATCTTGTGTGTATTTTTTTAGATATTAGATATTTAATTTCTAGTATTATCCGTAGATTGATCTAGAAGCTGAAGTAAAGTCAAGTTGAAAAGTTAATTACTTAATTGCTTTCGAGTCAAAGTCAAATAAGTCAAGTTAAATATTTGTTCAAATTGACAAAACTCTATAAATTGAGTTGACAGACTTTTGAACACCCGTAATTATAAATTTATAAGCGTAAGAGACAAGTATTATTTCTCAAACTTATGCAGAGCTTCCTACAATTATAAAGACCAGGTAGAAGAAATTATCCCAAAATTAAATTAGAAAAATTGAAACAAATTCATCAAAATAAAACGTGTCATATAAACATGAAACACATGCGCCGTTATATTTCTTTGTCAAAAACAAATTCTTATTGTTAGTGTGTTCAAAGAAGCACCCCACTGATTGGAAAAGACAACAGTGCACGACCCAGCCGATTTAACTCATGGAGGAGCAAGAATCAAAACTTCAAAAAGTCAAGCACTCCCATTTTCAAGTTCCTCTTAGTACTTGGAATTTGACTAATAGAAAGGAAATGCACTTTTTCAAAACTTGATTTTAAGGGTTTGGTCATTGTTGTTAAAGGAAATAAGAACAAAATATAAAAAATAGATAAAAATAAGAGACAGCTAAATGGTTTTAAAGTAGGTCATAATTACCTTTAACTATTAAATACATACACAAAATTTGTAGTTTCAAATGAAGTGACTAAGAAAGTATGAAACCATTGTTGGTCGACTTAAAACCCAAAATAACATCAAATTTACCCATGTCTTTCATATCAAAAATTAGAAGTAAGGAAAGACTTGGTTTGTTTAACAATAGTTTCATCAGTTCTAAAAGTAAGCACATCATCAACATACAGGCAAATTAAGACTCCAACATTTCTACGAAATCTGCTACAGACACATCTATCATATTCATTTACTTTAAAACCATTAGAGATAAATGCGAGTCTTATCAATTTTTTCATGCCATTGTTTAGTAGCTTGTTTACGGCCATACAAGAATTTAATAAGTCTACGCACTTTATGTTCTTGTTCTTCAAGAACAAAGCATTCAGGTTGATGCATGTATATTTTCTCAACCAATTTCACCCATTTGGTGCACAATTAAATAGAAAATGGAAGCAATGGCAACAAGCATTCTAATGGTAGTGATTCTAACAACAAGTGAATAAGTGTCAAAGAAATCAATGCTTTCTTTTTGCGTAAAATCCTTGGCCACTAAATGTGCCTTGAATTTATTAATAGAACCATCAGACATTAATTTCTTTCTAAATACCCACTTACAACCAATGGGACCACACCCTCTAGGAAATCTACCTGCATCTTTCTCAAATCTAGCATCAATTGAATTCATAGCCTCCTTAAATGTTTTCAGATCTTCTTCAATTATGAAAGCAGTTATAAAATTAGGTCCAAAATTTGTTTCCACTCTTGCCTTTTTACTTCTCCAAGTCTCAGTTCTTGAGTTTCTTCATTATCATATTCTTCTAAATTTTGAAATTTTTGAGACAACATTTTTACAGAATTTTTATTCATTAGAAAAACATTGTCAAAAAATTCAGCATCTTTAGTTTCCAAAACATGATTAGATTCCAAAACTAAGAACCCATAGGCAGCACTATGATGTGCATACCCAATAAAGATACTATCAACAGTTTTAGGCCCAATTTTATTCATATTAAAGCCCGATATCCCTACCTTGGCTAGACACCCACACACCTTGAGATACCCAGGGTTGGGAGCATAACCTTTCCAAAGTTCATAATGTGTCTTCAAAGTTTTCTTGTGAGATATTCTATTAAGAATATGACAAGCAGACAAAATAGCCTCCCCCCACATGTTAGTAGGTAACCCATAACTTGTTAACATTGCATTCATCATGTTTTTAAAAGTGCTATTTTCTTCTCTGCAACCCTATTCGATTGAGGCGAATAAGGTAAAGTAGTCTCATGAATATATACATTTTTGTTCACAAAACTTTTTGAGTAGATTGGAATCATATTCACCTCCTCTATCTGACCTAAACCTTTTAATCTTTTTCTCTAATTGATTTTCAACTTCATTTTTGAATTTAATGAATATTTCTTCAGTTTCATCTTTTTGACTTGGGAGATATAATTTGGTGTATCTTGAGTAATCATCAATACAGGTGATATAATATTTCCTCCACCTTTACTCATATTATTCCTAAAATCCCCAAGATCACTATGAATTAATTCTAAAAGAATACTAGTTCTTTTAATGGATTTCAAGGGTTTCTTATGATGTTTAGATTTCACACAAATTTCACATTTTGTGAGCTTATTCTCGATTAGATTAGGAATCAAATTTGAAATTTTTATTCTTTTTACAGAGTCAGATTCACATGTCCTAATCTAACGTGCCACATATCAATAGAATCAACAATAGAAGCTTTCTTTTCCTTTTTCTTTTTTTTTAAAGAAAATATAAATAAAGGATAAGCTCAAATAGAATAAAAGATATTGTTCTAAAAAACCATGATATTTTCAGAATTTGATCAAAAAGTTAAAAGGTTATATTCAACATTTAGTTCCCAATGCATATTTGAGGCTGCAAATTGGTATTAATTTTTTTTTTTAACAAAAATATATTTATTTATGAACTTTTTAAAGAAATTATTTTTTTGCATTTTAAATATTAATACAGTGTAATATTATAAAAAAAATTTGCAATCCCATTAAAAAAATTATTTTTTTGTATTTTAAAGATTTATACTATATATTTTAAAATTTTATATAATATAAATTCTTAAAGTAAAAAATAATAATTCTATAAGAATGATTGTAAAATTTTTTAATATTATATATTTTAAAAATTTATATTGCACCATTTCTTAAAAATCAAAAAAAAATAAAAAAAAGGGACAGTAAATTTCCATCGAAAAAACTTTCCCAAGTCATTCCCTAAGGAAAAACCTTCCCAAATCAGAGTAAAACTGGTTGGGGGTTTAACCGCATAGTAGAACTGCTCCGCTGCTGCTGGCCGCGTACGGTGTGAAATGGCGTGCAATTCGGCTACCTGCCAGTCCGGTTGCTATAGAGACGACAACGACAAACTAGACGATCAATTTCCACTGCAGGCGCCAGCGCCTGCGACTGTACCTAACCACCGCCAGCAGACAACCAACGGCGTCTCTACTGCTGGCGACAGCAACGATTCAATCCTCTGCGTCAAATGCAAGCTAAATCAACCCATGGCCGCCGACGGCAATATCGGCCTGTTTTGCGGCGATTGTTTTCGGAGCAATCTTTATGGGAAGTTTAGGTTTTCCGTCACATCTAATGCTTTGATTTCGCCTTCCGACAACGTCCTAGTTGCCTTCTCCGGTGGCCCTTCTTCTAGGTTTATATTTATTTATATATTTATTTTTTCTCTCCCTTTTTTTGTTTTTATAAATTTATTATTGCTTCGGGTGATGTTTGGCTGTTAAGATTTCTGTTGATTTAATTGAATAAAGTTTAGGAACATTTGTATCATTTTTCTTTAGGTAGGATTTGTATCATTTTAATTGTATGGAATATTTGGTTTCAGAAAATCATTATGCAATATTGATTAATGAATCTTTGACGAGGAGCCTAAAATTCAATTTTAAAAAAAAAAATCTTTATTGAAGATAGAGTATTAACCAAGTAGTTAAGCAGCTTGTTGCTCGTCTTAGAACTAGGGCTCGATTCTCATCCACCCCATTTTCCATTTATGCCTAAACAACAAAAGTGATGACTAAGCCTTATTGCCACTAGGGGCGACCTTGTGGTCGAATGAATAAATCCTTCTAATTCATTGTGCTTTGTCTTGTATGACTAGCCTGTTTAATCTCACAACGCCTAACAAGAGCATTTAAAGGTTCATTCTTTTAGTAAACAATTTAAAAAGGAAAAAAAAAAAAAATAGAGAATTTTGATGTTCTTAATCTTCGGGTCAATGTGTTAAAAGCTGAATTTCCAAAACAATGAATAGGAGCAAAAATCTCCAGCTGTACTCTCTAGAGGTTCATTCTTTTAGAAAACGATTAAAAAAAACGAGTTTTTGCTGTTCTTGATTTTCTGTTCAATGTGTTAAAACGGGATTTCCAAAGCAATGGATATGAGCAAAATCACTAGCTGTACTTTCTTTGAGTAATTGGACGTACTCACGTGAAGATTTGCTTTTTTCATGCTAGAGTTGTTCAAGCTTTTTGCTCTGACCTAGTTTTTGTGTTATGTAGGGTAGCTCTTCAGTTTGTTCATGAAATGCAAATGAAAGCGCAGAAGAATTTTGATGCGAGTAGAGATAGATCATTACCAGTATTTGGTGTTGGGGTTGCTTTTATTGATGAAAGTTTGATTGTTCCTGTACCTCCTGATGAATTTGACAAAGCAATTGAAGAAATGAGATTTGTTGTCTCGAATTTGGCTCCTCCAATTAAGCAGTTCCATGTTGTTCCTACCGAAAGTATTTATTCCTCAGATTCCGATGATGGAAGAAACAGATTGAAATGATGGAGTTACTAACTGGTGTTTCTGACATCACTGGAAGGGAAGATCTCCTGGAGCATCTGCGGATGTTAGCCTTACAAAAGGTTTATTTGTAATTACGGTATTATGAATTTTAAGCTTTATTAAAATAAAATCAGACTTATAACTCGAAGATGCTTTTATCATTCTGCAGGTTGCTCTTGAGAATGGATATACTAAAATTCTGCTCGGAACATGCACATCAAGGATAGCCTGTCATGTCCTTGAAGCAACTGTCAAGGTCCGTTTTCATGGTTGCCAAAGAAGAAAGTCAAAAAGAAGACCTATTAAGAGTTCCCTTGAACTATTCTTTTCCACTTGCCAATTTGATAATAGCCTGTTAATTGGTATTTTAGTTGCTGTAAGATAAAGTGAATTGTATATTGGCTGTGATAGTAGAGCTGATTTTGAATCTTGCCGAGTTGATCATCTGTTTTGATTATCATGAATATGTTTCTGAAAGCATCTAAACCGGGCTTTTGTTTTAAATCCAAATGTTTCGAAGAATTAGTTTAAAAACAAAAAGAAAGGGGAGGGAGACGGTTAAGGGTAAACTACTAATTGCTTATGGAGAAAGGATTGTGCCGTAACATTTTTTTTCCCTCTCCAGGGCCAGGGTTACTCTTTGGCTGCAGATATTCAGTATGTAGATGCAAGGTGGGAGATTCCTGTTATACTTCCCCTTCGCGATTGTCTTGCTCAAGAGCTTCACACACTTTGCAGCCTTGACAGGTAACAATATGATGCCAGAATCCCTCCCCCCCTCCTTATTTCATCATTTTTATTGTAGGAAAGAGCATTTATCTTGTTGCATGCTATTTTGATCAAACTTCATCTGATTACCCTTTTAAACATTTTCTTGTCTATTTGAATCAAAAGCATTCCCATCATGGTACTGATGTTAATTTGGCAGCGCAGTTTGAAGACTCTAGAAGTTCTTAATGGTCATAATTCTGGCATCAATGCCTTGATCACTTCATTTGTCAAACTACTGCATTAGGTAAAAACGGAGTTTTTGTGCTTTTGATACTTTCCATTTTGAATGTTTCTTACGCAAAGTGACCAGAAATAAAATAGAATAAAATGCTTCCAATGGCGATGAGAGTTTAATTATTGCTTTCTATTGTCCAGTGAACACCTATGTGGCATTCAATAGCTGATGGAATTTTGCCTATTGAGATGTAGAGTGCCTTACTATGGTTAATCTACCTTGATGCTGATTAAATTTTCTCTGTTTCAGGAAGAAAATCCATCTCGAGAAAGTACAATTGTCAGAACAGCGGGAAAGCTGACTCCTTTCCATTTTAATAGAATGCCAGAAGTAGATGATTGCAATATCCGATTGGCATCTCAAAGGCGACAGAAAAAATACAACTTGAAACCGAATGAATCTCTTCCTCCAGAGTCATTCTGTAGAATTTGCAATAGTCCACTCAAGAAAGCAGATGTGAAAAGTTGCAAAATGGAGGATGGAAAATTTTCCGCAGAAGTTTTTAGAGAGTGGCAAACACATGCTGCAGAAGTTGCCAGTTTCAAATTCTCCCAAAGGATATTTCTGCTGTAGAGCACTTCCATTCGCTTCTACCATTGCAAATGGTAGCCCGAGCTGAGTATAACAACCTTGGTGAAGATAAAGATAGGCTTTTAAGGTGAGAAATTATCTGCTTTCATCATCTGAAATGTGTATGCTTTAAAATATGCGAGATTTAACTGTTAACGTTTACTATTTCATGTTGTTTAATTGAGACTAGTTAATGATCCTAAACTTGCATTTGCTAGTTTTGGCTGTTGTAAAGTTTTTAGGATAAGGATTTGATGTTTCTGACTCGGAAGGAATAGGAGTTGCTGAGTCTTACTGCAAACATGTTTCAACAGTTCATAATTTAGATAATTTGATTGTCAACTTCGACCACAAAAAGGGGACACATAAAACTGTGGGGATGGGAATGTTGTTAAGTGAGGACTAGCATGCATTCTTTGCAACTTGGGAAAAATTGAAAAATCCTTGATAGTCTGCGACCCCATTCTTCTATTTTTGTTGTTTAAATGCTACTATTTTGCTATAGAGGTATGTGCATTTAGCTGCCATTGCTCATCATATTTTCTCTATATTTTTGATGTTGCAGAGAGCAAATACAAGATTGTCTGCTTTCAGACACAGAGGATGGAACCTGACCTTATTGTGTTTTGGTGTCTTCACAGCCAAACCGAGTTGCAATATGCTTGATTCATCATGCCACATTGCCAGTATGTTTTACACAGTGAACTACGGCCTTCAATTGGGCAGATTGAGATGAGATATTGACAGAAGCAGGAAGTAGGTGATTTGAAATATATTCTTGCTGATTATCAAAATTTCTTTTCCAGTCAAATTTAATTATTTTCGTGGTATGGTGAATGATACCTCAGCTTATAGTGATTGGGGCACACATTTGTATCACTAGCCAGTCACTAGGGCTTCCCTTCTCTAGATCATAATCAGCTATTTTCTCATGTAGTTATTCCTTCCTATGATTTGTAGAAGCAATACCGGAGTTTCTATTTCAAGATGAATCATGTATGTATGTTCACATTTTCGCGCAAAATTTTGATTGTTGATTAAATCATTTGGCAGATGACTTTTGAGTTGCATGTTAAAAGATGACATAGGATAATCCTACGGATTCCTTATGGATAATTTACATGTATCTATAAATATTTAGTCTGAATTCAATAATCCTATTTACATTTCTTAAGAAGTACATTGTAGTATTAAAATATAATAATTATAAACAAGCCTATTTGTAGTGATATTCTTAAATACATTGTAGTACGAAAGATTTAAAAAATCTTCAATTTTCTCCTGTCCTGGACTTCCTACTTGTAATTTAAAAACTCTGTGGATATCGCAAAATCACATGCATGCTTGATCACTTGCTGAATTAGTGTTCTTCGAGCTACCAAAGAAGAGGGAATTGATTTTAAAAAATGCATTAAGTTTTCCTTGTTGCTTGATTTATCTGACCATAAAGTTTATTAAGTGAGGTCTAAATAGGGATCTATTTAAAAGGAAATATTTAAATAGACTCGGTTTACGTCTTTATTTGTAGATTTTGTGGTGCAAATTAAATATTATAAAATAAATGATATCAATTGATACAAATAAAATTTTATAGAATTTAATTCTAACCATAAAATCTATAGACAGAGTCGTAAAGCGAATCTACTAAATATTTTCCCTACCTAAATATATTCCCTTCTTATATGAGTATTTTTGAAATTGTGTTTGAAAGTTCCTAAATGCTAATGTAGATGAAATGTGTTTAGTTTGTTTATGTTTTGAAAAAAAAACATTTTCCTACTTTACAAAACGCCTGAAACATGATTTGAGAATTAAAGCTTTAAACTTTTGACAATATCATGACACTAGAATAAAATTTACTAGCATCTAGAGAGCTGTCATCTTTTTTGAGTTTAAGAAGATAATAGAAAAAGAAAAACTTAACCCTTCACCATAGGAAAATACTTACTAGCCCACAAGTCTTGTACTTCATTTATGGATTTTGAGATTATAATTAAATACTATAGAATTTTACTTGCATCCGTTAATGTCATTTATTCCATTAATTAAGATTTACAAGTACATTAAAAATTCAAATCAACCTAAGTATTTCACTATAAGTAGTATATGCATCAAATGTTCCAAAATTTTGAACAGCCAATGTATATAAATATGTGTTGAGTTCAAAAATAAGAAATGTTAAAATTTGGTTAAAACTTAGAATAGAGTTGAAAATAGTGTTCTAATTTCATTAATCAAACTTCAAATTATAGGCATTAAATCAAACCAAATAATCACATTATTGCTCTAAAAATCTCAACAAAAAATTACTTAATTCAAATAAAGTTGAACAATTCAACTTGTTAACAAAAAACTAAAAATCAGAAGAAAAAAATATTCTGTAGTTGAAAATATTATTTTTGACCTTGATTTTTTGCCACCAAATTCGCAGAAGAAGTTGCATAAGCTAACTCTACTCCTTGCTTTGCACTTTTGTTGCAAATTTCTTTCTCTTCACATCTTCAAACTTTGTTTTGGATAAAATGTCCGAAATTGACTCATTCGCATCCCAATGGATCAAAGCAATATTGTCTTTTGCATGAACTTCCTTGGTGGAATAGCACAAAGTCTTTAATAACTTAGTTGTTGAAGTACTTCTTCCATAATTAGATTTTTCAGCACCATCATTCTTGATTTCACTAATTAGAATAATGCATGTTGAAACTTTTTTCAACTTCTTCATAACCTGTAGGTTTAAGTACAATAACATTACATTTTTTGTTGACATCAAAAAGCAATTTGGTACTTCCACTTGGAACATCACCTATTGATTTATGAAACATTTCTTTATGAATTATATAAGGGTCTTTTGTCTCACAATACTTAGTCTTGTCCCGTTGTGACCAATTTAGAGAAAAATACTTTTCCCTCATCTTCATTGAAAAAATTCCACTTCTTTCTTTTAACTCTATGAGATCTCTATTTTCAATATAGAAATTCTGATAAATACTATAGATTTAAAATTTTTGTCAAGATTTATGAACATTCTTGCAACCAAATATTGTTAGTTACCATACTTTAAAAATACGAGACTATAAAGACTTGCTCCTCTTGAATATTTATTTCAACTGTGTGCGCTTTTTGAATTTGTAGTTCTTTGTTTTTAAACTTGCATACCTTTGCAATATGGGCTTAATTTCTTACAATCTCTACACAGAGCATCAAGTCTCCACCAACAGTATTTTTTAGAGTGTGTAGACTTCTTACAGTACCTACAAGATAAGAACTTTTTTTTGTCATTCTGTTAGTTTTGTACATGAAAGGCACCTTCAGTGATTTTGTCATGCCTCTAATTCTCCTTTACTTCTGTGCTTAAGGAGCATTCATCAATTCTAGAAGTGAAAGTTGAGAGAGATCCTTGAATTCTTCTAGTGAGAAAATTTTGGATTTAAACTTCTCCGGAAGTGTCACAAGAACCTTTTTCACAAATTTTTTTATGAAGAAACTTTTCAGCCAAACAATCTAATTTTATTCACAAAATTAAGGAAATTCTATTAGAATACTTAGAGTTAGCTTCATCTTCTTGCAAGTTTAGAGACTCAAACTTTCTTTTCAAATTTAACACTTGCATCTATATGGTTCTATCATTCCCTTGATACTCTAATCTAAATATGTCGCAAGTTTGTTTGGCTGTCCTAAAAGCCATAATTCTTGAAAGCACTGAGTCAGTTATTGAGTTTTGGATGAGAGAGTCATGATATCAAATTTCTTGGTCTTTTTTTCGATATGAGTTTTGATTTGTGCCAATGTAGGATTATTAGAAAGTTGAACTATTACTCTTATCCTCAGTTATAGCTTCCCAAAGATCAAATGCTTCCAAGTATACTTGCATTTTTACTGATTAAATTTGATAATTTTCACTAGCAAAAACTTTTGAGGCTATTAAGAAAATATTCTTAGTTGACATTTTGGTATGGTTTGAAAAAAGTTATGGATTCTTGAAGGTTTGGTTTCTCAACATCACATATCCTCTAAAACCAACTATAGTTCTGATATCACTTGTTGGGTTCAAATATAAAAAAGGTTAAAATTTGCTTAAAACTTGAAATAGAGATTGAAAATGTTGTTCTAATTTCATTGACCAACCTTCAATTTATAGGCATTACAACAACCACAAAATCAACATTATTGCTCTAAAATTCTCAACAAAAAACTGCTCAATTCAAATAAAGTTGAACAATTCAACTTGTTAACAAAAAACTAAAAATCTGGAAAAAAAAAATTTCTATAGTTGAAAAAAAACTAGTATTATTGTGATTTTCATTTTTGGCCACCAAATTTATAGAAGAAGTTACATAAGCTAATAACATGCCTTAGCTTGGACCGGGTCCTAACTCCTAACCAACACCATGGACATTATATTTTTGGGGAAATACTTAGGTAGATCTGATTTTTGACTCCACTTGTAAACCCTGTGGTGTAGATTAAGTGTTATGAAATTTATGATATCAGCTTATGTAAGTAAGATCATACTTTATAAGATTTAATTTTAACTACAAAATCTACAAGTGAGATCAAAAACCGAATCTATATAAGTATTTTTTATATTTTTATATGGTCTTATAATGTGATAGGTAGTTTTCAAGCTAGAGCTATTTAGGAAGCCGGTTCGGATCTGAACGGACTTATAGGTAATTATATTGTCCTCGATTAGGGTCCCAATCCCCTAAAATAGTCAGAAATTGATTGAGATATTCCATTCTCCCTATGACATGGACGACATTAAGGATTTTCTTTATCATACTTTGTAACACTTTCTGTCATATTATCTAATAAATTATAAAAATTATTCTCTTAAAATTACATCACATTATTTAATTTTGACAATTCATTAAACAATATGATAAAAAATGATATATGATGTGAGACCTGTGCCCATAAATGAAGTAAAATATTGAAACCGGAATAGTCTCTTGGTTTGACAAGAATATGTAGATCGCTTCGAGGTAATGTAGCTCGTGCGATGTTCAGTCAGTTGCCAAGATCGCGAATACGGGTATTGGTCATATCAATCGAAACATTATGTATTCTATTTTACGGGAAAGACTTAGGTAGATCTAGTTTTTGACCTAACTTATAAACTTTATAGTATGGATTAAATGTTATGAAATCTATGATATAAGCTGATGTAAGCAAGATTTTATCAGATTTAATCTTAACCGCAGGGTCTACAGGTAGGGTCAATGTAAGTTTTTTCCCTAGTTTATATATAGTATAGAATGTGACGTCAGATGTAATTGGTATTTCGTTATCAATACTCTCTCATAAAAATTATCATTATTTTGGAGAAAATACTTAAGTAGACCCGATTTTTGATCCCACCTATAGATCATGTGGTTAGGATTAAATCTTAAAAGGTTTTGCTTACATCAGTTGATGTTATAGATTATCTAATGTTTAATCCACACCACAGTATCTACAAGTGGGGTCAAAAAACGGCTTGCACAATGAACAAAAAAAAAAATAATAATAATAATAAACTACAAAACTGGAAACAAAAATTTAATTATTAAGAAAACTAGAATGCATATAAATTTTAATTTTGTTCCTGAACTCTAGTGTTTCGGCTTCGAATTGGTGGGCTTTAAGAACTTTGCACTTACTGTTTTTAGTATTGTTCCAAGATCCGATAAGTTGGCCCATTTGATCGGCCCAACTGATAAGTCATGAAATAATTTGCCAAGATGACATGACAAACATGCAACATGCATGCAATACTCAATATTTGTTAGTTTGAGTTCTTGTTATTTAAAAAAAAAAAAAAAAAAAAATTCTTGTTTGCACTTTCACCTGGCCAGTGGCCACAATCTATCTTCCGAGTCTTTTGACACGAAGTATTACTAGAATGTTGTCCATTTCTACTTATACTGCACATAACTACAATCCCAAGACACCACAAAAATGTCATATGACAATCACTTGCTATTATTGAGTAGGAATTTTAGTTCTTTTTCTTTTTCAATCTTGTTGGATTTGCGATAAAGTGGATAAAAAAACATGTATTATTATTACTTGCCGTAATAATTTATGTGTATTAATTAAGCTTTTATTTCCTCAATGCAAATCCCCTCTCATGTTTCTTTTAAACACGCTTCTCCTCTATGTTTTAATGACTTGTACTCATGACCAATAGGTTAGGAGCAATTTTAAGGTAGACGGAGGCAGTACCTCCAAGATTCTAAAAACTATAGTTTTAGCCTTAAAAAATCTAAAAATTTAATTTTTACTCTCGTAAAATTCATGTTTCGCTCTCTAAAAATTTAAGAGAAATATAAATTAATCATTATAAATGTGTTCCTATTAACTCTTACTCCTTCAATGTACAATTCTTACATCCACACTTACAATAGATAACAAGGAAATATCCTATCAATTAAATTGTATTTCGTTGTCAATCCATCTCATGTTCTTGGTTGATGTTGACAAACATTCTGGATTTTGCTCTCCATGTATCATGGTGTTCATTTTCTAATATATCCCACCACCATTCACAGATGATTAGTCTGATCAGATGAATATCTCTACATGCCCTTCCTTTCTTAATTTCTGAAAAAAATAAAGCATTTTTTTTTCTTTGTCATTGGCGGTTTTTGAAAGGCCTACCAGCAAAGGCAGCCAATATTTAACATTTTGCTTTTTGACTGATTTCGATTGAAACCAAAATGTTTATTGGGACTTTGTGGAAACTATCTAATTTGGATAAAGAAAAAGTAAAAGGAAGAGGCGACCTTCTACATGTAATTATCCTATTAATTCAATAATTATCCTTAGAACTTTCACCTAAAAAAAATCCTTAAATCAACATGAGCTGTAGTTACAAAGGCTCACAAAAAAAATAGGCATCTATATGTAACTAATCTATCAACACTACGCGCACATTAAGCTCTAGAGTAAAACTCATGTGGCACAATCCGAATAAGTATTTAAATCAATATTAGTGGTTCAGTATGATTTTAAATTAATTTTAATAAATATTTTTTAATTAACAGTTTTATAAGTGATTTTCCAAAAACATAAGGCAGATGCATCTTAGAATGTCAAATGCAAATGCTTTCAATTTGAACTGCACGAACCCTATTTTTTCCTCCAAGGGAAGAAAACTATTTTCTTTTCTTTTTGGCATTACATTGTTAGGAACATATGAGCTGAGTAGCTTGTTTTCTGTTTTTTTTGTTTTGTTCTTTTTTTCCCCATTTTCGATGCCAAACGTTACCAACTATAGGATTAGGAACTTTTGTAATTGTAATAAAAGTTTGACATGTTGATAACTACATGGATATATGACATCATTAGCGACTTTTGGCAAATTACAGCAGCAATAATAGAAAAAGAAATTTTTGGGCAAATAAAGTTTAATCAACCCTACAATTTCCTCCCTTCTCCACCGCCCCGGCCAACAACGCCCCCCTACGCTTTGTATATTGCATTATTTTGCGTCGTATTTTTCACACTTTACCCTCTTAAATTTTAGTATTGTTATTAATTTAGTTACTAACGTCATTTTTTAGTAATAAAATCTTCTAACTAATGATCGGTTATAATACTAGCATTTGAAATTTAGATTAATGGACAAATATATCCTTGAATTAATCACACTTTACTCCTTAAACTTTTGACTCACTAATAATTTAGTCCATAACATTATCTTTTTTTATCACTTATCCATCCGTTTTACTAACAGAGTGTTTTAATATTCTAACCATGCTTTATTCTATTTTGTTTACCTCAATTGCTCTTCATCCCACCACTAACCACTATTACCACCACCATAAAAATAATGCACTTTTTTTTTCTTTCTTCTTTAAAAATATTTCTTTTATTTTGATTGGCCCAAATTTTTTAAAGAATCAAAATTAATTAAATTTCTTGAGTCATGAATATATATGTTCATTTAGTCAAAATTTAATTTAAAAAATTCATTTTAACCTAGAAATGTGACACCGTTCTGAATCATTTGAAAAACAAACGTATTGGTTCTGTAGAGGATCTTTTACAAGATCAATTCAGGTTGGCTTTGGTTCGTTTTGAAAATGCTAGTGCTCAAAAAAAAAAATAATAATAATAATGCCTACTAGGTTATGTCATATTTTCAGCTAATTCTGGACAAAAAGGTAAGCAAAAATTGAATTCAACTTTTGAATATCTTATTAGATTAAATTTTACATAAATCAAAATCTTTTCTAGATGAAAAATTATTCACGAGACACAATAAATTAAAAAAATGAATAATAGAATAAAAAAAATTAAATAGTTAAAATATTGAGTTAGCATAATTAATAAAAGGACTTTAGTAATAAAATATAACTTTGAGAACTAAAGTAACAATAACAAAAAGTTTAGGCTGATAAAATATAACTAACCCTATAATATACATATCGAAAAAGCTTTTCATACTCATCTCTTAAATTGCTCGACTTGATTTAGTTACACGAATGTGGTCCTGTGGGTGTTTTGCAGACTGTTTAAAAGCTAAAATAACGACTAATGAGCAGCAATCATTGGAGAAAGAAGAGCAAACTTTTTCAGCCAACAAAGCACATAAACATTTACAGTTAAGGAAGGAAAAACGTGTACGAAATGTCGACATGGCCTGATTGCACCGGTGTATATTTGGTGATTAAAGAAAAGGGTTAATTACACTTCATCCCCTTAAATTTACATTATAATTGTACTTTACCCCTCTAAATCCTAATAATATATACTTTACCTCCTCTTAAAAGATTTCATTATATAAATAATTATAAAAAAATGATGTGGATATTTGTTTTGACTATCCTCCTACAATTTGTGTTCAAAGTTATTTTACTTTTAATTAATTTCTAATGATTGTACACATTCTTTTTATTTATTTATTTATTTTTATTTCTGGACTATAAGAGAATTTTATAAATTGTCAAATTTCTTTAATAGACTAATACATTATTTTGTTCATTAATAAAAATAAATACAAAAAAGAGATTTTTACAACTATTTTTTGTTCATTTTCATTTTATATGAACTAAACATGCTCAACATAAATTATTAAATAATTTTTTAAATTAAAATATATCTTATATAAGAATATAATTTCATATTTAATAACTAATAATAAGGTGCAAGAAGAATTATCTTTTAACTAAATAAGCACTTCTTTTTTTTTACTACATCAAAACACATGCAAAATTTTTTATTTTTTTAAAATTTTTTTCAGTATAAATCTGTAAAAAAAAAAAAAAAAAAATCGTTTATATAAATAAAAGAAATCTACTTACTTATTTTATTTTCAATAAGTTTAAATCATGCAAAAAAAAATTTTTGAAGAAAAAGTATTGTAAAAGTTCACTCTATTAGTATTTAGTTTTAGAAATGAAGAAAAATAATATATAATTTTATTAAGAAAAATGTGATTAAAAATTTTATTATTCTTACGAAATAAAAATATATTACATGAAATCATTAAAGATAAAATAAAAAAGAATATAATTTGTCTACAAATGTTTGAAGGATAATAATATCAAAGTAAATGTCCACATCATCTTTTTATAATTATATATATATAATGGAATCTTTCAAAGGGGGCAAAGTGTATATTTTTAGAGTTTAAGGTGGTAAAATACAATTGAGGTAGAGGTTCAAGGGAATAAAGTGTAATTAACCCTGAAGAAAAAGCATATGACCTAATGAGAATACAGTATGGATAGCAGCTTTCTTTGGTTCCAGAAAGAAAAGCGTCTAAAAAACCAACCATATTTGCCATCCTCTTGATCTTTTGTTTCCTCGTTATATATAAAGGCTGCCATGGAATCTAACATGATTGAACCTAAAGTTTGATTAAAGGTCCTCAATACTCGGAGTCAGTATTATTAGATTGGTCGTTCCATGAATCAAGGTATTTTTTTTTTTTTTTTCTTGTCCAACGATATTTATTAAAATATGTGGGCTAATTATAAAGGTCAAAATAAATTTTAAGTTAGAATTAAAAACAATGTGAAGCTCAATCCAGTTTGACGAGTTGAGTATTTGTTATATCAAGATCGTCTCCCATTCGGGATAAAAGTTTTGCATTTGGGATAATTTAAAACTTTTTTTTTTTTTTCATAAGTAACTCTCCAGTCATGATATTATTTATAATCAAAATTTTACTTTACTCATACAAACAAGTGCTTTGTAGCAACTAAATAAAATTCCTAACAAATAATTGCAAGCATTTTGGAGGGGGTAAATTCAAGCAAGACTATGCTAATGCATATTTAATTTCGAATAATTATTTACAAAATCACAAATTCAACATTAACGAGCAAAATAAAATTGAATTACCAATAAACGATTTTAAATATTTAGTTAAATTTCTTTTTTTTTTTTCAAAATTATACATTAATAATTTTGTTACTTTACATTTTGTATTGATACACTTATTAATTTATAATTTATTACTATGATCATTGGATGAAAACAAGCATGTTGTATCTAAGCTCTCTTTTAATGCAAACTCTGATAATTGCTTTGCCTCCATCTGTAGCTATCTTCTTCATATGCTAATTTTGCCTTCACATGTATATTAATTCTCAACCATTTTCTTCCTTTGACATAAAGAATGCCCTTTTTTCCCTTTGTACTTCTAACTTTAATTTATTTTAAAACTAGCAGAGCTCTTATTTGTATTCCAGTCAAATGGAGTTTAAATTTTATCGAAGTTCATGTAATGTGCTTTCTTGATTTTGAACCCGTCCCTAAATCAAGCCGACAATTCAACACAAATCAACAATTGCATAATAAAAGATTAAGAACAAATAGCTTAAGCAAATGAATTGAGCTCAATTTTGAAGACCATCACTTCACGTCAAGCAAAGAAACAAAGAAAGAATTCCCCATTCAATTCGTTGCAACTATAAATTAAATACAAAATCAACCAAGTGGTTTGTTCACAGATCCAGCATTCTCCTGGTGTGTGTGTGTTCGTCATCCTTTCTTTTTTTATTCATTTCCCCCTTTCCTTCGAAATCCAATGCCACCGCCAAAAGATAATCCCGTCATTATTTCCCAGTCGGCATCTAGATCCCCTATAAGAGACACTGTTTGGTTGCAGTAGTGTCTGCTATAGCCAGACAGATATGCAACCAAACAGGGGGGGGGAGGTTGCTTGGTGGTGGTGCCTACTATGATGGGTGGTAGTGACTACTAGGTTGGAGAGGTTGTGTTTAGTGATGGGTAGTGATGGTGATGGCTGACGGCTGCCAGATAAGGGGTGGTAGCTGGTTGTATATGAGGAAAGAGGAAGGGTTGGGGACTTCATTTTTTTTTTTTTTTTCAACTTGAACCTTTTTGTTTGTTATTATTTAAATTTGACTCTAAATTTGTCAACTTTATTTTACCCCAATGTATGTTGTTATACATTTCAATTAGTTCGGGATAAATATGATATTTCATAAGTGGACGTTAATTTTGATAGTTTCCATCCATTTTGCAAAATACTTTAAAGCACAAAAAGGTCAAATGCATATTTGATAACCACAAGGGGTAAATTACATATTCACCTAATCACAGGATTTTTTTTTATAAATATTTTACCTTTTTTCCCGAGTGATAACTCTTACTATATATAAATCATTACACACACACTATACATCAAGCATTCAATGGGCAATGCAAATCTGCCTCTATTGCCAGACTTGGCCAAGTAATAGCCAAGTTGGAAAGCTATGCTTCCAATGTACAAAAGAAATCAAGTCCATAGCAAATTTTGTTAATATGTGTCCTACACTATTCCCTTCTCTCCTGATGAAAGAGGAAAAGCACCAATTAAACTATGTTTTTAGCCTACTGATATCCTTAAGCATAGTGTGACACATATTGTCAATGAAGTCCCCTGAGATAATTTTCTTATAACCAATTTACAGTCTGATTGAATCTCTATCCTCTTCTACCCATCTTTAGTAGCTTTGATAAGGGTCATAATAACTGCCAATGCCACATCTTGCAAAGGGCTTCCACTAAACCTAGTAGGGAAAGCCCAAGAAGACACCAGCTTTCCTTCCAGTCCCTTGCCACCTTTCCCCACCTAACTTTGTTACTTTCCTTCTTCACTGCAGCATCAATATTAATCTTTATAATTCCCACTGCTAGTTTCTTCCATCCTGTCCTGAATCAGCTTTCTGGGCCTTTCCCTAACTTCTCCCACTATTTCCTGTTTTAAGGAGGCTTTTTGGTATTCAAGCCATTCTGACACTGCTTTGTTGCTGCACTTGACAGGTTCTTTCACTTTCCTATGGAACTGCCTTTCATTCCTGCTCTTCTAAATCTGCCACAATAGGTTCACTGTGAGGATAATGTTCTCTTTCCCTTCTTCTCTCCTTGTAGCTCTTATTAATTCCCCCCACTACTGCCAAAAGTTGGTTCTTAACCCATGGAGTCCATGCCACAATGTTGGTGTTGTTTTCAGATATCCTGAGCATTATTGCAGAAAAATAGGAGATGTTTTAGACATTCCACTTGATCACCATAGCATCTGTATATGGGATCACCTTTACCAATTCTTTTTTTGATAACTTCATTGATAGGGATGTCACCATACAAACATTTCCATAAGAAATGCTTGAGTTTGTGTTTCATATTCAAATTCTAGATAAGCTTCCAAACATTTTCTACAATCCCTCCTTCTCTGTTGCTTAGGAATCCCCTCCTTCCAGATCAACCCCATTCCTCTCCCAACCTTGTTTTAGCTATTTCATAACCTGATTTGACTATGTACTCCCCAAAAGCTGAGAATCCCCAGTATATAATATTTCTCTCCCCAAACACACTTAGTGGAATTTTCCCAATCTACTTCCTATTTTTCTCCTCAAACCTCTTGTAGCCTTGTCTACTTCCCAATCTAAAACATGGCATACAGAATAGGCTGTTATATAGCCATCACACTAGATTTCAAGAGCATTTCTTTACATGCTAGACTCAGAAGTTTCCTTTTCCATCCTTGTAGCCTTGTCTTAACCTTCTCTCTTATATGGCCAAACAGCTTCTTCTTTGACTACCCATTACCATTAGTAACTCCAGATACCTATTTTATTTTACATGCTTCACACTGCTTAGCCTTTGGAGAATGTTGTTTCTGGTTCTCTCTCTCCCTCTCATATTTCTATTGAAAAATACAATGGACTTGTCTGTGCTAATGACTTGGCCAGAAGCCCTTAACATACTTCTTTAAAATTCCTATTATTTGATCAGCCTCATTGACATTAGCTTTGCAAAAAAGGAGCGTACCATTTGCCAATAAAAAGAAAAAAGGTGAGAAATAATGGGGTACTTCCTAGCAATTTTAACACCATTAATTTTTTTTATCATTTTCAACTTCTTTAAGAAGATTGGTTAAACCCCCTACATAGATTAAAAAGAGAAAAGGGGACAAGGGGTCCCTTTGTCTAATACCCTATGTAGCTTTGAGGTATTTTTTCTTCTCCCCATTCAAATTGATAGATAAGGAAACAGAAGAGATACATTTGGTGATCCACTTAATCCATTTACGACAAAAACCCATGTTGAGCATTACTTTTGCTAAAAAGACTCACTCTACCCTATCGTTGGCTTTGAAAATGTCTAATTTTAGAGCCATGAAACCTTCCTTGCCTGATCTTTTATTATTAAGGAACTAGATGTATTCATGGTCAATGATCTAGTTGTCTTAAATTTGTATGCCCCTCGTAGGATAAAGGTAGAATGAGTATCACTAATGCAAGCACTAAGAAAAGTTTTCAGTCTATTAGGACTTTACTAATAATTTTATAGAGGACATTGCACAAACTTATGGGTTTGAATTGACTAATAAAAATTAGGTTATCAACCTTAAGAATAAGGACAATAATAGTTTCATTAATGGCATTTAAGAAGTTATAAGAGAGCAAAAAAATGCTAACAACATTAACAATGTCAAGCCAGTAATGTGCTAGAAGGATTCAAAGAAAGAAGGGGTCATACCATCTAGTCCAAGTGCTTTGTTGAGGTGCATTGCATAAACAACATTCCTCACATCTTTTTCAGTCACTTTTTAGTAAGGTGGGAGCTCATATCTATAGTTTGTGGAATACCATTAAATATTTCATCAAAATTCTCTGGTTGAGAAGAGGCGAAGATTTTAGTGAAATACTCAACTATCACCTTTCTTATTTCTTCCCTAGAATTGCACTTTTGACCATCATCTTTCTAGAGTTGCCCTGAAATGTTATTCCTTTTCCTTCTTTCCCTGACAGATGCATGGAAATAAGCGATGCTCTTGTCCCCCTCCTTCAACCACTTTGACCTAGCCATCTAACTCCAAAACAGTTCCTCCATCTTGTAGGTATCTCCTAACTTTCTTTTGAGCTCTTTAACTTCTTGTTCCTACCCTTATGTTCTCATCTCCTTACTTTTTCTTTATATTGTCCTTTAGCCTCTTTATCCATTCTTTTGATTATGATTCGTGCCTCTACTCTACCCTAGGAGAGCAATCCTACACATTTTGATTTTCTGATGAACTTTAAAGAATCTTGATCCTTTACAGTTGTCCTGCCAGCATCGTTCAAAGTCACGGTATCGATCGTAGTTGCGGTGATGACTGTTCCGCGCCAGTCATGGAGCGGTATTGGACATAAATTTGTCCAAAATCATAAAAACTTGGGAAAAAAAATCATAAATAGTTATTTGTAAATTATTTGAAGGCATTAATTAACTAGCCAAAGAAAAAAAAGTCTTGTACAATAATTTTAGTCCAAATTTTAGGATGTATACAGACCAGAATGGCATAACGGTATCGGATAGAGAAGGGCCGTTCTAGATACGACTCGGCCGAGTCAATTCGAACATGACCGAGTCTTTGAACCGTGCCTGCTAGGCCCCTTTAATGACCTCCTCTACTCCATGCTACTAGATCTATCCTCCATCAAAGAAACATCTTTGTTTCCTTTTGTTTCTTGGAGGTTGGGTATCCAAGAGCAACATGCTGTGGTCAGAAGCCACATTTGAAATGTGAGTGCACTTGCTCTATCAAAATCTGATCCCCATTGTTGGCTACAGAAAACTCTATCTAACATTTTTTTGATCTCACCATTTTGTCCTAATTATTGCTCCAGATCCACAGTTCATCTTCAAAACCTAAATGCACTAGGTGGTTACTTTGAATAAAAGTTCTGAAATGTTAGAACTCCCATCCCCTATTTCTCAGAGTGAGACATCAAATTATTCATGTCCCTTGGGACTAAAATCCACTTGTCCCATTATATATGTCTCCTCTTACTAATACTTTTCTACTAAACTTTCCTTTGATAGTCATCTGATCTGGTATAAATTCCCATACACCACTATTGTTGTTGAGTACCTTCTACTATACAGGCTTTAATTGTGAAATTAGTAAATAGGAATTTCAACACTTTAGTCTCCTTCCTCCACAACAGAGCCAAATCCCTAGCAGTCCCCACAGGGTTAACCACAAAATAGTTCATCAAACTTCAACTTTCTTTCTATTTTATCCAAAATATTTTTTTTTTGTTTCACATAAAAATATCATATTTGGAGAGTGGAGCTTTATAGCCTCTCTTAGTTGGGGAACTCTTAAGGTGCTCCCCACACCTTGCTAATTCCATACCAAAACTCTCATTGGAGGTTGGGGGCCTGATTTAAGTAAGACTCTACCACCTTGTTACCGTTTTCAGTCATCAGAATTGTTGCTTCCACTAACTTTACCCTTCTTATGCCTCTCCGACTTAATAAGTCATCTTGCTAGTCCTCCTCATCTCTCAGTTTATCCTTTCTACTTTTTCTTGTATAGTTGTTATCCCTATTCTCATTCTCAGTCAATTCCTTTAAAGGTCTCCTCTTTGCCATATTATGGGCTAGCCTCTTCCAGGTTTTTGTTCCTTTGCTATTCTTTTTCCTTTCCCTCTTAACCTCTTGTGTAATTTCCTCCCCAAACCACCCCTAATATTACTCTTCTTCCTTTTTTTACACTCTCCTCTAGTACTCTGTCAGCTCACATTCCTCAGTATCATTCCCTAACTCTCCAAAGTTTGCTACTTCCTCACGAGTTATAGTATTTATTAGTAGAACTTATTCTCTAACACACCCCTTTTCCCTAATCCCTCATTTCACCCCACTCTAGTAAGGTTCTAAGAAGAGGACATTCTCAACCCTACCCCTAGCCCATCCTGACTCCCCTTATTATTTCTGTCATTTGCGAAGGTACTTAGTGTCCATTGTCCCCTATTAGGAATAATGTGATAACCTGAGGTGGTTCCTTGATCAAAACATTATTCTCATTGCCTCTTGCATCCCCAGAAGTCTTGATTCCCATGTTGTTTCCCACCACTGTAGTAGCAGATAGATTTGTTTCTTCCTTTTTTCTTCTTGGGCTTTCTTGGGAAGGTGTTCCTTATCTAGGCTCCATGCTGTGGTTCTTGACATTCCTATATTTGAGCTCCCTAATTGTAGGTTTTCCACATATGACCTACTATCCCACATAAATAATAAAAATCAGGGCATTTCTCATATTTAAATTCAATCCATTTTTTCCCCCATTCAACTTGAATATAGTTCTTCTCAAAAGTGGTTTATTCAAATCAATTACAGCCAATAGCTTCATATGGTAACCTTCCTTACTTCTATTGTTAGGGCTATATATCTCCTTAACCTTAGAAATAATCCCCACAAATTTTTCCGTACTTCTCTTGAAAGCAAGAGTGTTGGTAAATTCCACAGTTGAATTCACATCCAAGTTTTGTGAAAAAACCCACTCATTTAATTCAAACCCATCATTCCATGGTTGAATGATGAAAGGTTGTCCATCAAAAACCCACGGTCTTCCTCCTAAAACCCTTTCCATATCCATTTTGTTTTCAAAGATGAATTGAAATAAGTTAACTCTCAATTTCATCACCTTTAGGTTGTTAAGAAATTTCCACATATTTGCGACAAAGCTTTTAACTCTAGTGACATTAAAGTTTTTCTCCCTTCCCTAACAGCTATAGTTGACGTGCCTCTTTCCATTTGTTTATGTCCTCTGAGCATAGATCTATCCTGCCTATTTCATCCTCGAGAGCTCAAATCTCCTCAAGACTTCTGCTAACTCATCGGCCATGGTAATGGTATTCCACAGGATCACCTACAATGAACCACTAGCCCACAGAACTCACGACTTGAGAAAAAATAAAGGCAAGGGTTAAAACATAGTGGGTATGCGAAAACACAAAAATAATGCCCTCAATTCAAGATTCCAAGGAAAGAAGGAATAGAGGGAAAGAAAAGGAAGATTTGATTTTTGAAAATATTATTTTTGAAAATTAGCTCGCTGATTCTACAATTTTACTAGTACTAATCAATGAATGCAGCTTTATCTGTAGAATATTGAACAAATGGCTCTCACATTTTGATATTTTCCACTTAGCTCATCACATTTAAAAAAAAGTATTTTGATCCATCCATTATACTGAAAACGTAATACGTTGCTTAGCAATTTTATTTTCAACCAATCTTGCTTGAAATTTTTTGGCATAATTAAACTTAACATCTTACAAGTTAGAAATTATGTTTTAATTAGGTTTTTAATAGTTTAGTTATTCAAGGTTTTATCTATTATTTATTAGTTTTTTGTTGGAATTATATTCCTTTTCTAGTTGGATTTCTTGTTATAGGTTATAAATATAGGTTTCGTTACCCATATTGATTTGAGAATGGTTGAACATTGTTTGATTAATATCACATGGTAGATTATGTTGCACATCTCCAACACATATTATTATTTGTGGTGTAAAATAGCATCCTTCCATACATTTGTTTGTGTTGAATTTATCTCCTCAATTCTATAATTTTTTTTGTTTCTACAATTGGTATTAGAGCCCTTGGTTTAATAGATTAATTCTAGGATGGGAAATTCAAAGTTGGGGCACAAAATTTGCCCTGAGAAATTTGATTGTTGATGTTAGGGTACAAGGTTTGTCCTAAAATATTGTGTTGTTAAATTTATACTAAGAGTTAATTTTAGAGCATTAGTTCTTAAAGTTTTTTCCATAAAATTGGTCCTAATTTGGGTAAAAGTTTCAAAGAAAAGGAGTTTTTGTTATTTTCTAGAGTGATGAGATAGAAATAAAAAGATTCTATCCAAATTAACTTGGAGTAATTGTAGTTATCAAAATTATTGTATGAGCTACTTTTTTTGAGGCATTATCAAGAAAGTCAAAACAATTGAAGGCAAATTCTATTAGTGGATCAATTGAAAGAAAAATTGGAAGATGAAAACCAATATCCAAATTGAAATCAATATTGAATTCGACGAAGATTGCACTAGAAAAGAAAGTCAAAGTCAATTAAAGAATTCTTCATTGAGTTATTCATGAATGACGTGAACCTAATTTCTTGCAAAGTTTGGTTTAAAGGAGGTATTATTTGGTACATTACACCAAATTCATTATAAATTATAATTCTTATTTTATTTGGATTTTTAGTAATTTAGTTACTTAAGTTTCTAAGTATTATTTATCATTTTTCATTTAGAATTGTATTCTCTAGTAGTCAAGTCTTATAGTTATGATTATAGGAGTTCATTATTGTATAGATTTGAGAAGAATTTAGCATTGTTGATTAATATTACATGATAGGTTTTATTGCTCTTTTCCCGCACATAGTATTATGTGTAAAATAGCAACCTCTCATATATTTGATTATAATTTATCTCCCCATTTTTATATTTTTTCCTACAAATTGCTACACCATATACTAATAGCTTGAACTTAAAATTGATAAGTACACAACTTTCCTTTGGACTATTTTATAGTATAGAAAGTCATGTGTAGATTACATGTTGTATTTGAAAGAAAAAAAAAAAAAATTGGAGGAAAAGCTAAAATGAGTGTTTATGTGACATGTTGAAGAAAAAGTTTGTACTTCCATCTTTTGAACTTAATGCATTAGTACCACCTAGAAAAAAACAATGTATTCCTCTCCGAGATATTGATGTTCCTCCTCTACTCACCTCCATGTCTCGTCAACACAATCCCTTATCTTTCAAGAATGCCTCTTACAAGATAATTGTGCCTCCAAAATTCATTCAGAAGGATTGTTCTTTGATGTTCAAAAAGGGGATTTCGGTTAGAACGTCCTATTATCTCTCTTTTGGATGAAGTGTTAAAGAGGATTAGAGCAATTGATAAGCTCATAAATGTAGTATATTTTATGTGTCGTTTACCTCCATTTTAATGTAATTTGACAAATAATTGAGTAATTATGAGCTAAAATTATTTATTTTGAGTTTTGTAGGATTTGAGTGAAGAAAGAATCAAACCTAGTCTCTTATTGACCGCAAAAGTGGAGGAAAATTACAAGTGGAATTTTGTGCACCAGCGAGGAGCGATTTTGATATAGTTTGGTATTTTGAGTATAACTTTCTTGTCGAAACTCCAATTGAGGTGATTCAAAATATTTTTAAATTCAAGTAGAGTCCAAGAAGTTTTCAAAAGTAATAATGTGTTTTCTCAAATATAGAAAAACTATATAAATGGTATGACAGTGAATTAAAAGTACATCTTTATTATAGAAAAACTATATTATCTTATAGTAAATAATTTTTATGAATACTAAGAGGTAAGTATAGACTGAGTAAATAGGTAGAACTCTTACAGGATTAGTTATAGGATATTTTAAATAAATAATGGATGTATTAAGTAATGAAATTCTGGATCATTTAGAGGAAATACCGAATAAGAGCAAGTACAAGCACGTGATTCTTTAACGTATTGAGGTAGATAGTTCTTGCCCCTATATTTCTAAATTATTTTATGAACTCGTATAATTTACTCTTTGATATTGATTTATGAACTTGCATGTTTTCACAAATTATATTTATAAAAATGTGTTCTACGAAATAAATTATTTTTGCTATGAAAATTTGGGTCATGCATGACTTTGTAGATTGAATGGTTTGTAAATTATAGAAATGTGATAGTTATATGATTTTTTACATGCTTTATATGTATGTGTAGTATGAGTAATAACAAGAGGCCATGCCTCTAATCGTACACAAAATAGTCAGTAAGGATTATAGTTTTGAATACATGACATGACAATACAGTATATGACTATAAAGTACATGACTGTTGCAGTATATGACAGTTAAAGTACATGACAGATCAAGATGAACAATGGAACTTCTTGATACCCTTTCTAGTACGGCTAATCACTAGGTTGAGTACTTAGTACCGACAACAACATGTTTTGTTTTGAGGCACATTAAATTGATATATGATTTATAAATGACTTTGTGATTGTTATAGATTTTTTAAAAAGTACAGGATATGTGATTTGATTGTACAATACAATATAGACAAAAAAAGGTTACAGTTTACAAGATACGGTTTGAATCATAGTTATTAAACCCAACCTGGCCCGACGATCGGACCGGTCAACTCGGTGAACTGACTACTGGACCGAGCTGGGTTTCATTTCTGACCGAACAGGGAATAAACCCGTTGAAAAGTCAACAAACGGTGGTTCAACCGAAATAACCGAGAATCCGACTGGATGAATATGGTTGAACCAAACAAAGGGCTTGTGTCTTGTGATCCGGGCTACTGGAGGAAAATTTTTAACTAAAATTTAGGTGCAAGGCTTGAACCCAGGACCTCCTAAAAAGGAAAGAGCAGCTGCATCACTAGGCCACTTTTCAAGCTTTGCAGTATTCAACCCATTAATTATTTTATTCCATAAGAGCAGCTGCATCACTAGGCCACTTTTCAAGCTTTGTAGTATTCAACCCATTAATTATTTTATTGTATTAAACTTTGTCATATAAATTAATTAAACTCTTCTTCCACTTTGGTAAAATGGTAATATGATATTCTTAAGAACAATTCATTTGTTATTTTATTTTTATAAAACAATTTCCAAAATTATTCACTATTGTTATATTTCCTTAAGACAAGAAATGCACCAATAATATTTACTAGTCTTTTTTCTCAACATTTTACCATTATTAAATGAACTATTATTACAAACTAACTCTATAAGAAATAATAAGAGTATAATTTCTTATGGGTTGTTTTAAACTATTATTTATCTTATAATAACTAATTCTATAACTAAATATGTGTAAGTTATAATTAACTATGTTCATAGTTTTTAAATCTCTAAATTCATTTACAATAAATAAAAATCTGATAGAACAAAATTTAGATATTTTTACCATATTTCTTGTATTTAATAATTTAAAATTATATTATATATTTATAAAAAATATATTTTAGCGACCCAAATAGTTTGAACCAGTAACCCGTTGATCGACCTCAACTTCTAAAATTCCTTCCCGGGTTGGGTTTAATAAGATACTATGGTTTGAATTACTCGACTACATGAATTTGTAAATAATACATGATCGGAAAGCCTGTTTAAATGTACATGTGATAGTGTAAAATAATTGTGAAATATATGTATATGTAACTACTTGATCCAATAGGGTATAAGTGCAACATAATTGGGTGACTCATCGCTTACCCATTAGAAATACTTGTTGCAGATTAATTAGAGGTTTAGTTTTTAGATTTAATGTTACATATCGGATCTGATCAAGTATGTGAAGTTCAGTTTAGAAATTACGAGGAAAGAAAATTGAAGACTATGGATTGAATGTTGCTAGGGTAGTTAGTTGTACTAGATTTTTATGTACTGCACAAAATTAAATAGTTATTTAAAGATAGATACTTTTGCTATTGTAACACATATTTTTGATTTGTTAGTATATAGGATAGATGCCTTGTATTCCTGAGAGTAAGATTTCATGAATACAGTGAATGGCACACGCCTGGCAAGTGCGGTTCAGGGGCGTGACAAAGAGGGACAAAACTTTAGCTCTAAAAAATAATTCGGAAGCTTGGATCAATTGTGATAGGTCACACTCTAAAGATCACATCTGGAATTTACTTAAATTCTCTATTTATCACCAATTATATACAAAATGTCTGCTATTTGATACCTATCCTAGCCTCTCTCTTTTTTGGCTCTTGATCCCTCTATCAGTCAATAACTGTGTAGGCCTCGTTCCTCTTTAGAAGTTAAGGAAGTTGCTTTTAGGCTTAAGCCTCTAAATCCCTCTAGTCTGGATGGGATTGATCTACTATACATCTTGAAACATTGGAGTATACTCAAGAATTCTATCTTAACACATATTTTGAGGTGGCCACGGTTTCGGTTCTGGAACTAGATCATCGAAAACCAGCATTTGTTGTTCCAGTTCTCCATTTTTTGGAACAGGAACTAGAACTAGAACCGGTGGTTCCGGAACCGAAACCTAGTCAAAAAAGAATATATATATATATATATAATTATATATAATATAGGTCAATATGTAATTGATGCATTTAATTTTTCATTAAATTATGTTTTAATATGGAGTATCCAAAATGTATCTTTAATTTAATTTTTAATGGTTCAATAAATAATGCAATAGTATACTTTTTTCTCAAAAGTAAAGTCTACAATTGAAATATAAATAAAATATATTTTTTTGTTTCTCATCTTAGCTTGTATTAATTTTTTTTAGTATTATCCAAAATGTATCTTTACTTTAGAAAAATTTGAAATTGGAACTGTGACCGGAACCAGATACCAGTTGGAATAGGCTCTAAGGTTCCAGTTCCTATTCTGGCTCTCCCCATCGGTTCTAGAACAGTGGTCATGACTACACGTATTGAGGACTATTTCCAACTTAAAACTAATACTCAAGGGGTCAATGATACCTTCATATATCTTATCCCTAAGGTAGATGTAATATCCAAAATACCCATGCCATATTTTGTTTAATTTAGTAGTTGAGTTTAGTAATTATTTGGAGTGAATTTATAATTGGAGGAAATAATTTGAGGGGTCAAACCTAAATAACCAAAACTATCGTCAATTATTAAACAATTTTCTGTCCCTAACTTTACTAATCTTCTTATCTAAAACAATTAGAGCTTCAGAGATGAGGAGAAGTATCGTCTTCAACTAGAGATTTTCAGAATTAAGATACATAATTCTTTTTTTTAAAGTTTTATAAGTTAATTTTGAAAGATTAAAAGAGGTAGGTTTAGGAACTTTTGAAGAACATAGCATAAACCTAAGTTGTGTGATGGTCTACTAGTTAGAAATTAGTTTAATTGGATTTATTTGTTATTTATTATTAAAGTTATAGCTATGAATATATATATGTATGTATTGAATTTAAGAGATTTGGGGGATTTTATAAGGGTTAAATACGTTAGACCCCCTTAAGGTTCGGGCAGTATTGTAGTAAATTTCCTAATTTTTTTTTTTTTTACTTTACCCCTTTAACTAATGGTCAAACGTAATTCCAAGAGATTTGGGGGATTTTATAAGGGTTAAATCACGTTAAACCCCCTTAAGGTTTGGGCAGTATTGTAGTAAATTTCTTAACATTATTATTTTTTTCACTTTACCCCTTTAACTAATGGTCAAACATAATTCCACCGTTAATCTTTTTAAAAAAGAATAATAATTTATGGTCACAATGAAATGCGATTGTATTATTAATATTATTTAAAATATAAGTATGATTGAAATTAATTAATTTGCTATTTCTCAAATTATACTTTCTTCAATATTTAGAACTCAAATAATAGAGTGAAATAATTAATTTTAAGTGGTTTGATGAATTACTAAAGATATTTCATCTAAGTTATTTAAATGTGAGTGTTAGTTTATAAGTATGGAGTTACTTTATACATATTTAGGTGAAAGTCTTATACACATTAACAAGGAAAAAAAGAAGAAAATCATTTTAATATCATAAAAAAAAGGTAAGGTTGAAAATTTAATAGATGATTACGAGTCTCGTATATTTAAGTTAAATTTAACATATATTTTGGTGTCATTTTACTTTCCTTTCAAAATGAATTTTTTTTTTTTACAAGAAATAAAATATGATGAAAAAACTGAAAAAATAGCTATAGTGTTAGGGAATTTTTGTATTTAAATCTGTTTTTAGAATACAAGTATTAAAAATATACTGGTATTGGTGGGCATTTTTATGGTTTTAGTTGTTTTGATAATATTTTTATATTGATTAATGATTAAAGAGGTGAATTGACACAAAATTAAACTAGGGACTATAATGACAAATATAATAAACTTTAAGGGGTTAATTTTATATTTTCTTATAGAATCTAGAGGTAAAAATGTCTTTTTCAATTTTTCAGTAGTCAAATTGTTGATGTGTACTTACAGAAGGGACAAAGTGAGAAAAAAAGAATGTTAGAGGATTTACTGCAAAACAGCTCAAACTTCAATAATCACACCAAACCCGTATTTATAATTCGCAAGCAGCACTGCACGTCTTTAGAAAATTTGCTATACCTCAACGTAGAAATATCAAAATTGAGCACTGCAGGGTTGAGTTCAAAACTAGATTCATAACTCTTCGAAACGATATAAAGATGTTGTTTTGTTTCTTAATATATTAGCACTAGTTATTCCAACAAGTGGGCTAAAAAATCTTGTTCTGAAGCAGAGTGTTTTCTGAGCCACTTTAGAACAAGTTATGTTTTGAAATACGATTGTCTTCTCGAAACCTTTAGCATTCTGAGCCCAATTTCTGGTGGTACCAACCTTGTAGTTTTTCAACAAATATAATTTATGTCTAGTTTTGGTCAACATTGTTGGTACTAAAATTTCCAAGTTAACTTACTATGCTACAGATCATGTCATATTAGAGACCAAATGAGGCAACTATTATTTTGGATTATTTCTTAGATTAAAGAAGTGATTTATGTTCTGTTTTTATTGTTTAGAAAGGATTGAAGTGAGTTCAAGTAAGTTGGTATTTGGACTTGGATCTATCTTGTTACTTGGTAAGTGGCTTTTTCATGTCTCTTTGGTTCTTAAAATTTGTACCTTTTTGGATGAAACTAAATGATTAATAATGCTTTGAAAATGTATTTTTTGTATTGAATTGGATTGAGCATAGATGTAATTTAGTATTATTGGACTCATTAAACAAGTAAAGGATTGGGAAAAGCTATTGAATTGCTATGCTAGAATATTGGTATATCCTTCGCACAGGATACAATAATGGACAAATGGCCTTATTACAGGTTAATAGTGACCGCAGTATGATATTTGGAGCTACGTTTTAATCGACATATGGCCCTACAACGGGAAAGAATAGTGGATAATGGCTCTTTCATTGTTTATAATAGTGACCATAGCCTATTCTTTAGCTAAAGACAAATGAAAAGAAAAAGGATTCTAAGAATTAAATAGAATAGCATATGAGAACATATATCCATACATAATTGTATATGCTACACATGTATGATGTTTTTATTGTGATTAAATTATTGTGAAATGATTTTCATGAAATGTAATATATATTTTTAATATGCTCAATCCAGTGGAGATATGATTGAGTTTGAACACTTACTGAGCAAATTGATGCTTACCCCACTTAACTTATTCTATTGTAAATGATCAAGTTTAGATTGCTTCAAAGTGGAGTTTTGATGTGCTATTAGTAGAGTCAATTATGTTATATTTCACCTTGTATGAAGGGGTTCTGTGTATGTATATATATATATGTGTGTGTGTGTATGTGTGTGTGTGTGTGTGTGTGTATATATATATATATATATATATATATAAAAGTATAAGTCATTGGTGATCCTAGGATGATATTGTAGTTGCATTCCCTTTCTAATTTAAAAGTTGTTGTTGATGGTTTGAATGTATGTAAATACTTTGGGTTTGTATTAATATAGGTTGTTATGTATTATTTGGTGATTGTTATTTATTATCCCAAGTTTGGGGCAATGATTATAGATTACTCGGAGACCATCATACAATTTAGATCCATCGCTTATGTAACTCCTTGTATAAAATTCTCACTAAATTAATAGTGAATAGACTGTGACCTCTCATGGATACTGGAGCTTATTAGCCCTTATCAATCTAGTTTCATTCCAAAAAAATGTGGTAGGGACACAGTGGTTTTGGTTCAATAAGCCCTTTATAGTCTCAAACATAAAAAGGAGCAGAGAGTTTGTGCCATTAAAATTGATCTCGAGAAAGCTTATGATAAGCTTGAATGATACTTTATAAAGAGGCCTTAACCTATTTTGATTTTCTCTACTCTTTCACTCAATTAATTATGCAATATGTTTCTTCTTTATGACTCTCTTGCTTTCATAATAGTAGCTCTTAGACTGGATTATCCCCTTTAGAGGCATTAGGCAAGAGAATTCTATGTCCCCATATTAGTTTATTCTATGTATGGAGATGTTATCCCTTTCAATTGCAAAATCATTGAAGGGTAGGAAATGGATTCCTTTAAAGTTTGGTCAAAGTGGTCCACATCTGTCACACTACTTTGTTGATGATATAGTACTTTTCACTCTAATGATAGGAAATCTGTTGGCTCTATGAATGTAGGTTCTAGAAGAATTTTACATGAGGTTAAACTTCCAATCAATTTGGACAAACTTAGGATTATATTTTCCCTAAACACCAAAGACTAGGAGAAGGAGTTTATTTTTAATTCCTTGCACATTCAATCTGACTTAGGGACCTATTTGGGATTCCTTCTTACCCCTTACAAAGCCTCTTGTTAAACTTACAAGTTAATTTTGGAAAAGGTTCAAAGAAGCTTACTGGATGGAAGGCGAATTTGCGCTCCATAAGAATAGAAGAAAGGGCACCATTCTATGTCTCTTTCCATTGTCGCTAATATTATTATCATGTTACTTCCTTGCCAGAAATGACTTGTAGGAACAGTAATAGAGTGCATATGGATTTCCTGTTACATTCCTCTAATGAAAGGAGGAAACTATAACATGTTAGTTGGGACATTAGAACTTGTGCAATGAAATTTGAAGGGATGGGGTTGAGACAAATATCTCTAATAAGCAAAGAAGTTTTGACTAAACTTTGTTGGCAATCAGTGGCTACTAAAGTGGAAAAACCTTGGGTTCTTGTATTGAAACATAGGTATATAACTCAAAACAACCTTCTGATGCACATCTTCTCACTTTGAAGCCTTGTAAAGGGTAATTAATCTCAAATACCTAGACAAGGGTTTGTATGTTCTCAATAAGGTTTCAATTTGGCTATTAGACAGGGGAATCAGGCATTTGTCTGTTTGATAGATGATTCCTTGAGGGACCTTTGAAAAACCTTATTCAAGGTCCACTTAACAAAAAATGAGCACAAATTGAAGGTTTTTACCTTATTTTGTGGAAAGATTTCTAGGGACATTAGCAATATTTCGTTCCACCTTCCCTAAGAGATTACATTCTTATTCTTGTTACTTTCTGTAGCTAATATGGTGTTTGGGGATTTTTTTTTTAGTTGATTTGGGAGCTTAATCTTTCAAAGTCCTTTTCTTCACAAACGGCTTATCAAGTAGCTTAGGAACTATAAATAGATAATCAAGCTAGTATTCTAGCCATGGTACAAACTCTAACTATCAATGGATGTGAAAGCTTAAGATTTTTGGCAGAACTCAACTCTTCCTCTGGCTTGGGTAGACTGCCTACCAAACACCAACTTTTTTGTAAGAACATTGTTATACATAATAGATACATCCATTATAACAACTCCACCGAAGACGTAGAACACATCTTGAGGGCCTACCCTATAGCAACGGCTTTTTAAAATTTCTTAAAGCTTTCTTTCTCACTTTTCTTCCCCTTTCTTAGGCTTTTTAAAATCTCTTAAAACTTCCTCTTTCATCTTCCTTCCCCTTCCTTGGGTGGCTGCAGCAAGGTTGTTCCCTTAGACAACTTTCCCCTTACAATATCCCTTAGGGTAGTCATTTCTCTTTAAGGGGAACCCATGCTTTTGCAGGCTTTGGACATCTATTAGAAATTAGTTTGAGGGCTGGGTAAAAGGCTATATATATTAGAAATTTGGGTGTCGCTTCCAACATCTTGGCTAAGTTTTGGGGTCTTAGAGATATGATGTAGCTATAGGGTTAGTTATTTCTTTGAATATTCCTTGGCTAGAAATTGAAGTGGATTGTCTAGACGTTGTCCATATTTTACAGAAGCCAGTAAACTCCTTTAATGCTTATGCCCCTCTTATTATGTATTGCACAAAGCTACTACGAGCCTCCTTTGACAACAATAAGGTATGCCACACATATAGGGAGCAACAAATGTGCGGACGGACTAGCTAAGTTTGGAGTCTCTCCTACGACTGATTTTGTTATTTTAGACTCTTGTTCGCAACATTTATCTCCCATTTTGTCTGAGGATATAGGGGGTATTTGTTTCCCCAAGACAATTTCTACTATTGTTTAAAATTGGCTATATACCCAACAAAAAATTCTCACCTTCTCAAACAAAAAGTCATCAAAAATTGTTTTTACGTTTACTAGGACTAAATGCATTATAGGTTAAAGAATAATAACTTAAAAATGCGAGGGACAATTTAAATAATTTTTCTTTCTATTTAAATATGAAAATGTAGGTGTGTGAGATACATCACTATGTAACATGTTTTGTATTTGTCATAACCCACATGACAAAATATCTCATAATTATATAGTATCTCTACTAATATAAAACCCCTAAAATTTTCTTATCACTTCTTCTAAAATATTATTGTACTCGAAACAAATATAAAGTATGCATCTTCAAATCTTCTCTCTATAACATAAGTATACACACGTATAATAACTCTCACAACAGAAAGTTAGTCTAGTAACCTTTAACATAAACACTAAATAAAATGTTTAAATAAATTATTGGTAACCTATTACTTAAAATAATAGTTTAAAAATCTAATATTATCTCTTATCAAGTCGATATAGGAAGCCCGAAGTTACCTTTATTCTCCTCTCTTTTCTCCTTTTCCTCTAGTACCCTGCCCTAATCCTTGTCCCGACTTAATCTTCTCTTTTGTCTGACACTTTATTGGTTTCGACTACTTAAAAGAAAATAAAAGACATATATATACACATAAATACTCAAATTACTCTTCCCTACTATTCGGATTATAGATTATTCTCTTAATAATATCTTAAAATTTGTTCTAAATACATAATTCAATCAATTTTTTTTACAGCACATACATTAAATTCTGAAAATTACTATTGTATTTATTCTTAATAATATTGTAAAAATAGTCATTAAACTATTACAAAATTTGAATTGTGGTCACTCAACAATTAGAATCATAAATTTGGTCACTCAATTCCTTGAAATGATAATTTCGAGTCATTTTGCCCATTTAGACGGTAAAACAGATAGAAGTTTAGTTTTAGAGGTAAATTCATTAAAACAAGCTGTAAAAAAAATTTATTAGTTTAATTGAAACCTACAACCCACCCACCACCTCTAACACATTATTGGGACCACCCTCAAAACAGCTTTGCAACCATCCACAATCCTTCCCAAAAATTATCCCTTGCAACCCCCAACCTCCTAGGACTTTGCAACTCCCAAATTTTTCACTTTTCACATTCCCAATTTTTCATAAGCAGCAAACTGATCTACAATTTGCAGCAAATGAAACTTTAAAGTTCTAAGAAGTAAAAAGAAATCAACCTCTATTTCTCTATGAATCCTTTGAATGCTTAACTCATAGTCATTATTTAATAGAAAAAAGAATTCAAGAGTAGTGTTATGAACTACAGAACGAAACTTGGATGTTCCAAATTAGAAGTATGGGATTTATATATAATTTTGGCCTCTTTCACTTCAACAACTAGCCTTTGAGGTGGATTCTTCTAAAATTCAAATCAGTTAGTATCAAAATCTCTGTTGAAATCATTCGAAGTGAGTGGTGAAGCCGGTATTGCAATGTTTTCCAGGACTAGATAAGCTAGTGCAAAGCCATCCTGTGTAGACAGCGAGGCTGCTTAGCGTAGTGGATTGTTATTTCCCAATTTGGATCCCACATTAGAAGTATAGAATTCCAGTGTGAGGTTTACATGACTTTCAACTCTTCCACTTCAGCAACTATCTTTTGAAGTGTGTTCTCCCAATATTCATATCAAGCTGTGTAATTTCCAGGTAATCAGTATCAATTTATCAACAACTCCATTAATTTCTGGCAAATATAACCCACATACCATGACTTCAAATTTTACATCACAGTCAAGCCATTTAGCAAAAACTCTTTCATCACTATAAATAAAATTGATGAAGCCGCATTGAAGGATTTAATACGCGTCGATTCGGAAGAATTGATGACCAATGCTAGTGGCAATGGTGGTTATGAGGAAAAAAAACATTAAGTGATCAGGAATTTGTGTTTGAGATTTTTCTTAGATAGGGTGATTGCAAGCCAGGTGATGCTGGAAGGCCTGGAAGGGCTAGAAGGTATTGCAGGGTAGTTAAGGCCTCATGTAGTTGTGAATTGAGATGTAAGCCGGAAGAGAATCATTGATACACATCTAGAAGAAAGATGAAAAAAAAAAAAAAAACACTTGAAAATTTTCATAATTGGCCCAAAATTTGGACCAAATTTAAATAGTAGGTTAAAATAATTATTTTATCCCTTAAAATTTTACATATGAAAATTCTACAGTCCTATTCATTCTACTTTAAAAGTTTGTACAATAAAACACCATACGTTTTAAAAACTTGTACCGTACAAACCCTTAAAGCCAACGCAATGGTTCCCTCAATGGGACTGTAGAATTTTTCTAAAATTTATTTGTGTATCTCAATTTTTTTATTTTTTATTTTTTAATAAAAAACCCATCTCACCTCTAACCTCTAATTGCTCAAACCGATGATCAATATGCCATTAAGGAAGCATCTTACCAACTAAATTGTAATTCATTATCAGCTTCAATTTCTTATTGTCAGCCTTAGCAACATTGAAGAAGCAATTAGGAATTATCACTTTAACTAATTGCATAACCAAATTTGGAAAGCATATTTTATCGACAACGAAATACTGGTAAGACATTTCACATATTATTTATTATTTATGGGTTCGAATTACTTGAAGGTAGAAGAGTCGAAAAAGTGAGTTTTTTAGAAAAACATTTAAAATTTTAATTAATTGAATAATCACAAATAAAACCTCGTAATGTTTTTTACCGTTTGTTATAAATATAAGTTAAAGTATATAATGTAGTATGAAATAGAGTTGGGGAGTGGAGAAAAATCGCCAACCAGTCTATTAATTTGCCTTGAATTCATAGCATGTTTTTAGAGAAAATAACCTTAATAGTCTCTCACATTTTACATTTGTACTTTTTTTGTTATTCACATTCAAAATGATGCATTTTAGTCGCTTATTTAAACACTAAATTGTCCCAAAAAAAGAAGGATTGGGATTATAAGAGTAGGGGTGGTGGAGGAAAAACGGCGAGGGAGGGGACTAAGAGTGGTGATAGTTGGTGAAAAATTTTGAGATGGTGGTGGAGGAGATTTTAGGTAAAATTTGTGTATTACCAATTTTACTTTTGAAAATATATCATTTGATACGCATGTGAGTATTTCAAATCAAAATATACTCATAATTGTGTCGAAAGACTAAAATAGTGCGTTTTAAATTTATAAGGACAAATATACATTATTCATTAAATGTAAGGAACTAAAAAAATATAAATATAAATATAAAATATAAAAAATTATTAAAATTATTTTTCTATATTTTTATTTTGACACTAAACTAAATTTATAATATAATGTATTAGTTTCATTAAATAAAAAATAAACATATCATTCAATATCAAATCAGAGTACTCAATTGAATGATGTATTTGCTTCTGGACTATGGGATGTAAAGAATTTTCCCCATTTAACTGTTAATCAATCATCACGCCACTCAACAAAAGCGAAAAAGCTTCTCATCTCTCTCATTTTCCTCTCTCACACAGTCACACACTAGCACCACCACCTTTCTTATTTCCTTCCCATTCTTTCTTCCATTATCATCACCTTTTTCTCTGTCCCCTTCGTGTACAAATTTACATACATTCAACTCCTGTATTATTATTATTATTATGTATCATTCTTCATAGCATTATTCTTCTCTTTTCAATTTTATTCCTGCCAACAAATCTCAAAAAGCTTTCCAAACAAAAAAAGTTAGAGGGAGAAAATAACCCAAAAAAGAGTTCAATTATTTCCCTCCTTTCTCTCTCTTTCTTTTCCTTTTTCCTTTTTTATTTATTTATTCGAATAATATTTGCCAGCTTTGCATACTCTCTTCTTTTCCTTCCTCAATTCATACCCCCTCCCTTTTCCAAACCCACCTCACAATCACCCAAATTTCTTCAATTATATTTGCCAATTGATTGATTGCATTTTTTCTCGGGTAAGTCTTCAATTCTTGGCTTTTTAATTGAGATCTATTGTTTTTCTGGATATTTATGAAATGAGTTTTTTTCTGGGATTTTTTGGTGTTGATCTGAGGTTAAATGGTTTCATTAGCACTAATTTGGCTTAATTAATGTTAATTTTGTTTTTCTTGGGCATGAATTTGATTTGATTTAATTGTATTGGTTTGTATGCTGAATTTTATTCGTTTTAATTTGTTGAAAGTATTGTTTGATCTTTGGATATGAATAAAGAGAGTCTTTTGTGTAGATGAGCTCAAGTTCTCTCCTTTTTTTGATCAAATTTGTGGGAATCTGAAAGTTGGTTCTTGAGGTTTATCGATTCCGTGGAGAATTTTAATGTCATCGGGTGAAGTTGGTATTCGGGATTCTTTGAAGAGGTCGAATTCAATAAGATAATTAGGAGAAGAAAATGGCAGATTTGATGTAATTCTTGTTCAAGCTGAAATGAGTTCGAAGGAGAAGCGTTTGTGGTCGATATTTTTTGGTTCTTCAGCTCGGTAGAGAAGAAGATGAGTTTGAGAGAGACAAAAGGACCAAATGCTGTCTGGAGGGATACTCAGGTGACATGTTTATTTTGATGTTGATAGTGGATGGAATGGTTTAGTTTTATTGAAGGAATGTATACATAGAAAGATCAAAGTTGTGCAGTATCACCACGGATAGTGAAGTTATTTGAATATTGAGCATTTGGAAATTAAGAGAGTTTGTGCTTTACTCATCAAAGAAAGAACTGCAAAACAGCTTGTTGTGTCAGCACCATTCTGCAACTTTCTGGTTTATTTCTCTGTATTTCAAAGGAAAAGAGCATCCGAGGCATTAGAACCATTTAGTCTAATAATGTACTGGGTGCTGAAACTGTATCAGCATTTGGGCCTGCTGTTATTCAATGAAGTGCACAAAAATAAAGGGTTTCATTTTACAAGCATTTGTTATGGGCAGGGAGCATAATTGCTTGCTGGTGCATCTTTGTGAATTGTGTTATTGAAGGTAGCAAGTTATGCTACACATTTGATGTAATTAGTTAACGAAAAAGGCTTAGCGGTATGGAATTCTGAATGTGAAGCATAATTGACTTCTTGAAGTTACTGACAAAAATATCTAGCTTCTTGTGGAAGAGAACTCTTCTGTGATGTCTAGTTTCCAGCTTGTTTTGTTTTCCTACTTTTTGGAAACAAGGTTTAGTTTCTTGCCTTATCAAATTAATGATATTCTGATGTCTTTTACAATGGATGATATCTGCCTCAACTAGTTTTTGATCTACGATAGAAGCTGGAATTTTGACATTTGTTTTTCTACTTTGTTAATTTCTTGTCTGCTCCTTTATTTTTTCTGCAGTTGTTGTTCAGAATTTGAAGACTGCTGAGCTTCTAAGCTTTGAAAGTCTTTTCCGCTGCTTTCTTGGAACAGTTGGCTATAAGAAGCATTTGAAACGATGTCTAGCTCTGTGAAAGCTTTAGAACCTGCATTTCAGGGTGTGGGTCAGAGAATGTATCCTAACTTATTAACTGCACTAGATGCTTAAACTGGTCTTTAAATACTAAGTGATTCCATTTTTTCATGAAATATGAAACTAGATTGCAATGAGGTGGTCTTTGCATGTTTGTTTTTTCTCATTCCTTTTGTGCTAAATATCTTTATTGTTGAACTACACCATTTTTGTTTGAACTTAATTTTTGCTATAGAGGGACAGAGATTTGGAGAATCGAGGACTTCCAACCTGTTCCTTTGCCAAAATCTGACTATGGTAAATTCTACTCAGGCGACTAGATTCTTCATACATTGTCTTGCAGGTGCTTATGACTTTCAATGTTTCTTCTTTTGTATCTTATTTTCGGGTCTCGTATGTACAAATTGACTGTTTACGACTGAAGGAATAGTTTAGTTTTTTAACCTAATTTAAGATTGTTATCCCTGAAGTGATAAAAACTCATAGCCTTCTATTTTCCATTTACACTTTCAGACATCACCTGGCAAGGGAGGTGCATATTTATATGACATACATTTCTGGCTTGGAAAGGATACTAGCCAGGTATATCTGCCACAATTCTCCTGTCATCGTGTAATTGGCATTTCTTATGTTGAATACAACTGTCATTCTGAAACTTTGGTATAGGATGAAGCTGGAACAGCGGCTATCAAAACTGTTGAACTTGATGCTATTCTTGGTGGGCGTGCTGTACAGCACAGGGAACTCCAAGGTTACGAGTCTGACAAATTCTTGTCATACTTCAAACCTTGTATTATTCCGCTTGAAGGTGGTGTGGCATCTGGTTTATTAAGAAACCTGAGGAGGAAGAATTTGAAACACAGTTGTATGTGTGTAAAGGAAAGCGTGTTGTAAGATTGAAGCAGGTACAGAAGAATTATATATTGTTCACATAAGCTCTGTGTATTGTGCTGGTCTTGTTGAGCTCTTTTCCAGGTGGCCTAAACTTCTTGTCCTTTTTCATAGGTCCCATTTTCTCGGTCCTCACTAAATCATGATGATGTGTTTATTTTGGATACCAAAGATAAAATATTTCAGTTCAATGGTGCGAACTCCAACATACAGGAGAGGGCCAAAGCACTAGAAGTAATTCAATTTTTGAAGGACAAGTATCATGAGGGGACATGTGATGTTGCAATTGTTGGTATGGACATTTTTGGCTTCTCTGTTATCTTCCTGTTCCTTCGGTTACTTAACTTGCCCAAAACTAATTATATTATTTAGAGTACAACTTCATCTATTGGTTTCTCTGTTTTAACATTTCTTCCTGTATTAGATGATGGGAAATTCTGCAGACGGAATCGGATTCTGGTGCATTCTGGGTCCTTTTTGGTGGGTTTGCACCAATTGGCAAAAAGGTTGCTAGTGAAGATGATATTATTCCAGAAAAGACTCCTGCGAAACTCTATAGGTAACATTCACATCTTTGGTATCCTTTGTTCCTTCTTCATTTTTATGTTATTTTTCTTTTAATTGGAAATCATTTGTGATTTCATGATGTTAATTGTTGTTCACTTTTGGCACAAGCTCTATTAGAGATTAAATTAGCATCTGAGAGAAGATATTTTGCTCTTCAATGTGAATAAACCGTGTTTTATATTTTTGGTTTGAAATCTAGATTTCTGGTGTATGTAGAAAAGCTGAGAGTAAATATTGATCAGCCTCTGATGAATCTAGTAATCTAAGATAGATGTTCAGGTATACTAGGATAGACAAGATCCATATTGAGGATATCTAAGATAAGATTGGAGTAGCTTCTATCAGTGACTGGCATTCAAGATGGATAATGGTACTTTAGCGCACAAGTATATGATTGTGCTTAGATTGCTGCTGCACTCGTTAGGTTGTCTGTTCCTGCAGGTTTTTTGTCATTCATATGGTTGTTGTGGCTATGTTTGGATGGTTTTACTTTTGTAGTCAAATTTAAAGAAAGTCTCTATCTCACTTACACCTCATACTTTCATTACACAGTTTTACATTGTGATGTGATGCTTCAGATTAGTTTCATATGCGGTGCTAACTTAGATATTCTGCCCTGTCTTTCGGTCCTTGTTTATTGTAGTGTTGTGGATGGTCAGATTAAGCCTGTAGATGATGAACTCTCTAAGTCTATTTTGGAGAATAACAAATGCTTTTTGTTGGATTGTGGCTCTGAAGTATTTGTTTGGGTTGGCCGGGTAACTCAAGTTGATGAGAGGAAGGCTGCCATTCAAGTTACCGAGGTAAAAGTTCTACATTTATTTCTTCTTCAGATGATGTTGCAGATTCTTACTCCTTCCTCACTTCCAGGACCCGTTTATTACTAGCCAAAATAGACCAAAATCAACACAAGTAACGCGGCTAATTCAAGGTTATGAGACACATTCGTTTAAGTCCAACTTTGATTCTTGGCCATCAGGATCAGCACCTGTTGCTGAGGAAGGAAGAGGAAAAGTAGCTGGTAAGTTGGTTTCATTTGAAAAGAAAGTGACGTTCTGATGGGTGTTTTTTACTAATTCTGGAACTTTCTCGTTTTTGACAGCTTTGCTGAAGCAACAAGGTGTTGGCGTTAAGGGAGCAAGTAAAAGTGCTCCTGTAAATGAAGAAGTCCCTCCGTTGCTTGAAGTAGGTGGGAAAACTGAGGTATGTCTCTTAATAGAATTCCATGCTCAGAGTTCACATGTACCTTGTATTATTTATGATTATTTTCATATCATTTCCAGGTTTGGTGCATTAATGGCAGTGCAAAGACTCCAATCCCCAGAGAAGACATCGGTAAATTCTATAGCGGAGACTGCTACATCGTTCTGTATACCTATGTCATTCTCATGATAAGAAAGAAGATTATTACTTGTGCTATTGGATTGGAAAGGATAGCATCCAGGTAATCATTGTTGTCACTCTAAAAGTTTAAAACAAAGAATTAATTGTCTCTTTTTATTTTTTATTTTTATTGCATTTCACGAACTTTCTACTGCATTATAACTAGTCAAACCCAGTAGCCGAAAGCATCACTAGCTTATGCTCTGACCCGAGTAGCATGGGGCATGTGGAATCCCGTGTGAATCAGCAAGGACCACCTTGAGAATTCTTAATTTATGAGTTGTAGGGAGGGATTTATGTCACCACAAACAGATATTAGAGCAGTGTTGGATTCAAAGCTGGTGTTAAAGAGTACAAATTGACTTATTATACTCCTGAATACGGAGCCAAAGATACTGATACCTTGGCAGCATTCCGAGTAACTCCTCAACCTGGAGTTCCATCTGAAGAAGCAGGGGCCGCGGTAGCTGCCGAATCTTCTACTGGTACATGGACAAATGTGTATAAGTCCAATGTGTGAACCGATGGACTTACCAGCCTTGATCGTTACAAAGGGCGATGCTACCACATCGAGCCACAGAGCTTTAATTAGTTTTGCAGAACCCTATTGATATCTGCTATTGTTCAGTGATATGGAAATTGATGCCACTGATAGCATGCTGTTTTGGGCTTATTACTTCCAGTATATAATTCTAACCTTTCAGTCAATATGCTTGTCAAATTAAGCCCTCTGTTCTAATTTTGCGGGAAGAGGGCCATAGGGGAAAGGATACCTACTGACATATTTTCTAATATGATCATTCATCAAATCATCCTGCCTGTACATGCATATGCCAGTTTTCATATTTTCCCTTGGCATTAACAATAAAATTTCTTTGTTATTATTCATCCACTATATTGCATATTTATATTGTGGTTTGGTCAATCATTGATGAGAACTTATGTGTTCGCACTTCAGGAGGACCAAAACATGGCCGCCAGGCTGGCTACCACAATGTGCAATTCATTGAAGGATCATGGAAGACCTGTATTGGTATTGTCATCACTAATCTCTATGGTGCTTTTCCCTTTTCTAGCATCATGAGATGAATATTGAGTCAACTTACGATGTGTGCATTGTACAGGGTCGGATATTTCAAGGGAAAGAGCCACCACAATTTGTTGCCATCTTTCAGCCTATGGTGGTCCTTAAGGTACTGGTTCTTTATGCAATTTAGTTGCTGCTTGTATATTTTAAGATATTGGATTAATTGTTATGAATTTGAGCTCCATTACAGGGTGGAGTCAGCTCTGGGTACAAGAATGATATAGCCGACAAAGGATTGAATGATGAAACTTACACTCCCGAATCAGTTGCACTTATTCAGATATCTGGAACTTCAGTGCATAATGATATAGTCGTTCAAGTTGATGCGGTATGCTTAATCCATTTTCCACTTGAGCTGTTCAGGAGTCACCTTCCCCAACATTTCAGGATTCACTGATATTTAGATTATGTTGTTCTTGTTCCAATTTGATGAACTTGGTGTCTCTTTCCTCGAGTGAAAGCCTTCTTTGTTTTGTCGTGCATTTAACATGGTTAAACATCAACCGTTAGAATGAACATAGGGTACAAAACCATTTCATTTTAATTGAACTTAGGGTTTCTTTTCAGTTGCTTTACATCAGCTACTTATAATTTATTTAGTGCAAAACTACCTTGGTTTCAGGTCTTTCATTGGCATTTGACTTTTGATTTTAGCTCATTTAAATAAATGATTGACAACAAGAATTAACATTTGAACTACACCAACTCTTGCCCCTGTTTGGTTGCTTGGTTTTTGGCCTGCCTTTGTTTTCTCTACCACTTCTATTTCATCGCTTCTTCTCATGAATGTGGATATGAATTGTTGTGGCATTTTGTTTGCATGTTGTTATATATTTTTTCTGATAAATTATTTGTACCCTTGAGTTGATTAACGTGCATCTTATTGTCTTTTCAGGTTCCAGCGTCGCTCAACTCAAATGAGTGTTTCCTTCTTCTCAATCTGGCTCTTCATTATTCAGTTGGCATGGGAGTCAGAGTACATTTGAGCAGCAGCAATTAGCGGCTAAGGTTGCCGAATTTTTGAAGGTATGCTTTTCCTGAAGAGTTTCTGAAATTCTTTCACAAAAAACTGAGAAGTGCTGTCGAAACAAATGAATATTCGGCCTAGCCTATCCTGAAAAGGAACCAAAAAGTCCCCACTTCATTGTCTGGAGACATTGGGCTCCCAAGGATTGCATCTTGGCATAACTTTGTAGTTAGTGGCCGGGGCAAGACTTTTGGTCATTGGGGAAATTTACTTGTACTATTGGCCACTAAGAGATGTTACTATGAAATCTTCTAGGTACCGTAGCTTTTCCAAGATTGTAATAGGTCTAGATGTACATATACATACCCTTTTAGTGATGATAGTTAAATGCAAAAGAGAGTACAAGAAATAGTACTATATTCTGGTAAGAAGTTACAAATGATAATCCAAGTATCTAACTTATTTAATATTTTATCACAATCAGTTCAACTAAATTCAAGTATAATAGGATATGTATGCAGGTACATGCACATGTAAATATTATATACATATGTATATCTTATTTATACCTGGAGCATATATGGCAATAGTGAATCATAAATGAAAAAAAATGGTTGAGTAAGAGAACTATTGCCCAAGTGAAGAATGTTCTTCTAAATCAAATTAAATTTGAAACAGATTTTTACAACCAAAGAGAATCCCCTAAACTTTACCTTATAAATGTAATAATTGATAGCAAAAATTTAAGGAGTTTACACTGCTAATATACCACGTGTTTCCGCCCCTACTTTAGTCCTATTTACGATACCGATCTGGTGACTAATTTGTCCAGATTCACTCTCTGATTTTAGCCAGGAGTAGCTATGAAACATACTAAAGAAGGAACTGAGAGCTCGGCATTCTGGTTTGCTCTTGGAGGAAAGCAAAGTTACACCAGCAAGAAAGTAGTTCCAGAGGTGTTAAGAGATCCCCACTTGAGCTGAAATTCACATTTTCATTTAACAAAGGTAGCTTCTTTTGTTTATCATTTAGTTGCTCAACCTTTAATATGTATTTCGTTTAAATGTTGAAAACTCTAACTGTTTTTTTGATGATTATTCCTGTCACATGTTGATTTTCAGGGAAGTTTGAGGTATTTTCCTGATCTCAAAATTGGTTGCAAGTCCGACTTTAGTTTTTATTTAACTAACATGTGCTAATTATTAAACCTAGATCGAAGAAGTCTACAACTTTTCCCAAGATGATCTGTTGACTGAGGATGTCTTGATACTAGATACACATGCTGAAGTGTTTATTTGGGTTGGTCAGTCTGTGGACCTAAAAGAAAAGCAAAGTGCTTTTGAAATTGGGCAGGTATAACATAATATGGTATTCACATTTGTTATCTAATCTACTATAGTGTTCTCTCTCTCTCTCTCTCTCTCTCTCTCACTCTCTCTCTCTCTCTCTCTCTCTCTCGCGCGCGCTTTACTAACCACTGAGATTATTTTTAGCTGCAGAAATATGTAGAGCTGGCTGCATCTTTGGAAGGGCTATCTCCTAAGGTTCCACTATACAAAGTGACAGAAGGAAACGAGCCCTGCTTCTTTACAACATATTTTTCATGGGATCCTTCAAAAGCTATGGTATGCAACTACATATCTGCTTTCCATTTTTACTTTCATTCTTCTTCCTTGGTAGAATCAGTAGTTTTTTCTTCTTGTTGGATCTTCTGTAACAGTATATGCGTCATGTAAAAATAATGTGTGATGAGATGCTCAATTAGCATTATTAATCTCTGGCATGGTTAATGCATAATATATTCTTTAACCACCTTCAACTGATAGCACTCAGCCACGGACAATGTGGGGGGTGAAGGTTCAAGAGGCACTGGAAGGGGCCAAAAGAAAGAAAGTGATGTCAAGATTCCCTTCTAGCTTTTCAGGATATATCACACTTTGCTTCTATGAGCATTTATTTATCCCAGGTTTTGTTGAAGATATTCTCAAAGAACTAATAATCTTCGGTTGATATTCATTTCTGTGACACTTGAAAATATCCCAAGATCTGGAAAATGTAAACAGATTTTGGTTTGTGATATATCAAATGTGCTGACTTCGTCTCACCGTGTAAGAGTATTTCTTTGACTTTCTTTGATGTAATCTGTGCTTAGTTGCACATGAATCCACCTTAGTTGTGGAGGCTTAGGGGAGATCTTGGATTTGGGCTCCTTCTGCTTGGTTGATACTGGTGTTTATTTATCAAGAAAGATAAAGAAGGTATAGGAAGATAAGAAGTGATAAAAGTAGTGCCATGATGCCCATGATAAATGAGAAATTGTAAAAGAGAAACCATGGAAATTAATTGCGGCTGAACTTATTTCATTGGATGATTTGTCCATGGTGAGAATACCTCTCTTGGTATCTTCTTATGCTAGTGATGTAGTTGCTAGAATGTGTCTCCCAGGGGTATGCCTCATCTTAACTCTTTTTACAGTGTCGAAGTTGTTTGTATCGCCTTTTATTCTACCATATTTGCCGTGATAGTTGATTTACTTCATACTGGAAATTGTTTCTGTACCATTTCTGTAAGAGATTTTGGAACTCCATATATTTTTGAAAAGGTGCATGATCCTCAAATTAATATGTGCATATGTATTATTGCTCACATGGTTGGCCGTGAATTTTTTTTTATACTTGAGAGTATCCCCCTATGTCATCTAAACATAATTTACCTATTATGACTGGAAATCTGATAAAATAGCGGGTGCTTCGATTTGATTGTATTGTTTTTTATTTGCCAAACAAAGATCATACTTGAGTTCAGCAGCATTTTTTTCTTATGTGAATGCCCACAGGGATGTTAATTTCTTTGTCTCTTAATCACTATTTTTGATATTTGCCTTCTGTGAATATATATTTAGTTGAATGTTCTTAATTATCTTTTAAAAACAGGCACATGGAAACTCATTCCAAAAGAAGGTTTTGCTGCTGTTTGGTGCAGGCCATGCCGCAGAGGTAAGAATAAGAATTAGAGAAGATATGTAAAACTTACTATCCACAGATATATCTTCCAATTATAAATACTTAAGTTGATGGTTAGATTAAATGCTTGTTTTAACTGTTTTTGAAAATCTTAGTTCTAGTTATTTTTATGTTCCCTGTGTTGTAAACTGATCTGAATTATGACCAAGCGAAAAAGAAAATATGAACCCTGGAAACTTGTTGCAAGTATGTTGCATCTGTTTTGTCTTGTTTCACCTTTCAAAATGAATAATGTATGCTTTACAGTGTCCTAGTTTTTTACGGAAGTTCTCTATTTTCTTCTTTGTATCCATTGCATGGCAGGCTGCCTTCTCTGATTCCTAAGTTATGCTTGGTAGAATATTTGCAAGTCCACTTACACCTTTTTGGAATTATATAAAGTTTGGTAGACAGGTCGTGTCTGTGCTTTCTTGATATGCAATGCCCCATAATTTGTCCATTTGGTGATTCGCTATATCCTCTTCCTTGTATCCCTCTATTGTCTTGGTTAGTTTACCTTCACATCCTTTCTAGTAAAGCAGCTTTTATTCATGCTTCATTTTATTGGTGCTTAATTGCAACATGATGAAACTTTCCAACCTATTCCTATAATGTGGATTCACAATCTCAATAACTGGATGATGGACCTTTGGTTGTCACTGATAAATAGAAGACAGATATCCCATCTTACACCAATATCCCTTCAGCAACTGCTCTATCATCAGATGTTCACTGAACTTGCATAGTTTAGAATAGGATACTCGATGAGAAATTTGTTGAATTGTAGGATAGTTTCTTGGTTTCATTTTAAACCCTTTTTGTCTTTTCCATTACCAGGAACGGTCCAATGGTACAAATCAGGGAGGACCAACTCAAAGAGCTTCTGCCTTAGCTGCCTTAAACTCTGCATTTAATTCATCTGCTACTGCAAAACCAACTTCTGCCTCAAGGACTGGAGGACTGAGTCAGGGATCACAAAGAGCGGCTGCTGTTGCTGCTTTATCATCTGTTCTTACTAAGAGATTGCTGAAAAGAAGCGGTCTCCTGATTCTTCTCCAGCTCGACGAAGTCGGAGTCCAACATCGGAAACTAGCAGTCCTGGTAATTAGATGAATGATTCTTAACTTGTCATTGCTACTTTCTAGTTCCATCTTTTTGAATTATTTCCCAGCATTCATTTGCTGCTGTATGCTTAAAATATTGCTTTGAACCTGTTGTAGATTTCTTCCTTTTGATATGCAAGTGAGTTATCTGTCAAATTGTTTGCTTTGGTCCCATAGTAAATGTTATCTACTCATAATTAAGTATAAGAAGAAATCATTTAAGAGGATTAATTGTGGAGTTGACATAAACTTTTGGAGACCATATTCCACAAATTTTATTCTGTTTACCTCCTGGGAAAGAAAACAATCGAGGTCAAATATATAGAATCTAGTTCTACTGTTATGCCATTTTGTGTCTCAGCCTCTATATCTGAAAAGCTGTTCCTAATCTCAAATACTCGAAGCACTTCTTTTGTTTCAAATGATCACGTCTGATTATTTGCTTATAATCTAAGATTTGGGCAATGGAACTTATTTAAATGCTGGTTGCAGCTGGATTCAAGAGTGAATATTCCCCTTCTGAGCTTGAAGATTCTAAAGAGGGGTCAGAAGTTGAGAGTCTATAGCTGAGCCTGCAGTTCAGACCAATGGAGAAGATTCAGAACCAAAGCCAGATCCAGAGCAGGATGAGAATGGTGGTGAAAGTACTCGAAGTACATTCAGTTATGAACGATTGAAGGCTAAATCTGACAACCCTGTCACTGGCATTGATTTTAAACGCAGAGAGGTTGATTGATTCATTATTTTATGCCTTTAGAGTATAGTATATCTTAACAACTTATTTTGTCTTGTTATTGTTTGTATAGTGCTTGTTACAATCAGTGCTAAGCAACTGATAATTAGTCATCTTCCTTGATATTCAGGCTTATCTCTCTGATGAGGAATTCCAGGCTGTTCTGGGAATGGCAAAAGAAGCATTTTATGAAATAAGAAAATTGCCTAAGTGGAAGCAAGACATGTACAAAAAGAAAGCTGATCTCTTCTAGAAGCAGAATGCAAAACAACCAAGTGTCTTATCCACTCTTTTTCTACACTTGTGAGCTTCGGTTTTTACGTTCTCTGCCAGCAACCTGCTTTTATAGTGTATCTCATGCCTGGTTTGCACTTCTAGCATTACATTTTTCTGCATTACAGTGACCTCAGATTTTGAGTGCGGGTTTGATTATCCGGTGCCGGCTTGAAGTGTGGTTTTCTTCTCCCAGCTTCTAGTGTTACTGGATTTTTTACAATCCAGAGATTGTAGTTTAAAAGGAAGAGGAGTGTCATATTCTTTGATTTGGTCAGTATGTATCTCAGTTTGTGAATTCTTGCAGATCTCTCTTGCCTTTCTTTTTGTTTTCTCCTGTGTTTTTGGATCATTCTTTGATTAATGGAAATGTTGTATATTTGTTGTCCTGTAAACAAAAAGGTAAAGTCAATAATAGATTGCTATTTCCCTTCCAAGCCTCAACGGCTTTTCTAGTTCTCTATTTTTCTGAAACAGTACACAAGCACAATGCCATGCAATTTTGGAAATGTGATAGATTGGGACAGTCCATATTTCTATGCCGCCTAGGGTGCTTTAATCATAAATGTCAATAGCTACTATGACTCCTTTGCCTTTTTCTGTCGTCCTTAAAAATTTTCAAACTTTAATTGTATCCTCATGAAGGGTGTGGTTATGGGATTTAGATTGTGATATCATACATATACGCTACAACATCAACATCAACGAATCATGCTTTGTAAGTTAACAAATAGATGGGACCTAATTAGCTGTTGTTGAATTCTTTCTTTACAGTTTCTGTGGTGTTTAGCGTTTGAGCCTTTTTTGGTTTCTTCTGGTAAATTTACATTTATTCTGGATCGACTTTCTAAAGGAATGGCTTGCTCACTGGCAGCTGCAAGTAGCAAGGAGTGGCTCGATTGGATATTCTGGTATTCTGTTCACTTGTAAATTTGACTCTTATAATTCTTTTGCTTTGGAAGGTGGAGCTAGCTTTCATATCATTTACTGTGAAAAAGTGATCTCCACATGCCAATTTGGTTGTCTCGTCCAGAGATTTGGGCTTCTAATATTTACAATTGCCTTAAACTGAACTTTAATAGCGTCAATTAGTCAAGTAATTCTCAAGGGTTATCTATCAGGGGATTTCTAGCATGGGGAAAATTATTGGTTTTAAACCTTTTTTTCTCGTCTATATTTTTGTTAGTGTTAAAATTTAAGAAAATTTTACAGTTCATGAATCATTTTTTTGTACTTTAAATACTTGTAAAGTACAATATTTTATATTTTAAAAGTTTGTACTGTACAAACTTATTTGTTGGGAGCCTTTTGTTATTATCACTCGATTCCCTCCACAGTACACACACCCAAAACATCATTAAATATGATTTCCTCTGTAGATGTTTTGAGATATTGATAATAGAATCTCTTGCTTCAGAGGAGTTCGTGGCTGATAGTTCCATGGTTCGATCATCCTTATTTCGATGTTATGAAAATGCCCTCCTGTTCATTTGGAAGATGAGACGAACAAAAATGACAAAAAAGAAAAAGAAAAAAAAAGGGCAAATAATGTTGGGCAAGCACCAGAATTTCTGTTGCTTGGAAGGTTACATCCAAGCAGGGGCGGAGCCGAATTTATAATCCAGTGGGGGGCACCGCTTGTCTAACAGAGGAATTAATATGACCTCTCATCTATTAGTGACTTTTTTAAATTATCTAAAAAAAATTGTCATTAAAACCATTCTATTTTCTCTCAAATTGTTTTTCAATAAAATATAGAAATACTTTTTCTTTGCACGTTATTAATAAAATTAACAATGTCATTAACAAAATATCAACTTTCTATAAAAAAGTACAAGTTTCTTAGTTTTCTAAATAATATTTATAGCAATATATATATATAGCTAGTAATAAAAATACATGTAAAAGAAAGCATAAGGTAAAGTTATAAAATAAATTTCATTAATATATTTTTTTTGGAATGACTGTCCAAATTAAAAGTAGTGGATTTTTTGAAAAAATAATTAACTAGAGTACAAATCTTGAAAATAGTGTATTTGTAGTCATAAGTATGGTCTGATCACCTTTTATTTATATCATTAATAACTACAATCAAATTACTATATGGCCCCTTTAGATTGGCAGAATTGAATCGTATGAAAGATTTTAATCGATGATTTTGAAATAAATGTATTTGAAATGACATAAAATTTGGATAAGTTTGAAATACACTCATTTTAACCATTAAAATCATGCTTTTACTTGTTGGTAGTTTTCAAATTTCCAACTAAATTATTTTAACTTATTTGGATGACTTAAGAGATATTTGGATTTGTAATCAAAATTCACACAAATCCGTCCGTCAAATACAACCTAATAGTCATGTGTATTACTATTATTATTTTTGTTTTAACAAATTAGTAGGGGCACAAACAAAATTTTGAAAAAAATTCGTGGCTAAAATAGACTTTTCGAATGGGCCAGTGGGGGAATAAGAGACAGGTATAGACAGTGCCCTCACCGGAGACCATGTACCTTCACACTGCATCTAAGTAACACCTTTTTTAGTTCAACACATCTGGAAATTATACCTTGCGATTTCAACTTTTGCGTAAAGTATTTTTCAACTATTCAAAATGGTAGATTAAACTTGATTAATTTCCAAAAATAGTTATCAAATTATTGCCTTGTTGCAATTGAGGTCATCCAACTATTATTTTTGTAAAAATATTCGCTAAATTATTAAATACGTAGGTTCAAGGTTATTCCGTCTATCTGGACTATAACAATAAACTAATGATGGTTTTTTTGAGGGGCAAACTTATCAAAAGACATTAAAGAATAGCTAAGGGGTTAAAAAAAAGTTTGGGGCTTTAGTTACAACTTTAAAACTTGAGTCTTTTCTCCAGCAATTAAAAGAAAATATGTAGGCTGGGTGGGTAGGGTGGGGAATGTGGTGGCTGCACAGGGCTAGTGTGGTGGATTTCGGGGAAGGAGTGGTAGATCTGGTGCAAGGACTGGTCTCTAAGGATGGGAAGGTTGCTAGGAAGAGGTGGGGGATGTCGCGAGGATGGTTGATCTAGGGACAAGAAGAAGGGATAGGGAATCTGATGGCTAGAAAAGGTCCCGAGAAAGAGAAAAGGGGTGGTGAAAGTGGTAGGGATGGTGGATTTGGAGCATGTGAAGAGGAAAGGGTAAGGATGTGGGATCGGGGCTGGTGATCTAGGGGGTGGCAGGTAGCAAAGAAGGGATGGGGTTGGGGGTAAAGGTGGGAAGGGGGTAGGGGTAATGGATCTAAGGGCAGAAAGGTGGCTAGAAGGCAAAATAGTGGGAGTGCTGGGGTTGGAAGGGAAGGGGTACAGTGTTGAGGTTGTGGCATGAAGGGAGGTGATGGGGGAAGTGGTGGGGTTGGGAAAGGTGGGTGACTGCTAGGGTTGGAAGGAGAGGATGTGGTGTTGAGGTGTTGGCAGGAAGGGGAGAGGAACGGGTGGTAGGCCTGTATTTGGGTCGGAATTAGGAGATCCAGATCCGGATCTAATAAGTATCTCTTGACTTGGATTCGAATCCGAATGTCCATTAGTCTACAAAACTAAATCCATATCAGGATCCGTTGAGTCTTATTGGATCCCAATTTGGAACCGAGTCTTATAGTATTCTTTTAACTTTTGAAATTTTAAATAAAAATTTTATAATTTATAGAATTCTTTTGTAATTATAAAAAATATTTATTTCAAAATTTATATTTATGTATAGGTTCTACAATAGAATATAATTTATACTGACAATTTACACAACACATAAGTATATGTACATATAGAATAACACTAATTGTATATAATTTTATTATATATTAAATATTTTAATCGAATCCAAGTCTTAATCAGGTTAGAACAACAAGATCCATATCTGATTCTTTTATTATAATAGCTAAACGGGTTTGGATCAAATACGAGCAATCAAAATTTATCATGGATCCAAATTCGGATAAATAGGTCTGGATCTAAACTCGACCTATTGACATGCCTAGGGGAAATATGGGGGAGGTGGCGAGGGGTGGGAAGGAAGAGGTGGTGCTGAGGTTGGGAGGAAGGGCCAGAGGAATGCAGTGTTTAGGTGGTGGCAGGGAAGAAAAGAGGTGGGAGATGTGGCAAGGGGTTGGGGGAACCGGTGGGTGCTAGGGTTGGGAGGGATGGGAACAATGTTAAGGTGGTGGTAGAGAAGGTAGGGAGTAGGAGAGTGGTAGGGTGTGGAGGAAACAGACGGGGTTGGGGTATGGTAGGGAAGGGGTAAGGGCCAAAAGATGGGCGGTTCCAAAATTTTATAATAATTTAATTTTGTTCCCAAGATGTTTAAGTTTTATTTTTTTTGACATCTTTAAATAATATTTATTTTTTTAAAGAAAAATAATGTATTCTTCATGTAGTTGGGCATTTTTTAACCCTCAAAATACCAATGTCTGTCGACCTCTAATGTCTCAAATGGAAGGAGTAATCCAAACTTTATTCTTTCAATAATTTAGTATCAGTTTTTGCTAAAAAAAAATAAAAAAAAGGTAATTGAGTGACCTCATTTACTAGAACCCAATAGTTGACTATTTTTTGCATTTTGCTCATTAAACTTTGAACCAACAAAATTTGACTAATGGTGTATATTTTTGCATACTTATTTCTATAGTTTAAGTTATTTAGTTTTTGCTACCACTATCCTAACCATATTTGTATTTTTTTCATAACTGTTGTATGAGTTAAACCCAAAACCACTTAGAAGCAGTAATGGACAATATTAAAAGTGGTACCATTGCATTAAGAGTATGGGTGTTTATGGATCGAGTATTCGGTCCATGAACTAATTTTTTTTTTCTTGCCTTACTAATCGGGTCAAGAAATTTCTGACTCTCTATCCGGTCTATACAAATCAGGTACCTAGTAGGTCGGGTACCCACAAAAGAGGATCAGGTTGACCAGATACACGACCCTCACTGGAAACAAAACATAAAATATTTAAAAACATAAAAAATTTAAATAATGATAGTTAGGTAAGTTAATTTTACAATGTATTAAGTCAACAATAATTAAATCTAAATACAAAATACATCACAACATTACATCCTAACAGCAATAAACTAATAAGTAGCAACAGGCCTATAGCAACAACAATTAAGCTACAAAATATATCCCAACAGGCTTAAAAGGCTTAACAATAGGTTTAGACAAACAACATTACAACACAACTAAGGAAGAGGAGGGAAAGATGAAAAAGGGGTGAGAAGCTAAAGAATAACTGAAGAAGAAGAAGAGATGTAAGACTTTCAATAACCCTAGTAAGTATTTATTTCTAAGAAAATCCTATTAACCAAATTTATAAAAGTACCCCTAAAATGGATCAGGTCGAGTACCCGGTTGGTCACTAAAATGTGACCCGGTACCTGAACCTCTACTCGATCCGGTTTTAGAATTCTGTTCAAATACTCTCTCTTTTTTGGTTCAGATCTGATCAATTCGGCGAATTTTCAAGCCACTAGGTCAGGATGAACACCTCTAATTAAGAGCAAAATGTCTATCCTTACCTTTTTACTTATGGCATACCAAACACTACACTTGAGATAGACATGTAATGCATTTTTTCTAATTGAATTTAAGTGTTGGTATTGTTTTAAGTTGAGGTTTCACTATTAGTGTAACATGTGCTTCACCCTATTCCCTTTATACAATACAAGATTTTGTGTAAGACTTGTTCTCATAAATCAGTCCATTATTTTAGATTTTCCAAAAGCAATAGTGATAAATAAAAATTTTATGATAATGAAGTGCATGTTAGGTAATCATTAGAGGGTACGAAGAGCGGTGAATTTTTTTAAAAAAAATAAAAAAAATAAACAACAACTCTACATTTATAGTGATATCTTGTCTCAACTTTCTATTATACTTCAATTATATGAAATATTGTCTCGACTTTATGTTATACATTTATATGATATCTTGTCTCGACTTTCTATTATATACTTGCATATATTCTTCAAAACATAACTTTTCTATTAAATGGTATCTCGAAATTGATTTAGACATCATTTTCGAAAATGAACTCCTTAATCATTCTACTTTAAATTTGTAACAATCAATTCTATTAATTCAATTTTGGCAGAAGCATTTACAAATATATATTTCTTAGATCTCCAAGAAATCACACATCTATCAAATATAAATAAATATACTATTGGTAAGTGAGCTTTTGTATAATTGCTATATACTTTTACTTGGTTTTTAATTGAAAAGACACATATTTTGATAGCTATCATTGACTTCTTTTGATTGAAGATATGTCTCTTCAGTTTGAAATTGTAATTATTTGAAAACCACTTTCTTTAACATTTTCATGTTAGTAACATCTCTTATTTATGTATTAGTATTAAAGTCTTTTCATTAAGAATATATATAAAAAAAATCCTTCAGTTTCAACTTATCTGAACTATATGCTATCAATTAGTAGTTTTAGGTACTAAAGTGCTACATGATACTTTAGGGTGCAAATGCAAATCAATGATAAATGGATTTGAATTGAAAGATTTGAAATAATGAATCTTTGAATTGGATGGAATTGGAATGACACAAAATTTGGGTTGATTTAAATCTCACTCATCTAACCATTACAATCACACTCTTACTTGTTGATGAATTTCAAATTCCCAACTAAATCCCTTATCTTGTTGAATAATTTAGGATGGATTTCAACTCCAAATCCTTCCATCCAAATACAGTGTTAGTTTTATCGAAATACCATTTAGTAGTCTATTTTTCCATTCATATATTATTTGAAAATCTTCGTCTTTTGAAAATTTTTTCTAAGAGAACCTTGGAACAATTTTTCCTTAATTCTAGTTTTGAACTCCTTGATAAATTTAATACAATGCTTGATTCTCTTTCTCAATAGTTAGTTTTTGTTCCAGAGTATTTGCATAGGTTACCTTTAAATAAAAATTAAAAAGAATATTTATTCTATGAATCCATAAGAATTTTACATTCAATTAAATGTTCCTCTACCATTTTGGTACATCATATTATGCAGTATATATATATATATATATTATGTACATACATATTACACTCGCCTCTTTTCCTATCCCTCAAGTGATTCAACCTCAAGACTAACAGGTAATAGGGAAAGTGCCTTACCAGCTAAATTAAATTTCATTGTCAAACCCATATTTCAATGTGTTATAAGAGAAATAAAAATGAATCCCTTTGAAACATTTTAGACAAGTATTTGTAATAATATATCTTGATTAATTTTATTTTATAAGTGCAAAAATGTAAATATTCTTTAATTACTTGTAACAACTTCTTTAACACAATTTCATCTTCCAACATGTCTTTTACAAAAATATCATTTTAAAATGTCATGCATGTGTATAAATTTTCTTGAGTTTCTTCTCTAATTTCCTCCAACAGCGCGTACACGCCATCTCTCGTAATGTATATTGAACCCAACTTTTGTCAAAGAAATTAAACTTTAAGATTATTAAAGCAAAAACAAGTTAGTGCACCGTAATACCGCAATGTTGATACAAGGGAGATTGTTTCGAGACGCATTGCGGTGTATACCGTTGTTTCCCTAATATTTAATTTGCACTTACAATTTTGGTGTGCAAAAGAGCATTACAAATTAACCAGTATAATACGACGAAGTATAGTGATTGACAACATTGTGTAGTAACGAAATCAATCTACTAAGCATTCAAGTATTTACCAGATTTGTCATATTTTTAAGAGAAACAAGAAGAACAAAAGAATTATTCTTATTATATTTTCCTTCAATATTAGATATACCTATTTATTCATTCATGCCTTTTATAAATAGATTTATCTATTATAAATTCAATAGATATCACTCAAAACCATTTAATAAAATTGTACGTTTTTTTATTTTGAAAATTTTCCAACAATTACATATATTAGTGGAAAGGCATACACATTATGTGTGTGAGATTTAAAAAATATATGGGCAGCTATTACTTAGTTGCAGTTTAACAAACTATTATTAGTGATAATAAAGAGTAAAATGAAAATTTTATAAAGTGACAGATACCAAAAGTCTCCTACCTTCAACTTATATATAGTATAGATTTAGATAATCTTGACATTTTCCTTGGCAAAATAAATATACCAACGATATATTATGGTCAATTAATTCTATGAGTAAATATACTAGTACAAGTCATTCAACTTTAAATAACTTAAGTTAAAAAAAAAATTAATAAAAGACAAAAACCAACAAACTTCTAAACTATTACATCTTTATTTTTCTCGACCTCTATATAGACTCCTATATAAGAAGCCATGGGTTTAGAATTTTGTAACACAACAATTCAATTAACAATATAGACTTCTATTTCTATCATGATGAGATACCTTTTCTTTTTTCTCATTTTCTCTATCCACCTTTTTGAGAATACTATTTGTAGTGAAAGATATGAAATTCACATTGTTGATAGGCTCCCTTCCAATGAAATTCCCTTGGAAGTTCATTGTAAATCTAAAGACATAGATCGCGGGCCTCAGAAACTTTTTCCTGGTGATGATTACTATTGGGAATTTCCTATGGACTGGGGTCGTACAGTGTTATTATAAGTGTCACATTTCATGGTTGTCTGGTAAAAAAGAGAAAGAATTGATGGTTTTTAACGACTATTTGGCTAAGACTTATTGTGGTAATGACTTTTTTATAAAAAACATATGTTCTTGGTTTGTAAAAGAAGATGGTTTCTATCTTCGTAGTTGGACTCCTGGAGAACCTTTGTATCATAAGGAGGATTGGTAATATGTGGTGTACTTGTCTTAATCTTATACTGTATCAAATAGTATATATATTTAGTATAATAAAACAAATTTATAAACCCTTTTTCTTGTTCTTTGAATTTTAATTTGTATTTCTTACAAATGTATTTCTCTAGATATTTATATTATGTTAATTATTAATACAATAAATGAGTTTGTAGGCTTATCTGTAGAGTGTTTAATTTTTACCACACTTAGTCAACATATAACACCATTTGATAAGACCCAAATATTTCGTATAATACCAACATAAAATATCATGCTTATCTAAATTATATGTCAGTGGAGAAGAATTTTGTTTTTATTTAACAACATTAAGCATTTATGTTGATGAAGGAGAGTTTGTTTTAGAAAGTGCTTCTTAAGAAAGTCCCATAGATAAAGGTAATTGAAAAGGATCTAATACAGTAGTAAGTTTTTATATTATTACTAACATAAGATACAAGCAATCTCTGATTTAGAACACTTTGATAAGTTTTAGGTTGAAAAATGTCTAAAAAAAGTTGAGATATTAAGTGAGAATCACTATAAAACATAAAGCATGCAAAGTGAAATTATCAACAGAAATGATAATTTCATGATTTTGATCAAGCAATTTTGAGCAAGAAATTAGAAATGATATGCAATTTTTGCATTGCAAAATACTATGTATGAATCAATTGGTAAAGTTTCATTTACATTTTTTGATTTTTAGATCTTGTTCACTCGATAAGACAAAAGCTAATTGTATGCTTGGATAATTTTTTAAGGTTTGGTTATTTACAATTGTAAATGAACAAGAAAATGAAGGAAGTTTCATATAGTGAGAATCCAAAACCATTTACGTGTATAAGAGGAATTAATGCGATTGTGGGGAAACAAGGCACGAGTTTGGATTACGCATACAATCCAGCAAAAGGTCAGAATAGTACTAATGTACTTTATATTTTTCTCCTTAACATCACCAAATTCGATGAAACACTTATACCAATTCTTCCTTTAATAAAGAGCAAAATGCCTAAACTTTTCTCAATTCCTAACTTTGGTCATAATATTTTCTAATGGCCAAATAGTCAACCAACTAATAAAATCATAAACCAATGCCCATAGAGTGGTCGTCATGTGCAAAACGTGAAATAAACCTGGTTTATTCATAGAGTAAAATGTCCAAAAGATAATTGATATATTTGGTGCATCAAACTAGTAGTTTATGAAAAATATGGTTGGTCAAAATAAGATTTTTCAAAAGTAATCGTCTACTTAGTGGATTAAATTAATATTTTATCAAAATTTAGTAGGTCAAAGTATAGTTTTTAGCAGTGAGGCGTCAGCTTCTTCTTCTTGTCGATATCGCTCACGTTACAAATTTTACAGCGACGGTTTCACCATATGTAACTAGTGTTTGATTTTTGCTTCAATTGTACTTTGCCTCCAAACTTTGTTTTCCATGGAAATATGAAAATACTACTAATTTTTCAAAATCCACAAGAAAATGACCATATTAACAAATCAATGGCAGTTTTGCCAAGTAAATCCCCACGAAACTTGTCAAAGATCTCAACCAAGTAATAAATAATAACTAATGGAATATTCAAGTGATGACTGATGAGTATATTCAAAACCTACTAAGATTTCAACTCAAAATCGCCCAATGGAAGAACATCAACAACATCGGAAAATGATAGTATGTGAATAAGACTAGAGAGTACCTTAAAAAGACCCAAGAAACAAACCTAATACTAATAAACTAATTTGAGAGATAGGAAATGATCTGTCCAAGTTTGAATTTGAATGATAACAGATTTTCCGTCAAGTTTTTCTTACTTATTGATGAGTACTCTAGTCACTAGGTTATTTTTCATTCACTTTTGATTTAAACATGTGAATTTCGATTGAAATTAGGTTTGTAGTGCATTTTAATTTCCTTATTTTTGGTTATTTTTGTTAGGTGGTGTTTTAATGTTTTGAATTTGTTTTGTAGGTATTTATAATATTTTAATCATGTTTTCTAGGTTCGAAAAGTGTCAGGGCAAGTTTGGGTCAAAAAACTAGAAATCTGGTCCCTTATATTTAGAGTATCAATCAATCTGGTCTCTTATCTATCACAATAGAAAAATATGGTTCCCCATCTTTAAAAAAAATTAACCAATCTAAGTCATGTAATGAAAACTATAGATAATGTAACGGAGCTAGACACGTGATTATCACATGGCTGTTAACCTAACTACCGTAGAAGGATTTTTTCATCACAAGGCGTAAATTGGTTAATTTTTTAAAGATGATGGATGAAATTTGTCTTTTGATAAATAAGGTACTAGATTGGTCGATATTTCCTAAAGATAAATAACAAAATTGGTCTTACTCTTTAACTTTTCTTGTATGAAACATGAAGTGCAAAACAATTACACTACTTATGTCATCTTTGTGCCTAATAGAGATAAAATTACAAGAGAACTAGTCTCCCTAAAATATTATCTACTAAATACATAAGGAATTTAATTACCTATAATACTATTATTTTTTTATTTTTTTATTTTTTAAATAAAGAGATAAATATTAACTTATGCATCTTTATGACATGGGACAATTTATTTATGATACCACTCCAGGACTATAATGTAGGAATTTTAATTAGAATAAAGTTTTGTTGCCTACAAATGCCGTCGAGATTTGTTCATAAATTAAAAATAAAGTGAATGAGTCTCGAAATACGAATTTGTCCATCCATTTGTAGAGATGTTCGTCCAAAGAAATCGAATGAAACAATTTTATTTTTTGGTATGGTATGACTGAACTTGGAGTTAGCTTCCAAACTATTTATGTATGCAAACTGGAATATCAAATAAAAGATAGTTTAATTAGATATATGAGATAATTTAAACTTGTATCAAGGAGCATTGAATTTGTTAGATGCAAACAGTTTATTCTCATGTTGAGGAGTCTTGAATTTAAGCTATGTAGACAATTTATTCCCATGTCGATGAGCATATGAAGTGGATGTGTAGATATTTTATTCTAGTGTCAAGAAACATAAATAGATAGTTTATACTCACATCAAGGAGTTCTTCACCCCAACACTTGAACATTTATATACAGTTTTAACTCGTGTTAATGTGTAATCTTGACAGTTTAGACTCATATCAAAGAGCATACTCCTTTATTCATGTGGGAGTGTCTCCTCCTAGGGTGGATGCATAAGTCTAGTACTTGAGAAAATTTACATGGTTGATGATGGTTGCTTTATCTTGTTGGAATAAAACCTTTCCTTCTCGATCTAATTCCATAACTTTATTCTTAAAGACAAAACACTTTTGGATAGAATGCCCAACTATCTGATGATCTTGAAAACGTGTAGTAATTTAGATTGTGGATATGCACCACTTCTTCAAGTCACTTTATCTCCAATAATTCGATAAGGTTTGCTTGTATAAATTTCTTGAATATGTTCAACACATCAGACTTGAGAAACAGATGCACCTTGTCTTGCATCTCCTTAAAAATTACTCATTTTCTCACATGTTGTGGGAAGTTTAATTTTTCTTCCACCTTTCTTGATATCTTCATAGGTTGAATGCTTGTTGTCATTGACTCTTCGTTTTTTTGAATTTTGAGACGTCTATCATATTGACTTCATGTATTTGCTGAATAGGTGAACCTTGATTCTTGTCAGCAGCAATACTGAACTCCATGTGGTGGGTACAAGTGGACAATTCATCAAAAGATATGGGAAATGTCCCTTGTAAGATATAACTTAATCCCATACATGCCTTGAATGCACATCTCGGTGGCAGAACTTTCAGAAAGTTGATCTTTGCAATTTAGACTATGATCTCTCGACTTATCAATCTAGTACAATAACAAGTTCATTTCTCTATTGATGAATTGAAGTCAATTCCACCATGCTAATCACACAGTGCTTGCTATAGAAACGATAAAAAAATTCTTCTTTAAATTTATTTCAATTGTCGATGGAGTCAAGTTCAAGATCGGTGTACCAATCGAAAGATTGCCTTTCAAAGATAGAACAAGCTGCTTGACGAGAAGATCACCATCACTTCCAGCATTGTTGCAAGTTTCAACAAAGTGAACCATGTGTTGATTAGGATTTCTTTTGCCATCAAATTGTTGGAGTTTTGGTAGCGGATAGCTAATGGGCAATACTCATGTTGTCGATTATTTGAGTATAATGCTTTGCATAAATGACCGAAGATTTCTTGCCCATTCATGCTTCTATTTGATAGCGCTTTCAATCAACTCCTTTAATTGATAAACATCAATCATTCCATCGTGAGAAACTTGGATCTTCGTTATCTTTGTTTGTGATTTTGAAAAGTCTCCACATTCACCATGGTCTTACACGGGTAGTTTGGACTCCATTTGGCTCTTTTTTTTTTTTTTTGGTTACCACCAATCTGGTTAGTGAGTTGACCAATTTTAAGATCTTGATCTTGGATCTTGAACGGTTTTGGTTAGTGCAACAACTTCTTCTTCAAGAGATGTTGATTGAATTACCGTGGATTCTACCGTTGTAGTCGATTGAGTTATAGGAAGTTGAATTTGAGTAGATAGTATCTCTACTTGACAGATCATGATAATTTGTAGTAGACGCCTTGAACACAATTGGGTGCACAAACACTTGTTCAACTATGGAAGAGTCATCCTTCTTTGCCTCTAACGATGTATTGAATTTCTTTGCTCCTATCAAGGAAGAAGATACGCTTTCTTGGGTAGAACAACTAACAAATTTTACAAGTCGTGTTGTCATATCTTGATGAACAAGAATTGAGTAGTTAACTCTACAATTTGAGACAACTTTGATGGCTGCAAATTTTGGGTCATCAACTTCCGAGTGAACGATCAATGACTTTTGAATTGTCGCTTTTTGGAGCCATTAATAAAGTTTGAGAATGAACTTAGTGAAGAGACGAGATAGGAGGTAGAGATTGTCCCACCAGGCATGCAAAAAATTGTGCACAAAGAAATTTGAAGACTATAGAAATCAACAAGAGAAGAAAAATAACAACAAAAATAATTTATTTATATATAGAAAAAGAACGAGTTACAATTACAAGGATCTCCTTGACTTCTTCTATTTAATTGTTGAATCGAGGGTCTCACAGTTAGATCTCGAAATTTGATATGATCGACATCTACTTTGACTTGATCAATAGTTTGACAGTTTGATCTTAAACTTTGACTCGAGGGCTTAACAGCTTAATTTCGAATCAAGCTTTGACTTCATCAAATCTTGGCTCATAAAAGACTTGAAGAACTTAATAAAGAATATAAGGAGCTCTTACAAATTTTATTTATCTTCCAAAAATATGTGTGTGTATGTCCTTATGTCTAAGGGTGACCATCTATTTACTATACTAGTAGGATGGGAGGAGTTGGAGTGATTTGGCCTAATCTTACTCCTAACTTTTCTCCTAAGAAACATGAAGTGTAAAACAATTGTACTACTTATGTATCATCTTTGTGTCTTAAAGAGATAAAATTATAAGATAACTATTCCCCTTAAAATAATATCTCCTAATTTAATATAAATATATAAAGAATTTAATTACCTAATACTATTCTTATATTTATTTATTATTTTTTAAATAAAGAGATAATTATTCAAGTATACATTACATGGTGCAATATATTTAATTAGAATTCCATTCGAAGAAAATAATACAGAAATTTCAATTAGATTAAATTTCGTTGTCTACAGCTTGTATTTAGCATGCTTTAATTCGTTAGGTTAGTTCTCGTGGTAGAAAACCCGAGTAGGATTTGAAGGCTTTTCTAAGTCGATATTTATTTGAGAGTAGAAACCAAGAAGCGATTTTCGTGAACCATCAACTTTCTAGTGTTTGTTTCTTTTATTTGATTTATTATTGAAACTTCAAATATTTTTTATTATTTGTTAATACAAATATGTTTTTATTTAAGTTGTTATAAAGTAGTTTCTTTTGCCGAGGATTACTGTAGCCATTACATGCTAATGAAATATTTTAGTTGAATTAAATTCCAAATGTTGGATTTTCTTTCATTAAGAGTGTGCATTATTATGGTTCATGCTTTGTTTATCTATGATTAAAGATGTAGATCTAAATATCATCTAGAAGGGAATATTAGTTATCTTGAATTGTCATATTTAGAGATCGATCTTTGAATTTTATCAAGAATAATGCATGTAATAATTTATTAATGATTGTTTCAAAAGAAAATCCCTAAATAAGTTGTGTAGTTCGTTAACTTATTTCGGAAAATAAATAACAGTTCGGGGTATCATAGATTTTAATCATTCTAATTTAGTTGTCTAGATTAACTTTGAAAGACTTTTTCAAAGGTAATAAAGTTTAGAATTGTTATTGACTCTGAAGAAAACTAATAAACAAAAAGTATACTCTGACATCTTACGTGTCCAAGATTAAACTTGTTTGATTAAAATCTCATGGTTATGTTAGTGTCAGTGAAGTGAATTCTTAGTAATATTTTATCCTTGATTTTTCTCATGTTTCTACTTAATTTTTTAGTTTATTAATCAATTTTGTATTTGACATCTCAGATAACATCCATAGATTAATTGAAATTAACAGTTACATAACTATAGTTCTCGTGGAAAAGACAATATAACTTGTAAACCTGTCTTATTTATCAATTAGTGCACTTGCTAGTTTAATTTGCATGAACAATGTCTAATAGAAAAAAGAAAAATAATATAAACTTTATCCTCAGAGAGAGATAAGGAAACAATAGAAGAGAAAGTTCAAGAGTTTCTCTCTTTTTGTCATAAAATATATATATATATATATATATATATATATATTATATTTGGTAAGATTACATATAATGTGGGAAATACTAGTACTAAACTTGACTGGAACTAAAATAGTCAAAAGATTACACTTTCTGGTGACCTAGGTTATGGATTCGAGTCACCAAAAGAGTAGGTGAAGATACACTATAAATCCTCTTTTCCTTTTTTTTTTTTTTTTACTAGACTAGAACTCGCATATATAGGGAAACTATACAACTAACTGACACTAACTCTACACTATACTAATCTACGAATATTTGCAACTTGAGCGCCCATTTTTCTCTCTAGTTGAAACTCCTTATTTCTTCATGTTGCTGATTACTTTTGACTTCAAGTGTCAAGATTTGATCCTTAAGCCTTCAGTCTTAAGAAGAACTTAAGTGGCTTTTGGAAAATAAATGTGTTGACTTTGAATTTATTGCCAATATGTTTGGGGCACATTTAAGAGTACACTTAATAATAGAATGGTGGATTTTTTAAAAGAAAAAAGATCATTTTGGTCTCTTACTTTTGGAGTGTGTTTTAATTTGATCCATTATGTATATCACAACAAACCAATTAAGTCCCTCATCTTTTATAATATTAGCCAAATNACAATGTAGGACTTTTAATTAAAAAATTGGACAAATTAATGGTGATGCCATGTGAACATCACGTGGTTTTTGAACACTAATGAAAAGAGGTTAAAAATCGAAAAAAAGAATGACATTTGCTTCATTAATTTCTGTATTGCTTGAAGAAGTTGGACAAAATTAAGGTTAGGGAAATGAGAGAAAAAAAAAAAAAAAAAAAAAAGGAGGAGAGGGGGGCAATGAGAAATAAGACTTTTAAACCTCGATATGTTTGTGTTTTAACAATCACATGATATTTACGTAGTTTTTATCATTAATTTATTCAACTTTTTCTTAAAAAACCTTACATTGGCTAATATTTTGTAAGATAAGGGACTAAATTCACTTGTTTTGATACATAAGGACCATATTGGAGAAGACTCCAAAGATAAAAGATAAAGGATTAAAATAGTCTTTTTCCCTTTTATATTACTCTATAATGGATAAAGTTTTGGTCAAAGCAACATTTGACATCTATGAATAACATTCACCAATCGATAAGCAGCGTTTATGCTAAGAGTAAGTGTTCGGTTAGTCAAATTTGAAACTAATTTCAAATTAATTTTGGTTTATAGATTTGGTTAATTTTGATTAATTTTGATTTTGGTCATTAATTGGTTAATTGAATTCATAATGTGGTTAATGAATTTGAATATATCAGAAATGTTTTTTGAATTCGGTTAACTATTTACCAAATTCATTAATTGAAAAAAAGCTTTCATTGAATATATATATATATATATTGTGTCTGTATTTGTATTTACGTGTAGCAAAACATGAATAAATTTAACTTTACATTTCAGATGTTTAGAAGCTTCAAATGTAAACTTATAGTTCAAATAATTAAAGAACTTTTAAAAAGTAAAAGTGGTAGTGTAAAAATATAAATATAGTTATTTAACTAAAAGTATATTTATCAATAAGTATTACAATTAGCTTTAACTTGTTAACTTAATTCATTCAATTTTATATTAATCATATTCTTTTAATACATAATTACATTAGTAGTGATTTATACATGTTTATCAGCTTATGTCATTAGTTACTAAATGTATACCTATAAATCACATCACGTAGATGTTTATAAGCTTATATCATTGGTTACTAAATTTATACCTATAAATCACATCACGTAGTCTTACAATATATATTATTAATATTTACAACTTGAAAATATTATCGTATTATACGTAATTATGTTTATTATTGGTGAATTAATTTAAATCGCCAAGTTACTTGCAGCTACCACAAAAAATTCAGTAGAGGTTATGAAATCAGTCTTGGAGGAGTCGCTGATATGTTTGGTTTTAGGCCAAATTATAGCAAAAGTGAGATGTTTATTACTGGGTTCAATAATGAGCCGGCAGCTGAATTATGCAGGGTGCTTGGTATGAACAAGGGATTCTTGCATGTGAGATACCTTGGGGTGCCTTTAATTAGTACCAGACTTTCTTGTGCTATTCTTGTTGAGAAAGTAGAGCAGAGTATTTACAACTGGAGTGTGCTAAATTGTTGACTTATGCAGGGAGACTTCAACTTTTTCAGTTTGTATTGATGAGCTTACAACAGTATTGGGGGACTTTTTTCTTCCTAAATGTGTAACAAAGAAGATTGAAAAGATACTGGCCAACTTCCTATGGAAAGGCACTGAAACTACAAAAGAAGGCTTCAAAGTAAAATGGTCAGATGTTTGCCTACCAAAAGTAGCTGGAGGTTTGGGCATTGTGAAACTTGACATCTGGAACAAAGCTCTTTCATGAAGAATTTATGAACCTTGTTATAAGAAAAGGCTCTTTGTAGATTGCTTGGGTCCATAATATAAAATTAAGACATAAGTCCATATGATCAATTCCTATTCCTGTTTTGGAGGAAATTATTGAAAATAACACATGTTGCTGAAGATCATATTCTTTATGTGGTTGGGATTGGAGAAAGAATCTCACTTCGATATGACAATTGGCACCCCTAAGGGCCTTTGCTCAGGAAATTCGGTGGAACAATAGTGTTTGAGTGATAAACAACATTTTGTAATTCAAAAACAGGCAACTATCTCTACTATCATCAACGGGAGACCTTAGAACTAGCCTAGTGGTAGAAGAAGAAATGAGGATATATTGCAAATTATTCAAGAGTTGGATTTTTTTCTAGACACATCTATAGAGGATTCTGTAAGATTGGCTAATAGAAGTGGTTGTTTTACTATGAAGTCTGCTATCAATATGCTAAATCAAGTAGTACCTGATATTCCGTGGTACTCACTGGTGTGGTTTAAAAAGTGCATCTCAAAACATGCAGTTATCCCGTGGTTGCTATGTCAAAATAAATTAAGTACAAAGGCCAGGTTGTACAGATGGGGTATTTGTCTGATCAACGGTGTCCCTTGTATTGTTCAGCTGACAAAACAAGCAATAATCTGTTGTTTAGTTGTCTTTACACTTATTACAATTGGTCCAACCTGTAGGCTTTCTGTTCCCTCAACAGAGATAGGTGTTTCTGGGAGGAGGAGATGGACTGGTGGATTTGTGCAGAACTCAAGGGGTAATTCTTTTTGTAATATAGTAAGGAAGATAGTTTTGGCTGTTGCAGCTTGTCACATATAGAGAGAAAGAAATGAGAGAGTTTTCACTCATATAGCTATGCCTGCTGAAGTGATAATTAGGCAGGTGATGTAGGAGGTGAGGGGTTATGTTGTTACTTGGAGAAACATCCCTAATTCAAGAGAGAATTGGATGCCAAGTGTGGAATGGAACCTTTCTCAACATATTTTCCTACCACCCTGAATTGGGGATTGTAGTTTAGTAGCTGCTATTCTTTTGTTGTTTTTTGTAATTGTGTTGTTTGCTATTGTTTTGTTGTTGAGTACACTTGTGCTCATCATGGTGGCAATTTTCTGATGATTAATTAAATCTACGCAATTTTACCTTAAAAAAAAGTTAATCGCATAGTATTTTATTTATTTTTGTTCGATCATTATCAATAAAAGTCACACTAACATATAAAACTTATGTGATAAAAATAACATATAATAGTAAGAACATTTCGTTTGAAGAATAGAATTTTATATAAGATTTAGTCCAAATGTCAAGGGTCCAACTAGTCCAGGGTGAATTTTATTAATCAAATTCAAAATTAAGTACCAAATCCGAATTTGAGTAATTGTAATTTTTATCGAATTAAATTTAAAATTAAAATTGTTTTAAAATTTTAAATTTCTTAGTAAATTTTGAACGATTTTATTAATTGATTGACTAATGCTCATTTTATTAATAGATCGGTTACCATATCAAAGCTCATCCTTAGTTTATGCTTTAGATAAGATTACCAAGTTTTTTGCTTAGAGTTCTACATATAAACTTGACATCTTTAAAAGGTCATCTATTTTTGGTTTGTCACTTTTCACTCTATTTTCCTCCAAAAGTAGAAGAGAAAATTCTGTCCTCTCCATCCTTTCAAGTCTTCTCGTTTCACTTATTTTCTTTGCTCGTTAAACTTCTTGTAAAATATTTTCTTTTCTACCCTTCTCTTTCGTACACCAATTATGGCGCTTCTCCCGAAACCCAAAGCAGCCTTATACAACCATGTGTATATGCCCGGCCTGCTTTCCGAACTCCACTAAGCTTTCCTCCTGGCTTGTGTGCTTGAAATCATAATACAGAAAAATTTTATAATCCCGTTAAAATACTATATCATTATATTTTGAATATTTATATAATACAACACTATGTATTTTAAATATTTATAATATATAAGTATTAGAATACAATGATATAGTCGACCATAAAATTTACTCATACAAGAAATGAAAATTCACACAAGTGTTTTTTTTTTAAACTCTGTATTGTGCTCTCATCTCGTTTTACCGTGGATCAGTAATTCTGGAATTTCACAGAGGAATAATAACTAGAAATAAACAAATTGGTGAAAATCCAATTTTAATTCCCATTCAAAAGATAAAGAACATACTACTACGAAATAAGAACGGCTAGATTAGATGGTTACCAGACTTTTCTGTTTCATGTATCTGACACATAAGGATTATTTTAGACAAATGACACCATATCATAACTAGATGGCAGTACAGATTCAGAACATCTTCACATAGCAACACATGTTACTGCTGGCTTTGAGGAGGTGGTGGTTTCAGGGAGATTTGACCCAATGACATCATCAAGCTAGCTTGTTTAAGAGTTCCAATCATTCTTCGACTAACCTAGCATGTTTGTCACTCCAAGGTTCTTGCCACTCGTCCCAGGTTTGGTAGGCTTCTGGACATATTTCTGTTGCCTCCTAATGATTTTTTCAGCTATTGATTTCAAAGGGATGGTGATATCCAAGGGGCAAAGCAGTCCTTCCAACTCACGCCATTCAAGATCTTCAGAGTCACCATCTTCGTACACTACCCTGTACCAACCCATTTCCTCATCAAACTCGGTAACTTTTCCAGCATAATACTGTCCTCCAAATAATTTCTGAACTTCTCTTCCAACCAACCATTCACCAAAACCAGTATTGTCACGCAGCTTAGCATCACTGGCAATTTCACAAGCAGGAAGAGCAGAATCTCTTGGATCCCCCCTAGGAGGCAGACCATTTATCACAATAGCAGGTTCTCCTGGTATTTGAAAGATTCCTGTCACTGGTGTCTCAGTTTCTTCTGCTTTGCATGTATTCTCCATTTGAACCTGCTTACTAACCTCACTTTGTGAAGATTATCAAGTAACCTATTCAAATAACCTCAAAATGCTATAAACAGGTAAAAAAAAATAATAATAAAAAGCCTAAGAATTTTAATGCAATCAATTTCTGGAAGAAAGATTATAATTTCTAGTATGTGCAATCAAGAAGCAGAAAACTTGCACTCAGATTTCTAACCATGGACCAATGGGTAAATGATCATTACATCACAACTATTCATACATGAAAACTTAGAAATGAACAATCTGAAATCCGAGACTTATTGCACTTCGCTGAAATCGTGTACTTCCAAATTCCAAATAACCACATTTTATCCATGTCACAAGCCAAAAAAAAAAAAAAACAATCACAACACTATTTGATACCAACCTATACATTAAAAAAAGAACTAATCGCAGCAACAACTCAACCCAAGCGACAAAAGACATCTTATTTCAATTTTTTTTTTTTTTTAAATTCCTTTTAGTTTTAATGACTGGGAAAATACATTCCTCGTATTCTCTACCTTTCATGGAATATATTTTCAGAAAAAAAGAAAAAAATAAGCAGGTAAGATACATACTACGAATACAACGTACAACTTGTAAAATGGCCCCTTCTGAAGTTAGACAACTAACTTCCAATAAAATTAAGGGAAAATTGACAACTTAAGATTCCTTTCACAAGTCTAATCTTGTGTTTTCTACATAACTTTGGTTAGACTGAGTAGCATAGGCTAGCTATTTGCTTCGATACTGGCCCTTTTATTGTTAGAGCCTATTTAATTTTTACCAACCCTGAACAAAAAACATAAACAAATGAACACAACAAACATAACCACTTCCTCTGTCTAGAGGAAAGCAGCAAAATCACAAAACTAGGGGCAGGATATTTCCCCTTTGGAACAATAAGTTTATGTTGTGTTTGGATCAATGGATTTGGGGAATGATTTGAAATACACTCATTTGTTGGATGGATTAGTAAAGTCAAAAGGGATGAATTTCAAATCTATCCTGGTTAGAAAGTTATTTGCAATCCTTCATTTCACACTTTTTAAATTGGGTGGATTTGAAATTCATCCATTTCAGTTTTACAAATCCCTCCAAAATGGGTGAATTTCAAATCCTTCCCCAAATCCATTGATCCAAACACAAGCTTATAGTCTTCACAGCTAAAACTTGCCTTGAGGATTACTTGAAGAAATGGAAGAATGACAGATTTTTGCAACCTTTCCTCTCCATTTTTTGGTTCTTAAAGGCTAGTCCTAGACTTCAGACTCACATATGATAACACGACATGCTAAGGAACGTGATGAACAACCTAAATTTCGTTATGATTATGAAAAAGTTTATCCTACTAAAAAGTGCCAGAAAAAAAATCATGGCAAAACTAAGATTCACGATTCCACCCAAAAAAGGGTCAACATGCAGGTTGTCCTTAATATAAGGGCACAGGTGAGTACCTAACAGATTATTACTATCATTTTTTTTTTTTTTCCAGTAGAGAATCGCAAAATAGAGACTATTAACAATAGTAAAATTACAAAATGAATCCATTTTTCAAGCTACATCGTATATACAAACATATTCGAGAAAATCTGATATAACTCGAAGCCTTACAAGAGGAAGAAGGGGGATCTAGTAAAGGTCGAATCTTTTGTCAATTTTCTTTCTCAGGCAAAACCTATTTCATCTTTATCCTGCTCATTTTCCTTGTTCCTCCTTCCTTCTTAAAAGAACCCCACAAGAAGGAGGAAAAAAAAAGGAGAAGAAATTGAAAAACCTATTTATTTCAGTACTTCTCTTCTCTATCTTCTTTATTTTTCTCAGTTTCTTTATTTTCTTTCTAAGGCCCACAGAAATGAGAAAATCCTTCTTCTCTCTTCCTTAGAAATAAACTCAACCTAAAATCCGAGACCCGTGACTTATGCACTTACACTGTAATCAAATGCTTTAAAATCCCAAAATCCACAACTTAGCCATATCACAAGCAAGAAAATAATCATAACAATCTAATAACAATCCGTAAATTAGAAGAATAATTAATCACAGAAAAATCTCAACACCAGATCAAAGACATCTCATTATTTCGATATATTTTTTTTAGTTTCCTCTCAATGCAAGAGAGTTGAAAAACTTAGTCCTCACGTTTCTACCTTTTATGGAATAGATTTCAGAAACAACAAAAATAGCAGGTAACATACACAGTACGAATATGAAGTTCAAAAACATAAAATGACCCCTACTCGAGTTTTAGCCCCTTTAGACAACTAAACTTATAACAAATTGGGGAAGAATTGACAACTTAATGTTCTTTTCATAAGACTAATTCTAAGTTTGCTAGATAACTTTAGTTAGGCTGACTAGCATAGGCTAGATATTTCCTTCAGTAATGACCCTTTTAATTGACATTGATTTAATTTGTATTGACACTTCTTGTTTCCAGAAAAGCAGCACAGTCTGGAAACTCGGGCACAATTCCCCTTTAGAAAAATTATTTATGGTTTCTCAGCCAATTTCCTTAAAGGTTACTTGAAGAAATGGAAGAGAGGCGGCTTTTTGAGGCCTTTACACTCCTTTAGATTCTTTAAACATGAAATGCCATGATGATTACCAAAAAAAAAAAAAAAATGTTAATCCAACCAAAAATTCTAGATTATGAATTATTATTATTATTTTCATGGATAAAAGGCCTTGAAAACATATTCAATTAAGAAATGTCAGAAAAAAATTTCAAGGAAACACTAAGATTTGCAATTTCATAATTTCACCCTAAACCATAAACCCTAAATCACAAAACAGAGAAAATTCACAACATTCATTTCAAATCACAAATATTTAGCAAACTAACTATACAGTAAACCGAAAACATAATCAAGAAAATCTGATAAAAACTCCACTCCCAAATTTGATAGTAACAGTCCAACAGGAAATATAATTGAAGAAATTCAAGTGGGGCAAGAGATATACCTTAGTGGATAAAAAAGAATACTGAAATTCTATGCTCGAAAAATGGTTGTGAAGCCTAAGACCAAGAAGGGGTTCCAGAAGAGGTCGAATTTTTTTTTTTTTTTTTGTCAATTTTCATTCTCAGGCATGAATTTCAGATGAAACCCATATATATATTTTTTGCTTTTCAGTTTCTTACTTTGTTGCTAAGACCCACAGAAATGAGAGAATTCCACGGAGGCCTAAAATTTGGAGTTCACATCTAGAAAGGATAAATTTAACTTTGCACCCTAATACGAAATTTGTCTCACTTTACTACGTAAAAAAAATTAAATCGTTAATTTTTTTTTTTTTTTGGTGTTGTTTAACAAACTATCAAAAGATTTATTAGTTTAGTTGTTAGTCAACGGTCTTAAATAATTGATAGATCATTTTTATTATTTTTGAGTAAAAAATTTTTTGCTTTTATCATTTTTTATAGTAATGGAGGTAGAAGAAATAAGTGTTAGAACAAAATTAATAAAAATAAAAATGTGTACTGTGAAATCGCATAATTGGTACAAGAGATGATTTCAATACGTGTTACAGTGTCGCTTTCCTTAAAATTTAAATTGCCACAACTGTAATTGGTATGCAAAAGAGTTTTGCAAAAAATCTTTAAAATACAATGAAGTCTAGTGATCAATTTCGTTTTACATTAACGAAATCAATCCACTAAACATTCAAACTTTTGACAAATTTGTCTTATTTTAAGAAGAATAAGAAATTATAATAATGTATTCTCTAACACATACATGCTAATAAATTTATAGTTGTTCAAATGTCTTTTCGCTGTGAGACACACCTATTCATCTAACCATGGCTTAGTGAATAGACACATCTATAAAATTGAATAGACACTACAACTACCAATTATATAAAGTTTCCATTATTCTTATTTTGAAATTTTTTGAACAATCCTCCACCATTCTCAAAATAGTATGAGAGCTTGACAAATTTGGAAATTAGTGGATAGTAAAGGTATCTCTCGATTTTGAATCTTTATTTAGTTAACTAAATTTTCAATAAGCTTGAATAGCATGATAGATGTAATAATCTTTGAATCAGCAATTCTTATTGACAAGTTGTATCTACTTCACACACTAATTTTTATAATTTGAGTAACTTAGCATCCGCTGACACTATTTTACCCGTGTGTCTGTATTCTTTTAATGAGTGCTGTAAGAGTTAAAACCCTTAAACTCCTAAAAGCGGCCACACTTCTCACTCACATAGGTGCATCATCAAAAGTGTTTCTATAACTAACACTTTATTTAAATATTAGTCCATAAGAGGATATTATTCATCCTCCTTCAAACTTATGATAACCAAACACTTTTATCTGGGATAGATATCAAATATATTATAATACTTGTAATCACACATATAATGTACTTTGTCTCATTGAACTTAAGACTTGACGTTAGGCATTAAGTCGAGATTCTATTATCTGGTGATTTTATGATATGGGCTTTACCCTATCCCCTTTGGTTTATAAGATCTTGTGCAAAACTTTTTTGCTATTTATCAATCTATTTTGTTAATAGATCTCGTAAAAGTAATAGTGATCACTTTATATATCAAGTGATAATTCTTTTTAAGTAGCTATTTTTAATATTACGTGTCTCAACTTATCGTTGTAAACTTAAATATATGCTCTACGAAGCACAATTCCCTATTACAATGATATTTCGGAATTAGTTTAGACACCAATAAAAATAACTCCATAAACATTCCGCGTTTATTTTTAGAGGCCAATTCTTCTAATTTAACGTTGGTGGAATCAATTATAAACATGTATTTCTTATATCTTTAGGAAATCACACCTCCACCAAATATAAATATTAATTCATTAATTGATAAATGATCTTTCCATAAGATCAAACTTCAAACAAGATGTCTTGTTTGTAGTCATATACTTTACTTATGTGTCTTTAATTGAAATGACACATTATTTTTTTAGATCTTCACTAGTTCTCTTCTTTTAATTAGGGATACACCTTTTTAATTAAAAGCCACAACTCTTTATAAGTGTCACTTCATAAAAGGACATAAACCATTCAAACAAAAAGGCACAACTCTTATCATACATTTGTCATCTTCATATGGTACAATAATATCTATAATCCAATTTGAATTCCAATATTCTCTAAAAGTCTTCCTTTATGAAGACCTTTCGCAGAGAATTTTGGATCAAATTTTTTAAAATTATGGTTCTCACACTCCTTAATTGGTTCAATAAGAAGTTCTGTTTTACTCCTTTTAATATAAGCTAGATTTCATTCCGGAGTCATTTTATTCAGTTAACCTTTACCTAAGAGCCATAAAAAAAAAAAAAAAAATTCAATTCAAGAATTCCATATGAATTCTATATTCTTGGATTCAACATATTATTTTCATTAATGCACTTCTACATTCCAAATGAAATTTCTCTTTACAACATGTCAAATAAGTACATAATAGATAATCTTTACCAATTATGCTATTATGTATACAATTATTGATTAATATTAATTTTCTTACTTGTAATTTTTTATTCATGAATCTTGGGTCCAAATTATTCAATTATATTTTCTACAAAAGTAATATGTTCATAAATATTTAAAAATATTTAGATATGCTTTTCAAAAATTGATGTATACACCTTTATCCCATAATTAGTAAGAAAATGGTTCTTTTGAATACTCTTCCTAATAGATAATTTTAACCTGTCTAAAATTGCACTAGACATACCAGTTAGGCGTTATTCTCATCATGCATGTATATAAACTCCTATGAGTGTTCAACTAGAAAATGATTCCATCAAATCTTTGCTAATTTTCTCCGTTAATGTGCCATTGCCACCTCTTTTATTTTCTTAAGGAACCAACTTCCATGGACAAAATTAAACCTTAAGATTGTTAGAACAAAATTAACAAAAATATAAATGTGTACCGTAAACCGCATAGTTGGTACATGAGATGATTTCATTCACAAGGCGTGTTACAATGCCGTTTTCCTTAAGGTTTAATTTGCATTTACCATAATTGGTGTGCAAAAGAGTCTTGCAAATATCCTTTAGGATACAATGATGCCTAGTGATCAATGTCATTTTGCACTAACGAAATCAATCCACTAAACACTCAAACCTTTGACAAATTTGTCTTATTTTGTAGGAGAACTAAGAAAAGAAGAAGAAATAATAATAATGTCTTCTCTACCACATACATGCTAATGAATTTATAGATGTTCAAATATCTTTTCATTGTGAGACACACCTATTCATCCAACCATGGTTTAGTGAATAGACGCATCCATTAAATTGAATAGACACCACAACTACCAATTGGGTAAAGTTGCAGTTCTTTTTATTTCAAAAATTTTCCAACAAGAAGACGTGTAATTTGAAAAAATAAGGGGAAAACTAGGTTAACGTATAAAGGAAAAACTCAAAATGAAAAAAAAACCCCACAAGTTTAAATAATAAAGATTTTACAAAAATAGTATATACAGATGGACACAATTTAACCAGAATTACATGATTGAGAAGACAATGCAAATAGACACAATTAGAGTTTTAGTTGACATCTACATGTGGGAAAGAGGGAAAAAAATTAGGATGAAGAGAAATATTATATAAATAACATAGATTCCATCTCTATGGCATTGCAAAAAGTCGGTTTCGAAATTGTAGGCCAAAGTATGTTTTTCTTATATAAATATATTAGATGCACGGGAAGATGAAGATGAATATCTTTAACTTATAAAATGAATTAATGTTAGAGGAATAATATTATAGGAAAAACAACTTTAATAGTGCTTCACATTTCACATTTATAATTTTTTAGTCATTCACATTTAAAATGATATATTTTAGTGCCTTACAAATTCAAAACGCACTATTTTAGCCCCTCAACATAATTGTGGGCATCTTTTGACCTGATATATTCATATACGTAACGAATGCTACATTTTTCATGGGCAAACTTGGCAACATACAAATCTTAAACTATACTAAATGACGCTGTGTAAAACCTCCTACACCACCACCCCAAAATTCTCACATACTATCACCATCCCTATTCCCTCTCTCGTTGCTTTCCCTTCACCACTCCTACTCCAACAGCCTCAATCCTTTTCTTTTTGGGATACTTTAGTATTTAAGGTTATTTATTGTCAATTTTGTACTTAAATATGTTACATTCGATGTGTACGTGAGTATTTTAGGCTAAAATATGCCTATAATTGTGTCAAAAGACCAAAATGGTGTGTTTTGCATTTGTGAGGGACTAAAATACATCATTTTGAATGTAAGGGACTAAAAAAATACAAATGTGAAATGTGAGGGACTATTAAAGTTATTTTCCCAATATTATATAAAACTTTTAATAATTAAATCAAATAAAAGACTAATAAAATAGAGTAACAATATTAGTCAATTTTATAATTGGTACTAAAAAAGAAGTAAACAATAAGTATTGATTCAAGGTAAAGCAATTAAATTAATCGAATAGTGAAAAAGTTAGTCCAACATCTCTTAATCATAATGATTTTAACAAGCGTAGAAACCCGTGCTATGCATGGGAATAGAAGTAATATGAAATTTAAATATCAAACAATATACATTAATGTTATAAATATTTTAATAATTAAAACAATGATCATAAACAAAAGAAAGTAACAATAATACTTTTATCTTGTGTATAACACAGAGATTTAGGGCAGTAAAACATAAAATTAAGAAAGTAAAATTCAAAAGTAGGAGTTATGAAATTAAGTATATAAATAAGTACAACAAATCTTTTACACATATCATAATGTAATCTAGTCTTACGTTTGCTTGTCATTAGTCAAGACTGTATTTAATTTTAAAACATAGGGGAATTCTACAGTCCCGGTGAGGGAATTATTTCCTTGGAATAAAGATTTGTACAGTACAAATTTTTAAACCACATGGTATTGTATTGTACAATCTCTTAATGCACAAGGGAATGGTTCCCTAAAAGGGATTGTAGAATTTACTTGTTCCTAAAATATAATTCCCTTCCTTTAGAGTAGAACAACTTATATAAAATAAAAGGATTTGTAAGTTGTTATTGTCATAGAAAAAATTGTTTGTGATTAAATTTATAAAAATAATAGTGAATTAATATTTTCCAACATAGATATAAACAATACACATTGGGTGGCACTGATTATAAGATGTATGTTGTGAATTAGTAGCTCTATTTTCTTGAATGGATGCATTATTGACTTGTAACTGCTGATAATTTTGGTGATAATTTGTCCTACTACATAAATTCTCATGACATGTATTTGTTTAGACGACATAGTTTTGATCAGAGAAGATAACTAGAAAAAATATATCCAATTGATGTTGTAAATTTGAAACTTGAAAAACAGTTTTTGGACTAAATTTGTAATTATCCTTTATTAATTTTTTGATAAAAATTATTATGATTATCTAATTAGATTTCAAGGATGATATTACTTATAAATAGCTAGGTTACACCTCTTTCAATTTATTACTTAGAACTCTCTTAGAAAAAAAGAAATTATAATTATTTGGCCTTCTTGTAAACTACTATTATAAAAGGACACTAACTTTTATTCCTTTTTTTTCTTCCAGTCTAGTAGTGACATCTCTAAATCAACAGACAAAAAGTAATATAATCAATTAATGGTTATGCCAAATAAAAGACATAATATTAAAATTATTTTTTAATGTGTTGCAATTACATAATCACTTACGAATAATATCTATTGATATTGAATAGTTAATTACCAATAAATATAAAGTTGCAAGAAAATGAAATTAAGATATTGATATTACACGATAACAGTCACACTAATTTTTATTTTTTTTCCTTCTAGTATATGAGTTATATCTTTAAATCAATAAATAAAAGGTAAAACAACCAATAGTGATGCCAATAATAAGACATACTATTAAAACTATTTTTTTAATGTATTATGATTATATACTCACTTAAGAATAACATCTATTGACATTGAATAATTAATTATCAATAAATAAAATGAATTTCAAGAAGGTGAAAAGAAGAATTTGATCTTTCCACCTTTTTGTGATATAAAATATTATTGTTCTTGTTGATAAAAATGAATTGAGTATAATTATATTGTAAGAATGATATCATTCAGACATAGTTAGGCTAAATATCTTTCTACTTTTATGAAAATTATTATTTAAATATATGTCTATGTGTGTGTATGTATGTATGTATGTATATATATATATACACACATACCTAAAATTAATTTATTAACAATTATATATAGGTAAAAGCTTGGCATAATTAATAAATATTTATTTTCTTAACTTATAGTAAATAATTCATACTTATATGATAATTTATAATACATGTTTAATTTTATAACATTTTTGGAAAACAATATTCATCTCACACGATAAAATTCACACTAATTTTTACTATTTTTCCTTCAAGTATATTTGTAATATATTTTAGTCAACAAACAAAAAGTAATACAGTTAATAGTGACACCAATAATAAGACAAAACATTAAAACTAATTTTTAATGTATTACGATTATATAATCACATAAAAATAATCTCCATTGATATTTAATAATTAATTACCATCAAACATAAAATTGCAAGAAGATATATAAAAAAAAATTGATCTTACAACCTTTTTATCTTTTTGTGATATAATAAATTATTGTCTTTTGTATAAATATTAATTGAATGTAATTAGGTTGTAAGAATGATATCATTTAGACATAATTAGGCTAAATATCTTCCTACTTTCATGAAATTTATTATTTAAATATATATATGTACATAATTTTAATAATAGGGGTGTTCATCTTGACCCGTCAATCCAAAAAACTTGATGCAGCGGTCCATTTCGAACTGTAAAAATAGGATAGGTAAACTGGTTAACAAAATTGGATCAAGTAGCGGGTCGGGTATTATTGTTACTGGGTCAAGTAGCAGGTCAAAAAATTTGCTGCCTGGCAGGTGCCCTGGTCCATATATAGGATCAACTCTGTAATTTTGTGTATTATGTGTGCATAATATTAATGAATTTTTCTTTTCCATTTTTATAATGGCATATATGTAATTAATAGTCATTTTATATATTTTTTAAAAAATTTTGATATTAAAAAATATAATATTAGACCGAGTCGAGTACTCGGTCATCTCTTTGACCATATACCATATGTATATGAACTGAGTATCGGGCCACTTTTTCTCGACCCGATATAATCGGGTCAAGTTGGATATTTAACATTAAATAATTAATTACTAATAAATATAAAGTTTCAAGAAGATACAACAATGAAATTGATCTAAATACCTTTTTTTTTTTAATATTTTTGTGATATAATAAATTATTATTATTTTTATAAATACTGATTAAATGTAATCAAGTTATGTAAATTAATTTACTAACAATGATATATAGATTCAAAATTTTCATAATTAATAAATATTTATTTTCTTAACTTGTAATTAATAATTGATACTTATATTGTAATTTATAATGCACATTTAATTTTATTATATTTTTGGAAAAAAATTAATTATAAGATGCGTGTATTAATTGAGATTTAAAAAAACAAGGGTAGTTAAATATGAAATTAGGTAACTATTTAAGTAGTTTTCTTTTACCTCTATTATTTATTAAGTAATTTTTTTTTTTTTTATCTAATGTGCCATATGTTAGCTTGTTATGACTGCTCACTAAAAGAGGTTTTGCCATAATATAGATATATAGATTACATCGTCATTTAAAAATGATTGTTAAATGTATGCACTATAATATAGATATATAGATATATAGATTACATCGTCATTTAAAAATATATCGTCATTTAAAAATGACGTTAAATGTATGCAACGGATAATGATTTTAAAACTTTGTTATCATTTTACAATATAGTATATTATTAAGTTTTTGATAAAAATTATTCCTATTTGGAATGTAATGAGATTTTAAGGATGATATTATAAAAATATAATTAGGTTAAATCTGTACATATTTAATAAAAGTTATTTGTGATAAACCTTTACATATTATATTAGTCTAAAGATTTTCAAATTCTTAAAAAAAAATTATTTTCACATGTTGTTATGAATAACATCATTTTAAATTTCCATTTAATATTAATTATTATAAGAGGTAAATGTGCACAAAGTAATCATTTTGAATAAATAAAAGTAGTTAAACAAGAGACTTAGGTGAGTAATTTGAATTTACATGGTTAGTAAGTTAAATTATTTTCTTTTACCCCATTATTTACCTAGATTTGTTGTATTTTTACCTTGTCACTTGTCATCTTCTAGTTGTTTTTCACAAACACACATTTTGCTTTAATATATATATATAGATTACATCGTCATTTGAACATGACGTTGAATGTATGTAACGGTATATTATTAAGTTTTTGATAAAAATATTTCTTTTTGGAATGTAATGGCATTTTAAGGATGATATTATAAAAATATAATTCGGTTAAATCTATACATATTTAACAAAACTTATTTATGATAACCTTTTACATATTATAAATTTAAAGATTTTCTAAAATTCAGAAAAAAAATATTTTCACATATTGTTATAAATATCATTTTAAGTTGCCATTTAATATTAATAATTATAGGAGGTATATGTGCACAAAGTAATCATTTTGAATAAATAAAAGTAGTTAAAGAAAAAACGTAGGTGAGTAATTTGAATTTACATGATTCGTAAGTTAAATTATTTTTCTTTTACTTCCATTGTTTACTTAAATTTGTTGTATTTTTACTTTGTCACTTGTCATCTTCTAATTGTTTCTTGCAAACACGCCTTTTGCTTTAATATATGGATATATATAGATTTCAATTCATTTGATTACTTTACCACCATATTAACCAACCAAACCTCCTAATTAGTCAAATTTTGAGATGTTATCATCTTCCTAATATATTTTTGGAAGTATCTCATAGCTTGTTGTTTTGTATCCGTCCTCAAGTATTTTTTCCAAAGGCCTCAATCTTATCTTTTTCAGTGTTGCGGAATTGTTAAATATTGTGTGCAATATGTAAATATACTCAACTAAAGACTAAAATTGCATTTCATTTTCTCCAGCCTATTTATGTTACAAGATTTCAAGTAATAAATCAATTTAGCACACTTCTCATAATGCTAATTGGTTAATATCATCAATTTAGACTTGATTGTATTTATAGAACACCTACCAAAAGAAAAAAAAAATACAAATAAGATTTCATAAAAAAACTTCCCATCTACATTCTTTGAAATGGCAAAACATATGAAATCATAGAGTTAACCATGCATGCCCAACGAATTAAGTATATGCGCCTTGTTTTTATGTAAAATTTAAAATTCCTATTATTTGGCTAACTTTTATTTCATATATGGCAACAGGTTGATATACTTAAAAAGCAATAATAAAATGGATTTTGATCAAACACTTGATAAGGATATTCATGTAATCAATTATAAGGTAGAAAACTTGATCACAAGGTAAGTCCTTGGCTATCAACATTTGAAATCATCTGAAAAATCTAGTTACTAATCATAATTACAAAAAAAAGAATTATCGTATTACAACTTTATTATACCACTCAAAATTACTATGCTTCATGAATGGAAGTCAAAAGTAATTAACTCTTAAACATTCCCAACTGATTTATTACCTTTTCCAAATCCAAATATAAATCTTAATCGAAAAAAATCCTTAGTCAGCACGCAACCTTAATTATTCATCAACCAACAAAAAAACTAAATATTGTTATAAAAGTTAAACAAAATATATAAAAATATATGGAACTGAGATAGAAAGAGAGAAAATAAAAATGGAAGATTTGACCGTCTGTACTTTTATTTCTCATGTAGTGTATATATTTATAATAGTACAATGACCCATAAGTTACGAAATGTAAATAACATAACTTGTATCTACAGTTATCAAATACTTAGATATAGATAGACTTATACTATAACTTATCAAAACTAAAAATACATGTGTAGACATCCACAACTAATAAAATTTGTAACACTCCCCCTTGGATGTCTAATGACTAAATCATGTGCCTACGTTAAAACCTTACTAGGAAAAATCCTGTAGGACAAAAATCTAGTGAAGGAAAAAGAGTACACAAAACTTGCAGCACGCTTTTGCATGCTGCCTCATTAAAAACCTTGCCTGGAAAACCCATTAAGACAAAACCATGGTCAAGGAAAAGGAGTACAGCGTGTACTATTACTCCTCCTCATGAAAACGTCACTTAATATCCTTGAGACGGCGCATTCTGATATTATAAACAATCTTCTCGAATATTGATGTTGGTAGTGCTTTTGTAAATAAATCAGTTAGATTATCACATGATCGAATCTGTTGGATATCAATATCACCATTTTTATGAAGGTCATGAGTGTAGAAAAACTTTGGAGAAATATATTTCGTTTTATCTCTTTTGATATAACCTCCCTTTAATTGGGCTATGCATGCTGCATTATTTTCATATAATATTGTTGGCGGCTTTTCTTATAATGTTAAACCACATATCTTCTGGATATGTTGGGTTAATGACTTTAGTCAAATACATTCTCTGCTTGACTCATATATAGCGATTAATTTTGCATGATTTGAAGAAGTAGCGGCTAAAGTTTGTTTTGTTGAACGCCATGATATAGCTGTATCTCCACATGTGAATAAATATCCCGTTTGAGATCGAGTTTTATGTGGGTCAGATAAATATCCGGTATCTGCACAACTAATTAATTGTAATTTAGATTCATTTGAATAAAGTAAACCCAGATCAATAGTCCATCGGAGGAATCTAAATATATGCTTAACACCATTCTAGTGTCTTTGTGTTGGAGAATAACTAAATCTTGTTAACAAACTTACAGCAATGTTATATCAGGCCGTGTATTATTAGCAAGATACATTAAATCTCCTATAGCACTTAGATTTGGTACTTTGAGACCAAGAAGTTTTTCATCATTCTCTCGAGGACAGAAAGGATCCTTTCTCACATCAAGCTATCTTACAACCATTGGGGTACTCAATGGATGTGTTTTTTCCATATAAAATCGCTTTATTAATACCTTTTGTGTATAAGTTGATTGATGAATGAAAATCCCATGCGTTAAGTGCTCAAATTGTAGACCAATACAAAATTTTATTTTACTTAGGTCTTTCATTTCAAATTCTTTCTTTAAACAATTTATTGGATTTTGAAGCTCTTTAAGAGTTCCAATAATATTTATATCATCAACATATACAGTAATTATTACAAATTTTGATCCAATTCTTTTTATAAAAACACATGGGCAAATTGGATCGTTTTTATAACCCTCTTTCAAGAGATACTCACTGAGTCGATTATACCACATACGCCAAGATTTTTGTAATCCGTATAAGGATTTACGTAGTTTTATTGAACAATTTTCTCGAGAAACTTTATATGCATCGGGCATATTAAATCTTTCAAAGATTTTTATATAGATCTCTGTATCAAGCAAGCCATATAATAGGTTCTCACAACATCCATTAGATGCATTTCAAGTTTTTCATGAACTGCCAAACTAATAAGATATCTAAAGAGCCAGAGGTAATTGTATCCATCACGGGAGAATATGTTTCTTCATAATCAATGCCGGGTCATTGTTAAAATCCTTGTGTGACAAGGTGTGCTTTGTATCGTACAATTTCATTTTCGCACAAATACTCATTTGTACCCCACCGGCTTTACACCTTTAGGTGTTTGGACTACAGGCCCAAAAATCTCATGTTTTGAAAGTGAATTTAATTCTACTTGAATTGCATATTTCCATTTTGGCCAATCATCTCTGTGTCGACATTCTTCGACAGATTTAGGTTCAAGATCCTCATTTTCATGCAAAACATTAGCAACTATGTTATAAACAAAGTTGTTGTCGACAACAATATCTGTTCGGTTCCATCTTTTTTCAGTAAAGACATAACTTATCGAGATCTCTTAATTTTCATTTGATTCAAGTACCTGATCCACTTCCAGAATTTTATGATTAGTTATGTCTAAGGTTTCTTTGGGAGCACCCAACTGCATTGTATGACCATCTTGAATAGTTGCTCAGTCTTTCCTCTTTCGAGAATTCTTACCTTTGGAACCGATTGGTCTATCACGCTTTAGGCGCAGTTTACTATTATTTCCACTGATAGGTTGTTCTACTGGAACTAATGATTGAAATTGTTGGGATGACTGGGAGTTCAAATTTGTTAAAAAATTGTAGATGATTTCGAATAAAATTGAATAGAGGATTTAATTTTGTTTTCGTTGTTTCTAGCCAAACAAAGTGTTTGTGATTTCTTGCTTTAGCAATGAGGATAATGACTTCTGCTTCAATTTGATGGACTTTCTTAGACCCTTCATCTCCTTTTCTAAATTACTAGCGTGGTTCAAAGACTCGACCGAGTCGAAACCGGAACAAGAGTGACCGCTCCAAGATGTACGGAGTCACGGAACTGGCATTGACTTGTCAGGAATTGTCCGATTCAGGGTGATTCAGTGCAGTGATTCAAGGATTCTGTGAGAATCGTCCGATTCCACTAAGTCAACTCGTGGTTCATTCAATTTGAATAAAGAACTAACCTTTTCATCTTTGAGATTCCAGTCAAAATAGCACATATTCGGCCGATATCTTCCCAATTTTTGATCTTTTTGATTGATTGAGATGATTAACTCAACAAACCCACAAAGAATAAGTAATTATTGGAGTGTCTTAGAAGATTAGAAGTAGGATTTTCAACTTATTTTTTTCTCTCGTTTTCCAGTGAAGTAGGAATAGATTTGTTAAGGAGTTTTAGAGATTTAGTTAGGTGTGTGGTGGTTTTTGAGGAAGGAATTTGGGAAGTTTCATTGGCGGTGGCTGATTGAGAGATTAGCTTGGTGATGTTGATCGATGGGGAGAAGATTAGAAGTCATGACATTTTGACTTTGTGCCCCCAAGTTATAATAAACTCTCAGTCAGCCTCGATAATTTTTAAGTTTTCTTATTTTCGTCCTCCTACTATTTTAGTCTATTATATTTTGACCCTTGTAGGATTTTAAAAGTGAATGGGAGTATTATTTATCTTCAATTAGTTTTTTAATCAAATTTAATTATGTTTGATGGACATCAAATCTGGTTGAATCTTGAATTGTGATTCATAAAAATAATGATTTCATTATTAGATAATAAGAAAGAAAATTTAATAAACAATTGTAACATCTATGAAGAAAACTTTTGATTGGCCTAATACCTATGAGTGAAATAACAATTATGTATTTCATGTTGCTTGAGAGTTGTGCTAAATTTAATATAATTGTCATTGATTTTATATAATTGTTGTGCTTATCATTGTTGTTTATATTTTTTTAAAAATTTTTCTTATTTTTTAAATATATTTTCGGTCTATAAATTAACGTATTGCCCAATACGCGACCGATACTCTGAAATCGTTGTGGAACGATACGTTCCGCAACCGTCATCGCAACTGCAACTTTGAACCACGATTACTAGAGTAGGAGTGGAAGTTGGTTACCAGAGTGGGAATGGAAGTTGAGGAAATTGTCATTAGGGATCCGACTATAGCTGCCAAAACTTCCATGGCTGATGGATATTCTTGATACAGACATTAAAAAAAGCGTCTCCCAAGTTCTCCCCAGTATTTCTAAAAATTGTACTATTTGATTTTCAACATGCTTATATAAACATTTGCGGCTGTGAGTTGTCTGTCATTAGTTTTTTTTTGGTCCCACCATGGCAAAAACAATCTATAGACTAGTATTCCTCTTTTGCATTGCATGATTGACGTTAATGGTGATGCAGATGTTAAAATGCACGAGAAACGGAACAAAGTAAACGATAGTGGTCCTGGTAAGGATTTGTTGTGTTTGAGTGGGGTAATTTTGTCCAATCGAGTAAAATTGCTCTTGTAGCATATAATCTGCTCTGGCAATAATGCTACTCTCCAAGGAAAAAAGACCAATCTCGCATCTTTAGGTATTGACCAATATAGTCTTTCATATATCCAAAAAAAATTAATTTGATCCCTTGTTCTAAAAACTTAACCAATATAAGGTTTATAGCGGAATTTGTAGATAAATTTAAAAAACTTGACCTAAAGAGTTCTTTCAATGGTACACATATTTAATGCAAATATTATGATCAAATGAAGAGTTTTGTTGAAATCAAAAGTTAGTCAAAACTCAAAACAATTAAATTTAAAATATTTGCTATAGAATGATTCAATAGCAATTGATTTTTTAATTTTGGAGCCTGATGAAAAATAATTTTTCAAAAAAAAAAATATTTTCCTTAATGAACAATAACACTTCAATTTTTTATATGCCAAAATATATAACTTCTAAAAAAACTATATATTTTCTTGTATTTGGAAATCCAATTCACATTGGTAGTGTGAATAAAATAAATTCACCAAATACATCAACACTTAAAACACACTGAATATTGAGATTTTTTTTTTTATTTGAGTTATTTCTCTCAATTGAAGTAGAAAATCACTTATAGAGTTCTCTTTCATATAAAAAATATTTATCTTATTATTGTTTAACTTAATGAGAACATAATTTTTTTTATTTGCATTTCTTTCATGAAACATTTTGTGAACTAGAAGGTGTCTCATATGCAAATCTCTCTTATTTCTTAATTGCTTTATCCTCTCCAATACTCACGGTTAAAGCCACCAATTAACCATGTTTCTTTATGTGCATTATATAAAATCGAATGACTAATAAAGATAGAATCAATAAATAAATTATTCAAATATAACTCAAAATCTCAATTCTTTAAAATGAGTTCATTCACATTTCTTAAAGTGCTATATTGGAAAACCTTTTAAGGGTACTTATCAAAACATACAATAATTTTTAAATGGTTTTACATGTATTTTGACTATACAATAAATAGAATTAATCCCTACCTTCATGTGAATACAAGATTTAATCAGCAAAATATCTAAATTACTTCTATTTTTTCTATTCAACCATTATATTAGTAATTATGTGCTCAATGATATGAAAAATGAATAATTCATTCTCATAAAATGCTAATTTAAAATTTGCATCTAATAGTCAAACAAATTGAAATTACAAAAGATTGGACCATAATACAAATAATCACATAAAATAGCAAAAATACTTGAATAACCAAGAATAAGATGCACCGAAACTATGAAGATTTAAAATAATTTTGAATAAACCCCAATTTTAACTCAAACATTAAATTCAAACCTTCCTGTGGATAGAGGTAGTGAAACATGCATATTTGCTTTTATTTATAATTAGACTATTAACTTAAAACAAAAAATTGGAGAAATATCTTCTTACCTACGGGTATAGAAAATTTTCACAACTTAATATCTAATTTACCATCTTATTTCAATTAATCTCATCAGAATAATTACCTCTCTATGGGGTCGGGTAATTATTTTAATGAATTAATTACAAACTTAATCTAAATTCTAATTTCTTTTTATTTGTCACTAAACAACATGTGACAATATGTGATAAATAAGTAAAAACTATTTATACACAATATATACTTGAAGACGTTGTGCCTACTTCTAATTACTTGGTGTTTTGAGAGAATCTATTTTTTTTTATCAAAAATTAATGAGTCAACTAACCAATATGTTGATTAAAAGTATTAAACTTTAATCGTTAAACATATGTGATGAAAAGTTTCTGTACACCAAATATTTAAGATGTGGCTACTTCCAACTATGGGATGCATAAATTTTTAATAATGACCTCTTGTATTTTCTTAATTGCTAACTTTTTATAATATTGACTGAAAATTCTTTATTTTCCATTTTTAATGGATTTATTCTAATCACTAGATCTTATGTGATCAAAATAATCTAATACAATAAATATTTAGATGTTGTGCTATTCTCAAATATATTGTGCAAGAAAAACTTTATAAAGGAAATTCAAATGAATTTTTCTTAAATAGCCAATTATCAATTATGACAAAATTACACATGTGATGTTTCAAGTACTAAGATGCACAAATCCAATAATATTGAATAATATTATGGCAATCAAAAATATTTATAGGTCTGTTAGTTGATTTAAATTCTCGATAATGTTATCACATGTATAAAAAGCAAAGATAGTTTAAATTATGCAAAATTCACATTGTGAATTAGTTTGAACATTATGAATAGAAAACATAATTCCATTCAAGTCAAAATCATATAGGCACAGTGGTACAATCATGATATTAAATTAACAACAGTACATGCTCTCATATCTTTGCAAGAATAGAATGCCTAAATTTATTTATGCCATGGAAAATGGAAATAACAAAATTATACGGAGAGGTTTAACTCTCATATAATAATATTCTTACAATAATGCATTGTGTGCTAATTAATATGAACATACTAAGTACAAAATGAAATACATAACAAAGGTATACGTGCATGTATGCACATGTATGTAGTAATATACCCACGTTTGCATTCAACCTTCGAAAATTTTTCACCTTTAACTACTATAAATAAATGATTTGGCAGCAGTACGCCAACATGGCTTCCCTATTAGTCATGAGCTCTCTAAAAGGCAGGTAAATTTTATAATCACTAAAGGTCAAGCAAGACTTTCCACTAACTGGCAAACTAATCTTGTATCCTTAGCTGGTAGGAAAACTGTCATCAAACAAGTGGCAGCGTGAATTTCTGGTTTGATAAATGGTTGGGTTCTGGAACTATCAAAAGCCTTATCTTTGGCCCTTTGACTCTTCTCTCAATGTAATGAATCTTATCGCTGCTAATAAGGACTAGAACTTTAATCTTATTTCCTTGGTCTAATCTATTCTCTTTTATTTGTTGGAGTCTGTGGTTTGATAGGAACAAGAGCATTTTTGAACTTTGCAGCAGACCCAAGGACCTTATTTCTTTCTACTCAATGCTGCTTCCGAGTTCTTCTACATTGGTCCATCCCACTCCCACTAAACCAGCCTAGAACTGATGGAACTTCCATTGGTAATCCGGGAGCCGCTGGAATTGGTGGTGTTCTTCCAACAATTCCAAAATGGTGAGTGGTTAGCTGGTTTCAGCTAGCATATTGGTTCAACCACCAGTTACATGGCTGAAGCTAGGTATGCTATAAGAGAATGGTTTCAATTAGCTTCACAATTGAACTTCTCTCACCTTTTAATAGAAACTGACTATCAAATTATCTTGAATCTTTCGAAATCCAGCAATGCTGATATGCATCTCGTGTCTCCTATTGTCAATGAGTGCATGGCATTGCTCCTGAGATTCCAGCAAGTAGAGATGAAGCCCATCTTTAGAGAAGCCAACTTTGCTGCTGATAGTTTGGCCAAAAGAGCTATGCACTCAAATTTTTCCTTTTTGTCTACTGATTCTCCTTCCTTTGTTAAACGCTTACTTTTGAATCATGTAAGAGAACTAAGCTTCCCCGTATGACTACTAGCCCATAATTTTATTTATGTCAGTTTTAATTACCTACAAAAAAACACTGAAGTATAATTTTTTAGTTAGCCAACTTGGCACTGCACTTATTTGTACTCGGAAGGACAGAGTAACAGAAGTGTAGTTAGTCCTTGTCACATGGACCTTTGACTATCGTCAGGTGTTTCAAGTAAAATAGACTAATAAAAGCATATTATTTTTCTACTAAGGAAAAGAGATAAATTTGATCCCTTATCGTCAAGGTATTCAGCAATCTGTTCTTTTATATATTAAAAAGATCAATTTTGTCTCTTATCCTAAAAAATTTAATCAATTTAAAGTCTGTACATTTGTGGATAAAGTAACGGAGTCATAGGGAAGAATACCTTTGATATTATGATACGAAAATTGTGGACAATCTTAGGCCTGATTCTTCTTTACAAGACATTTATATAATAGAAAAAAATATTGTTTTGATCCCTCATCTTTGTTGCATACCCCAATTTGGTCTTTTACATATCAGAATAATCTAATTTAGTCCCTCATATTTTAAAATATTAGCTAATATAAGGGTTTTAATGGAAAAATATGGCAAATCAAACCATGAATTTCTTGTGGACATCATTTTGTCTTTAAAATATAAATAATTGGATGTGACTTGAAAATGATGAAATTTGCTTTATTTATTTTTTAGAATTGAAAATTTCATAAATAAGATGGGACAAAATTAGGGTTGAGAAAATGAGAAAAGAGAACAAAAGTTTGCAGAAGGAAAAAGATTGATAGTTTTAAACTCTAGTAGTTTGTGCTTTAATGCCCATGTGATGTACACATGGCCTTTACTATTAATTTGTCTAATTTTTTTGTCAAAAATCTTAAATTGCATAATATTTTAAAGGATGAGGAACTGAATTAACTTATTTTCATACATAAAGAAACAAATTAGAATAAAACCCAAAGATAAGAGATCAAAATAATCTTTTTTTTATATATAATATATTTTGAATTATAAGAATACCAATGACACGAGTTATACATCAGATTGCCCTTCATTCTCAATGTCGAAAAAGGTCATTTGTATTTAAGAATCTAAAAAAATATAAGTGAATAAGTATGTTTGTTTACTACCATTAGCAATACTAAGTATACTATGGTGATTTAGAAAAATAAGTTTTAAGTTATAAAGTTTTATAACTTAACCAAAAAAAAGTTTAAAATGCGAAGTGGAAATCATTGAAATCATAAAAGGCGTAAGTTTTAAGTTATAAAGTTTTCCAAAAAAAAGTTTAAAATGCGAAGTGGAAATCATTGAAATCATAAAAGGCGTAAAGTGAAATTAGTCCATCCTATGTATGTTCTTCCACAATAACATTCTATTATTTATAAAAATTCATTCAAAATTATATTTCACATTGTGATTGATATATCATAAAAAATATTCAATAAAAATGATAATTTTTGTCGTTTTGATGAAGTACTTTTAAATATTATTACACTTTCTTCCATCAACAATAACTAACTAATACACTGAATATGAAGATAAGTTAGAGATCCAGAAGGATCTCAATGGCAGAAATATTGGCATCAGGATTTCATTTTTCTTAGTACATTCATTCATGGGGATTCTACAACTCTAAACTTTCTAAACTGAGTTGATATTCTGTGCTATCATCATAATCATCCAGAGTTTTCCCTTAACAATTTCCACAACTCTATCACATCTCAAGCCAAAAACTCATTATGTTTTGCAATTTTTTCCTAACCAGACACAATTGAATAACTTCCTTCCTCCTCTGGTACAAATTTTATAGAATTAACAATTGAATTAGGGTCAATTTTGCCCTGATACGATTACAATTGCGACCATTAAGTAGTAAACCTGTTTCATCAACGGTGAGGAATTCATGTTTAATGGATTTCCTTGGTATTATTGAATTTCTTAGAGTTGGGTGATACATCCTTATTAGTTAGCCACTTGCTAACACACAATTGAAACATTTCCTTAACTACTGCCCATCCTATGCTTTTTTGAGTTTGTTTAAGGTGGCAATGGGGAGCTCTGGTGGTGGTAATAGAAGAGGGGATTGAATAGGTGGTGGTGGGGTGGAAGAAAGGGTGGTGGTAGAAGTATAACAGGAACAAGATCCTTCTTCTTGTTTCTGGTTTCTCCTTTCCTCTACCCGTTGCTTTATCACCTCTTCCTATGTAATAGTGATGATCAATTTCTCTACCCCGAGAAGGACTTTTCTTCTCTTCATCAGAAAAATCTTGATGGTTCCTTTTTTCCTTCTACCTTTACATCTCTCTTTTCTTCTCTTCTTGATCTTTATCGTGCATAAAATTGTAACATTTTCTTCTTCTCTTGTTTCTGCTCAAGAACAATTTCTTGAGAAAAAAGACTACTTCCTACTAGATGATGATCATTAGTTGTTTCTTTTGTGTTGTTGACGCGTCAACTCCATGTACTTCCTCAAAACATATTTCCTTAGTTGTTGTAGAAGAAATTCAATTGCTCTTGATTGTTGAACAAAGAATTATAGAGAACATAAACAAAATGAAAAAAATAAATAATAATTAACTCGAAAGTTTAGGGAATGGCGACTAAAGTGATTATGACTCTAAACGTTAAATGAGTAAAGTTAAATTAACTGTACATAAAAACAAAAAAAATGTACCAAATCAACAATGATAAAAAATAATCAACAATCTGTGTCGACCCAATTATTTGATGCCTTTATTGAAAGAACTACCACACACACATACATACACATATATATAAACATTTTGCACGGAATGGAGTAAATATAAAAAATTAGTTAAATTAAACCAATAATAAGTATATGTTTGTGGTTCAAAGCGAATGCACAAAGGTGAATTATCTCTATATTCACAAGATTAATGTTTATAGACTACTAATAAAAGATTACAACAAACACAGATTACGTTAAAAATATATGATTATAATATTTACTAGATTAAGATGTCCTAATGCGAAAATTGGTACTGCAAAAAAAAAAAAAAAAATATTATGTTTATACATAATTATTAACTAAATATTTTTTAAAATATAAATAATAATAGGACATGAATAGTGCAAATAATGGATTGTGTAAATAATAAATACGAATAAGACAAAACATCAATAGTGTGAAATATTATTTGGATAATTATTTGATGACCAAACACCAAATATTCTGACTAAATATTATTTGGCAAATAATTCAACTTCAGTTATTTGCAATCCAAATGTAGCCTTAATTATTTCAACACATGTAAACGAGTTATAATGAAAAATAAACAAAAAAGTAAAAGTGGAAATAAATAAATAAATTAAAATAAAGAGGGACAACGAAAAAAATAAAAACATAAATAATATGAACAAATTTATCTTAAAACATAAAAGAAGGGGTCAAGTATTTATTAGAAAAAGTAGAGGGGGCAAAATGCAACTGTGGCATAAGTTGGTGGAGGTTTTCTTCTTTTAACCCTTATTTTCAATAGTATAGTATTAATATTTTAGCAGCAGGTTTTTTTGCATTATATTGTACTATTTTATTATCTTTTATGGATTTGTTGATAGTGTCAAGACTAATAACTTCTCTAATATAATTTTTCTCATTTCCTATTTTTTTACATCGACTATCTATAGTTATGCATAGATTTTTTTAATTAAATTAATACAATGGATCTGATAGTACCTTTTATATACAACAAAATACTATTTAGACATCTCATGCTATTATTTTCTTTCATATTTTGAAATGATATCATAGTAGTACTATTTATTTCATTATAAAATTACTATCCTAATATATATATATATATTTCATTAAAAAAATTATTTTGTACAATATAGATAACAATAGTAACTTTAATTAATTTAATATCTAGAAAAATGTTAGAATGAGTCTCTCATAATACTAGTTAGATAAGGGATAGTCATTATAAATTTTTCAGATAGTACTATATTTATATTTTGAAAGTATGTTTCTTTAGTTCCATTTGATTATCTTTTAGTACTATCTTGTTGATAATTTCATGATACAACGTGTTTACTATACGAGAGAATAGACTTTAAAAATCTCAATGTATTTTCTTTTGTATCATACAGTACTATCTTATTATTTATTTCAAACAACAAAAATTACTGTACGAATATTTGTTTCATCACGAAAATTTATTTTGTAACATTCATACAATCAAATATTAAATTTAAATTAATATCTCAAAAATACTAGGTAATGGACTTATCATAATACTACTAGATAAAGAGATAGTACATTATTTTAGATAGCACTATATGTTAATATTTAGTAGTAGATTTCTTTGTTTCATATAATTGTATTTAATTATTTTTAGTACTATTTAGTTGATGATTTCGCCATTAGTGATATATAATGTATTTTTTAAACTTTTTAATACTGGCTATATTTAACTATGCATCAATTTTCTTTATTAAGTTGATACAATATATTCGATAACTTTATGCACTATACATAGAATACACTTAGATATCTCATATAGTATTTTCATCATGTACTATAATACTATTGTATTTTTCGGTTTAACACTAAAAATTACTATGTAAATATCTACTTTATTATGAAAATTTACTAGGGTTATTCGATTGGTAATATTTATTTAGTATTAAGAATGCTAATTTATTGTGTATTTATTTTTAGTATAATTTGCTAGAATTGATAAAAGTATTCAAGTTATTCATCTACAATTATATTTTCTATAGTTGATAAATACATATTTTCACTTAAACGTGTTATAATAATATTTCACAATATCAAATTATTTAATAGTTCAGTAGAGATTATCTATTTTACTTAATTTTGAATTATTTTTTTAAAGTTTTAATCTAGAGTTTTTCCCTTGTAGAAAAGGTACGAAATTTGAAAAATGAATAATATAACATGTTATACAGGTTACAATCACATGGCAAAATCATTATTATGTATCAATTCTTATCATTGTTCATTTAGAATTCAAATGGCCATACACCGCCATCAAACTATTCCAACTTACTAGCTTCGAGCGACTGATTTTAGGGATTTCGGTTTGGATGGCTGTCAATGAAGTGAGAATTTGTTGAATTTGAATTTGCGAAAATGAAAAATTAAAAATAATCCAAATTGAAGAAGATCTACAGTATTCAACATATTCATTCATTTTTTGGACTTTTTTTAACTTTGAAAAATGCACATGTTGCCCATGTTTTGGAGTTAACGATATAAGAGACAGCTGTTAGACGCCCCAAATGGACATGATTGGCTGTAGTTGATGATTTTGAGAGTTGAGTGATTAATTTGGTCACAAAAGTTTAATGATCGAATGTAGTAATTTGGAAAAGTTTGGTAGAGTGTATGGCCTTTTGCCCTGAAATCAATGCACAAACTATTTTTTAAACTTATCCTATTTAAACTTGAGGACTGTTGTTTAATTTGTAGTTTTTCCTTTATACAACAATCTAGCTTTCACCTTAATTTTTCAATTTGTATGTCAGAACATGTGACTTTATACCTCTAATAATAAAAAATGATAAAGGAATAATTTTTTTATTAAAAAATGATAAGAATGATCTATCAACAAAATTTTCATGGTCATTTTATTAATTTTTGCTTCGTTCGGGAGTGGAAGGTTTAGAAAGAAAGGATAGACTTTTTCCTTTGGTTGGAAGAAATCAATGGAAGGACAGAAATGGAAAAGGAAGAAGTCAATGTGATACTATTTATCACTATAGTAAAGGGTTTTTGTACTTGTATATCCTAAATCCTTCTATTTCATTCTTTCCTCTCTCTTCTCTTCTTTTTTCTCATAATTTATATTTCTTTTCTCTTCTCGTCTCTCCTAAACACCCAATCTAGCTGTTAGTGTTATTGACTAAGGACCGAACTGATAAATCTTTGGCTTAATTATAGTTTGGGAAAAAATATAATTTCGTCCCTAAAAATTTGGGTTGTACTACACATTGGTCCCCAAAATTTTAGACTAAACACATTTAGTCGTCGAACTTTCTAATTTCTACTAATTTAGGATAAATTTGAAAATTTCGTTAATTGCAGATAGAAAAGGCCACTAGCAAAGGGTATGACTGCTAAATCTGAAGTTTGGGTCATCGTCTATTTTAGTCTGTAAATTACCAAAAATATATATTTAAACCCCAAACTTCCCAATTTCTACTAATTTAGTACAAATTTAAAAATTCAACAAATTACAAACAGAAAAAGTCATGTGCATTAATCTAACTTGGGTTATAACGATTTTCTAACCGATATTTATTTTGGTGTTGAAAAAGTTATATCCAAAGAAAAGATAATAATAACACAATAATAATTTATTAATAAATAAAAGAAATAATTTTATGCAAGGATTAGAAAAGCTTGTTTATGGTCGAGACATATTAATTAGTGCTTTCCTTAGGAGTGAAACGTCCCATACTACATTGGATTAATATGGAGTTCCTTCCCGATGATACAATGATCTTAAAGTAAATTTATTATGGCTAAACAATAACTATGATCCTATATTGCCTTTTTACTCAATTATTTGATATATAGTATAGTAGAGTGTAATTTATTATAATGGTTGTAATAATATATAGTTTAATTAGGGACAGAAATAAGGTAATATGTATTGTATCATATGTGTTTATTACTAGAGAAAATTCCTATTTATAGTAGTTTTTAGGCAATAAAAAATAATTGTTCGTGGTCAAAAATTTAAACGTTACTTTTTCTACCATTTCATTCCTTGATATTATATTTAATATAGGTTAGTGTAGTTATATAGTTATTATCTCCTAATTTTGTGAAACTGTTATATTCATGAGCACTTCTTAACAAAATTTCTGAAAGTGGATGGGCTCTACAATCCTAATTTTTTTAATCATAATTAACTCTTTTCATGAAATTAGAGTTTAGGAGCTGGATTAAAATCTCGTAGAAAATCTAGATAATAGGAGCAGTGGTTATGAAGATCGGAGTGCTAATTTTGAAAATGATAATGATGATTCTAAAAATGGGATTACTGGTTCTGCATATTGGAATGATGAGTCTAATAATGGCTGCTAGTAGGATGATGATATCACAAATAGCAGTGATAACAATAAATTTGTTAGTTCTATAGAATGGAATTCCCTAACTGATCTGTTTATGATATGAATTATGATAAGAAAGATGAAGTATTTCTTCATAATGTAGACAAGAATGCCAAATGGTTTGGCGTTGGTAGTCAAAGAAAAAAAGTGAAAATATGGATTAAATGGGTTGAAATCGGTTAGGAAATATTATCAACCAAGATATATTTAATAGTCACATGCAATGCACATGACGTTTTTCATTTGTAATTGACAAAAATTTTAAATTTGTCCTAAATTGATAGAAATTAGAAAGTTTGAGAATTAAATGTGTTTTTTTGGAACTTTGGGGAACAAAATAGACCATTACTCAAACTGTAAGGGCAAATATTATACTCTCTATGTCCCATTTTATTTGGCATGGTCAATCTTGTACACAATTTAAGAATAATTCATATTTGATCAATTAGTAGAATAGTTTTTCCATTATTTTCCCTCAATTAAAATTCAAAATTTGTTAGGTGACATTTGGTTTTCAAAATTTGAAATGATTTATGAAAGTAATTAATGTTGAAACATGACATTAATGTTCTTTTTTTGGAATTTGCATGAATGGTAAATTAGGTAAATTGGCATTTAATTATTTGCCTTTTTAAGGAGTGACAAATAATTTGGGATAAACTACAATAAGTGAAATAGAAAGAAAGACAAATAAAATGGGACGGAGGCGGTATTTTTTTCACATTTGGAATTTGAGATTTAACAGTCACGTGCTTTGCACGTGATATTTTTCATTTGTAATTGATAGAATTTTAAAATTTGTCCTAAATTGGTAGAAATTAGAAAGTTTGAAAAAGAAATATGCTTTGCCTGAAATTTTGGATACCAAAATAGACCACGACCCAAACTTTGATTGTCAAAATTGCATTTTCCCCTTATAGTTGTCCCAAATAAATAGGGATCAGCAGCAAATTGGCCCCTATAATATTTTTTTCTACAAATTTTCCCCAAGACCTAACGTGTTAAATTTTTCATTTGAAAAATGGTGAAATATCATAATTGCCTTCAAATTTTTAGTTGCACTTGGCTACCCTAAAATTAAGGCGAGTTGCAGTTTGGATATTGATGTTATTATTCAATTGAATCTGATCTCACTAGTGAATTTTTCTATCTAACCTTATTATAAAATATTTTTTTTACATTTCATTATTGGAGCAAATGAACTATTTTTTCTTGTTTCATGCAATTTTGTAATTCTACCACTTTTTCATCCCTTTCCCTTTCTCTTATATTTTGTGTATTTAGAATAAATTTTTAGTTTATTATAATTCTATTTTATTTTATTTTTGATGATAGATTTATTATATGCATTGGTAATAACCAATTTAATCAATCTTATGAAATTTTAGTTAAAAATATGTTCTTTTAACAGTGGTTGATACTAGTAATTGACATTTATGAAATTTTTTTGCTAAAATTCTTCTATTGAGATATGAAAAGCAAATAAATAAAATTTTATTTTTTTGAATTTTATTTTGTTGCTAACACTTTCTTTTTTTAGAGAGTATGAGTGAGTGGATTGATCAATTTAAGTTTGTATAAAATTTGATTATATTTCAAAGTAACATATTTACTCAAATAATATAGTTTTTAAACACAAACTGATGAATTAATTATTAATAGTATAAAATTAAAGTAAAAGTTCATTAAAATATACATTGTGACAAAATAAATAAAATACTTTATTTTAGATATAAATTAACAGAACAAGCATGTGATGGCATGTCAAAAATCAATTGTAACAAAAAAAAAAATTGAAATAACAAATTAATTCAAGCATTCAATAATGAAGGGAAAAAATTATAATATGGCTGGATAGAAAAATTAAGCACTATTATCTTCGATAAAATTACTCATAAAATAAAGTCAGGGTCCAAAGTACAAATCGCCCTAATTTTAGGTGGCAAAGTGTAACTAAAAATTTGAGGGCAATTATGATATGCCACCATTTTTTTAAGAATGAAAAATTTACTGGGGAGGCAATTTGTAGATAAAATTAAAAGAGGCGGCAATTTGTAATATGTATATAAGAGAGAAAATTGTAATTAAGCCTAAATCTTTTTGATAGTTTGTTAAAGAGGACAAATTAATGATTCAATCCTTATACGAGGCAAAGTGAGACAAATTTCATATTAGGATGTCAAAATGAACTAATCGTTTTCCCTTTCTAAATTCCAAACTAGGTCTCAGTGAATTCTAACATTTATGAGTTTTAACAAGCAAAGTAAGAAACTGAATAAGGAAATATAAATGTGTTTCGTTTGAAAATGATAATTGACAAATTATTTGACCTTTTTTGGAACCCTAGTTCTTATAATGAGGCTTCACAACCATTTTTGCAACTTAGAATTTTACTATTCTTTTTTATTTGACAAGATTATAGGAAAACTTGTATATATTATTTTGCACTTACAATTGTACAAGGATATATAGATAAGGATATAGTATGACTAACGAATGTCTTACTAATCAAAACTAAACATTAAGAAAACCAAATATACACTTAACATATTTAGACACCTAAATATGTGATTTACATATATACATTAACATACCCCCTTAAACTCAAGGTGGTTTAGCAAAAACTGACTAGAGTTTAGAAATTAAATGAAACAAACGTCTAGGAGGATGAAACTTAGTGAAGATATCAATAGTTTGATAAGAAGATAGGGTAATTGAGCAAAACTTTACAGTTTCTTTCACAATGTGGTGATGGACGAAATGACAAACAGTTTCAATGTGTTTGGTCTCTCATGGAAAACATCGTTGCGAGCAATTTAGATAGCAGTTTGATTGGTAACGTGAAGGTAGTAGGAGATTCATGTGAAACACCCATATCAGAGAGTAACCAACGGAGCCAAATAAGTTTCTGAGTGGCATCAGCAATAGAACGATATTCAGTTTCAGTACTAGATAGAGAGACAACAATTTTCTTCTTATTGCACCACGATATAAGATAGTCACCTAGAAAGAAACAAAATCCTGTAATGGAACGCCCATTAGTAGGGTCAGCTGCCCAATTAGCTTAAGAATAAGCATGCAAGACAAAAGAAGACCGAGAAGAGAAAAAGAGACCATGATACAAAGTGCCCTTGATATATCACAAGAATACGAAGAACAGTTACAAAGTAAGAACTCCTAGGACTAGCCATAAACTGGTTGACAAGATGAACAACATTACACATGACAAGATCAAGGCGGGTTACAGTAAGAAATACTAAACTACCAACTAGCTATCGATAAAGAGTTGGATCAAGAAAAAGTGAACCATCATCAGGGGTGGGATGGATATTGGTTTTAATAGGAGTAGATGTAATCTTATTGTTAGTCAAACCAACACAAGTAAGAAGATCAAATGCATATGTAAGATAGCATCTATAAGATTTTGAAGATACCTCAAGGCCTAAGAAGTAATTAAGAATACCAAAGGCTTTCATCTTGGGATGAAGGTTCAAATACTTTTTGAGGTCAATAATTCTAGTGAGATCATCCCCAATAATTATCATATCATCAACTTAGAGAAGTAAAAGAATAATTTCATGATTAGACCAATGAACAAAAAGAGTAGAATCATAAGAACTACATTTGAAACAAAACTGTTTAACTGTGTGGCTAAATTTAGAGAATTAGGATCTTGGAGCTTATTTGAGACCATGAAAAGCCTTGTGAAGTTTACACACCTTGTCAGACATTAAACTTTATTTGTAGAATATCCTATGATGGACGCATACGAACTTCTTCGAATAGATCTCTATTGAGAAAAACATTTTTCAAATTCATTTAAAAAAGGTCCATTGTCATACTTGGCAACGGCAAGTAAGTTTCTGACAAAAACGAGACAAGCAACTGGTGCAAAGAGGTTGTCTTCATAATCAATGCCATATTCTTGGATAAAACCTTTGGCAACAGGACGAACTTTGTAGTGGTCAACACTACCATTAGGCTGGGTTTCGATCTTGTAATTCCATTTGCACCCAAAAAGTGTTTTTTTCGAAGGTATATCTCTTGTCCCACTTCAATTGCTTTCCATTTATATTTCTTGCTGCATATTCTTGTTGGATTGTACAATCAAATAGTGAATTTTTGGATTGTACTATCAAATTATTAGTTTGCCATAAAGTTAGTGATTTGATTGTTTTCAATTTTCTCTATTTTGTGATTTTCTCTTGGATTGTTACAAATTTTCTCAATTTTGTGATTTTCTCTTCCTAGTAGTGATCTCATGTTGGCCCTTTTGGGCGAAATTTGAATTAGCAAATCTTTTTCTGAAATATAGTCATATGATTCATGTTGACCCTAAACCCTATAGGCTGCAAAAATGCACCTTTCTTCCTTTATTTTCAAGTAAATTTGAAGGAAAGTGTTTGCTGAGAAGACAACAAATATTTTGCTCTGAAGGCGAATTACACCCTAGTTTTGGGAATTTGCTGCTTTCCCGGGGACAGTGGAAGTGCTTCCACTGCTCTCCTTCATTAATATGTTTGTTCACTATCAAAACAAATTAATTCTACTTCAACAATGAAAGGGTCAGATTTTAAGGAAATGGCTAACCTGTGCCATCCAGCCTAGCCAAAATTATTTGGCAAATGAAGAATTAACTTGCCAATTTTTCCTCAATTTCATTGGGAGTAAGGTGTCTAAGGGGGCTAAAACTTGAGAAGGGGCAATTGTACAACTTCTCTTTGGCTTGCGAAGGGGGTTTAAGCATAGACTGAAGTTACTGTACATACAAATCTTTGATCTATATGCTTTGACTAGAACTGGAAGTTCTAGAATCGGCGGTTGGCATACCACCATAATGATTAATATCAAACAAAATTTTAATTTATTTTTTTTGATAATTCAGAACGTGCCAGCGTGAGCCCCTGTTGTGAATCATCTTCATTTAGTTCAATGTCGCAAATCGTCTTCTACCTTAATTCCCTAAATGTTGATCAAATTGTTGAACTGGTTCCCAGATAGGAACTTATTCCTAGAAATGAGTTTTTTGTGATCATATATTTTTGTACTTTATAGTCAGTACTATGAATTTTACATGCTCATTTTGTTTTTCTGTAGAATGAGGATAAGTTTTCCAACTTGTTGGAACTAATAGTAAACAAAAGATTTTGAAAAAAAAAAAAATCTTTTGTTGCTTGGGTTGAGATGTTGCTGTGTTTAGTTCTTCTTTTGATGTATGGAACCATTATCAGATTGTTCGTTATGCTTGTAAGATGGATTGTCGTAAATTGGGGTTTTCGGGATATGGTAGTATTTGATTTTAGTGCAAGTTCAATAAGCACAAGTCTCGGATTTCAGGTTGTTCATTTCAAATTTTGAAGTTTAGTGGCATTTGTATTCGTTGTATCTGATTAATATGGTTTTTGATTGAATGTTTCTATGACAATACTGTTCAAGGTTTATTTTCTGGCGTCAATACTTTCCCCTGCTTTCTGCATGATTTGACTTATGCATGGATTAAGCTGACTTTAAACGTTCTCTAATGGAAGGAACTCCTATTTTTACTGCTGCAAATATCAGAGGGAGTTAATATTTGTTGGCACTTTCTTAAAAAGTTCAAGTTCGATACTTTTACATCGATATGACATTTTTCAGCCATTTTTAGTGGTGAAACTCAATGTGAGTGCTGGTGATTTGCTTGTTGGTTGCATCTACTAGAAATTAGAATTTTTCTGCTAGAAATTGATTGCATTGCAAATTCTCATGCTCTTTTACTATTTATAGCAAAGGTTTTAACTCATTTGAACAATTCACAGGCTAGTAGATAATCTTCACAAAAGGAGGTTAGCAAGCAAGTAGAAATGGAGAATGCCTGAAAAGTAGATGAACCGAGATACCAGTATCAGGGATCTTTCAAATACCATGAGATCTGCAATTATGATAAATGGTCTGACTCCAAGGGGGGATCCAAGAGATTCCGCTGTTCCTGCTTGTGAAATTGCCAATGATGCCAAAGCTAACCGCATGAAAATACAGGTTTTGGTGAATGGTTGGTTGAAATAGAAGTTCAGAAATTGTTTGGAGGACAGTATTATGCTGGATAAGTTACCGAGTATGATGGGAAAATGGGTTGGTAGATGGTGGTCTATGAAGACGGGCGACACTGAAGATCTTGAATGGCGTGAGTTGGAAGAAGTGCTTCTTCCCTAGGACATCACGATCCCTTTGAAACCAATAACCGAAAAAATCATTAGGAGGCAGCAGAAATCTGTCCAACAGCCAACCAAACCTGTCGAACAAGTGGCAAGAAACTTGGAGTGATGAACTATTAGGTTAGTCAAGAGAGATGGGAACTGGGAAGTCTTCAACAAGCTAGCTTGATGATGTTGTTTTTTGTATTTTTACCTTTTGTTGGATGGGAATTAAATATCGGATTTTCACCAATTTGTTTATTTCTAGTAATTACTTATTGCTATGTGAAAGTCCTGAATTGTTGATCCACAGTAAGTTGAGATGAGAGCACAATACACAGTAAAAAAAGTGCTTAAACTGTGGGATTTCCCATTTTGTTATGGTTTCAAGCACGTTAGACAGGATGAAAACTTAGTGGAGTTAGGAAAGTAGGCTAGGCATAACTATACATATTCATAACTGTCATTTCTCTATTTGTATTATTTTTATTTTTAAATAGGTCCACCAAATAATATGTACTATTCATTATTTTCTATCCAAATGATTATTTTGCAATATTATTTTATATCCAAACAATTATTCTATTATTCTAAAAGTCAATATTAATTTTGAAAAACCACCAAAGTGAAAGGAAAAATATTATTCACCAAATAACACTCCATAGTTGTAATTCATATAGACCCTAAATTTCTAGATTAAATATACTTTGTAATACAAAAATAATAATTTTATCATAATATAACTCTCATGATTATTTATACAATAATAAAACCAAGAAATAAAAAAACTACAAAAAAATTAAAAAAAATTAACTCGAAAGTTTAGGGGATGGCGAGGGTGGGGATGGCAACTCTAGAGAAGTGTAGGGGAAGAGGGGAAGCGGATCACTTGATTTATTTGGGACAAAATAAAGTTTCTTTCTAATTTTACCCTTGAAATTATGGACATGTGACTATTACGTGTTCTTTTCATGTCAAAATAACACCGGAATTGTGCTTAGGGACTTTAGATTTTTGAGGGACCAAAACTCATAATTTTATATTCAAATGACTAAAAAAATATTTTATCAACATTCAAGGGACTATTTGTACAATTTTTCCTATAATTTGTGTTAGATTTTGAACCATTTTATACCGTCTAAGTGTTTCCGCAAATTGGGTGATAAAATAATTACAAATAGATTTGGTTTTAAATAGGTTAATCTACTTATCAAAACAAAATTATTGATGTAATTTGATAATTTTTATGAATTTAAGTTGTTTAAATACAATAGATCATTGGAAGGAATCCAGAGAAGTATAACAAAGAGGATCTCAACCCAGCAAGAGGATATAAGGTTGGAGTGAAATTTCTAATAAAGAAAAGAAGGTAATGCATATTGCAATCCATTTAACATAAGAATTGGTGGATTGGTAATTTAAATACTATTAGTTTTCTTGGTAAAAGCATTAATTACTTCTATATGAATGACAAAAGAACATGAAAATTTATCGGGATGGATTTTTTACAAAAATAAAATAAAATGGAGCGGGATGGATGATTTGTTGTGGTCCAAGAAAAGTGACAAAATTAGCTATAGAAAGAGAGTCCAATAACTTTTTTTTTTTGGGGGTGGGAAGGGGAGAGAAAACATACCACAAGATCTTCTATTCCACATCTTGTCTGACTCTTTATCCCACTATTAATGCACTGTTAAGATTTTGTGTAGTAATTTTAGTCGAGTAATCTTGACAATTTATTAAGTAGTGCGATAGAGAGTGAGACAGGGTATAAGACAAAAGATCTTTAGCAAAAAAATGCAGCAAATTTGTAAAATTTTTAGCACTAATTCTGCACTCATTGTATATGTACTCAAGGGATTATAAAATATTTGAGAGCATGGTGGCAGTGTTCACTATTTTTATACTGTAACATTTTGCATAATACAAATTAAATCACCAATAAGATAAATACAAAATATAAGAAACATAAACATAAAAGAGACTAGAAAAAATGACGTGCCTTGTATGTGCGATGCTGATGTAACACTTATGAACTGTTAAATTTTTAATTTTTTAGAAAATAAATAAATAATTATGAAATGATAACAAAGACTACTAAATCTAAAAATTAATCTTTTAAATTATTATTTTTATGACCTTATATGTCTATTCCATATCTCTTTTCTTTTTTTTTATTCTATAATTGCTTCACATTTCTTTTTTAATTTTTTAATTTATTTTATTTTTCATAATAATCGTCCATATATGCTATTTAGTACAATACTAAAATAAAATCCTTTTCTTCTAAAAAAATATTAAACAAATTTTCTATTTTGTGAGGACAACGTTTTATACTTAAATTCTATAACATCTAAAGAAAAATGACCCATTAACACGGACACATTTGAAAGACTGATAGTTATATTTGCAATGACTATTGATGGCCAATTAATTAAATCATTAATCATAATATTCACTAATATAAATTGGTCATAAAATACAACTTTTTGTGTATAAAACAAATAAATAATTAATGATATTTTCATGAAGAAAAATATTTTATACTTTTCCACAAGACAATTATAGATAATAAGCAAATAAATACATGATCAAGTAATGGACAAGATTAATTTGGTAAAGTAATAGGGTAACTAGCTTTTTTAGATAAGGTAAAGGAGCCATAAACACTACTAACATATGTGAATGATCAAAAGTTTAACTTATCTGCTATGATTAGTGATGACTAATTGATTAAATTATTAATCACAAATTTAATTATTATACATTGATCTTAAAGCACAATACTCATTTTGTAAGAAAAAAAATGCACGATTAATCAGATTATTATATAGGCAAAAAAGATCTATAAAACAACAAAAAGTTTTCATTTGGATAGTTATTATTCTTAGAATATTATTTGGAAAAAAACTGTAGCAGCTTTTGTGATGGGATGTATGTATGATAAAATAGTAGTTGGACGTGTTAGGGAATGATTATAAAATATTATCTAATTCACAACTGTAAGCATACTTGAACGAATTTTTAGACAAAAAAACAATAAGTCAGAAAAATAAAGGTGATGTTAATTATTAGATTAATTAAGATCTTAATCATAAAGGTCATTTGGCTTACAAAATCATAAAATTCTATACAAAATTATACTGTTACATGTTTATAAAAAATTCTCTGTGTTAGATATCTAACCATTACCATCTAAAAATATTTAATTAAAAGTATGCAAAATCTAGCTAGATAACTGTTTGCATTTATTTGAAGTGCATACGAAGCTAAATCGATGTTTAATTGTTATGCCGCAAGATATATCACGACTTTTAAATTAAAATAACTATAAATTTGGAGTACCTAAGTTATTAATTTATTAAGATAACTCTACAAAGAAGTACAATATGATAATATATTTGCAAATAACACTCATAACAGTTGCTTTATTGAGTTATTTCACAGTTTTCATGATAGAGTTAATTCAACTAACTTTTCTCCAATTTTGGTGCATTTACAAAAAATACCTCTTAAAGCATTTTGAATTATGGTATTTGTCAATCATATTTTATAATTTATACTATTGTTTAGACATTAATATTAGCTTTAAATGTTCTTTCTAGATGAAATTACTACTTAAACGCCTACAAGAGAAAAATGAAATAAGACGTGTAGCATATGTTACTCTCATAAAATAAAAAATTTATTTAATTTTAATAAGAAAAAAAATCTATTTATGTTATCATATGTAACATTTATGTACCATGTTATGACAAGGATTAATTATGTTTTACCTATTAAAGTTTACCATTACTAACTTTGTCTCCTACTTTATGTTAGTAAACATTTAAAATTATCACTAAGATATAATATGGGCATTATGCCTTTTTTCAAGGTTCGCCATAAAGAAAATTTTACTGTATTTGAAAATTTATAACTCAAGTAATATGTGATTTGTCTACTATTTATTTGAGTTGGCGACTTATCAAAACTTAAGTTCTAACCTAAATACGAATACTTAACTTTTGCAACAAAAATTTCTAAATTTAGCCAAACTCAATTTAGGCATAACTCATTTTAAGTTAAATATGAATATTTATCAAACAAAGGAAAACAACCAAATTCGACTCGAAATTATTTCTAAAATTATATTTGCCAATTAATTCTCATCTATATTTTGTTAAAGAGTCCATTAAATTATTAAAATTTAATCATTTTTATCATTTTGTTAGTATTGAACATTAGTTTCTCATTCAACTCAAGAATATATTCATGGATTGATCAATATAGATGTGAATAAATAGTTAATAGTTTTATACTCTTTTAATTTTCTTTTTCCTTTTTTTAATTCCCTAACCACTCTACAATTAGTTCTCTCTGATAATAGAAAATATTTATTTTTTCACATTATAATGTAACTCACCTTTCGTTATGTGAATTGACCTTTTCTTGAGTATATGTCCAGAAAAAGAAAACTATTCTTTTGACCTTTTTTTTTTTTTTTTTTTTTTTGTGAAATAATCCCTCATCTTACACTAATATGCATGCAACTCTCGTGAAAGACATATAGTTCTAAATATATCCAAAATAACTGTCACAATCAATTTTTTTAATATATTGTGTAAAATATATGTGCATGTAGAGAATATATTGGTACTTTTTCATATTCTTAAACTAGTATGATAACATTTACTTTAGAACTCCATGAATGTTACATACTCTTTCGACCATCCTAAATGTGTCTAATGTGTTAGCTCGAAAATTGTATTTTGACAGTATTTTATTATGAAATTAAATATTTATTTATTAAATATAAAAGAAAAATTGAAAGATTATAAAAATGAATTAATTTTATTTTGTTATTTTTCGTGGACTTTTCGATCAATTCCTTGTGTTGGTTACAAAGACAATTACTAATATAAGTCTTTGTTGTTTTATTAAATAGAATAAGAATTGTATTGTAGTTTTCGAAGCTGATATATAAACTTAATCTGTATCTACAATTATTTTAGAATATTTAATATTATGATTTTATTTTCATAAATTATGCTATTTTTTACATTATTTGTCTACTTATTTGTTCTATACTGTTATTCCTATAATTTATATGTAGTGTTCTTGTAGATCTTGATTATTCCAAAATACTTAGGACATTTATTGTATCATGTGTTGAACTTTTTTATACCTCATTAATTGTTACTCTAGTCCAATATTTCTCTAAACATTGTAGTTTTTCTTTGTTGTTTAATCAAATAGCATAACAACTAGAACTTTAGTTTCCAAATTTGACATGTAAACTCAATAGATACCAACAACTATCTAGACTATCTAATAGTATGATTTATTTACATAGCATGTGATATTTTCAATTATATTAATTACCGAACTAAGTACCTCTATGTTGTCACTCCATAAATTATTCGTAGAACTCTTGTGTTAAAATGATTATTTTAGAATATTTGGGGCATTCATTATATCGTGGGTTAAACATATCTTTTATCTTATTAATAGTTACTCTAAACCAATATTCTACAAAATGGTGTTATTAAAGACAAGGATTTAGTAACCAATATTCTACGAAATACAATTAAGGTAGTATAACGCTTCCCCTATGACTTATTGGTTATGAGTTCGAGTTACCAATCGCTAAGAAGGTTTTTCTTAAAAAAATAATAATATTAAAGAGAGAAAAAATTAGAAAATACTTTTATGCCAATTAAAGATTATGATTTTTTTTATAAATTTTAAATTTTTTATTGCTAATGATTATTATTTTTATGATTTTTAAGTTAGAGAAAATTTTAGATATTAAAAATAGATTTTGTTGAATTCAAACCAAATAAAGGAAAACAGAATGAATAAAATAATTTCTATCATTTTATCACATTTATTCAATTTTTTTTTTTATAAATCTAAAGAATTTTGTTATATTAATTTGAGATATAAATATAATAAATATATAATAGCACTATAAATTATAAAAAAATAGATAGTTTTATCATATTATACGGAGAGTATTTTTAGATAAGTCAATTACACTTCATTAAGGATGACTTACTAAAATGATCATTAAGGACTTGTTTGGTATAAAATTATTTAACTAAGGGTATATTAAATATATATAAAAAATAGATGTTGGCATTCTTGAAAAATAGGGAATTAAATATAATTTAATTATGTTTCCTATCGAGATAAATGTGATTTGTAATTCATTAATGATAGATATTTTAAATATCACAAAAAAAGTAGAAAAAAAATTGGTTTCATTTTTCTATCAAAATTTGTATTTAATTAAGAACGGATATTTTAGACATTAAAAAAGGAAGAAACAAAAATTGAGAAAAATAACTTGCATATATAATATAGTAATATATAGATAGATAGATAAATATAGACAAATATAGATAGATAGAAGGATAAATGATAAGTGATAAAATATTTAAATGGTTAACAAAATTAGGCTCATGTTTAATGGGGAAACATCTGCAGATCATACTACAACAAATGGGCCTGGACAGAAAGTCCCTGTCTCACTCTCTATTACACATCTTAATGAATTATCAAGATTTTGTGGAGTAATTTTAATAAAGTAATTCTGACAGTTCATTTCATAGTGTGATAGGGAATGGGAGAGGATATGAGACAGAAGATCCTTAACGACATAAATGGTACGAGATCTTCTGTCTCATACCCTGTCTCATTCCCAATATTATATCACTTAATGAATTATTAAGATTTTATAGAGTAATTTTAATTGAGTAATCGCGTCAATTCATTTCTGTCTCATATCCTGTCTCATTCCCTATTATATCACTTAATGAAGTATTAAGATTTTATGGAATAATTTTAATTGAGTAATCGCATCAATTCATTTCGTAATGTGACAAAGATTAGAACAGAATATGAGACAGAAGATTTTTAACTAAAAATAAATAAGATTTTCTATCCCACACCCTGTTTATAATTTTGAATGATTTTATGTCCCGCACTCTGTTTGCTGTTCTGAATGATGTTCAGTACTGAAGGGATCCCAACCTCAAGCAGAGGAACTTGGATTTTACATAGAAACATATTCACTCGTGTTACTAATTGGCTTTGTATCAAATAAAGCAAGCATTACACAAAATTAACTAGCTGCATTCTTATTGCCCCTAAAGCAACATATATGGATCTCTCTATGCTATTTTAGTCGCAACGAATTCTTCACTGTGGGCCGAAATTTTGCAAGATTTGTCCGTTGATGTTGGCAAAAATTAGCTTCATGCAACTAGAAAACAATTGTATATCCATATCCTTCCCAACCAATAAAGGATGATGCACCGTAAAATTTGTTCACCCATAGATGTCTTTAGTACAATTCTGCTCAGATGTGTGATTTGGATCAATACAGAACATAGTAATCAAATTTACTGGATAATATTTTGTACAGTGTATCGGTAATAGTACACCATATATATATTTTTGAAAAATGAAGTGTCGTATCATGATTTGATATCCATATCACATACGGCAGAGTACCACACATTTAGTAATTATGATGTAGAATCCATATTCTAAAATGCAAAATGGTTCATAAAATGAAAAAATCTGATTAACTTTGGCAAGAGGATGACACATGAAAGAATTTGTCACAACCAAAACTGATAAGTACATCATTTCAAGGGGCATATAGCCCAGGTAAGTAATTGTCTTAAAGACTTCAAGTTTAAAAGTTTTTCCTAATAGTCAAAACAAAACACTAATTAAAGCATTCTTCAAAGAATTATGTTTGACACTGACGACGCTTTAAACAGGCGAGAATCCTTTGATCTATTAATATCTTGTTGAACTAAACCAGAATTTGCCACATTGTAATATGACAGAACTACCAAGAAACAGAGTATTATCACCTTTCAGAAAATTAGGAATTTTTATGTAATAACTCAGCACAATTCAACAAATTCAGAAATGAAAATTCAATTTTAATAAATAATGAGCCATTGAAATGAACTGAATTTCATGGCTAAAACTCCAATTACTGCTGGGCAACTGGAAGAACAAACAAAAAACAAAAATAGAGAAAGATGAGATTGAGAATCGAAAGTGTAAAGATCGAATGAAATGAGTTCAACTAAAAAAAGCTTACTGTAACACCCCGTTTCCTATTAAAAGTAAGAGGGGATATTGTTAAGAGTCGATGACTCTAGAATTCACTAGAGAATTCATCCCACTAGCATTTCTAGAATATTTATGTAACTTGCATTAGACAACTTGAGATTCTCAACTAGAATATTCTAGTAAAATCAATTGGACTCTGGAAAAACAAACAAAAAACAAAAACAGAGAATAATGGGATTGAGAATTGAAGGTGTAAAGATCGAAAGAAATGACTTCAGCTACAAGAGCATACAGAGACAGAAGTACCAATTTTCCAAAATCCAAAAAAATGCCTGCCTTCCAAATCAGGTCCCGCTCATACAGATCTATGTAACTTTGGTCCCAAGTCACTCAATGATAGCCCGCATGTGTCCCTGCGTTTCCTCAACCATTTGAGTATTACTTTCCCCAGTAACAATGTAGTATCATCACTATCCCCTTCCATGTCAATCCTTTTCTCTCTCTTTCCAAATTAACAGTTTTAATTAACTTTAAACTTTGATTTATTCTTAAATCTAAATATCCATTAAAATCTTTTCCTGGAAAACGGAGGTTTGTGACATTTTACAAGCCTTCAAGATTGTCGGTGAGATGTGCAATGTCAATTTTTCTAGATTAGATTTACACAGCTTCTTTTCCATCACGAAAATCTTCTCAGCAACTGTGATTTTCACATTAAATTGCTTCTGAATGTATTCCTTGAATCGGGGGTGGCAGCCGCGTCACGTTTCTGGATCGGGCCGTGCCATTGCATTCAGATCGATGTTCGTCGTCTTCTTGGCTCCTCTTCTTGGTTGAACTAAGAAATGTTCTTCTTGTGACTGCTGATCATGACTTCTCTTGTTCTTCCCCTTCTATTTCTCCTTCTCTTTATCATCAATTTTTCTTGGTTGTTCCATGTTCTTCTTCCGCCATTTCTTTGCTTCTATCGAACAAAGCAATGGGAATTTAATCTTGAAGCGGTCATCCTAAATTTTCTTCAGAAGACGGAATATTGTTTCTCTTCTGATGAGAGAGTATAAAAAAAATGTTGCTTGATAGAAACAAACTGGCAAGATGATCTTAGTTCTTGAATAAGAAAGGGTTAAAAAGAATACCGGATATTCTAGACTTTGTGAAGTAAGAATTCGTAGAGAAGGATTGTTTATATTCAAGAGGGAGGAACAATTAATAAATGTTTTTGAATGGAAATATTTTTTCTTCTCTGAGAAGAAAGAAGAAAAGATGTGGTGGTCTTTTATGGAAAATGTTATAGAATATAGTCTTTTGTCTCAAAATTAATTAACAATGAGTAGATTAGTCTAAAATATCTTGATTAGTCAATATGGGATATTTTACTTTAATACTACTTTAATACCTCTCTCACATATGAGATAAGAGATTGAAATAAGGAATTGGAGGTTTAATCCAAACTATTTAACATAATTATTGACATGACTGATACCCATGTCAAGTCCAATACCTATGAAATCAAGTCTAATACCATAAACAAGACAAGAAGCATTAGGACAAGGTGAATGCATAGAAGGGTTCAAGTCATGTGTGGACGGGGTCTAACCTAAACCAATGAATATAAGTATTGACATAACTGATATTCATGAAATCAAACACAATACCATATAAATAAGACAAAAAGTACTAGGCCAACTCCAGTGCTCAGAAGAGTCCAAGTCATGTGTGGATCAAAAATATTTGAAATTAAATCGGATACCATGTTAAAAAATATGATATTCTATCTCAAAATCAACTAGTAATGAATAAAGTGGACTATGAATCTTATTAATTAGTTCAGAATTTTTTAACTAGTCAATATCAACATTTATACTTAACAAAAAGCTCTACAAGAAGAAAGATTTTAGCAGTTGAAGAATAGGAGAGAGCTTGATCAGAAATCAAAAATTCTTTTTGTTTAATTACTTTGATAAGCTGAGAATTCTTCCTGGAATAGAATTATGGACGTGAAATTTAACTCCCCTCCCCTGTTTTATATAGGCCTATATTATCAAGTCACTCCTCTGTATCCCAACCATGCAAGCACCCCAAAGCTTTACAACTTGTTTTGGACAGTGGGAAGGTAACATGGTAATTTAACCATATTTTACGTCATAGTAACATTTTTGTGCCCATTTATTGCCAAAAAAAAAAAGAAAAAGGAACTGATTTGGAATTTAGAGTGAGTGCTAGATTTATTCACTTTTAGTGTTTCACAACAGCTTCGTTAGTGAAGTATTTTTCTGTCCGTTGGATACTTAAGTCAAAAGTATAAGTGCATATTTTAAAATTTTTATATCATAAGAAAGTATGTGACATATGGCCAGATTATAAGGGGTGTAAGTGAAATTTATCCTAATTTTTATTACATGAAATTTATCTTAATTTTTATTGCATGTTCAACTTAGGTGTTATTTGGGGTTTTTTTTTTGCCGGGCGGGGGGTTGGTTTACAGCATAAAAAGTTAAATGAGGCAATTGGTACCAGTAATTGCAATTGTAATTGGTATGCAAAAGAAAACAGAATTGTACATATTCAAACGACCTTATTTTATTTATTTTTTAGTTACTTTACATTACTCATTCCCAAAAACCTTTTCTAACACTTGAGGGTCGCAATAAAAGGATATTTTTTGTGTGTTGTTGAAAAGACTTATAATTAAGGATAATTCTACTATTTCATTAGGAAATTATTTTATTATATTTAAAAAATATGTACAATATAATAATTATATGGCAGGTAGGTCTTTTTAAGAGGTAGGTCTTTTTATCGGATAACTACGCCCCCGAGCCCGGGGTTTAAATTACGGTTTAAAAATTTGAACTGTACAACTCTTTTAAAGTCAACGAGATTTTGTGTCAACGATATTATAAAACTTCTCATTAATTAATTATCTTTGGGAAAATGAGCAATTTATTGCCCGAAAAGCGCATTATCTGTATTATATTTTGGAACAAGATTTTAAACAATGACATACTCACATTCTACTCTTTATACAATGTAAATGTAGAAATCAATAATTAAATTAGAGTGACAATTTAGGGCAGAAAAACCACCATACCATACTACAAGTGCAAGCCCAAAATAACACAAGATAACAAGCATAATTGCCTAAAACAAATTAGCGAGAAATCAAACCAAACTATTGTGTACAAAGATGGCTAATGTACAAAAGAGAAATAAATTAGAGAGCAAAGAGTACTACAAGAGCCTGTGGCCGAAATATGCCAAAAACATGTAGAGACCCATGGTCGCGGTCTTTCCGCCTAGATGCTTAGAATGTGCACATAGCATTTACACAAAATCGAACCAAGTTTGATGCCCAAATCTAAAACTGTAACTTCGTTAATTTTAGTATCTGAATCTTAAAGAATCCACGTTTTTAACCGAGAAAACAATAAAAACTTATCGTAATGAGAAAATTTCACGTTCGAGCATTTTATTAAACTAGTAAGGTGCACGTGCGTACGCATTGATTCATACATCTATTTTGTTTTATTTGTAAATATCTTATATGAACAAATAAATTCGTGTATAATACTCATGGTATACATACATATAGTTCTTATTTACCGATGAAATTGCATATCCATAAGTAATCATATAAAGTTTGACGATCATTTTCCTAATGCACAGAAGGAGAAAGTGTGACTTATACATTTTTAGGTTTTTAGATTTACACAATTAGGACAAAAATGATTAGTAAAATTGTGATTTAAGATTATAAAATTTTTCGATTCAAAAGTTTGCATGTCTCGATTCAGTCTTGCCTTAGGATAGTATATTAAAGATTTAGCGTATAATTTGAAGACATACCATGGAGTATATTCTTATGATTATTGCCATGATTCTAAATTTATCCTTTTGGTTAGAGTCCTTCTTTACTTCATGACCTTATCATATCAAAACTTCTTCTCAAATAAATCCCCCACACAACATTTTATGGAGCATTCAACATATTCTATCATGTTTACTGTTAAAAGATCCAATAGCCTAAACCATTAAGTACAAGATCTAATTACATAAATCTAATTTAATTAGTAAATACTTGGTGCCAATGAAATATAATTCTTATAGCATAAATTAAAAATATTATATTTGATCTGTCCCGTGTATTATACCCGTCCTTATGCATTTTTATACGGCAAATAGATTGATACTGTTACTCTCAGTTTGTTTGCGCATTGGTTGGTTGCAGCCCCTTCTCAAGAAGGGTTGCCTTTTAATGGATCTGCTGTACAATGGTGGAAAGAGTAAGCAAGAAGGCTTCATTATTTTCTTTCTTCCTTTTGAAGTCCCTATAGCACTCTTCTTGTGGTTCATGCGTGGGTTAAATGTTATTGGGATATCTTTTAGGAATTACTCAAGTAATACTGCACAGGAAACAATTTTTTTTCGCTCATGCTGGAATTTATTGCAGAAGAATCTCATCTCCTTAATCCACCATAGTTGAACTTTTTTACCGAAAGGGTCCCCCTCAGTAACTAATTAACCAACTTTTATCATCTCTGATCAAATTTAGGGAAGGTCAAAGACCAATTCAAGATTTCCAATAAACATTTAACATCTGTAATAAAATTTACCACGAAATCAATAAACTAAAATTGAATAACAGGAACCAAACTTACAAAAAAATGTATCTCTACCAGAAAAAAATTAAAATAAAAGAAGCAAGTGTATATAAACTCAGCATTAGAAACACAGGAAAAAGAAAATTTGGAGATGTATATGGATTAAAAATTGAGAATTTGAGATGGGATTTAAATACCTTGAAGGAAAGCTGTAAGAGACAAAAGGGCTGCTGCTTCGGTTTCAATCCAACTTCAACTGCTGCGTTAAGGAGAGTGTGAAGTTCGCAAATTGTTAATGACATTAGTAAACAACTCTTTTTGCTTTTTGGATTTTAACAAGATTTTAACAAGCACTCAAAACTTAGTGGATTAGAAGTGACCGCACACCTGGCGAGAATAATTTTTCTTCAAACAATAAAGAAAATTTAGATGGGGAGGGATTTGCTTGATAAGTTGAAAAGGAATTGGATTCCTGAATTTTTTTTTTTTTTTTTGGAAAAAATAAGGACATGAACGTAATGAATGATTGATTTGTAATGTTTTAAGTTAACAAAGACTGTAGGCTTACTTTTGCAAGATATACTTGTGTAAGATGTAAGATGGAAAGGGATTTGGTTGATGAGTTTGCATAGCGGAGGAGTTCTGTTTCGTCCATCAATTAATTAAGGAGTCAATGATGTTTAATCTATGGACAATTTAGGTAGTTCAAATTAGGAAGAAACACGTGAGGAAAAAACACCATTTAGACTTTTATGTAAGTATTTGGTTGATGAGATGTGCATGAAGAGACAGGTAATAATTGAGTATAAGTATTGTAAAAGTCTAATGTTTTTAAAATTGTTATTGTGATGTTATAATTATGGTGTTATAATTATAATTATAATTACTGTTTCGTCCATCAATTAATTGAGGAGTCAATGATGTTTGATCTATGGACAATTTAGGTAGTATAAATTAGGAAGAAACACGTGAGGAAAAAACACCATTTAGACTTTTATGTAAGTCTTTGGTTGATGAGTTTTGCATGAAGGAGGAGTTCTGCATGAAGTATAAGTATCTAATGTCTTTAAAATTGTTATTGTGATGTTATAATTATGGTGTTTAATATAATTATAATTATAATTACTGTTTCGTCCATCAATTAATTAAGGAGTCAATGATGTTTGATCTATGGACAATTTAGGTAGTTCAAATTAGGAAGAAACACGTGAGGAAAAAACACCGTTTAGACTTTTATGTAAGTATTTGGTTGATGAGTTTTGCATGAAGGAGGAGTTCTGCATGAAGTATAAGTATTGTAAAAGTCTAATGTCTTTAAAATTGTTATTGTGATGTTATAATTATGGTGTTATAATTATAATTATAATTACTGTTTCGTCCATCAATTAATTAAGGAGTCAATAATGTTTGATCTATGGACAATTTAGGTAATTTAAATTAGGAGGAAACACAACTTTTATTATAGTATAGATTTTATAAGGATAACGTATCATTTTTGCCATTAAAGGGTTTAAAGTGTAATTCTACAGTATTATAGTGTTAAAATGAAACTATCCTAAAATTAAATAAGAATAACTTCAGAATTATGCATAATTATAGAATGTGTACTTATGACTAATGATTGATTTTAATCACTAGTCCACGGTGGTAAATGAACATAAATTTTTACGGGACAAATTAAGACACAATCAAATTTATTAAGGCAAAATGTAATTAACCCTTTATTCTTTTATGAATAGCCAGCCAAGTTTAACCGCATTATTGTTAAACATTTCCAATCAATTAATAAAATTTGTAGCAAGATAATGAGGCAGATTTTGAGTAGTATAAGTATGATGAAATCTGTTTCTACACAATAAATCGACAAAATATAACAAACTTAGAATTGTAGGATATTTAAAAAAATTACAAATGAACCAATTCAAATAGCATTATTAGTTATTGATTAGATAAAATTGCATGTCAAAACAAACCAGTTTGACTTGACAAGCCCACTTATTACAAGTCTACAAGAATTCAGACTTCTCAAAACAGAGTAATGTATGTTAGAATATTTTAATTGGATCATTTTATGATCATATAAATATTTTAAATAAAAATAAATATAATATCTTATATTAAATAATGACAAATTATTATGTAAATATATTTAATTAATTATGGGATTTAAGATAGTAGTAAAAAAAAATAGAGATATATTCTCTACGTATGACATTAATCTGGTATCAGACATCTAATACCAGACTCATCAGTAAAAAGAAACTCCATGAGGGGAAGGAGTATATAAGGACTCCCACAAATGAACTTTTGTTCCCTTAGTCTACTTGTAACTCACACATATGTACATCTAGTCATCGCACATTACAGACATAACAAGAGGTTAGAATAGGAAAAATCAAACTATATCGTTTAATAAATTGATCAAATAATTTTATAATTTTCTTTCATAGATTCACTCATCATAAATATAGAGATACAGTCAAAGATGTAAGACACGCTCTAATTCCATCTTTTATGATTTATAAAACTAATTTAAAATTCAATAATATCTTACATATAGTATTAGAGCTTTGGATTAAAGTTCATGATTTATAAATCTAGAATGTTATTTCATCTTCTATTCTTGATCTGTTTTGCCCATCAATTTGCAAAGACAAAATTATTGAATTTTAAGAATGAATAATTTCATGTTAAAAATAGTGAAAAGGGGCCGTATGAAGCTTCGGAGACTATGATGGAAATTCGTGAATCAATTATATCATATGGTTGATTATAATATCGATGCACTACTAGATTGATCTAGTTGAAATTTCAATTGATTATGTAACCATTTGGTGGAGTTTGGGCCTATTGAACTTATACAGGAAAATTAAAGTTGACTAAAATTGTTGATCCGTGCTTGCATTAACTACAAGAACTAGGGAAAGAGTTCGGTATATCTGATTTTTGGATTTATTTGTAAACCTTGTACTGTAAATTAAATGTTATGAAATTTATGACATAAATTGATGTAAACAAGACTTTATAAGATTTAATCTTAATTGTAAAGTTTACAGGTAAAATCAAAAATCGGATCTATATAAATATTTTCCTAACATATACCTATGGCTCCATCGTGCAGCAGTCGTCCGCACGAATCATTAGTTACTACTCATTAGAAACTGTCCACAGGATTTGTGGATTTTATTTATTTATTTATAATCCTTTTGAAGTCAGGTTATATAACTAAATTAATTAATTTGGTGCAAATTCAGCTGAGTCTTATGTACACTGCATTAATGTTCATGTGCACAAGTTGAATCTCACCATACTGGCAATATTATACCTGGTGCATAAATTTTGACAGCACATGACTTTTTTAATGCGATTCACTAGTCTTATAAAACACTTTAAGACGAAGAATGCTCATGGCTAGTTAATGGGTAAAAAAAAAAATCTTGTATTTGCTTAGATTTGAATATTTATTTTTGAATTCCTTGATGTTTACAGGGACCAAATAACATGTTTTGTACAGAATTTAAGAAAATATGAGTTTTCAGTAAGCCCTATTTTCTGAATTTGGGATGCATAATATTTTGTTGTGGACGATTACAAGATACATGAATACAGATCACAATTAAAGAAAGGAACTTCTATCATGATGTCCAGGTAAAATTTGTTTCATGTTTCCATTTAAATAATTGATATGCCACTACTGTTCTTCTTTTATTGTTCGTATATCAAATATTAACTTGTGTGAATTTTGAGGTAATTGTACATTGAAATATTAAGTATTATAATTTTTCCATGGAGGACGCAAATTATATGGAGTCTATATAACTTTCCATTGGCAGCTTGAGATAAAAGTATTCTCAATTGCGATTTCTATATGATTAATATAATTAAGTTTTGGATATTATGATTAAGTAATCATTATAAACATAAAAAGTGACGATTAATTAGTTTTCGCTAAAGTGACCTAATTATGATGAAATTTATTAATGGATTATTTACATTTATGAGAAATCATAATTATAGAATTATAATTTAATCAGAGATATTATATTTTCTATAGTCAGGGATGAGTATATTTGTCCAAAGGTATATAACATATCTCTTAAAGTTTATTCACTTGTAGAGTTGTCCAAACAAAGAACATAATTCTCTATTATAGTTTTTAAGTGAATGATTGCTTCTCACTTTTAGAGTGAATCACTAATATATTGTTATTCAACTCAAAGGTGAAATATGATGATGCTGTAGATTACTCGTCTAATTATATAATTTTGGAGAATTATTTATAAAGTGAATCACTGACATGTCGTTATTCAATCCAAAGGGATAATACGATAATACAATAGATCACTCACCTAATGATATAATTAGAATCATTATGTTTGATCTTTGTTATACAAGTATTATTTATTCTCTTACTTATATGTTCCAATTATTATTGTTTATTCTTGTGATGACTAAATATACAGATACTCTTTGTAATTAGGGTGCATGTTTTTATATTAGCATGTTCTGAGAGTGATTATATGTTCTCATTACATGTAAATTTTTGTGCTAATATGTTGGATGAATGCACAATACTAGTGGGAGTATATTATTTTTATATAATGTTCATTAAGTCTTCTATTCATTAACGCTTGTATGCCCATTATTGCTAAAATCAAAATTCTCATGAAAGTAATTGAGAAATTATTGTGAATATTCGACAACACCCTTAATAACTTTTAAATTTGACACTTAATATGTGAACGGAGTATGCATGATCTTATTTATAAAAATAAAAGATAAATTATTGATATCGTATGAAATTCTATAAAATCGAGATCTTGAATAATTTATTGTGTATATCATTAAAATAAGATAAATTGTTGATATCACATGAAATGCTATAAAATCGAGATCTTGAATAATTTATTGTCCATTTCATTATTAAGTTTTTTGTGAAAGATTTAACCATTCAATCTTTTAGAATACACATTAAAGGAATGTATTGGTTATGGTTAATAATTAAATCTTAATTTGCGTATTGAAAGAGGGTATAGAGGTTAAAACAGAGAGACTAAACTCATAAAGTTCACATTGTAAAATACAAATAAAGGTAATTATCTTTTCATAAAGTAATACAACTATAAGAACAATTGTGTTGGTTGAGATTAAAGAAAATTTTGTATCAAGAAATAACTCAAAAGTCTCCGTATGCATGTTATGAAATTTATAATGATAGATGAAATGATTTTTGTCAAACAATTCATAAGCAGCATATGTATAGTTTCCAAATTTGAATGAAACATATTAATGTTAAAGAAAGTATCTATCAAGTTAAAATGATGCATTTACAAATAGACTAGTGATGAGCTATTGCTCATCAAAAGATTGAGTAAATTCTATGCTTACTTTGTGTAAATATATTAGCATTATATATGTATATAATATAACTCTTTAAATTTTGGCATAGGAGATTAATCTCTATAAGAGAAATATAGTATTGGTAAATTGTAAAAACCTAAAGGTTTTACCTTTACCAATTATATAATTCTTGTATGGACTACATGTAAAAAAAAAAGGTAGACTAAACAAGTACATGAATTGATGTCGAAAGGAGTTTTGTATACTCTTTGTTATAACATAAAATTCTATGCATTATTCTTTATCATCCACATTTGGTTAAGAGATATTTATTTATCTCATTACTTGATAACTATGTAAAAGTGTTTTATCTCTATTTTTGGTTAATAAAGTAAAAGCACTTGTATTTAGACACATCTAAAAGTTTCATATAAAAGGTAGAGATATATGAAAGTGGAAGAGGTAGAGAATATAATGAAAATTTACACAGAATATGATGATTCAAATGTCCTTAATGCATGATTCCTTGATTAAGAAGTATTGATAATTATGCTTATTGGCACATTTTGGTGGAGTGAAAACTTATGAAAATAAATAAATTATGACTCAAAGTACAAGTTTATCTTTAGTGATATTTGAAAAATACATTATGTAAATTTTGAACATGATTTCAGTCATAATTGTTTAAAATTTTATTTATCGTTATAGAATGGATAGACATCAAGTTTTAAATCTTTAAATATAAGATTCTCCTAATATGAGGGCATATTACCCATACCTAAGGAAGGTAAATGAAGTGGACTAAGGCATAATCGGTTATTTTCCAAAATTATTAACTCGAATGGATTAAATTTTTATTATCTTTATCACATTCCAGAATTTGTTGATACCAGAAATATAAGTGTTTCTTTTAAAAATATGGTGTAAGTGATTTAACTCATATTATAGAGTTGAAAGGTAAAGAGGACCATCTTAGGCTATCTTTATTTATTGAGATATAATATTTTTAAAAAATAAACTTGATATTTTGATATTTATACCAAAATAACTCAACATAATTCCATTGAGAGATTACATGAAAAAAAATGCTCTATTATGATTAAACCCACTAAACTAAGTTATTAAAAGAATTGTGGGAGTTGTAAAACTCTTAAAGAAAATAATGTAATTTCTCGTTTCATGACTGTATATTTGCATAAGTCTAATTATATTTTTAGACGTGAGGATGACTTTATTGTACTTTCACAATTCATGAGTGGAGGAAACTCTACACTTTAATATTATGGCATAATAGAGTTTATTAAGTTAATAGTTAAAATCAGAAAAAGCCAAAATCTCATTAATATTGTAAAATAGTCTCTATTATATAATTCGTATGAATCATAAAAGAAAATGAGAGACTCGCATGGTAATATTAAATAATATGAGATGGAAGCTCATATTCTTTGGTACCACAGAAAACTCTTTAACTTCTCTCTCTAACTTTCCTCTCATTTTATCTAACTTTTCTCTCTCTAAAACTCCCAAGCTTAAGGTTGCTCGACCATGTCCAAAAGGGATAGGCTGAAAGGCAAACAAGATCTTTTGGGGATGTGCTTCTTGGCAAGCAAAGCACGGTTCCTCAAGACTAACAACCAATCCAGCTATTGAAGATGGTCTAATCTTATAAGGGTGAGCCAACCATTTTCTTCTCCGAAGAAGAGGTCAAAAAATTGGCAACTTATTTTTGTTACACACTTGTGGGAATTTTCCTAGGGGTAAACCAAATATGAACACATTGAGGAAGCACTTCCAACACAATTGGTTTCAAAGGTAGTTTCAGAGTAGGGTTATCTCGATCATAAGCATGTCATTATCCAGTTCTCTTTAGAAGAAGATTATCTTCATTGTTGGCTAAGAATACTTGGTTCATAAATGGTTTTTACTTGTGTGTTCTGAAATGGCACCCCCTATTCACTTCAGAAGTTGGGCCCTCTATTGTGCCTATTTGGATAACATTTGAAGGACTCTCACATTTTTTTTTCAACAAACATTCCATGTTTATCCTTGCCCAAGTAGTAGATACTCTCCTAAAATTTACTTGGCTATGAAAAATTTCACTCGTCCAAATGTTTGCAAAGGTTTGTGTGGAGGTTGATCTTTTGGCCACTTTACCCACCAAAGTATGGCTAGGAGTGGGTGATGAAGGACTTCAAAAGAAAATTAACTACGAAGAGTTACCACTCTATTGCACCAAATGCAATAAGATTGGCCATGGTCTGGCCGATTGCATGGTTGGTGTAAACAAGCCTTCCAAGAAACAAAATGCTCATATGGTCACTACTAAACAAACTCATCTAAGAAGATCATGAGATCCCATTTGATGCCGGTCAAGCAACATGAAGCTGGCTCGTCTAGAGTTGCAATGGAAAAACTATTGGAGGAGACTCAACCTTCTCATATGCCAATGGTGCAAAGGATGACTCAAGGAGTGGCTGATACAGTGGAGAAGGGAAAAATGTTGGTGGAACCACTAGCTCTAATGGTGTCTATTTACCCTCCACCAAATCTGGTTATTCAAATTTTAAATCCCTTAGATGAGGGGATTGAGGTAACAAATCAGGAGAATAATGAACCCCAGCCATCAAACTCGGAAATTCAGCTTCTGACCGAGTCAAAGGATATTGCATTCCTATCCTTCTTCTACTCTAGTTCAAAACTCAAATGCATTACCCAAGGATGATTCCTTTCTCTCACATGAAAAATTCTTGGAAGAACTCCCTTACTATTTCTCAGACAATGAATCCCCCCGAGTCCATAAAGAAATTGATCAACTTCAAGCAAAACTCAGGAGGTAGGGTCTAGCTTCTAGGCGTAGGAGAATTTATAATATACTGAGACAAATGAAAACCAAGCTTTCTTTGAAGCCACTCTTATCGCTGCCCATCCCTTCTAATTGAAATGGATAGTGTCCTTGTTTGGAACATTAGAGGGATAGGTAATAAACCCTTCATTAGGTGACTTAAATTGCTTGTAAAGGATCACATTATAAAAATCCTAGCTTTGTTGGAGCCAATGGTGGATAAAGATAGGATCAATCTTTTCACTCAAAACTAGAGTTTGATGGCTGCAAATCGAACCCTAATGGAGAATTTTGGCCCTTTTGGAATAAAGAACTTGGTATTTCAGAAATTTTTACCTTGGACTAGTTCTTTGACATTTCAATTTCTTTGAGCTCTTGTCACACAAATATATTGGCCTCTTTGTATATACAAAGTGCACTAAGCAGGAGAGGATGAGTCTTTTGGGAAAGCTTTAACCAATCAAACCATCTTATGCACCATGGCTCATAGATGGTGAAATAGCTTCAATGTAATTTCTAGATTGGATGATTACAAAGGCTCTTTATTCTTGGACCTAGATGCAATGAAGGATTTCAATGAATGCTTCCAAGATTGTGGATTGATGGACGTGGCCTAACAAGAATGCAGATTTACTTCGTTAAGCAATAGATTTAGGAATGTGGTGTGGAAACGTTTGGATAGGTTTGCTTACAACAATGAATTTCTCACGGCATTCCAGCACATCACGGTGGACCACCTTCCTAAAACATGTGCAGATCATTCACCGCTTTTCCTTAAGACCTTCAACGGCTCATTTTTTGGACCGAAGCAGTTTAAATTCTAAAACATGTGGATTAAACACCCTAACTTCTTGTAGTTGGTAGAAAACAACTAGAACCTCCATTGCTTTGGCCCTCCCCTTCCACTGCTTACTTCCAAGCTCAAACGTCTGAAAGCAGAAATAAAAAACTAGAGCCACATAATCTTTGGGAATGTATTCAACAAGGTTAAGGAAGTAGAAGCCAAAGTTTACAAGGAAAGGAGGACGTAGTTTTCCAGCAGCTGAATGAAAGCAACAAAATTGAACTAGCTTACCACAAACTCTCTGTGCAAAATGCCTTGTAAAGGAAGAAACCTTTTGGAGACAAAAAGCAGGACTCAAACGGATGAAAGAAGGTGATCAAAATACTAAATACTTCCACTCATCACTAATGGCTAAACGATATAGATTTCACATCTCAAAGATCAAGGTGAATGGGGTATGGACAAATGACATGCAACAAATTGAACAGGAAGAGATCAACTTCTTCCAAACTTCCCTTGCTGAGAAGGGCTCTCCGGTGTTTGATATCTAACTTCTTGAAGACCTCACAGATGTTATCACAAGGAAAGATAACCAGCTCCTACCAGCCGAGCTTTTCTTAGAAGAATTGAAGGAAGCCACTTTTTTCTCAATATAGGAAGTGTTGTAGGGATTGATGGATATAATGGAGTGTTCTTTATCTCTTTCTAGGGCATTATACAATATGACCTCCTTAATAAGTAGCAAGGGATTTTCTAAAAGCAAGGAGGTTGCCAAGAACCTTCACGAGCACGCTCATTGCTTTAATACCAAAATTAGATAACCCCTCTTCTTTTAATGAATATTGACATATAAGCCTGTGTACTTTTTTCAATAAAATCTGCACAAAAATCTTGGCTAATCGATTGTCCTCACTGTTGCCGAAAATCATATCAAATGAATAGGTTGCATATGTGAAAGGTAGAGAAATCACAGATAACATCTTACTTGTTCAAGAGATGATTGATTTTATTGACAGGAAAACAAGGGTAGTCCATGTGATTTTCAAGCTAGACCTCACAAAGGTGCTTGATAGGCTGTCATGGCCTTTCTTCTATGCCATAATAAGGAAACTCGGCTTTAGTGAAGATTGGATTTCTTTACTAAAATATGTCTTGAAGGACCGCTAGTTTTTCATTCTCATCAATGGAGCTCCAAAAGGTTTCTTTAAATTCTCTAGAGGGATGCATCAAGGTGACCTTTTATCAAAACCACTTCTTTTTACTATCATGTTGCAGATGTTGACAAGAAGGCTCCGGAAGAATTTCCAAACAAGCAAGGTTTTGGAGTTTGCCTTCCCGATACATTGACCACCTGTATTTCATCTTGCCTTCGCTGATGACATTGTCATTTGAACTAGGGGAGAAGAACGATCCATCAACAACCTTATGGCCTCCCTATCTCATTTTGAAGCTTCATCTGGGCAGCTCATCAATAAGTTGAAAAGTTCCTTCCTCCTATTTAAAACAGCTCCCTTGTCTCACACCAGGATGATCCAACACAAAACCGATTTTGTGAAAAAATCTTTGCCATTCATGTACCTAGGATGTCCAATTCAAAAGGCTAAAAAGAGGAAAGTTTTATTCCAACCAATGATTGAGAATATTCGGGCAAGAATTCATGGTTGGCAATCCAAATTCCTTTCTCTAGGAGGAAGATTGATTCTCATAAAACACATGCTCACTAGCATTCCTATCTATCTTTTTGTTGTGCTTTTCCTACCCTCAAAAAACGGTTCTAAAATAGTTGGAAAGGAAATTCACCTACTTCTTTTTGGGGGACATTAGAATTTGGTAGCAAACATTATTGGTTTTCTTGGTAAATACTATGCAAACTAATAGCTCTCAGAATTATCAAAGGCCTTTGGCATCAAACTTTGGTAGAAATTTACAAGGAAAAACTCACCATGGTGCAATTTCCTTAAGGGCAGATATCTAAAGGGTAAGACTCAACCTTGTTTAGTAAATGAACCACCTGGTGATTCTTTTTCTAGAAGAGAATGTTGAGATGTCGAAATGAGGCAAAGAAATATCTTAGGTTTGTAACAAGGAATGCTCACTCTCTTTCTGGTTTGACCCTTGGATTGAGAAGGGCCCATTAGCTAACTATATGGAACATGTATTTGACATCAATCTCACACTGGCACAAGTATTGAGTTCTAATGGCTGGGATATCTAGGTATTAGATGCAAGATATTTCATTGAAGAATTGCACAAAATTGGAGATCAATATTTAGGATGATAGAGTTATTGCCATCTTACCAAATCAAGACAAATTGGTATGGACTCTTATGGCAAAAGGGAGCTTTTCCATCTCCTCCACATTTAGCTTACATTCGGCTTCATTTTCATGATCCATGATATGGGATGACTAACTACAGCTCAAAATCTTTATTTTTATGCGGAGATTACTGAATAAGTAGATTCTAACAGGCAATGTGATTGCTAGACTTGGCTTTGCATTAACCTACAAATGTTGTTTTTGTGTAAATCAAGAATTCTTAGTATTGGCCCCAAGGCAACCTAAGAGGGAGGGTGAATTAGATTTTTTAAAAATTACTTTGCAAAATATGCACTTATAAAATCTTTTGGACTAACAAGTAGATTGATAAAGATAAAAGCAATTAAGCTTATGAAGTATAACAAAGATAACGAAAGAAATTAAACAAACAACACTTTCAAGCTACCAAGCTTGAAGTATTAATTCACTAGAATGCTTCACAACTTTGGTGATAATAATTTAGTCACCAATAATCTTCTAATGTACACAAAGTAGGACAATCCTTGCTCATACTAATTATTTTTAGTTGAGCCAAGGATTTTACTCTCAACCTCACTTTTGTACAAGATTATCACTCCACTCAATATTTTTGAAAAGCACTCTAAAGTATACACTAATACAATATTGCTCAATAGACAATTTGCACTCAAATTGCTTTGTTTCTTGCTTGTATTCAATGTGTTAGATGATCTCTTTACATCATAATCTGAGTTGGTATTTATAGGTGCAATAAATTTTGTTGTAACCACTTCCCAACGGTTCAATAATAATTGCACAGAAACTAGCCGTTATGGGTTTCGGATGTCTGATATTATTATTGTGTTTCCGACCCAGCGATTGATCTCAGATAAATGTGTGGTAGATGTCGTTCGGACGACCGAGCAAGTATCAGTTCCATCGTCCAAACCAGGTGTAAGTAAAGGTTTCACACTTCGGATGATATATCTCTTCTGAGAGGTTTTAATGCTTGTGATATCAGGGAATAATTTATTTCAGACAATCTTGTTCGTCCGAAGTAGACTTCTTTCGGACAGTGGGATGCGTCCATTGTGGAGTTGTAAATTCCTGATTCTGTCTGACTCTTTCAGACGAAGAAATACGTTCGAGACATATTCTTTTGGATGTGCCTGTGTGTCCATTATATGTACTAGAAAATTTTGTTCGCTATCTATCAATTTGGATAGTGAATTGCGTCCGTTGTAATCTTTATCGGACGCTCCTGTTCGTTCGAGAAATGTACTATAGTTCGGATGGTGTACTACGTCTGAAAGTTTTGTTTCCAGCAGACAAAATAGCAGACCTGCACAGCTAGGTTTAAATGGTAAATGCATTGTCATCATCAAAATAAGGTTTGTGAAATATCAATCTTCTCATTTTTTATGATGACAAACTATGAATTAACAAATACAACCAATTCCTATTAAATTCAATAGATATAATCAATTAATATATGCATGCATGCAATTCCTACTCCCCCTTTTATGACATCATCAAAATAAGCTCCCCCTGAGAAGGTGTACCTCCTCATATAAACAAACCCAAGCAAGATAAACATCAATAATTGCATAAGCAAAGCAGTCAATAATGAGAGTAGTGGCAGCAATTTCAAACAAGTGTCAAAAACAAGACACAGACTTCAATAATTCATCAATTCAAGCTAGTGAATTACATTCAGAATCAGTTAATAGTAAAAAGACACAAGAGACCCAAGGAAGAGCAAGAAATCTTGGTGGAGTCGGTTTTCTTCTTGGAACGTTCTTCAAGCTTGCGCTTTTTGGTGGGGACATCTTCATCAGTAGCTTCACTATCATGATCTCCTGAATCGCATCATTGTGTGATATAATTGAACGTGTCTTCAACGTCCTCATCTTCGTCATTATCAGCACCTTGAGCAGTAGTTTTGCCAATATTGGTGGTACTAGTAGGGTCCTCAGATCATCCTCCTCATCATCATTATTATTTGTTCCATCATCATCATTTTTGAAGATGACTTCAAGAGTGTACTGGGACATGATGTTGGCGAAGTGAACTCGAGCGGAAGCAAACATGCCTAAGCTAAGTACTTCTTGAAGAATTGTTTGACGAGTTCCAAGACGTTCAACTTGCGATTGGTGCAACATTGAAAGGAGCTCATTTGGTAAAGCAAAGAAGTAAGAAGGCTGCAAATATGAAAAGGGAAGGTTCGGAAGAAGAAGAACCAAAATCATTGGGTGGTGGAGGTGTTTAAGGAGGAGGGGAATGGGGAAGTGCAAATCCTGAGGAAGAGGCTTGAGTTGTAGACCTTTCAATTTCATAAGCTGCTTTGGTGAACCATTGATCGTTAAAAAATCTCAAACCCTTTCATTCAATGTAAGCTTTGTTAAAGTATGGAGGGCATTGTTTTTTTTTTTTGGTGAATGGAATGTCAACGTGATCAAAAATTTTGGTAAGGAATTTGCTGAAAAGAATGTTTCGATGAGTGTCAGCCAAGAAAAGCTCTCTCAAAGAATAGAAAAGATAAACCAAAATCAAGTGAAATTCCCATAAAAACACAGTAAAATAAGTAAAGCTACATTTTTACGGGTTTAGCGTGATGCCCATCGGTTGGTAACAGCAAATTTGTGACCAAAGTGTACAAAATATTTAGTTCAGGAGTAAGCAAAGTAATTTTGTCTTTCGAAACCTATTTGAAATTGACATTGAAAATTGTTCGGACCTCGTCGATGTAAAAATGAGTATCCAAAGCAAGCCATTTATCTAGTGAAAAAAAATAGAAAAAATCATTAGGCAAAGGAACCTCACATTCAAAAATAGTGTTTATAACATTGGATGAAATTTCAAAATTTTTGTTATTCACACAAGATATTAATGTGCGAATAATGGGATCTTTCCTAAGATTAGCAGTGAATTCGAGTACCATATCATGATATACGGGTAAATCAATATGTACTAGGTGACCCCAATTTTGTTTTTCAAAGCAAGATTTTACAATATGCAAATTAAATTCATCAAAAAGATCTTGAGAATTTACAGGTCTGTGAACAATGGCGGACTTACTGAGAAGAGAAGTGTACTGCGCATATGCCTTGGCATCAATAAATTTGGGTAGAGAAGGATCGGTAGAAGTTTGAGGATTTGCGGATGATTGCCCCTTCACCGGAGCCTTACCCTTTGATTTTCGTTCACGGGTAGCTATAGAAGAACTTCCATGGGATCAAACCATTGTAATTTTGAAATACAAGAAAAAAGAGAAAAGAAAAAAAAAATAAGAAAAGTTGGGGGAAATTCGAAAAAGTGAGATGTTAAAGTGGTGAAATGGAGTTCAATAGAGGTGATCAATAGTTTGGAAATGAAGATTCCCCAGCCAATTTTGCAGGAAAAGGAAGAAGTTGGGAGAATTTTGAAATGGGAGAATTTTCACCAGAGCCAGGGTTCGGTGGATAGGGAATGTCCGATGGGAGGAAAATGAAGAGTTTTAAACAAGCAAAGTAATTGTTCGGACAGCTGAACGATTTGTATGCGTTCGATCATGCGTCCCACAAATGCTGATGATAGGACGGCCAAAACTCTATGCTGGTGCGTCTGAGAATGTCTCGGACGATGAAGAGCGTCCGTTAGAATCCCAGAGAGTTAATAAGAAAAAAAGAAGGAGGAATTCGAACGATCATAAGCGTTCGAGACAGAGGAGAGAGTTTCGGACATGTAAGAGCGTCTGACAGAATATGTAGTTCAGAAGATCATGTGTGTCCGAACACAGTGTTTATATAGTTATGAATGTAATGATGCCCAAACGAGTTCTAAGTGATTCAAAACGATCTAAAGCCAAAGGCTTAGTAAAAATATCAACAAGTTGATCTATTGTAGACACAAATTCAACATAGATTTCTTTTTTGCAAATGAGATCTCTAATAAAATGGTGCTTAACATCAATGTGTTTGGTTCTAAAATGCATGACAGGATTTTTTGTGTGATTGATTGCACTAGTATTATCATACCTAACAGGCACATAATCAAAAATGACACCAAAGTCTTTTAATGTATGTTTCATCCTGGAATATGGGTACAGAAGTTGAGTACAACAATTTTCTGCAGCAATGTATTTGGCTTCTACCGTAGAAAGTGAAATGAAATTTTTCTTCTTACCAAACCAAGATACTAGATAGTTGCCCAAGAAATGATACATACATACCATTTTTTGATCAATTTTATAATTAGCAAAGTCAGTATCAGAATAACTAATTAAATCCAAAGAGGAGGACTTTGGATACCAAAGACCAAAATCCATTGTTCCTTTTAAGTATCTGAAAATTCTTTTAACAGCAGTTAAGTACGATTCTTTAGGACAAAATTAAAATCTAGCACATAGACAAACAACAAATATATTATCTGGCCTGCTAGCCGTTAAATAAAGTAGACTTCCGATCATACCTCTATAGTGTTTTTCATCAATACTGTTACCTTTTTCATCTTTGTCAAGTTTGGTTGAGGTGCACATAGGTGTCCCAGCTTGTTTGCAATCTTCTATTCCAAATCACTTGAGTAGCTATTTTGTGTATTTGATTTGTGTAATGAATGGTCCCTTCCATTGTTTGGTGAACTTGGAGTCCAAGAAAAAATTGTTACTCTCCCATCATACTCATCTCAAATTCTTTTTGCATTAAACACTGATATTCTTGCATAATATCATCAACGTAAATTTGAACAATTAACAAACCATTGGAATTAGTTTTGGTAAAGGGAGTGATGTCAACAACACCTCTTTTAAATTCATTTTCAATCAAAAATTCACTTAGTCTTTCATACCAAGCTCCTGGAGCTTGTTTCAAACCATATAAAGCTTTAGAGAGTTTGAAAACGTGATTTGAAAAATTCTTATTTTCAAAACTGGGAGGTTGTTCAATGAAAACTTCTTGATCAATAAAGCCATTCAAAAATGCACTTTTGACATCCATTTGGAATAATTTGAAATCATTAAAGCATGCATATGCAAGGAACATGCGAATTGATTCTAAGCGAGCAACGGGTGCAAAAGTTTTATCAAAATCAGTGCCTTCTTCTTGAGCATAACCTTTTGCACGACAAGTCTAGCTTTGTTCCTAACGATTTAACCTTTATCATTTAATTTGTTTCTAAAAACCCATTTTGTTCCGATCACGGGATGAATTGATGGTCTCTTAACTAAGGTTCATACATTATTTTTCTCAAATTGGCTAAGTTCTTCTTGCATAGCAACAACCCAAGATTTGTTATTCAATGCATCATCTACATGTTTAGAATCAATATGAGAAAGTAATGCACAATTACTATTCAAGGGTTTGTGAGATTGAGTTTTTACCCACGGATAGATTACCTATGATAACTTTTGAGGATGAATTGAGACAAATCTCCATGCTTTTGGAAGATCTTTTGGAGAATCTTCATTCTTTTCTCCTTTTTCATACAAGTGATGGGTGTCATCCTCATTGCTTGCCTTGGTCTATTGATTTTCTTCATGTATGGTGAGCCTCTCAAATTCTTTTTATATACCTACATCTTCATCTTCACAAATATTCTTTGAAATAATATCATTAGTCTCATCAAACGTAACATGCACAACTTCTTCAATTAAAAGAGTTCTTTTATTGTATACTCGGTATGCTTTCTTGTTACTAGAATATCCTAAGAAAATTTCGTCATACGATTTTTTGTCAGATTTTCCAATATTTTCTTTGATATTTAAAATGAAACATTTACAACCAAAAACTTTGAAATAGCTCACAACAGATTTTTGACAAAACACGAGTTCATAAGGTGTTTTATTTAAAATAGGTCTTAACAAAACACGATTCATAACATAACAAGCCATGTTAACGGTTTCGGCCCAAAAATATTTTGGTAAATCATATTCACTAATCATAGTTCTAGCGGCCTCTTGAAGTGTTCTATTTTTTCTTTCAACAACACCATTTTGTTGAGATACTCTAACAACCGAAAATTCATGTGAAATACCATTGTGATCACAAAATCTGGGAAAACCCCCGAATTTAAATTTGGCTCCATTATCACTCCTCAAACAAATGATTTTCAAATTTAACAAATTTTGAATCATTTGGAAAACAATTTTACGAAATTTTCAAAAGCTTCATTTTTGTGAACAAGAAATGGTACCCAAGTATACCTAAAATAATCATCAAGAATCACAAACACATATTTATTACCACCGATACTAGCATGTTGAGTTGGACCAAACAAGTCCCAATGCAATAGTTCCAAGGGTTTAGAAGTAGACACACAATTCTTTGGTTTAAAAGACACTTTAACTTGTTTATCAAATTGGCATGAATCACAGATTTGTTTTTCAAAAACGTTAATTTTGGCAAGCCTCTTACCAAATCCTAAGTTTTTCAATTAAATCTATGTTGAAATGACAAAGCCTTCTATGCTAAAGCCAAGGATCATCTATAGAAGTGGTTAGATATTTTATATTGCTACTACCAATGTTGTCAAGATAAATCATATAAACATCATTGTGCCTAGTATCTTTGAATAAAACAACATAATTTTTATCAAGAATTAGACACTCATGTTTGCTAAACAACACATATAGATTTTGGTTATCACATAGTTGACTCACACTTAATAGATTATAATTCAAATTATCAATAAGAAGCACATTTATAATCAAAGTCTTACCATTTTTACCTACATCACCAAGACTAATTGATTTTGCTTTCATGTTATCCTCAAAGGTCACCTTTCCACTACTTTTGGACATGAATTTGGTGAAGAGAGATGTGTCACCCGTCATATGTCTTAAGAACCCACTACCTATGAACCATTTGGCATCCTTGGTAATGTTCATATCCTACACAAGAATTTAAGTGATAACTTTTGGTACCCATATTTTCTTGAGTCCATAAGAGTTAGTGAAACAACTACAAATCCATACGGTATTCATATCAAGTTTTCATTTCTCTTAACATAGCAATTATTTTTCACATGTCCATGTTGTTGGCAATAAGTGCAAATAACATTTTTATTTCCATATAAAAAAGATTTTTATTTTACAAAGCATAAATCATTCTTTCTAAATGTGACAAAATTTTTGTTGATGATTTATACATTTCTATTCTTTTTCAAATCAACAATATTTTCCCTTTTTCTATGCAAGAGAATATTCAAGTCATCCAATCTTTTCTTCAAGGAGGTTTGTTCTTCCTTGATCCTTGTTTTCACATACATTCTTTTCTTCAAATCATTGTTTTCTTGTGATAACCTATTATTTTCATTCACAAGTTTAGAGTTAGCGTTCAATAAAGCATTTGATTTCTTTACTAATTCCTTATTTCTAGCATATGATTTTTTTAAGTTATCATGCAATTTTAAAATGAAAGCGTCAAGATCATTGTCATCATTTTCATCATTAGAATCGTAATTATAAGTTACCTCATCATCACCAATGGCCATAAATGCCATTTGTGTCGTCTCCATTTCTTCTTCAACTTTTCCTTCGGAGATGCAATCATCCCATGTGATTTGGAAATTGTTGAAGCGGGGCTTTCTTCCTTCCTTCCTTCCTTCATTTTTCTTCGAGGAAGGACACTCATATGCAAAGTGTCATGGCAGGTTGACCGCATTCAAAGCACTTTTCATTTTGCTTTTTCGTTTCTAGCTTGGTCTTCCCTTTGAAATTATTTGAGTTGATAGCTCTACCTCTTCTCATTCTCCTTTTATTGATATAGTATTTGAGAAATCCTTTGGTGATGACTGCAAGTTCTCCTTCATCAAGATCTTCATCTTCTTGGTTGATGGAACCATTTTCATCTTCTTCGTGAGAAATCTTTAATGCAATGCCCCTTTTTGGCCTTGCTTCTTCATCATCCACTACTTTAGCCTTTAGCTTCAATTCATATGACATAAGAGAGTTAATTAAAGACTCAATCGGTATGGAATTTAAGTTTTTTGCTTCCTCTATCGCTATGGTTTTGGCCTCTCACTCTTTGGATAGAGTATTCAAGATTTTTCTATTTTTCTCACCAAAGGAGTATTTCTTTCCCAAGGCTTCAAGATCCTTTATTATATCATTGAATCTACAATACATTTTATCAATGTTTTCATGTGTCTCCGATCTTGAAGGACTCATACTTGGCAACAAGTAAGGATTCTTTTGTTCTCGAACATCATCGCTTCTTTCATGAATTTCCTTCAACTTGTCCCAAATTTATTTAGCGAAAATGCATCTTTTGACACGAGTTGATTCATTTGCATCGAAGGTGTTGTATAGCACATTTATAGCTTTTGCATTTAAGGTCAAGTTTGCCTTGTCTTGTAGAAGTGAGCTCATCCCTTGTCTTTTCTCTTCTTCTATTTGTATGATCATCAATAATGGTAAATTCAAAAAGACTTTCATTTATAATATACCACAAGTCAATATCAATGGATTGCAAAAATATTTTCATTTTATCTGTCCAACTAATAAAATTTACTCCATTAAACATAGGGTGTCTTGTGATAGATTGACCCTCAAAGAATAAAGCATTATTGGTTGCCATGATGGATCTTTACTCAAATGCAATCTAAGCATAACGAAGAGACCAACACTCTGATACCAATTGTTGGCCCCAAAGCCATGCGCAACCTAAGAGGGGGTGAATTAGATTTCTTAAAAAATTACTTTGCAAAATATGCACTTATAAAATCTATTGCACTAACAAGTAGATTGATACAGATAAAAGCAATTAAGCTTATGAAGTATAAAAAAGATAAAGAAAGAGATTAAACAAACAATACTTTCAAGCTACCAAGCTTGAAGTATTAATTCACTAGAATGCTTCACAATTTTGGTGAGCCAGTAATCTTCTAATGTACAGAAAGTATGACAATCCTTGCTCATACTAATTATTTTTAGTTGAGCCAAGGATTTTACTCTCAACCTCACTTTTGTACAAGATTATCACTCCACTCAATATTTTTGAAAAGCACTCTAAAGTATACACTAATACAATATTGCTCAATAGACAATTTGCACTCAAATTGCTTTGTTTCTTGCTTGTATTCAATGTGTTAGATGATCTCTTTACATTATAATCTGAGTTGGTATTTATAGGTGCATTAAATTTTGTTGTAACCATTTCCCAAATAATAACGGCTCAATGTATAAATGCACAGAAACTAGCCATTATGAGTTTTGGACATCCGATATTATTGTTGTGCATCCGACCTAGCGTCCGATCTTAGATAAATGTGTGGTGGATGTCGTTCAGACAACCGAGCAAGCATCGGTTCCATCGTCTAAACCAGGTGTAAGTGAAGGTTTCACACTTTGGATGATATATCTCATCCGAGAGGTTTTAATGCTTTCTCAGGGAATAATTTATTTTTGCCTGACTCTTTTGGATAGAGAAGTACGTCCGAGATATATTCTTTCAAACGCGCCTGTGCGTCCATTGTAGGTACTTGAAAATTTTGTTCTATCTATCTGTTCGGACAATGAATTGCCTCCGTTGTAATCTTTATCGGAAGCTCCTATTCGTCCAAGAAATGTACTATAGTTTGGACGGTGTACTATATCCGAATGGTTTATTTCTAGCAGACAAAATAGCAGACCTACACAGCTAGGTTTAAAGTGGTAAATGCATATGTCATCATCATGTTCAAATAAAGTTTGTGAAACATCACTTGGATCATTTTTTCATGGAATATGAAGTTGCAAAATGGGTGTGGCTCTTATTTAAATCGTGTGTAGAATTGCTATTTCCACCTTCAACATGCATTTTGGAGAAGCTCAACACATGGTGGTGGCATGATACTTCCTCGGCCACAATAAGGACGTTCCACAAAATCGTCCCTTGCTTGATATGTTGTTGCCTATGGAAGAAAGCTAGGAATGTAGCATTATTTGAAGGAAAACTCTCCAAACCTTTTACAAGATATGTTCCAACTTAAAATGTATCTCTTCTATTCATCCTTTTTCAAGATTTGGAGCAACTGATGACTTATTGTCATCCCGAGGCCTTTGTTAACGCTTAATTACTATCAAGGAAAGAAAGGCAATTGCTATTCATTGGACACTACCTTCTTATGGTTTTTTCAAACTAAATGTGGATGGAGCATCCAAGGGTAATCCTGCACCAGCAGCTAGAGGGAGGGTTATCCGAAACCTGACCACAATGGCCAGCTTATAAGAGGCTTTTGTAACTTCTACCACCACAAAACTAATCTTCAAGCTGAGGTCATGGTACTTGTTGATGGTCTAAAGTTTTGCGGAAGGTTACAATTCTCATTAGTGGATGTGGATCTTGATTCATTAATTTTTGTCAACATTCTAAATGGCAAGGCCACAACATAATGGAACATTGATTCAGATTTTCAATTCATTACTAGTTCTGTCATAGGCGAAAAATTCTCCTTTGTGCATGTATTTAGACAGGCTAAACAAATAACTGATTTTTTGGCTAATGAGGGCATAGAAATTCTTCCTATGTAGAGTATAGCCAAGACACAATTCCTTCATCCATAAAAGAATTGTACCTTGGATACTAGAAGCTGCCCTTACATTCAACATTGCAAAGTTTAAAGCTCAATCAATAAAATAACTCACCTCTTTTGGTGTTTGCTTAAAAATATATTAAATTATATAAAGATAAGATTTCGGTGAATATTTCAATACTCAAATGAAAGGGATTAAAAAAATCTCTATGTAGTGTTCAAAAGATTTTACTGGTAATAGTCATAGCACCAATACCTCATTTTTATTAAAAGGTATATTAAGAGAATGTGAAAATGACTATTGAAAGTAAAATATGCACGTGTCACTCTAATATTATTAGGAAAGAGAACTTCATTTTGATTGCAAGATTGAAGGGTTTTTTTTTTTTTTTTATGTTTAAACCAAATTGATAATCCCATTAATAATATGAATTTTCCTAACATCATTCTTCATTTTTGTTTAAGAAGAAAGAAGTTGATCAATTGATGTATATCAAGATTAGTAAGAGTATTACATATTTGGTCAATTCATATATAACAAATTTCTTGCAAATGTTTGGAGAATGAACAATTCCTATAAAGAACTATTAAGTGAAGAATGTAGGTAATACCACTTGTATGATTGTTATTTACAGAGAATATTGTATATTTGGTAAATTCATATATAACAAATTTCTTGCAAATATTAGAAATTGGTGAATAAACAATTCATATAAAGAACTATTAAGTGAAGAATGTAGCTAATACCACTTACGTAATTGGTATTTACAGAGATAGAATATAAATAATACTTGAAATATCTCATAACATTTTCACTAAATGAGTTCTTTACATTTTAAGCACGAGTGTTACTTGTTTTTGTGAAATTATTATTTACATTATGCATTGAAATTATATTGATCTATAGATGCTATGAAATTATATCACAGATATTTATTATTTGGTTAGAATTTGTTGACCTTAATTTATTGACCATTAAAATTTTATTGTTTGGCCTAAAATTTTGTCGATTTAATTATTGGCCATTAAAATTTTATCTTGATTTCAATACTTTATATTGAAAATATAAAGAAAAAAAAAGGAGTTAAGATAAAAATGTTGACATAAAGTTTTCCATAGTTGGAATTAACATTCAAAGAGTAATAGTAGCTAATGAGTATTTGAGATTCGAGTTATGATTATTGATATTTCAACTTTAGGCATTAACCCTAAGAATGCCGACTAAATTGTATCGAATCACATAACTCATAAAAGACTCATTAACTCATTTTAAATTTATTGTTATATAATAACTACTTGTCTATTGAACCCTAATCGTATTTTGATGATGACCAAATCATACTAATGAATTAAGAACGAGTGTGTAGATTTTTCTAAAGTGATAGGAACCTTTAGATGCAATATCGGACGCATGAAGAAAACATCGACCTTCTGAATTCCATGAATAAGTCATATGTCAAAGCAAAGTAATACGGCACAGATGCATGATCGGATGCGTGTTGATCGTCTGATACTGAGCTGGAGAAAAATCACAAGAAGAGCAATAAGCTTCAGATGCTGATGATCGTCCGAGAGGCACAATCCAAAACCAAGAAGTTTTTGGTCAAGGTTTGGATACATATGGCCGTCGGAGATAAGGAATTCGAAGCCAAAGGGATCGGATGTTAAAGACCGTCTGAAGAAAAGAGCTCAAAATGAAGAAGTTTCTATCAAATGCTGTAGGATGCATAAGATCATCCAAAACACAGTTCATAAAGTTGTGGGATGCACGTTTGGACATCTGAACCACCGTCTGAATTCCTAACGACTAGTTTTCAACAGCTAGTTTCTTAACCGTTAAAGCTTAAATTTCAACACATTTTTCATCTATAAATAGCCCAAGGACATCCAAATGATACTTCTACATTGATTACAAGTAATTCTTGTGCTTTTTGCGAGAAAAATAATGGGTTCAAATATTGTAATAGTGCAGGTAGTTTTGTGAAAAGAACTTAGAGTTTAAGTGTTCTTCAAGAATGAGAGTGGAGAGATAATAATTGTAACAAAGAGAGGTCGTAAGTGTAAAACTCTTGCCTCAACTAAAGGAAATTAGTGTGAGCAAGAGTGATCCTCATTTGTGTACAAAAGGTTATTGTCTTACTTACTTTGAAGAGACACTTATTGGCTAAACTTCAAGTTGGAAACTTGGTAGTTGCCTTGGAAAGCTCTTTGTGGATGGAATGTAAGCTCCAAGCTTGAGAAGCTTGGGAGTTTGATTTGCATTTCTCAATCTCAATCTTTTGTTTGTTCTTTAAGCTTCAATTGTTGAATATCTATTTCATTCATATGTGCTTATTTGTGCTTAAGTGTTTATTTGGTGCATGTATTTTGTATTTTCATTAAGCACATTAAAAGATTTATTTTTAGGGACAACCTAATTCACTCCCTTCTTAGGTTGCTTTGGGCCAACAATTGGTATCAGAGCTTGATATCTTATATTGAGCTTAACTAGCTTTCGAGAAAAGATCTTTATAGAAACCAATAATGCATTGTTTTTAGAGGGACATTCCATTATTAGACCTCCCATGTTTAATGGGATTAATTTTATTAGTTGGAAAGAAAGAATGAAAATCTTTTTGCAATCTATTGATATTGATTTTTGGTACATTGTTGATCAAGGTCCTTTTGAGGCTAATATTTTTTATGCAAGTACACATAGGTTAAGACCTAAGACAAGATATTAGTTAAATGCACAAAATAGAGTAAATTTAACTTTGAATACTAAAGCCATGAATATATTGTATAATTCCTTAGGTGCTAATGAGTCTACAAGGGTTGCAAATCGGCCAAGGAAGTTTGGGATACATTGAAAGAAATCTATGAATGTAGTGATGATCTAAGAAAGCAAAAGAGGTCTTTGCTTGTGGCCAAATATGAATTTTTTAAAGTAGAACCTTATGAGAATATTGTAAGATGTATTGTAAATTCAATCATATTATGATGAGTTCATAATTGTGCTATATTTTATGCGTCAATTACCATGTTTTTATGTGGTGTAAGCAAGATTTGAGTTATCATTGAGTTTAATTTGGTTATTCTTAGTTTTTGTAGGGTTAAAGTGAAAAAGAGCTGAAAAAGATGGAAAAGATGAAAGAAAATGCTAAGGGGAGAACATGCACAAGTATGAAGTCATTTAAGATGTTGTTTTGTATTTCAAACATAAATTTCGAGTCCAAGCTCTGATATGAATATGAGATAATTTTGGATGATTTAGAAATATATTGAATATTTCTACAACTTTCATGTTTTGAATTTTCCAAGATTCTATAGGTATCTTATTCAAAATTGCAAAGTTGGAAAATGTGTACTTGCAAGAAGCGATTCTGATACAGTTTGGTAAATTAAGAATAACTTTCTGATATGAAATCCAATTGAGGTGATTTAAGATTTTTTAGAAATGTAAGACATAGGGCTACAACTTTCATGTTTTGAATATTTCCAAATTCTAAACGAATCAAGGTCAAAATGAAACCTAAAGAGAAGCACCAGCGCATATGTGCTGGGTTTGGGCAGTGCATGTGGGCTGGGATCTTTTCAGCACTGCCTAGGATGCACATGCACCCAAAATAGGCAGCGCATGTGTGCCCGAAATAGAAGTACTGCATATTTTTGAATTTTTGGCAGATTTGTTCTCCCGGTTGTACTCTTTTTTAGCCGATTTTACGTTCTTATCCATAGACCTCAATTGTAACCTGGGTAATACAAGTACTCAATATAAATACCCCATGCAGTGTGAGAGAAAAGGGAGCGACACTTTTATTTTCTAGTTTTAGCTAGGGTTTTCAGTAGTAGAAAATTATTGTTAATTCTTCTATGGCACTTAGTGCCTAAAACTTTTTCTTGGTCGAGGGATTTGAAGTCATGATCCATTCTGCTATGTTGTGAGACTTTTTGTTTTTGAATTTATTCAATTATATATCAAGTATTGATTATTTTTCTTCAATTAATTTTAAGATTGTTCTTTTTAACTTATTATTGCTGTAAAATAATTAAGTTATTAGAATTAATCTACTAGATTTTTTTAACTACGTGTGCTTAATTCAATCTTGGAAGCAACTGAATTTGATAATTACTCGATTAGTGTTCTTGAATTTAGGGAATTTAATCATCTAATTGGTATAACGACGTGTGTTTATGTTTAATTAGCCTAATTGTTCTTGTTGATTTTAATGCTTTTATTAATTGATCTTTAGCGTGTGTCTGGATTAGATGAATTAATAGTTAGGGTTAATTGGATCGCGTGTTGAAAATTAACCAACTTTAAAAAGAAATAAGAATCAACTTTTAATTGGAATTCGGGTTAATTTTTCAATTAGTACTTGATGTGGAATTTGAATTATCTCTTGTGTCAATGATCGACTAGTGAAATTGTCATGATGCATATGACCAAAACCAAGATTTTTCTTAATTGATTCTCTTTAGTTATTTTATTGTTTTAGTTTTAGTTCAAAAGCATTCAAGAAAACCCCCATTTTTCCATTGAGCACAAGAATAAACTCCGTTCTCTGTAGGACGAACTTGACTCACCACTACTACATTTTTATTGAGAGTTATTTATTTTTGTGTGACTGTGACAACATTTCTACCATATTATCAAGGATTTGGAAGGCTTACGAAAAGAGTATTCTTTGGTTGAAAAGAAAGAAAAATATTAAATGCTTTGCCAAGAGAATGGGAAACAAAATCTATTACTATAGAGGAAGCAAAAAATTTATGCATTGGAGAGATGTGAATTCTATGGTCATTGAATCCTTGATTAACTCTCTCAATTCTTCTTAATTGAAGCTTAAATTCAAGGTCCAAGATGATGAAGATGCAAGGATCAAGAGAAGCATAGCCTTGAAGGCTTCTCAAGAGAAAGATAAAAATGTCTCCCTCAACTTATAGGATGAAGAGTTTGATGAAGGTGACCTTACACTCATCATCAAGGGATTCTTGAAGCACTATATAAGCAAAAGAAGGACGAGAAAGGGAGATGCAAGCAACTCCAATAATATCAAAGGAAAGGCTGAATAAGATTCAAGAAAACCTTGCTTTAATAACTTCCAAATCACATGGGAAGATTGCAATTCAGATGGAGAATATGAAGAAGAACATGAGGTGACCCAAATGGCTTTCATGGCCTTTGGAGATAATAAGGTATTCTCTAGTTATGATTCTTGTGATGATGGTGATGATGTTGAATCATTTATTTTAAAAATGCATGAGTGTTTGAAAGAATCATATGCTAAGGAACAAGGAGCTAAAAATCAAGATTAATGCTTTATTGAGTGGTAACTCCTTGTGCATGAAAACAATATGTTTACAAAAGAAAATGGTACTTTGAAGAAAAAATGGATTTGATTTGAAAAGAAAGTTGGATGAAAAGACAGTTTTAGGAAAAATTATGGAAGAGCAATTATTATTGCGAAAAAGAATAGATGATCTTGGCTCTATCTTGCAAAAAGAAAAACAAAAAGTTGTTAAAAGGAAAAGCACTAGAAACATGCTTATCAACAAGAATTTTATCATCTTTAGAAAGGATGATTTGTTTCGTTAAATTTAAATCTTCTTTGTATGGCAATAAGAATATTATGTGTTATTATTGTCATCAACATGGTCATATCAAGAAAGATTGTTATGTTAAAAAAAATGAAAAATTGGGAATGAAATCTATGTGGATATTAAGTGAATTCACTAATTCAAGTGGACCCAAGAAAGTTTGGGTACCAAAAGTTGTTGCCTAACTTTGTATATTATCTCGTAGGTATACTTGGAGAGCACCAAAGGATTCCGGATGAATCATCAATAGAGGAGTTCAAAGCATATAAGATAAGATGACATAGATGGGTAACATTTAAAATTCTTGTCAAGAATGTACTTTTAATTGCATATTTGAAACGTAACCTCTTGTGTGCTAATCAATTGTATGATAGGAATGTGTCTATTTTCATATTTTTTTTATGATTTTGAGTATCCACAATTTTGTCTAAATTAACTCACTACCTGCAAAAGATATGAGGAGCATTCATTTTTCAAATGGCTTATGTGTTAGAAATTAATTTGACTCACAAGAAATTACGTCACATATGCTTCATTTGGTAAGGAATGAGTAAAAAATGTCGTCTTGTTAATCCTTGCTGCTTGAATTTTCCCGTTTCTACTTGATTTATTCCCTTGTATTCACTTGAATTACATGCACTTTTTAAGAGGGAGAATAAATTTAGGGGGGAGCTTAAATTGCATTAATCTTTCCAATGTTTTGATGATGCACAAAAGAAGGAGAAAGATTGGACTTCTTACAATTGTTCTTGTGAATGTTGTTCTTACTTTTGTTTAAGTTGTCCAATTGATTTTTCATCATATAAAAAGAGGAGATTGTTGAACCCTAATCATGTTTTGATGATGACTAACATTAAAAGTTTTGTTTTTAGAGACAACCTAATTCATCCCCCTCTTAGATTGCTTTGGGCCAACATTGTCGATAGGTGAACCCATAATGTTATGTTAGAACTTTCCACAGTTATTTTCTTTTAAAGAACAATGTGCATTTATATTTCTAAGCACATTGAACTAAGGTACCATATTGTTATATAAAGAAATCCAAAATATAAGGTGTCCATTTATGCATACTTATTTATGAAGGCATTGGCACCAAAAGATTATGCGAACATCATAGTTCTATGAGGTTTTTGCTATTATTGATTGAATATTTGGACATATGAGTATTAAAATGTTATTTCTTATTTCCTTGTGCACATTGTTATGGGAAGTTGTATTAATATAGGAATAAAATTTTGGAAAATGAGTGAACATAATTGTCATTATCTGTTACTTGCTCATTAAATTTATCTACATTAAGTTTTTGGAATTGTGATACATGAAAGGAAGTGTATTCATCAAATTGACATATAACCCCTATAATCCATTATGGTGACTTAGTATGATAAATATAGTTGAAAATTAGTATGGCCACTCTTTGAATCCATTCTATGAATTTTATCTGCTTATTTGTCCAAGTGAGAAAATGTTAGAATATTTTAATTGGTAGACTTCATGACCACACAAATATTATAAATAAAAATAAATATAATATCTCACATTAAATAATGACCAATTATTATATAAATATATTTGGATCATTATGGGATTAAGATAATATTGAAGGAAGATAGAAACTTATTCTATATATATAACATTAATATGATATCAGACTTATTGTTAGGATAAGACTCTATGATGAGAAAGAATTTCTAAGGACTCCTAGAAAGAGAACTCCTTGATCCCTCTAAGGACTCCTATAAAGAGGACTCCTGGTCCCTCTGTCCACTTCTAATTTACATTTGTATGTACACTCATCACACATTATAGACGAAATAAAAAGCTACGAAAGGGAAGATCTGTCACGCCCCATTGCTAAGAAAACCGTGACGGTCATGCCTTCATACTTCTCAAGGACTCAAGGTGCAAATCTTTGATACAAAATTTGACAAAAAATTTAATAACATGAGGTGAGCAAAATATGAGTTCAGTAAGCAGTACTCATGTTCTTTTACCGAATTGAGCATTTAATCATATATACATTTTCTTCACAAATCTGTCAGTTTATTAATATAGGCAAGAAAGCGAAACAATTTGATAGGCATATATGTAGCACGTGGTCATAAGTTGATCAAAATTATATTAGCCAATTGTCAAATATCAATTGTAGCATTTGGTAACACTTGGTCATGTGAGATTCTAGAGGTGGCACGAACGAACACTAGAGGTGACTCCTAACCTTTAGAATCTCCAGCATAGCACTTAGTTCTCACACTTCCTCACATAACATTATACCATTAATTGTATCGTCAATCAAACAATCACTCCAATCATATAATTCATTACATTTCGCAAAAGATCACTTAACATATACTTATACAAAGAAGTTGAATATAAATCATACTCAATTCAATTTATGATCAAAATACATGTTTCACAAATATTTAACCTTTTCAAATATCATTTGTAAAACATAAGAGAATACAAGGACCACTTACTTGATCAAATTCGAATGTTGGAACCTATAAAAGATACCACGAACTACCGATTTGTCAATACCAAAATATATTTAAAACAAGGAACTCATAGACAACACCATCTTTTGATTTCTATATCCCCTTTGAGTGAAATCCACACACCAAATTAATGTTCATCAACCGTGCCTCCTAGTCCAACTCTTCTTCGCTCAATCTCTCAACAAAAGAAATAGAAATGTAAGAAATAGAGTTGAGTGCATGAAGACTTATACAGTGGGATGTCTTAAAGTTGTAAGATTTGGCCAAATGTCCCAAGCCTCCATCCACTCGTCACCAATCATCCATGAAACCAATCAAATTTTGAGACTTTTTCTTTTCTCCTTTTTTTTTTAAAGTTGGGAATTATATCTTAAGTCCTAAAAAATAACATATTCCAAAATTGTCCCATTTGATTCTAGAAAAATAAAAATTAGTCTCCAAATTTTAATAAATTTCAAAACTTAGATCCTTATTTTAAACCCAAAAAATTTGGTATATCACAAGATTAAACTGTATCATTTGATCAATTGATCAAATAATCTTAGAGCATCAATGGATTTTCTTCCATAGATTTACTCATAATTAGTGTAGAGGTACAGTCATTGGTGTAAGGTACGCTCTAATTTTGTCTTCTATGATTTACAAGTGTAAAATAAAGATCTTATCGTTTCTTACACTCTATACCTTGCATTTGTTGCTCAATTTTTCATCACCAATAATTACAAAGTTTTATCCACGATAAAGGGAAAATTGACCTAGGATCAAACAAGCAAGCATTACACACAACCAAACAGCATATATGGATCTCTCTATGATATTGTGGTTTTGAAAAATTCTTCATTTGGACTTTGGAACATTTTTCTAATGTAAAAATCAAAGATAAGAACAAATTATTATGAACTTTTGAAAGAATTTATCAATATTTACCATATTAGTACAAAATTTCAAGGGGCATACCCAGTAGGAAATCACCTCAAAAAACAAATTGAACTCCAAATCCATCATGTATTCTTAAAAGATTTCCAAGTTTTAAACTGATGATGGCACACGGACTGCTGAAAAATGGTGAGCTCTATTTCGTGTTTCATAATCTGGATAAACCATGCCTAGGAGTAAATAATGAAATAAAGACTCAAGAAATAGTAATTCTTGCTATTATTGTAATGGTTGAGATGTTTTCTAGCATGATCAGTCATGGCATCAAGGATGGGACGGACATTGCCAACTTGAACTAATTAATATGTGTAGTTCATGGCCAACTCACTCATTGCCAATTAGTTTTGACATGAAAGTCTACGTATCACTTGGCTAATTTATGTGAGATATTTTATTATTTCACACCTGAGATACACATCTCAGGATGAAACAAGGATAATAAACTGGTTCAGCAAGGTGAAAATTGATAAGAGACAAGTCCAAACTTGAACAACAGAAGTACTAGTGACATAAACTCATGAAATTCAAGCCGAATACTTAAATCAAGACAATATTGGCTGACATAAACATATAAAATCATGCTCAATATGCAGAAGAGACAGAGTTATGTATGGATAGGAAAATCAATGAGACCAACTCTGATACCATGTTAAAAAATATCGACTTCCATGGATTTGACAGTTACAGAGTTGCTTTGATTGTGAGCTCTTCTACTTGATCTTACAATTCATCATTCACAACCAATGTTATTGCAAGATGAATCAAGCTGCAGTTTATACTGCTAGTAATCCTATCTTCCGTGAACGTACCAAACATGTTATTCGAGGTAGATTGTCACTTTGTTCGAGATCATGTTTTGCAAGGTAATATTTGTACTCAACAAGTCTCTTCTCAACCAATGTTTTGAAACTCGAACCAGAAGATGAACTTGCAGAACTATCGGTTTGATCGGTTCGACTTATTGAGTCGATTTTATTAAACAATAAAAAGCTCCATTTGTATCAATTATGAGTTTAGATCAATTGGTAGTGGAGTTTTTTCCTAACAAACAAGTACAAGGTTCAAGTTCCACTCAAAAACTTTTTTTTTTTTTTAATTTAACTCACCTATTTCTTAACTCATATCAATAAAACCCTAAGTTTTCTCCTCTCTCTACCCTTCACTAATCTACACCGCTTCCTATCCCCTCATCTTCCTTTGCTCAGGCTCTGGCTCCTCCTCCTATTTTCTTCATCTATTCGTCTCCCTCCCTACCCCACTCCACATTTCCTTCACATCATTGTCCTTCTCCCCTCGTTCCATCTTTTTACATCTTCCTTCTCCTCCAAATCAGAGCTCCTTTCATCTTTCCCACTTCTTTGCCATTTATCGGTCTCCTTAGCATTTATCTAGCCCCCTACATCCAACCTTTGATCGAGAAAATGACCAAAAATTATGTTTGATTGATGATTTTTGTAGAAGAAAAAAGGCCGAAATTTTGATGAATTGATTAATGTTCTTGATGCTTGATTTATTTTTAGAGTAAAAGTCACCTTTGATTTTTTACATATTTGGTTGGTTGATTGATTTTTTAAGGAAAGAAAGGATAGAAATTGGAGTTCTCCAGTTAGGAAACCAAAAGCCGGTGTTTATCAGTTCTTGCTAATTCATACCAGTTCATCGGTTCTATCTAGTCCTTACCCTTTTTTTTTTTTTTTTTAACTTTTCCAGCTAGTATACTTAATCGAGCTGGAAGCACAACCAGTTTGCAATGCAACCGATTGGTCCAAGTTCGAGTTTAAAAACACTGTTCTCAACATCAAATTGTTGACATTTTCATAAAAAAAAAGCTTGATTCTGATGCTTTTTACTTGCATTTGGTTGGCAAGTTGGACATTTGAAATCTTTATGCTCCAACTTGAGGAGGATTGTTAATATTTCAAGTAGTTGTGTATATCTATCTAAAATGTTCTAAATTATATATATATCTTAGATAATTTTTTTTTATTTTTTAAACATATCGAGGTAGTAGTACAATTGTAATAGGATGCCTCATATTCAGATCTATATATAGGCTCTCTCTGTTGTAAGTATAAGAAAATTAATAAATTGGTATATTTACATGGTATCAGAGGTAGATTTTAATGTTTTCGCATCCACACATAACTCGGGCTTTTCTAAACGTTGGGCTTGACTTCATGTGCTTATGTCAGCCAATAATTTTGTTGTGTAGGTTTGGGCTTGGCTTGGGTTGGCTCTTGTCAATTTCAACCTTGCAAAACCAATTTATTGTCATAATTTTGTTGTGTAGGTTTGGCCTTGGCTTGGGTTGGCTCTTGTCAATTTCAACCTTACAAAACCAATTTATTGTCTTTGTTTCAACCCAAGTCGTATGTTAGAAGGTGTGAAAGAATTAAATATCACACATAGGTTAGCCAAGTGATCCTGAACTAATTAATAAGGTTCATGGGCCAACATACTCATAGCCAATTGATTTTGAAATAGAAGCTCATGTTTCCTTAACAAGGTGAAAGAAGAGGTCACAGAAGGTGCTTACATTTTCAGTTGAAATATGACAATATTCACCCAATGAAGCAAACAATCCAAACCTTAATAAATCCCAAATTCCATTGAAGCTCTGTTTTCTCCATTTTGTTCTACAAGGGGCCAATTTTTAGCAAATGCCATCTTGAGGCCAAGTGGTTTTCCTTTGAGGGTTGAGAGGATTGAGGTAGAGATAGAGGTAGAGGTTGCAGGTTTGAAGTTTTATGCATTTTCCTTTCCCTTGAAATTAACATTTTCCTTTCCTTTGAAACGAAACTGTGAATCTAGAAATCCCTAAATCTCCCAATCGAAATCCCTATATGGAAGTCCGATATTTACTAATTTAACCTCCTAATGTCGTCTTTTCTCCCTCTCTTTTTCTATCCTAGTACTAACGGCTAACATATAAGTTTCTCTTTTCTCTCACCTACAATATAAACCGCCCTATAAAAAAATCTTTAGTTCTCAATCAATCTTCTCGCCATTTATCAGGAAGTGAAACTAACTTTCAGAATTTTCACATCTTTACTTCCTCTAAATTCATAATTCTCTAACTTCAATATAAACTTCACATCATCTCCCATCTCCTTTTAAGATGAATCAGAGAATTAATGAGAAACAGTTGCAAGATTTTTTTAATTCTTGATAATTTCGTCTCCTACCTTAGACAACTTCATCTCCTACATTCTCTTGAAGATCAAACTTTTTTTCTTCAGCATTGAATAAAATCAGAAATATTGCTACAATCTTCACATTTCTTCCCCTAATTCTTGGCATTTTTCAAATCTTCTACTCCTTCTAGAAGTGCTGGTATTATCCCCAGAATACATTTTTCAAGTTGTAGTAATAATTCAGAGAATTTTCTTCAAGTTTCATTTAGAGAAGTCCTTCTTAATAAAATTGAAAGGATAATTCAAGGACACTTCCTTTAAAATATTCAAGTTAAATCTTCGAGTTAAATATCTCGTATTCTTCTTTAAGATTCAGAGTATTCTTTTCCAAATTTCAAGAATTCAGAGTGGTCCTTCTTAATAAAGTTGAAAGGATATTAATACTCCTCTTCCACCATCAACTGTGCGAAGAGTAAATCAATTTGATTATCCAAAAATACTGACTAATGAGAATATGTCATCCCATTTTTGGAATATCCTTACTCATCTCATTGGATGACAAGAATTCTAGAAGCGTCAGCAAAACACGTCGTATAGACCGAGACCATATTGAATCTTGGACAAAAATTATTAAAAATAATATGTTTGAAGTTGGTAAAATTCTTTGAAGATAGATTTGTGTTTATTGCGGATGTTTTCTTGTGTTCGATAACCCAATAAAGCTTACCCTTTGGTCGCCTTTTCTGCTAAGCCAATTTCCACCTTCTCTGAATAAATGACTTCACTAGCTTTCTTCAAGTCCGGTTAGAAAGCAAGATAGGCACCTAATGCATGTGAGGGTAAGGGAAGCCTATCAAATCAAGAAGAAGCTAAGCAGACTGACAGCGCCCAGAGCTCGTTAGTTAGGTTCTGATGCTACGAAAAGGATCTTAATTTGCGGTGTAGTAGAATTGAGGATAAACTGGTTTGCTATTGGAGGGGCTGGATTTGATAGAGATTAATACTTGAATGAAATCCTCGAGCTTATGTCAGTAAAGAGTTGTTTAGAGTTTATATTCTTATTAAAGTAATTAGAATTGTCAAAGAACTGTAGGTTCCTTTACCTTTTGAATTAGACTATCTACCTAAGATTTTTTGGAATCTTTTATGGTTTCAAGATAATATGTTGCTTCCAGGCCTTGTTTTTTGCTATTTTTGTGTTCATCCGAAGTAAATTGGTTTCATTAGCATTAATGTTGCTTAATCTGAATCTTGTTTGGGATGAATTTGATTTGATTTGATTTGAAAATATGTCTCCATGATGAATTTTAATTGTTCTACTTTGTTAAGAGTGTTTTTTAGTAATTCCTGGTTTATGTGAATTTCTGGCTCTAAAAAAAAAAAATGTTAATAGTGTTGTTACATCTGAGGATGTTGTAAACTTGTAACGCGATTATGAAAAAAAAAAGGAGTCCATTGTATAGTGAGCCCAATTTTTTTTTTTTTTTTTTTGTTTTTTATCAAATGTGGGAATCTAAGGTGGGTTCTGAGATTTATCGATTTCATGAGTGGTGATCTTTAATCTTATCTGGTGGAGTTGGTAATTACAATTAGTTGATTGGTTAATTGATGAGGTGGAAATCAAAAAGAAAAAATAGAAAGAAGAAGAAGGAAATTGAAGGAAGAAATTTTTTTTTTTATGTACTTCTTTTTCAATTGTTTCCTTTCCTTTCCTTTCCCACAGAATTTACATCCCTAAACATCGATAGGGGAAAAGCTACTCTTTCTATTAGTTCTTCAAATTATTATGATTGTTTTCGGTTTGTAATATGGATAAAATATGGTCTTTGGGATATGGAAGTAGGGGTGAGTATTGATCGATCGATTAGTTAATCGGTCAAATAATTTAATCAAAATTTGGAAATAAGTTCTAATATTATTAACTAATTTTAATTTCAAATTGAATTTAAAGTAAGATTTGATTAACCAAATTTAAATTCGATAATCAGGCTCAAATTTGAGTAACCTTATTTGTCAGTTAGGCCCATTAACATTGGACAAAAATTATTTATTCAAAAATTGAAAAATCTATCTTAACCAACTAGCAATAAATAGTCCATAATCCACATTATTAGAATTATATTATACTTGAATGAATGAAATATATTCTTAATAATATATATGTGTGTGTATATATATCCACACACACATGTGTGTGTGAGAGAGAAATTAAGACTTTATATACATAAATTATATATATACAAGTGTTTGTTTTCACGTGTAAAGTCCATAAATATATACTATCATTTGTGCAACTATATGTATTTTATAAGTACAATTAATTTATTTGTTTATAAGATCATATTATATAAAAAGATATATATTTACTTGAAAAAAAAATGTAATATTACAAGCTAAGAACCAAAAATTTTCTTTGAAAGGTTTGGAGTTCATTAAATATCTATTTGAATTTGGAAATCGGTTAATTTAGAATTCAGAACTCAATTCTGATTTCGCAACGGATTTTCGATTTCAAAATTTGATCAGACCAATTTATTAACCGATTCAATTAAACAATTTTAATTTAAAAGTGAAAATTTTTGCAAATTCGATTAATTGAGTTCGTGCTCTAAATAATATATTGTATCTTCATCGTATGCCAAATTCTTAGGGTTAATAACACCTTGTCCCTTGAATTAGGTGGATAATTACACTTTACCTTCCTAAACTAAAAGAATATATACTTTGCCTCTCATTCACATTTTTCATCATTTAAAAATTTTAATAAGTCAAATTATGAAGAAAATCTAGTTAAATGACTAAAATATCTCTGGGAACAATGAAAAAAAAAGATATCTCGGTAACGAAAACTATAATTTTTTAAGTATTTAATTTTGATGTTCGATAGTTATAAAAGAATTAAGAAAAAATAAACTATAATAACAAATTGATATATTTGACTTTAGGGAGTGAAAATATGAGAAAATATTGAATTAAATTATTTTTGGCATTACGATTTTCACAGGATAAGCTAATTATTAAAAGTGTATTTCATAGGAAGTATTGTTAAACAATACTCTTAAATAAAAATTTTCAACACAAAATAAGCCGACTTGGAAATTATTCTATCACTATAGATAAACATTCAAATTTGAAATTATATCAAATAAAATCCAAAAAAATAAAAAAATTGACTAAGAAATATGTTGATATAGATTATATTGAAATATTATAAGTTTATTTTTACTTTCTTTTAAATAATTATCACATCATTATAAAAAATTAAATACATAAAATATAAAAATATAAGGCTGTACTAAGGATATTTTAGTCATTTAACTAGGTAATCTTGATTATTTTAAAATTGTTAATGGAGGAATAGTGTTTGTTGGGTGACAAATTTTTTTTGGATTACATGTAATATGCAACCTAAACTATCACTATTTTGAATTGTGTCCCTTAAACTCTCAATTTTAGCACTTTAATACCATACACTATCAATTTCTATTATTTTGCTCAAATCAATTGAAAATTACAAACTTTTGATAGCTTTTTTTTAATGGAAAGACTTTAACACCAATATATGAATAAGAATATTTTTGTCAGCAAATGTAAATTACAACTATTAAAGTTTTGTCACTAAAAAAATAGATAGAAAAATTCACTAATTATGAACCAATTTGAGAAATGTATCAAAAATTGACAGTATAATTAGATAGAAAAATTCACTAATTATTCTTATACTGTCAATTTTTGATAGTTTAAGAATAAAGTATAAAACAATGATAGTACAGGGATGTATATTGCAACTAGCCTCTTTTAATTGAGTTATCTTATCACATCAATGAATAATAAGCTGAATTGAAAACAAAATCAATTATATTGAATTATATTGAATAACTCAGCTGGACCTATTGCCATTCTCTTTGGTGGCTGAAGAAGAGTGAAATTGTAAGGTCCAAATGGTTGTGAAGAAGCCTTTGAAGAAAAAGTGTTCTAGATATGGGGGTGGGCCACATGTAAGCAAGGACGGGCAATTACACCCTCAACTTTGAAGAATTACAAAAGTTATAGGATAAATTTTAAAAATTTTATTTTTGTCCTATGATTGAACCCCCAAAAAAATTGAAAAAGTTACCCTTTTCTTTACATTGCTCCCTAAAAATTTTATGCTAAATCATGCAATTAAAAATGATCACCCATTCAAAATTAAGAATAAATATCACTTAAAAGCACAAATATGTCAAATTTTGAAGTATGAATAATAATGTTTACTTTAATTCATTTTTAAGTATTTTGTATAAAATTGGACATTGTGTGGTACCCTCAGTTGATTAAAATGGTCTATTTTACTATAAATTTTGAAAAATTTTATAATCCTATTAAGGTACTACTTCATTGTGCTCTCAAGATTTGTATTGTACAAATATTTAAAATATATGATGTTATATTATGCGAATTTTCAAAGTACAATGGTATGTTTCCATTATACCATAGAATTTTCCTAAATTTTTTATTATGAAAAACTTAGGACAACCATCATTAAATTTTTATAATTTTATGTAAAACTAACTATTATATAAACAAAATCATTTTTACTTCAATGGTTGCTCAACTCGTATAAAAGCGATTGCCCTCCCCAACCTCTGGATCCTGACTCCGCCGGGTTCCAGAAATGGTTGATTATTTTGTCAATTTCATTCTCATAGAATAATTTTAGACAAAATCTATTTAAATTTTCCTTTTTGGTTAATTATAGTAAACTACCTTGCAGTTTACAATAAGCATCACTTAGCTCCCCTAAAAAAAAAAACATAAAAAATTTAACACTTACTGCCTTATGTTGGACAAAAGTACCCTCATGTTTTCACATAGGACAAAAGTACTGTCATGTTTTCACATCTTATTTTTTCTTAGTTTTTTTCTCGTTTTTTGTCCTTTCTCCTCAAATTTTCTCTTTTTATTAGTCCCCCAGTTTTATGGCATCATGGAACATTTTGTGGTGAACATCATCGCTTGAATTATTTAATGTTAAAGGAAATTTTCCATAATTTACACGTGTCTTTTTTTGACTTATTTATTTGTTTATGAAAATATGAAAGAAAGAAACATTTTCACAACTTTTTTCATAGACTTCGATTCAATTTGCTTAGCAGATCAAAGCATGGAATAAGCGAAAGTCATGATAAAAAATAACATATTGGTAGACATGAACCTTGTTCTGACATGATCTAATCAATTCGATCAGACAGCTCTAACATTGAGCTACTTAGGAACAATAAAATATTAAATCTTAAAAGAGTTCAAAGATTGACGGGTGATATAGATGACATCACCTTCAACCACGTCAACTAAAATAAGGGTAGGCAGACTACTAAAATAACATAGGAGAAATAATAAAAAATGAAAAAAAAGAAAATATGAAAAATATAAGATAAAAATTATGAGAATAGTAATGACCAACATGAGATATATGTTACAAAATAAAAAGGGAAAGTGATACTTCATGTAACCACGAGGCAGTTTACTGTAATTAGCCCTTTCCTTTTTTGAGCTTCTTATACTTTTCTTGCTAAGACCCCAGAGATGATAGAATTTAGCTGAGGTCTAATTTTGGAGCTTAGACGAGAAAAAGGTTAATTTCACTTGGCCAATAAATGATGAAATTTGTCTCACTTTGCTCCCTATAAGAATTAAATCATCAATTTGTCCTGTTATCTAACCATCAAAAAGAATTTTTAATTCGGTCACAAGTCAAGGGCACTAAATAAATATATATATATGGCTCTCCTTAATTAACGGTCAAATCCAATCCTTAGTTAAAATATTATAGAGTGGCACAAAATTACTAAATTAAGTATACTTATATTATTTTATATTAATTACACTTTCCCTATGTAACATCGCAACACTTTACTCTTGTTTGATAAAATTATTAAATTGATCCTAAATGACAGAGTTTTATGGAGTTCATTATGTGCTTTCAATTATAGATTCTGCTGCTGATGCCATTTTCAGCCATGCCAAATAATTTTCTGCCCTCCAATTCTAGATTTGAATTTTTATAAAGATTATAATTATAGCAACAAAATTAGTCAAAAATTGTTGGAGAGCTATTGAATGCAGTGGGACACTGTGGCACAAAACTCTCTCCTTATACATACTTAGTACATGTATAAATCCCATATAAATTAGGTTTACATGGTTCCAGAGATTATAGAACAGAAGTTAAGTAACTACATAACAAATAAGAGAACAAACGTGGATCAAATGAAACTGATATCTACTATAAAGCCCTAATTATATTAATTTTACACCTAATATTCTTAAATGTTCCATCAAAAATCATCATAAGGAGTATGATGACATGGATTAAATTGTTAATGAACCGGCAAAATAACTAAGATACGTTGGGATAAGAATTTCCTCAATCATTTCACCAGGTAATAATAATGAAATATATATATATATATATAATAAGCTATCTATATATATAATAAGCTATCTATAGTAAATATTTTGCCCAAATTAAAAGTGATCTAATAAGGTTTAAAATTAAATAGGTCTAAGTCATCTTATAAAATAAGGGCTTTTTATGTGTAAACCCTAATGTCCTATATCTCAAACTTTATAATGGGTAAAATTAGAAATAAGAAAAGTGGATGCTGTAACAAATGGTTATGTTTCTCAAATTATACGTATAATTCTTTTTTCTGACATCCCATAATCAAAAAGTGAGTGTCCCATCTTTTAAAAATTCATATAAATCAATTTGGAAAATAAAGAACCACAAGACTTAAGAATCACAACTATTCTTATAGATTCGGGTATGTTTATACATCTAGTCGATTCTTCTAGATCTCGGTTGAATATGAAGAATTTGAATTTTGACAATGATTTTGATTCATGATTACAGTTTTTATTACTGCACTTCTATCTCCTACTATGATTTGAGTTAAAACATTTTAGGGAGCCTAGAGAATTTTGCAAGTGAGGGTACCTATCATACTAGCGGAAGCACCAGTATCTGAAAACGAATTCGTGGCTGAAGTATGATTTAGATGAGTTGTAGCAAGAGAATATGGCATATTTATAGTAGTATAAGTGTGATCAAATATGTTTCAGTAAGGCGACAAAAATAATAAATTTTGAATTGTAGATTTTGACTACAATAACAACTTAAAAAAATTCATAAAGCATATTAAACACTGATTAAATAAAATTGTATGTTAACACCTTGACATTACTAAATGAGGCAAATGAATTTAAATCGATCATTGCTTTTGTAGTGAAATAAAATGAAAAGTGATAGAATATTAACTTACCACAAACTTAGTCCAATATTAACTAGAATTTTTGAAAAAAAAATATTCGACAGTGAAATTCCTAATGTAGCTAAGAAGGTACACTACAAGAACGAAATTCTTAAGGACGCAAACAGCAATCCATTTAGTCAAAGAATTATTAATTTAAGTACAATTAACCTTTTCCCCAAAAAAAAGAATATTTCGATTAACCTGCTTAATAACAATATTAACTACTTTTATATGACCGACAAACGAACACAAAAAAAAAAAAAAAAAAAATACAGCTGGATTGATGATTTGTCGTCGTGTAGGAAAGGTGACAAAATTAACTACTAGAAAGAAAAGTCCAATTGAACATTTTTTTGGGAGGAGGGGAAGGCAAATAGAGCAATTCGTTAAATTTTCATCACCCATTCTACACACATTCTACAAGTACTCAAGGGACTACAGAATTCTTGGGGATGGGGCTGGGGTGGCAGTAGCGGAGTGCGGTATATTCATTGTGGTCACGTGTCTCCACTAGAATTCCCACTAATTTGTAAAAAAATTATACTCTCTTTATTTATTTATTTTATCTCAATTTGACTTTTATGACCAAACAAATCAATTTTCTAATAAAGAATTCATGCAGAGTTATTTGACTTTTTATGAAATTTCTTTAGTAAAACTGAAATTTACATCGAATATTAACAAGATTAAAGTTAAAATTTGAAAAAGTTCAAAAAATTTACACAAAATTGAGTTTTGAAAACTTGATTTGTTCACCCAAAAAGTAAAAAGGTGACAATATAAATGAGACAGAGGTAATATTGCATAATAATTTGAAAGAAATAGTCACCGAAATGAATGAAAAGGCAATTAACATTATTTTTAGGACTTTACGCACATTACTTTTAATATTGGTACTCCATTTGTGAATTTTTTATTTTTAAAAAAATCAGATTTAAAAGAAAGTTGTTTTTTGAATGAAATTTTATTGTATCATCTTTTATATAATACTTTCTGCTTAATACATATAATCCATTTAGTTACTATGTAAATATCATTGTTACAAAAATTATTTAGAAAAATATGCAATTTGTCTACTTTTATTATTTGTAGAAAGTTGATATTAACGCTATTGTATTTTTTTTAGTGGCATTATTAGATTTTGGGTTAAATATAGAAAACCCTGAACTTACACCCCAATTGCAATTTGCTCTCTCAACTTATTTAATAAGTAGTTAATCCCTTCTTTTATATTTTGGGACAAAATTATTCCTATTATTTTAATTATTATTCTTTTTCTTTTTCTTTTTCCCTTCTATTTATTTTCTCTCTTGATTTTTATTTTTTATTTTTTCACTATTTTCTCTTGCTACTACTAAATAATTATACTATTACTTTTAACAATTTGATAATTAAGATTTAACTTTTCACATGTATATAAAAAATTTAATTTTTAGATTAATCATGCTTTAATACAAACAATATATCTTATTGTAATATCAAGTTTGTGATTAACTATTAATAATACGATTAACAAATAAACAAACTACGATAAAATTTTTTAGCTAATGGAAATTAAATTGTTTTAGTATACAAATAACTAACTATAGAAAAAATCGTATGTAACCTTGTGTTACCAGTGTAATAATGGTGAAATATAGTAAGAAAATATTACGACTACCTAATATAAAGGTTTTTAGATTTACAGTGAACTCAGCTAAACTATGACACATGAATGCTCTGTCACAAAAAAATCTTTTTGCATACTTAGAATAAATATTTTAATATTTTTACTAATTTATTTATTTTTTATAGTTTATTTATTTGTTAATTATAGTATTAATAATTACTCACAAACTCCATATTATACCAATAAAATATATTTTTATTGTATTAAAAATTTTATTTTTTAAATCATTTAAATACATGTAAAAGAATTGGAGCTTCTAATTAATCAATTACTAGTAGTATAATAGTTTAGTAGTAGCAAAAAATAATGGGGAAAAAGAAAAGGTCAAAAAAGGACGAATATGAGAGAGAAAATTATAAAAATTATGGTAAGAAGACAAAGGGATAAACAAAATTATTAAAGTAGGGAGGGTAATTTGGGCTCCTAGAACATGAAGGAAGGGGATAAAATATTTATTAAATAAATTGAGATGAGCAAACTACAACTGAAGTGTAAGTTTAAAGAGTTTTCTACATTTAACCCTAGTTTTTTAATAATGTGAAATGATAGCAGTATATGTAATGACAACTCAAGAGATAATAACAAAAGGAAGTATTGTTGTCTTTTTAGATAATTTAGAAACTTATCAATAATAAATATGGTAGTGCAATACTAATTTCTATATTTAGCTGTTGCCCCACTAACAATAATTTATAACTCCATTCCTGCGGGGTGGCATTGTTTGCCACTGTTATACTGTAACATTACATTTAAATAGATCCACGAATCAAATCACGTATATATAAGATAAATAAAAGATTAGAAATAGCATAACAGACAATCTTGCGGGACATGTTTTATTTTAATGGATAGTGTGGTAAAGTCAAGTTAAAATTTAAGAGTGAAAATAAACTTTGAAAGCAGTCTTTAACTTATTAAGAGATTATACTCTGTACTTTTCCTATTTTTCAAATAAAAAATATAAGAAAAGTGATAAAATTATTTAAATATTTAACAAAATTAGGTTTACAAGTAATAGAGAAACATCACCATACTACAAATGATAGCCTAAAATTACAATAGAATAACCTCGCAATTGCCTGAAGCAAATTGGCAAGAACTCAAAGAAAAATTGTCAGATGAAGTGGGCTACTATACAATTGAAAAAAAAAAAAAAATTACTAGAGAAAACAAAGTAGTTTGACTTCATTAGGCCACCTACTGCATGTCTACAAGAATTCAGACTTCTGTAAACAGAATAATTTGTACCTTGCATTTTATTACTCAATTTTTCATCACCATTAATTACAGAGTTTTTTTGCTAAGTTTTAAAAAAGATATTCCTAAAGTAATGCTATTTGAAATTATGTTTCTAAGATAATGTTTTGATGTCAGTAAATCAGCCTATTAATCGCATCTGCTTCCATTTCATTATTCTTTCTTTCCCTTCTCTCTTCTATCCCTTTATTTCTTCATTCTATTTTTTACTTGTTTTAAACTCGCGAAATCGATTATTGCCTATAAAGATCATCTAATCTAGTCATGAATAAATAGTCATCTTAAGTAGGCTTAAGAGCTAATGGCATAAAGTAACAGAAAACAATTTTGAGGTCAGAAAGCAGTTTTCTTGTTCTATTCTTATTTTTATTAAAAGCACTCCAAAAGTTTAGTAGGTTAACTTTGATTCTATATTATAAAAACAAAATTCTCCTTGGCAATATTAATGGACTAGAAAGAAATCAAGCAATTTTAATCATATCAAATGTTTTTATTAAAGTTTTAGAAATTAAAGAATTTTTCTTATATTCATTTAAGATCGTTGTGACATGTCAGATATGAAATCTGAATGTTTTACCTCTGTCTAATGCTTTATAGTTGTTTTTTTATTTTTTTTCCAAAAAGAAAAAAACTATGATAGCTTTATATATGATGTGATCTTTATATTTTAGTTTTTCATATTAAGAGCGAATAAATATCCTTTTTTGTTTTCTGAAAGGTGAGAACTAATAAATAAATCAACAATTCCTCAAGTATTCTATGCTTGACCACAAAGAAGTTAGAAACTTCAATAAGAAGTTACTTGTGATTGGTAATGCTTCAAGTGTTGAAATGCAGATTCAATCTATATAACTTAAAAAGGCCACATACTACAAGTGTATTAGGCATCAACGCTCCTTTTAAAATTCTAATGAACTCATACACATCAAGTTTCGATATAACATTATACTAATGTTTTATGCCTCATTTGCAGGAATAGTCTGTGCATATATATGTAAAAATAATGTATTTTTCATTATTTAGAAATATCTATTTGGTGCTGTTTCTACTAAGGATTATTATGATTGTAGAAACATACAACACTCTTGTATTATATTCTTAGTCTCAATACCAACAATTTATTTTGTTAATGAATTTAGAAAGACATTTTGCTCGGTTGCACCCATCCGCTAACTAAAATTGAGCATTGGTCGATATCTATGATGATGAAGAAAACTCGAATTTCTTTGTGACCATGGAAGTTCCGTCAGCATCAAAAGAATTGTAAAAGGGTGGATGGGAATCAAATCCTTGGTACCTTTCTCCCGTTACCCTTTTGAGTGCCACTCAACTATGTTTTGTCACATAGAAATTGTTAGTAATACCTCACGTGAGTCATCCTTTGATGAAACAGTAGCGGGCCGGGTCGGCTTCAACAGCATTGTGGCATCAAATTCCCTTTTCTTTTTTTGGAACAGAATCCTCTCTCATCTTCTCCCAAACTTTTTACAGATTGATACAACGAATTAGAATAAATTCAACCACTGCCTCCAAGAGCCTATTGTTCTGGCCATTTATTTTGCTACGACTCCATTTGATCTTTTTTTTCTGATTCTGGATAATCATGTATGTTTTTTCGTTGTAGTTTTCTCCCTTTCTCAGGTTGTTTTGGGTTATTTAATTAAAAGTAGACCTATTAATTGATCGGATCTAGACATCCGATAAGGACTCATTTATTCGGGTCTGAATTTATAGTAAATTTTGATTATGTAGATATGATTTAGATTCGTTTAACTATTATAATAAACGTCAAAGGATCTGGATTTTATGTATTATCATACAGATTAAAATATTAATATATAGTAAAATTATTGTATATTATTATTATTTTTTATGTATATATACATATATGTTATGTAAATTGCCTATGTAATTTATATTTAATATAAAATACATATATAAATATTAATTATGAACTAAATATTTTTTTATAATTTCAAAAAAAAAGAAAAAAATAGATGTGTATAAGTATTTAGTTTCGAGTAATTTTAAAAGTAATAAAAAATGTTAAGACTCAGATTTGGATCCGACAAAACTTGACGAATTTAAATCCGAATCTGATTATATTAATCAAATCTGAATATAAATATTCTAGATCCGATCCAAATTCGACACGTTTACATGTTTAATTAAAAGACTAGTTAAGGTAAATTTGTGATACTATTATAAAGACCAGTCAAAGTGATTTTAAATCCGACAGCGCTGTATTGTAACAGGGTACCGAGGATCCGGTTCTGGGTGGATGCGCATATCTAAAATCTCAATTTAAAAGGAGAATCACAAGTGATATTTTGCAGTAAAGAAAAAAAAATTTGGGGCTGTAGCCCAAAATTCGAACTAATAGGAAATCCCGTGATTTCCTTAGTTGGCAATCTACGTGGCACTACAAACACTAGATTGGGAATATAATTGATAGATTATTTCGGGAATATTTTTCCAAAAGTGAGTTTGGCAAAAAAAAACTCCTAATTACACAACAATTTATCATATACACAAAAGGCTATTCATGAAATATAACTTTTCCTAATTTTTTGTATCTGACTATATTGATTAATAATATAATAAAAATAAGTATAAAACTATACAATGTAATTTAAATTAAATAATAACAATATAAGCATTTCTGGAACATGCTATTTAAAAGTAATAATTTAAACACTACCAATATACTGTTTGATGAAACTACATGATTTACTGCATTACAGTATTTTAGTAATATGACTTAATTTCAATAACTAAAGCTAATAATCAAATGTATTAGAGTATTTTAGTGGTATGAATTAATTTCAATAACTAAAGCTAATAATTATACTCTATCAGTAAAAGTTTCAACAACATATTTATATTTATATGCTACTTTTAAATTTTGTAGTTCTTTGAATAATTTCAATCATAAAATTATACATCAAGTTATTATATATAAGAAAAGTACAACTACATTTATACTCCTATATTTTTTGTAACACCTAAATAATAATGTATAAATACAATATTATATGTAACTAAAGTATCATATGTATATAAATATATGAATAACATATTTTACAATTAAATGAAAAGGAAATTAGGTAAATGGACATAATTCTACACTAAGAAAAAAAATTAACATAATTTTACAATTAAGAGATATAAAGTTCTTTGATGTCTTAAGAATCAAGATTTTCATAATCCTTCCTCATTGGATTTGGACCGTCTCCATTTATTTTCTTCAATTTCTTTGTTCATTTACCTATATCTAAATTATTTTAATTTAAGAAAATAATCTAAACATACCATTAATTTTATCTCTTATTAGATCATCAGATACAAAATTCAAATCATTCAAAAAAACTTTCATCGTGATTTATATATAACATTTGGACGATGTAAGAAATTTTGAATTTTTATGAAAACTAGAAACGATAAAATTTTATTATTTTCTTAAAAAAATTTTTGCAAGGAAATGATATAAAAATGATTTAAATTATGAATGTTTTTTATTTTAAAAATATTTTTTCAATTTTATTTTTAAAAATATCTTCTTTCAAGAAAATTCCATTATTATTTTATGATATTATTAAACAACTAATAGTATAAGATTTTCATAAAAAGTTTAACTGTAAATAAAATTAAGAAAAAAGCATCCTTAGTTGAAAAGCTTATTTTTAGGCTAAACTTTTTGCAATTGGTTAATAAAAAGCTAGTTTTTCCGTGGGCACAACTTCAGCTAGGATTAGGAGGGATAAATGCCCAGCAGAAATTACTTATTTTTTGAGACCATTTTATAAGTTCGATCCATATATATTCTGATCGCTGCTGGAATTGAGATCTTATTCAAAGAGAAATATATCAAATATCTGGAGTTTTTTTTTATATATTATATGGATGATCCAACCCGCCTCTTCTTTAGTGAGATTATATGAGCAAATGCCTGAACCAAAATATGTTATTGCTATGGGAATGGGCGTGGCCAAGTGGTAAGGCAACGGTTTGGTCCGCTATTTAGAGGTTCGAACTTTTACTTGTTCAAATAACAATTAAGGTGAAGCAGGGTCAAGTTGTCCACCTAAACCGGAAGCAGTTATAGATGCTATAACAAAACTTGTGAAGAACATATCTCTTATAGACATCTTGAGTTCTCCTAATAACTAAAAATTGTAGCATTCCTGAATCTAACTGAACCTGTCCTTTCCATGACTCCCCTTAATTGGGATACATCAGGGAGAGGTTAGGAGATCCAATGTACTTGAGTTCTCCTAATAACTAAAAAGTGTAGCATTCCTGAATCTAACTGAACCTGTCCTTTCCATGACTCCCCTTAATTGGGATAATACAGGAGATCCAATGCTTGACCCAAAACAAACGCGCTATGAAGCTGCACCATACGTATGGTTCTATTCTTCCTTATTGTATCAAATTTGAAAAATAAGAGAAAAAGAAAAGGATTATCAAAAGTTTCATTCTATCAGATCCGTTAAGAGGGAAAGTCTAAAATATAAAAAACATATGGGGAATGGAAAAATTTAGAGTGGTAAATATCTGTATTTACTTTGCTCCTAACCAGAAAACTTAATGACATCAATTTTTCCCTCTTTTGACTCCTATAAAACAAAAACCTTTTCCACTATGTTTAATTTAACCTCATGGTCCTCGTCCCTACTTCTCCGCCATTTCTCGAGTATTAGATATTTCTACACTTCTAGTCCCCATTTTTTTTTTTATCTCTGTTTATCTAGAGATTTTTCTTAATAAATATGGCATTTCGAAAAAGGAAACAAATGCAACAAGATTTATCTGGTGGCACAAATTCGAGTGATGAATCAAATACGGAGTAGACAGTCTTCAAGGTTAACAAGGACACTCAACATGACATAAATCCAGTACCTATTAATATACCAGCAAAAGCAGCCTCGAGACAATCAAGACTACTATTGGATGAAGTTATTTTTGCTGGTACTGGACATAATGCTGGGATCAAAATATTGGAAGTATAAGCATTGTAAAATAACACACCTTGTGATAATTATTAACATACAAAATAGTGATTAAAAATAACAGAACTTGTGAAATTCATTAACTTATAAAAGTACTGTTTAAAATTCAATTTGCGAATCGGATGTAATATTGAATCGTCCCTAAATAATGTACGCACCAAAGCTTACCCCTAATGAATCTCAAATTTAGAGTGTACATGTCTCGCGTCTCCATCCTCGTATCATATCCCAAACAAATTACATTTCTAGTAACTATGACCCAAACAGCCGACAATGCACAGTCTCTCCAGCTCGAAGATGGTTCTTTTCAGCAATGTCCTTCCATTCTTTACTAATCAAGATATAGCTTAAGGTGGCATCTAGTTTTGAGTAAATTCTTCTTCCGCATCCCAAAGGAAACCTCAACCCTTTTAAGTTCGGGTCCAATAAGGATTACAGGAATATCTTTATCATCAGTATTACGGTGTTTTTCTCCTTACTTTTCATCTGAATCTTGTCACCGTTATCGTTCAGAAACTCAGTAGGATAAAACTTCGAGGGCGTTGGTGGAATGGTCAAGCTTTCGTGTACATCATTTCCAGACATCCTCTTTACCATCACCGTTGTCTCCTTGCTGATGATGATTTTCTAATTGAATTGCTTTTCATTGAATTCCCTAAATTGAGGGCAGCCGCCACCGGCCACCATTTCTTGAATCTTCTGTAGCAGTAGAAGAAGAAGAAAAAGAAGAAGAGTCAAGCTCCTTCAGATTCCTTTTGTATTGCAATTCTTGAATCTGGAACAGCATCATCATCTTCAGGAGGCATTTCGTTTGGGTCGAAGTTCTCATCCTCATTTTCTTCTAGGTTTATTGAGAAGGGGGGCTTGATATTTCTTCTCAGCTATTATATTTCTTCTGCAAATCTTGATGGAATCCTGAATTCTTGAGAAGAATTAATGTTTCTCTTCTGATTTGAGAGTATAAAATTGGCAAGAAGTTTTTAGTGTTGAAGAAGAACACCAGATGAAATGTTTAATTTTTCTTCTCAGAGAAGAAAATTTTGGTTGTTTCTTGATGATGGGAAAAGCTCTACAAGAAGAAAATGTCAGCAGTTGAAGAATAGGGGAGCTTGATCAGAAATCAATAATTCTTTTTGTTTAATGATTTGAGAAACCCAAGAATTCTTGCTGGTAGTATTAAGATTTAGGATTATGGAGAATGAGAAATTAAACTTCCCTCCCCTGTTTTATATAGGCATATATGGTCTAGTCCTATGTATCCCACCGAGTGAGCAAGCACCCCCAAGCTTTATTTGCATTATTTACAACTTGGTTTTGGATAGTGCAAGGTTAACATGGTAATTTCAATCATAATTTAATTTTGCGGTTAAATTTATTTTGGTCATTTTATTTTGGTCATTGAGCAATTGCTACGCATATTTTGTTTTTAAACTCACCTCTTCTCCCTATCCTTTTGTGACTACAACCCATGATTTATATGTTATAGGAAAAACGTCTTATCACATAATCTGCACTTAGTTGTCAACTGTTAAGTATCTTAAAAGTTGCTCAAAAATCAATATAAAGCTCACATTTGAAGAAACATGGCCTCTTTTTTTTTTTAGTAAAATGAGTCACCAATCCAAATGGATTATTGTCATTGGTTATTGACCAACAGATTTGGATCATCTCAATTTAATTTCTCTCAATTTATTTTCTATTTACCTATATTTAAAAAATTAAAACCTAAAAAATAATTTGAACATACCATTAGTTTAGTTTTATCTCATTGATTAAATCATCATATCTAAAAATTAATTCATTTGGAAAAAATTTCATTGTTCAATTATATGTCATATTTGGAGGTGCAGAATTTTTAAATTTTGATGAAATATGAAGTCAGTTAATCAAACAATAAAATATCATTATTTTTTCTGATTTTTTTAAAGACACTGATATAAATCATGATTGAAATTATGAACTATTTTGATTTTTGAAAATATTTTAAAGTTTTTTTTGAAGCTATATAAAGGAGCCTTCATTTACCCTCAAACAGAGAGAATTCTTGTCAATTGACCAATTACTAAAATGTTATTAGTTACTCAATAACCACCATAAATCTTGTCTTGCTGTATTTTCTGCACCTGGCTTCAAGGTCCTTTAGTAACTAATTGTTAAACCCATCTTATGCAACAAAAAAAAAGAAGTAAAAGAAATAAGTGATTTGGAATTAGATTTGGTGCTAGATTTATTCGTTTCAATGTTTCATTAACAGGTTTTAGATGTGTATATCTGCATTATTTTAGAATATTATTTTGACTCATTATTTGAGGCGTTCCTTGAGTTATTTAGTAAATAAAAAAGATTGAAACAAGCGTTTACAAAGTGGACAATACCAATAATTTTTTTTTTTTTTTTTACAAATAAGCGTTTGGATAGCAAATATTGGACAATACAAATATATATATGTATGTGATACAGTATATATATATATATATATATATATATATATATATATATATATATATATATATATTTGTACATCTGTGTTCAGATAGCAAATGATGTGATCATTTTTTTAAATAAATATTTAGACATCATTTTTAGATGTAAATAGAAAAAATAAATACACAAAAGTTGAACGAAATAACCAATATTAAAATATGCATCATTGTTCCAATTAATTTTTGTACAAACATGACAAACATTAAAAAATACACATAAAAGTAGTTGCCTTCTTACTTGATACATGAATCACGTAAAATGAAATAAACATATAAGCATATGATATACGCATCAATTTTTTAATATTAAGACTTAAAAGACCTTTTTTGATTTTTGGCAAAAAAAAAACAAAAAAGGCAAAATTGTGGGTTTTGTTGAACTAATTTTGTGCAAAAAATTTGTAAACAGTACCTAGGTGGAAAAAAATTAGATTTTTGTTAGAAAAATAAAATGAGAGACTTCGGATGCATATCTTCGAATTTATTAGGGTTTGTTGAACGTCCATAGTTCGTTGTGGAAGGCAAAAGATGAGATTGAATAGTAGTTGAGGATGAAATATCTGAATAAGTCTAAACTCAGATAGCTTTTGCAAAATTTTTAATAATGAGATATTCATATTCTACCATTTCTATTGTTTAAGAAATTATTATCAAGTTTGCATTCAGTCGTCTAAAGTCGAATGTATATGTAGAAGTTAAATACTTAAATTAGACTGACAATTTTCGGGAAACCATCATACCATGCTACAAATGCAAAGCCAAAAATTACATCATAGTATCCTAAGAATTTCCTTAGAAGAAGGAGGTTAAAGGTCGATTGTTTTGTCAATTGTCATTCTTAGACAAGAAGTTTAGAAGAAAACTTATTTATATTTCCTTTTTAGGTTAACAACAATAAACCACATTGTGATTTACAAAGTATCACTTTGTTCCCCTCAACTATATTTTGTAAAACTTAATCTGTTGTTGACCATCATGTTTTCACACCTTGTTTTTTCTCCTTTTTATTCTTTCTCCTCAGCTTTTCTCTTTTTTATAGTCCTCCAGTTTTATGGCAACGTTGAAGGTTTTGTCGGGAATTTCATTTGCCAATCAAGATCAAATTTATCTGTACTTTGAAGCCTACGAAAAGTTTTGTTTTCAGTCTAAATTACTTTTCAATTTTAACAAAACTCTAAGGCCGCAAAAAGTTTGGAGGGAAGTAGCATTGCAAATCTGGATAATCTGGATTCAACCACGCCATAAAGTAGGGGGAGAAGAATTCTTAAATGAACATAGGGGGAAGCATAAAAAAATGAGTAAACCATTCACAGAATATGAAAAATATAAGACACAAAAACTATGAGGATAGTATTGTCCAACAAGGAGGTTAAGTCTCAGAAAAATAAAGTTTAGGGGGATAAAAAGATATTTCATATAGGGAAAGACTTAGATAGACCTGGTTTTTGTCCCCACTTATAGACCTTATGGTGTAAATTAAATGTTATGGAATCTATGACATAAGCTCATGTAAGCAAGATTCTATAAAATTTAATTTTGACCGCAGGGTCTACAGGTGGAATTAAAGACCGGGTTTATGTAAATTTTTTCCTTTCATATAAACCAGAAGGCGGTTTACTGTAAGTAACCCTTTCCTTTTTTGAGTTTCTTGCTTTTCTTGTTAAGACCTAGAAATGAGAGAATTCAGCTGAGGGCCTGAGGCCTAATTTTGGAGTTTAGACAAGAAAAGGGTTAATTTCACTTTGACCAATGTAAGCTAAAATTTGTCTCACTTTGTCCTTCTAAGAATTAAATCATCAATTTGTTCCCTTTAACTAGCTAAAATGAAAAAGGAACTTTTTAGTTCAGTCGTCATGGCTGAATGGCTAAAATGATCTTGAAAATTTTTGTTGATAAATCATTTTTAATTACATGGGTTAATTACAGTTTTTTACTTTAAAAATATTGATCGTGTCTCAGTTTTTCCTTGTGAACAATTTATATGTATTTAGACCCTCTTTAATTAACGATTAAAGTCAACCCTTAATCAAAATGTTAGAAAGTAGCTTAAAATTGCTAAATTAGTCTCATATTCTTTTAGGTTAATTACACTTTATCCCATATAACATCATAAATTATAAGAGACACTCTTGTTTGATAAAATTATTAAATTGATTCTAAATGAGAACATTTTACATAGCTCATCATATAGTGTCAATGGTAGACTTTGCCGGCGGCACTGCTGGTGGTGCCATCTTTAGCCTTGCCAAAAAAATTTCTGACCTCCAAATATGGACTCGAATTTCACAAGGATTATAATTACAACATCAAAACTAGCAAAAATTTGTTGGACAAAGTTGTTGAATGTAATGAGACACCGTGGCACAACATGTTTTCATTAAACATATTTAGAACAAGTATAAATCCCCCACAAAATTATGTTTACATGATTCCGGAAGATTATAAAATAAAACTAAAGTAGCAATTTAGCATATAAAATAAGATAATATACGTGAATCAAATTAAAATTGATAATCTACTATAAAGCCTTAATTATATTAATTTCATTTCTAAAATTCTTAAGTGTTCTATTAAAAATCATCATAAGAATAATGACATCGATTAAATTGTTAATTAACTGATAAAATAACAAAAACACGTTAGAGAAAGAATTTACGCATTCATGTCACAAGGTAATAATTTATGTATATAATAATTGTATATTATATGTTATCATAAATGTTTGGTCCAAATTAAAAATGATCTAATATGATTTAAAGTTAAATGGGTATAAGTTAGCTTACAAAATATGGACTTTTATGTGTAAAAATCCAAATGTCGTATTTCTTAAGGTTAAAGGGTTGTGTTACTGTTAGAACAATTTATATCTAAGTAGAGTAGTTTTGCATATGTGGAAAAGATCATTTAAATTGTAATCTATATTCTTTTCTTGATCATCGGTCAACAAGGGTTATGGTTTTCTTTTAGCTGTTTATACTTCTAATAACAATATTATCACTATTCAATAAATAGCTTGTATTAGACTTCCCTTTGTATTAACTTGTTAAAATTGTATTGTATAAACCAGCAAAAATTGCAAAAATAGTTATCAAAGATTTTTACAAAGAGTTCAAAATTGTATTTTTCACTTTGTATACTTTGTTTTGTCTAACCTGTCATCCCAATCATTTAACCTAAAAAACCAATGAAGGAGATAGCAAATATGACTTCTTTGAAAGAGAAAAGGAACAAAATGGAGTTGAATTGATTTCCCTTGACATGTATACGAAGTCGTTCTATGGACCTTGTCTAAGCATCGCGGACTTCAGGAGAAATAGTGTTGGGATCAAATGCTCAACTAATAGAAAAATCAAGAGCACAATAATTTAATGAAAAACAAATTACAACATGATATACGAGTAACACACAAAATTTAACGTAGTTCGATTTAATTATTAAATCTACGTTCACAGAGAGAATTTGTTCTTTATTATGGGAAAAAATACGCTACAAGAACATCAATTTGAATTCCAAATCTAACCCTTGTATAGCCTTTCTCACCTCCAAGAACACTTTCACCACAAGTATAGGAGTACATAATTCCTAACCTATATTTTTCCTTCTTGTATTGTATTTTTGTAGTTAGGCAACCTACTTATTTATAAGAAATATTACTTGGTCACTGCTCTAAATAATAATAGTAAATAACTTGTTTTACGACCAAAATCCTAATAAATAAGAAATTTCTTAGCCATTAGTCTAAGCAAGTAGACTATTAGGCAACTACTTATTCCCAACAAAAGAATTTTTCTATAGGAATATTAGCAAATTTCTTAACAAATCTCCACCTTGAGAATATTTCTTTTTTTGTAGGATCATACGCAAACTAATAAAAAAATACATATTTGCCTTTCATCACCAATTTACATGGTGACTAGCTACTACACACACCGAATCAATATAGTCCCATTTCTATTTGATTCAATCGGCAAATGAACAAGTGTAACTAATTTACCAAGTCCAACCTCTAGCCGGCTTGCAAGAGAGTCTCAATTTATCTTCCCGCTTTGTAGGAATTTTTTCTCACCACCATTTGCAACTTAGAAGCAACCTTGGATCCTTCCACTCCCAATCCATTGAGGTAACCAAATGATCTAAATCATAATATTTCTTCTCTTCCAACAGGACTGTACAGTCATTTGTGGTTTTCACGACTCCACCTTCAACAAAAACCTCATAACCTCAGAGTCACTTAGAGTCTACATGGCTCAAGGAAATTAGATATTTTTGAAACATGCCATACCACCTAAAACACTAAACCAATCTATATAATATTTTGATTTTCCTACTTCAAAACCCATTACTTCAAAAGTATACCCGTTCATCCCAAGACAAAAAACTTGCATTCTTTAGTTGAAACACATCAAAATATTCTAACCAAGAGCAAACATATTAAACACAACAAAAATTTAAAGTCTGACACAGAAGAAGTATCTAAAACTTTGAAGATTGTGAGAATATCTCCACCTGATGCAGTATATCCAAAATCAACATTGGACTTTACCCTTTTTTTTTACCCTTGAATCACCAGCCTTAGATTTACCATCAATTATCGTCCTTTTTCGATTCTCCTCGAGTAATCAATGCAGCTTCTTGTATCTTATCGAGGTTTACCTTCTTTTGAGATAATATATGACTACACATTCTCGAGTTCTAAACTGTTTTTCTGTACACCAAGGACGTTGCACACTTTCGTAGGAATCAGGAATCTTGAGGTAAGAAGTAAAAGGCTCTAATTTTCCCCCTCAATTTCAACATTGATGATCCACAAACCTTATGTTGATGATGACAAATGCATTTTACCTCTTTAACCAAGCTGTGCAGGTCTGCGTATTATATTTGCTGGAAACAAACTTTCGGACGTAGTACACAGTCTGAACAGTACTACATTTTTCTCAGACGCACAGGCTCGTCCGATGAAGATTACTACGAACACAATTCACTGTCCGAACAGTCAGACAGAGAGCAAGTTTTCTGAGCATCTACAATGGACGCACAGGTGCGTCTGAATGAATGTTCTTCAGACATATTTCTCCATCCGAAAAAGTATGGCAGAATCAAGAATTATTTGTATTTCAACGGACGCATTCAACAGTCCGAAAGAAGCTTACATCGGACGAAGATGACTGTCCGAAAGAAACAATTTCCTGATAGGCATTAAACCTTTCGGACACAATACATCATCCGATGTGTGAACCTTTCAAACACACCTGGTTTGGACGATGGAACGGACGCAATCTCGGCCATCCGAACGGCATCCACTACTCGCTTAGATTTAAGATCGGACGATGGGTCGGATGCACAACAATAACACCGGACGTCCGAAACCTATAACGGCTAGTGGCTTTTTGAGCATTTATAATTGAGCCGTTGGGAGGTAGTTACAACCCAATTTATTGCACCTATAAATACCAACTCTGATGATAATGTAAAATCAATCTTATGCATTGAATACAAACAAGAAGAAAAGCAATTTGAGTGCAAATTAGTTATTGAGCAAAATTGTATTAATGTGTACTTTAGAAGTGCTATTCAAAAATATTGAGTGGAGTGGTAATCTTGCTTAAAAATGAGGTTGAAAGTAAAATCCATGACTCAACTAAAGAGAATTAGTGTGAGCAATACATTTGAGATTATTGACTCACCATATTTGAGGAGCATTCTAGTGGATCAACACTTCAAGTAGCTTGGAAGTGTAGTTTGTTTAATCTCTTTCTTTACCTTTTCTATACTTTATAAGCTTAATTGTTTTGATCTCTATTAATCTACTTGTCAGTGCAAAAGATTTTATAACTGCATACTTTGCAAAGTAATTTTTTAAGAAACCTAATTCACCTCCCCTCTTAGGTTGGCTTTGGGGCCAACAATTGATATCAGAGCGTTGGTCTCTTTATTGTGCTTAGATTGAATTTGAGTAAAGATCCCTTATGGCAACCAATAATACTTTATTTTTTTAGGGTCAATCTATTAGAAGACCCCTATGTTTAATGGGGTAAACTTTATTTGTTGGAAAGATAGAATAAAAATATTTTTGCAATTCATTGATATTGACTTGTGGTATGTTGTAAATGAAAATCCTTTTGAAGCTATCATCTTTGATGATCATACAAATAGGAGAAGAAAAAAAAATAAGGGAAGAACTCACTTCACAAGACAAGGCAAACTTGACCTTAAATGCAAAAGCTATGAATGTGCTATACAATGCTTTGGATGCTAACGAATCAACTCGTGTCAAAGGATGCATTTCTGCTAAAGAAATTTGGGAAAATTCAAGGAAATTCATGAAGAGCGCGATGATGTTCGAGAACAGAAAAATCTTACTTGTTGCCAAGTATGAGTCCTTCAAGATGGAGCCACGATGAAAACATTGGTAAAATGTATTGTAGATTCAATGATATAATTATAGGATCTTGAAGCCTTGGGAAAGGAATACCCTTTGGGTGAGAAAAATAGAAAAATTTTGAATGCTCTATCCAAAGAGTGGGAGGCCAAAACTATTGCTATAGAGGAAGCAAAAAATTTAAATTCCATGCCGATTGAATCTTTAATTAACTCTCTTACGTCATATGAATTGAAGCTAAAGGCTAAGGTGGTGAATGATGAATATGCAAGACCAAAAAGGAGCTCTTATGCATTAAAGACTTCTCAAGAAGAAGATGAAAATGGCTCCATCAACCTAGAAGGTGAAGATCTTGATGAAGGAGATCTTGCACTCATCATCAAAGGATTTCTCAAACACTACATCAATAAACGGAGAATGTGAAAAGGTGGAGCTATCAACTCAAATAATTTCAAAGGGAAGACCAAGCTAGAAATGAAAAAGCAAAATGAAAAATGCTTTGAATGCAGTCAACTCGGACACTCTTGCAAATGAGTGCCCTTCCAAGAAGAAATAGGAAGGATTGAAAGCCCCGCTTCAACAATTTCCAAATCACATGGGATAATTGCAACTCTGAAGGAAAAGTTGAAGAAGAAATGGAAAAGGCACAAATGGCCTTTATGGCCATTGGTGATGATGAGGTAACCTCTAATGATTCTAATGATGTCTCTTATATGACATCTAGATGTGTAACTTTCATTTTCCTTATTGCATGATAGCTTAAAGGAATCATACGCTAGAAATAAGGAGTTAGTAAAGAAATCAAATGCTTTATTGAATGCTAACTCTAAACTTGTGAATGAAAATAATAGGTTATCACAAGAAAACAGTGATTTGAAGAAAAGAATGCATGTGAAATTAAGGATCAAGGAAGAACAAGCCTCCTTGAATAATGACTTGAATATACTCTTACATAGAAAAAAGAAAAATATTGTTGTTTAAAAAGGAATAGAAATGTATTGATCAACAAGAATTTGTCACCTTTAGAAAGAATGATTTATGCTTTGTAAATTCAAAATCTTCTTTATATGGAAATAAAAATGTTATTTGCACTTATTGCCAACAACATGGACATGTGAAAAATAATTGCTATGTCAAGAGAAATGAAAAACTTGGTATGAATACCGTATGGATTTGTAAGTAACTTTACTAACTCTTATGGACCCAAGAAAATATGGGTACAAAAGTTATCACTTAATTTCTTGTGTAGAAAATGAATATCACCAAGGATGCCTTCATAGATAGTGGGTGCTCAAGACATATGACGGGTGATGCTTCTCTCTTCACCAAATTCATATCCAAAAGTAGTGGAAAGGTGACTTTTGGGGAAACATGAAAGCAAAATCAATTGGTCTTTATGATGTAGGTATAAGAGACAGATTTTGATTAAAAATGTGCTTCTTGTTGATAATTTGAATTACAATCTATTAAGTGTGAGTCAACTTTGTGATAAAAATCTATATGTGTTATTTACCAAACATGAATGTCTAATTACACTCTTGATAAAAAAGTGTGTAGTTATTTAAAGGTATTAGGCACAATGATGTTTAGGTGATTTATCTTGACAATATTGGTAGTAGCAATGTAAAATGTCTAACTGGTTCTATTGATGATCCTTGGCATTTGGCATAGAAGGCTTCTAGTGTACATTTCAACATGGATTTAATTGAAAAACTTGCCAAGAATGAATTGGTAAGAGGGTTGCTATGTTAAAGTTTTTGAAAAACAGAATTTGTGATGTTTGATGCCAATTTGGCAAACAAGTTAAAGTGTGTTTTAAATCAAAGAATTGTGTGTCTACTTCTAAACCCTTGGAATTATTGCATTTGGACTCATTTGGTCCAACTCAACATGCTAGTTTTGGTGGTAGTAAATATGCATTTGTGATTGTTGCTGACTATTCTAAGTATACTTGGGTACTATTTCTTGTTCACAAAAATGAAGCATTTGAAAATTTCGTAAAATTATTTTTCAAAAATCAAAGTTTGTTGAATTTGAAAATTAAGTCTATTTGAGAAGTGATAATGGAGCCGAATTTAAATTTGGACGTTTTTCTGAATTTTGTTGAAAAGAAAAATAGAACACTTTAAGAGGCCGCTAGAACTATGATTAGTGAATGTGATTTACCAAAATATTTTTGAGCCGAAGCCGTTAACACGGCTTGTTATGTTATGAATCGTGTTTTGTTAAGGCCTATTTTAAATAAAACACCTTATGAACTCTTGTTTTGTAAAAAAACCCGTTGTGAGCTATTTCAAAAATTTAGGTTGTAAATGTTTTATTTTAAAAATCAAAGAAAATCTCAAAAAACTTGAGAAAAAATCCGATGAAGGAAGTTTTCTAAGATATTCTAGTGACAAGAAAGCATACCGAATATATAATAGAAGAACTCTTTTGATTGAAGAAGGTGTGCATGTTACATTCAATGAAACTAATGTTGTTATTTCAAAGATTGTATAAGAGAGATGAAGATGTAGGTATTCAAAAGGAGTTTGAAAAGCTCACTATTCATAACAGAACATCAAGAGATTATGCCAAACAATAAAGACAACTCCCATCACTTGGATGAAGAAGGAGAAAAGAACGAAGACACTCCAAAAGATCTTTCAAGAGCATGGAGATTCGTCTCTAGTCACCCTCAAGATTTGATCATAGGCGATCCATCCGATAGGGTAAAAACTCGATCTCATAAATGTTTGAATAGTAATTGTGCATTGCTTTCTCATATTGAAGCTAAACGTGTGGATGATGCATTGAATGACGAAACTTGGTCTTTGCTATGCAAGATGAACTTAGCCAATTTGAGAAAAACAATGTATGAACCTTAGTTGAAAGACCATCAATTCATCCCGTAATCGGAATAAAATAGATTTTTAGAAATAAATTAAATGATAAAGGTGAAATCATTAGGAACAAAGCCAGACTTGTTGCAAAGGGTTATGATCAAGAAGAATGCATTGATTTTGATAAAACCTTTGCACCCGTTGCTCCATTCGCATGTTTCTTGCATATGCATATGCTTTAACAATTTTAAATTATTCCAAATGGACGTCAAAAGTGTATTTTTAAATGGTTTTATTGATCAAAAAGTTTTCGTTGAACAACCCCTTGGGTTTGAAAACAACAATTTTTCTAAATCATGTTTTTAAACTTTCTAAAGCTTTGTATGGTATGAAACAAGCCCCTAGAGCTTGGTATGAAAGGCTAAGTGGCTTTTTGATTGAAAATAGATTTAAAAGAGGTGTTTTTGACACCATTCTCTTTACCAAAACTAATTCTAATGGTTTGCTAATTGTTCAAATTAATGTTGATATTATTTTTGGAGCAACTAATGAAAGCTTGTGCAAGGAATTCTCATGCTTGATGCAAAAAGAATTTGAAATGAGTATGATGGGAGAACTACAATTCTTCCTTAGACTCCAAGTTCACCAAACAAAGGAAGGAATATTCATTACACAAATCAAGTACACAAAGGAGTTACCCAAGCAATTTGGAATGGAAGATTGCAAATAGGTTGGGACACCTTCAATGTGCACCTCAACCAAACTTGATAAAGATAAAGGAGGTAATAGTGTTGATGAAAAACACTATAGAGGTATGATTGGAAGCCTACTTTACTTAACAGCTAGCAGACCAGATATTATGTTTGCCATTTTTCTGTGTGCTAGATTTCAATCTTGTCCTAAAGAATCACACTTGATTGTAGTAAAAAGAATTTTCAGATATTTAAAGGGTACAATGGATTTTAGTCTTTGGTATCCAAAATCCTCCACTTTTGATTTAATTAGTTATTCTGATGCTGACTTTGTTGAGTGTAAAATTGATAGGAAAAGTACTAGTGGTATGTGTCACTTCTTGGGTAACTATCTAGTGTCCTGGTTTAACAAGAAGCAAAATTTTATTTCACTTTCTACTACAGAAGCCGAATATATTACTGCTGGAAACTGTTATGCTCAACTTCTGTGGATGAAACATACACTAAAAGACTTTGGTGTCATCTTTGATTGTGTGCCTATAACATGTGATAACACTAGTACAGCTGTTCTTAAGGATTAATCTCACAAAAATCCTGTCATGCATTCTAGAACTAAACACATAGATGTCAAACACCACTTTATTAGAGATCTTGTATGCAATAAGAAAATTTGTGTTGAATTTGTGTGTACAAAAAATCAACTTGCTGATATTTTTACTAAACCATTGGCTTTAGATCTCTTTGAATCTCTCAGAACTCATTTGGGCATCATTAATTTCAAAACTGTTTGAATTCTGCGTTCGGACAAATATCTTTGTCTGAACTATCTGCTCTATCGGACGTACCTAAACGTCCGAAATCCTTTCTTTTGTCTTGGATGCTTATAACCGTCTGAACTATCCTTCTCATTTCTCCAACTCTTTGGAATTTCTAACAAACACGTATCACTGTCCGACAGTGCTTCGGACGCAAAGCATAGGGTTTCGGCCATCCGTTCATCTTCGATCAGTTGCACGATCGGAAGGATGCTTATCATTTGGACATCTGAACGACTGAAGAGATGTGATGTTTAAATTCTTAGATTTTTCTCATCTAGCTCCGGACACTTCTCCTCCACCTAACCCTATCTCTGGCACCCAAGAGCTTCCACAAAATTCTCTCACTCTCCTCTTTAACCTCTAAAATTGCTTAAGAATTTCCTTTTCCCATCCTCTCACTTACTCTAATTGAATCCTCTTTCACCAGTTTCACATCAAATTCCTTGTAATTTCTCACAAATCTGCTCAAGCACTTTTTTCCTCCTCCTCTTCTTCTTCTTCTTCAAATTTACAATAGTACAATCACGCGATGGATCTTCTATGGCTACCCGATGATGAAAATCAAAGGGCAAGACTCCTGTGTAGGGACATATCTTACAAATCTTCAAACCACTACTAATCCTTCTCAACCCAAATTAATTAGATGCCAAGGCAACTAGATCGGTGTATAAGACTTTTCTTAGCAAGTCCATTATTGTTCAAAGACCTGTTTATCAAGATCTTTTTAATGAATTTAACTTACCTATTGTGAAATCTTGCTTTGAAAAACAAAATTTGGTTCATTTGGTTGACTTGGATTTGCCAGTCTATTATGATATGGTACTCCAATTCACTGCTAATCTCCCACTATTCGTACATTGTTATCTTGTGTGAATAACAAAAATCTTGAGATTTCATCCAATGTCATAAACTCTATTTTTGAATATGAAGTTCTCTCGCTTAATGATTTTTCCTATTTTTTCTCATTGGATAAATGGCCTATTTTGGATACTCATTTTGACATCGACGAGGTCAGAGGAATTTTTAATGTCAATTTTAAACAGGTTTCGAAAGCCAAATCCACTTTGCTTACTCCTGAACTTAACATTCTGTACACTTTGGTCACTAATTTATTGTTATCGACTGATGGGCATCGCACTGAGTCCGGTAAAATGTAACTCTATTTATTTTACTGTGTTTTTCAATGCATTCAACTTGATTTTGGTTATCTCTTTTGCTCCTTGTGAGAGCTTTTCTTAACTAATACTCGCCACAACATACCTTTCGAAAAATTCCTTACTAAGATTTTCAATCATCTTTTGACATTCCTTTCACTAGCAAAAAATAATATCCTCCTTACTTTAACAAAGGTTACATTGAGCGTAAGGGTTTGAGATTTTTTAATGACCAATGGTTCACAAAAGCAGTTTATGAAATTGAAAAATCTAAATCTCAAGCTTCTACCACCAAACTTGCACTTCCTCATTCCCTTCTCCTCAAACACCTCCACCACCCCATGATCCCCATATTTCTTTTTCTGAACCTTCCCTCTCTCACATTTTCACTTCTTTAAGCGACCAAATAAACTCCTTTTAGCGTCGCACCAATTAGAAACTGAAACGACTTGAAACTCGTCAAACAATTCTTTAAGAGGCACTTAGCTGAGGAATGTCTGCTTCAGCTGCTTCAACTCAAGTCCAGTTTGCCAATATATAGTCCCAATACACTCTCGAATCTTCACTGAAAGTTATGACAGTGGCACCAATGATGATGATCATTCCATTCCTGGGGAAGACAACCGTGAGGACCCTATTGGTACCACCACATCTTGTCAAATCCACTGCTCCTGGGCTGATGATGACGATGACGAGGACGTTGACGATACTTTCCACTGTCATCATACAACGACGAGACACTGATGCTCATGACAGTGAAGCTACCGATGATGATGCACCTACCAAGAAGTTCAAACTTCTAAGAACGTTCCAAGAAGAAAAACGACTCCACTTAGATTATTTTTTACTGCTCTTGTTTATTTGTTAATGCTCTGTTTAGTTTGGTTTGGTTTGATTGACATCATTGTTAATGTAATTATTACCTTCTCTACTTGGTTTGGTTTGGTTTGGTTTGGTTTATTGCTATGGTTTAATTATATTCTATTTTTATTACATTGCTTACGTAAGGGGAAGCACCCTCTAAGGGGAAGCTTATTTCATTTTGATGATGTCAAAAGAGGGAGTAGCAGCATCTATGTATTAATTGATTGTGTTGGAATTGATTGTATTTTTTGATTCATAGTTTGTCATCATCAAAAATGGGGAGATTGATGATCCACAAACCTTTATTTTGATGATGACAAATGCATTTTACCTCTTTAACCAAACTGTGCAGGTCTGCTATTATATTTACTAGAAACAGAGCTTTCGGATGTAGTACACCATCCGAACAGTACTACATTTCTCGGACACACAGGCTCGTCTGATCAAGATTACCACGGACGCAATTCACTGTCCGAACTGTCAGACAGTGAGCAAGTTTTCTGAGCACCTACAACGGATGCATAGGCACGTCCGAAGGAATGTTCTTAGGACGTATTTTTTCGTCTAAAAATATATGGCAGAATCAAGAATTATAAGCACTTTCAATGGATGCATTCAACCATTCAAGAGAAGCTTATATTGGATGAAGATGACTGTCCGAAAGAAACCATTTCCTGATAAGTATTAAACCTTTCGGACACAATACATCATCCGATCTGTGAACCTTCCAAACACACCTGGTTCGGATGATAGAACGGATGCAATCGTGGTCGCCGAATAGCATCCACTACTCGCTTATATTTAAGATCGGATGATGGGCTGTCGGAGCACAACAATAACATCGGACGTTCGAAACCTATAACGGCTAGTTTTTTAGCATTTATTATTGAGCCGTTGGGAGGTAGTTACAACCCAATTTATTGCACCTATAAATACCAACTCTGATGATAATGTAAAATCAATCTTACACATTGAATACAAGCAAGAAGAAAAGCAATTTGAGTGCAAATTAGCTATTGAGCAAAATTGTATTAATGTGTACTTTAGAAGTGATATTCAAAAATATTGAGTGGAGTGATAATCTTGTTTAAAAATGAGGTTGAGAGTAAAATCCATGACTCAACTAAAGAGAATTAGTGTGAGCAAGGATTGTCCTACTTTATGTACATTTGAGATTATTGACTCACCATATTTGAGGAGCATTCTAGTAGATCAACACTTCAAACTTGGTAGGTTGGAAGTGTTGTTTGTTTAATCTCTTTCTTTACCTTTTCTATACTTCATAAGGTTAATTGTTTTCATCTCTATTAATCTATTTGTTAGTGACAAAAGATTTTATAAGTGCATACTTTGCAAAATAATTTTTTAAGAAACCTAATTCAACCCCTCCCCCTCTTAGGTTGCTTTGGGGCCAACAAACACAAACTTTTGAAAATAATTCAACTACTATGTCCGCAATAAAGAGTCAAATCGAATTTATGTATCTCGATTCCAACTCTACCTACTCATAATCCTTCATGCTATGTTGGCTTCCCATCATTTTCCTTCAACACTTTTTGCCAACCCACATGATCCCAATAATTGACCAGAATCCAACCAAGTTCTGATAGTAATTTGTGGGAATCAAACGTAGAACAAACAACAAATGAAAAATCAAGAACACAACAATTTAATAAAAAATAAACCGCAACATGAAATATGAGTAACACACAAGATTTAATATGGTTCGACTTAATTACCAAGTTTATGTCCATGGAGAGAAAATCTATTTTTTATTATGAGAGAAAATATACATACAAGAATACAACTTGAATTCCAAACACAATCCTTGTATAACCTCTCTCACCCCTAAGAACACTCTCGCCACAAATATATGATTACTTGGTTCCTAAGCTGTATTTTTCTCTCGTGTTGTGTCTTTGTAGTTAGTCAATTTACCAATTTATTGGGAATATTACCTGATCACCACTTCAAGTAATAATAGTAAATAACTTATATCATAATCTAAACCCTAATACATAGGAAATAACATAGCCACTACTCCAAACAAATAGATTATTAATGAACTACTTATTTTCCACACAAAAGAACTTTCCTAAAAGAATATTGGCCAATTTCCTAATACATACTTCATTTAAAAAAATCTACTTATTTTGAATATTGCAGACTATCCAGGTTACCATGTTTTGCAAATAGGTTGCATAAAATGGGAAGCCGTCTTTCGACAAATTATTTAAAAAAAAAAATTAGCGGTGTAAAATGAGTTTATACTGTTAATGTTGGAAAGATTTACTGAATATTAAATATAAGACGTAGCGATAAAAATATTTAAGTGGTTATAGACAAAATTTAGGATTGCAATTAAAGAGGAAACATGCTGGCTAAAAATTACAATAGAATACCTCATAATTGCCTGAAGCAAATTGGCAAGAAATTATACAAACAAAAAATGTGAGATAAAGTGGGCGTTTGGATCAAATTATTCTTTACCAATCAAGGCATAGCTTGGGGGGGTTCGTGTTGGGTTTCCGGTATTCATCTTTCGTGTCCCAAAATTAACCTTATCCCGGCTGTTATGTTGGGGTCCAATGAGATCTACAAGAAATATCATTAGCATCAGTAGTACGGCCGATATAAACGTATATTGTCTATTTGTCTAGAACTCTATATACCATCGAGCAAGAAACCCTAAAGCTTTGTTTTCAATATTTACAACATTGGTTTTGGATAGAATTTCAATCATACATTGCCTCAAGGTCCTCTGTCATCAATGGTTAGCCACTCTATGACACAAAAAAAAAAAAAAATGAATGATTTGGAATTATAGTGGGGCTAAAGATTTATTCAGTTTCATATGTTTCACTAGCAGGTTTTTGATGTTTTATGTTGCAGCTTAGTTAGGTTCAGTGGCACAAATAAGCTGAATTACACAAACATTCTAAATTATTTTCACTGTGTAAAATAGTTTTTCTATTTCCTCTGTTTGAATGAAAATAACATTGTGAAATTATTTAGAACAAAAGGCCGCAGATTCTACTATACAAAGTTACTAAACTCAATCGCTAAATTTTTTTATGACTAAATAGTCACTCAACTATTAAAATCGACTAACAAAGCCCATCCATCCTTTTAAGGTATTAAGTTCTCCATTATCCACAAATCATGAAAGTCACGTGACTTTTTTAGGGGTCAAAGTGTCAAAATATAATGGTTTTGTTTAGATATTTTTCCTTGTTTTTTCTCTTTAGCCCTCCCATTTTGCATCACTAACGCTTCTAGATCCCCTTTCCCCACCACCTAATGGGAAAATACTCCTCCACCATTGTTGTTCCTCGCTCCTACTTCACTTCCCTCCTCTACAACTGTCAAACACTGTCCCTTCTCCTTCCACTGTGTTCTCCCCCTCTCATCTCCCAACCTTCCTGACTCACCCAACCTATTCCCCCCACTCTTCCTACCTCTCCTCTCCCCTTTCCACCACCTGCAGCCCCTTTCCTGCTCCTCTCCCTTGCATCCCTAGCCATCCCCTACCATTCCCCTTTCTCTCGTCTCTCTTCTCTCCTCCTCGACCACTGTTGCCCCTCTCTCTCCCTTTTCTCTTCCACTATTGCCTATCCCTCTCGCCTTTCCTTTTCCCCCTCTTCCTGCATCTCCTCTCCCATCCTCTTTTCCTTTCCCGACCTAATTTTCTTTTTGAGATTAGATATGATAGTTTTTGTTGGATTGGTATAACTTTTGTTAAATTAATTAATGTAAATGGAATTGGGCAAATAGATATTATGAACTAATGATTGTTGGGCGAATTTGGTGTGGATTTAATCTGAAAGTAGGAGGAACTAGAGAAGGGAGAATAGAGTGTAGGGAGGAAAAAGATATGTTTTTGGAAAATTCATGTTGGGCCCTAAATTTTTTTTTTTTTAAAGAAACTATTAGTTAGATCTAGTAAATAGAGAATCAATTTTAAAAATTTTACTTTGACCAAAATTTTTGATAAACTATTAATTTGACCCGCTAAATAAATTTTTGTCGTTAGGCATTTTTGCCCTAAAAAAACTCATGTGCATCTCAAACTTTACATTTAACAGCAAATCTAATGCCTATAATTGACAAAATGGCTATTGGTTCATGATTTTGAGAGTTGAGTGAACAATTTATCCACACAAAATTTTTGATTGGCAAAGTCAGTAATTTAGGTAAGTTTAATGGGCCGTATGGGATTCTGCCCAATTCTTTATTATAAGTTATTTTCTGAATGGTTTAAGAGTGACATTAAATTTAAATATAAAACTTATTTTTGTTTTGAATTCTTGTCCATCCATTTTATCTTTATTTCAGGTTCACTAATATAACTATTATTATGTTTATTTTACCACTCTATTATCTTATAATTCAATTTTAAGCAAAATTAATATTTTGTTGACTATAATTACTTGTTAAGTATTTATTACAATTCCCATGAGCCTTTCTAACTCATATTAATAAAATCAAATTAAGACGGAAGACATTAAGGAAAAATACATTTTTGGTCCCTCTTGTTTGGGGTATTTACTAAACTTGTACCCAAGTTTCGAACAAAACAAATTTAGTCCCCAATGTTTCGACAGTTGAACAAAGTTAGGACAATTGGCAAAAAATTAAAACTTTTAATAGAAAATGCCCATACTAAAAGCATTGCTCAAAATTGGTCCGCAAAAATTTGTCCGCAAAGACCAAAAAAATGAATAAAATTTAATTTTAATGGAAAAATACTAAAAGTTTCAATGTTGAACAACCTGTATTATAAGGGATTTGAGGAGAGATGGAAGGATTTGTGAATGTTAAAATAATCTCAACTAAATAATGATCACATCTAAGAAACATTGCACGCGAAATTGGACTAAAGGACTAGTTGTGCTGAATTATTCGATTTCAAATGATTTCGAAAATAGATCAAGTTTAAACTTTTCAAGGAATAAAATACATATTTCTTAATAAACTAATCTTATTTATCTACTATAAAATTTTATCCTTAGAAATTAAATTTTTATAGTATTATAGTGATAAATTTGTCCTTTCTATTATTACCATTATTTTATTAAAAAAATGTAACATTGATGTTAATTAAACCTAGAGCCAATTAGCCACTTTTGATAACACAAATTCTAGGAAATTAACGATATCAAGCATCATATCACATGTTCTTTCCGACTGCTTATAAATATTTTCGTTTTACCCCAGTAAAAGAAATATTAATATATAAAGTGGTAACATAATTTTATCATATGCATAATTGTTTTGTGCCAAAAAATATAGTCTATTGCCTAAAATTCCATTTCGACCTAGGAACGTGATTATTTAATTCTTTTCTGTTGATATTAGTTTATCAAATTTAATAATTGAATGTGGTTCACTTTATAAATTATAATTAGGAGTCTAGCAAAATTTTGTCATTATCGACATGTTTATTCATCCTAATAATATTAGATATTTTTATAATATCACTATAATACTATGTGAATTTAATTTCTAATAATAGTATTTTATAATATTAGATATTTTTATAATATCACTATAATACTATGTGAATTTAATTTCTAATAATAGTATTTTATAGTAAATGTAAACGATTAATTTATTAACAAATATGTATTTATTATTTAAAAATTTGAAATGTTATATATTTTTAAATTTTTGATTGAAGTCTAATTAATCATTCATTACAAGTAGTCCTTATTGGATATGATCATTATTTAATTGAGATTATTTTTGACATTCACAAATCTTTTCTTATCTCATCAAAGCCTCACTGGCACGTGTTGCTTTAACAGTGAAATTTTTAGAATTTTTGTGTTAAAAAAAAAATTTATTAGATTTTTCTCTTTGGGGACCAATTTTGTATTTCTAACAAACTTTAGGTACTAGTTTTGTAAAATTCTTTTTAACTTTTAAATTTTTTATTAATTTTTTAAAAACTTAACGGCCATAAAAGACACATGCATGTGTTTTCTGTTAAAAATCTTACTTTTCTATCAATTGTCCTAACTTTGTTCAAATTCCGAAATATTAGGGACTAAATTTATTTTGTCTGAAACTTTAGAGTCTAGTTTAGTAAATACCCCAAACAAGAGGGACTAAAATCTATTTTTCTCAAAACATTAAAAAGTATATCTCAAAATATTTTCATTTTGTTATCTAAACATTTAGAAAATGGATTTTTTATGTAAGAAATTTACATTCATCCAAACAGACCCTAAAATCTACTATTACTACGTTTTCGAGATAAAAGTAATGTGTTGTGACATGTAACTTGAAAAAGTATGGAAAAATATAGTTTTTGCTATAAAAAGGAAAAAAAAAATCAAAAGTTAAAGAAAAAAAATCCCCAAGCATAAATAGGAAAGCATTCGAAAAATAATTTGTTTATTGATGGATTTTTACTTCAAAATATAGTGAAAATATGATTATATACTCAAAATGTTTACTTCTACTATTCATACTAAAGTAACAACAATTTGATAAACAATAACTTAAAATTGAGTTTGGTATTTAAGGTTTAGATGTGCTGGTGTTATTGCCAGAGCATATTATATCCTGTCAGATTAATTTTCCTGAACAAGATAAATGTACCTCAAGGGTCAAAACCCCTCCCATGAACCAAGCATTACCAGGTCCAGTGGTTCAGTTTCCTTTATTTTTCCTCTTCATTCTTCCTAATCTAAATTTGTTGCCAACAATGGGGTTTAGTGGGTTTTGACTATTCTAATAGTTTTTAGGAGATGCTATTAGAACTACTCAACAATGGTTATGGGAAAAGTCATAGAACAATCCTCCATAATCAAGAAAGAAATTCAAACTAGCAAGTTGGACCTCTAAAGTGGAGTAGTAGTGATAGAACCTTAGCTTCCAAAAATAGATAGGGTAGCAAAAGTAAAAATGTTCGAAGCGGAGGAAATGTGAAGTCTGTAGAGCTATTAGTGTTCCTTATTCTGGACAGAGTAAAGTAAGAAAGAAAGGAGCGTTTGGGAAAATAAATTTCAAATCGTAGATTGATATTAGGAGCCATGAATTTGTGGCCGAGGGGAATAGGGGTTTTAAGTTGCTGAATTCTGGTAACCAGGTATGGACACCCAATGGAAAAATTTTCGTAAGATGTTGCAGAATAAGCTTAAAGATCATTTCCACAAAGAAAAGCAGGCTACGAAAGAAAAATCCCGTGTGTTTGGAGAATTGAGTAGAAAAATGTTCATTGGCCAGAAGAACAAAACCTAAGGAAACAAATTTCAAATGCCATAAACTGTTTGATTAAATGGTTGAGAGAAATTTAAAAACCCAAAAGATGCTTCCTGATGTTTTGTGTGTCTTTGAGCTAATTGATACATTAAACGAAGGATAAATTACCGTAAACTCCCATGTGATATAGGCATATGACCCGCACCCCCTATATATTTTCAAAATATATCTTAATATCGACCGTTATATGGTTTGGGCCAAAAGGTGATATAGATAAAAATCATTCAAGCTAACGGATTTCATTGAAATTACTTGTGTACACTCACCCACCACCGTCAACAATAATCATTGGCAGCCCTTTCTTTCCCTCCACTATCGTAACCTCCCCCATCTAAACTAGAAAATGCCAAAATCACCAATAAAACCAAACTAACTGCTCTTCTATGAAATCAATCAAAGAATTTTTTTTCCCATCTTCTGTTATGGCCTGACTGGAAGAGTGCAACTGTGGTTGTGGTGGTGGTAGACACCGATGGTGATAATGGTAGAGATTCCACAAATTCCATTTCTTGTCTTGAAAAATAGAACAAGAAAAACAACATAAAATACATAAATGTATTCCATCCCTAAAAAAGAAATCGTTCCTAACTATTAATAATCTCTATCACTGCCACATAATAGTTAAACTCCATATGAACAACATTGAAATCATTATGCATCAAGAGACAATGAAGTTATTGTGCATTGTGCTTGATCATTCACTCAAGAACCATCAAGAACAACACGTGCCATATCACATGAACTAGATGAGTGAAATTGATTATGAATCAAAATTGTAAAATAAATAAATAAATAAGATGCTACTTTTTCTTCTCTTTTTTTCCTGGAATCTCTCTCACCTTCTTCATTCTACAATCTACCTCTTCCACAAAGAGAGAAAATTACCAACAAAAAAGAAAAAAAAAAAAGTTACCGAAGTGGTGATCTAGGTAGTTGGTTGATGGTGGCAGAGGAAAGGTGATAGAGAAGGAAAGGAAAGGGAAAAGTGAGGAGTAATGGGAAGGAAGGGAGAAGCAGTTTGATGCAAGGAAAAAGGGGAGGGGACAGTGAACTGAGGTAGGATAAGAGACTAAGAGGAGACAAAGGGATAGAGGTTATTGCTAGTAATAGTGCCTAGTGGTGCTTGTACTGGTGCTACTGTTGGATGGTGGTTTTGAGATTTTTAAAAAAAAAAATAAATAAGGATATTTCTGGTCATAATGTTTAAACTTTTTGAGGGAAATTGATGTTCTACATGCGAAACTCGCATTTGGAGTGAATGCTCTTCAAACGCTGTTAACTTAGATAATGTCCATCCACTTTACTTTTTAGTACAAATCATATAGGAGTTTACGGTATATTTTCAAAATACATAGGGAATATGCATCACAAGCCTATACCACAAGGAGGTTTATCATAATTTACCCTTAAATGAATCAAAGTTTGAGACAAAGATCTAATTTGAGGGAGAGGGCCTGGGGAATTATTCAAATCTGAAAAAAGAGATTTAGGGAAAATAGTTTAATTGGTCCCTTAGCTATTTTCTTAAGATAGTAATAGTCCTCAAACTTTTTTCTTGGCCAAATTAGTCACTAAATAATTTTTTTTTGTAGATATTTGGTCCTTTTAACACTTCCTCAACCATAAACTACCACTTCTCCACCCCTTCCCCTCTAGCACCCCTCTCTAGGCTCCTCAAACACTACCCTTACCTAAGCGACCTGTTCTCTTCCAGCAATCCTCACCCGCTTCTACCTCATTACCCAAAAACAACTAGCACCTATCTCCTCTCCCGTTCTATTCTCAGCCATCTCTATCCCTCTCTACCCTATTACCTTCACCCCTCTGCAGCTCTCACCAGCTCATCTCTCCCTCTTCTCAACCCTATCAACCAATAAACTCCACTAATCAAGACCACCATTTTCCATTTTTTATACAACTTTGCCAACAATAATCAAGAGCATCTCATCAACAGTCTTGCTCTCACTATTAGGATAAGCTTGAGATAAAAACATATCTTGACAAGAACTCATTCTCTTTCATCCTCCTCTGATTTATCCACTAAAACTATGAATAAATCTAATGAAAATACAATTGGGTTGGAGAAATTAAGGACTTCACTTGCTCGTGGAAGAATTGATTGATATGTGTAGGAAGAAAATGTAGTAATGGTGGATTTTTTGTATAGATAAAGGGTTATTGTAATGATGTGATATTTCTAAGAGGCGATTGAATTTTGATTGTTGAATCTATCTAAAGAAAGAATTCTTGAGACTTGTGTATAACTAACCTTCAGTTGTATTGTGACTGCTTTTGGGAGCTTGAGGTGGAAGGGATGTGGAAGAGGAACGGGATGGGATTTGCTGGACTGGGAGGGACTGGGAATGTGAAGGTTGGGAGAGAGACGGGAGAAAGAGATTTTTGGAGGTGGGGCGGTTGTTTGTTGTGGTGGAAGGGATGAAGAACCAAATATATCAAAATATTTTTAATTAGCGACTAAATTGGCCATGAAAAATGTTTGAGGACTATTACTGTTTTAGGAAAATAGTTAAGGCAATAATTAAGCTCGCTGTTGAAGACAGGCTCTAACAACTTACGTGATAACCCAATCTATGAATTCACAAAAATACCCTTTTAATGGACCGTGTCGGGTATTCAACGAGTACTCAAAAATGACCCAATACCCGACCCTGCATTGAAGTACCAAAAATGGTACTTGACCCTGTTACACACTGAAGAAGCGATAGGTCCTATTGCACTGGTTTGGAATGGACCAGTTCAACAGATTTTTCAAGTTAGCGGGTCAACATGAATACTCTTAGTTTAAAGAAGCAAGAAAATGCTAATTTCACTTGCATTAACAGCACAAAATGCCAGGCCAACCCCTTACAACACCAAGAATCCAAAATACTAAATAACAGCACCCTTCAATGACAACATAATTTTGTCAAGAATATTAATAATATTTTGGGTCCCAAAGTTTTGGTGTTGATATTAGTAATCTTGGAGGAGGCAGGGGGAATGGGAGGGAGTGGAAGAGGGCGAAGAGAGGGACAAGGAAAGGGGAAAGAGGTAGAGAGAATGAAGGAGGAAAGGAGTAAGAAAATGAAGGAGAAGATGAAAGGGGAGAAAAGGTGGCGGAGGAAGGAGTAAAGGAAAGTAGTTATTAATTGGGTGTTTGTTATACAATTTTTCCCCCAGATAGAACTCACATGAAATGTACATGAGCTTACTCAAACTTAATAGAAGAAATAAACGGATTTATCCCGTAGAAGTAATTTTTAAAGTTGAGTGACCTTTTAAATCACTAAAATAGTTTAGTGACTACCTCCTTAACCCAAGCATAGTTGAGTGACTATTTAGATTGTTTGCTCTTTTTTTTTTTTCTACTTTTTTATCATTTAGAATTAGGAAGGAATTTCTAAAGTAATTTTCCTTGATTTTTTAAAATTATTTTCCATTGTCAAATTTTTGTTTTTTTATTCCAATTTTATTTATTATACTTTTTCTTATTTTTTATTTTAAATCTACAAAAAAAAATTGTAAATTTCATTTTTTTTCTCTAATTTTCATGTTATTTATTTTACCATTTTTATGTTGCAGAAGAAGTTAGTTCAAATAGAAAAAATAAATAAGATATGAGGGTATAATAGTCCAGCATAACATCTCCATTAGAAAAGCTAATATTCGTTAGCTGGATACTTAAACTGAAGTATAGGGTGTGCGTGTAAGTTTTTAAATCATATGTTAGAGGTAATGTAGAGTCGAATACTCTTTTTTTTGATGGTATACGAGTTTGCGGGTTTTTTTGCCTGCTCGGTAATATTAAAAGTTAATATACAATATAATTTGATATGATTGTTGAGTGTCTCCATTAAAAATTAAATCTGTAAAAACATTCTTGAGTTTTAGATATATATTATTAGGCAAGAATTGTTTTTAAAAAAATAAGATCAGACTTATCTTTTCAATATTTTTGGAGTTGAATTGAGTTAGATGTGCGGCAATTAAAGATTAATTTCCTGCTTTTCTTTTGATATATTAACGTTCTAATTATCCCTAGAGTTAAAAGACACGATTAATGAAAAGTGCCTATTCCAGTGGGTCTATATTATGAGCCCGGCTTAGGAAACCAATTGGTTGTTTGGGACAAGACTAACCATAGCTTCCAATGAAAATGGGGTAGTTTGTAGAGTTCATAAATTGGCAGAAAAATAAATATAGTCTCAGAAACTTGGAGTAAAGAAGAAACGTGACAGAAGAGAAAGGGAAGAGAAATAGGGAGAGAATTTCAGTGTGAGATAAGGATTGCTGAAACGATGGGAAATACAGGTAAGAATTTAGCATATAATGAAGATCAATGTACTATTCATCTGAAGTGGTGTCTTGAACTCCTGATTATAATCAATCAACAAGCCTTTATTGCCTAGTTATGTAAATGCTGCTTATAAACTTCTCAGTCAACCAACAACTAAATACTTTGGCCCCCCTAACTAATAAACTGATTTCAACTATAACACGTCAGGGCTTTTGAATCATTCTTGATGACAATGTTACACAATGTTAGACACCAGTAGGTCCAAATGTTGATACAGTTACAGCACTTAGTACATTATGAGGCTAAATTGTTCTAACAAACCATGACTGTAGTTCTTGACAATTCTATTAAGACTAAACAAGATAAGCGAAACTAATTACAATTCTAAAAGAAGATGAGCAACTCTCTAGCAAGATAAGGGTGAGGAATCCATTCAAACATTCCAATCTTTATCAAATTCACCGCCTCCAATACTCATAACTAACCTGAGTTTATAACTAGCTCTGCCACCGCAAATTAACAATTTCACCACGCTAAAATTTTCTTTTCTTGATAATTTTTTACCAGCCAGAGTAGTTTGGACCATTCTTTCCCACCTTGACAGAACTTCTCATCCAAGGAGTTCAATTATTCTTCTATGACAAACTGACGGATAATGGGATGAGCTGGGATATTCAGAAACTCGGATGATTCTTCTGGACGACCAAATTGATAACTCATGCTCCTCTGAGGTTCCCTAGCACAACAGTTGGTGGTGGAGACCGTAGTACTTATTGAGGAAGAGAAGTAATAGCTCTATAATTAGAGCTATATTGTGTTCTAATTATACTTAATTTGTATGATTCTAGTCCTAACTGTTGTGGTTTAGTAGAATTTAGTTAGTGTTTTAGTAGTTCATAGGTTTTTGTTGTGTTAATAGTTTATTTGGTGTGTTAAAAATAGGTGAATAGCTTTTATTATGTTTTATTTTTGTGTGCAGGTCATGAAAGGTCAAAATGATCATTTGAAGCGCTAAAGAGTGGAATTTGGATAGGACATAAAAGCCTCGCCCTGGGGAAGCCACAACAAGCATGGAAGCTCGCCCTTGGCGAGCCTAAGCAGACGTATGCTCGCTTCTAGCGAGCTGGAGATGAGCAATTGCTCGCTTGACGCGAGTTTAAGTAATTACTTGCCTTGAGCGAGCTTTGGAGGTTTAATTGCTTGTACCCAGCGAGTTAGCAGGAGTAGGCAGCAAGAATAGTCCTACGTGGACTCAATTGCTAAAGTAGTATAGGCTGTTTAATAATGAGATGCTATGAATTATATACATAAAAAAAATCAGGACTTCCTTTTTATGTCATGGAGCCGTAGAAATTCAATTTTATATTGTTACTAATTTATCATGCACAACAAACATTAGTCTTCAATCTTCGATTCAAGAATAGGTTTTGATCCAAGATCGGATAATTGTTCCTTGGGGAAAAATCTACCACTGCAATTTTGGGATTTAATTATTTCAAAAATATTATAGATAATTTTGTTAATTTTTTCTTATTATTATTATTATTATTATTATTTGTTTAAAGTTATTCTTGCTTAAATTTTCTTGTAGTATTAATTTTAGTAACGACCCTAGTTATATTTTAATCATGAGTTTTTGCGATTTAATTAATTCTTGCATTTTTATTTCAATAATGATGCACTAAATCAATCACGGTTGAATACAGGCAATGTAATTTTCTATGGATCAACTCAGGGAACAATTAATTGATCAAATGATATCCATGAGTAATAATTAACATAAATCGACAAATCAACAATGTAGCTAACTCTTGTTTTAGTTAGGTTGGCCCAAGTGTCACGACAGTCGATCCTCCGTCATAGACCTGTGTTAATTATTAGATGAGGTTAATTCAAGTCATGACTACAAGATTAATTAGTTAGTTTATTATAAATTCCATACAGAATAAAATTTAATTTAATTGAATTAGGTCAAAAAGGAATCTACCCCTAAATTAATTAATTTGATAAGATCCAATTGCGCTAGGAATCAGGGTTGAGTTGATAAATAGAAATTGAATTGCCATTCACTATAATTGGACTAATTGATTGGTAATTTGAGTAATGCCTAAATTGCTAGCCTATTGTCTAACTTGTCTTTTAAAATATTTGAAAAGCACTTTTCTTAATTTGGTATTATTTAATTGTATTTATTTAATTCCTATTTTAGTTTTAGTTTTTAGTTTATTTTAAAAATCCAAAAAACACTTATTGTGATCATCTAAGTATAGAGACTTTTAGTAATTGTCAAAATTTTTTGACACTTGTCTACACAGTCTTTGTAGGAACGATCCCTATTCATCATACTACACTGATACTGTACACTTGCAAGATTAATAGAAACTTATGAATAGGCTAATTTACCTTTTTCTACATCAACTTTTTTGTGCCGTTATCAGAGACTATTGTTTTAGGCAATATTAAAAGCATCAAGACGATTCTTAGTTTAGACCTTTTCGTTTCTTTTTGTTTGAATTTATTGCTATTTCATGTGTGACATTGTTTCACTTTTCTTTTTTATTTACTCAATTTACTATGACATATATATTGGCGCACGTGATCTCGTTTTACTTATGTTGCTTTGCAGTTTATGAGTTCTAATCGAACTCTCAATGATTTGGATCCGAAGATCGAAAGAGCTCTGAGGAATCTTTGAAAATCTAAATGATAGCAACAAGAGAAGTCAAAATCTAGTATGGCTAACAAGAGGAATCCAAGAAAATTGATACATCCTAAGAATACAGATAATGTGGGAAACAGCGACGATAATAGAAATAATGGTGAATTTAGAGATAATGGTAATGATGTACTTGTTCAGAACAAATGACCCTTGCGAAACTATTCCCTGCCTACTTTTGCAGGCATTGTTCTACTACCTATTCAAACCAATAATTTCGAGATCAAACCTGGTCTCATATCAGTCTATGCTGCAGTAGCATGCGATGTTCTCTAGCCTACCAAGTGAAGATCCAAACCGCCACTTGATAAATTTTGAAGAGGTGTGCGACACCTTTCAACAAAATGGCGTATCAGTGAATGCCCTTAAACTGTAGAAGAGACCTTTTTTTCACTACGGGACAAGGCAAAATTATGGTTACAAGGGTACAAGAAAGACACATTTACCGCATAGGATAGACTGGCACAAGCATTCATGACCAAATACTTCTCACCTTCTAAGGCTGCTAAGCTTAGAAATGACATTACCACTTTCAGTTAACTACATGGGAAAAATCTCGGTGAGGCTTATAATGATCTTCTGAGTAAATGCCGACACCATGGTTTGCCACTTTGGCTACAGATTTAGACCTTCTATAACGGGTTATCCAAAGAGTCCTGTGAAGCAGTTGATTCTTCAGCGAATGGATCTTTGTCATTAAACAAGACACCGAAAAAAGCTCAAGAGTTGTTGGACAAGATGTCTAAGAATTACTTTCAATCTTCCGAATCTCAAGTAAGGGAACAAAGGAAATGATTCCTTGAATTGAGTACCATGTATGCAATAATGGCCCAAAATAAACTCATGGAAAACCAACTAGAGCAACTATCAAAGATGATGGATGGGATGACAGCTCAAATGTCATGGCGACTGACATAACCAATTTGTTGTGATTTCTATTCAGGTAATCATCCTGTCAATGCATACACTTCTAGTCTTCATTTTTAGGTCATGAGCATGTGAATTACACAAAAAATCGAAATCAAAGCCAATTTAGATCCCATAACAACCCGTACGGCAATACCTACAATCCAGGGTAGAGAAATCATCAGAACTTTTTCTGGGGAAACCAACAAAATTAGGCTCATGTACAACCACAGGTTTCGAATCATAGACTACCTTTCCAACAATATCATCCACAACAACAGAAGATGCAAGCATCCTTACTCCTACCAGAGAAAAAGAGTCAATTAGAGAAGGCTCTTACTCAGTTCATTAATTAGTTTAGCACTGAAAAGATGAAAAATCAAGATGAAAGGATGAAGAGTACAAAGGCTACAGTTAAAAATCTAGAGAACCACATAAGCCAAATAGCATGAAACTTAGCTAAACAGCCACCGAAAACCTTACTCAGTGACACAATTTTGAACCTAAATGAGCACATAAAAGCCATTACATTGAGAAGTTCGAAGGTATTAGAGCATATACTAGGTAAAGGAAAGGATGAAAAAATGCCAGTAGTTGATATTGAAGGTGATATTAAGAATTCAAAAACGGGTAAAGAGAAAGAGCAAACAGCTGAGAAGTGTCAAATCCCAGTGAACAGGATGATAGAGAGTCAACCTAGGGAACCAGCAATTATAGTCCCATTTTTGAATCGATTGAAAGAGCAAGATCAGGAGACCAAGTTTAAGAGATTCTTGGAGATTTTCAAGAATGTTCAGATCAATATACCTTTCATGGAAGCTCTTGAAAACTTACGTAAAGTTTATGAAGAAGGTGCTGAGCTAACAAGTGAAAACTATTGGGGATGAGATTTTGTGCTTACCTGAGGGTTGCAGTGCCATCATTCAAAAGATGTTACCCCAAAAGATGAAAGACCCTAGGTTATTTTTATTCCTTGCATGGTTGGGGGGGATGGACTTCGAAAATGAGCTATGTGATTTGGGAGCTTCTATTAATCTGATGCTATTGTCTATCTATAAGAAACTCAACAATTGGGATCTCAAACCAATGAATGTCTCACTCCACAACAGATTGAATATAAAGACAGATTGTAGGTCTAATACAAGATATCTTGGTGAAAGTAGAAAATAAGCATTTCATCTACTTTTGTCAGGATACATATAGATGATGATAAGGATATGTCGTTGATCCTCTTATACACATTTATAGTTAGCAATTGAAACTAAAACTATAAATGTGCAAGAGGAAAAGTTACAATTGAGAGTCGACGATTAGACAGTCAATTTTTCCACTAATTCTCTCAAAATTCCCTCTATACATGATGAATTGATTTGCTGGCAATTAATATTGTTGATGAACTTATTAATGATTTTTGTAGGTACAAAATCCCACTAGACAAAACCTTAATGTACGCAAGAGACATGAAGAACCATGACAAATTGACAAGGACGTGCTTAAAGATGTTGGAAGTAATTCCGTCAGTCAAGGAACAGGTACCTAGGAATGAATTAGAGGTACACACCATAAGTGGGACCAAAATCCCACCCGAGAAAAATATCAACAACGCTAATCTAAAGCAAATTTTTAGAACTCATCGTTTAGGCATGAGAAAAGTTCAAGGAAAGGCTAAGGGTTTAGATGGTAGTGATAATAGTGATGAGAACTCGTCAAATAATGATGATGGGGATGCACAACATCTTAGAACCCAAAAAAGGGACCCAAACTAACACCACTACCGGATGCACATCCAAATTATGTATTTTTCTTACCTGGTGATGAGGATGCATGTAAGGAGTTGATGCACTATCAAAGTCAAACTTTACATGTGCTGCATCTTAAGGAAAAATGGATATTATTGCTTAGAGGATGAATCAAGTTAATTCTTTTGACATGGTTCATTGACCTCAAGAACCAGGTGCTTCAGAGTAGCACTACGGTCCACCAGACGCAATTGAGAGAGAGAGCCCTAGGACAAGGAAGGAAGGAGAAAGAGTTGGTCCATATGGGATTGCAGGCGATTGATCTCTTTCCACATCTGCACAATTTGCCAGGAAAGATCTATGTTTTGTTTTTTTGAGTAGCACTTTGTATTAGTTCGTTATGTTTTTGTGTGAACTACTTGCCTTAGTCTTGTGTTCTATTGGCAAGTAGTGATTTCTATTAGCAAGTAGTGATTTAGTGAAGTTTGTCCATGTTTAGGTGTTTTAGTGTTTGTCAAATATGATGTCAACTTAGTAGGACTGGTATATTATTAGTTGGATTACTTTTAATTGCCAAAGATATGATAACCTACCATTTGACCTGCATGATTCATGTGCACGTTTTTGCATTAAAAGGAAGGAAGCATGACAACATTTATATGAAATAATGCTTTCTTCGATATGAATTTTTGAACCCATTATTATTAGAGATGAGTCGTGTGATTTGTTGTGATTGCCTATACTTCTTGGAAGTTGCAAGAATTGTTCTTTGTAATTGTTGATTGGGTTGAAATTGATATAGCATGGATATTTGTGTTGTTATTTATGTATGGGTTAAATGCACAAAAATCCCCCTGAACTTACACCTTAGTTGCAGTTTGTGCCTTTCAACTTATTTAATAAGCAATTTACCCCCTCTTTTATGTTTTGGGATAAAATTACTCCTATTATTTTAATTATTATTGTTTTTCTTTTTTCTTCTTCTTTTCACTTTTATTTATTTTCTCTATCTCTAGTTTTTCTTTTTCATTTTTTTTTCATTATTCTCTTTTGCTACTACTAAATAATTACATTACTTTTAATAATTAATTAATTAAACTTCTAACTTTTCACATATATCTATATAATTTAATTCATAGATTAATCATGCCTTAATACAAGTAAATATACATTGTTGTAATATGAAGTTTGTAATTAACTATTAATAATGAGATTAACAAATAAAAACTAAAAATTTTGAGCTAGATGAAATTAAAAAATTTATAGTATACAAATAAAATTACAGAATAAAAAAACGTGTACAACCTTTTATTTATTTTGTATCTTATACACATCTAGAATATAGTAAGAAATTATTATTGTTACCTAATATAAGAAAAACATGAATGATATGACACAAAAAAAAAAAAAAACGTTTGCATACGTAGAATATATATTTTAATTTGTTTGACAAATAATTTTATCATTTTATAGTCTGTTTATTTGTTAATTATAGCATTAATAAAACTTACAAAATTCATATTATACTATTAAAATATATGTTGCTTGAATTGAAAAACTTATTTATTCTATACATTATTTATAAATATATAAAAAATTAGAACTTTTAACTAACCAATTACTCATAGTATAATAATTTAGCGGTAGCAAGAAAAAAAGAGTAAGAAGACAATCAAGGAAAAATATGACAAAAGAAATAAATAAATTGGTTTAAGAGAAAAAAATAGAAAAACAAAATTATTAAAATAACAAGGATAAATTTATCTCAGAACATGAAGAAGCAAGAGACAAGGGGGTAAAGTACTTATTAAATATGTTGAGAGAGGCAAAGTGCAACTAGGGTATAAGTTTATGATGTTTTCTGTATTTAACCGTTTGTGTATTTATGCATGGCAAGTATCAGATTCTATTGATTGACCTTTATACATTGATATAACCATTTTTTTGTGGTTGGTTCTTTAAGTGCTTTATGTGCTCTAATGAGCTTAAAAAAAGAAAAAGATGGCTTGCTTTACATAAATATGTAAGCATGGTAAGAAACAAGAAATTCAAAGACAGTTTGCATGAAAATGCATCTTGCTAAACTTACATAAAAAAAAAGAGAGCCAAATAAAAAAGGTAGTCATAAATGAATTATGAAAGGTCATATTCCGTTTTTCGGTTTAATGGTTCTAATGGTTCTAGAAGCTAATGCTTTGCCTTTGTGTGTCATTTGTGTCCTTTGCATGGTAAGGTTCCACTGATATTTTTTTTTACCTTTTTCAGAATTATGAGGTTTCAGTTTATGTAACTTTTGATTTGATTGTAAGACATCATGATTTCTTACTTAACATGGGCCACATTAATATATTTGAGTTCTTGAGTTTATGTGCCAGAAAGTTTATTTGATATTTATTCATGTGTATTTTTTGGTGTGCTTATTCGTGTTATGTGATTCATGTAGTTGGTTGGTTTCGGGCGCGGTTTATGAGTCATTAAGTCAATTCGGTTTTAATATTTTCACTCCCACTTTGTCGTGTGTGAGTTTTGTTTGGTGTTATTTTGTTTGGGACAAGCAAAATGTTAGGTTGGGAGGAGTTGATAACTCTATAATTAGAGTTCTTTTATATTCTAATTATACTTAATTTGTATGATTCTATTCCCGATTGTCGCGGTTTAGTGGAAGTTAGTTAGTGTGTTAGTAGTTCATAGTTTCTTGTTGTGTTAGTAGTTTATTTTGGTGAGTTAAAAATAGGTGAATAGTTTTCACTGCGTTTTATTTTTGTGTGCAGGTCATGAAAGGTCAAAATGGTCATTTAATGCACTGAAAAGTGGAATTTGGATAGGAAATAAAAGGGCGAGCCACAAGAAGCACAGAAGCTCACCCTTGGCAAGCCTAAGTAGACTTATGCTCGCTTCTAGTGTGCTGGAGATGAGCAATTGCGCCTGGACGCGAGTTTAAGCAGTGGAGTACTCGCCTTGATCAAGCTTTGGAGGTTTAATTGCTTGCATCTGGCGAGTTAGCAAGAGTAGGCAGCAAGAATAGTCCTATGTGGACTCAATTGCTAAAGTAGTATAGGCTATTGAATAATGACATGCTTTGAATTATAATTTTAAAAAAAATGTGACTTCCTTTTTATTTCCTGGAGCTGTAGAAACTCAATTTTATGTTATTATTATTTTTCTGTACAATATACATTAGTCTTCTATCTTTGATTCAATACATTGTCTTATAGGTTTCGATCGAAAATTAAATAATTGTTCCTTAGGAAAAATCTAGCTCTGCAATTTATGGATTTAGTTATTCTAAGAATATTTTAGACAATTTTGTTCGTTGTTGTTATTATTATTATTATTTGTTTAAAGTTATATTCTTGCATAAATTTTCTTGCAATATTAATTTTAATAACAACCCTAGATCTAATTAATTATTGTGTGTTTATTTCGATAATAATGTACTAAAGTAATTAGGGTTGGGTACATGTAATGTAATTTGATCATTAATTGGTCAAATTATAACCATGGGTACTAATTAACATAAATCGACCAATCAAGAATGTAGATGACTCTTGCTTTGGTTTGGTTAGTCGAGATGATATGACAGTCGATCCCCTATCTTAGATATGTGTTAATTTATATATATACTAGATTAATTCGAAATCGTAACTGATAAGATTAATTAGTTAGTTCATTATAAATTTCATACAGATAAAATTCAATTTAATTGAATTAGGTCTAGGAAGGAGGAATCTATCCCTAAATTAATTAATTTAATAAGATCCAATTGCGTGAGGAATCGGGATTGAAATAATAAATGAAAATTGAATTGCCATTCACTATAATTGTACTAATTGATTGGTAGTTTGAGTAATGCCCGAAAATTGCTAGCCTAGTACCTAACTTGTCTTTTAAAATATTTGAAAAGTGCATTTCTTAATTTAGTATTATTTAATTGCATTCATTTAATTCCTATTTTAGTTTTAGTTTATTTTAAAAATCCAAAAACAAATATTGTGACCCAAAAACACGGTCTTCGTAGGAACAATTCCTATACATCTTACTACACTGATAGCATATACTTACAAGATTAATAGAAAATTATAAATAGATTAATTTAATTTTCCCTACACCAAGAAGTATCCATGTCCTCGTTTTAATTTCATTAAGGACTACCCTAAATTCTTGAAACTTGAAAAAGAATACCCTGAATTCTTGAAACTTGAAGAAGAATACTGGAGATTTTAATTTTATTTCTTTAAAGGAGAATCCTTGAATTGGTAGAAAAGTGTATTTTTTAGGAGAATACCAACAGATCTACAAGGAGAAGAACAATTTGGAAAAGAAGACATGAAGATTGCCTCTGATGATGCTGATTAGTGACACATAGCATCTTCCCTAAATTGTTCTAAAAGTGCTCTAGTGGCAGCCTCATTAAGGACAATTATGTAATTTAGCCTCAGTTGAGCTAGCATAGTGATAGCCTCATGCCTCCTCATGTACATCTATAAATAAGGAGTTTGGGTGCTACTAAAAAGGGATCGAAACTCAGATAATCAAACATACACTTTCTACTCAATTCTTCCACTTTCTCTCTCCTCCTAGAATCTAATTCTAGCTTTGTCATTTGGCGCCGTCTGTGAGAATCGACAGATTTCCATCTCTTTCAATCAATTCTCAATCATCTGAGTTGTTTGTTTTTGCTTTGAGGAGGATGAAGAACCGTGGAACATGCCAAACTACTAGCAATGGATGCGGAGACGAGCAATCAACACCTCGTGGTGCATACCGATAAGCCAGAAAACGTCGGTACACCAGCCGAGGCTCAACAAAAGCAAGATGATGTCCTGACGTACATTGCTGATCATTTCAAGTCTTTCTGAGCATTTGTGGAGCAGTGCGAGAGCTAAACTCCATCCGAGCGCTAGAACCGAGCAGCCATTCCATAAGCCAAACAGCAACACGCCCCCAGCCGACAGACTAGAAAATAATCGGTTAACGCAATGAGCCCAACCGACCTGCGCCACAAATTGACAAATTCGCGCTCGGAGAACAATCTGATGAGTCACACTTATCGACGAGTGGATCAAAGAAGTTACCAATGCGCGAGAGACTCGGTGCACATTCCTCAAAAAAATCTGATTCAAGAGGACCCTCCTCGACTGTTTTAAAATAGCTCAAGGAGCAGAGCCTCGAAAATAAGATTCAAGAGATTTTAAGGAAAAACAATTTACTTTTGAATACTCCTGTTACGGTAGAGATTGATAGAGGCTTGAAGATCCATTCATAATCTCGATCAATATTGAACCTCTTCCAATGCAATTAAAGCTACCGGACCTCGACCGTTACAAGGGAGAATCTGATCCGTCTAATCACCTTCAGCACGTGGTAGCGATCACTAGCCTTTATGGCTATAGTGACGCAACCCGCTGCAAATTGTTTGCCATCACTCTTCGTGGCCCGGCACAGAAGTGGTTCCAGAAGCTTCCGATAAACTCAATCGCCACTTTCAATAACCTGGTGAAGTCCTTCCTTGGCCACTTTCAGAGCAAATCAATATTGCAAAAGGACACGTCGCACCTCATGAACATTCGGCAGAGGTCTGATGAGTCGCTTAATAAATTTGTGGATCGCTTCAATGATGAGGTGGTTCAAATCAAAAATGTTGATGAAAGAATTCTTGCGGCTGCTTTCTACAGCGGCATCTGACCTATCACCTTCAATGCCTAGCTGGCCAAAAGGATGCCGAGCTCCTATTCTAAACTCCTGGAGAGAGCATCGGAGTTCATACGGGCCCCGATAACGAAGAGTCAAACAGGCCAAAAAGAGAAAAAGTCCTGAAGACTCCGAACCCCTCATCCTCTAAAAAGCTAAGGGTCTTAGAGAGGTTGAACTATCCCAGGCTAGGACCGTTGGCGAGCCGGGTGGTCTACCCGGACAACAATATAGGGAACCGATCCCCGCAAATAAGGAGCCATCCAGATGCTGATTTCACACCTCTCAATACATCGAGGAGAAAAATTTTGTACCAAGTACAGCACCTGGGCCTCTTAGAGCCACCTCCTCGAATGGTGTCAGTCCCAGATAAAAGAGACAGGGCAAAGTACTGCACTTTTCATGGTCAACACGGCCATAATACCGAGGCCTGTAACCATCTGAAGGTTGAAATCGAGAGGGCCATTGAAGAAGGACACCTGCAGCAGTTCATCAGCTGAGCCGCTGCAGAGTTCCAAAGAAATGCTGCCAATCGAGGAAATCAGGCGAAACCTCGCCCGCCTAGTCAACAGATTCGAGGCGGCCAAAACAGAAACAATCCCCCGTCCAAACCAAGGTGAACAGATCCATGTAGCCGGGGTGATAAACACAATAGCTGGAGGGTCAGAGACCGGGGACTCTAATAATGCTAGAAAAAAATACGCCGGAAACATTCCCTTTGGCGAAGATCGGGAGAAGCGACTGAAGCCATTCATGAGCCTCGGATACACTTCAGAGGATCCCGTTCCTAGCCGAATGCCACACGACCCCATGGTAATTCATGTAAATGTGACTGGCTATGAAATGCACCGGGTGTTCGTCGACCGAAAGCTCGACGGACATAATTTTTTGGGACGCTTGGGTCAAAATGCACATGGATGCTTCCTCAATAAAGCCTTTCAAAACCCCATTGGTTGGCTTCACTGGGGACTCGTTCGTGCCTGAGGAACAAATAATGCTCCCCTTGAGGTTAGCCTTGGAACTCCCCCGAAGCGCAGAATTGAGATGACCAATTTGTCATCGTCAAAAGGGACAGTTCCTACAATATGATCCTTGGCTGACTCACACAATATACCTATAGAATCCTTCCCTCTTGTAACGTGTTTCATATTCTAATAAAATTCATGTCGAGGGACGAAACTGAGGGAACAGTCATTGGGAGCCAGCAGGAGGCCCGAGCCTGCTATATGATGTCCTTGCGGTCCGAGTCGCAAACCATGTCCATTACTGACAAGGCTTACTTGCAAACTTTTGATACTTCATCCACTTGGAAAGCCTTTGACAGGTCAAATGGAGGGGAAAGAAAATGTGGAGCCTCGGAGAAGCGATACTAAGATCCCCGAGCCTTCCAAACCAAAGGGGAAGGGAAAAGTAAAGATTGAGCCCCAAGACAAGGTCCCTATTGATGAGGTACCACTAGATCTGAGCCTCCCTGATCGGAAAATTAAGATCTATGCTACCTTCACAGCAGAGTTCAAAGCCATTCTCTTCAGGCTTCTAGTTGAGTACAAGGACGTGTTCGCCTGGACCGTCGAAGACATGTCGTGCGTCCCTCAGAAAATAATCGAGCACAAACTCGGAGTGGACCCGGCATGCAGACCAGTGAAGCAAGAAGAAGCGTCTCTTTAGTCCAGAGTGCAGTTTAATAATTGAAGCCGAGGTGGATAAACTTTTAGTGGCAAGATTGATTAGAGAAGTATTGTATCCCACTGGGTTTTGTAATCCAGTCCTTGTAACTAAGCAAGATTCTTCTTGGCGAATGTGCCAAGATTTTACTAATTTTAATAAAGCCTGTCTAAAGGACAGTTACCCGTACCCACGGATCGATGTGGTAGTAGATTCATTTGTTGGATTTTATATTTTGCACTTTTTAGATGCATTCAAGGGCTACCATCAGACATACATGGTCAGAGAAGATGAAGAGAAAATCTTTTTCATCACTGATCGAGGCACGTATTTCTACACTACGATGCCCTTTGGACTCAAAAATACCGGAGCTACGTATGAACACCTCGTCAATAAAACCTTCAAGCCCCAAATAGGACAAAACATGGAGGTATACATTGATGACATGGTGGTCAAGAGCCGAACCTATGAGGAAACCCTGAAATATCTCAGGGATTGAACATTTGAGACATTAAGATCGATCCGAATGAGGCTGAACCCTAAAAAATGTACATTTGGGGTCCGCTCAGGAAAATTCCTGGGATTCATTGTCTCTCATCGGGGAATTGAGGCGAGCTCTGAAAAGGTTCAAGCCATAATTAATATGAAAACTCCCACCTCGGTGAAGGAGGTTCAAAGACTCACCGGTAGAATGGCAGCCCTGAATCGATTCCTGTCCAAATCAGCAGAAAGAGGCTTGCCATTCTTCCGACTCATAAAGAAGACTGAGAGCTTTTAATGGACAGAAGAAGCTCGTAAAGCCTTTGAAAAGCTTAAAAATACTTGGCCAATTTGTCGAAGCTCGCATCTCCACCAAAAGGAGAGCCGCTATACTTATACATCTCAATCACTGAATTGACAGTCAGCTCAATTTTGAGGCAAGATGAACACGGCAACCAATGCCTTATCTATTTTGTAAGTAAAGTGCTTCAAGGTCCAGAAAGAAATTACACCCTTATAGAGAAGGCAAGCTTTCTCGTTGGTGGTGTCAGCTTGGAAGCTAAGGCCTTATTTTCATGACCACAAGATAATTATTTTGACCAACCTTCCTTTAAAAAATATCTTAAGCAAGCCAGACGCTTCGGGCAGAATGCTAAAGTGGTCTGTGGAGCTGTTCGAGTTTGACATAGATATTCAGGCCTCGGACAGCAACCACTTGCATTCAGCCTTCAAGATTTCATTGCAGAAAGCTGTGACATCGAGAAGGTTGACCTCATCATGGCAATTGATCCAGCAAAAGAACAAAAAATGAGAGAGGATCTCACATGGGAACTTCATGTTGACGGAGTTTCGTGTGAATCCGGAGCCGGGGATAGGGATAATAATTCGATCCCCAGAAGGGAACTATCTCACTTATGCCCTAAGGTTCGGATTCAAAGCAACAAACAACGAAGCCAAGTACGAGGCCCTCATCTGTGGGATGGAGATGGCCTACCAGATGGGAGCCCGAACCTTAAAAATCCATTCAGATTCTCAGCTAGTTGTGAATCAAAGCGCTGAGAAATTACAAGGCTCGAGGCGTGATCTTGAAAAGATACCTAACCGAGGTCAAAAGCTGGATTGAGAAATTTAAAAAGGTGGACATCATCAAGATTGCCCGAACAAGAAACACGCATGCGGATGCTCTATCAAACCTACCCTTAACAATATACTCACATTTAACGAAAGAGATTTTGGTAGAATTGCAAGAGCGCAGGTCTGTTGACTTCTCTAAAAGAATCACTTGTGTTCAACCAGACCTCGGTTGGATGGAACCCATAACAAGTTATCTGAATAATGAGAAGCTCCCCGAGGACCAGGCCGAAGCTAGAACGATCAAGTACAGATCCGCCAAGTATACACTTATCGATGAAATCTTGTATAAAAAAGCATACTTGTGCCCCCTGTTGAGATGCCTCACGCCTTCTGGAGCTAGCTATGTTCTACGAGAGGTGCACGAGGGCATATGCGGAAGTCACTTCGGTTCTCGGAGCTTAGCTTGCAAAGTCATGTTGGCCGGGTACTATCTGACATTGGCCGACCTTACACTCTAACGCAAACACCTTGGTACAAGGGTGCCATCAATGTCAAATACATATGCCAATACCCCGAAGACCCAGATCCGACATGGTCCCTATTCAGAGCCCATGGCCATTTGCTCAGTGGGGAATTGACATTATGGGCCTAATTTCCAGAGGGATAGGCAGGAGTTCCTAGCAGTGGCAGTTGACTACTTCACCAAGTGGATTGAGGCCGAGCCCCTGGCTACAATCTTGGGAAAAGCAATAGAAAAATTCTTTTGAAAAAGCATTGTTTGCTGGTTTGGTATTCCTGCTGTGCTCATTTCTGATAATGGGAAGCAATTTGAAGGCCTTTCAAGAGGTTCTGTGCTAACCTCGGCATCAAGCAGCACTTCACCTCTGTCGCTCATCCACAAGCAAATGGACAGACTAAAGTATGCAACCGAACCCTACTGACGGGGCTCAAGACTCGACTTGAACGAGCCAAGGGCGCTTGGGTTGAGGAATTGCCTAGTGTCTTATGACTGGCATACAAGACCACACCTCGAACGGCTAATGGAAACACTCCGTTCAGCTTGACTTACGGGTCCCAAGCTGTTATTCCTGCGGAGATTGGGCTACCCTCGGCTCGAGTGTCCTTGTGTGCCTTGGAATTCAACGATGAGACCATGCGAACTAACCTGGATCTACTTGAGGAAAAGAGGTTGGATGCATCCATCCGGGAAGCCAAGTACAAGCAGGTCATTGCTAAACACTACAACGCCAGGGTCAACCATCGGTATCTGCGGCCCGAAAACTTGGTGATTCAGAAAAATGAAGCAAGCCGTGTAGAAGAGACTAAAAAGTTAGACCCAAACTGGGAGGGCCCCTATCGTGTAATAGAAGCTCACACTTCGGGCTATTACAAGTTGGTCGACATGAGAGGGGATCCTGTTCCCAGAATGTGGAACATTGTAAATTTGAAGAAATATTATCAAGGAATGTAATGAAAGTCCTTTCTCAAAAGACAAATGTTCGAGCTGCTCCAACACTCAGTTAAGGTTCGGATCCAGTTCAACACAAAAGCAAATGATTGAGGACCGAGGCTTAGAAGTCCTCCCTCAAGGGCAGAGGCTCAATAGCCCCCCAAAGTAAACCAATCTGTGCCAACTCTCAGAGGTTCGGTCAAAGCACAAAACAAATTTGAGCTGCTCCAACCCTCAGAGGTTTGGATCCAATTCAACACAAAAGCAAATGATTGAGGGCCGAGGCTTAGCAGTCCCCCCCCAAGGGCAGAGGCTCAGTAGCCCCCCAAGCAAAATCAAAGTGTACCAACCCTCAGAGGTTCATTTCAAGCACACAAAGCAAATTCGAGCTGCTCCAACCCTCAGAGGTTCGGATCCAGTTCAACACAAAAGCAAATGATTGAGAGCCGAGGCTTAGCAGTCCTCCATCAAGGGCAGTGGCTTAGTAGCCCCCCAAGCAAAATAAATTTGAGAGGATCCGATCCTCGAAGAAGCTCGATAGCCCTGCTCAAGCAGGAACATTATTCCTTTGACCTTGGAAGGTCATGATTCAAATTAAATGGCTAAGGGAACATAAGGAGCTAAGCTTAGTTCTTTTGCCTCAGCTCAGAAGGGTCTAAACAAGGCCAAAGTTCAAAATGGAACGGAAACTTAGACAATATTGTATGCTGATATTCTTAAGTGTTATAAGCTTATTATCTATTTTTATCATGAAACTTTTGCTTTGAATGCAGGAAATAAAGAAATTGAAAAGCATAATATATTGACTTTTCTTATATAACTTGGTGTATGAATTATTTACTATTTGATTAACTTGGTATATATATTGGATCTCTCTATGATATTTTTAGTTGTGACAGAATTCTTAATTTGTACTAAAATTTTGTAAGATTTGTCTGATGATGTTTGGACAAAACTTAGCTCCATGGAACTAGAAAACAACTGTATATCCATATCGTTCCCAATCAACAAAGGAATGATGCACCATAAAATTTATTCAGTCTCATAGATGTCTTCATTACAGTTTTGCTCAGATGGCTGCTAAAGTGCTAGCAGAGTGTACTGGACATGGTTGCTGGATATGTTTATGTTTTGTTTAAATTCCTTTCTGATTATCAATAAAATTACAAAAGTTTACCTTAAAAAAAATCAGGAAGAAGTATGTAACATAAACTAACAAAAAACTCAGCTGCAAAATCAGACACAGAATGACAGAAATTCTGTCTAGGCCAGCACAGCACTTAACTTATCACATAACAGAAATGGTTTTAGGATGCTTCATGGTAAATTTACTGGCGCTTTTGGTGAAATAATTTGGATCAATTTTAGAATCCACGTTATGAAATGCAAAAAGGTTCATAAAATTAAAAGCACTGATTTACTTTTGCAAGACGATGTCATATGAAAGAATTTGTCACAACCAAAACAGATGAGTACATCATTTCAAGCGGCATATACCCCAGGTGATTAACTGTCTTAAAGACTTCAAGTTTAACCTAATTGTCAAAACAAAACACTAATTAAATCATTTCTTCAGAGAATTATGTATGACTGGCAAGAATCCTTTGATCTGCTAAGGTATCTTGTTGAAGTACTAAACTAGAATTTGCCACCTTATAATATGAGGAGAAAATTCTAAAAATATGCCATTTTTCTAACTTTGTTCTATTTGGGTGCTTATTTGAAATTGCAGTTCCGGAGGGTGTAACTCGCATTCAGAGAATGCGAGTTCAAGGATTTTTTTTTTTTTTTTTAGGGTTTAGGTTTTTTGTATATTTTTATTTTGAAGAAAAAAATTCCGTTGTAATGAATTTATGTTTTTTTTTTTTTGTTATAGCTAATTTGACTATATATATATATATTGTTTTGTAGAATTTAGCAAATTTGACTATGTATATTTACGAATGGAAATTGTGCAGTATTAAAAAAATAGAAAAATGAAGGATTTGACTGTAAGATAAAATCATTTAAATAGTAAATCGTAAATTATAAACTATAACATTAACGAAGTTGTAGGATATTTGAAAATAGTAAACCATTATATTTAAATCATAAACTATACAGAACTTGAGATAGTACGCGATGCTAGGAACAGATGTGTATAAGAGACAGGTTATTAGGTTTGTATTTTGATAAAATTTTGACAGAACCTCTCCTATTTTACGACCATTCTCCCTGCCAACAACCAAACCCAACAAGGGCAACAAACATCCATAAAAGCCCGACAAGGGCTAAAAAACATAAATACAAACCTAATAACAATAAAAAACCACCCGACAAGGGCAACAAACATCCATAAAAGCCCGACAAGGGCTAAAAAATATAAATACAAACCTAATAACAATAAAAAATCACCCGACAAGGGCTAAAAAACATAAATACGAATAACATACATGAATCACACTATATTGCGATAAGTAAAAACAAATGTCAATGTGCATGATGTCCAAATCCGCCTGCATCATGATCTCTAGGTTTAGGCACCCTTTTAGATCGACGGACATAAAATAAAGGAGTGTCTTGCTGTTGAGTATGGTGAGCAGTTTCCGCCTGCGAAGGTATGCTTTGTTCGTGTTCATGTTCTTCATCTGAAACAGCGGTTGGACCAGTATGTTCTTGATCAGGCACAGTGGACGACTGTCCGAAAGACGATGGTCCCACAGGAGTGCGCATTGGCGAAAGTACGTGTGAAGTATCAGATCTGGTGCATGGTATGTTAACATGAGGGGATTCGGCATCTAGATGTGGTCTAAGAGACAGCGTATACATATTCATGAACATCTCTTATACGTGAGACAGCCTCGCCGCATGAGCCCGCTCTACTCTATGTGGATCATGTGCAGTGTGGATGTCTAACGTAAAAGAATCGGCGGAGGCCGAAGATCAAGACGAGTAGATTCGCCTACTGCATGTAGTGATTGAGAAGCGAAATGGCTGATCTGTGCCCATGCACTACTATCCGGAGTATCGTCCTCAGTCATGTTGTCTAACGACATGTAGTACAATCTAGCCATAGAATCCATCTACCGTGAAAGTTCAAATTAGTTTTACTGAAGTATTTTGAAAAAGAAAAACAATAAGAAAAAAAGAATAATTACTTACAAGATTTCTTATTGTTTTTCAATCTGCACGTGCACCATCTCCGAGGTAGCCTTCTGCAAAAGTAGGGCGTTGAGTAGGATTGGATATGTACATCACCGTCCTCGCTCGGTACCATTGCATGTAATCACCCGATGCATGTGTAGTATCAATACATGTGAGACCAACCTCAACTGTATCAGTTCTTGCGGCCCAAATATCTATATATTGTCTGTGTGTCAACTCCCAATCAGTGTTCGCCCGACCACGGCGGTCTGTCAAATGCAATGCACTTGATTTGCTTTGTGTGCTTGAAATGAATGGGTTGGTGCAAACCGAACTTTCGCATAACCCGATGAGGGAGATAACATTCCACGATCTCCCAACATATCAAATAAGTAACTGAACGCCATATGTCACGACCAGCCGTGCAGTAATGGGGAAGCATATCAAGCAGCTCATCAGAAAATGGCTGCCATATAAACTAATACCAAAGAAGTTATACAATCTAAGCTCATGAAATAATGAAATCGATCGATGTACCTCATTGGGTCGCAAAGTATGTAATGATCTCGAAAAGCAGATAAAACATGCCGAGGAGCATTGCGAAGATCAAATCCAACATCCCACCCGCAATAAAAATTAATAAATATCAAATCCAATGTTAACATATGTAATTAAATAGTTCAACAAAATATATGTACCGAGATCCATATGCTCCGCGATGCTCCTGTCCGGGCTCTAACCGAATAGGACGCAGTGTCGGCATACGCTCCCAAGCCCATAACTGTATACAAATAAATGTAGATGAAGTACTAGTAAAGAATTATATGCATATAAACCATTTAAATATACCTGTACTAATAGTGAATGACAAATAGTTCTATTTGTTGGTGAAGTGGCATTACAGGAAGCCGCGATACGTTGTGCCTAAAAAGCAGTGATCCCCAACTATAAAGGCCCACATCTCCAAGTCCCTAAGCAATCAAGATACTGTAGTGGCACTTTATTGCCTGAATTATATCCAGAAATAAAATGCCTCCAATCAGTACAAGTAAGTATGTACGTGCCATCTGCCGACACATGTCATCAGTCGCATCATCGGGAAGCGGACGATCTAATGCGGCGGACAAACATCCCACTTTCAAACGACCACCGTCAATGTCTGATCTGGCAGGCATGAAACCCAATAACTCCATGCATAGTTGGCTCCAAGCATCTGCGGAATGAGTAGTGTCTCTACCCGTCACGGGCGGGCCGTCAATGTGTAAACCCCACAGGACCTCTACATCCTGTAGACGAAATTGAAACGAATTGTCATGATACGGGGACACGTACTGTCTCCTATGTGCATCTAGTGGCTGTATCATCTATCGGACATCGTCCACTGATGCGCTACACGTAACCGTGTTGCGCGGAGTTAGACATCTAGATGTGTATAAGAGACAGTGAATAGGTTTGTACCACAATCTAATCCAGATGAGTACGCTCCTATTATTGGCTAGTGTAATGTTCGCAATCAAAGCGGGTTGGTTCATCACCCTTAAACCTTAAGACCCGTTAACCATGCACATCTGTCTCTTATAGAGTAGAGTCTGTGTCTTATACACATGTCTGCTGTACATAATTGATGTTTGTACATTCCCACCACGACCGGTGACACGACGAGGTGTTTTAATTCGGTACACACCAGTAGACTGATCAAAAACCATGACTGTGTGTCCTGCACCTTTTTTGTCTGCTAACAACAACCATTTCCAATTCTTTGGCGTAATTGACGTGCGACAGTGTGCACCCCGTGCACTATTATCAGCAAATAATTTTACGCACCGATGGAATGTACTATCAATTATAGCCTTTATCGGAAGTAGTCTAACTCCGCGCAACACGTTATTGTAGCTCTCAGAAGAATTGGTATCATGTATTCCCCACCTTCGATTTCCATCGTGAGCAAGGGACCACCGGTCAAGCCCAATATGTACCAGATATCTCCACGCCTCTGGATGTTGCAGCTGTATCGTATGTTGGTGCAAATTCCATTTCCGCCTCTGTAACTTGACACCAAGAGACCAACACAACTTCTTCACTTCTATATTCTTGAATTTAGCCATCAAATTACTCCGAACGTGACAAAGACAGAATCTATGATACGCAAATGGTTCCTGCCAAAAGGGGACTCACTCATAGCATGCACAATGCCCCGATGCCGGTCAGATATTATGCAAACAGTCTCCAAGTCACGTACAACATGGTGTCTCAACTGCTCCATGAACCAAACCCAACTTTGGATTGTTTCCTCATCAACAATTGCATAAGCAATAAAATTTGATTGTTAGCATCCAAAGCGACGGCAATAAGTAATTTACCCGATACTCCCTCGTAGATGCGTGCCATCAACACATAGGACAGTCTACACATATGGAATGCATCAATCGATGGCGAAATGCCCAAAATATGTATTTGAAAATTTTCAAATCCTCGATACTATTGGGATGATGTAGCCATTGCACCACAAATTTGGGGATTGGAGCGTAGTAGTTACGCAACGTATTGGGGTAATTGTTGAAAATTAGATGCCCAACTTCCATATGCAAGCACAATCGCTTTCCTGCGAGCATACCAAGCTTTCTTGTAAGTGATGTCAACCTTCAAACTGTTCTTCACATATGCCTGAATTTGTTTGACCTTTTGCCCAGGATCATTTTTAATTAAGTGCATAATTTGGTTAGCAATTACTGTGGATGTAAGATTTCTGTTGTTGTTACCGGAGATTTCACCGAGACATACGTGATCTTTTACCCATTTTGTGACCTTCCACACAGTAAGAGATTCATTTCCACGTACCCGGATACTCCAATCACAATCTCCAGCCGCTAATCTGTCGGAGGACGCAGTCTTGCATTTAGCAACCCATGTTCTCTTCCGGCTCTCTATGACTTTGAATTCTCGTTGTTGAGCTATAGATTATCATTCTTTTCTTCATTCCAATAAATCAGCCCATCTTTATCACTACGGTCCATGGGATCGTACTCACCGTAGTTACCAAGATCATTGAAAAAAGCCATCCCCCTAGGTTGATAAGCAGGAACATCCTCTTGTGTCTGACATTCATCGTTATTTGTCCCCCAATTCTCGTCAGAATCATCATCCGATATGTCTTCCGAGTCGAACCGGACTGTAATCCTCGTCTAGATGTGTATAAGAGACAGTGCATACATTACCACTATTAAAGTGCCAAACCCTCGTCTACAAGGCCTTTCTCCATATGTTGATATTGCATGGTACTTGGGCCTTACTCTGATGTCTCTATTATACTGCGCCCCAATAGCTTCATCGATTGCATTGAGTTTGACATTGCAAGCGAACAAGTTGGGTTGTAAAACTCAAAGCGACCACGGATGTTCAAAAAGAGTCGCGCATTGGACTTTTTGGCGGTCGTCCATGGTCGAATGCATGAGAGACATCATTGGCACCCATACCATACACCCCTACATTGTTGCTTACATGTACGTGCGGAATTTCCTCCGTCTCGATAAACAATTCAGCACAAAAATTTGGATCGGCATCAAACAAATCAAAATTACCTTCCACATGTGCTGCTAGAGACAGGTTTAGGCACATAATTAGTCGTGGTGTTTACTCTGGCATTACATTGGATGTGTACAACATTTTTTATAGGCAACTCTTATAACTATCTTTATGCCCGACAAGGGCTACGACCAATGTAATAACCCGTAAGGGTTGTAATATATGCCCGACAAGTTACTACAAAAAATGCAATAACATCCCACAATTTCAGTTTAACAAACAACATAACCACAAATCTTGTTCATATTGGGCGAAATCAAACCTACAACGAGATATATGCTGCCAAAGATCATTTTCTCTAAATATTAAAAAAAATATGGGATATAATCAAAGCAGCATATTATTAAACTAAAATACAAAAACATAAAAAAAATAAACTACATACACAAAATATTTTTATAAAACATTTACATTAACAAAAATAATTATTTAAACAAAATTAAAAAAATATATTAATTAAAATTATTGAACTCCATAAAAAAAATTAAATGTACCTGAAAATATTTTGGTGGTGGGTTGTGGTGGCGGTGGTTGTGTTGGTTGTGGTGGTGGTGGTGGTGGTGTAATGTAGATGGTGAGATTGTTGTAGAGTCAAGGAAATAGATGGTGGTGGGGAGGAGGAGGAGGAGGAGGAGGAGGAGGAGGAGGAGGACCACGAGGAGGAGGAGGATGAGGAGGAGGAGGAAGGAGGAGGGCGAGGAGGAGGAGGAGGAAGGGGGCGGGGACTTGGGGACTTGGGGAATTGGGGGAATTGGGGGAATTGGGGTGCGATCTTCGAGGCTCACCGCCTCGCAGAAGATTAGTACAGCCGACCTCGCATTCGAGGAATGCGAGGTCGCATTCGAGGAATGCGAGGTCAGTCAAAGTTGACCGACCTGTCTCTTATACACATCTAGATGTAAAAAATTGGAACTCGCATTCAGAGAATGCGAGTTCCACCCAGTTGGAATCTCCGTTTCATTTAAGCATAGATATAGAACACATCTCAAAATAGGCATAGATATAGAAATTTTCCATAATATGAGAGAACTACAGTTAAAATTTCTGGTGAACTAATTAACAAGAAATAGAGGACATATCCATCTCATCATGCTTCAGTACTGTCATCCAATCATTACTTTTTTTCCTTCCTCAATGTGGTTCATGCGGTGATAACCATCAGTTTTATCCGTAAGAAGAACGAACCATAATTTCCCGGCAACCCGAACAGCCCACAATTGCAAAATCTGTCCTTCTTGAAGCTGGTTTTCCTTGGCAACCTCGTTCCAACGTGTTTTCAAGAAATAGCTTAAGGAGTTTGGATTTGCAGAATTCCATTTCTTCCTCTGCAAGTAAACCCAATTCCGAGACAGTTGGGGATTGGGTCCAACAATGTCAACGTACAAATCACTGTCTCTGGCTTCATCAGGATTTAGAAAATTAGGAGTATTACAAGCCACCATGATTTTTGATGAAATGTGCAATTTTTCTAGATCAGTTTTCCACAGCTTCTTTTCCATCATGAGAATCTCCTCACCGATTGTGATTTGCTCCTTGAATTGGTTCTGAATGTTTTCCTTGAATCGAGGGGGCAGCTGCATTGCGTTTCTTATGCAGCGGATCAGGCGGCAGCATTTCGTTCAGGTCGAATTTCTTAGTCTTCTTGGCTCCTCTGCTTGGTTGAACTGGAAGTTCCTCTTCTTGTGACTGCTGATCGTGACTTCTCTTATTCTTCCCCTTCTGTTTCTTCTTCTGTTCATCATCATCATCATCATCATCCCCATCATCAATCTTTCTTGATTGATCATCCATGTTTCTTATTAGTAATAGAACGAAGCAGTAAAACAGTGTAGAAGTTCTTGAAGGAGTACTGAATTCCTGAGAAGAATGTTTCCCTTCTGATGAGGGAGTAGAAGAAGAAAAATGTTTCTTGATAAGAAAAACTGGGAAGATGATCTTAATTGCTTAAGAAGAAAGGCTTGAAAACAATACCAGATATTCTTTGTAAAGTAAGATTAATTCTGAAATAAGAATTGTTTATATTTGTTCTCCTCACAGAAGAGGGAAGAAAATTAATTATGGCGGTTTCTTGATGGAAAAAGCTCTGAAAGAAGAAAGATTTTAGCAGCTGAAGAATGGGAGAGAGGTTGATTAAAAATCAAGAATGCTTTTTGTTTAATTACTTTGACGAGCTGAGAATTCTTGCTGGTAGTAGAATTACGTTGAAGAGAAATTAAACTACCTCCCCTGTTTTATATAGGCGTATATTATCTACTCACTCCCCGGTATCGCCATCGAGCAAGCACCCCAAAGCTTGCTTTTCATTAATTACAGCTTGGTTTTGGCCAGTGCGAAGGTAACATGGTAATTTCAATAATATTTTACCTCCAAGTAATATTTTTGTGACCATTTAAGAAAAATGGAACTGATTTGGGATTTAGAGTGGGTGTAAGATTTATTCACTTATTGTGTGTGAAATATTTTTTTACTCGTTGGACACTTAAACCAAAAGTACAATCGCATATTTTTAATTTTTAAGTTTTTAAATCATAATGACATATGTGACAAATGGCCAAACTATAGGATGTGTATGTAGAATTTATCCTAATTTTATTGCATGTTGTTTAATTTAAATGGTGTTTTTTTTTTTTTGCGTCACTTCTATTGAAAATGGCTGAATAGTAGTTTTAGTCTTGAATTGGGGGTTACAGCATAAAAGGGTAAATGAGTCATTTGGTACCAGTAATTGTATTGGTATGTAAAAGTAAACAAATTTTACATATTCAACGGACCTTTAATTTTTTTATTTTTTCTCTTTTTGGGTTATTTACATTACTCAATCCCAAAAACCTTTTCCAACACTTGAGGGTCACCAAAAAAGAAATCTTTTTCTTTGTCTTGAAAAGGCTTATAATTAATGATAATTTTACTGTTTTTTTTAAAAATTATCACGTTGCACTTGAAAATTTTATATAATATAATATTATATATTTTAAAAATTCAAATCATATAACCTTTTTAAAACCAACAAGATTATTTCTCGACGTGATTATAAAACTTCTCATTAATTAATTAGCTATCTTTGAGAAAATAAGTAATTTAATACCCGAAATGCGCATTATCTATGTTATATCCTAGAACAAGATTTTAAACAGAATCTATGCAGCCAATTTCTGAAGACAATTGGCAAGAAATCAACCAAAAAATGTGAGATGAACTGGGTCTATCCAACCAAAAAATATTACATTATATAACATCTAGAGGATTTGAGTGGATTTGATTTGAAATTCACCAATAATTAGGAGTGTGATTTTAATAATTAAATAAATTAATTTGAAATTCACGTCATTTCAAATTCATCCAACTCAAATTTATTCATTTCGAATATTTTCTTCAATTCAAATCCGCCTATCCAACGGAGAAAACAGACCAGTTTGACTTCATAACCCAACGTATTACAAGTCTACAAGAATTCAGACTTCCCAAAAGAGAGTACTTTGCACCTTGAATTCTATTGCTCAATTCTTTATCACCATTAATTACACAATTGTATACAAGATAAAGGGCAAACTGAACTTTTGATTCAAATAAGCAAGTATTACACAGAACTGAGCTGCAGTATTAATTTAATGCCTCTAAAGCAACATATATATAGATCTGTATGATATTTCAGTCGTGACAAATTCTTCATTTGTACTTTGTAAGATTTGTCTAATTCAAAAATAAAATAAAACACAATGAACTTGAAGAAGAGGTCGACACATGAAAGAATTTATCAATGTCCACCAGATTAGTACAAATTTTCGAGGGGCATACCCCGTGTAGGCATATAAACCAAACCTAATTAGGATTTGGAAGTTTTAAGTATATTATATTTAGTAGTTGAGTTCGTAAGAGATTTATTCATAAGTTTGTTTGATATTAGAAAATTGCGTTGGTTGAATCCATTAAGAATTTAGATTAGTTTGTATTTATTTAAAGACATTGTGCCTAGTTATTTCAATTGAGGAAATAACTATTGAAAAGTTAATTAAATAATTTGTTTGTCCTCCCACAAAATTCTGTTCATCTAATCCTTCATATAATTTCAGTCTTGTGCGTGAAAGTCTTATGGCTTACTTGTAAAAGTTTTTGGCCATTGTTTTAATTGAGTAATTATTTTAACTCCTTTAAAGTAATATCAATTGTGTGTTCTGCTGCGTAATTTTTGAGTATATCACCCCAGCAGGTATTCATCTCAAGAAACAAATTGAACTCCAAACCATCATGTCTCTTGAAGGACTTCCGAGTTTGATCTAATTGTAAAAGGTAAAAACCCAAAACACTAACTACTAAAGCGTTAATGTATTGTTGACACTGAAACCCCTTTTGAGCTAAAAATGAAGTAAAGAAGACAGGCAAGAAGCAGAGAACATGTCCATTAATTATTTTCCCTGGCCACTGTGGATTCTTTGGGTTGATTAGCAATAGTTCTTTTAGTAAGAAGAACAAATCACAATGCTCCGGCAACCCGAACAGCCCACAATTGCACAATCTCTCCGGCTCGAAGATCGTTCTCTTCCGCAATGTCCTTACATTCTTTACTAATCAACACAGCTTGGGGCGCCTGGTTTTGAAGAATTCTTCTTCCGCATCCCAAAGGAAACAGACTCATCCTTTTAAGTTCGGGTCCAATAAAAATTACAGGAATATCTTTATCATCAGTATTACGGGTGCCAGGTTTTCTCTCCTTACTTTTCATGAGAATCTTGTTTTCGTCGTAGTTCAGAAACTTGGTAAGATCAATCTTCAAGAATTTTGGTGGGATGGTCAAGCTTTCTGGTACATCACCTCCAAACAACCTCTTTTCCATCATCAATGTCTTCTCGTCGATGATGATTTTCTCCTTGAATTGCTTTTCAATGAATTCCCTGAATTGAGGGGGCAGCCGCTGGCCCCCATTTCTTGAATCTTCTGCAGTAGAAGAAGAAGAGTCAAACTCCTTCATTTCCATTTGCATTGCATTTCTTGAATTTGGAGCAGCGGTAGCATCATCATCATCTTCAGGAGGCATTTCGTTCAGGTCGAAGTTCTGCATCTTCATTTTCTTCTTGGTTTCTTGATCGTCTGACTGAGGATGATCAGTTCCCTTGCTCTCTTCATCGTCGATTTTTATTGATTCATGATCCATATACTTCTGCAAATCTTGAAGGACTTCTGAATTCTTGAGAAGAATTAATGTTTCTCTTCTGATTTAGAGTACAAAAATTGGCAAGAAGTTCTTAGCATTGAAGATGAACACCAGATGAAGTCAGAATTCTGAAAGAAGATGTGTTTATTTTCAGAGGGGGAAAACTGAAAAAAATATTTGTTTCTTAATTGAAATAATTTTTCTGCTCAGAGATGAAAAAATGTTGAGGTATCTTGATGAGGAAAAGCTCTACAAGAAGAAGATGTTAGCAGCTGAAGAATAGGGGAGCCTGATCAGAAATCAAGATTGTTTAATTATTTGAGAAACTCAGAATTCTTGCTGGTATTATTAAGATTTGAAATTATGGAGAAAGAAATTAAACTACCATCCTCTGTTTTATAGTTTGAGCGTATTTGGTCTAGTCCTCTGCATCCCACCGACCAAGCACCCCCCAAGCTTTGTTTTCATTATTTACAGCTAGGTTTTGGATTAGAATAGAGCAAGGGTAACATGGTAATTTCAATCACAACATATAGTAGTATTCTTGCGGTATATTTTTATTATTGAACAACTATTAGGAATTCTAATATTTATTCTAGAATCAATAGGAATTTCCTATTTGAAGAAACATGACCCATTTAGGTCATCCAATTCAAATGGACTCCCCATTAATTATTAAAAATAACAAAAATACCACTAATTGTTCAATGACCATTATAAATGTGGTCGTATTTTTTCACCAGGCCTCAAGATCCTTCAGTTATGAATTGTTAACTCATTTTATGAAACAAAAATAAAAAAAAAATTTAAAAAAGAACTAATTGGGAATTAGATTGGGTGCTAGATTTACTCAGTTTCAATGTTTGATTAAGAGGTTTCGGATGTGTGGCATTATTTGGGATATTATTTTAACTCATTGTTGTGGCATTCTTTGAGTTATTTTGCCAATAATAAAACATTAAAACAAGTGTTTACATAGTGGATAGAGTAATTAATTTTTTCGTTACTCTAGTGGAACAAATAAGTATTTAGATAGTAAATCGTTCAATAATTTTTTAAATAAGTATTTGAATAATATTTTTTTACATTAAAAGACAAAATAGGTACACAAAAATCAAATGTAATTATTAATATCAAAATACGCATGCTTGTTCCAATTAATTTTTGCCCAGACTTGACAGATATTAAAAATCAAAACTAAAAGTAGTTATCTTCTTGTTCGAAACACGAACCACATAAAACAAAATAAACATATAACCTTATGGTCTACGCTTATTTTTAAATTAAGACTTGAAAGTCCTTTTTGATTTTTAGCCAAAAGAAAAAAGCAAAAAATGAAATTGTTTAAAACATGGATGGGGGTTTTGTTGAACTATTTTTGTGCAAAATAATTATAAACGCCTGGGTGGAAAAAATAAATTTTTTGTTAGAAAAATAAAATTGGAAACTTTGGATGCATAGCTTTGAAATTATTTGAGTTTGTACGTTCATAGTTCGTTGTGGAAGGCAAGAAATGAGATTGAATAGTGGTTGAGGATGGAAAATCTAAATCTGGATAAGTTCGAACTCATATAGCTTTGCAAAATTTAAACAATGAGATATTCATATTCTACCCTTTTTATTGTTTAGGAAATTATTATCAATTTTGCATTTACTATTCTCAAGTCAAATGTTTGTAGAAGTTAAATATTTATAGGAAACCATCATACCATGCTACAAATGCAAAGTAAAAAATTACAGGACAGTACCCCAAGAATTTCCTAAGAAGAAAAAGGGGTCAAAGGTCGATTATTTTGTCAATTTTCATTCTTAGGCAAGCATTTTAGACGAAATTTTATTTATATTTCCCTTTTGGGTTAATGACATTAAACCACATGTGGTTTACAAAATATCACTTTGTTGCCCTCAACTATTATTTTGCAACACTTAATCCCATGATGGACAAAACTACCCTCACGTTTTCACATCCATATTTTTTTTTTTTTTAGTTTTTTTCCCTCCTTTTTATCCTTTCTCCTCTGCTTTACCTACTGATTCTTTTTAATAGTCCCCCAGTTTTGTGGCATCATCGAAGGTTTTGCCGAGAACTTCATTGACCAATTAAGATCAAATTTGTACATTGAAACCTAGGAAAAGTTATTTGTTTTCAATCTAAAATACTTTTCAATTTTAACAAAATTCTAAAGCCGCATAAAGTTTAGAGGAAGTAGCGTTGCAAATCTGGATTGACTAGTGAATGGGGTGACTTCACCTTCAACCACGCCATAAAATAGGGGAGGCGAACTATTTAAAGAACATAGGGGGAAGAATAAAAAAAATGAGAAAAAGAATAAAATATGAAAAATATAGGATTTAAAAAAATATGAGGATAGTATTGTCCAACAAGGGGTTAAGTGTTACAAAATAAAGTTTAGGGATACAAAAGGATACTTCATATAAACCAGAAGGCAGTTTACTGTAATTAACACTCCCTTTTTGAGTTTCTTAATTTTCTTGCTAAGCCCCCTAGAAATCAGAGAATTCAACTGAAGCCTAATTTTGGATGTGTAGTCAGGAAAATGTTTAATTTAACTTGGCTATTGTAAGATGAATTTTGTCTCACTTTGCCCTCTGTATGAAAAGGAATTTTAGTTCGGTCATCATGGCACTAAACAACTAAAATGATCTTGAAAATTTTGTTGATAAATCATTTTTATCATGGGTTAATTACAATTTTTCCTTTAAAAAGTTTGACTATGTCTCAATTTGTCTCTTTTGAAAAATTTATGTATATTTAGCACCCTCTAATATCAAAGCCATGCAAAATTAGAAAATTACTCTTATATTATTTTAAGTTTACTACGCTTTACCCATGTAACATCGCAAAATACACTTTACACTTTTTTGATAAAATTATTAAATTTATCCTAAATGAAAGCATTTTATGGAGCAGATTCTGCCGAAAGCACTATTGGCAATGCCATGTTCAGCCTTGCAATTTCTTGCCTCCAAATCCGTACTCGAATTTTTCACTTGTTAATTATAATTTTTTAATTAAATTTTGATGCTTCGTATCTCAATTTGTCCTTTATAAAAAATTTATATATATTTGGCACCCTCTAAGTAACAGTCAAAGTCGTGCAAAATTACTAAATTACTTTTATAGTCTTTTAGGTTAATTACAATTTACCCATGCAATATCGCAAATTACACTTGACTCTTGTTTGATAATATTATTAATTTGATCCTAAATGACAACGTTTTATGGAGCTTATTATATAGTTTCAATGGTAGATTTTGTCAGCGGTGCCATCTTCTGCCTTGCCAAAAAAATTTATGGCCCCCAAATCCACATTCGAATTTTCACAAGCAGTATAACTATCGCATAAAAAATAGTCAAAAATTGTTTGAGACCCCGTGAGACAACACGTTCTCCTTATACAAGCTTAGAACAAGTATAAATTCCGCATAAAATTACTTTTACAAGATTCTGGGAGATTATAAAACAAAACTAAAGTGACAATTTAACTTATAAGATAAGAGAACATAAGTGAATTAAATTGAATTTGATACGATACTTACTACAAAGCCGAATTATATTAATTTCACTTCTAAAATTCATGAATGTTTCATAAAAAATCATCATAAGAATGATGACATGGATTGAATTGTCAATTAACCAGCAAAATAACAAAGACACATTTGGAGTAAAAATTTCCACATTTAGGCCACAATGAATATATATATACATACATATATATATATATATATATATATATGTATGTATGTATATATGTATGTATGTATAGTAATTATATATTAAATGCTATAATAAATGTTTGGCCCAAATTAAAAATGACTAATATGGTTTAAAAATAAATGACCATAAGTCATTCGGCAAAGCATAATATATTTGTGTGTAAAAACCCTTATGTTGTATTTCTTAAAATTTATGATAGATAAAATTAGAAATAAGAAAAGTAGGTGTAGTTATAAATGGTTATGGTTCTTAAATCATACGTATGATTATTTTTGACAATTCCATAGTCAGAAAAGTGAGAATCACCTCTCTAACAAAGACTTCATATGCATAATTTTGAAAGATCACGAACTACAAGATTTAAGAATCACAACTATTTCTATGAATGTATGTACACTTCCGCATCTAATCTATTCGAACATGAAGGATTCTTCGAATTTTGATAATGGGTCTGATTTACTATCATTAAAGTTTTTATTATTACAGTTACATCTCCTACTATGACTTGAGTAGAAATATTATAAGGAACTAGAGAATTTAACAAGGGATACCCATACAAGCGGAAACACTAATATTTGGAAATAAAATCGTGCATGAAGCAGGATTTAGATCATATTTTTTGTACTATTTTCAACGATTTTAGCATTGTGCTTGTTTTCGTACATTTCTATTTCTATATATTCATTAGTATTTTGTTCAGTTTATATAGTATTATATTATATATGTTAATGTTTGTTTTATTCTAGGGTCACATAGGAACAAACTGTACATCAATCGAACGTCGGACGAAAATTTTAGAAGCAAAACCACAAAATTGGCGCATAACAGCATCAAGGAGAGTACGCCTTTTGCAAACTCCATAGGCTTAAATATTTGCTAAAATCAAACATGTGTAGAAGCATCATCACCTTTAGAAAAAGGGGAATAACACAAATGTTTGCTTCTAACCTGCAGGGACAAAACAATCATCGCCTTGGACGAATAAATTAAGGCAAAACATTCGTCATTAGCAAACCATGATGGCCATTTCATGATTTTTAGTTTTTAGGGTTATAGGTGTCTGTTTTGGACCCGTTTTAGTGTATTTCGAAATTTATTCAGAACCCTACATTTTATAACTCTTAAAATTTATAAATAAGAGTTTCTAGAATCTCAAGAGTACGTTCTCCTTTAGCTTCCTTTGGGAGCTGCATGATTAGATTAAGATTTTTTTTTTTTTTAAGAAGAGTTGAAGAGAAGATTCATGAATATTGACAATCTTAGATAAAAAACTTGTCATTATTCATTTGAAAAGCTCTTAAATTTCATTTATTTACATATTTTTATTATTAAAATAAATACTTTCAAGGATTTACAAGTATACTTTCTAGGATTTACAAGTATTCTTTCATATTTTATTTTGTTTTTGCCCTATAAGGAATCATATTGGTTAAAGATAAGAGTGCCTAGTTTGTCATAACCAGCTTTGGGTTGGACACCCATTCGCATATTGAGTATTGACCACTCATCACATCCCTATAAACTGCTTAAAGGATTATATGCTTCCATACTTTCAATTTAATGCATTCTTCCTGTGACTGCTGATCATGACTTCTCTTGTGCTGCCCCTTCTACTTCTTATTCTTCTCTTCATCATCAATCTTTCTTGATTGATCATCCATGTTTCTTCTTCAGCTTTTTCTGCTTGTGTAGAACAAAGCAATGGGAAATTTAATCTTCAAGGGGTCCTGAATTTTCTTCAGAAGATAGAAATGTATGTGTCTCTTCCAATGGGACTGAGAGAGTAGAAGAAAAATGTCTCTTAGTCGTTGAAGAAGAAAGCTAGAAAACAATACCAAAATTAAGTAAGAAGAATTCTTTACAATCACAGGGTGGAATACTTTGTCATCTCAGATAAGAAGGAAGAAAATTAATTGTGGTGGTTTCTTGATGCAAAAAGCTCTGCAAGAAGTTGAAGAATAGGAGAGAGATTGATCAGAAATCAAGAATGTTTTTGTTTTAATTATTAGAGAAACTCAGAAATCTTGCTGGTAGTAGTCGTAGTTGGATTATGGAGAATGAGAAATCGAACTACTCTACCCTGTTTTATACAGGCGTTTGTATTATGTCTGTTAGGTGGCTTTTGTCCCACATTGATTATTTTAAGGAGAGTTATGTAGCCTTGGTCTTATAAATAGAGGCCTTAGGCTTTAGACTTTATGTACCAAGCACTAAACATAAGAGAGCTTAGTGGGCTATTGGGCCTTATTGGTCATTAAGCCTTTTGTCTTTATTTTGGCTTTCCTTGTGTTTTTGTACTAGTGCTTTTGTGGGCTTAGGAGCACTCTCCTAAAGCTTTTGTATTCTTCTCAAATATAGTAAAATTTTGCTCGCCTTCGCCCGTGGACGTAGGTCTTTCGACCGAACCACGTAAATCTGGTGTCTCTTTTATTTTCTCTATCTATTATTTTGATATCGTTTGTTTCGGATTGGTCTTAAACTTTTGTCAATTTCTTGGGACACTTCCTAACAAACTGGTATCAGAGCTTCCAGGAAAGTTTTGAGACATTATGACGATAACAAAGACCCATGTAGAGAAATTTGACCGGAGTGTCAACTTCGGGATGTGACAGCTCAAGATGGTGGCTATCCTGATCCAAGATGGTGTGGACATAGCACTTCATGGAGTGGAGAAAAAGCCAGAGAAGAGGTCGGTGGAGGATTTTGAGGACATTGATAAAAAGGCCAGATCAGGTATTATCCTAAATCTCTCTGATGAGGTTTTAAGGGAGGTCGCTACTGAGACGACAGCCAAAGTTATGTGGCATAAACTGAAAAATTTGTATATGAAGAAGACAATTGAGAATCGACTCTATTTAAAGCAAAACCCTTTACATGCTTCAGATGACTGAAGGTACATCTATACTCTCACATCTTGATAAATTTGATTCCATTGTTATGGATTTGGGGAATATAGATGTGAAAATTGATGATGAAGATCAAGCCTTTTTGTTGTTATGTTCCCTTCCCCTATCATTTAAACATTTTCGTGATACTATGATTTATGGTAAAGAAACAATCTCGTATCAGGAAATTAAGTCTGCTTTAAAATCTAAAAAGCAAATTGATAGGGATATAACTGGGGAAATGTGTGGAAATCATGCTGAAGGCTTGGTTGCCAGGGGTAAATCTAAAAGGAGAGACTTTGACAGTAGTAAATTAAAATCTAGATCTAAATCCAGACATAGAAATATGGTATGCAATTATTGTTGCAAAAATGGGCACATTAAATCCGAATGCTTCAGGTTGAAAAATAAAGATAAGCATGCGGAGAAATCTAACCAGAAAAACATTGATACTGCGGAGGCTAGCGTTGTAGCTGATAAGAGTGATGGACATATAATATTTTATTTGTCATTGATGACAGAACATGTCTAAAAATGAGTGGATTTTAGATTCGGGATACTCTTATCATATGTGTCCCAATGGGGATTTATTTTTCACTTATGAATCTTGTAATGGTGGAATTGTTTTGATGGGTAATAATGCCGTTTGTGATGTTGTTGGTAAGGGTATAGTCCGAATTAAAATGCATGATGGTATTGTGAGGACACTCACTAATGTTAGACATGTTCCTGATTTGAAAAAGAATCTCATCTCTTTAGGCACCTTAGAATCTCTTGGGTGCAAATATGTAGCTGAAGGTGGAGTTATGAAAGTCTGTAAGGGTGCTCTTGTTATTATGAAAGCTTGCAGGTCTGGTACTTTGTATATTTTGCAGGGTTCTACTGTCACAGGTTCCGCAGCAGTCTCTTCATCATCTTTGTCTGATTCTGACATCACCAAATTATGGCATATGCGTTTGGGGCACATGAGCGAGAAAGGCTTGACTATGTTGAGCAAAAAAAATGACTTCTTTGTGGGCAGAGTTCCAGGGCGATGGATTTTTGTGAACATTGTGTCTTTGGGGAGCAAAAGAGAGTCAGCTTTAGTTCAACAGCAATCCACAGAACAAAAGGTACTTTAGATTATATCCATTCTGATCTTGGGGGGCACATCTAGTTCGTGTTCCATCTAAGGGTGTCTATAAGATATATGTTAACTTTCATTGATGATTATTCAAGAAAAGTTTGGGTTTACTTTTTGAAACATAAAAATGACGTTTACCTAACTTTCAAGCAATGGAAAGTTTTGATTGAGAAATAGACAGGTAAATAGATCAAGCGGCTTAGAATAGATAATAGCATGGAATTTTGTGAAGCCGAATTCGATGAATTTTGCAAAAATGAAGGAATTGTTCGGCACCATACAGTTAGGATGATGCCTCAGCAAAATGGTGTTGTTGAACGTATGAACAGAACTCTTTTGGAGAGAGCCCGTTGTATGATCTCTAATGCAGGGTTGACAAAGGACTTTTGGGCAGAGGCGGATCTCTACAGCTTGTCATATTGTCAACCGAGCACCTTCTGCAGCTATTGATTTCAAGACTCCTGAAGAAGTTTGGTCAGGTACGCCTGCTAATTACTCTGATTTGAAAGTTTTTAGGTGTCCAGCATATATGCATGTAAATGGTGGAAAATTAGAGCCTAGAGCTAAAAAGTGCATTTTTCTTGGTTATGCTTCTGGGGTGAAAGGCTAAAGATTATGGTGTCTTGATCCCAAGTCTCCAAAATTTGTAATTAGTAGAGATGTTACATTTGATGAACTTTCTATGTAATCTTCGAAAAATGAGTTTTCTAGTTCTTGTGATTCAGATACAGATGATAATGCGCATAAGCAGGTGGAGCTAGAGTTTGGTAGTTTTGATCCTTCTCAGTTAGCCTCTTCTAGTCAGAAAAATTCAGTAGATGAATCAGAGTCTGTTGAAGAAGAACCAGAGGAGGAGGAACATTCCATTGCCAAGGATAGATCAAGGAGGGAGATTCAACCACCGCAGCGATATGCAAATTTAGTTGCATATGCTTTGTCAGTCGCTGAAGAAACGGATAGAGTTGGTGAGCCTTCCACCTACTTTGAAGCAGTTTCTTGTGATAATTCAGCTAAGTGGTTGGTCGCTATGAATGAGGAAATTGATTCTCTCTATAAAAATGAAACTTGGGTTCTTATGAAGCCGCCTTTAGGTAAGAAAATTGTTGATTGCAAATGGTTCTTTAAGAAGAAGGAAGGTCATCCAGGGGTTGAAGATACAAGGTATAAAGCATGATTGGTTGCAAAGGGCTATAGTCAGGTACACGGTATTGATTTCAATGATGTGTTTTCACCTATTGTTAAACATAGTTCTATTCGTGTTTTGCTTGCCTTAGTTTTCATGTATGATTTGGAATTAGAGCAACTTGACGTCAAGACAGCTTTCCTACATGGTGAACTTGAAGAACAAATTTATATGAGACAACCTCAGGGATTTGAAGTCGAAAGAAAATAAGACCACGTTTGCTTGCTATGTAAGAAATCCTTGTACGCATTGAAGCAGTCTCCAAGACAGTGGTATAAGATGTTTGATTCGTTTATGTTGAGTCATGATTATTCAAGAAGCATGTATGACAATTGTGTCTATTTCCGAAAACTAATTGATAATTCTTTCATTTATTTGTTACTTTATGTTGATGACATGCTCATTGCTGCCAAGAGTTCTGTAGAAATTCACACTTTGAAAGCACAGTTGAGTAGTGAATTTGAGATGAAAGATTTGGGAGCAGCTAAGAAGATTCTTGGCATGGAAATCAAGAGAGATCGAACAGCTATGAAATTGTTCCTGACCCAAAAGCATTACCTTGAGAAAGTTTTGGAGAAATTTAGCATGAAAAATGCTAAACCTGTGAGTACTCCTCTTGCAAGTCATTTTTGACTTTGAGCTGCTCAGTCACCACAATCAGGTAAGGAAGAAGGTTTTATGGCACGAGTTCCATATTCTAGTGCAGTCGGCAGTATCATGTATGCGATGGTTTGTTTACACGTCCAGACATTTCACAAGCAGTTAGTGTGGTTAGCAGGTATATGTCTTGTCTTGGAAAAGAACATTGGTAGGCTGTGAAATGGATTCTCAGATACTTGAAAGGTACTTCAAACACTTGTTTGGAGTTTGGGAAAAATAGTGACTTTGATTGGTTTTGTGGACTCTGATTACGTCGGGGATCTTGACAAAAGAAGATCACTTATTGGTTATGTATTTTGCTTTGGCGGTTGTGCAGTCAGTTGGAAAGCTACTTTACAACCTATTGTGGCATTGTCTACTACTGAAACAGAATACATGGCAATGACCGAGGCAATCAAAGAAACCTTGTGGTTGAGAGGTTTGTTTGGCTAGTTGAGTCTGCATCACGGTGTTACTACAGTTATTACGATAGTCAAAGTGCAATTCACTTGACTAAAGATCAAATGTATCATGAGAGGACTAAGCACATTGATGTGAAATTTCACTTCGTTCGAGATAGTATTGCTGAGGGAAAAGTTCTTATTGTTCAAAAGATCAGTACCAAAGATAATCCTGTGGACATGTTTACGAAACCTCTTCCAGTTTACAAGTTCAAGCAATGCTTGGATTTGGCTGGCATTCATTGTTGTTGATTAAGCCCATTGAGGCTTTTGTGGAGAAGGTGGAGCAAGTTTGCTATTTTACTATTTTGTGGATGTGGGCACACGCCAAGGTGGAGATTTGTTATGTGGCTTTTGTCCCACATTGATTATTTTAAGGAGAGTTATGTAGCCTTGGTCTTATAATAGAGACCTTAGGCTTTGGGCTTTATGTACCAAGCACTAAACATAAGAGAGCTTAGTATGCTATTGGGCCTTATTGGTTATTAAGCCTTTTGTCTTTATTTTGGCTTTCCTTGTGTTTTTGTACTAGTGTTTTTGTGGGCTTAGGAGCATTCTCCTAAACCTTTTGTATTCTTCTCACATAGTAAAATTTTGCTCGCCTTTGCCCCTGGATGTATGTCTTTTGACCGAATCACGTAAATACAAAAGACTGGTGTCTCTTTTATTTTCTCTATCTATTATTTTGTTATCGTTTGTTTCGGATTGGTCTCGAACTTTTGTCAATTTCTTAGGACACTTCCTAACAGTGTCACCCTCTGTATCCCAACGAGCAAGCACCCCTAAAGCTATGTGTTCATTATTTACTACATTGGTTTTGGATGGTAATTTCAATCACATATATTTTCATCAATTGTTAACCACTCTGTGGAGGCTAAGATTTATTCAGTTTCACTAAACAGGTTTTTGATGTATTACGTCGCATTTTAGTTGACCTGGTTGGGTTCAAGATATTTATCTTGACCTAAATGTCATAAAATATTTTTTCCTATTTCCTCCCTCTAAATGAAAACAATACTGTGAAATCTTTTATTATAAGTTATTTACCAAATGGATTAAGAGTAGTTTTAAATTTTAAATATTTACTTTTATAATTTTAATTACGAAATGTTTTTTTTTTAAATTTTTTTCCATTCATTGTAGTTCTCACATTAATATACAATATCATTATACATATTTTAACGCTATATCTTACAATTTGATTTTGAACAAAATTAATTTTTTGCTCATTACTATTACTTGTGAAGTGTTTATTACAATTGTTATAAATTTTTTTTTATTAACTTATGTTGACAAAATCCAAAACAAAAAATATTAAAAAATTGTATTTCAAAATATTTTTATTTTGTCATTCAAAAACAATATATATATATATATATCTATATATATATATATTATAAAAATAGATTTTTCATTTAAAATGCTTTTCAAAGAAAATATTTTCCTGAAAAAAAACATTTCACATCCAACCAAATGCATTCTAAATTTGTTTAACTCAGGCACTCAACTGAAACTATCCCCGTTCTCCTTGGTTTTCAAACTTTAAAATGTTAAATGCATTCCAAAATACTGATGCATGCTCAGTTCCAGACCAACCGCAAGTTATTTGCTTGGTTCACGGACTGGATGAGATAAGATGTTTCATTTCCAAATTATTAATCCTAAGATTAGTTCATGTTATCTAGTATTTGATTAATATTATGTTGTATGGAATTTCACTCCTGTGATTTGGTCATTTTCCTTATCACCTCCATATAATTTAAAAACTTACAAAAACCTCCATGTGCGACCAGTAGACAAAACTGACTATAATAACAGAAGTTTGAACTCCACACGCAGATTAGCGTACTTGTTTTTAATGTTTTGGAATGTTTCTCTATTTCTTGCAAAATTACTCCTTATAAAATACTAATTAAATTACTGAATTACTTTGAGGGACAAAACTAATCATCTTCCTCCTTCCCAAACTTCCACCACACCTTGAACCATCTTCAACCACCAACCCCAACCACCCTTCCACCCCATCCTAGCCACCCAACCCATCCCCATCCCACCACCCCTACCGCAATCTACCCCTATCTCCCATCCCTACCATCCCACTACCCTAATCATGAACTGCCTACCCCCCATCCCCATCCTCATCACCCTACCCCTACTTCAACCACATCCTGCAAGTACCCGCTACCCAAATCTCACCATCCAAAGCCCATATTCCCTACCTAATCTGCTCTCTAGCCCCACCACAACCACTCCTAACCTCCATTCCCAATATCCCCTCCCCATCCTGATTTTCCCACCTCCATCCCGCATGCCCCCAAATCCAAATCTACTCCACCACCACCTAGATCACTGCTCCTCCAGGCCCCCAACCTCACCTCATGCACCCATCTCCCAACATCCCCAGTCTCTGAAATTTTTTTCTAGAAAATTTCTACTCCCTCCGTCCCAATTAATTATCACATTACATATTTGCACGAATTTTTAGGTAACTATAAATTTTTGTCAAATGTCCAAAAATACCCTTAGTAAGTTGAATTAACTTGACATCCTTAAATGATAAATATTGGCAATTGGAGAGCTTCAATGGGAAGATAGGAGAGAGAAGATTCAAAAGAGGGATAGTGTATTGATTATTGAGGCCTATTGGTTATTGAAGTTTGGAATATTTTGAATGTTTGAAAGAAATAAATTTGAAATTTCAGCAAAGCAAATCATTCAATTTAAGTAATGTGATATTTTTATTAGGATATCTCAGAATGAGAAGTGTGACATTATAAATGGGACAGAGAGAATATTATTAATTTTCCCATAATTTTTATTTCATATTTTTTTCCCTTTTCATTCCATCAATAATTTTTTTTTATGATTTTCATACTTTTATTCTTATTTTTTTCTAATTTTCTAATTTTTATCAAAATTCTCTTTCTTGATTTTTTTCATTTTTCTTTTTATATTACATTTTCTTTGGTTTATAAAGGAAGAAAATACTACTAATCTACAATATATAAGAGAGTCACCATCACACGCTTAACGGGTTTTGTCCGTATGCGTTGTAGTCTTTTTTGGTTTGTGAAGGGCAATTATGTCTTTGTCATCAAGTTTGATGGCTAAGAATGGCTTAGGTGATGGCAGGTGTAGCAATTTGGTAATGGGTTAAAGGGAAAGAATTAGGTAAACCTGGTTTTTGGTCCCACTTGTAGATATTGTGGTGTGGATTAAATGTTATGGAATTTATGACATAAGCTGATTTAAGCAAGATTGTATAAGATTTAATCTTGACCTCAAGGTCTACAGGTGGGGTCAAAGACCAAGTCTATGTAAGTATTTTCCATAGGTTAAATGCAAAAAAAAAAAAAAAAAAAAAAACTTATACTCCAGTTACATTTTACCCTCCTCAACTTATTTAAAAAACACTTTACACCCTCTTTTATGTTTTGAGACAAAATTACCCCTAGTATTCTAATTATTATTATTTTTCTTTTTTTCTTCTTTTTTTTCCTTTTATTTATTTTATCTATCTTATTTTTCTTTTTCTTTTTTTTTTCATTATTCTCTCTTGCTACTACTAAATAATTACTTTACTTTTAATAATTAATTAATTAAAGTTCTAATTTTTCTAATGTGTCTAAATAATTTAATTTATAGATTAATTACCCTTTAATGCAATAAATATAATACAATAAATATACCTTATTGTAATTGATAAAGTTTGTGATTAACTATTAATAGTAAGATTAATAAATAAAATTTAAAATTTTTGAGCTAGAGGAAATTGAAAATTTATAGTATACAAATAAAATTATAGAATGAAAAAAATATGTACAACATTTTATTTATAGTGTAATAATAGTAAAAAATATTACGACTGCCTAATATAAGGGATTTTGAAGTTACGATAACTTCAATCAAAATATGACCCGTGAATGATATGGCACCCAAAAATTTTTTGTTTGCATACTTAGAATATATATTTTACTTTTTTTTGAAAAATTATTTTATCTTTTTATAGTTTGTTTTTTTGTTAATTATAGCATTTGTAAAACTCATAAAATCTATATTATACTATTTAATATATGTTGCTTGTATTAAAAAAAATTATTATTCTATAAATTATTTATAAATATGTAAAAAAAAAAAGAGCTTTTAACTAACCAATTACTTTTAAGATAATAATTTAACAGTAGCAAAAAAGAATGGATAAAAAGATAAAAAAATAAATAGGAAAAATATGAGAAAGCAAATAAATAAATTGGTAAAAAGAGAAAAAAATGAAAAATATTAAAATAGTAAGGGCAATTTTGTATCAAACATAAAAAAGTAAGGAATAAGGGGTAAAATACTTATTAAATCAGTTGAAGGGTACAAAGTGTAACTGATGTGTAAGTTTTAGAGGATTTTTTGCATTTAACCCTTTTGGTAATTGTGCAATGAACTTTGTAGCTTTCTCTTCTAATTTGCTTCATTGTTTTCTCTATCGCGTCTCCTACTCTCCTCCTTTCGCTCCCTCATCCTCATCTTCACTCTCACTCTCACTCTCACTCACATATGCACACACAGACAAAACACACACTATCATAGATCTAATTATTTCAAGAAAAATCTTTGAAGTGATAATATGCTATAAATCCTTTTTTTTTTTTTTTTGACATTTTTAAAGATTTGGGATGCTAAAAATCTTGTTTCTATCGATTTATTTAAGGAATGAAGAAGATATTGGGCTTTAATATGAAGGATCCAAGAATTGAAAGGGGAAGGAGACGTGCTTAAATTTGACTTCAACATAACTGAAGAAACAGGTTCGATTTTCCTAAATTGTGATATTCATTGTTCATATTAATATTCTTTACTTATTTGTACCTATATGAATTCCTTTTTTATTTTTTCAGTGAGACAATTTTGTAAAAATATGGATATTTTTAGGTTGATATATAATTAATGATGTCAAGTTAAAAAGATTATTATGTGAACTAAATTGGTGTCAGGTTAATGCAATTATTTTTGAGTGAACTATGGTTGTATCGTCTTTGGAACCTATTGAATTATTATCTATAAATTTTGTTTGTTTTTAATTTCTTTTTTATGGCTCTCTCATTAATGTTAGACTTACTATCTAGAACATTCAGATAAGTTTTGCTCACCTGTCTCTTTCTTTTCTTCAATGAGAGACCTTAATTAGGGTTAAATGAAATTGTTTATGGTTTTAAATATTTGTGGGTTGAACATTAATTTACAATTCAGTTTGGGAAAAATTTGGATTTTTCTCATGCAAATTGCAAAAGGGAGATTTCAACGGGGAAGTGGGCATGGCCAAAATGCAGTGGCATCGCCTACTTCCTCAGCTACAACCTGACCAACAGCAACAACGAAAACAGTTTATGACTTTCACAGGCTTAATGCTGGATTTTTTTTATTCACATATTTTAGAATGTATAGTTTATATTAAATCCCAAACTTTAGTTTCATTTGGGCAATTTTTAGTTTGCGCACTAATTTATTAATTATTAGGGTAATCAGGTGAATATATATATATTTTTTTATCCTTTTTATGAGTTGCAAACTCCCAAGGAATAGAGTCAAGCATACATATATGATGGTAACTTTCTTGGAAGAAGTGGAGAAGGTGAATTGATGTGATATATATTCTAAATTACCTATATTAGTACTTGGGTTTGTGAATTTTTGCTAGGAATAATGATTTTTTATATTTCATTTGAGGAATTTATCTTCTTTTTTTTTTTTGTCATAGATGTGGGTACTCAAAGCATATGACAAAACGACAAAAAAGAGTATATATATGTTATGCTAAGTTCAGAATTTTGGGTCTGCATAACCATTTGATAATGGTTTTCATTGGTCAAATATTCGTGGAATTGTCAGGATTGATGGAACATGCCGAGTTTTATTTTAATACGAATTAGGATGGTTTACAGGTTCCATTTACCTCATAATTAATCATGTCTATTGGTAAGATAATCATCCTATATGTGTGTAACTATATACAAGTGTAAAAAGCTGATGAAAGAAGAAGGTAATTGTGCTCTATTTTTTCTGATTTGTTTTAGTTCATTTGTTTGGATTCAAGGAGGTACAATTCAGGCTTACAATTCTTATCATAGTAAGAAGGTTAATTGTATAACCGATAGACCTTCATTTTTGAATTTTGTGTTTTAGAGATTTTATGCTATTATTGGTTTACCCATCATTGATTGATCATGATATATTCATGATCCAAGATGAAAAAGAGTCCATGCTTATGAAGATTTATTTAGTATAATGTTAATTCTCAACTTCATAAACAAGAGCAACCATGGAATCCTTTTCGTGGGTAGTCATTGATTGATCATCATATTCATGATCTTGGATAGGAAATAGTCCATGCATGAAAATTTTATTTAGTAGTGTGTCAACTTTTAATATGTTAAAGAAAAGCAGCTATAGAATCTTTTTGATGTGCAGTTCAATTTTGCTTATTAGTTTGTTGATCATTTATTGATCAGAGTACGTTAATGCTACAAGATGAGAATACTTGGAATTTGAAATAGGATATCACCTTAGGCCTTTTATGGTAATCTTATTTTTTTTATTTGCATGCTTACAATTTTATTATTAATTATGAATGCAGTTTGTTTTGTCAAGGTGTTAGCTTTATTGGACTTTTCTCTATGTGTAGGATAGAAATTTAGATTTTTTTTGTTAGATAAGTATATTCAAAAAGATAGTTATAAGTATGTATATGTAAGCATGTTTGTAAAATTATAATTTAGCTTAGCTTTTGCAACAACATGCATGAAGGTTTCTTCAGTAAAATGTTAATTTTCAACTTAGTATTCACTGCTCATAGTTGTTTTTTTTTTTTCCCTCATGGTTGTATATCAGGTCAAGTTCATAATCATACAGCAATATATAATCTTGAAGATTTGGACTGTTCTACTTTTTAAAGGTAACTCTTTATCCATGATGTGCATACAATATATGCTCCCTTTTTGCACCTCAAATGTATTGAATCTATGCTAATCGAGTTTTAGTACTGATTGATTATTATTGAGTGCTTTTAGAGCTTTAAGTATGCTCCTGAATTTCCAGTTCTACAAAATTTCTGCTGCATTTATATAGCCTGCTTTTAGCTTTAGTACTGCTTTTTTATTATTCAGTGCTTTTAGCTTTCATGAATATATTACATGATAATTGGGTTATATAGCGCTGTGACTTTTTTTCTTTGCTTTTCACTTCTGCCACGAGTACAATAGTTAATAAAGATTGATGGTGCAAAGCTTCGATTCATATTTGAGGTGTAGAATGTAATGATCAGTTGTACATATAGTTATTTGTATTAGTTGTATATTTCAATTAACCTATGCTCAATAAGTGAATTGGAAGATCATATATAAAGATTTATTTTAAAATGATTCTAGAGCTAATATATCTAATTGTTATTTTGTAGGCCTTCCTTTGTTGTAAAAATTGTCAAGTAAAACCAACTCCATGGCTGGAACATCTATAGCTCCAGTTTCAAAAGTCTTTGCATATGTACTGTTGGCCCCGGAATTGCAAATAATGCAAAAGCTTTATACACTCCTTTGGCTTTTTAAAAATTTACCTGAAAATAATATAATCTGATTGAAAACAAATATTTGTATAACTCATTCTCTTTATTATTAATATTATTTATTTTACTCAAAATTTGGGCACACTCATGCGAAGATTCGCGTGAGCCAAGAAACTAGTATTAAAAAGAGGGGGAAAATATACAAGGGCATAACTGACACATCCAGTCAACTTTTACATTAGTAAAGATATTTTCCATCGAATGGATACTTGAACTGAAAGAGCAAGGGGGTTGTGGATTTTGAAACTATACGAGGTAATAAGAAAAAAAGATCAAACCATAGGGGTTGCAATTGGAATTTGCCCTGAAAATAATAATCATTTTGCATTTGGTTGGATCAGATTAGATCCAATTACCATTTTACTGACCAAAGTACTACTAAAGTTACATTTTATTTTTGATAATCCAACAAATAATATTAAAAATAGTATTATAGTAATTATAATGTGTTAAAATTTAAACGTGAGAATTAAATAAATTGTTATTATATAAATCAATTAGCGATGTGCATCTCGACTCATTAACCCAAAAAACCTGTTAATTTGGTACATTTCAAACCACAAAAATAAAGTATCTAAATTGGTTAATGTTATTGGCTCATTTATTAAAATTAATGGGTCAATACTTTGTGACCTGGTAAAACATGACCCAATGTATATACATGGTCTAATTATGTAATTTTACATATTATTACCTAATAATAAGGGACTTGTATGCCTCTTATACTCATTTACACATGTATATGCATAATTAGCTATCTTTTTTATTTTTATATCAATTTTGTAATTTTACATATTATGACCTAATATTAAATGACGCTTTCTCCTATCCTACCTATTTTTAGGGGTATTTGTGTAATTAGACAGTCAAATTATTTTATTTTTTAAAGTTTTGGAACATAAAATTGTCATAAATGTACTGGGTCGAGTACTCATGTACAAACACTGAGTATCAGGTCAATTTGATCTTGACCTAGTAAAATCGAGTCGGGTAAACCCTGGGGATATGAACTAAATGTTCGATCCATGACTACCCCCCGAAAATCTTATATGACATCATATGATGTAGGGTCATAAAGTTTATTAGAGATAAATTAGTTCCAAATTTTGTTATCCCATATAGGAGTTATTCTAGGATAACTAATACCACTCTCCTCCCATGGATTTATTTTATCTTCCATTCCACAAGGTATTAATTCAGCCAGTTGGGATAACAATCTCATATCAAAAAACTAGCCAATCATACGATGACATAAGATTAGTTATCCAATCTCACATCATTCCATGAACCAAATGGAAAGGTAAAGATTTTTAAGGACCAAGGGTCTATTTGGTTGGATGGGCTGAAATTTTTCAGAAATTTGTTTGGTGCCAAACACCACAAAATATTTTTTTTTGTGTAAAATATTTTTCAATTTTACTCCCCCTGACTGAAAATAATTTATGAAATTATTAAATGTAAGTTAATTTTTATATAGATTAAGGGTGACATTAAAATCAAATTTCTGCTCTTATAATTGGGTTAATCATTTATCTATCTGAGGTTTGGCCAAACTATCAAAATTCCCTTGTGGTTTGAGAAAATTACAGTCAACCTTCTTTAATGACTAAATGTTTATCAATGACCTCCTTACCATTAGTTTCCATTAAAAATCTGATGACATCAACAATTTTATAAATTTTGAATCTAATCCCAAAATACCCTTCATTAATTGTGACCTTATATTTAAAATAAAATATCCCAACCCTACCTCCTCCGTCCATTCACCCACCACATCTCTTTCTCCTCCTCTTTCCTCTCCTTTCTCTTCAGTGCCTTCTCCTTCCCTCTTTCTCCGCCTCCTCCAGATGGCATAATTAAACAAAACTCCTTATCAATTAGGAAATATGTTATTATTAGGTTTTAGTAATTTAGTTATTTAAATAATTTAGTTACCTAATACAATTATGTTTAGAGTTGTTATTTCCTATTCTAATTAAGTTTCTTGGTAGTTAAATTTGTTACCCTATAAATAGAGGGTTTGTTTAGTTGATTCAAATGAGAAAAGTTGAATTGAGAGAGTCTAGAATAGAAAGATTATAGCCTAATGGTAAGGCTATTATGCCGTGGGTTTATGCGGGTCTCAATATGAGAGTCCGATATGCGTTATTTTGTGACTTCTCCTCTTCTCCCACATATTTTTATATTGTTATCGAATAAATTTATCTTCCGCTGTGTGATTTTTATGCTAACAAGTGGTATCAAAGCTCTAGGTCCAAGAGTTTGATTTTGGGATATTTGTCAAAAATTGAAGAAAAAGTTTTTTGTTGGAGTACTCGAACATCGAAAAATTTGAACCACAAGAGAAGTTGGTCTTGGGGTACTCGTTTGACAATTAGGGTGTAATGAAATTGGCTCTAATTGGACAGAGATCTAAAAAGAGGGATCCTGTTGTGATTATTTTTATGGTGTTGAGTAGTGATGGAGGAAAAAAATCCTACCAAGTAAATTGTGATTGATTTACAAAAATTGAGAATTTTGATATTAGTTATCATGAAATTCATGGAGTTGATAAATTGAAGAAAAATGTACGACGAAAATTTATCAGTTCAGATACGTGGATCGTTTGAAAAATTTTGAAGATGAAGATTAAATCAAATTGACGATGCCAAATTGTGGTAGAAGAAATTGCATAGAAATTTTTGATCGTCTTAATCGTGCATGGTATGGATCTACCCTCATGGAGAGTTTGGAGAGTTTGGAAAGTTTGGTTTAAGGGAGGCATTGATGGCATAATTAAACCAAACTCCTTATCAATTAGGAAATATGTTATTATTAGGTTTTGGTAATTTAGTTATTTAAATAATTTATTTACCTAATACAATTATGTTTAGAGTTGTTATTTCCTATTCTAATTAGGTTTCTTGGTAGTTAAATTTGTTACCCTATAAATAGAGGGTTTGTTTAGTTGATTCAATTGAGAAGAGTTGAGTTGAGAGCGTCTAGAATATAGAGATTCTAGCCTAATGGTAAGGCTATTATGCCGTGGATTTATGCAGGTCTTAATATGAGAATCCGATGTGGGTTATTTTGTAAATCATCCTCTTCTTCCATATATTTTTATATGTGTTGAATAAATTTATCTTTCGCTGCGTGTTTTTTATGCCAACACGTCCCTTTCTTCCACTCCATCTGCCTTATGCGCCCTCTATTTCCCCTTCTCCTCGCTCTCCGCCCTACCCCTAAATTCACCCTTGTAATTGCCACATCTGAAGAATTTTTCACATTCTCCCCTCAGCATCCGCCGTAATTATAAACAAATCATGATGAATAAAATTGACCATTGTGCTTGATATTTGGTTGGAATGTTGAGCTTTAGTCAATCAATCACATTTAAAAAATAATTTAGTCCTACTCAAATTAGGAGATAGAAGCGTTGATTCTTAAGGCATCAGAAACATGGATCCACAATCAATTTGAGAAAGTCCACTTTTTAGTGTTTCAATCCTTTTTTGAAACCAAATTGTGGAAATTGTTGGAGTTTGAAATCGTGATGGGATTTGATCTTGGCGGGGAGTGTTTTGTTGGTTTTTTAATCCATATATTCCTGTGGAGATTGTTGATTATATGTTTTGCCTTTGGTTTGATTTGGGTCATCAGTTTGTCGATATGGAAGGAGAAATTGAGGATGTCTATATCACGTGGTGGAGGTTGCGGGGTGACATGTTTTCGGTCCACGGCGAAATGGGATGAGGGCTAAAGGGTGGGAGAGGGTGATTACTTTCGACTCGGGAATTTTTTCTTGCTGGGTTTAAGGGGTGTGGGCATTAGTTTTGATGGGAATTCGGTCATGCCTAGAGGTGGTGTTGGATGCCGATGGAAAGAGAAGGTGCTAGTTCTTGGTGTAGAAGGTGGAAGGACTAATTTACTACAAAATTTTTATTTAAGGCATAAATTGGCAGAAAAAGAAAGTTATGGGACAAATTCTGAAATATGAAAATTTGAGGGACTAGTTATGCTATATGTATTTAGGGCAATTTAGTGACAGGGTGGTATTAGTAATTTCCTAAATTACAGGAGTGTTTTAGTAATTTGATCAAGTAAAATAATTAGGTAGACCCGGCCTTTGGCCCCACCTGTAGACCTTGTGATCATACAATCTAGATGTAAAAAATCTTGTTTACATCAGTTGATGTCATAAATTCTCTAAAGTTTAATCTGCAACACAGAGTCTACAAGTGAAGCCAAAAACCGTTTAATTGAATTTACCTAAGTATTTGCCTTCAATCAAACCTCAACGTAGGTTATTTTGGTAATTTGATCAAACCTCAAGGTAGGTAAATGTAATTAATCCTTTATAATTTCAATTACTAATTATTGTTCATGTATTTTCTCTTCATTGTGAGTTATACGGTAAATATAACTACCATAATCAAATCAATATAATTACTTGACCAAATCAATATAATGTTAAACCAATTTAATATTTTGTTGACCATAATTACTTGTTAAATATTTATTACAATTGTTATGAGCCTTTGTAACTCATATTAATAAAAGGCTAGTGATATTGCCTGAGCATTTATTTTCCAACCAGAGCAAACTAACTTTAAATGCCAATATTACCCTCAAGTGGTCAACCCATGCTATTCTCCCAATTTGTGTTCTCAGATTTTTCACTTCTTCCCTGACCTTGGGCCAATACTTCCTGCGCTCCTCAAAATAGTGAGTGGTGGCTTTCCTCCTTGGCCCCACCCAAGCATATTGCTTCGGAATCTTCCACTCCTCACCAAATTCCTCATAATCAATTTAGTGTTCTTTTACTCTCTTTTACTTTGAATAAATAATTGACTACACTACGGGCGATCTAGATTTGATGCTCTGAGCTCACATTCATACTAGATTGCACTTCGGCTGGTCTAGATTTGATGATCTAAGCTCACATTTAGACTTGATTATACAGGTCGTTCCACAGAGAACGGAATTTATTCTCGTGTTAAATGGAAAAAAGGGGTTTTTGAATGCTTTTGAACTCAAAATTTAAATAATAAAATACTAAAGAGAATTCAATTAAGAAAGATCTTGGTCTTGGTCATATCCACTATGGCAATTTCACTAGTCGATCCTTGACACACAAGATAATTCAATTTTATATCAAACACTAATTGAAAAATTAACCCGAACGAATATCAATTCAAAGTAGATTCTTATTTCTTTCTAAAGTTAGTTAATTTTCAACACGTGATCCAATTAGCCCTAACTATTAATTTAACCCAGACACGCACCAAAGATTAATTTAATAGAAGCTTTAAAATTAACATGAACAATTAGGCTAATTAAACATAAACACACGCGGTTATGCCAATTAGATGATTAAATTCGCTAAATTGAATAACACTAATCGCGTAATTATCAAATTCAGTTGTTTCATAGATTGAATTAAGCACACGCGGTTAAAACAATCTAACAGTAGATTAATTCCAATAACTTAACCACAAAATTAATTGCAGAAAAATAATCAATACTTGGCATATAATTGAATAAATTCAAACACAAGAAATCTCACAACTTTGTAGAATTGACCATGGCTTCAAATTATTCAACCAAGAAAAGGGGTTTAAGCACAAAGTACCATGAAAGAATAAAAAAGAATTTCTATTGCTAAAAACCCTAGCCAAAAGAAAATAAAAGTGTCGATCTCTTTTTTCTCACCTTAAATGGGGTATTTATAATTAATACTTAGGATTACAATTAAGATCTATAGATAAGAACGTGAACGATCGGGTGAAAAAGAGTCCAATCAGGGGAAGAATCATGCCAAGAATCCAACTTAAGTCATCCTACCACCTCGTGCGCACATGCGCTGGAAGCTCAGCGCACATGCACATGCTCTAGGCTTCACTTTCAATTTCAATTTTGACCTTGATGCGTTTGGAATTTGGGAAAATGTAAAACATAAAAGTTGTAGCTCTATGTCTTATCTTTCCAAAAAAATATTGAATCACTTCAATTGGATCTCAGATAAGAAAGTTATATTCAATCTACCAAAATGTATCAGAATGGCTCCTCGCCGGTACACATTTTCTAGCTTTGCAATTTCAAACAAGAAGCGTATAGAATCATAGAAAACTCAAAAAACAAAAGTTGTATAAATATTCAATAGATTTCTGAATCATCTAAAATCATCTCAATCGGAGTTTAGACTCAAATGTTATGCTTAGCATCCAAAATGGCTTCATACTCGTGCATGTTCCGCCCTTAGTATTTTCTTTCATCTTTTCCATCTTGTTTCAGATCTTTTTCACTTTAACCCTAAAAAAACTAAGAATAACCAAATTAAACTCAATAATAACTCAAATCTTGCTTACAACACATAAAAACGTGGTAAATGACATATAAAATATAGCACAATTATGAACTTATCAAATTACTCCACACTTAGCCTTTCGATTGTCCTTGATCAAACATAAAATTAGAACATTTAAGCTTAACAAAATTCACTCAACATATTCCCCCAAATATCCACATAAATAATCAATAATCAATCTACCAATCAGAGTAGTTTATGAACCCAAAAGCTCAAATGCTAATAAAAACCAAAATAATAAAATTCGTGTGTATGTGTGTATAGCCATTCCAAAACTTAGATTTGAAAATATTTAGATTAAATAATGAAGACCCTCAAAAAAAATTTCTAAACACCCCATAAATCACTCTTCTTACACCCCTCCACTAATCTAGACAACCGATTCAATCTAAACGGTAGGTATTTTAGCTCGAACAATAGGTTAGGATAATCTTTGTTAGCCAAAGAAAGGAAAGGATATAGAAAAGAAATATAAGAGCTTTATAATAATGGTGGCCACACATTAAAATAGAACTTCTCTTCACATGAAATATCATACATCCACAACCCACACTTGAGTAACAAACACCCGTGAAGAATTCCGAACAACCAAACATGCCAACCTCTCTCAGACATATATACATCACATCATCATTTTATTTTTTTGTGTTTGGTCATAGTAAGGGTATCAGTGGTAGGCACTACCCGCAACATATAAACACACAGGTACCAGTGATAAGCACTACTTGCAAATACAGGTACCAGTGACAGGCACTACCTGCAAATATAAAAAGCACGCAGGTACCAGTGATGGGCACTACCTGCATTTACAAAAGCTTCCATATTTATTTTTTTGCAGCAATTTTTTTCCAATACCCCATTTCGCTACAAAAATGTACATCACTCACTTCTCACAAATTTCTACCCTTATACCCCTTAACAAATAATGTGCACCATAAGCTCTTGATTAAAGGGAAAACTCAGGATAAAACAATGAAGAGAACATTAAACTCAATAAGGGTAGGTAAATTGATTTTAAGTGAAAGAAGGTGAATGATATTTCTCTTCACAAGAACTCAAACAAGGTATTTAGAAATAAATTATTAAAATAGTTGGCTAGAAAGGCTCAACAAATGACAAAAGCACTACCCTCATATTTAAACTAAATCGAGTTGTCTAAGAATTAGTTTTGAAAATGTAATAAAGCAAATTTCTGGGAAGCAACATAATTGAGTCTACATAAATTTCTCTAAATATCCCAAATCAAAATTTAATGTATGGCTTAGTGCTCAAAAGTCTTGAAAATCATGAATGGACAATATCAACACCGACTACCCATTCATGCATGGTTCAATTAATGATTAATATGAAAAAAACTGGAAAAAATACATTAAGCAAAAACTTTCAAAATTTTTGACAAGTTCTTCGATCAAAGGAAAAGTAAAATATTTTAGCAAAATTGAGCAAAATACATCAAACAACTTAAAATCCAAATAACTCTTCCACCCCACACTTAAAAATAAACATTGTCCTTAATGCAAAAAGAAAAGCATAAAATGGGAAAAAAAAAGTTTCTCTGGATTTAATTCGCTTTTGGAGCAGTGTCCGCTATAAATATCGCTTTATTGCGAATGAAAGCTGGAGTAGACACTAAACAAAACAGAACAGAACAAAGAATTCCCCTAAGAGAATTAGAAAAACAAGAATATTGTAAAAAATAATTTGACAATAACCAAGAAAAACTGACTCCCTTAAGGGAATACACAACAAAAGTAAACGAAAACACTATAACGACAATGAAACCAAAAAAATCTAACCAGTGAAAACAACTAAACTGCTCAAGAAATCAACTGGAAAATTAAAAGATCAACAAAATGGCCTTAAACATAGGACATTAAACATATAAAAGCTGATGGAGCATTTGGCTTCAAATCCTACAGGAAAGGAGGAAAAGGCAGAAATGTCGATGGGTCTTCTCCTCGCTCCCTTTTCAAAGGACCATTTTATTAGCTTAACTTATCAATTAAGTCGATTCCCTGCACTAACAACACAATAAAACTCCCCAAAAATAAAATAAGCAAAAGTAAAACTTCAAAAACAAATCAAGGAAATAAAATATAAATAAACATGGGTTGCCTCCCATGCAGCGCTTTTGTTTACTGTCATTGGCTCGACGTTGAACAAGATGGTCGGAATAACCATCTATATACCAGAGGAAAGAAAGCTTAATAATTGTTACCAGTCGTTCATAGGTTCTCTCTTGGTCTTTTCTTGTCATATACTTATCGTCAACCTCCTTCCTGACTCTATCAGTGGGAAACTCAACGTTGAACCACCTATCTTCCCTCGTGCAGTTAATTTGGATCCTATTGTCCATCCAAGCCAGCTTAACCCCTTTCTTATGATCCTTATGAGACTCGAAGACATTGAACTCTTCATAAGCTAGTTCATAATCTTCAACTCTTAAGGTTGATCCATATAAGAGACAGGTTGATTAGAGAATTTGGGATATATTGACACTACAATACAATCCCTATTAATAGCCAAGTGGTGATCCTTCACAGTGGTTAGAATCTCTTGTGCTTCCTCCATATCTAAGTCTAAAACCTTGATTGGCTCTTGCTCTAGAAGATCTTAAGGCATTGAAATAAGAGGCAATGAACTAGAGTCACCCTCAATAGGCTTGTTGTCTACTAATCCTATCACTAGTTCTTGCCCTTTTTCTGCATCTTCTCCACCCTTAATCACTTGAGATTCTAGTCTACTTATGGAAGAATTCAATTGAATTAGTTGATGCTCCAAACTTTGTAGACTGGCTCTTGTTTCCTATTGAAATTGCAAAGTATTAGCAGCTAAAGAACAAATTAATTCTTTCAAAGACTTACCAGTTTGGATACAAGGTTGTTGTGGCAAAACTGGATGTATACACGGAAGATCTTGTGATGGATAACCAAACTCAGGATAATCTATCCATCATTGATTGTACTTATACGTGTAGTTTTCCGGGTCATACTAAGGTTGTGGTGGTAATTGCTCGATAATAAAATCGAAACAATAAACCTCACGCAAATTGGTATCCATGATGGAGATAAAAAAGAGATCAAATAATAAGTATACACAGTTAAATACAAAAATTTAAAGCACAAAAATAACCGTTTCCTAGCACTGCCGCCAAAATTTTGGTGTGCAATAATATGCTGCTGAGTTGTAATGCTGTTGTAGCACCCAAAATTAGCAACTCTCAATGAAAATGTAGTACTGGTGAGTACAGGTTGTCCCACAAAGAATAGAGTTTGTTCTTGTGCTAAATGGAAAAAGGGGAGTTTTTGAATGCTTTTGAACTCAAAATTTAAACAATAAAATACTAAAAATAATTCAATTAAGAAAGATCTTGGTCTTGGTCATATCCACCACGGCAATTTCACTAGTCGATCCTTGACACACAAGATAATTCAATTTTATATCTAGCACTAATTGAAGAATTAACCCGAACGAATACCAATTCAAAGTTGCTATTCTTATTTCTTTCTAAAGTTTGTTAATTTTCAACGCGTGATCCAATTAACCCTAACTATTAATTTAACCCAGACACGCGCCAAAGATTAATTTAATAGTAGCTTTAAAATCAACCAGAACAATTAGGCCAATGAAACACAAACACGCGGTTTTGCCAATTAGATGATTAAATTCTCTAAATTCAATAACATTAATCGAGTAATTATCAAATTCAGTTGCTTCATAGATTGAATTAAGCACACGCGGTTAAAACAATCTAGCAGTAGATTAACTCCAATAACTTAGTATTCTGTAGCAATAAAAGTTAAAAAGAACAACCACAAAATGAATTGCAGAAAAATAATCAATACTTGACATATAATTGAATAAATTCAAGCACAAGAAGTCTCACAACTTTGTAGAATTGACCATGGCTTCAAATCCTCAATCAAGAAAAGGGGTTTAAGCACAAAGTACCATGAAAGAATAAAGAAGAAATTCTACTTCTAAAAACCCTAGCCAATTTTTAAGAAAATAAAAGTGTCGATCCCTTTTTTCTCACCCTAAATGGGGTATTTATAATGAGTACTTAGGGTTACAATTAAGATCTATAGATAAAAACGTGAAATCGGGTGAAAAAGAGTCCAATCGGGCGAAGAATCATGCCAAGAATCTAACTTACGTCATCCCACCGCCTCGGGCGCATATGCGCTGGAAGCTCAGCGCATATGCACTGCTCCAACCCAACGCATGTGCGCTGGGCTTAACATTCGATTTCAATTTTGACCTTGAAGCGTTTGGAATTTGGGAAAATACAAAACATGAAAGTTGTAGCTCTATATCTTAGCTATCTTAGCTTTCAAAAGCATCTTAAATCATTTCAAGTGGAGCTCATATAAGAAAGTTATGCTCAATCTACCAAACTGTGTCAGAAGCGCTCCTCGCCGGTACACATTTTCCAACCTTGCAATTTCAAACAAGAAGTGTATAGAATCATGGAAAACTCAAAGAACAAAAGTTGTAGAACACTTCAAATAGATTTCCAAATCATCTAAAATCATCTCAATCGGAGTTTGGACTCAAATGTTATGCTTGAAATATGAAATAACATCCAAAATGGCTTCATACTCTGCAAGTTCCGCCCTTAGCATTTTCTTTCATCTTTTCCGTCTTTTTCAGCTCTTTTTCACTTTAACCCTAAAAAAACTAAGAATAACCAAATTAAGCTCAATAATAACTCAAATCTTGCATACAACACATAAAAACGTGATAAATGACCCATAAAATATAGCACAATTATGAATTTATCACTACTGTACCGGCGTTGGATTAATACAGGAGGAAAATTTTCTACACTAGCGGTGGACTAGTGCAAAATGCGAGCAACAGATGCTTATAAGAGTAAATACACTCAACAAAGTAAAGTAATAAATATATGAACACGTAAGCACATAAAACATAATACTCTAACGTGTAGGTTCTAACAAAAGCGGTAAACACATAGCACACAACCCTATCTATTATAGTAGGCTTAAGTTTTTTTGTTACGATGAGACAAATTAAAATAAATAAGGATAATAATAAAAAAAATAACAGCGGAAATTAAGAAAAGAAAATAAACAATTAACATACAAAATTATATAAAGCACTTAGCACATAAAAGGGATTTGGATATACCTCTTGAAGCGCAAGGTACAAAATTAACCTATTTTAGCTCAAAATATGAACAAACGGGTTAATGTACCAATGTTCAAGTACAATTAAAATAAAGCTAACAAAAATAATATTCTTAACATATGAATAAATTAAGATAAACTATCAGAAAAATAAATACATAACAATTATTGAAGAGAAAAAGGACAGACCTAAAGCTAAACTTAAAGGACTTAACTGAAATATTTCAAAGAATTAAAAGACAAAAATTTCAAGAAACAACAAAATTATAATGCTAAAATATAGTTACAAAGCAAAGGGAACATAATTAGGAACAAACTAAACTCCTAGGGATTTAATTGCAACATTTAGAAACTTTTAGAGGCAAAATTACGAATTTAAATAAAGATCAAACTCAAAATTATTAATTGAAAAAGATCTAATGATCCTAAATTTCTCATTTGAAACCTTTTAGACCTGATTGCAAAAACTAGAAAACTACTAAGGGTAAAATTATAATTTCCCAAAGTTTAAGGGTCAAAACACAATTATTACAATGTTTTTGGATTCTAGAAAAGTTATTTTCATGGAACTAATTGAAAAGTATCCAAAACTAAGCCTTTTTAGAGTTGACATAGATGACATACAAACCCCTGGGGTTAATTAAAAGTTTAGGGAAAATTAGGGGTCAATGTGCAAATTTTATAAAACCAACTTTCTTCTTTCCCGTAGCTCCCATGGCTGCGTTCTGTTTTTATTCTTTTTTTAATTTTTTTTTTTTCAAATTTTCTTAATCTCTCCAAAACTTAACCAAATCTAACAAACTATATAACAAAATGATCGTAATGACTAGTAGAATACATATCTGACATCAATGAAACACAAATTCAGTGAAATAAGTAGTTTTATAGATACTTTCTGGGTTTACTTGAGCATTAAAGCAAACGTATGGTGTACAAAGAAAACAATTCATTCTTTTGTTCAATTTGTCTAAAAATTGGCCTCAAGGTTAACTACTCATTGTAACTGCTTACGTTTTGTGATGGGAAAAACGTTATAAATATACAGAGTATTTTGGATACTTAAGCCTGAAATTCTATTAGAAAATATACCATCGTATAAAATTGTCTAGATTTAGAAATATTCAAAAAAATTATTTCTATTTTTCTTTTTTATTCTACAGTGACCCAACAACATCAATAGTTAGAGGTACGTTCCTTGATTTTATTCTACATTTGATATTACGTGATATTATTTATTCACAGATTAAATTTCGTTTTTATAGATTGAAAAATCTATCATTTGGTATCAACATTCAATTTAATTCATCATGGTTCCAGTAGTACAAGTCGTTTACAAACAAGATTTTTAAAGCACATGCAAGAAAACTTAAAGGTAGTACCATACCAAAGATTGCTCAAGGGTGTGCTCAGTAAACTCCGACGATGGCAAGCGAACGATGGTGGTGCTGGTGACAAACTAGTCTTCCTTCTCCTCCTCTTTCAACTTTTAATGCATGGATTTATAGAGTGTGTATGTGCATGGCTGTGATTTTGTGCTTGTGTGTGTGCCGAGATAGACGGAGTGGGAACGGGTAGTGTGTGGGGTGTGTATGGTGGTGGGATAGGAAAAATAAGAAAAGGGAAGGAAGTCATAGTTCGTCATAACATTAATGAGAAGACATTAGGTTTTTGTCGAGAGGGAGTCTCGGGAAAGAGTGTTAGCTAGTAGGAAAATTCTTCGCTACACATGCTCATTACAGAGCAATTATTATAATAATTAAAAAGAAATAGGATTTTCTTCTTTTCATAAATTTTAACGACTGTCAACGGTAAATAATTAAAAAGTAATAGGATCCTTCTGCTTTTCAAAAATTTCTACCACTGTCATATTCAATCTGACATTATAGAGTAAGTAGTTAAAACTTACCCTCACGTGGTGTTATGATGATCTTGATGATAAGGATAGATGTTGAAGATGATGATAATGGCTATTTTGGTGGAAGACTTGTGAAGAGAATGAAAAGGAAAAGAGGGTCTAATGTTGCGGCTGATGGAGTGAGTTTGAAGGGAAAATGGTTGAGTTAAATGTAATTGGTCTATGTAGTCCATGAGAAGGTTTGTGATATGACATTTTGGGTTTTGAAATTGCTGATTGAATAGATGTTGATTGATATTTGACAGTGCAATTTGTATTGGCTTCTCACAAAACGACAAGAAAATATAAATTTGAGAAAACATTCTAATAACTACTAAAAACACATAAATATCAGAAATACATCATTTTTGTTCAAAATGATATCTGAAAGACTATCATTCAAAAGCGTGCGTTCAAGACCAAAATATTCAATTTTGAAAATTGTTCGAACATGAGTTTCAAAAGTAGCTAAAATTTACCAAAATGTTTAAAAATATGAAATTGAGTTTAGGGACCTTACAATATTAGTAAACAATACTTAGACGTAAATAGACAATTTTGCCCCTACCCCCACAAAAGTGATTTAAAATGGTCATTTTACCCAAAAAAAAAAAACGAGTGATTTTGTGAAATTGGGACTTTATCTCGAAAAATACAAATTTTTTAAAAAAATTTGCGGCAATTTATTACTTAACGGCAAAAACCCATCGAAATTCAGTGTCTACAGTAACTTTAAAAATCAAGTGCTTTAGAAGTTTACTTTTACTTACATATATAAATTACCTAATTTTTTTTTAACGTGATTTAACTTAATTACCAAATTTATGTCAGTGAGAAGAAAACATGCATACAAGAATATAATTTGAATCCTAAGGGTAACCCTTATATAACCTCTCATACCCTTCAAAACACCCTCACCACAAGTATAGTTCTACATGATTCCTTATATTTTCTTCTCTTGTGTTGTGTGTTTGTTGTTAATCAACCCACCTATTTATAAGGAATATTAATTGGTCATCGCTCCCGAAGTAATAATAGAAAATAAATTGCTTACAACCTGAACCCTATACAAATAAAAAATAACTAGGCAACTACTCTAGGCAAGTAACATATTAGGAAATTTTTTACTCTTCATACAAGAATTTTCCCAAAAGAAAATTAGCCATTTTCTTAATAGTCATTATACTAATATCACCTTCCTTTCCGTTCCAGAACCCCTGCGCATCTTCTCCAACACTGCCTATGACCGCATCGACCCCCAATTTCACCACCCAACAACACCACCGCTACCTTTAATCTCTTTCTCTCAATTCTACCATCAAAAGCTAACTATGTCAATGGTAGCATTGCCATATTCATTACAAAATTGTCATAAACTCTAAATAACAACTTTTACCAAATAAATAAATAAATAAATAAATTATTGGAAGAACCATAAAGCCGAAACACCAAATCAAAACTATAAATAATTTTCAAAAGCCTTCGGGAAAACGGGTGCTATGGGGAAGATTACGAAGGAAAGAGAAAGGTTTTTTCCAGGTTAGGTAAGAGAGGTCGGGTGGCCAGGATGGCTGGATAGAGGCTTTACGGGAACAGAAGGAGGTAGGCATTATAGTGTGAGGAGAGGAAGAGGCCTTAATGATTTTGGCTGGAGTCTGGAGGGATAAGGGTTGACAAATTCTGAGGGAAGAAGAAAGAAGAAGAAGAAAAAAAATGAAATGGTATAAATAACCTTAATCTTGATGGAAGATATTGGAGATAACCATTAATGTAAACAGAATTGTCATAATAATACCACTTTGTGAGTTGAGTGGGTAATTTGAAATAATTACTCTAAAAGTATACTATTTAAATAGTTTGGTGGCTAACAAGCTTTTTTACCCTTTATTTAAAACAATTTTCTTTTAAATAATGTTTGTGGGTAAACCTAAGATCATAAATTACTTTTTATATATTACATCTCAAAGTTTTCCATAAAATTTACTGATAAATCCAGAATTTCATTATAACATATGTTATGTTTTTTTTATCTCTCTATTTTTGAGGTATTACACTTCTTTGGGAGACTTCTATAGTTTTCGTTAGGGTACCATTAAATTATGTTTTTAAGGTTTGTTTTGTACAAATCTTCAAAAAATACGATATTATATTGTACAAATATTTAAAACACAACGGTATAATTTTGTTACGAGATCATGGAATTTTCATTATTATTCATTTGGTATACATGGCATGTGTTTCTTCGTAACAAAATGATGATGGCACAAATCATAAGTTTCATGCTAATGATAATTTTTTTTGATAAATTTTACTTACACTATCTCCCGTAGTTTGGATGTTTGTCACATTACTCCTTATGATTTAAAATTGTACTTTTTGTTTAGGTGTTTAATAGACGGAAAATACCTCTCGTTACGGAACTTTACTGACACCCACGTCAAGTGTGACTTGTTCATAAATTTTTTGAAAGTCTAACTGTTATCTACCCAAAATATCTCTTCTAATCTATTTTAGATTAATGAGCTACATGCCTCATAAAATTGTATGGGGGACCAACTTGAATTAAATAAAATCTTTGGAGCCAAAATAATGAAAACAAATCATCTTCCTCCCTTCCATCTTCCAAACCAACTGCCACTGTTATGCAAAATTATTGGGGCATGCATTGTCGCCAGTGTTATTCTATAACAGTTGAATAAATTGACAAATTAAATCACCTATAAGATAAATACAAAATATAAGAAACATAACTACACAAGACGCACATAAATGATAAGTGAGAAAATATTTAAATGGTTAACAAAATTAGGCTGACAATTAATGGGGAAACATCACTAGATCATACTACAAATTCTGGCTAAAAGTTAAACAGAAAAGCCTTACAATTTCCTGAAGCAAATTGGCAAGAAATCAAACAAAAAATGTGAGATAAAGTGGAATAATATACAACGGAAATATTTTAGAGAAAACGGACTAATTTGACTTCATAAGGCCGTGTACTAAAACAATTCAGACTTCTCAAAAGGTAGAAATATTGGAGAAAACAATGACACTAGTAGTTTGTACATTGCATTGTATTGCTTACTAAATCATCACTATAGATTACACAATTTTATCCTAAAGGGCAAATTGACTTTGGTTCAAATAAGCAAGCATTACACAATATGGATCTCTCTATGATATTTTAGTTGCGACAAATTCTTCATTTGTACTTTGTAAGGTTTGTCTAATGTAAAAATAAAAGAGACATACAATGAACTTGACACATAAAAGAATTCATCAAACACCAAAAAAGGTAAGTACAAAATTTTCGATGGGCACTCCCCAGGTAAATCATCTCAAGAAACCAATTGAACTCCAAATCCATCATGTCTTCTTAAAATGAAGGGATTCTGCCTGAACAAAAGGAGCTTGGATTTTGCATAGAAACAGATGATTGAAGTTGCTAATTAATTGGGAAAATAAGATCACCATTAATAACACAATTCAACGGAAAACAAATGGCGAATTGATCAACTTTGCAAGAAGATGACACATGAAAGAATGTACCAATACTCATGTGTTAGTTGACTGTCTCCAACACATTAGTACAAAATAACAAGGGGCATTCCCCAGGTAAATCATCATCTAAAGAAACAAAATTGAACTCCAACCTTCAATACTCACTACGAGGCTTCGGACAGATGGGTTTTTCCAACCTTAAAGAATCAGAATTCTTTCCCAACACATACAGTGTACTCTTCAATAATCCCCAGGAGCTTCAAGATTGTCCAAAATTGACAGACTTTCAAGTTTTCTTTTTTTATCTAATTGTAAGAACTAAACACTAAGTAGTAAAGCATTAATTCTTCTGAGAATAGCACTAATATGTTGTTGACGCTGAAATCAGTAAAAAATCAGTAAAGAATCATTGCTTTTTCTTGTGATCGGTCGAACTACCAAGAAACAGAGAATTTGCCAATGAGATGATTATCAAGAAACAAGAATTACTACTTTTTCCATCCTCGATGATCACTTCAGATTATATGATTCTTTGGATCGATAACCAGTTAAGAAGAACGAACCACAATGCCTCTTCAACCCGAACAGCCCACAATTGCACAATCTCACCAGCTCGAAGATCGTTCTTTTCGGCAATGTCCTTCCATTCTTTACTAATCAAGACATAGCTTAGGGGGGCGTTTCGATTTGCAGACTTGGTCTTCTGCTTCCCAAATTTAACCTCATCCCGCCTGTTATGTTGGGGTCCAATAAGAGTTGCAGGCATATATTGTCTTCTCCCGTTAATTTTCATCTTCAGACGCTTGTCTTCTTCTTTATACAGAAACTTAGGATTATGCTGCAAGAGTCGTGGTGAAATGGTCAAGTGTTTTTGTACATCATCTGCAGACAGCCTCTTTTCCATCACCAATGTCTGTTCGCCGATGATGATTTTCTGCTTGAATTGCTCTTGAATGAATTCCTTGAATTTAGCGTCCACGCCCTCATTTCTTGAATCTGAAGAAGAAGAAGAAGAAGAATCCTTCTTCATTTTCTTCTTGGTTTCTTAAGAAGAAAGGCTTGTTTTCTCTCTTCGCGTCTGACTGATAATGATCAGCTATCTTGTTCTTCCCCTTCTGCTTCCTCTTCTCTTTGTCATCATCTTCAGATGGCGGCATTTCGTTGAGGTTGATGTTCTTCGGGGATTCTCTACTTGGCATTTCGTTCAGGTTGACGTTCTTCCTGTCATTGGCTTCTCTGCCTGGTTGAACTCGGAGTTTTTCTTGTGACTGCTGCTGCTGCTTCTTCTCTTCATCATCATCACTCTTTCTTGATTGACTCATATTCTTCTTCAACCTTTTCTGCTTGTGTAGAACAATGGAAATTTAAACTTCAAAGGGGTCTTGAATTCTTGAGAAGATGGGAATGTTTCTCTTTCGATAACAGAGTGGAAGAAAAATGTTTCTTTGTCAGAAATCAAGAATTCTTTTTGTTTAATTATTTGAGAAACTCAGAATTCTTGGTGGTGGTAGTAGTAAGAATTGAAGAATGAGAATTTAACTACCATCCCCTGTTTTATATAGGCGTACACTAATTAAACTCCCTGTATGCTGTATCCCCACCGAGCAAGACACCCCAAAGCTTTGTTTTCATTTTTTTTTTATGGGTTAATTACATTTACCTTCCTTCAGATTTGACCAAACTATCAATTGAACCCTGAGTTTTGCCAAAACTACAATTAACCCCTTCAAAATCATTAACTTATAAACAATTGCACCCCTTCCGTTAGTCAATTAACGTTGACTCATTAACAGCCGTCAAAACCATGAAACTTTTATATTTTAGTTCCTAAAATACCCATAACAGCCCTAGTTCTTCTGCGTTAGTCCCCTAATCACCACTTTCCCCGCCACCTCCCAAAATTCTCCCACTAGTACCTGCATGAATGTGGTAGGCCCCACTATCAATTCCCTTCTAGTGTCTGAATTTAAATTGTTAATAAAAACACATAATTTGTCCTATGGACAACAAAGATTTCAAAAATATCTTGGAGCTGAAATATTACAACATACAAAAGCCAAGAATCTTCTAGGCAAAGCTCTTATACAAATCTTACAGACAACAATAGCACACGGTAAAGATTCAAACCAAACAATTCTAGGCCTTTGTCAAACATGACTATGACCAAGATCCAAGAACAAGAATTCGCAACATAGATAAATTTTAAAGTTAAAATACAAAAGAACATCACCATAATTTTGTAGCTTTGTGTGAAAAAGGTCGAGGTGGAAAGGGCGGCATGGGTGACCAGATGAATTAATTGGTCTTTCTCAGTATGGATTGAGGAGATTTGAATTTTTATCGCATTCGAGTTCGGAGTCAAAAGAGGGAGGGGATTTGGTCTTGGATTTTGATTTTGTGTTGTGAACATTATATCCTTTACCTACATTCTTTTTTCGGATAAGGGTGGTGGGAGTTGGTTGGGGATGGCAAAATCAAGACTGGGATTTGGATGTGAATTTTGTTTTTGTTCTTGATTTTTCGTCTATTGTTTGTTTGATATGGATTTTGATTTAATTTCGATTAGGAATAGAAGTTGGTGGTGGCAAAAGATGTTGGAGTAGAAATTGTAAAAGGAGGTGAAGCTCTGGTGGTGGGTGGGGACTAGGACGGTTCCGAGAGGTGGGGGTGAGTGAAGTAGGAGGGGACGAAAGTGTCTTTTGAGGGGCATTTGGTCTTTTTACAGCTTCATTGGATTCGTCCATTTTCCTTGACTCTTAAATCACTTGTCTTAGATTTACTGTCAAATATCATTCATTTTTTATTATTTCTTCAGTAATCAACGCTGTTTCTTGTATTTTACCATCGTTTACCTTATTTTGAGATAAAAGATGAATATACATTTTTGAAATTCAAAGCGTCCCTCCCATACAACGGGAACGTTGCCACACTTTCGTTGGAATTAAGGACCACAAGGTAAGAAGTAAATAGATCTAATCTTCCTTCTTGATTTCAAAACAAACTTTCGAAGATAATCTAAATTTCAATTGTGTCCACAATAAAGAGTCAAATCAAATTTTTGCACTTTGATTCTAACTCTTATCCCTAATTAATCCTTCATGCTTGTTGGCTTCCAATCATTTCCATTCAACGCTTTTGCCAAGTCTTGATGAACTAGGATGTCCTACACTCTTCAATCACATAGAGTAAAACTTTACATACGTTAAATTGTTAAATTGTAAATTGCCACCAACTCACTTAATATCAATACTTAACCAAAACCCAACCAACCTTTGATACCAATTTTTTGGAATCAAATGTAGAAATAAAACAACTAATGAGAAATCAAGAACACTACAGTTTAATAAGAAACAAGTCACAACATGAAATATTAGTAATACACAAGATTTAATGTGATTTAATTAATTACCATGCCTATGTCAATGAGTTGAAAACACACATATAAGAATACAATTTAAATCCCAACGCTAACCTTTATACAATCTCTTACCCCCAGGAGCACCCTTACCACAAGTATAGGACTACATGGTCCCCTACTTATATTTTTTCCTCTTGTGTTATGTATCTGTAATTAACCAATCCACCTATTTATACATTTGGAAATATCAATTGGTCACCACTCTATATAATAAATAGGAAATAACTTGCTTACAACCTAAACCCTATACAAATAGTAAATTGCTGGACAACAACTCCAAGCAAGTAACATATTAGAAAATTACTTATTCCCTATACAAAAGAACTTTCTTAAAAGAAAATTAGCCAATTTCCTAATAATCATTATACTAATAATAGCAACTCCATTTCCCTTCTGGAACCCCTACACATCTTCTCCAACACTATCGACTGCTAAACACACCGTCCCTCAAGACCACCACCCAACAATACCATCGCTACCTTTAATCTCTTTCCCTCAACACCACCACCAAAAGCCAATTATGCCAATGGTAGCATTGCCATATTCACTACAGAATAGCCATAAACTCTAAATAACAACTTTTACCAAAAAAAAAAAAAAAAGATTATCGGATGAACTATAAAACCAAATCACCAAATAAAATCTATAAATAATTTTCAAAAGCCTTCGGGAAAACGGGTGCTTATGGAGAAGATTACGAAGGAAAGAGAAAGGTTTTCCAGGTTGGGTAAGAGAAGTTGGGTGGCCGGGATGGCTGGATAGAGACTTTAGGTGAAGAAAAGGAGATAGGCAACATAGTGTGAGGAGAGGAAGAGGCCTAGAATGATTTTGGCTGGAGTCTGGAGGGATAAGGGTTGACAATTTCTGTAGAGAGGAAGAAGGAAGAAGATGAAAAAAAAAATGGTATAAATAACCTTAATCTCGATGGAAGATATTGGTGATAACCATTAATGTAAACGGAATGGCCATAATTATACCACTTTTGTGAGTTGAGTAGGTAATTTGAAATAATTACTCTAAAAGTATACTATTTGAATAGTTTGGTGGCTCACAAGGTTTTTTACCCTTTATTTAAAATAATTTTCTTTTAAATAATGTTTGTGGATAAACCCGATCATAAATTACTTTTCGTATACTACCTCTCAAGTTCTCAATAAAATTTATTGATAAATCAGGATCTCATCATAATATCATACTTTTTTATCTTTATTTTTGTGGTATTACACTTCTTTTGAGGGAATTCTATAATTTTTGTTAAAGTACTGACAAATTATGTTTTTAAAATTTATTCTTTACAAATTTTTAAAGGATATGATATTATATTACACAAGTATTAAAATTTAAAAAATATTTCTTTGTACTTTTAGTTTAAGTGTTCAAAGAATGGAAAATATCTTTCATTACGAAAATTAACTAACACGGCCGAGTGGAAGCTTGTGATTAAAATTTTAAAACTTTAACTGTTATCTATCCAAAATACCCCTTCAAACAAAATCTTTAGAGCCAAAATAATGAAAACAAATCATCATCATCCTCCCTTCCATCTTCCAAAACCACCTGCCACTGTTATACTCAAGTGATTGCAAAATTATTGGGGGCATGCATTGTCGCCACTGTTATACTATAAGATTTGAATAAATTGACCAATTAAATCACCAAAAGGATAAATACAAAACATACATAAATGATAAGGAAGTAAGAAAATATTTAAATGGTTAACAAAATTAGGCTGAAAATTAATGGGGAAACACCACTAGATCATACTACAAATGCTGGCTAAAAGTTAAACAGAATAGCCTCACAATTTCCTGAAGCAATTTGGCAAGAAATCTAACAAAAAATGTGAGATAAATCGGACTAATATACAACAGAAAAATATTAAAGAAAACGGACAAGTTTGACTTCACAAGGCCACGCACTTAAACAATTCAGACTTCTCAAAAGGGAGAAATATTGGAGTAAACAAAGTAGTTTGTACTTTGCAGTGTATTGCTCCCTAATATACACCATTATTACACAATTTTATCCTAAAGGGCAAATTGACTTTGGTTCAAATAAGCAAGCATTATACCATATGGATCTCTCTATGATATTTTAGTTGTGACGAATTCTTCATTTGTACTTCGTAAGATTTGTCTAATGTAAAAATGAAAGAAACAAAAAATGAGACACATGAAAGAATTCATCGAACACCAAAAAAGGCAAGTACAAAATTTTCGAAGGGCAATCATCTCAAGAAATCAATTGAACTCCAAATCCATCATGTCTTCTTAAAATGAAGGGAATCTGCCGGAACTAAAGGAGCTTGGGTTTTGCATAGAAACAGATGATTCAAGTTGCTAATTAATTGGGAAAACAACATCACCATTAATAACAGAATTCAATGGAGAATAAAAGGCGAATTGATCAACTTTGCAAGAGGATGACACATGATAGAGAATGTACCAATACGTATATCCAACACATTAGTACAAAATTACAAGGGGCATTCCCCAGGTAAATCATCATCTCAAGAAACAAAAATGCACTCCGACCATCAATAATCCCCAGGAGGCTTTGGACAGATGGGTTTTGCCAATCTTCAAGAATCAGAATTCTTTCCCAACACATACCATATACTCTTCAATAATACCCAGGAGCTTCAAGATTGTCCAAAATTGACAGACTTTCAAGTTTTCTTTTATGATCTAATTGTAAAAACTGAAACACTAATTAGTAAAGCATTATTTCTTCTGAGAATGGCACTAATATATTGTTGACACTGAAATCACTAAAAAATCAGTAAAGAATTATTACTTATTCTTGTGATCGATCGAACTACCAAGAAACAGAGAATTTGTCAATGAGATGATTATCAAGAAACTAGAATTACCACTTTTTCCATCCTCGATTATCACTTCAGATCATATGATTTTTTGGATCGATAACCATCAGAGTTTTCCTTAAGAAGAACGAACCACAATTCCTCTTTAACCCGAACAGACCACAACTGCACAATTTCACCTGCTCGAAGATTGTTCTCTTTGGCAATGTGCTTCCATTCTTTACTAGTCAAGACATAGCTTAGGCTGGCGTTTGGATTTTTGGACTGGCTCTTTCGCATCCCAAGATTAACTTCATCCCGCCTATTATGTTTGGGTCCAATCAGGGTTACGGGAATATCTTCTTTACCATGGAAACCTCTTTTTCTCCCCTTACTTTTAATAATTCAGACGCTGGTCTTCTTCAACCTCCAGAAACTTAGGATTATGCGTGAAAAGTAATGGATACATGATCAATCGTTTTCGTACATCAGTTGTAGACAGCCTCTTTTCCATCACCAATGTCTGCTTGCCAATGATGTTTTTCTCCTTGAACTGGTCTTCAATGAATTTCTTGAAATTAGCGTGCACGCCCCAATTTCTTGAATTTGAAGAAGAAGAAGAGGAAGAGGAAGAAGACGAAGGAGAAGAATTCTTCTTCATTTTCTTCTTGGTTTCTTGAGAAGAAGAATCCTTCTTCATTTTCTTCTTGGGTCTGTCTTCATCTGACTGATGATGATCAGTTCTCTTCTCCTTTCCCTTCTGCTTCCTCTTCTTTTTATCTTTATCTTCAGTCGACGGTGATTTGTTCAGGTCGAAGTTCCTCATTTTCTTCGCTCCTCTGCTTGGTTGAACTGGAGCTTTTCTGCCACGGGAAATTTAATCTTGAAGGGGTCCTGAATTTTCTTGAAGAAGATGGAATGTTGTTTCTCTTCCGATGACACAGTAGAAGAAAATCAGGGTTGTTGAAGAAGAAAGCTTGAAAATTATTGTTTAATATATTCAAAGGGCGGAATATTTTTTTCTTCTCAGAGAAGAAGGAAGAAAGATTGTGGTGGTTTCTTGATGGAAAAAGCTGTGCAAGAAGAAAGATTTTAGCAGCTGAAGAATAGGAGAGAGCTTGATCAAAAATCAAGAATTCGTTTTCTTTAATTATTTGAGAAACTCAGAATTCTAGCGGGTAGTAGTAATAGTAGGATTATGGAGAATGAGAAATTAAACTAATCCCCATGTTTTATATAGGCGTATATTAACTAGTCCTCTGTATCCCCACCGACCAAGAACCCCAAGGCTTTGTTTTCATTATTTACAACATTGGTTTTGGATGATTATTTCAATCATGCATTATCTACTACTACTAGTTATACCTTTGCCCACGGCCTCAAGGGCCTTTGTCATAAATTGTTTATGAACATTATACAAAAAAGGGAGAAAGAAAAAAGAACTGATTAGGAATTATTGGGATAAAATATTTAGTTAGACTCGATTTTTTATCTTATTTGTATATAATGTGTTGTGAATTAAACTTAAAAAATAAATGACATTAAATAATACAAATAAAATTTTATAAATTTTATCTATTGATAGAGGGTTCATCATCGATTCTACTTAATTATTTTCCATAGATTGGGTCCTTTGATTTGTTCAGTTTCATGTTTCATTTAGAGGTTTTTGATGCGTCACATGGAAGCTTAGTCGGTGACAAGTTTTTGGAAAAATCTATAGTTGCTTTAGTCTTTTTTGAGAATCATTTATTAAATAGTTATTTAATAAATAATTGTTATTTAATTAAACAATGACAAAGATTGCTATACTTGTAATAATCCTATCATATACTTGTAAATCTGTTATAACAAGTTATATGATCAATCTTTCAAATTCATACATTTTTTAACAACAAAAGAATAAATTAAAACAAATGATTGAATAATTTAAAATTAAGAAAAAGGAATAATTTTTGTTGAATTGTCAAATAATATGATAATTGAAAATATTATTATAATAATTTCAATTAAAAATATTTAATTATTTAAAAAAATAAATTTAAATAAATAATTTGACAATTTTATTAAGTTTAAAAATTTATATAGACCGATGTATCAAATTATCTGCAAATATTTAAGTATACCCAATCTAAGAAACTTCATGAGACCAAAAAAAAGGCCCCAAATGTGAGGCTCGTTTTTTGTCTCACATGATATATTAGACCGGTCTAACCTACATCTTCCCCCAGTTATCTAGTCCTCTGTACTCGAAAAAGCAAGGAAGAACCCAAAGCTCTGTTTTTTCATTATTTTCAGCATTGGTTTTGAATGGTAATTGTAATCATATATTATCATAACAGTATATTTATACAAAGTACAAAAAGTTATGAATGTGTCATTAGATTTTATTACAAAATGATTTAGTAAAATTTTATTACGTGGAGGAGTGGATTGAAAAAATAACTTTAAATTTGTGAATTTGTAAATCATTTTCCTTATCATAAATTGTTAGCCCATTTTATACCAAAGAAGAAAAAGAAGGAACAGATTCGGAATTAAATTGTCATATTTTCAGTTTACTGTTCCATTACAAGTTTTGGTGGATCACATTCACATTGCAGTTTAATTAGCTGGGTGACAAGATTTTTTTTTTAAGGATTAATTGTAATATGCACCCCTGAACTATCACTATTTGGAACTTTGATCCCTAAACTAATCAGTTTCAGGACTTCAGTACTTTACATTACCTATTTCAGGTTCTTTGCACAAATCAATTTAAATATAGATAGCTTTTTAAAATGAAAAGACTTTAATACCAATATATGAATAAGAGTATTTTAGTTACTGAATGTAAATTATAACTATTAAAGCCTTTTCACTATAAAATAGTTAGAAAAGTTCACTAATTGTCAACCAATTTGAGAAATATATCAAAAATTGATAGTACAGAGTCTAAACATGACCAACTAAAGTACTAAAATTGATAGTTTAAGGGACAAAGTACAAAATAATAATGATTCAAGGATGCATATTACAATAACCCTTTTTTATCTTATCACATTAACGAATAATAAGCTAAGTCTGTCGATCGTGTTGTGTCACAAGTAATCGTATCTTGTCATAATCGTATTTGAATTGAGAAATTCTAACCCTAACCCTAGCCAATTAATTATCGATTTATATTGTGTCGAACTCATTTATTGTCATGTCGTGTTCAACCTGTCTAACACATTTAGATTTCATTATCCATTTTATAAATTTGTATAAATTTGTAGAATTATAAAGTTAGAACAACAAGTAACAAACAAAAAATTATTTAATATGAGACGTTCATATACTAGTTTTGATTATCACTCTTACAAGTGGTAGTTAAATAAATTATTTTTTAATAGAAGAGTCAAAATCTAATTATTCAAGCAGTTGAGTAATGCTTGTAATATTCTAGAAAATAGAGTATTACTTTGCACGAGTGCAGGTCACAAAAATGAGCAGCTTTGAGAATCAGTTTCAACACTAAAAAGTATCAGTTTAAACTTTGAATCACGAAATTCAACAAATTATAGCACAATACACAATAAAACTTTTAGTCAATAAATATTTAAACTTTAGACAAAAGAAAAAAAAATAACCACATTTGAGTGATAGTCATAGAAAGATAACCAATAACAAGTTGAATTTAAAACAAAGTCAATTATATTGAATAACTCAGCTGGGTCCATTCCCATTCTCTTTGGTGGATAAAGCATAGTGAAATCCTGGGCTTCAAATGGTTGTGAAGAAGCCTTAGAAGAAGAAGGGTTCAGACATAGGCCGGAACCACATGTGAGGGTGAATTGCCCCCTCCCTCAACTTTGAAGAATCACAAAATGGTAAGGATAAATTTTTAAAAAATTAATTTTATCTTACAATTGAATCTCTAAAATTTGACAAAGTTACCCTTTTCTTTACATTGCCCCTCAAAATCTTAGTTAAGTCTTTGCATACAATTAAAAATAATCACATGTCTGGCCTTACTCTTAGAGGTGTCGTGACGGTCTTTGTCCTTATCCTTCCCAAAGACACAATGTACAAAACCTCTAACATTTGATGCGAAATCTTACAAAATATTTATTAATACGAGGTGGGTAAAATACAGAATCAATAAATAATAATAACTAGATATATTTATGAGACACTCATAAATTAAAATAAAAACTTATCAAATAATAGAATTATGGTGCGTGTTTATGACTTTGAAAATGGCATCGTCTATGATGCTATTACTGCTCATAGTTTAATGAGGCATTTGCTACTAGCAATTTTGTAATTCTTGTGTAAAACACTAGCAAAAGAGAACTGATTTGTACATCATTCAACTGAGCTATTTCTTTTTTCTATTTTTTTTGTTTTTTCACATGATTCATCACCAGCAACCTTTTCTGAAACTTGAGGGATTGCAAGAAAAAAAATTATTTGGTGTCGTAAATGCTTATAACTAATTAACTACCTTAGCTCAAGAAAATGAGACGTTTAATACGCGAAAACTGCATAATCTTTATTATATCTTAAAGCAAATTTTTAAAGAATGAGATATTTATATTATACATATTTTATTGTTTAGTAGTAAATTAATTGATTTAAGATCTGCTTTTCTCAAGTCAAATGTATATGTAGCAAATAATACTTAAACTAGGCTGAAAATCTCAGGGGGAAAAACGACCATACAATACTACAAATGCAATAACAAAATTACACCAGTACCCTCACTATTGCCTAAAGTAAATTAGCAAGAAATCAAACCAAAACTGTGATTTAAAGAAGGCTAATATGCAAAAGAGAGAGAAAATTGTATTAGAGAAAACAGAGACTATAAAAAATTCGGACTTCTCAAGCATTTCCAATTCATCTGCAAATAAAAGGATCTTCTTCGACAAGAATATGAAGCACAGAAGAGAAAATGATCAAGAATGCGATGCAAACAAGGATGATTCCAAGAAAAATTCTGGAAATGAATCAAATATGAAGAAGAAGCAACATAATGCAGAATCAGAGAGTTCTTCTCCTGATCCTGAAGAAGAAGATCAATCCCAAGAAACATGGGAGCCCATTGAATCCAAGAATCAAATGGGTGAAGAACTATATGATTCTGATAAGGAGGAAGGGGAATTGGTTGATGATGAAGAAAGATTAAATGAGGAGGAAGTGGAATTCAGTGTTGAAGAACTATCTGATTGTGATGATGAGAAGGAGCAAGATGAATTCGTCAATGAAGAACAATCTGTTGAGGAGAAACATGAATTCTTGGACGAAGAACAATCTGTTGAGGAGGACATCTAGAATTCGCTGGTAAAGAACAATCTGATGAGGAAGCAATGATGCATACATTCTTGAGGAACAATCTGATGATGAAGAAAATGCATTTAGTGTTGTAGAACAATCTGGTGATGAGGAAGATGCATTCACTGTCGAAGAACAATTTGATGAAAAAGAAGATGAATTCACCGATGAAGAACAATCTGATGAAGCCTCGTCATTTCAACCAAGAGAGACCAGGAATTTCAGGAATTTCAAGAACATGGAAGAAAGAGTTTGTGATGGTCCGAATCCTCCCCCACCTCTGCTACCTGATTTCAAGAATTGCATTCAAGAAAAATCCTTTATTGATGAGATTTTGGTAATTCAAAGGCAGCTCTCTGAAACTGAAGTCAATCAAAAGCGAACTTGCCGTTTCTTCATTCATGCAGGCCTAATCAAGAAAGAGCTTTTCACTGCTGATGAAATGGATGAATTCGCATCAAACAATTTTATCACTGTGAAGATAATAGATCCGTTGCTCGAAAGCGCTTCAGTTAACTTGAGGAGGAAGCTCATGCGACCGAATGTAGGAGGCGGCGAACCTCTAATAGATTATGTGTTGGAATCAGGTTGGAATGATATAGTGATGAGGAAAAATCTTGAAGAAGGAGATATTGTGCAGTTGTGGAACGTTCGAGTCGGCGGAAACTTGTGTTTCTTGCTTGTTAAGCTGCCGAAGAATGGAGGAGGAGGAGACAGCAGTGATGGCAATTCTACTCTAGAAGTTGGCATTGATTGAAGAATGAAGATTGATATGCTTCTTTATTGTTCTTAAAGTCTGTAGATGTTTGATTTTCAATCAGTTAGGGAAAATCTATTCATAAAAATTTGGCATTTTCTATGCCGGTAGTATTAGACTGGATTTTCATATGATAGGCTTCTGAGGTGTGACATATTTCTTTCATTTTTTTGATAGTTCTGAAGTCATTTAAATGTCAAATAAGTCTATCCAAGACAAGAATTAATGTAATTCTATTCGGTTCTGTTAATTTTTTGTCTGTAGTTGTGGAAAGCAGGATGGAATCTTGACATCATTTTGAAGTTCTAAAGATTCATCATCTACTGAGATTCTTCTTTGGTGCATTCTCTGGTCAAAGGACAATTTGTTCTTTTGAATTGAAAGTTCAAACCTATATAATGGTGTCCAATTGTCCATCTGTTCCTCCTGTTATTCAAATCTAATTGGTATCAAATTTAATACCTTAGTTAGGATTTCTTATTTGAAACTTCTTGCATAGATCGAGTGTGATGCACCAAGGCACCATGAAAATAATTTCAAGGTCTCTCAAGATAGTTTGATGCACCAATTCACCCCTAAATCAATTTGCCGTTAGCACCAAAATAACAAGTTTATGAACAAAAATACCCCTAAAGGTTACCCCTAAAACTAAAAAAATATACATTTGACCCCTTTAAAACAGTTAACGTTTAATATATCAATTTGGTCCCAAAAAAAAAGTTTAATGGCTACGTTCAGTTAATGGCTAAGTTGCTCATACTAAAGTGACGTGCAAAAATAGTTACAGTAGTGTGACAACCATGAATAAGATGAAGAAAATGAAAACAACTAAAATAAATTGACAGTTGGTGTGTTCCAAGAATGAGAAAATATTACAGATATTTGACACATTGCATCCAACAATGTAATTTGCACTAGTTTGATCAGAAGTATAGAAGTATCTAAAATAGTCAGGAATGTCCAAAAATTATGCAAGCTATATGAAATGTGTGACCTATACTAGGAAACGTTAAAACTCAAAATAATATAAAATGAATTAAAGAATACATTTGTGCCAAAAATATACTTGAAATGAAAGAAATATATTCAAAATTTTCACTAAAACAATCTAATGGGAAAACTAGTTTGAGAAGCGTGCATATGATAAAAAATTTTCAAATTTCAAATATATACTAATACAGTTTCAAAGATTACCGAAGTTAAGAAAAAAAATGTTTAATAGTAGTAAAAAATTTTAAGCACTCAGAAAACTTTTCAAATTTTGTAGTAAGGCTTCTAAAATCATGGACTATTCAGCCAAATTTTTACCTTTTTATAGCTATTTATACAAGGGCTATCAATGCAAGCCGCCTAGTCTTTCGAAATAAAGAAAAATAAATTGAGAAATTATAGTTGTGAAAGGAAAAAACGTTAGGTATTCTTTTATACTCGACAAAACTAGTTTAGAACATTTAACTATACCATAAGTAGATTTTCGGTCAAAGTATATACTATTATTTAGTTTTGGGTTATTAAATTTACACAATTAAACTTAAGTGTCACTAATACTATAGTTTCCAATGTTATTTTCTGAACACTAACACTAAAGTCCCCAAGTCTAAAGGTGTTTGAAATTTTGGGTAAATAGATGAATATACCTTTAGTTAAATATACCTTTCCTCTTAAATTTTAATGTCACTAATACTTTAGTTCTTGACATTATGATTTGAGTACATAACAATTTGTCAAAAAAATAAACATATTAATAAATGGCTACCAATTATGAAAAAGAAGGAAAAAGCACCACCTAATCACAGTCCTACAGTAAAATATTATGTGTAGAGTAGCAGCCAAGGTTTGTAGAATCAAAAATTTTACGTTGGATCGTTTTAAAGTTACAAACATTGGATCGTAGATAAGATCGTTAGATCGTAAAATTTTATCAAAAATACAAAAATATGACTTTTATTTCATTTTTAAAGCTAATGATTAATTGAAAATTATACAAATAAATAAAAATAATAATATTCATCACAAAATAAATTTCTTTAACTTAAATATATAGTATTTTACATTATCCATACTAGCAGAATACCCCGTGCATACGAATATCTACATTCAATTACTACAACCAAATAATATTAAAATAATAAAATTAATGACATATAACATTTATTAATTAAACTATGTAAATACAAACAAGATTAAGTAATAATATATATAAATACAAACAAGATTAAAAACAATTAAAAATATACCTTAGTTTCTTCAACAATTCAAAATATACTAAATGTTAAGTATGCATCTAAAATGTTTATATTTCTATCGTATAAAAATAATTAAAAAGCAACTATATAACTGATTTATTAGTTGAAATTAAAATAGATATGTATATTACAGTAACTATATTATTATCACATGGACATATGATTGTGTTGATAATCTACTTCTAATTTTTATGCGAAAATAAAGAATATAAACAAATTTACTGAATGTTAATGAAATTGATCTTGCATGATAAAAATTATACTAATTTTTACTCTTTTTTCTTCTATTCTATTAGATATATCTCTAAGTAAATAGACAAAAAGCTACATAAGCAATGGTGAAACTAATAATAAGACATACTGTTAAAACTATTTTTAACTTATTACAATTATATAATGACTTAAAAATAACGTGTATTGGCATTATTAATTACCAATAAATATAAAGTTGTAAGAAGATGCAAAAAAAGAAATTGATCTTACAACCTTTTTATTTTTTTGTGATATAATAAATTATTGTTCTTTTTTATGAATATTAAGCAGGTGTAATTAGGCTGGAAAAATGATATCTTTTAGACATAGTTGGGCTAAATATTTCCTTACTTTTATGAAAGTTATTATTTAAATATATGTATATATATCTAAAATTAATTTCTTAAGAGTGACATATATATATATATAAGTTTTTCATAATTAATAATTTTTTTCCTTAACTAATCATATAGTTAATAATGACACTTATATGATGATTATAATATGATTTTTGGAAAAAAAAATTAACTATAGGAGGTGTCTTAAAATAAAGATTTTAAAAAATAAAGGTAGGTAAAGATAAGATTTAGTTAATTAAGTAATTCATTTCTTTACTTTATTATTTACCAAGTAAATTTTCTATTGTATAATATAATGCCATATGTCAATTTTTTAGACCTCCTCGCTAGAAGGGATTTTGCTATAACATATACATGTGGAATACTCCATGTTACACACGAGAGAATGAATATCTATATTCAATTGTCTATAACAAAACAATAAATAATATTAAAGACATAAACCTTTAGTAATTAAACTGTATAAGTACAAATAAAATTAAGTAATAATATCTATAAATTTTACTAATTAAAAAATATATCAAAAACAATTAAAAATATACTTTAGTTTATGAAATAATTAAAAATATACTAAATATTAAGTATGCATCTAAAATATTTATATTCCTGTCGTATAAAATTAATAAAGTAACTATTTAACTTAATTTTTAGTTGAGATTAAATTAAATATGTATACTATAATTACTATGTTACTAACACTTGGATATATGATTGTGTCGGTAACCTACTTCTAATTTCTTTGTAAAATTAAAGGACAAAACTTATTTGGTTGGATGTTAATGAAATTGATCTTATGTGATAAAAGTCGCACTAATTTTTATTCTTTTCTCTTCTAGTCTATTAGATATATCTCTAAATCAATAGATAAAAAGTAATGCAGCCAATAGTGACACTAATAATAAGACATACTGTTAAAACTATTTTTTAACTTATTTCAATTACATAATCCTTAAGAATAATCTGGATTGACATCGAATTATTAATTACCAATAAATATAAAGTTACAAGAAGATGCAAAAAAGAAATTGATCTTAAAACCTTTTTTTTTTTTTGTGATATAATATATTATTCTTCTTTTTGATAAATGTTAAGTCAATGTAATTAGGTTGCAAGGATGAAATCATTTAGTTTATTACATAGTTAGGCTAAATATCTTTTAAATTTTATGACACTTACTATTTAAATATATATATCTAAAATTAATTTCTTAACAATGAACTATATGTATATATATATATAAAAGTTACATAATTAATAAGTATTTATTTTCTTAACTTATAGTTAATAATGATGCTTATATTATGACTCATAATACAATTTTAATTTTGTAATTGTTTTTGGAAAAAAATAATTATAAGAGGTATGATAAAATAAGGATTAAAAAGCTAAAGGTAGTTAATGATAAGATTTAGTTAATTAAGTAGTTCATTTTTTACCTCTCTTATTTACCAAGTAAATTTTCTTTGTATAATATGATGCCACATGCCAACTTTTTAGAGCTCCTCAGTAAAAGGAGTTTTACTATAATATAGATATAGATATAGATATAAATATAGATATATGGTATAGTAAAGGGGTTGTTAGTGAAAAGTTCTACTATCTTTACAAGTTGCAACTATTAGTAAATATGCATAGTTTTAATTGCAAAATTAAAAAATAAAATACTTCATTAACCGTTTGAATGCAAATTAATTACATATATCCTATTTTAACTACTTTTATTTACACAAGGGTTTACATTATGTAACCTACCTCCTATAATTTATTTTTTCATAATAGAGTTACAATACTAAATATTATGGATCATTACATAAGTATCAATTATTTACAGTACATGACAAATATAAAAATAATGTTACTTATAATAAATTAGGAATAAAATACTTTACATATATAATGTTTAATGTTTTATTCTTAATAAATTTGGAAAAAAAAAGTGTGTAACTTAATTACACATGTGTAATTTCATTCTTGCAACAAAATTAAAATACTTTTATCAAAAAAAAATTAGTAAGGGAGAATTAAAAATTTAATCCCTAAAAGTATTTTTAAAATCTCAAGGAGATCCGTGTCTTAAACTTTTTTTAATAGCACAAAGCAGTCTCCCAAACTTTGTTGTTCCTCAAGTATTTTTTGTATAATCCATAGATATACCCTTTATTTTTTATTTAACTCTTTTGTTCCTCAAGTTTTTTTTTTTATGTTATCATGGCTTGATGACTACTTTGATTAAAAGGAAAAAAAAAAACCAAAACTTGGGGGACCTCTGTGAGGTTGCTAAAATAGTTAAGGATGAAAAATTTTAAACAAAACTTGGGGATCTTCTTGAGGAGTAAATTTATAATTCCCTCTTCTGATAATTGTGTACTATATCACAAGAAATAAACAAAGTTATCAAATTAATTTATTTTTGTATCTCATTCCAACGTGATGTTCATTAATAATTAGTTGTTGATAGATATTATTATTAAATGAGGATGTAAACATATTCCCTAAAGAGTGATTTCAATATTATATCTTCTCTACATTTTAGTAATTTTTCATATCATCACATTTACACGTATGCTTTGTATAATTGTATGCTTACAAGTAAATCAATCATTGGAATGTTTCTTTCTTTTCTTTTTCCTTTTTTTTATCTATATAATAATTTTACTTTCTTATATTTATTTATTTTTTAAAATCTAGCCCTCTCCTACGTTCCCCATAGTGACTCAAACCCAAGACTATTAGGTTATAGGGAAAGCATCTTATCATAAAAGGTAAACTTCGTTGTCATTACACTTTCCTTTATATGCAATAGAAGTATGATATTTTTATTTTTTATTTTGATGTTATTTACTTATTGAAATTTTGATATCATTGTCTTCAAAAATTATTTTGTAAACAAAAGTATGAATTTTGTAAAGATTATCAAACATATGAGACTAACATTTATAATTAATTAAGGATAATTATGTACATGACAATTGATGTTCTATAATAAATTTTTGTAAGAATACATAATAATTTTAAATGCACATTCAACAATCATATTACTTAATTGCTTCTTCATTTTTTTTTTAATTTAGTTTATAGTGATGTACGTAGAACTTACTATATATAATTACTCGACTAATTATAAAGGTCCAAGCAATAATGGTTCCACATAAAATTATTTTATTCTATAAGTTGCATATATTTGTAATCATCAACTAACTAAAGTAGATGTAAGTTAGAAGATTTTGGACTTATGGTAAGTGCCGGAAGTTTATCCTTATACAAATCTTAACGTTTTTTCTTTTTACTCGTCTTGGGTAGAAGGAATATGTCATATGTATAAACTAAAGATTTAATAATACTTTCGAATAAGTAATATTTTAGTCTATGACAAATATATAATAATAATATAGGACTAATTTAATTTTCACCCATCAATGTATACTCAATTTTTATTTTACACTTGTAATTTTAGTTTTGCAAATTTTGCACCCTTAACTTTGAATCTGTCATACCTCAATCTATTTTTAAAATCTTCACCAAAGTTAAAGGAATCTTTATTTATACACCTAAAATATTGTGGTAACATTGTTATATATCCCACTGAATCTTTTGTACGCACAAAAAGATTTCATTAATTTTAGTGACGGTGTTAAAAATTAGAGTATAATCGGAATTCAAATTTCAAATTTCGGGTGCAAAATGTCTGAAATTGAAATTAGGAGAACAAAATAAAATTTTTAAATATCCATATTTAGTATTTGTTGTCTTTAAAGTTAATTAGGAATAAGAATGCATGTACATTGGAGAAAATATACAAGCATTAAATTAAAATTAAATGTGTAAAATACTATCATATATAAATCTCATTAGTTAATGCTTATTCTTATAATTAGTTTTCAATCTTTTTTGTGGGACTAAAGTTTGATGATTTTTAAGAGTGCATTCAACAATTGTGTTGCTTTGAATTATTCTTTTAGTTTATGGTGTTATAGAAACTAATAGCATTAAGATTCCAGTAGAATAGCATAAATTATTTATTATTTTTTAAATAATATTTTAAAATAATTTATAACCCGTTTTTCCACTACTTTTTAATCTCACATGTATCAAATCTAAATATTTGTTACAATAATTATTTAGAATAATACAACAAAAAATAGCTATCCAAATGGAGCCAAATTTATCTTTGATTTAATTATTACTAAAATTATACCTTAAATTTATATATTTTACATTTAAATTTCATAATCTTTTTTCCTGTGCATAGCACGGGTTTCTAGGTTTGTAGACTTATAATGAAAATGTTCTATATCATCACAAATTTAATACTGTTTTTTGATTAAAAACAAAAAAAAATTTGATATTAATAGTCTAAAGTCATGAAATATGGCATTTGAATGAAAAATTATTGAACAACTAACTTAATTTAATAAATATAAATAAAAATCATAAGGTTCTAATGGTCTTATTAATATTTACTTATAATAACAATTTTGTCTCGGGATCAATTTTGTAAATTTGGATTGTAAAATTGTATGATGGTAAGGATAGGATTGAGATTCAACCAATTATGTAGCAGCTAATAATAGATATTAAATCCAAGCAGAGGGTTTATATAATGTGGAATGGAATGCCGCAAAGATAAGAACCAGAAATTGCTGCCTCTTCTTAAGCAAAGCAAGCGTATTTACCCAAAGAATTCTCCAGTTACTCGGGCCAAAACAAATTAACAAAGCGCTCTTCTTCTTTTTACAAGCTTTATCTATTCTTGAAAAAGAACAATTTTTTGGTGAAAATTTCCTCCATTCAAAGACGAATACTATTTGGTGAATAAATACAAGATACCTGAGAATGAATAATCCAAGAAGGCTGTCACATTCAGGGCTGCCAGATGAATTCAAGAAATATCTGGAGCAAAAAACGTGGACTACGAAATCTTGGTGATTCGAAAACGCCTCTCTGCGGCCGATATCAATCAAGAACAAAACAGTTTTTTCATGCCATCAATTCAGATACGATCAACAGGCAGGAATTTCCTTAACAATGATGAACTTGCTCATCTCCGAATGGTGAACAGTGGCGGAGAACACTTCACTTTTCTCCGCGTAATGTCCCTCGATCCCAATCTAACGTTTTCTACTTTTTTCTTGAAGATTTGGAACGTTCAGAATTCAGGGGAGAATGTAATTAGCTTATGTGTTGACTGTGAATTGGAATGAAATTGTGGCTAGGAATAATCTTCAAGATCAAGAAATTTTGCAATTGTGGGCAATTCGAGTTGGCGGAAATTTGTGGTTTGTTCTTCGTAAGTGACGGTAGTGAATGGTAATCATAGTTACCGGAAATTCTCCCTACTCCGACGAACTGCGTATCAAAAATATGATTCATTTACGTTCCGAAATATAACTATTCACATTTTAGAACGTCAAAGGTAGCGGAAAAATGAAAAAATATTATCTAAATTTACCTAATTAGAACTATTTAATATTAGTTCTTGAAAGTTGAACATTTTTTTCTCTAGTCACTCAAAATTCAACATTTATTAAAAATTTAATACAATATACAATCAATTACCTTTTTATCCATATAATGTAGTAACTTTTTTTAAGGATTGGTATATCGCGACGTATCGATTAAACTTATCCCTACGTATCCGATAGTTTAAAAAGTGATGAATCGTGTCCCCCTAACCGTATTAGGTTTTCTAGTGTACCACGTTTCTAATAACTATAATTCAAGAATGATAATAGTAGTAATCTGAAATTGTGGCTAGAAATTTGTTTACTGATTTTTAGTTGTCAAGAAATTCGATTCTCGTTTTGGAGGGAAATTAAGTTCTTGTTAATTTCTTGATTAATTGGTTAGGTTTCACCATTAGAATTGTGCAATTGGATTTTATAATCTTGTGTATTTTTTCTTCTTGAGCTAATTGCTCCGCCCAAATATATTTGTTACTACAATTTTGTTGAATTTTCATGAATTCTTACTAACAAAGATGATTGCTGTTCTCATTTCTTTCTTTTGTTCTTGTGAGAGATTATGGTAATCTTCAAATCCTTGATGTTTAAATTTATCCCCAAAAAGAAAAAAAAAAAAAAAAAGATTGACCAATGTACATTGAACCGCGCCCCAAATATATGCATGCACTAAGACAAAATATTCAAGAACTACTAATTGGTTGAGTGAATATTGATGGAGGTAGAATACTATTAGATTCTACGAAAAGAGAGAAAGTGAAAGAGTTGGGTAGAAAGTATAAGTCCAATTATCTAAGTTTCTAAGTTTCTATCCCTTTTTCTTAGCACCCAAACCCCTTATTTATAAATACACATGAGGAGGCATGAGGCTAATACTACATTGGCTCAACTGAGGCCAAATTACATAATTGCCCTTAATGAAGCTGTCACGTAGGCGCTTCTAGAACAATTTAGGGAAAATGTCATGTGTCACTAATCAACATCATCTAATATTAATTCTTCAGCAAGATTTGATGCCCTAGATAGAAATTACTTCCCTATTACTTTAGATGCATTCAGTTTTTCTGTATCGCTAGCTTAGGACACAAGAAACTAAATTTTTCCTTATATCTTGTTGCATATTATATTTTGGGGTTAAATTCATTTTGGTCATTAAACTTGTAAATATTTATCACATAACAACTCGAACTAATTTTTTTATCATTGTATCCCCTAAAATTTTTGTTTCTTGGCACTATACATACCAAATTACGATGGAAGTTATGAAAGTAATAGAATATTCTCGAATTTTATGCACATATCTTTAGTGTGTACTATAGTATTTAGCAGAAAGACAATTATTTACAAAGTTACAAATTCGTAGTTACTCCACATGACAAGATCTTATCAAATCACGACCTCCTGATTTTAGATTTTTGGTTGAATTTCTTTTCTTCTTTTCCGAATCTAGTGACATATCAATGACTTTTATTTGTGTCCCATTACATAGATGCACTCTGAGCAAAATATGTTGTTTTATTACGGATCATGAAAATTGCATTACTTTTATAGCTATCGTCAAAATTTAATGTGAAATGTCAAGAAATAAAAAGTTTAGAGTACGGAAACAGAAGAGGAGACGAGATTGCTACACGGCGGTGGTAGTGGTAGGAGGCGCGATGGCAGAGAGCACGAGATGCTGAGGGTTACAGAGGGAGTGGGTGTTAGGCCCTTTTTTTTTTTTGAGACAAAAACGTCAACGCACGAAACTATAAGAGCATTTTTGTGCTCGCATTCTAATTTTTTGATGACATAAGTAGAGATTCTAACGGTTTTAAATGTAAAGGGGGATTTTGTTAAATATTTACCTATTCAAGGAGGCTATCCATTGTTGACCAAGGTTTAGATTTTAATTGGTAGTTTGGTTATATTTCAGGGGAGGTAAATATAATTAGCCCTTTTTTTATATGATTTCAATTGTCCATAATAATGGAAGTGAATACAGTCAAAACATTTAAGATCCACATATAATGGGATAAATACTGTTATTTTACTAAATTTACATATAGTGAGACTATAATACCTATACTATTTTGTACTATTTCTGTTCTACTACCGCCAACTACTTGTGCTGTTTGAGTGTTTCTTTTCTCTCCGTTAATTTGATACCTAAAATTCCAATCCCATAAGTGACTTATGATATTTTTGATAGCCAATAATCCGATATGCTATTGGTTTCTTGGGTACAAGTTAGACAAACTCAAAGAATGGGCTAACATCTAGTTATTCACTTAAATTAGTTAACTTCAAGAAAACAATCACCTTTTTTTTGGGATTTCTCACAATGCCAACTTAACTCAATTTTCACTCTAACTTCCATGCAAACTGGTATAAAAGTCTAGAATCATGTTCTCATCCAATTAGAGATAAATTTTGGTCGACGATTAGTTTTAGGCTACTTTTTTTACTAAACAATTAATGTATGTGTACGATTTGCATCTAAATACAAACGGTCTAAATGGTCATCCAACTATTTGGCAGTTGCAGTAATGGTTGCCAAATAATTTTTATGGCCTAAAAGGTCACTAAACATCTAAAAATGCGTATATATGTTCACTTCGTCAATTTGAGTAATTATTATTAACGAAAATTAGTTTTTTAAGGTTAAAATTGTCCAATTACAATGAACTAACATTACCAAATAATATGGGTGAAATTTTGATGATAAAAAATAGTTATAAATTAAAAGTGAGGTCTTACAGAAAGTTATAAATTTTAGAATCGGGTCAACCTTTCTCAAGCCAGCCTAGTACCACCCTCACTCCCTCTTTTGCTACCCCTCATCTATTCTCCTCTAGCCCCGCCAACCCCTTTCCTCCGCCATCCAGCCTGCCACCCCTTCCCTCTCCCTGATCTGATCTTCTCTCCTTGATCTAACCTCTCTTCCTAAGATCTTTAGCTCCTTGATCTAACCTCTCCTTCCCCCTTCCTTTTTTGCCATCCTCTATTCTCCTCCAACCCTACCGACCCTCGCCCCTCTCTCTTTAGCCAAATTCAGTGATCTGACCCTCTCCTCAGCTACCCATTGCTGGACTTTTTTTTTTTTATTGGCATGAGTAAGATTTCTTCAAAACTATATTGTTTTGACTTATTTGAACTCTAAACTGTGTCGTTTTGTCAAATGTTAAATGTAAAAATGACAAAGAGTGATTGCACAATTTTACCCCACTAAAACTCACATGAAATGCATTTTAAAATGGGATAAATGAGCACTTAACAATGCAAAATGAAGTGAAGTAACCCTATAGGTGCATTTTAAAAGTTGAGTAACCTTTTAAGCCAAAGAAATTGCTGGATGACTATTTCCACAATCACCTAATAATTAGGTGACCATTTAGGCCATCTACTCTAATTAAAATAAAACATAAAAGAAATAAAATATGCATTGAAAATTGAAACATTAAAACATGACAAACTTACTAGATTTAAATCAATAACGAACCCCTCAATCAGTAGTTTGACACCTCCATGAACCCCACAATCAGCAGTTTAGTCTTGACAATGAATCCCTTAATCAATAGTTTGACCCAATAATGAATAGCTCAATCAGTAGTTCAACTCTACCTTGAACCCATCAATTGGTATTTTGTCTAGACAATGAAGCCCACTATTGGCAATTCGACTTGACAATAAACCCTTTAATTGGCAATTTGACACAATAATGAACTCCTTCATCGGGATCTCCAAGCAAAAAGATGTTTTGAGATACTATCCTCTCAATGAACAAGATTAATGTCGTCCCAATGGACAAATGACTTTATATTAAGCATCTTAATTGGTAGCTCGACTAAACAAATAAACTCACCCTTAATCGGCAGTTTGACTAATCAATTAACCCCTCAATTAGCAATTCGACCCAACACAACTGTTACTACAAGCCAAAAGTTAATATTTTGGGGATAAAATTGTCAAACACCTTAAAAAGAATTGCAGTAAAAAAAAAAGGTCAAAAAACAAAAATATTGAGACAAAAAAAAAAAAAAAAAAACCCCACATGTGAGACTTATTTTTTGTCTCACAAACTATAGTATACGGGGTCTAACCTACATCCTCCCCGTGTTATCTAGTCCTCTGTACCCGCAACGAGCAAGGAAGACCCAAAACTCTGTTTTTTCATTGTTTACAGCATTGGTTTTGAATGGTAATTGCAATCATCTATTATTATAACAGTGTATTTATATAAAGTGAAAAAAATTATAAATATATCATTAATTTAAATAAAATACATACAAGGTTGATTCAGTAAGATTTTATTAAGTAGAGTAAATTTGAAAAATAATTTTAAATTTGTGAATTTATAAATCATTTTCCTAATCATAAATTATTAGCCCATTTTATGCCAAGAAGAAAAAGAAGGAACTGATTCGGAATTAAATTGTCATATTTTCAGTTTAGTGTTCCATTACAAGTTTTCGGTGGATCACATTCACATTGCAGCGTAATTAGCTGGGTGACAAGATTTTTTTTTTTTTTTTTTTTTTAAGGATTAATTGTAATATGCACTCGTGAGCTATCACTACTTGGAACTTTGATCCCTAAACTAATCAATTTCAGCACTTTAGTACTTTATATTACCTATTTCAGGTACTTTGCACAAATCAATTTAAATATACTGAATTTTGATACCTTTTTTTAAATGAATAGTACTTAACTAATATATGAGTAAGAGTATTTTAGTTACCGAATGTAAATTATAACTATTAAAGCCTTTTCACTAAAAATAGTTAGAAAAAATTCACTATTTGTCTCCTTAACCAATTTGAGAAATATATCAAAAATTGATAGGACAAGGTATTAAAGTACTAAAATTGATAGTTTAAGGGACAAAGTATAAAACAATAATAATTCAAGGATGCATATTACAATAACCCTTTTTTATCTTATGACATTAACGAATAATAAGTTAGGTCTGCCAATCGTCATAATCGTATTTGGATTGAGAAATTCTAACCTTAATCCTACCCAATTAATGATCGATTTATGTCGTATCCAACTCATTTATTATTGTGTCGTGTCGTGTCGTGTTCAACCTGTCTAACACATTTAGATTTCATTATCCATTTTATAAATTTGTAGAATTGTAAAGTTAGAACAACAAGTAACAAACAAAAAATTATTTAATATGTGATGTTCATATTCTAGTTTCAATTATAACTCTTACATGTGGTAGTTAAATAAATTATTCTTTAATAAGAGAGTTAAAATCTAATTGTTCAAGCAGTTGAGTAATGCTTGTAATATTCTAGAAAATGGAGTATTGTTTTGCAAGTGCAGGTCACAAAAATAAGCAACTTTGAGACTCAGTTTCAACACTAAAAAGTATCAGTTTTAATTTTAAATCACAAAATTGACCAAATTATAACACAATACACAATAGAACTTTTAGTCAATAAATATTTAAACTTTAGACAAAAGAAAAAAAGTAACCATATTTGAGTGACAGTCATACAAAGATAACCAATAACAAGCTGAATTTAAAACAAAGTAAATTATATTGAATAACTCAGCTGGGTCCATTCCCATTCTCTTTGGTGGATAATACATAGTGAAATCCTAGGTTTCAAATGTTTGTGAAGACGCCATAGAAGAATAAGGGTTCAGACATAGGCCGGAATCATGTGAGGGTGAATTGCCCCCTCCCTCAACTTTGAAGAATTACAAAAGGGTAAGGATAAATTTTAAAAAATTTAATTTTATCCTATGATTCAACCTCTAAAATTTGACAAAGTTACCCTTTTCTTTATATTGCCCCTAATAGGATAGTAAAATCTTAGTTAAATCATGCAATTAAAAATAATCACATGTCTCGCCTTACTCCTGAAGGTTTCGTGATGGTCTTGCCCTTATCCTTCCCTAAAACATAAGGTACAAAATCTCTAACCTATGATAAGAAATCCTATAAAATATTTATTAACAGGATGGGGTAAAATACAGGATCAATAAGTAATAATAATTATCTATATTTATGAGACACTCATGAATTAAAATAAAAATTTATCAAATAATGGAATTATGATGCGTGTTTCTGACTTTGAAAATTGCATCGTCTATGATGCTATTACTGCTCATAGTTTGATGAGGCATTTGCTACTAATAATTTTGTAATTCTTGTGTCAAACACTAGCAAAAGAGAACTGATTTGTACATCATTCTTTCTTTTTTCTATTTTTTGGTTATTCACATGATTCATCACCAACAACCTTTTCTGAAAATTGAGGGATTGCAAGAAAAAAATTTTTTGGTGTTATAAATGCTTATAACTAATTAATTTACCTTCAAGAAAATGAGATGTTTAATACGCGAAAAGTGCATAATCTTTATTATATCTTAAAGCAAATTTTTAAAGAATGAGATATTTATATTATACATATTTTATTGTCTAGTAGTAAATTAATTGATTTAAGATCTACTTTTCTCAAGTCAGTATATGTAGCAATTAATACTTAAACCAGGCTGAAAATCTTAGGTGGAAAAACGACCATACAATAGTACTACAAATGCAATACCAAAATTACACCAGTACCCTCACTATTGCCTAAAGTAAATTAGCAAGAAATCAAACCAAAACTGTGATATAAAGACGGCTAATATGCCAAAGAGAGAGAAAATTGTATCAGAGAAAACAGAGACTATTAAAAAAAAATTCAGACTTCTCAAGCATTTCCAATTCATCTGCAAATAAAAGGATCTTCTTCGACAAGAATATGAAGCACAGAAGAGAAAATGATCAAGAATGCGATGCAAACAAGGATGATTCGAAGAAGAATTCTGTTTCTCAAAATGAATCAAAGAAGAAGAAGCAACATAATGCAGAATCAGAGAGTTCGTCTCCTGACCCTGAAGGGGAAGATCAATCCCAAGAAACAGGGGTGCCCATTGGATCCAAGAATCAAATGGGTGAAGAACTATATGATTCTGATGAGGAGGAAGAGGAATTGGTTGACGACGAAGAAAGATTAAATGAGGAGGAAGTGGAATTCAGTGTTGAAGAGCTATCTGATTGTGATGATGAGAAGGAGCAAGATGAATTCGTCAATGAAGAACAATCTGTTGAGGAGAAACATGAATTCTTGGACGAAGAACAATCTGTTGAGGAGGACGATGAATTCGCTGGTAAAGAACAATCTGATGAGGAAGAAGATGCATACATTCTTGAGGAACAATCTGATGACGAAGAAAATGCATCCACTGTTGTAGAACAATCTGGTGATGAGGAAGACGCATTCACTGTCGAAGAACAATTTGATGAAAAAGAAGATGAATTTGCCGATGAAGAATCCAATCTGATGAAGCATCATTTCAACCAAGAGAGACCAAGAATTTCAGGAATTTGAAGAACAAGAACGAAAGAGTTTGTGATGGTCCGAATCCTCCACCACCTCTGCTACCTGATTTCAAGAATTGCATTCAAGAAAAATACTTTATTGATGAGAGTTTGTTAATTCAAAGGCAGCTCTCTGAAACTGAAGTCAATCAAGAGCGAACTTGCCGTTTCTTCATTCATGCAGGCGTAATCAAGAAAGAGTTTTTCACTGCTGATGAATTGGATGAATTCGCATCAAACAATTTTATCACTGTGAAGATAATAGGTCCGTTGCTCGAAAGCGCTTCGGTTAACTTGAGGAGGAAGCTCATGAAACCGAATGTAGGAGGCGGCGAACCTCTAATAGCTTATGTGTTGGAATCAGGTTGGAATGATATAGTGAAGAGGAAAAATCTTGAAGAAGGAGATATTGTGCAGTTGTGGACTGTTCGAGTCGGTGGAAATTTGTGTTTCTTAAGCTTGTTAAGCTGCCGAAGAATGGAGGAGGAGGAGACAGCAGTGATGGCAATTCTACTCTAGAAGTTGGCATTGATTGAAGAATGAAGATTGATATGCTTCTTTTTTGTTCTTAAAGTCTGTAGATGTTTGATTTTCAATCAGTTAGGGAAAATCTATTCATAAAAATTTGGCATTTTCTATGCCGGTAGTATTAGACTGGATTTTCATATGATAGGCTTCTGAGGTGTGACATATTTCTTTCATTTTTTTGATAGTTCTGAAGTCATTTAAATGTCAAATAAGTCTATCCAAGACAAGAATTAATGTAATTCTATTCGGTTCTGTTAATTTTTTGTCTGTAGTTGTGGAAAGCAGGATGGAATCTTGACATGATTTTGAAGTTCTAAAGATTCATCTACTGAGATTCTTCTTTGGTGCATTCTCTGTTCAAAGAACAATTTGTTCTTTTGAATTGAAAGTTCAAACCTATATCATGGTGTCCAATTGTCCATCTGTTCCCCTGTTATTCAACTAATAGGTATCAAATTTAATACCTTAGTTAGGATTTCTTATTTGAAACTTCTTGCATAGATCGAGTGTGATGCACCAACGCACCATGAAAATAATTTCAAGCTCTCTCAAGATAGTTTGATGCACCAATTCACCTCCAAATCAATTTGCCGTTAGCACCAAAATAACAAGTTTATGAACAAAAATACGCCTAAAGGTTACCCCTAAAACTAAAAAAAATATACACTTGACCCCTTTAAAGCAGTTAACGTTTTATATATCAATTTATGGTAGGTAAATATATGATTGATGTAATTATCTTAATTATTCCCCTAAATTAGGTGATTACCTTATTAGTCTAACTGTCTTGATTAGCAAGACTTACTATATGTTTGATTGTCTTGATTAGCAAGATTTATTATATTTATATTCTCTTGTAAACCTATATAAAGGCACCTTATGTACCAATTATATTGAGATCTGATTTATACTAATATACTTTCTTTCGTTTCTGAAATCCATGGTATCAGAGCCCCCTCATGTAAATGTACTCTCTTGTGCTTAACATGGTATCAGAGCCTCCTCATGTAAATATATTATGAGTTTCTGCTTATTTGAGTACTTGTAAATATATTTTGCTCAGATTCTACTCCAATTCTTAATTTTTAACCTTCGGGTCTCCTGATTTTCGACTTTCGTGTTCTTCTGTTTTCAACCTTCGGGTTCTTCGATTTTGAGTCTTTTCATTATCTCATTTTTGACTTTCGGGTTCTCTCGATTTTGATTTTTCGGATTCTTTCGGTTATTAACCTTAAGGTTCTCTTGGATTCAGTTTTCAGGTTTTCGATCGATTTCAATTTCGTTTCAGTTTTGGTTTTTGATTCTTTTGTCTATTCGGTTTTGATTTTCTATTATCAAATTTTGTTTCAAACTCAATTTGGTTTTCTATAATTATATTGAGTTTTAGAGGAATTACGTCAAAGATATGAAATTATCATATTATGGTATGTAAATATATGATTGATGTAATTCTATACCCTAATTACTTCCCTAAATTAGGTGATTACATTATTAGTCTAACTGTCTTGATTAGCAAGACTTACTATATGTTTGATTGTCTTGATTAGCAAGACTTACTATATTTATATTATCTTGTAAGCCTATATAAAGGCACCCTATGTACTAATTATATTTAAGTCTGATTTATACATATCGTAATATACTCTCTCGTTTCTAACAGGTCCCAAAAAAAAAAAAGCTTAATGGCTACGTTCGGTTAATGGCTAAGTTCCTCATACTAAAGTGACGTGCAAAAATAGTTACAGTAGTGTGACAATCATAAATAAAATGAAGAAAATGAAAACTACTAAAATAAATTGACAGTTGGTGTGTTCCAAGAATGAGAAAATATAACAGAGATTTGACACATATTGCATCCAATAATGTAATTTGCACTAGTTTGATCAGAAGTATAGAAGTAAAAAATATTCAGGAATGTCCAAAAATTAGGCAAGTTATATGAAATGTGTGATCTGTACACACCTAGGAAACGTTAAAACTCAAAATAATATAAAATGAATTAAAGAATAAATTTGTGCAAAAAATATACTGATATGAAAGAAATCTATTCAAAATTTTCATTAAAACAATCTAATGGGAAAAATAGTTTGAGAAGCGTGCATATGATAAAAATTTTCAAAATTCAAATATATAATAAATAAGTTTCAATGACTACCGAAATTAAGAAAAAAAATGTTTAATAGTAGTAAAAAATTTTAAGCACTCAGAAAACTTTTCAAATTTTGTAGCAAGGTTTCTAAAATCATGGACTATTCAGCCAAATTTTTACCTTTTTATAGCTATTTATACAAGGGCTATCAATGCAAGCAACCTAGTCTTTAGAAATAAAGAAAAATAAATTGAGAAATTATAGTTGTGAAAGGAAAAAACGTTAGGAAATTCTTTTGTACTCGACAAAACTAGTTTAGAAATTTAACTATACCATAAGTAGTTTTTGGGTCAAAGTATATACTATTATTTAGTTTTGGATGTTATTAATTTACACAATTAAACTTAAGTGTCACTAATACTTTAGTTTCCAACGTTATTTTCTGAACACTAACACTAAAATCCCCAAGTCTAAAGGTGTTTGAAATTTGGGTAAATGGATGAATATACCCTTTGTTAAATATACCTTTTTCCTTAAATTTTAATATCACTAGTGCTTTAGTTCTTGACATTATGATTTGAGCACATAACAATTTGTCAAAAAAATAAACATATTAATAAATGGCTACCAATTATGAAAAAGAAGGAAAAAGCACCGTTTGATCATAGTCCTACAGCAAAATATTATGTGTAGAGTAGCAGCCAAGGTTTGTAGAATCAAAAATTTTACGTTGGATCATTTTAAAAGTTACAGAATCATGGATCGTAGATAAGATGGTTAGATCGTAAGATTTTATCAAAAATACAAAAATACAACTTTTATTTATTTTTAAAGATAAGGATTAATGGAAACTTATACAAATAAATAAAAAAATTTAATATTGCCATCACAAAATAAATTTCTTTAACTTAAATATATAGTATTTTACATTATCCATACTATCGGAATACCCCGTGCATACGAATATCTACATTCAATTACTACAACCAAATAATATTAGAAAAATCATAATAATGACATATAACATTTATTAATTAAACTTTATATATACAAACAAGATTAAGTAATAATATCTATATAATTATATATAATTAGAACTAGAAATATAAATTAAAAACAATTAAAATTATACTTTAGTTTCTTGAACAATTAAAAATATACTAAATGTTACGTATGCATCTAAAATGTTTATATTTCTATCGTATAAAAATAATTAAAAAGCAACTATATAACTTATTTATTAGTTGAAATTAAAATAGATTTATAGTAACTATATTACTATCACATGGATATATGATTGTGTTGATAGCCTACTTCTAATTTTTATACGAAAAATAAAGAATAAAACTCATTTTGCTGAATGTTAATGAAATTGAATCTTGCACGATAAAAATTATACTAATTTTTACTCTTTTCTTCTATTCTATTAGATATATCTCTAAGTCAATAGACAAAAAGTTATATAAGCAATGGTGAAACTAATAATAAGACATATTGTTAAAACTATTTTTAATTTATTACGATTGCATAATGACTTAAAAATAATGTGTATTGGCATTATTAATTGCCAATAAATATAAATTTGTAAGAAGATGCAAAAAAAGAAATTGATCTTACAACCTTTTTATTTTTTTGTGATGTAATAAATTATTGTTCTTTTTGATGAATATTAAGCAGGTGTAATTAGGCTTGATAAATGATATCTTTTAGACATAGTTGGGCTAAATATTTTCTTACTTTTATGAAAGTTATTATTTAAATATATATATATATATATAAAATTAATTTCTTAAGAATGACATATATAGATATATATATATCAGTTTTGCATAATTAATAAATATTTTTTTTCTTAACTTATAGTTAGGAATGACACTTATATGAAGTGATTTATAATATGATTTTTGGAAAAAAAAAATTTAACTATCGGAGGTGTCATAAAATAAAGATTTTAAAAAATAAAGGTAGGTAAAGATAAGATTTAGTTAATTAAGTAATTCATTTCTTTACTTTATTATTTACCAAGTAAATTTTCTTTGTATAATATGATGCCACATGTCAATTTTTAAGACCTCCTCGCTAAAAGGGATTTTGCTATAACATATACATGCAGAATACTCCATGCTACACACGAGAGAATGAATATCTATATTCAATTACTATAACAAAACAATAAATAATATTAATGACATAAACCTTTAGTAATTAAACTGTATAAGTACAAATAAAATTAAGTAATAATATCTATAAATTTTACTAATTAAAAAATATATATAAAAAATAATTAAAAATATACTTTAGTTTATGAAACAATTAACAAATATACTAAATATTAAGTATGCATCTAAAACATCTATATTCCTGTCATATAAAAATAAAGTAACTATATAATTTTTAATATTTAGTTGAGATTAAATTAAATATGTTTACTATAATTACTATGTTACTAATACTTGGATATATGATAATGTCGGTAACCTACTTCTAATTTCTTTGTAAAATAAAGGACAAAACTTATTTGGTTGGATGTTAATGAAATTGATCTTACATGATAAAAGTCGCACTAATTTTTATTCTTTTCTCTTCTAGTCTATTAGATATATCTCTAAATCAATAGATAAAAAGTAATGCAACCAATAATGACACAAATAATAAGACATACTGTTAAAACTATTTTAAACTTATTTCGATTACATAATCCTTAAGAATAGTCTGTATTGACATCGAATTATTAATCACCAATAAATATAAAGTTACAAGAAGATGCAAAAAAGAAATTGATCTTAAAACCTTTTTCATTATTTTTTTATATTATTCTTCTTTTTGATAAATGTTAAGTCAATGTAATTAGGTTGCAAGGATGAAATCATTTAGAAATAGTTAGGCTAAATATCTTTATAAATTTTATGAAACTTATTATTTAAATATATATATCTCAAAATTAATTTCTTAACAATGAAATATATGTATATATATATATATATATATAAGTTTTACATAATTAATAAGTATTTATTTTCTTAACTTATAGTTAATAATGATGCTTATATTATGACTCATAATACAATTTTAATTTTCTAATTGTTTTTGGAAAAAAAATAATTATAGGAGGTATGATAAAATAAGGATTAAAAAACTAATATAAGAGTTAATAATAAGATTTAGTTAATTAAGTAGTTCATTTTTTACCTCTATTATTTACCAAGTAAATTTTCTTTGTATAATATGATGTCACATGCCAACTTTTTAAAGCTCTTCAGTAAATGGAGTTTTACTATAATATAGATATAGATATAGATATAGCTATAACTATAGATATATGGTATAGTAAAGGGGTTGTTAGTGAGAATTTCTACTATATTCACAAGTTGCAACTATTAGTAAATATGCATATTTTAATTGTACAAATTAAAAAATAAAATACTTCATTAACCGTTTGAATGCAAATTAATTACCTATATCCTATTTTAACTACTTTTATTTACAAAAGGCTTTACATTATGTAACCTACCTCCTATAATTTATTTTTTCGTAATAGAGTTACAATACTAAATATTATGGATCATTACATAAGTATCAATTATTTACCGTACATGACAAATATAAAACTAATGTTACTTATAATAAATTAAGAATAAAATACTTTACATATATAATGTTTAATATTTTATTCTTAATAAATTTGGGGAAAAAAAAGTGTGCAACATAATTACACATGAGTAATTTCGTTCTTGTAACATAATTATAATACTTTTATCAAAAAAACTTAGTAAGGGAGAATTAAAAATTTAATCCCGAAAGTATTTTTACAATCTCATGGAGATTCGTGTCTCAAACTATTTTTAATAGCATAGAGCAGTCTCCCAAACTTTTTTGTAAACTTTTTTGTTCCTCAAGTATTTTTATAATCCAAATAGATATATCCTTTATTTTTTATTTAACTCTTTTGTTCCTCAAGTTTTTCGTTTTATGTTATCATGGCTAGATGACTACTTTGATTAAAAGGAAAAAACAAAAAACAAAACTTGGGGATCTCTGTGAGGTTGCTAAAATAGTTAAGGATGAAAAATTTTAAACAAAACTTGGAGATCTTCTTGAGGAGTAAATTTATAATTCCCTCTTCTGATAATTGTGTACTATATCACAAGAAATAAACAAAGTTATCAAATTAATTTATTTTTGTATCTCATTCCAACGTGATGTTCATGAATAATTAGTTGTTGATAGATATTATTATTAAATGAGGATGTAAACATATTCCCTAAAGAGTGATTTCAATATTATTTCTCTACTTTTTAGTAATTTTTCATATCATCACATTTACACGTATGCTTTGTATAATTGTATGCTTACGAGTAAATCAATCATTGGAATGTTTCTTTTCTTTTTTTTTTCCAATTTTTATCTATATAATAATTAACAGATACTTTCTTATATTTATTTATTTTTTAAAATCTAGCCCTCTCCTACGTTCCCCATAGTGATGTCAAACCCAAGACCATTAGGTTATAGGGAAAGCATCTTATCATATAAGGTAAACTTCGTTGTCATTACACTTTCCTTTATATGCAATAGAAGTATGATATTTTCATTTTTTATTTTGATGTTATTTACTTATTGAAATTTTGATATCATTGTCTTCAAAAATTATTTTGTAAACAAAAGTATGAATTTTGTAAAGATTATCAAACATATGAGACTAACATTTATAATTAATTAAGGATAATTATGTACATGACAATTGATGTTCTATAATAAATTTTTGTAAGAATACATAATAGTTTTAAATGCACATTCAACAATCATATTACTTAATTGCTTCTTCATTTTTTTTTAAATTTAGTTTATAGTGATGTACGTAGAACTTACTATATATAATTACTCGACTAATTATAAAGGTCCAAGCAATAATGGTTCCACTAAAATTAACTTATATTATTTTATTCTATAAGTTGCATATATTTATAATCATCAGCTAACTAAAGTAGATGTAAGTTAGAAGATTTTGGACTTATGGTAAGTGCCGGAAGTTTATCCTTATACAAATCTTAACGTTTTTTCTTTTTACTCGTCTTGGGTAGAAGGAATATGTCATATGTATAAACTAAAGATTTAATAATACTTTCGAATAAGTAATATTTTAGTCTATGACAAATATATAATAATAATATAGGACTAATTTAATTTTTCACCCTTCAATGTATACTCAATTTTTATTTTACATTTGTAATTTTAGTTTTGCAAATTTTGCACCCTTAACTTTGAATCTATCATACCTCAATCTATTTTTAAAATCTTCACCAAAGTTAAAGGAATCTTTATTTATACACCTAAAATATTGTGGTAACATTGTTATATATCCAACTGAATCTTTTGTACGCACAAAAAGATTTCATTAATTTTAGTGACGGTGTTAAAAATTAGAGTATAATCGGACATAATGAATTTCAAATTTCGGGTGCAAAATGTCTGAAATTGAAATTAGGAGAACAAAATAAAATTTTTAAATATCCATATTTAGTATTTGTTGTCTTTAAAGTTAATTAGGAATAAGAATGCATGTACATTCGACAAAATATACAAGCATTAAATTAAAATTAAATGTGTAAATTACTATCATATATAAATCTCATTAGTTAATGCTTATTCTTATAATTAATTTTCAATCTTTTTTGTGGGACTAAAGTTTGATGATTTTTAAGAGTGCATTCAACAATTGTGTTGCTTTGAATTATTCTTTTAGTTTATGGTGTTATAAAAACTAATAGCATTAAGATTCCAGTCGAATAGCATAAATTATTTATTATTTTTTAAATAATATTTTAAAATAATTTATAACCCGTTTTTCCACTACTTTTTAATCTCACATGTACCAAATCTAAATATTTGTTACAATAATTATTTAGAATAAGACAACAAAAAATAGCTATCCAAATGGAGCCAAATTTTCGATTTAATTATTACTAAAATTATACCTTAAATTTATATATTTCTACATTTAAATTTCATAATCTTTTTCCTGTGCATATTATAGGTCTAGATTTGTAGACTTATAATGAAAAAGTTCTACTTCATCACAAATTTAATACTGTTTTTTAATTAAAAACTAAAAAAAATTGATATTAATAGTCTAAAGTCATGAAATATGGCATTTGAATGAAAAATTATTGAACAACTAACTTAATTTAATAAATATAAATATAAATCATTAGGTTCTAATTATCTTATTAATATTTACTTATAATAACAATCTTGTCTCTAGTTTCGGATCAATTTTGTAAATTTGGATTGTAAAATTGTAGGATCGTAAGGATAGGATTGAGATTCAACCAATTATGTAGCAGCTAATAATAGATATTAAATCCAAGCAGAGGGTTTATATAATGTGGAATGGAATGCCGCAGAGATAAGAACCAGAAATTGCTGCCTCTTCTTAAGCAAAGCAAGCGTATATACCTCTACATTACAAAGAATTCTCCAGTTACTCGGGCCAAAACAAATTAACAAAGCGCTATTCTTCTTTTTACGAGCTTTATCTATTCTTGAAAAAGAACAATTTTTTGGTGAAAATTTCCTCCATTCAAAGACGAATACTATTTGGTGAATCAATACAAGATATCTGAGAATGAATAATCCAAGAAGGCTGTCACATTCAGGGCTGCCAGATGAATTCAAGAAAAAAATTCAAGAAATATCTGGAGCAAAAAACGTGGACTACGAAATCTTGGTGATTCGAAAACGCCTCTCTGCAGCCGATATCAATCAAGAACAAAACAGTTTTTTCATGCCATCAATTCAGATACGATCAACAGGCAGGAATTTTCTTAACAATGATGAACTTGCTCATCTCAGAATGGTGAACAGCGGCGGAGAACACTTCACTTTTCTCCGCGTAATGTCCCTCGATCCCAATCTAACGTTTTCTACTTTTTTCTTGAAGATTTGGAACGTTCAGAATTCAGGGGAGAATGCATATATATTAGCTATGTGTTGACTGTGAATTGGAATGAAATTGTGGCTAGGAATAATCTTCAAGATCAAGAGATTTTGCAGTTGTGGGCAATTCGAGTTGGCGGAAATTTGTGGTTTGTTCTTCGTAATTTTAGACAGTATAATTTAAGTGATGGTAGTGAATGGTAATCATAGTTACTGGAAATTCTCCCTACTCCGACGAACTGCGTATCGAAAATATGATTCATTTACGTTCCGAAATATAACTATTCACATTTTAGAACGTCAAAGGTAGCGGGAAAATGAGAAAATATTATCTAAATTTACCTAATTAGAACTATTTAATATTGGATTAAGGATAATAGTTCTTGAAAGTTGAACATTTTTTTTCTCCAGTCACTCAAAATTCAACATTTATTAAAAATTTAATACAATATACAATCAATTACCTTTTTATCCATATAATGTAGCAACTTTTTTTAAGGAATGGCATATCGCGACGTATCGATTAAACTTATCCCTACGTATCCGATCTAGTTTAAAAAGTGGTGAATCGTGTCCCCCTAACCGTATTAGGTTTTCTAGCGTACCACGTTTCTAATAACTGTAATTCAAGAATGATAATAGTAGTAATCTGAAATTGTGGCTAGAAATTTGTTTACTGATTTTTAGTTGTCAAGAAATTCGATTCTTGTTTTGGAGGGAAATTAAGTTCTTGTTAATTTCTTGGTTAGGTTTTATCATTAGAATTGTGCAATTGGAATTTATAATCTGGTGTATTTTTTCTTCTTGAGCTAATTGCTTCGCCCAAATATATTTGTTACCACAATTTTGTTGAATTTTGATAAATTCTTACTAACAAAGATGATGGTTTTTCTCATTTCTTTCTTTTGTTCGTGTGAGAGATGATGGTAATCTTCAAATCCTTGATGTTTAAATTTATCCCCAAAAGAAAAAAAATAAAATAAAAAGAGATTGACCAACGTACATTGAACCGCGCGCCAAATATATGCATGCACTAAGACAAAATATTGAACATCCGATTAGAACTCCTAATTTAGTTGAGTGAATATTAATTCTTCAGCAAGATTTGATGCCCTCGATAGAAATTACTTCCCTATTGCTTTAGATGCATTCAATTTTTTTGTATCGCTAGCTTAGGACACAAGAAACTAAATTTTTCCTTACATCTCGGTACATATTATATTTTGGGGTTAAATTCATTTTGGTCATTAAACTTGTTAACATTTATCACATAACAGCTCGAACTAATTTTTTGATCACTGTATCCCCTAAAATTTTTGTTTCTTGGCACTACATCCCAAATTATGAGTGAAGTTATGAAAGTAACAGAATATTCTCGAATTTTATGCGAATTTTATGCACATATCTTTAGTGTGTACTATGGTATTTAGCAGAAGGAAAATTATTTACAAAGTTACAAATTCATAGTCACTCCACATGGCAAGATCTTATCAAATCAAGACCTCTTGATTTTAGATTTTCAGCCGAATTTTTTTTCTTCTTTTCCGGATCTAGTGACATATCATATGACTTTTGTTTGTGTCACTTTGTATAGATACGCTCTTAGCATAAAATGTTGTTTTATTACGGATCATGAAAATTCCATTACTTCTATAACTATCGGTAAAATTTAGGGTGAAATGTCAAGAAACAAAAAGTTTAGGGGTACGGAAACCGAAGAGGAGACGAGATTGCTACACGGCGGTGGTAGTGGTAGGAAGCGCGGTGGCGGAGAGCACAAGACAGTGAGGGTTACAAAGGGATTGGGTGTTAGGCCCCTTTTTTTTTTTTTTTTTTTTTGAGACAAAAACATCAAGCATGAAACTATAAGAGCATTTTTGGCTTGCATTCTAATTTTTTGATGACATCAGTAGAGATTCTAACGATTTTAAATGTAAAGGGGGATTTTGTTAAATATTTACCCATTCAAGGAGACTATCCATTGTTGACCAAAGTTCAGAGTTTAATTGGTAGTTTGGTTATATTTTAGAGGTGGTAAATATAATTAGTCCTTTTTTTTTATATGATTGCCCGAGAGGTGTCCACAATAATGGAAGTGAATACAGTCGAAGCATTTAAGATCCACACATAATGGGATAAATTATGTTATTTTATTAGATTTACTTATAGTGAAACTATAATACCTACACTATTTTTGTACTATTTATATTCTACTACCGCCAACTACTTGTACTGTTTGAGGGTTTCTTTTCTCACCGTTAATTTGATACCTAAAATTTCAATCCCATAAGTGACTTGTGATATTTTTGATGGCCAATAATCCGATATGCTATTGGTTTCTTGGGTACAAGCTAGACAAACTCAAATGGGCTAACATCTGTTTATTCACTTAAAGTAGTTAACTTCAAGGAAAAAATCACCTTTTTTTTTTGGGGATTTCTTACAATGCCAACTTAACTGAATCTTCACTCTAACTTCCATGCAAACTGGTATAAAAGTCTAGAACCATGTTCTCATCCAATTAGAGATAAATTTCGGTCGACGAATAGTTTTAGGCTACTTCTTTTTACTAAACAACAAATTAATGCACGTGTACGATTTGCATCTAAGTACAAACGGCCTAAATGGTCATCCAACTATTCGGCAGCTGCAGTAATGGTCACCAAATAATTTTTGTGGCCTAAAAGGTCACTGAATATCTAAAAATGCATATATATGTTCACTCCGTCAATTTGAGTAATTATTATTAACGAAAATTAGTTTTTTAGGGATAAAATTGTCCAATTACAATGAACTAACATTACCAAATAATATGGGTCAAAATTTGAAGATAAAAAATATGTATAAATTAAAAGTGAGGTCTTACAGAAAGATATAAAGAATCGGGTCAACCTTCTCAAGCCAGCCTAGTACCACCCTCGCATCCTCTTCTGCCACTCCTCCTCTATCCTCTTCTAGCCCCGCCAACCCCCTTCCTTCCCCATCCTGCCTGCCACCCATTCCCTCTCCCTGATCTGACCTTCTCTCCCTGATCTAACCTCTCTTCCTCACTATCTTCAGCTCCTTGATCTAACCTCTCCTTGCCCCTTGGCAGGTTCCTTTTTTGCCATCCTCTATTCTCCTCGAACCCTGCTGAACCCCCTTGCCCCTTCCCTCTTCAGCCAGACGCACCGATTTGACCCTCTCCTCAGCTACCCATTGATGGACCTTTTTTTATTGGTTTGAGTAAGATTTCTTCAAAATTACGTTGTTTTGACTTATTTGAACTCTAAATTATGCCGTTTTGTGAAATGTTAAATGTAAAAATGACAAAGAGTGATTGGACAATTTATCCCACTAAAACTCACATGAAATGAAGGAAAATAGCATAACCGAACACTTAACAATGCAAAATAGGCGAAGTAATCCTATAGGTGCATTTTAAAAGTTAAGTAACCTTTTAAGCAAAGAAATTGCTTGATGATTATTTCCACAATCTCCTAATAATTAGGTGACCATTTAGGCCATCTACTCTAATTAAAATAAAACATAAAAGAAATAAAATATGCATTGAAAATTGAAACATTAAAACAATACAAACTTACTCAATCAGCAGTTTGTTAACCCTTCATGAACCCCACAATCAGCAGTTTAGTCTCGACGATGAATCCCTTAATCAACAGTTTGACCCAATAATGAATAGCTCAATCAGTAACTCAACTCTACCTTGAACCCATCAATCGGTATTTTGTCTAGACAATGAACCCACCATTGGAAATTTGACTCGACAATAAACCCTTTAATCAACAATTCAACACAATAATGAACTCCTTAATCGGGATCTCCAAGCAAAAAGATGTTTTGAGATACTATCCTCTCAATGGACAGAATACTGTCTTCCCAATGGACAAATGACTGTATATTGAGCACCTTAATTGGTAGCTTGACTAAACAAATAAACTCACCCTTAATCGGCAATTTGACTAATCAATTAACCCTCAATTAGCAGTTCAACCCAACACAACTATTACTGCAAGCCAAAAGTTAATTTTTTGGGGGTAAAATTGTCAAACACCTTAAAAAGAATTGCAATAAAAAAAGAATAAAAAAACAAAAATATTGAGATAATATTAACCACCGCCCTACAGTCTTGGAAACTTATATTCTTTCCTAACTCTCCCTCACTCACCCTGCCACCTTCCCCACCCTATTTCCTCCTTGGCATCGCCCCTGAACCTTTCTCCAATCTTGATCTACAATGTCTATCCTATACGTCAAAGGAAAGAAAGATGTTGAAAGAGTGGCGAGGGTAAAAAATTATGGGGGAAGATTAGATTAGAGATTTTGGTTTGCAGGACATTTGACTGTAGTTGGTGAATCAAGTGATAAGGTTAGAAGTTGATTAAAGTGTTGGTTAGAATAACTTCTTGTGTTATGATTTTATACATGAAGCCAACATGGTTCCTTTTAGATTGATGCATTTGAGAAATCTATTGTTTCAAAATCATCCTTAAGTTATGGTTTTGTAGGAAACGCATATTGAAAATAGAGAAAGTAGAAAGCATAAAGTTGAGATTTCAAGAATTGAGGAAAAACAAACTATTAATCAATTGAGAGGATGGTTGAGGTGGCGGATAATGCGGGAAGGTTATAGTAGGAGAGGTTACAAGGAATGGGAGAATCTTGACAAGGGTCAGGTAGTAGTGGCAAGGACAGGGATAGGAGAGTGGAGAGTAGGCTAATGGAGTGGTGTTGATGGTAGGAGAGAGATTTGGATCGGGAATGCGGGGGTCAGGAGGTGGTGGGAGGAAGGGATGGGGGTAGAAGAGTAAGGGAGACTTGGGAAGAAGATAAGTTCTCAAAATAGCAATATTATTTTTAATTCATTTGATTTTATTTTGTTATTTTTAAAGGTGTTTGATGATTTTACTCCTGGAAAAATAACTTAAAATAATTTTATTTTACCTACCGTAATGGTTGAACTTGATGGATTGACCCAAATTTAATATTTGTTAGAGTTCAATGACCAAACACACAAAATTAATAATTCAATGAACTTAAATCAAACTTTCAAATAGTTTAATGTTTTTATTTGCAATTTGATCCACCAAAAATGGTGAAACTGTTACTTTTGTTGTTTGTAGTTGTATGCTGCTTTGATTGTAGCTGCTAAAAAACTGTCTACTACATTTGTTGCATGTTTATGGAGACTGGCTCAATTTCACTGCTATAGTAAAGAGCTTCATTCATCTAGCCTTCATTAACAAAGCTTTTTTATGTAAGATAAATCCCATTAATGAGCAAATAGCCTGAGAAGTCACCCAATTATATAAGAATTGTCGATTTAATCACTTAACCAGTTTTTTGGTTAATTTAGTTACTTAACTTCTAAAAAAGTGTTGCAGAGTCATTCCATCTATTTCCTCCATTAAATACTGATACATATCAAATCCTAATTCGGTTATTAGTTTTGTGCCAATACAAGATTTTGCAAGTGTACGGGCCATGTAGTAGTATACGGATAATAGATATCGTTCACGCAAGAACCAAATTTAGTTCAATTACCAAAATCCTAGTATCAACTACTATTTAGATTATCACAATTTAAAAAGAGCTATATTTTGGAATTTTATTTTTTCTTCTTAATGGAAATAAATTAAACAAATAAACTAAGCCTAGTAAATTATGGAACAATAAAATTGCACAAATTGAATGAACTAAACTAATTTGACTAAGAAGGATTCAATTTATTTGAATATCAAAACCCTAACTATAATTAATTATCCCAAATAAATTGAAAGAATTAAATAATTAAAAAATAAAATTGAAGAAAAAAGTAGTTATCCGATCAATAACAAAGTGCAAGAATCCCTCGAAAATTGCTACGAGTTCTTTAGTAAATCCACTATAATGAATCCATATGGGAAAGCTAAAATTGTTTGAGAATTAACAAAAATAAAAGTCTCTTGAATTGCCAAGGAGAAAGCATAATGATTGCTTTTCTCCAAATGCTCTATAACTAACTCCATAATTTGATGAGGAAAGACAGATTTATATAGATGTAACATGGGCTTCATAGGAAATTCCTTTCTAGTTGGTAGCCTCATTGCAATGAGGGTTTCCTTCTTTAAGGGCCTCACTGCGAGGCTTCCTTAATTTTAAGCTATCTCGGCTTCTTCGCCAAGTTCACTGTAGCGAACCTGGTTTCTTCAGTACCACTCGATGTAGCGAGGGGTCTTTTTGTCTAGGACTCCATTGCCTCTTTTGAAAGCTTCCAAATAAGTGCTCCCAACTTTATTGAACTTCTAGAATTGGCCCTCCTAACTACATAAACAAAAACTAAACATTGCTAACAACTTTTAACACAAAATTAACACCCAAAAATTACTAAAACACAATAAAAATGCACAAAATCTAATTTTAACTTAATAACCTAAATGATACACAATATATATATAATTAGGGTCACAAACATCAAATTAAGGTTCATAAGAGATATCAATTACCCCAAATTTCTATAATTATCCACTCTCCTCAACTTAACTTTTTGTGCGTCATGAGCAAAATTCAAAGAAAAAGAACACAATAAAACAAACACTAACAAAAAGAAGATCTATGAAAAATTAACTCTTCCCAAGTATCAATGAAAATCTGTTTATTGAAATCAATTCAAGTGAATTCCACACACACATAGGCAAATTGACCAGTAATCTCGCAGTTATCATGACAATGGAACCACTCCACGCGTAAGGTAACAGTATGGAAAGCAAAATCACTGATTCAGCCTTCTAGACCACAATTCAACAAGTAACAATGAACGTTGACGTTATATTCCAAAGGAATGTTGTCATCCCATAAACACTAATACGAACTAATTCAGTCCAAAAATCAAGTAAGATTTTATGGCTTGTAATGTAAGTTAAGCGATAAGGGTAGGATAAATTTACGCAAAGAAGCTCAAATCACCTTAGTTATAGAACTTTGCCAATATAGAACCAAAACCCCAAACATGTCCAAACCACAAATTTATTCAATCACTCAAAACCTAAACGAAGGCTATAAAATGCCTTCTTTATTCTCATGAAACAAAATACTCGAAAATGAATATTTTTTTCTTTTTTGTTTTTTGTTTTTTTCATTTTTGTTTTTTTTTCTCTCTCTTTTATTTCTTTCATTCATTTTTTATATACAAAAGTACAATAACTTCATAATAAACAGGGACTTCAACTAATCAAAATATCCTCTTGAATTTTCAGTCCCAATAAACAACAACTTATCTCAATGCACCAAAAATAACTTAGCATTATCGATATCGCATGTTATCAACACTAACTAAGATGATGGGTAGAAACATGGGATAACAAATCTAAAAGTGTAAAGCGGCTAAATAATGTGGCTACCAAGAAAAATGAAGCTTATAAGCTCAATGAGGATACCAGGGATAATAAAGATAGATTGGTGGACTTTTTTTTTTAGGTTCAAACGATTCAAAGAAATGCTTATATCATCTCCAAGGTCCAAACTTCATTCATACGTCACAAATTTGAAACTACCTCGACTAGTATATCGCAAGTCCAAACCAAACCTTCATAAGTAGTCATGACCATCATTTAATCACAAAATAATAAAGCTTAATTCCCATAACTCTACTATATAAATGAAGTACCACATTCCATGAATCAATGGGGTTAAAGAGCAAAAATCTATACATGTGTAGATTCAAAACCTCCAATTACTAATGAAAAAACATTTTGTCAAAAACATTGATACTGGAAAGAACAAATTTGCATGAAAAAATTTCCTAAAAGACACATCGACAAAAACAACTACTCAACATAGCAAAAATAACCATTCAACACAAACAACTAGAACAACCTACAAAGGAAGACTTACAACTACACCGCATACCGCTCCTCCCAATTAAAGTAAATCATTGTCCCCAATATTTCAACGAAAGTCACAGAAGAAACGAAAACAAGCACAAATAACATGACAACACAAAATGAACGAAAAAGAAAAGTAAAGAACAAGAGGAGAAAAGATAGAAAACTTCCTCTAAGACTGTCTTAAAGGACCAACTCCATCATCATCCCCAATGTCTGTATCCTCCTCATCTGACTCCTTAGACCCTGGACCAAATTCATCATTAGGTGGGCTGAAGTGCCATCAAGGTTCATGCAATCCCAGCCGCCAACTTGCCATATTAAAAGGATGGACATAATGCAAGCGGTGAGCTAGAATGTTCAATTTGCGGTGAATTGCGTGGAGACTCCAACAATGACAAACAACTACAGAATGCAACCCAGCCGCCGTGCGTTGCCGACGAAAGACATAATTTGGATTGGCTGGAAGTGGAGGCTTCCTAGTCCCTGCTAGCCTTATTTTGCAGTCCGAAGTTATTACCTTGCATTACTTGCTTCCTATGTTGTTGTTTAGTAATCTAATCCTATATGAACTTGTCGTGCTTCTTTAAAGTGAGGCGGAGCCAAGGATTGGTGATTGTCTTGTCAAGATAAAATTTTGGACTAGTACACAAAATGAAACCTGTATTATTACTCAAATAAGTAACCAAATTAGGAAAAATAAGACTACGCTGATCTTTAGTACCATTACAGAGGATTTCTACTGGATAATCAAACCTATAGCATCTTGATAAACCAGCCCTTAACCAAAACATAAAGAAGCACAGCTCTATCCCGAGTCTTCTTAATCAAGTAAGTAATGGGAAGAATATGAGAAGTTAAAAAATAATAGCAAGCTAAGGCAAACGAAGATTACCAAGTTTTCAGATATTACATGTACCCCCTATGTAGATAAAATTCCCATGTATCCATGCCCTCGAGTATATAGCAATCACATAACTCTCGCAATATCAAATCATAATTGATATTAGAATGTCTGAAAATGGATACTCACTATTAGTAATAGTCGGAACCTACTAGTAAGCAATTATAATCTCACGATGAAAATCCACCGGCTGCCATCTTACCTGAATTACAGTACCCGTGAGTTTGTTGGTGTTAGTAATAAATTTCCTAACCAGTGTATCATTATCAATAGTAGCCTCTTCCCCAACAAATCGCCTCCAATAATGATCAGAAATAGCCAAAAGCAAGTCATGATGTACTTTACCTGGTACAGTGTAGGCATTAATTTTGTTCCCATCCCACAAACCATCAAAATCAAACCTTCCCTCTAAACAAGGTGAAGCAATTAAAGCAAGTTGGCCATGAAATATTTGTGCCTCAACACTTGCGACTTTAGTTTTATCAAAAACAAACAGAGGTTCATTAGACTCGAATTAGCGGTCTCGTGATTTATAATGGTCGTTGAAGTACTAGTTCTTCTTTTCTTAGGAAAAAAACTCCCACACAATAAAAAAATAACCCAACACCACAAAAATCATAGAAAATTTCAACAAAATAAATATTAAAACTTTAAGAGCAAAAATTTACAATTAAAATTAACTATCCACAATGTAAGCACTAGGAGAGAATTAAAATTTTATAATAACTAATAAGAAAAACATTTGATTCTTACCCAAAGCATCAAGTCCAAAGAAAATAAAAATGGAAAGATCTTACTTGAACCAATAGAAGAAGAAATTGGTGATGAAAATTTCCGTTGGTGAAGTAGAAGAATCTTCACCCAATTTGAATTCAAGCTTGGAAATACCCTGACTTCATGGAGAAAAACTCTTAAAAAGGATGGATTTTTGTGGTGAAGGAGAATAAAAGATTGTGATGGTAGTGGGTGAGAAAAATACAAGAAGAAGAAGAGTTGGGTAGTGGTGATGGAGAAGAAAAAGAGAGTAGACGATGAAAAAGAATAAAGGAAGAAGAAGAAGAAAATAAAAAGTAAAGGGGGAGGGCATTGGCTAAAGAGGTAACAAATTTTTTTTTTTTGTTTAATGTTTGCAGTTGTAGAGGTCACTATTGCAAACTCTTTCACATAGGAAGGCACATTGCAACCAGTTACCTTACTGGTCAAAATTTTTTTTAACTCTTGCAAAATGAAAATAAATTAAATTAGTGTCATCACAATGAAATCTATTAAATGAAAACAATAAATAAAATTACTACTAACTACATAACTAATATTAATGCAAAAATAAATAAATAAGCTTGGGTTGCCTCCCAAGAAATGCTATTTTATATAGTTTTAACTTGACTTGTACTGCAGATGATCATCTGTTAAGAAAATGGACGGTTTCCTATCTATCGTCAATGGATCTTTCATAATAAAGATTGAATCTATGACCATTGACTTTAAAATTTCTTTCATGTTCTTTAATTTTTGAAACTCTATACGAAAACACCTGAATGACATTAAATGTTCCACTTCATCAGGATTTAAGCTTTTCGGGGAATAACTTGACCTTTTAATTGTAAAGATGTACCAAATCACCAACTTTGAATTCCTTCCTTAAGATGTGCATATCATGCCAAGCCTTTGTTTTCTCCTTATAAATCCAGACATTTTCATAAGCTTCTCTTCCAAATTCATCCAATTCATTTAAGTCCAAAAGCCTATTTTCGGCTCGTTCTTTCCAATCAAAGTTTAAGCTTTTCATGTGCCCAATATGCCTTGTATTCAAATTCAATTGTAAGATGACATGACTTACCAAAGACTATTCAAAATGGAGACATCCCAATATGAGTTTCGTATGCAGTTCTATATGGATCCACAAAGCATTATCAATTTTTGTAGATCAATCCTTCCTAGATACACTAACCATTTTTTCCAAAATTTTCTTGAGTTTCCAGTTAGAAACTTCCACTTGACCCAAAGTTTGAGGATGATAAGCAAGTGAAACCTTGTGTCTTACCCCGTATTTGGACAAGAGTGCTTCAAATTTGGCATTTGTAATGTGACTCCCACTAATAGCCCATAGGACTCCAAATCATGAAAGCATATTTTTCTTGACTAAATTTTACCACCTCTTAAGCATCATTTGTGGGAAAGGACATAGTTTTGACCCATTTCGAAACATAGTCCACCGCCACAAGTATGAACTTGGTGGAGAAAGAACTATAACGACCCCAAAAAATCCAAAACACTTCACAAACTAAAATATTGGTCAATGGGATCTCATTCCTTCTTTATATGTTTCTTGTCCTTTGACATGCATTGCATTGCACCGCCAAATGTCTTACATCTTTAAATAAACTAGGCCAATGAAAAGCGGTGGCCGTATTGGAGGACTTAAGCAGCAGTTCTTTGATCTCCATGATGACCATCTACTAGATAGGTATGACAATGTTGTAAAATATCAATTATCACCTCTTCCAAAATGCACCGACCTATCACTTGATTAATACATCGGCTGTAAAGAAATGGATCCTCCTAAAAATAATATTTGAGCTCAATCAAGAACTTTTCCTTTTATTGATGTACATGGAGATGGCACCACCTTGTCTATGAATTAATGTATTATATTTGCATACTAAAGGTGTGTTTCTCTCACGATCATCAATTGCTCGATGGAAAATTGGTCATTAATTGACACCTCCTATTGAACTAAAAGTTTAGGTCCTTCTAGATGTGAGAGATGGTTGGCAATAGTGTTTTTAATGCCTTTTTATCGATGACCTCTAAGTCAAATTCTTGTAATACAAGTATCCACCGAATTAATTGAGATTTTGCACCATGTTTAAAAAACAAATATTTCAAAGCTGAATGATCGGTTTGCTTACAATCACTTTACTTCCCATAAGATAGAATCTAAACTTATCAAATGCAAAGACCATAGCTAATAATTCCTTTTCGGTGGTGGAATAGTTAATTTGTGCATCACTAAATGTGCTACTAGCGTAGTATATGACATTCAAAACTTTATTCACTCTTTAGCATAAAGCAGCACCCACTACATAATCACTTGTATCACACTTATGTTCAAATAGTAAAGACCAATTTGGACCTTTTATGATCGGAGCAATGGTTAATACCTTTTTCAACAATTCATATGAATACAAACACTTCTAATCAAAATTAAACACAAAGGTGTCCTTTCGTAACAATGCACACAACTGCCTAGAGATTTGTGAGAAATTTTTAATGAAACGCCAGCTTGTTGCTAAAAGGAGGCAACTTCTCAATTACCTCTACCTTGGCCTTATCATCTTCTATTCATTTTTTGGATATTTTATGACCCAAAACAATGCCTTCCTTGACCATAAAGTGACATTTTCCTCGTATTCAAAGATAGGTTTGTTTCTTCACAACATTTCAAAACAAGAGTCAAATTATGTAAACACATACCAAAAGAACCACAAAGGACAGTGAAATCATCCATAACATATCCGTGCATTGTTCAACTAAATCATCATTGCAAATATACACCTTGGAATGTACTTGGACCATTACAAAGACCAAAGGTTATACGTCTATATGCAAAGGTACCATAAGGGTAGGTAAAAGTGATTTTCTCTTAGACCTCCGATACAATGACTATTTGGAAATAGGTAGAGTACACATCAAGGAAGTAATAAAAAGCGTGCCCTGCAAGTATCTCTAACATTTGGTCAATAAAAGGAAGGGAAAAGTGATCCTTCCTAGTGGCCACATTTAGTTTCCATAATCAATGCCCATGTGCCACTTGGTGACTAGTCTAATGACACTGTAGAACAATGGAAGGGATGTGGCGCAACTTGGTAGCGCCTTTGTTTTGGGTACAAAATTTCACGTGTTCAAATCATGGAATGATTTCATTATTATCATTAACTACCACTGTAACCCTCTCTTTTTAGTCATCACTTGAGTAGGACTAACCCACTCACTATCACTATTGGGATAGATAATACCTGCATGTAATAATCTCAATACTTCCTTCCTAATCAGTTCCTTAAAAGTAGGGTTCAATCTACGTTGAGGTTGCCTACAAGGTATAAAGATTTCCTTTAAAATAATTTTATACATGCAAAATGTAGTACTTAAGCCTTTAATATCCTTAAGGCTCCAAACAATTTCTCTAAGGTGCAACCTCAAGACATCAAGCAATTCAGACAATTGAGCATAAGCAATTCAGACAATTGAGCATGTGCAATTCAGACAATTGAGCATGAGCAAGATAAGCACTAACAATAACAGTGTGACTATTATCCTTATCTAGAAATGCATAACGGAGATTAGTTGGGAGAGGTTTGAGTTCAAGTTTGGGGGTTCGTTGGTCGAAAATCCCTCTTTACGTGTGTCATCCTCTTTTTAATCAATTCCCTCCACGATTTGGCTATCTTCCAACATCTCTAAGCATCTTTGAACATCGTTATCATGCTCATTTTTATTACCAACCTCAATAATTATTGTTTCCAATAGAAATTTGCCCATGTTTGATCTACAAAATCCATCACAAATTTTATCAATTATGTCAATTTTCATTGCATCATCAAAATAAGAAAGAAATTAGAATGCATCAAAAAAATTAAAGAAATAATATGCTCATTGATTTGGAATTGGAGTCTGCCTGCTTGGACATCAATTAGAGCTCTTATAGTGGCTACAAATGGTCATCCAAAAATGTTGCACATATACTTTTCATTTTCTATCTCCAAGATAATGAAAACTGCTAGAAAGAACTCTTTATCAACTTTAACTAACACATCTTAAACAATGTTCGATGGATATTTAATACTCTTATCCACAAATTGAAAGGACACATCAATTGGTTTTATCCCTCCTCCCATTTACTTTTGTAGACAGAAAGTATGGGCACACAAAATCCTTTCAAAGAACAATCCTTCACTTTCACATGGAATTGAGAATGACCTCGGATCTTTCAATTTAAGAGGTAATTTCTTTTGAATCAATGCATTACACTCATTCATTAAGCACAAAATCTCTTCCCCTAGCAATTTTCTCTCCCAATGAGCATTTGCTTTATAAGTTTAGCATAATTCGGGATGCTCTCCAAGGATTCAATGAGAGGAATATTTATAAGAGACATTTTGAAGATTTCCAAAAATCTCTTAAAATTATCCTTTTCATTAGTTTTAAGCCTTTATGGGAATGAAATTTGAACTTTCTTTGATGGCTCAAAACGTATAACTTTTTTCTTAGTTTTTTACCTAGCCGGGATTTGAATTTGGTTGAATTTCCTTATTGATTAGCTTCATCTTTTGATGATGACCCAATTTCCTTGGTTTGAATTTCCTTACTCTTGGCTTGCACTTTTTTTTCCATACCATTACCCCATACTTATTCAACTCACTATCATTAATGCATGTCAATATGAGACGATAGCTTTGGTAGGCTCCCCTTTGTTAGTGTATCATGGGTTTAGGACAGTCTCCGTTTCATAATGATGTTTCATGATTCCTCAGGTACTGAGCAAACATGTCCTCCATATTTCGAGAACCTTGACCTTGGTTTGGTTGTAAGGGTCGGTATTAATTTTGATTTTGGTATTGATTCAGAGATGGCCGAATTGTTTAGTACGGTTGATTTTAAGGGTATGGATTAGCTGGTGGTCTAGGTTGTGAAATTTGGTCTTGTTAATGGTTAGGTTGAAAAGAAAAGTTGTTTTGTTAATGGTTAGGTTGATTGTTGTTACCACTGCAAGAAAAATTAGGATGATTCCTCCATCCTAGTTGTAGGTATTGGAATATGGATTATTTTGAGGTCTTGGATTAAACTGCTTATTGTTGACAAATTGAACTTGTTCTTGATAGAATGGTCATTTAATTTCACAATATGAGTCTCATGATTTCCTCCACATGATTCACAAACATTCAACTACAAAGAGCTAAAGAAGTTGAAGCTACAGAATTGACATTCAAGTTACCATGAGTCTTTGTCAAATTTGTTACCAAGGATGTCAAAATTTTGTTGTGAGCTAAAATGGCTTTAGTTTGGTCAAGATTTAAAATTTCTCTCCTTTCCTATTGAACTGGCTGAACACTATTGCCTGGTAGTAATTAGAGGCCATAGCATTCAACATTCTTTAGGACTCTACGGTTATTTTGAAGGATAAATAATCTCCTGTCATAGCATCCACCATTGTTTTGGTTTCAAGATGTAACCCATTGTAGAAAGTTTGTAGTTGCGTCCATAGTGGAATAACATGATATGGGCACCATCTTAACAATTTGTTATACTTTCCAAGCTTCATCTTGGCATTCTTCAACATTCTGATTGAATGATGTGATCTCATTCCTCAACTTTACAGTCTTTGGGAGAGGGAAAATTTAGTTTGAAGCTCTTCTTCTCAAGTTATGAATGTTCCCACGTCACATCCTTATGAACCTCCATGTAGCTTTATCCCTTAGAGAGAAAAGAAAAGCCATCATACGGACTGCATATGATGAAACACCATTGAATTGGAAAGTGTTAATGACTTTTTCAAAATTTCTCAAGCGGGCAATTGGATTCTCAGTTGGTCCACCTCCAAACATGGCACGAGATTAGAGCATCTAAATCAAAACTAGCCTAATTTCAAAATTATTCGCTGGTATAGAAGGCTTGACATTACTAGAAATTCAACAGATCAAAGGTGGTTTGAGTATAATCTCTTAATAATCGGTGTCCATTGCCATTTCCATTCCCATTTACTACTTTGAAATTCCTCATCATCATTCCTAGGAATCTCTTTATTGCTTGATGCATTCAAATTAACCACGACAAATTTCTTCATACTCTTCTTGTTATCTTCTTTATTTTCTTAGCCCTTGCAAAGTTCTTTCTATTTCCAACTCAAGTGGAAGTAGTTTTTTATCTCCAAGAGTCATAAACTAGAAAATGAAACTAGAAACACAACAAACACATTAAAATTAAAAAATTAGCAACAATACTAGGTGGCAAGATATTGCCTAGAGATTTAATCCTAGCAATAACGCCGAAACCTTGATACGTGTTAAACTGTAATTCAATTATTAGCTACGTACTAGCACAAAATTCCACAATTGCACGAGTCACAAAATAGTATATAGGTAATAGAGATCGTTCTCCTAAGGATCAAATTTAAATCAATTATCAAAAATCTAGCTCAACTACTATTTAGATGATCACAATTTAATCATCTTTAATCCCCTTCTTCTTAATGGAAATTAATTAAACAACGAACTAACCCTAGTAAATTATGGAACAATAAAATTGTCCTATATGATTCTTCAATTCGAGAATATTGCTTCATGATTTCTTTTCATCTGAGCAAACATATCCTCCATACTCCGGGAACCTTGACCTTGGTTTTTTTGTATCGATTGGAATTGATATTGAGGTGGCCGAATTGGTTGGTGCGGTTGATTTTTAGAGGGTTTGGAGTAGTGGGTGGCCTAGATTGTGAAATTTGGGCTAGTTGATAGTTAGGTTGAAAAGAAAGTTGTTTTGTTAATGGCTGGGCTGATAGCTATTACCACTCTAAGAAAAATTAGGACAATTCCTCCATCCTGGGTTGTAGGTATTGGAATATGGTTTATTTTGAGGTTTTGGATTGAACTGCTGATTGTTGACAAATTGAACTTATTCCTGATAGAATGGTTCTTCAATTCCATACTAATGAGTCTCATGATTTCCTCTACATGATTCACATACATAATGAGCTGAAGAAGTTGAATCTACAGAATTGTCATTCAAGTTACCAAGAGTCTTTGTCAAATTTGCCACCAAGGATGTCAAAATTCTTTTAAAGCTAAAATGGCATCAGATTGGTTAATATTTAAATCTCCCCTCCTATCTTATTTAACTGTGTTGAACTGGTTGAACTGCTGATGCCTGATAATAATTAGAGGCCATCATATTCAACATTCTTTAGGCCTTCTCGGGTATTAGGGTGTGAAGTATAAAGAACCTCCTGTCGTAGCATCCACCATTATTTTTTTTCAAGATGTTGCCTATTGTAGAATGTTTGTACTTGCATCCACAATAGAATGCCATGATATGGCAATGTCTCAACAATTTCCTATACCTTTCCTAAGCTTTGTCGAGGCCTTCTTCAACATCCACTTTGAATGATGTAATCTTATTCCTCTACTTTTTAGTCTTTGAGGGAGAGAAGAATTTAGTTATGAAGCTTTGAGCAAGTTCTTCTCAAGTTGTGAATGTTGCCTAGTCACAGTCTTGTAAGTACCATTTAGCTTTATCACTTAGAGAGAAAGGAAATGTCGTCATACGGACTATAACCAATGAAACACCAATAAATCAAAAGTGTTAATGAATTTTCCAAAATTCCTCTAGTGGGCGTGTGGATCCTCAGTCGATTCACCTCCAAACTTGGCATGAGATTGGAGCTTCTGAATCAAAGATAGCCTAATTTCAAAATTATTCGCTTGTATAGAAGTTAACATGGTACGCCTAACGATACTAGAACTCGACCTATTAAAGGTGTGTCTAGTATAATCTCTTAATAATCACTGTCCATTGTCATTATCATTCCCTTTACTGTTCCTTCCTCATCATCGTTCCTGGGAATTGCCTCATTCTTTGGTGTATCCAAATTAGCCATGGCAAATTCTTAGTTCTCTTCTTGTTGTCTTCTTTGTTTTCTTAGCCCTCACAAAGTTCTTTCTATTTCTAAGTCAAGACTAGTTGTTTATCTCCAAGGGCAAACTTGAAAAAAACACTAATAAAACGTTAAACACACCGTTGTGGGAAATAAGATGAACAAAGAATAGAATAAAGTGATATTTTGGAATTTTAGGAGCATTTTTTCTTGCAGGGATAAAGGCCTATTTGTTTGGAATTTTCCTCATTTCTTGGTGTTTGGTTACTTAAATTTAGGAGTAAATTTTCTTGCAGTGATAAATTGATCGTTTCTCTTTAGTTTAGATTGTTGTTAAAGCATATTGTTTTCAAGTATTTAGTTTCATTTGGTGCATCTTATTGATTTTGATTGCGATGCGAGAAAAGTAAAAGGAAAAAAAGAAAATAAAAGAAAAATATTTAGTGAGGCAAATGATGAATGCTTTTGGAAATTTCTAGGACAATTTTACCGCTTAAAGAAACATGTAAAGTCAAATGTTAGACCAAAGAGGGCATTTAACTAAGGAAATAGATAGAATGACAGTAATGATGAATTTTAGAAGTTGAAAACCATATCGGCCAAAAATAACGATTATGTGACTGAATCGACATCTCTTATACAGTTTGATTGATCTCTCAAGCTTTTCGCTATTTTAATTATACATTTACTCATACTAAAATGTGCTTTGCAAGAAATAGGGAACATTTGTGTTGTGTTTTTCAGGCAACATGAGATAGATCGACATTGAAGAATCAAGCAAAGGTCGAAGGAAAATGCTCCTTCTAAAGTCAAAACATAAATCCTGAACACAAGACAAGCAAAAGATCTTTGATTGTTTTATTCTTACCCTTTAAAATGAACGGGTTGAACTTGACCTAATGTCCTAAATTCAATCAATTTTAGAGTTCATTGGCCAAATTTGCAAAATTAATTGTTTGATGACCTCAAATCAAACTTCCAAATAGTTTAATAAATTTATTTACAGTTTGATCTTTTCAGATCCATTAAAACTATGAAAAATTATAAAATATATCAAATTTATGATGAGAAATACTTAGGTAGACCTGGTCTTTGGCCCCACTTGTAGACCTTGTGTTGTGGATTAAATGTTATGAAATTTATGACATAAACTGATGTAAGCAAGATTCTATAAGATATAATCTTGACTGCAGAATCTACAGGTGGGGTCAAAAACCGGATCTATGTAATTATTTTCCATTTATGATAATATACTATTGACCCTTTAGTCCTGAGTCATGATGTAACTCATTTGGAACCAACGGATTCATGGTATCGTATTATAGGCCCTACAAAATTTCAAGTAATTGACCATCAAGATCTTTGAATTAATTATACTTGATTTCATTTTCACTATTTTCAACTTATTTTAGTCAAATTAAGACAAGTATTGATGTTCATCATCTAAAATGGCCAAAATGTCCTCGCTGAACATGGTCAATGGGTTGTGATGTTGTTAATTTGGCATTTGGGTGGCATGCCGCCTAGGAATCAAATTAGCCAATAAAAAATTTGAGGGCTACAATCCTGATTTAAAGTTGGGGGAGCAATACTAAATTAATAGAAAAGTTAAAGGATCATTTGAGTAATTTTGCTCCATAAAATTTTTACAATCTTGCATGTTTTTGTTAAATAGTGTATTAATAGCCCCTAACAGTTTCATATTTTAATCGTGGAAGCCCATCTCAACAATGAGTGAAAATTGTGTGCCGCTATGATATTTCAGAGATGCTGATGAAGATAATTTGATAATTGATTCTTATTATTGCGAAACATATATATTAACACTGATTCAACATTTGGCAGGGGTCAAGTACGTTACCAATCGGGTACAGAGCTGTTAAATTGGATGGATTCAACAGATTAAAATTTTGATATGGATATCTACAAGTCTATAAAAGCAAACTCATATTCGGATTTATCAAACCTTGTCATATCCAAATCCTAGTTTAGATATTATTTTTATAATTTTAGAATTTTTACATAGAAATTTTATATTCTTATTACAATTTTTTTTTTTTTGGTGATTATGAAAAGAGCTTAAGTATAATTAATATTTATACATGTGTTTACCAATAAAATATAAATTATATTAGTAATTTACTTTACACACACACATATATATATATATGACTAATTCTATTTTTCACCCCTCAACTTATATCCATTTCCCACTTTGCACCTCAAACTTTAGTTTTGGACATTTTGTAACCTGAACTCTCAAATTCGTCCCACTTCAGTCTTTTTTCTTAATGCCGTCTAAAAAATTAATGAAATTTTTCTAAGGGTACAAAAAATTCAGCAGGATGTACAATAATATTTTTGAGTGTAAAAATAAAGATTCCGTTAAGAAAACTTCTTTGACAATTAAACAAAGGACTAAAGTGAGACAAATTTGAGAGTTGGGGGAGCAAAGTGTCTAAAACAAAAATTGGGGTGCAAAATGAGAATTAGGTATAAGTTGAGGGGTGTAAAATGAAATTAGTCCATATATGTATATGAATAGTATAACATAACACTATGATTTATTTATGTTAAATATTAATTAAATTTGGGTCCTTATTAGGTTTGGACAACAAGATCGATCCGAATTCGATATATTTATTATAATAACTAAATGGATTCGGATCATATATGGATAATTGGAATTATCTACATCTAGACTTGGATAAACGGATAGGGTCCAAGTCTAAACTAGACCTATTGACAAAGGATCTTTCTCTTGTTTTTGACATCCATGCTTACTTTTGTAGTTTCCAGATGAGATTAAATACATATTTGGGTTAATTACATTTATATTTGTCGAGGTTTAGCCAAATTATCAATAAAACCCTGAACTTTGGGCAAATAACAGTCAAACCCCTTTGAATGGCTAAACATTAACAAAAGGGTAAAATGCAAAAAAAAAACCCCTTGTGATTATCCAAATAAGCACTTCACCCTCTCTTGTGGTTATCAAATGTGCATTTGACTCCCTTGTGTTTCAAATTTTTGTGCAAACTTGACAGAAACTGTCACGACTAACACTTATCTATAAATTGTCATATATACCCCTAATCAATTCAGGTGTCTTACATATTTTGGGGTCAAACTAAAAATAAAAGAAGTCAAAAAAATTTGGGGCTGAATTAAAAATTAAAAAAGGGTGAATTTAGAAATTAGGGAAAACCCTAACATTATCGTTCCCCTTCTCTCCCCACAGCATCCATCCCTCTCCTTTATCAACCACCGCCATAGTAATAATTACCACCATTGTCTTTCTTCCCATCTCTTATTCATCCCTTTCCATACTTACAACCTAATATCCTCCATCCCAAAGCTCCAATTTCAGCCACCAATAACAAAAGGAAAAAAATTATCCCATATAAAAGGTTCTGCAACAGTACGTACAAAAAAAAAAAAAAAACTGCAAAATTGAGCAAATAGAATGATAGTTATGGTGATAATGACGATGGAGTCAAAAGGATGGGAAAAGATTGAGGCCCAAGGTAGGGAGGGCTAGTTGCAAGGGAAAGAGATGAGAGAGGGAGATCAATGGAGCAGAAGGGGACGCGGTAATCACAGGAGAGGGGTAAGGACTGTGAGATAGATCGATAGCAAGGGGAGAGAAAGCAAAGGGTAGTCATAGGAAGAGTGAGGTAGATCGGTTGCTGGGAAATGGATCGGTTGCTGGGAAATGGGAGGGATAGGAAAAGGGATGATGGTTGGGAGAAGGAAAGATGAAGGGGTAGCGGTTGGTATGACAAAAGGGAGGGGGTGGCAGGCTTAGTGTAAGGTTGGGTAGGTTTGGGATGGAGGGCTTTGCTTTAGTGGTGGTAGTAGGAAGCCTTGTGGTTGGGTGGGAAAAGAATGATGGGTTACCTCAATGGTGGTGGAGGCTGGGTGTGAAAAGTGGGACCATGGCAAGGGTAGCAAGTAGGGTTGGAGGAGTAAGAAGGATTAGGGTTTTTGGGCTAAAAATGTCAATTCAATACTTATTTTAATATTAACTTTTTTAAAAAAAACAATCTCACCCGCGATATGGGCGAATAAGCAACAAATGAGGTTAATTTTGTCACTTTCCGTCCAAATTTCAACAAAATTTAAAATATAATGAGGTCAAATACACATTTGATAACTTGAAAAATTGCCAAAATAGTCCCTAAACTTTTTTACTTTACCCAAAATAGTCCATCAACATATTTTTTAGCCAGAATAGTCCTTCAACTTTTATTTTTTAGCCAAGAAAGTTCTTTTATGATGGAGCCACCATAAAAACCTTTTTCTTTTTTTTGAAAAATTTCACATACACCCCTTAAGTTTACTTATTTTCTACATTACCCCTATATAGTTTATTTAAAATGGGAAAAATAAGAAAGAAATTAATTTAAAGGGGTGAAAAAAAAAACTTCAAAACAATTTTTAAAAAAATGAAAATCCCACTTTAGTTTTTACCAAAAAAATCTTAAAATCCTAATTCTTCCTTCTTCTCCTTTTCTCAGCCGAAACTATCACCCACCCAACTCTAGAACCACCCCTTCAACCACCCAAACGCCTTCCCTCACCCACGAGATACCAACTGCCACCACTAACGCTACTGCCAAATCCCCTCAGTCAACCATTAGGCATTTTTTTTTTAAAAAGTTGGCCATAAAGTTTTATAAAATTTTAAATTAATCCAATATAAAAAATAATTAAACCACAGGGGGTGTATGTAAAATTTATCAAAAAAGAAAGATTTTGTGGTGGCTCCACCACAAAAGGACTATTTTGCCTAAAAAATAAAAGTTAAAAGACTATTATGGCTATAAAAAAAGTTGAGAGACTATTTTGACTAAACTAAAAAAGTTGAAGGACTATTTTGACGATTTTCCCTTTGATAACCATAAGAAGGTAACATGCTTACTTAGCAAAACACAGGGAATTATTTGCATTTTACCTCTACAAAATACTCCATGCCATTTTAAGTTGTTAAGGTTCGTGCAAATGGAAAACTTTAAAGCCCCAAAATACCCTTGTATTTCTTACATGTTATCCTGCCTATTCCGAACCTGAACATGGCCCTTACCTCCGTCAAGGCCTTAGATTCGACCAGCGTTCCAAATCTTGGTCCCAAGTTCAACTTCCTCCACATCAGTCTCATCTACTCCGGCTAACTTTCCACCTCCAACTATAACGTATATCATTAGCAACATCAAATCAAACCAGAAAGAATCCACTCCATCGAATCATGATTAGTTGTAGAGCACTCAATATCCATGCCCAAGACAAATCTCATTACAGTATTAGCAACAACAAATATGCAATAAGAAAGAATACATCAATCAAATTGATGATTAATTAATGAGCACTCAAGATTCATGCCAAAAAAACTTTCATTTTCATTTCTAACTAAAATAAAGTATCATAACTAAGGATCTTTTTATAATAATAATAATAAAAAATAAAAAATAAAAAGCTTTAAAAATTCGTTTATATCCCAAATCAGTAAACCCTCAAATCTCTTGATGGCGTTGATTTTCGCAACGGCTTCAAATTTCTTGAGCTTTACTTCAAAAATAGTCTTCTTAGTGGCCTTTGCATTAATGGAGCTAGAAGGTGATACACTACATGAGGATACAATGCCTGAAATGCAAATCTACTTCGGTCTAGGCCCATTTTGTTTCAGGAGAATTGAGAGGGAGGAGTGGGTTGCGTGGTGGTAGGTATCAAGAGAGGCATATGGAAGGAGAGATCGAATAGGGGTGTAGTGTAGCAGGTGGATGGAGGAGGGTCAGGGTAGACTGGTAGTGTCATTTTGCTAGATCTGTTTGGGCATATTTGGTAATTTCGCTAGTTCCGTTTAATGGAGTTACCTCTCAAGGGGAGGTATCCGCCCGAACCTCAAGGTTTGATTGGTAGTTTGCTTAGTTGAAACTGAACGAACAGAAATGTAATTAATCCTATATATTATTAAATAAAAAATAATTTATAAAGATATAAATTCATGACATTTGCTAAAATTATTTTAGGTTGATATTGAATCAATCAAACCAGTAAATGTTTAGCCCGTTACCAAGCAAATAGGCCACATATCATTAATACCCTTACCAAAAATAAAAAATATTTGCATTCATGCATATATCCATTGCAACAGTGGACCTCAAAAACACTTACTTACTCTAGTTGATTCTTTATCAGCAGTCCATCCCCTAACTGAGGATTTAGATGGTTAGAGATCAAGCATCAAAAAAAGAGCAAGATGAGATACACCCTGATAAAAAACCCTTTTGTCTTATCTCTTATAGTGGCATTTTACTCTGCTTCATTTTTGCCTGTATCCGCTATCTTTGAAAAGTTTTATGTTCGTGTAATCAATAGCCTTCCTTACAATTCGACTTCGACTCCATTAAAAATTCATTAAAAGATGCAAATCAAAGGATGACGATCTTGGATTTCATGACCTTTACGTAGGTCGAGAATATGGCTGGTATTTTAGGCTTCATTTCCTTCGTAATACTAACTTCTCCTGTGGGTTCTGGTGGAATAAAAAAACGGATACATTTACAGTATTTGATGTGGATTTAGCTATTAAGTACTGTGGCAGTAAACTATTTTTTCTTAATACCTGCCATTGGTATGTAAAAGAAGATGGTTTCTATATTCGTGTCAGGACACATAGGAATGAGACTCTCCATGATGAGTTAATTAGACTGAATGTATGGTTATAACTGGTGTAATGTGATATAATTTGACTATCCTCTTTCTTTCTTGATTTTTTCTTTTTAATATCTCATGTGCTTATGACTAAGTGGGAAAGGCATATCTCATAGTATGCAATTAAAATAAATACATAATTTTTTTTTAAAAAAAAAAGGACGATAGTGGATATCATAAAAAAATATTCCAAATATTAAAATATAATGTCAGTAGTGAGAGAGGGAAGTTATGGAAAGTTATCAAGGTATTTTTAGTAATTCAAAAGATGACGAAAATCAAAACTCATACTCATTCTTTATATATAGAGTATAGATACAGATAAATAATGTCAAAAGCACACTCTATGTGTATAAAATTTTGTGGTACTTTTAGAGAAATTATTTAGTAGTGGGTGAAAGTTAATTGGTATTGGTTAACAGGAAGTTAATTCAGGGTGGGTTAAGAAAAGTTATGAAAATTAAACCAAAAGTACTCAAGAGTTATTAAAATTAGAATTATATTCATAAATACTAAACTATTGTCTATAGGAATCACTGACATAATTAGTGTTCTGTAAATATACTAAGATTAAAATTTAGGAATAAATTTTCTTCTTTTTAAAAAAAAAAGAAAAAAAAGAGGGGGCAAATTGCACTCTACAACCCTAATTTCTACTAGATTTTCACTTTGTACATCTTATTTTAATTTTGAACACCTTGTACCAAATTTTCAAATTCATTTTACTTTTATTAAAATTTTTAATAGTTTACAAAAATTAACACATAATCCAACCATGAATACTGTGTAATTGAAGGGGAACATCCAAAATATTCTTGATGCTGTTAAAACTAAATTAAAGAGGAACGATTTTGACAGTACACACGTTCAAATTCTGGAAATAAGAGAGTCAACTGAGAATTAATCAAACTTTAAGTGTGAAAAATGGAAGTAGTGTTAACTATTTCCAGTTGAATAATGCAGCCAAAAATGTGTGTTGTTTACAATCACCTAGCATCTCATTTTAGTTACACACATATATATATATTTGTGTGCGCGCGTGTAAACATATATATGTGTATTTGTATGTATATGTATATATGTATATATACATATATACTTATATATATATGTATATATATATATATGTATATATATATATATGTATATATGTGTATGTATATATCAATATATGTGTATACATAAATATAAATATATATATTTACATATTTATATGTGTTTGTGTGTTTATTGATACATACATACATATATATATATACACACACACATACATATATATATATATATATATATGTATGTATGTGTATATATATCTATATATATGTGTGTGAGTGTTTATATATATACGTGTGTGTGTGTGTGTGTGGTGGTATGTATATATGTGTGTGTGTATATATATGTATATGTATGTGTGTGTGTGCATAGCTATATATATGTCTAAGCACTTCTAAAGAAAAAATAGAAAATATTAATGTTATTGAAGAAGAGTCATCTAAATTTGATGAAGATGAGTCTGAAAACTCTGATTGCGGTTGTGTAGGAATTTGCTCATGTTCTCATCAATCTATTCATGTTATTTCAAGTATACATAAAAAAAAATTCTTTGACTTAATAGATAAAATAGATGATGCTGAAACAAAAATAGAATATTTATAAAAATTAAGAGATATAGTAATACAAGCAGAAAAATCACAAGTAAAACTTTTAATTTTCAAAAAATATTTAATAGATTTGAAATAACCTTCAGATATTTCTATTCAAGATGTACATGTTGAAATAAATCAAATTAAAGAGGATATAAAAATTTTACAAAAAGAAAATGTAGAAATAAAGTTTTCCCTTCTATTAGTAAAATTTCAAAATGAAACTGATAATCAAGATAAAGCTTCTACTACTTTAGAAAAAGATAAAGAATTTATAGCAGTAATATCTATAATAAAATTTCCAATTTGGTATATTCCTATTAATCTTAATATTAAAAGAGAATTTTCAATTAATTTAATATCATTATTAGATTCAGGAGCCGATCAAATTGTCTTAGTGAAGGATTAATTCCTATAATTATTATGAAAGAACATCAAAAAAATTATATTCTACAAGTGGTGAAAAACTATATTAAATATAAATGATTTGAAGCACATATTTGTGTATCAAAATATATGCTTTAAAATTCATTCATTCTAATTATTAATTTATCTTAAGATATTATTCTTGGAACTCATTTCATTACTCAAATATATCCCTATATTATAACATGGAATTTTAATAAATCCAGTATTCATGGACTCCCAATTTTAGCCAGAGAATTTAGAGTTAAATGGTGGACTACAGTCAAAGATAAAGAAAGTTGTCCATCCAGTAATACTCAAGCATGATAATTTCTCAATACTAAAAGTAGAATTCAAAATATGATGGTTTCGAGCATGACTAAAGAAGAATTTAAAAATCATTTGCAAGATGTCTTAAGCCAGATCTCTTCTAACGAAGAAGAAGAAAAATCTACTAAAGAAGTTAAAGAACAACATGACCCATATTACGACAATGAAGATGATCGCTATGGAATCTTATCTCCTATTCCATAAAGTTATCGACAGCATGCACATGGTATTCTAACTGCATACATGTGACTACAGAAGACTCCAACTTTACAGCTGTTAGATTCCAATAATTGTACTAGAACTGAATTATTTTTCTTTATGTCAAATCAAGATAAGGCCACTATCAGCCATTCAATGTAAATTATTGTACGATCAAACTATTCAAGATTCTCTAGTCTGCCTATTTAAACAACATTTGTATTTCAAGAGAGTAGAGTGAAGTTAGTTCCTTATAAAATCTTTGAGAGAATTTGCTCACTGCTTTCTTCAAGTAATTTTTCATGTACTATTGAAAGTTTTATTATAATGTATAAATATATCTTCATTCTATATCAATTTGCTTCTTTATATTTGTTTGATATTAATCATTTTGAAATATTAGTAATTAATGTTTTAGAAGAATATTTTTAAGAATATCAAATATTAGAAAATTATTATTTTAGTATGGTTAGAAATTTTTGATCATTTATTTTAAACATTTTCTTTATTGTATCCTTGGGTTTAATTTGGTAACAGAGCCAAGATAAATAGTTGTGAGCCATAAACCCAAACACAGCTGTCGATGGGAAAGTTGGGAACTCTCACTCATGACCATGGTCCGAAGTGAGGCTCTCCGCCTTAGGATGTAGAAAGATTCTGGTAGGTACCTTGAGATGGCTACCGTTGGTAACCATAAAAGTGGTGCACGCGTTGGTTAGCCTGGTGGTCCCGGCAGTAAGTCCCAAAATAGGCAGTAAGACCGTTGGTTAACCTGGTGGTCCTATGGCCATTCTTGGATTTCTTTTGGTATCAGAGCCAATTTGCATTGGTTTTATTTTATTTAACAAAGAAAGTTTTATTAAATTAATCCTCCTTTAGAGTCTGATTATTTTCCCTAAGAGTAGCGTTGGTCAGCTTTGGAATTATTGGTCAACCCATAAGACAGGAAAGAAATCTAGGATGGTCCTGATACATTAGGAAAAATAAGAAGATAATACAAGGAGTATTAAGTTAATTATGGCTAATTTGTTAAATAGAATAGGATCAAGAAGACTATTTGAAGCCAATACGGATCCAGAAAGTAGTCTCTTTCTACTATTAATGAAGTAGAGATTAAAATAGCAAAAATAAAAAAAGACTTCAAAATTGGTCTATTCCAAAACAAGAAATTAGTACTCTATATGAGAAAATGAACCTTTGATTTTATTCAAGATTATTCTATTAAAACTTCTGATTGTACAATACCTATATCAAAGAAACATGATTTCATATCATTATTTTCTCCGCAATCTTTAGCTCATCATAGAAGAAATAATTACAAATTTACATATATAGGATGTGTTCAAGTTGCTTTAAACCTTTAATGAAATTAGGATTAGATGTCCCAATATTATTATATCTTAGATATGCAAGACATTTAAATTTTTCAAACTCTTTATTGTTGTACTAGAATCAAATCGTGGTCCAATATATTTTAACTATTATCTAAATTTTGCATTAAATTTAAATGATCCAAATATTCTTGCGGCATTAACCTTAAATATTCAAACAAAGAATATAGAGTTTACTATTAATTCAAAACCATTAGTTCTTGTTTATAGAATATATTACAAAATAATGAAAACTACCATTAATCCTAAAGCTATAAAATATTCACTCAGAGGAGAAACACTATTATTTGAAATAATTACATCTAAATCATTCAAATGTACATATTCCAAAAAGATTAGAATGGGATAAAATAATATATTCTTCAAGATGGAATTTTTCTAATATAATTCCTGCTAAGTCTATCTCCTAGACCTAAAAGTACTATTTCTAATATAGTAGAAATTTTAGATGGATCGGTTGAAATACAATTCAATAGACCATCTATTTTTGCCCCTAGGAAGGCATCTACCTCATCAATTCCAACTACTATTTATGAAAAAATAGATAAAAAAGAAAAAGTTATTTCTAGTAGAATAGAAATACAAAGTGTAGATTTTACTCCAAATATTCCTAAACCTATATATCAAAATAAAGAAAATCTTACCAGTTCTTCATCTTTTCCTACTTCACCAACAAGATCCCAGATGAACAGGTTTTAATGATCTCTTCAGAATTAAAATTAGACAAAGATTTATTAAGAAAATACTTTTGTAGTGAAGAAAATAGTAAACAACGAAAATAGTTCTATAAAACTTTGATGTAATCAGATACAAAAAGAAATTAGACAACAATATTATAAAGATTTAGAAAAAGTAAAATCAAATATAGATTTCTTCAAATAGTTTGAAATTTATTATAGTAATAAGCAAATAGATAATCCTTTTATTAAACCATATTTATGAGTCACTACAAAAGAATAGATTACATCCTCTTTCCAAAAAATTAGCTCTCCTTATCCTCTTATGGAAGAAATAAAATTTGAACACAGAGGAAGTACAATAATAGCATCTCCTTTCAAAATAAGTAATCTAGATACCTTAGAAAATTCTTCAACAATTAAAGATTTAGATAAAATATATAAACAAAACAATTACACAAGTCAAATATTAAATACAATGTCTTCTCATCTCGTAGAAATAGAAAAAGAAATTAAAATTTATATAAGTCTTCAATCTCCTTTCCAAATACCTCCAGAACATTCCCCAAGTCAATCTTTATTTAAACCCATTGATCTGCCAAAAGAAAATACTCCAGTATTAAATAAAGATAAAAGGTTCACTAATAGATGAAATAATAGAAAAATTAAAAAATTTAGAATTAGATAAAAAATCTAAAAAAGATGAAAAACAAAAGAATCAAGTAGCAACTATAACTCAAGAAGAAAATTCAAAAAAAAAGGAAAATCAAATAAATAAGATAACTGAAGGAGAAATAAAAAATGATAGAATTCCATATAGCAAGAATTTTTATTCAAGACCATCATTTCCTGATATAGGGGAGGACCCAAGAGTTGAACTTTGGCGGGGAGAAAATACTATATATACATATACTTGGAGATTTTTGTAAAATTTTTTGGGGTAAAGTCCAAAATTTTTTTAAAGGGAGTTATTGAAATTTTTAAAAAAATATTAATAAAAATAATATATTTTCGAAACTCTTGGAGAATAAAACTATATAAATACATACATAGGTAACACTTTTTTATAGTCTCTAAAAAAAAAAATTTTTTTGGGGGGGGGGAAGTATAATTTTTATATTAGTATAATAATAATTTTAAAAAATTTAAGGAGAGAAAAACTATAATTTTGAAAATTTTTTTTGGGGGGGTGCCTCCCCTCTCTACCCCCTTATGATCCACTCCTATCCTGATATGCAATTTGAAGAAAGGAATACAATATCTTTATTTGAATGTAATGGAGAAGGAATATGTGAATGGAATTTAGATGGACAAATAGACCTTCAAATGTATAATACTATTCAAAAAATGGGCATGTGTGCTACAGCCTACAATACTAAGGGTAATACAGATCATCAAACTGCAAATCTTTTAATTGTAGGATTTACATGTAGTTAAAAAGAATGGTGGGATAATTACTTAACTAAAAATGAAAGAAATTATATACAAACTGCAATGAAAAATATAGTTCCAATGGTAATAGAATCACCAGGAAGTAATAATCAAATAGTAATAACTCAACTAGCTAGTACTAGTGGAGTTCAAGATGCAGTTCCAATATTAATATATGTGAACCTCAAAATTTTCAAGAAGACCATCTACCAAAGGTATTTTTAAGATATCAAGAAAAATTTATAACACTCGTTTTAACAATATTTGCATGCATATCGTGGTCATCAAGGGTAAATCCAAACAACTCAACAAAAAGATCCTTCCAATTACAGTCACTTCCAAATTCTACCCCGATTACAGGTGGTTCGTCTATATGTAGTCCATAAATAACCTACACATCTTATAAGGTGTGGTGGCCTCGCCAAAAGGTAGGTAAAATGTGTGCATCTCCTGTCGCCACCGCTCAACTAGGGAGGTAATCAGGGAGTGATCGTATCGCGTGGACTTTGTACAAAAAAACTCCACCAAAACTCGCTATACAAATGTACTTAAAAACCCTCTCATGTATAGGGATTTTTCAAATTTTCCCTCATAGCGCTGGGCTTTAATAATATCATTAATGTCGACACTGCTAAATAACATAGATGACCTATGCGAATCCTAAAGGTATAACAAATCATGCACAACTAGGAGTAGGGGTATAATGATGCATATCAAATAAATTTTACCTATAACAAGTAAAAATTTTAAAAAGCAAGGGTTAAATACATTTAAACCATACTTGTGCACAATAAGCTATAATACTAAACTAGTCACAATGACTTCAAAATAAAATAATCTATGATTGTTACAAATTATTCACGAATTTCTATTATTAACATTAAAAAAATCAATGTACCTTTGATCCCCATAAAATAATTAAATAAACTATGAAATTCTACTATTAACATTAAAAATTAGTTACTAAAATAAAGAGGACTAGGCTAAATAAAAAACTAAAGCAGATTCCTATAAGAATGAAACTCGTTTCGTGTGTTTTAATGTACAAAAAAAAAAAAAAACTTCTTCCATTATTGGCGTCGTTTAAAAATTATTTTTAAGAATATTTTTTTCTTCTCTTATCTTCACTGTACTTATTGTCATGGCTTTTGGCAAGAGAAAAAGAAAAGACTATGAACAATTTGAACCAGAAATTCAAGAAATTGAAGAAAATTCAAGTGACAAAGGCATTGAAAAATTAATTTGACAAGCACTCAATCTCAATATACTCTACAAAAGCAGATTCGTCATCTTTAGAAATTTTATAACCAGATAATAAGTTGAAACCACTCAACACACCTCTACTTACACTAGAATTCACTATCATTTTTTTGGTGCTCCACTGGGAAAAAAGGCTGAAATTGCACAATGTAGTGCCATGTTGAAGGATAGGGGGTGCATATGAAAAATTAAAAAAACTAGTACATGCGGCTGAAAAATCTGGTGTCTTTTCATCCTTGAAAAATTCAACATTAACAAAACCCCAGAAGTTATTTGCCAAGCGCATTGAGGATTCTTTTGCATTGATAGAGAGGGATGCAGTTGATATGAAAATTATTAGGGGTTTATGTGCTAATGGAATTCCATTTAATGTTTTGAGAAACCCTGGATTTCATGAAATGGTGTCAGCAATACATAGGGGTCCTAAAGGTTACAAGGCACCTTCTTACGATAAGGCAAGAACTACTCTGTTAGATGCATGCAAAAGAAATATTGAAAAAGATTTAATTCCTGTTAAATGATACTTGGTATACACAGGGTGTTTCAATTGGTTCGGATGGATGGACTAATTGTAAAAACCAAACCTTGATTAATGTTATTGCAGCAAATAGTAGGGGAGCAATGTTTTTGTATGCGAAGATTTTTCCGGGGTCGAAAAAACAAGTAAAAATATTGTTGAATTTTTGTTAAAAGCTATTGAAGAAGTTGGTGCTTGTAATATTCTCCAGGTTTTAACTGATAATACTGCAAATTGCAAACTTGCTGGGAAGAAACTTGGTAACATACCCACGCATATTTTTTGGTCACAATGCGTTGTACATACATTGAATTTAATTTTGAAAGACACGCTAGCTCTTTTAAATGACTCGAAGAGACATACAAGATGGGGAAAGAAGTTCTCAAATATTTTGTCAATCATTCACATCTTTAGCAATTTTTATAAGAAATTCAAGGTTGGAACTTCTGAAAGTTGCCAAGACTCGATTTATTCCCATTATATTTTATTAAAACAACTTGTTGATTGTAGGGAAGCTTTGGCAACTACTATTGATCTTAAAACTTGGAAGGATTGGGTGAAACATGGAGATGAAAGAACGAAGGTTATGGGTTCTTTAGTTGCTGATACAATATCTAATGAAGATTTTTGGGATGGGGTGGATAATATATTAATTATCACAAAGCCAATTTATTTGCTAATAAAGTTCTGTGATGGTGAAGGTCCTAAAATGGGAGAGATTTATGAAAGAATGGATACGATGCTTGGAGAACTAAAGGACATCATGAAGGATAATCGGTAAATAATAATTTATTTTTAATATGTTTATTTTATACTATATATCTATGCTAGTTACGTATTAAAAGTTCTTTTGATTAACCAATAGAAAAATATAAATAGTATTAGAACTGTATAATTTATAATATTGAATATTATGTGAGAAAATGTTTTATATATATATATATATATATATATTGTAAATAGAGATTATTGAATGTCAAAAAATATTAAAAAAAAACAAAAACAAAAGTGGTCTAGAATAACAGTGAGAAAGTTAAATATATTTTTTAATCATTTATATGGAATTTAAATGATGAAATAAAATAATATATATACCAATAACTAATATATCATGTGGAATATATCTATATATTTAATCACACATGGATTTCTATGATAAACATTAACATATACATTGAGATTTTTCATATATATCACATATCAACTAATATCTTTAATTTTGTAAGGCATTGGGATTGCTATGAAAAGATGGAGGAAATTGTGATAGGAAGATGGCCAAAGTTGAATATACACATGCATTGCCTTGGATTCGCACTCACGCCTCGATTTTATGATCATGATTATCTCACCTTAGATGTTTATGGAGGCAGGTTAGAAAGGCTCCAAACGAAGACAAGGTGTTATTAGTGGGGTGATGCAAGCATTTAAAAAAATAACCGATTGTGCTGACGAAGCTAAAATTTTGCGAGAACAATTTGTTACTTTTCATTCACCTAAAGGGTTGTATGCTATGGCTGCAGCAGATGCAAGTTGATGCCGTGACAATGGATACAGTTGATTGGTGGGCAACTTATGGAGCAGAAACTCCAAAGTTGGCTGATATTGTTAGAAAGGTATTATCTAAACCAATTACAAGTTCATTGGCTGAGAGGAATTAGAGCACCTATTCATATATCCATATTGCTAAAAGAAATAAACTCAATGCCACAAGAGCTGACAAATTAGTATTTATCCATTCCAATATTCGCCTGCAATCTCGTTTCACTGAAAGCTACAATAACGGTCCTTATAAAAAGTGGGATGTTGACCCTAAGGCTACTTGTATAGATGAATCTAGTATTAGATTGGAAGAGATGAAATGGAATTCTTTGAAAAGTGAGTATGTAGAAAACCCACGTCATTCTAGAAGAGAAAGTATGAAGGCATCTTATCCCATTCCAACTCCAGCTCCAAAATTCAGTGGCTCTAGGGAAGGTTCCTTATCTGCTAGCTCTCAAGTTCATGGACTCAGCAAACTCAAATTTCCAAATATTTACATCAAGTAGTAGTGCTAAGAGAAAGGAAAAGACAATAGATTAGGAATTGTTTATCTAATGCATTTATTTTTTATTTTTTAGTTTTCTATAGACCTTATTGTTATTTGGATTTTGGTTAAAATTATTATTTACATTTGGAAGACATTTTATTTCAAAAACTATATGTAATTTTTTTGAATATATACATACATATATATATATATATATATATCGTATTGCGAATTAATTAAGATAATACACCGTACCACGAACCGAAAAAGGCGCACCGATTAAACATACCTCCACGTATTACGAATTATAAAAATTACCGTATTCCGTTTTCGTATCCGTACCGCGTACCGTAACGAACCATGTATAGTGCAACACTGATCAGGATATAGGAATGGGATTCTGGTTTTGCCAACAACGATTTATATAACGTCTATGACAAGAGTCTTTTCTCTTTACAGATTACTCTGTCAGTCTGTCTACTCTATACATGCCAAAGAAAGATGTTGTCTGCATTCTGATATGTATCGTGGGGCTGATGAGCAGCTGGAGAAGATTATGAAGACCGAGCGGTTTAAACCTGACAAGGCATTTACGCGCACCTCAATGAGGTCCAGTTCTAGAGACAACCTTGTTAAGTATGAGAAAGAAGCTGAAGAAGCCGATCCCTTTGGTCTATACCAATTTATTTACGATGTTAAGATTGCTAAGGTGCATTGAAGTCTAGCGCAGGAAAGATGTAAGATGCCTTTGAAGGATCTCGTAATATTCATATTCCCTCTGAAATGGCTTTGAAGCCTTACTCTATAGATTGTGTTTCTCTATATATTATGTTGATTTATTCTGAGAATTTTTCGCTGTTCATTGATTGCAAAGTTCATTGACATTTGAGATATTTTAATACAATTAGTTTTTTTTTTTTTTTCCCATGGTGATCCTTACAATATTCTGTTTGTAGCACAGCTGTTATTTTATTTGCTATCAAAGTCTTTGTTTTTTTTTTTTTTGTGGGTGATAATTTACTGATTCTGTAATTTTTGGTTTATTAGTATTGATCTGAGGTTTTGAGAATTCTTCACCAGGCGTTCTGTAGTGTTTCCTCACATCAAGGGACCTGATCACCTTGTAAGTAGTTATAGCATGCTATGTTTAACCAAAAACTGTTTGGTTGAGAATCAAAATTTTGCTTTACAAGTTGATTATTGTTTTAGTTCAATTCAATCATTCCGAGATTTGTGACCTTTGGCATAGTGGAATGATGCAAGAATATTAGAAAACGGCTGTTAATTAGTCAACGCAAAGCAATATGAGCAAAGTCATTTTAAATAAGCTAAGTGAATCGGTGAGTATTGTATAAGTATGATTACCTTCGTAAAAATCTTAAGTAGCAGTATCGTTGTTGTTTTGGACTATTTGTACGGTTAGGGAATCGCTGCATATTTTGTCTCCATTGATGGATAGCTCTCTTTAGGACACAACAGTTACTCTTTCCATTTATCATTACAGTTTACTAGATGTTCTAAGTTTTAGTGAGCAATTCATGTTGCTTTTCATTTTTGAGTTTGAAAAGAGATATATATATATATATATATATATATATATATATAGTTCTTCCACACATTTAAATGAAGATTTTTATTGTAATTTCTCGTATATTTGTTCAAAATACTTAATTATCTGTAATAGATTGTGGCGTTTATATGATTTTGTCATTTAACTTCTACACAGTTGATCACTGAAGGTTGGTATTCCAATTGAGCAGCTTTTGCAAGTCATCTCTGCATTGTTCTTAAGACTTGGTGAGTAGGCAGTTATTGGTTCCTGCAAAGATTGTAGACACAAGTTTCCTTCCAAGTGAAAGTCGTATTTGTTTAAATTGAGCTGCTTAGTGATGTTTCTTTCTGAAATACACGAATAATTTTTCAAGCTCACCTTTCTGTTTGAAATTTTGGGAGAGCTGTCGGACATTTATATGAAGAGTATAGTACTCAAACTACTCAAGTGACGAATGATGCATCTAGCTAATAGTGCTTCTGACACAACATGTAAATGTTTTTTGGACCATCTGAGTCTGCTTATCTGATCATGCACTTAATTAATCGCTTACGCTAGGACTATTGGAAGACAGATTATTTGCTTGTTTCTTATTCTCTTCTTCTAGTTATGAGCATGAAGGACAATGACTTGGCTATACTATTGGAGACTTTGAGACACATTTTTTTCTTTTTTTCTTTTTTTTACAGCTTCAAAAGCGTATTGGGTCTGCAATTGTTGCTATGGGTCTTGAAAAGTTACTTGTTCTTCTACCTATCTTTCTTGATGCATAAGATATTTTCTCTTTGAATACTTGGTTGTTACCCAATGTTCAAGGAATACATAGCCGGATCATGTTTAGGATTCCTTTTGGAATATTTTGTGCCTGTTGCGGATTTCTGGTGGCAGGAATACCGTAAAAGTGTGGGGTGAAACTACTTGATAGTAGTTGCTGTTTTCGTTGTAGTAGTCATTTATGTTTTAATATTTTTTATACATTGTGAACTTCTTCCCTACTAGTAGGATTAAGGCTTGGTTTGTTTGTTTGTTTGTTTAGGAACTTCTTGATTGCCATAGATGCATGATGCATTCTTATCTAGACATTTTCTTTGATGTATTAAGGATTCCTCTTTGACTTGAATTTGCACCAGTTAGCTTAACACTAGATGTAACGGTTTGGCAGTCCTTTACACAGGATGCATACATAGTTTATGATCCGAAATGAAGGACCAAAAAAACCATCGATGAGTGTTCTCCTCTCTAGACAAAAATATTTCTTCCTCTTTGCTTCTTTGTAGTACTATTGTTCAAGCTGACGTCCCCTTTCTGGTGATTGTCTTTTACTTTACTTTCCAATCCGTTCTTTCACATAGAAACTAGTGGATGGAAATTGCAATGGTATTTGCATCTAATAAGCTTCCTATAGCTAAATTACCAAAAGATGGAAAATATTGCACAAGAACTGAAGAGTAAACAATCTTACTCAGAGTAGATTTCAAGCAGAAGAATATCGAGGCTGTGGCCTCATGCTCCTAAGAATTGCTTCAGATGTTGATAGATGTCATCTTTCATTTACCTCCTGATAGACTTCAAATTTCGAGGGACTCTTTCTACACTTAATTATTCATAACAAGTTTCCCCATTGTGTAATTTCTGCTTAAAGATTTTGAATCCTCACCTTGCAGATTCATGGAGCAGTGAATTATACTTTTAATTAATTAGTACTTTGTGATTATTATGGTTGCTAAATGTCTATCCATTTTAGGACTTGTATGTCTGATATCATCTGAGATATATCATACTATATATTCTTGTTTCATATTCAATATTCCATTGTACACTCCGAATGCTTTTCTCTATTGTTCTCAATCAGTGTGTAAACTTATGAAGGATCAGTTATATCATGCATAATAGCAATGTTCATAAAACTTTCTTGCTTCTGTCCATGCGTTCTTGTGATAAATTTTCATGGTGCGAGATGTTCTGCTTTCTTTTCATATGCTTGCGTTCGTGTCTTGATTATGTTTTTCTTTGATTCAGGTTATGGCTTACCTTATGAGTTCCTCACCTATAAAAAGTGTGTAGCAGTTTCTGCATTTTCTATACCTAATCTGATTCCATCTGTTTTGGCTCTGCTGCAAAGTATAGTTATTGAATCATAAAGGTGAGTTTGCCTTGTTCTTTTCATGCTTATTAGACATCTGGACAAAACTTCTTCATGCTATTCTCAACTTCGTGAAATTACTAGTATCAATCCTTCAAGCAAATCATATCACCTGCAAAATTTTCTCTTCCTGACATTGTCAATAGGATTTTGTCTTAGTCATCTATGTCTTGACATCATTTTAGATGAAAGGTATGGTGATATTATGATTCTAGTTTAAGTTATTCTGTTCTATACTGATACTAAAGGATTTGCCTTTATTTTGAACTACCTAAAATTACATGTGCATCAGGAAAATGGTTCCTGCCAAATGAATTTTCTTAGCTTAGGCAGTGATCGGGACAAATTTAACTGTCTAATCGTTAGAGTGCAAATCAAACAGAAAGGTGAAACTAAATTATCAAAACATTAGTTGCTCTACCCAAAAAAATAAAAAAATAAGAGCATGATGTCAGTATATTAGTATAGAACCTTACTTGATCTACTATTAAGAGCTTTAACCATGCACTTGAATGGATATTTCGATACATGAAACAAGGCGATTAATTCACAATCTTGAGGTTTGAATTATCTTTAGAGCTCACTAATGCATTTGCAGAAACATATGCTACTTTACTTTATTAATAAGATTTTACAAAAAATTGACAGCACTTACTATTTGCATGACTGAAACTGAAAAACATTCTTCTTCTGTGTGTGACACCAAAAGCTTTGGCCTTTCATCAAACTTATCATCATCAATAAAATCATTCTTCTTACCAGCATGATCAGCATACATGGTCACCAAGTCGAGCAACTCCTTGTATTCTTCATGGTGGAAATCTGCGTGCTTAAGACTCCATTACCCTTTCTAGAGACGTTTATTCTCATCAATGAGGATAGTGTCCTCTTTGGTCTTCATTGGATTCATCCTTCGGTGCAGCTGCAGCCTGATGATGACTTTGTTGTTCCTTATTAGTTATTGCTTTCCTTCCACGGATTTCACAAAGCGAACCCCTTTCGTCTTTTTGAAATATGTCGTTGTTAAACTCCCACCGGGTTGTTGCAACTTTGTGGAAGCCCTTTTGATTTGAGTTATACATATCAGGCCGTTCATTCATCCAAATCAGAAGCTCGTTCGGACGCTCACTGTCTTGTGGCCGTCCGAACGACCCTCCCTACTGATAAATGTCTCTCTATCTTCATTTCAGACACTCACTCTCTTCCGAACTCCTATATAGCAAAAGCAAAAGACTCTTAACACCCTTTATTTTTTTAAAAATATCTCTACCATTTAAAAATAATTTTTTTTCTTTGTTTAAATCAAGATTAAACCTCTTCACAGGTAATTTAAATAGTTTCCAACTCCCCAATCCAAATTCTCATTCCAGTTATTGAGCGAGGGTAACTATTTTCTATCTCTCCAACAAAACTCTTTACTCCCTTCCAATATGGCTCAAATTTGCAGTGGATCCATTTCTGGTAACAAGGGAAAGAACACCAAGTGCAAAACACCAACTAGGGGACAAACATCCAAAACTGGCACATCATCTCAAGGCCTAGCTCGTCAACAATCCAAATCATCTACCTTTATGCCAAATTTTTTTGATGAAAAAGGTTTGGATAGGTACATTAAAACCAATATACCTCAAAGACCTGTAACTAGAGGCCTATTTCATGAACTGAAATTGAATTTTGTTAAAGAATGTTTTAAAAAGCAAAATTGGGAGAATTTGATCTATATTGACTTGCCTGTATATCATGATATGATTGTGTAATTTACTGCTAATCTTAAAAAAACACTGATACAAATTGCTTGGTTTCACAAGTTAATCATAAGAACATTGAACTTAATGCTACTTCAGTCAATACCAATCTTTTTTAATGCAAAGTGTATGAGCCTAATGATTCTCATGCTTCTTTTCTCCAGATAAATGGCCTAGTTTTGACACACAATTTGACATTAAAGAAGTCAAACAAATTTTCAAACTTGATTTCAAATAGGATTCAGAAGCCAAAATTACTCTGCTTAGTTCAGAGTTGAATATTTGGTATACCTTAACCACGAATTTATTGCTTTCCACTTATGGCCATAGGACTGAACTGGAAAAAATGTAATTGTTTGGCTAAAATTGCTTGGTTGACTATTGTGTTGGATAGTTGTCATGGCGTACTTCCTCGTTGTGCTTGGTTGGGCTTTAAAATTGATGTGTTTGGTTGAGGGGAAGCATAACTTTAAGGGAGCTTTCATTTTGTTTTGATGATGTCAAAAGGGGAAGAAATAATGTACCATTGGTTGTGTAAATGCAAGTGTCACTTCCTTGGTTATCATTTTTTCTCAATTTGTCATCATCAAAAAGGGAGAGATTGTTAAATCATAATCCTACTGTTTTGATAATGACCAAATTAGTCTAATGGTAAAAATCTAATGTGTAGGAAGTTTTTAGTATATCAGGATCAACGGATGCTGTTGATCGTCCGAAAGTCAAACATTTGGACGTTGGAGAACATCCAAAACAAGACCAGTAGGCACTAGAATTGATACACCTTCTTCGAACATAGTTGACAGTCCGAAAGATAGAGTTTCGGACGCAGATGGTCATTCGAGTAAGAGAATTCAAAATCCAAAAAGATGTGCCAGCATATAAAAACAGATGCAAGATGTTTGAAGAAGCACAAGTATTTTTAATAGTATTTTTCTTTGGACGAACAATAACATCCGATCAATCATGCGGCAAAATCTAGAAGCCACTGACTTTTTATCTAACGCAGGACTGAATGAAGACAAAGCAAGACTCTTTCGAGGGATTGGATTGACTATCGAACATGGAGGCTATACATCGGCTAGCCGAACAATCTAATAGCTAATTCTTTTAGTATTTAATGCATAGCCATTGAAGGAGGGTAATTAAAGGCCAATTTTGAGCACCTATAAATACCCCTTAATCTAAATAAATATAGATAACTTCCACAATTAATAAAAGTATTTACTCAATCTATTTTAGTAAAAATAGGCTCTCTATTGAGTTGTATTAGTGGAAATAAAAGTGATCAAGTAAGTGATCTTCAAGTGTAAATATAGAGAGATAACAATTGTACAAAAGTAAAGTTGTGTGTAAAACTTTTGGCTCAACTAGAGGTACTTAATCTGAGCAAGAGTTATCCTACTTGGTGTACAAGAAGGTTATTATCTCATCTACATTAAATAGGCACAAATTAGTCGATATACACTCCAAACATGTGAAGTTTGAGAGTTTGGTTTGATTTTCTCAATCCTGATCTTAACTTTCATTTAATTATTCTTGTGCATTTATGACTTTGATCTTTAAATTGTTTTATTTATTACTAGTGCCTTATCTAAATTTTTATTGTGCAAAGTTTCAAATTATTTTTATACAACCTAAAAATTCATCATCCTCTTAGGTGTCTTTGGGCGAACAACTTGCAAGCATATATTCTATTGATCAGATTAACAACATATTGCTCTTTCTTTTGCCCTTTGACCTTATAACTACTCTTTCCATTTGATAGAGGTTTCTACTACCTCGATATCTTTACTGTGTCCTCTATGGTCTCCCTAATTGATGGTCCCATAGGCCAATGATACTTTTTCATCCATTCAGTCCTCTGTTCTATTCTGTGCAGTAAGTTTTTCCTAATGATTTCCAGCATGTTGATAATGGGGTTGTCCCTGGCCCCTAAAATCTAGGAGCTAAAGGATTCACATATGTTGTTGATCATCATGTCACATTTTGTATGGTATGGGAAGAATGCCAGACACAAACTATCAAGTGGTGGTACTTTCATCAGCCAAGCAAATGCTTCAGTATCATAATCTTTAAGTTCCATCATTTTCTTCTCATACATCTTTATATTACTGGAACTTGCAATGCTCCACAACATATATGTATGCACAACCTTACCAAGGTATTTTTTCTTGAAGTTCTTGTACATGTGTTGTACGTCGAACCTATGATTTGAGTTGGGCAACAACTCAGTACTAGCAATTGCAAGACCCTGCAAATATAAAAACACAAATGAGAATATATAAATGTCTAATGGCAATATAACATCAAGCATAAGCACCTTACCTTTTGCTGGTCAAACGCAAAGGTGTACTGGCTAGAATTTTCAATCTCAAGAAATTTTAAGCAACAATGCCAAAAACCAGTACCAGTGTTCCCTTGCCTCCTTTTCAACAACTGCCTAAGTAATAGGCCACTATCCATTGTTGTGATCTACCCCAATACTTTCCCTGGATAGGGTTCCTTGGTGTGGCAGTCATTAAGGCCTATGATAGGCTTGCATATAGGTATAAATCTCTTCTTTAGTGCACCAAATGAATATAGAATCTCATAAACTTTGGATTACACCTAAGTTCTCTAATAGAATGTCATAAACCTTGGATTACGCCCAGGTTCTAGCTAAATGGAGTATACATAACTTCAACTGTAATGCCCATATTTGACCTCTTCATCTCTTCAACATATCTCCATATTTTTCCATATTGTTCATCTGCTGAACCCTTTATATCTTTAACTACTATCTTTAGTGCCTTGTGTGCTTTATCCCTGCAATTTCAGTATTGTAATATTCATCAACAGTTTGCCTTAGTTGATTTATTGGCATTCTCAGGTTTGAACTTATCCTTTCCCTGTATCTATCTACTAATTTAGATGTAAACTTTTTATTTTTCCAATAATGGTTGTTGTTGGTGTGCTGAAGATTTATAGACTTCACAACAAGATCGTGTGTACCAAGTGCTTTCACTTGTGAAACATACAAAAGCCACTTGCAAGGTGGTTTGCACTTATCCCTTACTCTGTCTCTATCATTTGTATACACAAAAATATCCTTCCTATTGTCTAGGGAATAATTGGTAATTGTAGCTTTGAACTCAGCTTTATTGCCAAACTTCATTCCCACCTCCTCAAATGTGGCATATCTCATATCCCTATCTGCCCACCTAGGCTGCCCTTCAATACCTTCATCTTCAAATGAACCAAGATTACTATTAATACACCAATATTGAGTATCATCAAAAAGTTGATCTACAGAATCATCTTTCTCATGCTCATTTTCATGGTGTGCTTTTGTTTGCTTACCAGCTGCACTATCAACATGCTGTTGTTCTTGACCTTGTTTTTGCTGTGTAGCACCTGTTGTTGGGATTTCCTAGCCATAATATAAAAATAAGGCAGCGGAAAAACACCGGAAAGTCCCTATAAGTGGATCCATGCTCCAATTAAATTGTCTAGGTTTAGATATATATACCTTTGATGCTCGATAGCAAACTGCGAACCTTTCACGATCCGAACACCACGGTCACTATTTGGACACCACGGCAACCACGTGCCTCTGTATCACTTTTCCGATTTTAGGTGTTGCTTGCTAGAGTGAACTATTTCGTGTTACTAATGAGTCGCATGTCGACGAACCCTAAAGAATCATATTCTATATTGATAGCGGTTAACCTAAATCAAAGAACTCCTCTTTGATTAGAATAACTTCTATCACACGTAATAGGTATATAATACACATCTGACTGTAACAGATATAGTTCCTTACAATTATTATAATTACTATTTAATGTTGTAATAAATCTAATGTAATTAGTAAATAATTCTCGTTCATTGAATCTAGACACAAATTCTTATTCAACGAACTTAGTCAACAATTAACTTAACCCAATGCTTACTCTTAGTGTGTGACCCTTTAGGTTCATTTAACGTTGGCAATAAGTATAATTTCTAATTCCAACACTGTTGCCTTTAGTACATAAACCAACACCTGTATCACGAAAATTAGCACCTGGAGACCCAGTAACACCTGCACCCTCATGTTCAACACCTTGAGTCCCATTAACATCTGAACAACCATAGTCCATGTGGTCATTTGTACCAAAGTTGGAACACCCATTAAAGTATCTTTCATCACAGCTACTATTAGCTACTATTATCTGCCTCACAACCATTTAGATCTTTAGTACCAGTACCCTCATTGGCCCCATCACTCTTACTATCTCCAACAACATTTATTGTTGGCCCACCAGCCCCACTAGCCCTGCCTCTATTTAGTTCAACACCACCATCCTCATTGGTCCCATCACCTTTACTAGTCCCACCACCCGCACTAATTCCTCCACCATTTAGTTCAACACCACCACTCTCACTTGCTCCATCACCCTTATAGTCCCCACCACTTTTACTAGCTCCAACAACATTTATTATTGGCCCGCTAGTCCTATAGCCCCACCTCCATTTAGTTCAATACCACCACCCATGTTAGGTCTATCACCTTCACTTGTCCCACAACCCTTACTAATCCCATTACCATTTAGTTTAGCACCACCACCTTCACTTGCCCTATCACCCTCAAGTTCCTACCACTATTTAGTTCAGCCTCACCATTTACACCATCATCAGTGGCCCTACCACCATTTAGTTCAGCCTCACCATTTACACCATCATCAGTGGCCCTACCACTATTTAGGATATTATTCAGGCCCATCATTTACTTTAGCATCATCATGTTTAGGCGTCTCCAAAGCATACATGCTACGTTTTCTAAAAACATTTTATTCCTCTATCTCTTACAACCTAAGGTTTACTTGTACCACCCTCATCAACAATTTCTTCAAGAATTAGAGTACTTTTCTTCTCCTATTTGAACACTTGAGATTCATAAAGTTTAAAATCTTTTACTTCTTCATTTGTCAAATGGTCACAATATACCTCCATCACTTTGTACTCTATTACCCAACTAAGAAATTCTATCATATTCTCATCTGTCTGTAACGGTTTCAACCCATGAGAAAAGTCACTAGTTGGGTCAACGTAATAGTATAAAATTGGTTCCTTATGCCCTAGTTTCTTAACCATCAGGTTACTGTCATGTAATGAAAACCTTTCACCATTACAAATGTCTACATAATCAATTATTCCATCATTGTACTCTTGTACTTGTACCCCATTATTCTACCTGTATGATGAAGTCTGATTGTGAATAAAAGTAACAACTACTTCTATGGGCTACATGTAGAAATCAATATATTCAATAAATTTCATTCAAACACATAATTAAACTTCCATGCTGGTAAAGTATAAAAGGAAACAAATTAATTAAATAGGACTTGTTTAAGAAACCCTAAAAACAAACATGGCACCCTGTCAACACCACAAAATCCTAGGGCCATAGAATACATAAAACATGTTACCCACTTAAGTAAAAAGGTGGAGGACCATCTTCATTTTAGCCCCGCATCAAATTAAAAACACTCTTAATCTACACATGCAAAATACTACAAACAAACATCATAATCTATATCCACAGAGACAATAATAGTAAAAAAAAAAATGTTCTTTAGCAAATAAAGATGTAGGATTAAAGCATTCTTATCATATATCATGTAGGGATCGAAGCGGTCCTCTTAGCTTCGCATTACCCAATCCACTTCTATTATATCTGGTAGATCCATCACTTAGGGATGATTTTGGTCGAACCTGTACTACATAATTTTATAAAGAAATAATTACAGTAAGATTGAAAAGGAAAAAAATCTAAAGATTTCTCCCCAAAACCTTCTCTGACATATACCCTATTTGATTTGAGAATTCTAATCGATTTGGTAAAATGTGGTGAAATATTGAAGATAATTGGGTAGTAATAAGGCATATGGTAGCTAGACGATTTGCCCCCTTCAGACATCATATGGATGGCACATGTTGTTGATTAACGCAACCTCAACAATCAAAATGGATGGAAAGGGCATAGGACTACAAATTTGAAAGTTTAGTAACCATTTTAGCCACTTAAAAAGTTCAGTGGGCAAATCCATTAACTTGAGAAAGTTCAGGGATGTGCAACCTTTTGTAATATTATATATGGAGCTTTATCTTTCTCTTTTCTCTTTAGTTTCTTTTGTCTTTTTGTTATTTGATTAATTCTCTAGGAGGAGTGGAAGGAACTAAATTTCTTGTCAGTTTTCATAATTAAAAGATGAGCCAACCATGAAAGTATCATCCTCGACATCATAATTACTATGTTCTAATGGACCATGAATCTTTAATTACAATACGTTACACCAATTAAAAGGATATCATGTGTTTTTCCTATCGTAAATAAATATTAAATGAGAAACAATTATTTTTTTTTAGAAAACCTAAAATAAAATGTAAAAAAGAATCTAAACCATTTTGCTCTGTGTGTCATGGATATAGGAGCATATTGTGTACAATAGACATGGCAAGTGGTCCTGGCTAGACCGAACGTGTTTTGTATTATAATGGGCTGGGCCTAGCCAGTTGGGAATGAAAAATATTAGGCCTAACTCGAGCCTATAGCCTAGGCCCACTACAAGGTGAAGCACTCCAGTCACAAGTTAGCCGACACAGTTGCCCTATATTGTGGCCCATTTTAAGGCCTAACATCTAGCTCACTTTTAATGAATTGAAATATTTGAAAATATTTTACTAGTAATATTTTTTATTTATTATTCCAAATTAATTTCAAGTTATTATTATTGGAAAAAAGATTACCAATTTAGTCTCTTATCTTTAGGGTATTGACCGATTTGGTTCATTTCTAACAAAAAGACCAATTTGATCCCTCATATATTTTTTTTAAAAAAATTAACTAATTTAAGATTTGTGATGGAAATTGTGGCAAACTAATAGAGTTATTGACAATACATCCACTATAGACTAATGAAAACCTGATTATCAACGTGATTTGATCCATTAATTTGGTGACGATTTCTATCATATGCCTTAGATTAGTTAATTTTTTTAAAGATAGGAGACCAAATCGAAATTAATCATATTTTATACCATTCAAGATCAGTGGATAGTGCAAAGCGTTAATTGTGTACTGAAATGAATGTTATCAAAAGTTCAAGAAATATGAAAAAGTACTAATATATTCTCTATATGCATACACATTTTAGACAATATATTAACGAAAATTAATTATGATAGAAATGTATGTAAAATCTAGCTTAAAGTGATAACGTATAATTTTATATGTCTTTAGAATGATATGTCCCTTTTCATTAGCATTCTGTTCATTTAAGAATAAGATAAAGGATTGTTTTTCTTGACGTTCGGTGCATGTTAGAGAAAGATAGAAAAATAATTTATTATTTTAATTTTTTATAATGATTTTAATATACTATGTAATACCTATCCATAATTTTTTTAAAATATTAGTTTAATTTATTTAGTTTTCTATGCATAAGACATAATTTTATTTGTTGTATTTGTATTTATATTTTAATTATATTCATTTGTTTCTTATTTTTTAAAATAATTAATCATTTTTGTAATTGTTATGCATATATCATTTGATTCCTATAAATATTTTTTCCTAAAAAAATAATTTCAAAATACTTCATCTATAAAATGATGTTTGATACTTACTAGTAATTTTATCTTTCAGCAATGATAAAGAAAATTTAAAGATATATTTTAAAATTTTAATACTATGCAAAATATTTTCATCTTTAATTGATGAAGTAGTTGGTAGTGCCGCTACAGAAAATTATAACAATCTAGACGCCTAGAAAAGAAATAGAAGTAAGATCCAAATATCATAATTAAGTTGTTCTCATGAAAGATAAATTTTGTTTAATTATTTGAGAAAAATGAAACTATATATAATTGTTACAAATAACAAATATGAAAAAATAAAAAAAATAAATAAAGGTGAAAAATAATTACAAAGAAAATAGCAAAGATATTATATATTTAAACTATGTAAGTTTTGCATAAAAAACTCAACATATAGCATTTTTATATTTTATACTTTATGTTATCATTCATTGAATATTTAATTTTTTTAAAAAATTAAAATTTTCAATAAATCAAGAGTGTTACACGCGCAAAGCATATGCTTTTTTCTTGTATGTGTGTGTATACACACACACATACACACACATATATATATAAATAATAGCAAAGATATTATATTTAAAATATGTAAGATTTTGCATAAAAAAACTCAACTTATAGCATTTTTGTATTTGATACTTTATGTTTGCCATCCATTGAATATTTATTTAATTTTTAAAAAAATATAAATTTTCAACAAATAAAGAGTGTTACACGTGCAAAGCACGTGTTTTTTTCTAGTCTCTGTGTGTGTATATATATATATATATATATAATAGCAAAGATACTATATATTTAAAATATGTAAGTTTTGCATAAACAAACTCAACATATAGCATTTTTATATTTGATACTTTATGTTATCATTCACTGAATATTTATTTATTTTTTAAAAAATTAAAATTTTCAACAAATTAAGAGTGTTACACTGCAAAGTACGTGCTTTTTCTAGTGTGTGTATACATACATACATACATATATATACATATACATATTTATATATATACATATATATATATATATATATATATATTTCAAACACACACTTAAGGTAGTTTGTTGACCATTGGTGCATTTTGCTCTATGAAAAATAAATTAATGTATTTTGTGAGGTATGACATAAGGGTATGGAAAAATATGATAGTTTAAATAAAAACTTGTTAATCTAACTTTCTAATTAATAAAACGAGATACGTGTATGTAAGAAACTTTTAAAGTGTACAAATATCATTTACCTCAAAGTTATAACGTGAACTAATAAGTCTCACAATTTGTTTAAAAGCTAAGAAACTCAAATTCATGGGAGTCTCATAATTTGTTTAAAGCCAAGAAATCTCAATCGTAGAGTTCAGAGGTACAAAAGTCGCCATATGCGTAAGAAGATAGACTGGTTACTTTTTATTTTGCATGCTTTTCTTTTACGAGGGGGGAGGATGTCCATGAAGAACGTGAATTTTCTGGCCATGGATGAAGGAGTATTTTGTTAAACAGGATGAAACACTCAAAAAGAAGGTCCGAATTGGTTGGCAACGCCCAATTTCTTGACCATTATGCTCTAAATTTCTTTCTTTTTTTCACATTATTTGCAATTTTCTTCACTATTCTGTCTCTTTCTCTACGGCCATCTTTGTCTGGTTGCATTTTAGTCTTAGTACACCTTCACCTACCACAGTCCGTTGCATTCCCATTTGAATACTTTGTATGAAAAGTTGTGTGAATCAAGAGGCGTTCTAGACTTTTATTCATACATACAAATACGTATGGAAGTTCTCTTGAAACTTGGAAAACATGATTCAGCTAGAGGATGTTTTGTGCATGGTAACGGTTCTTGGTTATGGACCTTGGTGTACAAACCAGGAGCGAAGCTACATTCTTTGAAAAAATTATAAAATAGTCTAGCAAATTTTAAAACTTTTTACATTTGCCCCCTTTAAATTTCTTAAAATCCCTAAAAAGTTAAAAATATGTTTAATTCCCCTTTTATCACAAAACAATTATAAATATGTCATATATAAAAAGAAACTAATTGATCATAAAAATATATTCATAGTGCATAATTACCATAATGAATATTTATTATAACTCACTTTACAATAAATTTAATGAAAGGTCTAAACTATCAAATTTATCTATTTATATTTTACTTTATTATTAATATAATTTTTGTCTTTACTCTAGCAACATTAAAAAAAAATTTCCCCTCACTCACTTTGAGGTCCTAACTTCACCTCTGATAAAAATAAGGTCCGAATAGCTTTCTTACATTAGAATGCATCACCCAATTCATTGGACTTTCTTTAAATCATAAATTCCTTAAAAGCAGGGAACCATGTCCATGAATAGTTTTCCATCCAGTTTGTTACAACCATGGACAAAAATATACGTGTATATCATTTAACTTGCTTTAGGACCAGAATGTTCAAGCAGTTAAACAAAAATTTTGCTGGTTAAATTCAAGAGTTGCTGATTTGTACCCACAGTTTCAATAGAGATAAGTTACATTAATTAATTAAGGTATCAACAATTCATGAGTTAAGGGTCTCAATAATTGTGAAAAAGCAATTATTGGCGGTAACTGCATTGCTAAAAGGTGGAAATAGGTATGCGTCTCCATTTTAATTCTTTCCATGTCTAACATCTCCATTTTAAATCTAGAAAATCAGTTTCAAACTGATTGATTACTGTAAACTCAGATTGTCACAACATCCAATTTATAGCCCACGTGACTAGTTAGGCCAATGATATTTGTACAGTCCTAAAGTCAATTACATACTTCTATCCATTTTATCAATTAAAAAAACTGGAAATCTTCACTTATTTTACCTTTTTTTCATATATCTCACCAAATACAGTTATTCATTTATTACATCACTGTTATATTCGTTTTCAGATAGTGTTACAACTAAAAGAAAGTTATCATTATATATTAAAAAACTAAAGCACTTCAATTATAAAAATTTGATTTACAATATATATATATATGTATGTATTATCATTCAAAAGTTACGTAACTACTACACTAGTTACAAGGAAACAATCGTTGCAACTTTATCTTATTATTTATATACTATTTACAAGGAAATATAGATCTCAAAATTATGTATGTTATGATACATTTTGATAACAAAATTGATAGTAAGATAAGCATAAAAAATAATCTAATTTAATTTTTTTCCTTATTTTTTTCATAGATGTGTTTTTGTTAGTTGTATAAGTTTACGAAGTTATTCCTATTTTATTAAATTTGTCATTAAAATCCACATAACCTAATTAACCCATAATAAAAGGATAATATTCTTAAAAATATATTATAATACAATATATGATTGAATAAAATGTCTTAAAACATTAATTTTGTCATTTTTATATCAGTCAACAAGTCAATAATTAATTTATTCAAAAATATTAAAATGGAACAATTTTGCTTAATTTTTAAACTTGTAAGGGTCAAATTGACGATAACCAAACCTTCGGGGAGCAAAGTAAAATTACGATACTTGAATTTGAATTGAGGAACCATTTAAAACCAAATTTAAAAGTTTAACAATATGATAGACACTTTTAAAAGTTTAGGGACCAAATAGAATCATTGTAAAGTTAAACGACCATTGACGTCATTCACCCTTAAAAAATTAGACTAATTATTAAACTTTCATTGATAATTTTAAAAAAAATTATTCATGATTGATACGATGTAGTATTAATGGTGATAAATTTAGGGTATCAGAGTGAATTTAATCCTATTTTTAAATCCATATATTAGTACATTATTATTGATATTATTAAAAAATTTGACACAAACAATCTCATTTACAAACAAAAGGCGCAAAAGGAAAGAAAACAAACTAAAAAATCAGAAAAGAATAGGGTTACTAACACAGTATCCCATGAACTGGAGGTAATTACACTTTGTCACCCTAAACTTAAAAAAATAGGCACTTAACTTCCTATGTCAACTAGGCAACAATTACTTTTTTAACTTTGTCAAAATAACACGTTTATAAACAAAAGTACCCTTAAAGTTAAACCGATAGCGAAGTAGTATCGTGAGTTCTATTTTTCCCATTAAAACCAAAAAAAAAAAAAAAAAAAACATTTTACCCTCTCTATAGTAGTTAGATGTTAAATGAATAAATTCAGAAAAAATATTTAATTTAATGGTAACTGCCCATACTACACTGATGTAGGAGCAAAAATATTTTATATATATTTTATTGGACAAAAGGCCATAAGCCGACTAAACTTCGGTAGATTACTGGCTTTAGTCATTATACTTTTTTGTGACCAAATTGGTCACTCATCTCCTAAAATCATCTGTTAAAGATCATCCTATCTACTTGAAGTGTTATGTTGGGTGTTAATTATAATACATGAATAGAATGTGAGTTTTTAAGGATAAAAATGTCAAAGCACTGTTCATCTTCTCCTTCTTCACAATTTATTTATTTTTTTATTTTATTCTATCCTCTTTTCATTCCATTTCTATTTCAGATGATAGCATCCCCAATGAAATTTCAGTTCTCCAACACTGATTATCAATCAATATACGGCAACAACAAATTTCTTTCATTCACTGCAAATCAAATCCTCAATCCACTAATATCAGCAACAATAATTTTCTAGATTTTTTTAATCTTTTTTTTTCTCAAATATAACAAGAACCCAAAAAAGTTTTATGAACTCCCTCGAGGAAAAGTAAAGAATTAAGGAAAATAATAGCTCTTAACTGGAAGAAATTTGAGAGAAAGTGGACACCAAGACAGCGGTAATACTAGCTTTGTTTGTCAAATCCAAAGCCAAAGCAAAAGGATGGTGGACAAAGAGGAAGATATGGTGGTGGTAGTGGTGGGAAAAGAGGAAGAAGAGGAAGAAGAGGAAGGCAGGGCAGGGAAAAAGGAAAGGGAAATGAGACAACAAGAGAGACATGGGGATGGTGGATAAGAAGGAAGATATGGTGGTGGCAATGGAGGGGGAAGGAGGAGGCAGGGAGGGGACAGGAAAGGAGAGAGGGTGATGGGACAATAGGAAAGTGAGGAGATGGAGAAAGGTGGAGGAGGAGAAAGATGCAGTAATGGCGGTAGTGGTGGAAGGGAAGACAAGAGATGAAGATGGGAACAATAGGGAGGAAGATGGGGGAGAAGGTGGCCAGGGTTGGGAGAGGTAAAGGGGTTGATTAAGGTAATTTTTGCCCAATTGAAAATCATGTCCGTTCACATGTTTTTGTATTTTTTTTTCTGGTAACGTCCAACATGGGTTTTAGATAACGATTTTAAAAGTTCAATAACTATTTTGACCATAAAAAAAGTTATTGAGCAAAGTTAGTAATGTATGAAAGTTTAGTGGGCTATAGAGCTGTTTGACAAATTTTATTATTTATTGTAGTGTGACAATTATTAAAAATTAGGAAAAACAAATCTAACAAAATAAATTGATAGTTAGTATCTTCAGAGAGTGAGAAAAAATTAAACACTAATAGTGAATTTTTTTCTAATTTGATAAAACACATAAAAAATGTAAACTACTTAGAGATATCCAAAAATTATAAAAGTTATAAAGAAAGTTTTTTCAAGCTTACGATAAAAAAATAAAAAAAAAAAGAAAGAAAACACTAAAAAATTCCACCAAAGATGCCGCTTTAAGAAACGTGTGACCAATGCGAAAAAAATGTTAAATATTGATAATAATATCAAAATAATATCATAAAATAAAATATTTGTGCAAAAGTTTATATTGATATGAAGAAAATTTACTTTCTGAAATTTTCAGTAAAAAATCTAATGGGAAAGCCACTTTGAAAAACATGAAAATTTCAAAAAAAAAAAAATTGTAAAAATTCAATTACATACTAATCTGGTTTCAAAGATTGCAAACATTTAAAAGCATGTTTAAAAATATTAAAACAATCAAAAGAAGCCCAATTCCCACTAAGTGGAGTTGGCTGCATAAATCCTGCTATGCTATTGTATCCTGTCATGAACATTTAACAACATTAAAAATAAATTAAAAAGTTTAGGCACTAAGAAAACTTTTAAATGTTGTAGAAAGGACTTTAAATTTCAAAATCTAAAAATTTTCCATATTTTTATTTATTTTAGTTATTTTTACAAGGCCAATCATTTCAAAACTCACAATCTTTTGAAATAAAGAAAAATAAATTTAAAAATTATAATTATAAAAGAGGAAATATTAGGCATTCTAATGTACTAGACAAAAAGATTTACAAGTATAATTATGATACAAAAAGTTTTTTTGGAGTCAAAATGTATACTATTTAACTTTAGGGGGTAAAATTTTACTATCTTTAAATATAGGGGATAAAATGTTATTAGTTATAATAGCAAATTTGGTATTTTGTCATTCACATTTTCCAATCCTGTTAACAGTCTTGAATGCAATTAACTTATCGGGCAAAGTGCCTATATTTTAAGTTAAGGATAGTAAAGTAAATTACCCGGGGCAAAGTGTTATTAATGGAAAATAATATATCATAGAAAAAAGATCAATTTAGTCTTTTATTTTTGAATTATCAACTAATCTAGTCTTTTATTTATCATAATCAACCAATTTGATCCCTCATTATGAAAAAATGCATCAATGTAACTCATATGATAATCAGGTAGACATTAATCTACGGTAGATGTGATATAAACAATTATATTAATTTGTTTTTAATTTCGATCACAAACTTTAAAAATAAATAATTTTTTAAGTATAAGAGACCAAATTGATACCTGTGATAATGAAGGTAATAAATTGATCATCATTTTCCCAATATATCATATTCTAGTGCGTGTTCTGCGTGAGAGAGGACGCAGGACTAACAATTACGTAACTAACAACGACTTCGGCAGTTGGTAACATAGCCTGGTGAATTTTCTCCATAGCCTGGTGAGCACTGAGCAAGAGACAGAGAGAAGATTAAAAAGAAGATATCATTGTATGGTCCGAAACCAATGGCGGCCACTCCGACTCCCACCAAAATAGCCACCATCCCCGCCGCCGCCTGCCTCCTTCCTCTCACTAGGCGAATAGGTATCGGAACGCCTAGTAATTTAACTACACACCGTCTCTCTCCCGCCCCTTCCTCTTCTTCTTCTAAGCTCAGTAATGCCGGTCTCGTGTTCATCACAAACGAGTCAATTGTTCGGCACCGAATTACTCGAGTTCATTCTTGTGACTAAGCCGCCTTTGACTACTCACCAGCGTTCGTCATTTCGACCCGCCGCCGCCGAGGAACAAGCTTCCAGCTCTTCAGGTCTATATAATCATTTGAACAATTTCGTTATTCATTTTTTCTATGGAGTAAATTCCAGAACCTTTCTGTTTTAATGTTAGATACTGTTTGTTTGCAAATATATTTGCTGCCTTTAAAAATTTTGAACTTTTGCTGATTATATTATCTTTGTAGGAAATGTTTGTTTTGTGGTTCACAAATTCAAATGCGTAATGAAAGGAATTATGAGTGTTACCTTAAATATTGTGACTATTTAATGTTGCGCGAATAATGAGTGGTATGGTAACTTTGAATTGGAATATGGAATTCTCTGTGGCTCAAATAATTTCAGACAGCCACGATGAGTTGTTCCGTAATTAAGAATGATTTGGTTGGAAAAGAGCAATCTTTAACTGAACTTGGTATAGTGGATCGTAATTGTGGGGGAGAGATTGAAAGAGACGAGCTTGAGAAATTTGGATAATGGAACTGCGAGTTAGGGAATTATATTAGGGAAGAGACGAGGAGGTTATGGGATATGAGGAATGATGATGGTAGGGATTGGTTTGCTTGGACGGATTTGGTACATGTGTAGGAAATGCGATTGAGCTTGGAATTAAACAAATGGGAGAATTTGCTTAGTCCTGAAGTATTTGATCCACTAAGGATGGAGTCAGCCTCATGTTTATATTTGTCATTTTAGGGGATATGGTGGAAGTATAAATTTCTTCAAGACCATTTATGAAAAAGATGGAGGGAAAAGAGGGGAAAAAAAAAAAAGTGTGGGTGCTGATAGATAAGTTGAAATCTATAAATGGGAGAGATGGAGGTAAAGAACACTTGTATAATTCCTTGAAGGAAGTTTGAGAAGAAATATGGTGTCCATAATCTTTTGGCTGTTCTTTAAAGTTGTTTGAGTAGTAGGGATAATTTTTGTCAGATTGATTACACAACCATCTATGAAACTTACTGCCAGACCCATCTCTCCCTGGATTTCTAAGTGACAAAAAAAAAAAAAAAAAAAAAAGCTTGTGAGCAGCTTTATGCTGTATTAGTGCTTTTATTGTAGCCCCCCCCCCGGTTGTCGAGAAAGAGATGTTCGAAGAAGGTCCCTCAACTAGTATGAGCAAAATCTTTTATGAGCTGATGCACAACATGGATACAAACTATAGGTGATTGTCCCTTATAAAGGACAAAAATATTAGATACTAATGTCTGCTTTCTGCTGGATGTTCTTTTAAAGCTATGTCAACAAACAAATATATAGGTAGATAGGGACAAAATGAAATCTGTAGCAGTTAATGGTGCTGATAAACCAAAATTGATACTTACATGGACAAATGAACTTCTGTAATAACGGAGATATCCTTTCCTTCATTTTATCTACATTAAGGAAACAGGAATTGTTGATTTTAGTAACAAAGTATTAAGAGGAATGTGAACGGGAGTTAATTCCTGGACATTTGATCTTCTAGTTTAGATTCATTTGATCCGGTTTGTAGTTTTATTTTGGTAATTACAACCACTTGACAAAAGAAGTATGAAGTGTTTAAATCATGTATATTGATCTCGTTGTAACATAATTACATGTTTCGAGGCCCTCATTTTGCTTCTCTTATTTGAGCAATGCACTATTGGATTCCCTGACCTTTGGGGAAAGAAGATTTTTGAAAAGGAAAAGAGCTAACTTTTCATCAAATGTCCTCAACAATAGCCTTGATTAATCTTACCCTCCATTTTGATGGGATCTCATAGCCCCCTTTTTTTTTTATTTTTTTTGGTAGTTTAACATGAGGTATTCTTGACAAGTAATATTCTTTCATTCATGCAGATGAAATTGTTGAAAATGTAGTTATAATAGGGTCAGGTCCAGCGGGGTACACCGCTGCAATTTATGCAGCTCGAGCCAACCTAAAGCCTGTTGTATTCGAAGGATACCAAGTAGGTGGAGTCCCGGGAGGACAATTAATGACTACAACTGAAATAGAGAACTTCCCTGGGTTTCTAGATGGAATAACTGGTCCAGACCTAATGGATAGGTACAGTAAAATATATATTCATTTCTGTCTTTTTACATCCATTGTTACATAGCCAGAGTTTCTATGCCTTTGATTGAAAGAAGTATCGTAACGGTGATATGATTTCTTTCACTAGGATCCGCCGGCAAGCCGAACGATGGGGATCAGAACTATTCCAAGAAGATGTAGAGTTTATTGATGTGAAGAATCGTCCTTTCACTGTGAAAAGTAGTGAACATAAGGTGATGGTTATACACATATCGGGCATTTTCTTTTCAAGACTAGCTTCTTATGCATACAACTATTGGAGTCCTCTGAAAACTGGTATTCAGCTAATCATCCACGTTATGATATCACTTTGCCTTAAGCGGCACTCTTTGCCATATGAAAGTTGAGGAAATTCTTTGGAATTTGTATGCCAGTAAAATTTTCTTTCTGCACCAATCTGAGTGAGTAGTTTTTGAGTGGCAAAAGAATTTGTTTTGGTCCCACTTTAACTGTTAGTGGAGCAATAACAGCTTTGTCCTGATAAAGAACAGAATTTCGTTAATGTCTCCTTTCAGCATGAGTTTCTCTACTGTAAATGTGCTGAACTGTTTTGGAATCGCTAGATAAATTTGTACATAAATAAGTGAGTGATGTGCACTCATTTTTCTCAACTTAACGACTGCGGTTCCACTAACTCCAATCTTTTTAAGGTTTTTGTTTTTTGTTGGGTGAATGGAAAAGCTTTCTATTGTCTGATAATCTTCCCACCTATATCTCAGATTACTTCCAATCACTAAATAAGTAGGCAGAAATATCTACTCTGCATGTGATATCTAAATTTCGCTTTGATGATTAGAAAAATGGTATTTGTAACTATATTTGTCAAAAGTGTTAGTGTACTTATGGACTATCTTGTAGTTATTACATGGTGGTCATGTCCAATATGTGCTCATGCAGGTTTCATTTCATGGTTTATGTGATGTTGTACTTATTGTCATACCAGTAGACTTGATTTTTCTCCTGCTAGCACGCAGAGATTTGGATTTTGATTTGCATTGATGGAATTCCTGGATCTTAGATCTAGAACCTGTCTGTTCTTCTTTGCCTATAACTCTATAATTATTTTCAGGTTAAGTGCCATAGCCTCATTGTGGCCACAGGAGCCACTGCAAAAAGGCTGAGGCTACCTCGTGAAGATGAGTTTTGGAGTAGAGGAGTTAGTGCCTGTGCAATATGTGATGGAGCATCACCGCTGTTCAAGGGTCAAGTCCTCGGTGTGGTTGGAGGAGGTGATACAGCTACAGAGGAAGCATTATATTTAACTAAATATGCTCGACATGTTCATTTACTTGTTCGCAGGGACCAATTAAGAGCATCAAAAGCAATGCAAGATAGGTGTGTTAAATGCTTAAGTTCTTTTATATATTTCGTTGTCCTTCCCAAGCTGTCTACTGCAAGTGGTGATTGTATGATATTTGCTTCGATTACGAACTATGCTTGTCAGGCATCAATGGACCGCATAGCTGTTCTGTTCTTTTCCTTTTCAGGTGTCTGAGTTGACTTTTTTCTGCAAAAGCACTTTTTCTTTTTCTTTTTCTTGTTTTTTACTGTTAGCTGAATTTAAAATAAAGTTCAAATCCAATTTCAGTATATTTTTTATTGCACTGTTTACTACTGCTTAATTGCCATTTTTTCATATTATGATTTTCCTTGAGGAGATATCTCTTCTCTAAATAAATGTTGTCAACCAGTATTAGTGACTGATAAACTGAAACGACTGATAAATCAATGATAAGATATTGTCCTTGGATTTGAAGTAACTGTCCTTAGCATCTGATGGTGCACACGTACACTGCAGAAATATAGAAGAAATAGAAAGAGAAAATACAATAGAAATCCTTTTTCCATTAGCATTCTGAAACAGAAAGTAGATAGCCAAGGTGGATTAGGCACTCTAAGAGTATGATTCCATTATGTGATATGAGTTTGGTGAGAAGGACAGGCAGAGCACTCATGGGTTGTTTGACTTTGTTTGCAAGTTTACGGAAAGTCTCCTTCATATAGTATAAAGATGAGATATATTTGGATGTTGTTGTAGTTGTTGTTTTTATTTTTTATTTTTTATTTTTTTATTTGCTGCATAATGATTTTATTTGTCTATTGGAAGATGAAATATTTAAAATTCAGGTTTGGATGTAATTGACTTGAGAGATGTGTTCTTGTGTCCTGCCAGAGTTGATCATGAGGAAATACTGACTGGTCTATTTCACAAGTAGCTGATAGTGAAAAGTATATCCTCTTTCAAAAATGAAATGGCAATACACTGTTTTCTTTTTTTCTGTTTTTTGGGGGTGTGTGTGTATGTGAGAGAGAGAGAGAGATTGAGATTGAGAGTGAGAGTGAGAGTGAGAGATGAGGCTGACTAAAGTTGTATTTGTCACAACAATATATTTCTTGAATGCCGTACTCTTGTAGTTGCCTTACTGGAAAATTTAAGAGATTGAGAAATTACAGCACCAGGTGTTTTGACGACATGCCTAAGTTAGACATCTTTCTTCCGTTTCCTTTCTTTTCAAAGAATAGGATGATAATGCTCTACAGATTGTAACTCAAAAACGAAGCCTCTAGTTTGTTGCCAAAAATTTGTTTCGTACAATACAGTTTGATAAGATAGGTCTGTTATCTATTTCTTGTAATTTGTTGGACAGTCATCTTATACTTTACAACATGGACCTTGGCATTTCTGCCTCCAAGTAAATTTTACTCATCTGTTGGGTTATTTTTGTTGTAATCAAATTTTCCACTATTTTCAGTTTTGTAGAAAATTTATGGCTTTTCATTGAGACCATGTAGCTGAGAAAAATATAAAATTTTGCTATTTCTAATTTATTGCTTAGGTTACCGGAGGATATCTCCTATTGTGATAGTATAAATTAAGATATGCAGGTATTCCTGTATCAAGGTCATCCTATACATTAGTCATTGAAAGCTAAGTGCTGCCATATTGTATGCTACTATAATACTGATAATTCATTTCTCCAAAACCATCTTTGGAGGATACTTTTGTCTTTCAGTAACAAATCAAGGTTGCTAAAATGGTTTTTACCGGATTTCTTGGTCAATGTCTAAGTCAATCTATAAATGGTTGGGAAATACCTGCCAAAATTTTGTAAGGAAGTGTGTTCATCTGTCCAATTCTTTCCATGGAGGTAGAATGATGATGTAGTTGGTGCATTTTATTTTTTTGCTGATTGTTCTTCTCAGTTTGGTTGCCTCAGTTACGAGTGTCTTGTATAATTGAAGTTCTGTCTATTCTTTTGACTGCTTTTTCTGGTGATTGAATAACTAATTAGTGATCTATTTTAAGTTGTTACTTCCTGAATGTTTGGTTAACAGGTTGATTATGGCGAATGTTTCAGAGTTTTCAACAATCCAAACATCACCGTGCACTTTAATACAGAGACAGTGGATGTTGTCAGCAATAACAAAGGGCAAATGTCGGGCATTTTACTCAAAAAAGTTGATACTCAAGAAGAATTGGTGCTTGAGGCAAAAGGCTTATTTTATGGTATAGGTCATTCACCAAATAGCCAGTTGTTGGAAGGCCAAGTAGATCTTGATAGTGCAGGGTACATTCTGGTTGAGGAGGGTAGTGCAAGAACATCTGTGGAAGGTGTGTTTGCAGCTGGAGATGTACAGGTAATATTTCAAACACTTCTTTTCATTGTTGTCACATTATTTTCTACTATGAGTGTGCTGATTTGACTTTTAAGTGCATGTATATCATCTGAGATGCAAATAATGGATGGTAGTATGACCTTAATTGAAACGACTACTTCTCTTTCTCAACTATTGCCCACAAGGTGAAATCAATAAGCAATGTATCAAATCAGTCAATATAAACACTACAGGGAAGTTATATATTCATACGTACAGTAAGACATTCTAGTACATCATTAAGCTGAATTGCATAATAACTTCCGACTAGAAGCCAGGAAGAAAGTCAGATTTTGTTTGTATTCCTCTTTTCCAACATGCATGCTTTCGTTCAGCATGGGTTATTTAGTAACTGCACTTTAAGAAAATCACATTTAATCATACTAATCACTTCTTGAAAACTCTATGATTGATGTCACCATTTGGATCGCACCCTAGAAACATGGAAGTGTTTGTCTATATTTTTGGAGGATAAATCATATTACAGAAAGTACATATGTTGAATATGCTTGTTTTGGGAGACTGTAAGGTTCTGTAGTATTAGAATCTTGTTTTTCCATCCATGAGCAGGATCATGAATGGAGGCAAGCTGTAACTGCGGCTGGATCGGGATGCGTTGCCGCTCTATCAGTGGAAAGATATCTCACAAGCAAAAATCTTGTGGTTGAATTTCACCAGGTATTTGACTTCCAATTAGGTTTTTGATTCTAATTCAGCTTGCTTTCTTAGTTCTCCCTTATAATATTCTTTGTCCATCACGTAGTATGCTTTGACATATCACATCCATATGCTGGTTTTGTCAAGCTCTCTTAAGTATTTGGTACAAGGTTTCTTGAACTGGATATAAGTAGTTTTCTTGAGTTGCTAAAGTAAAGCTTCCATGACTCTTGGCATGAAAGTTAAACATGGCTGTATTTTCCATGTTCTTGCTAGCAGTTCAAAGTGTGTGTCCTATTTCTAGTATTTACACACATCTTTAGATCTATAATTGCATAAAAATGTGGCAGATTTTCTGTATATTGTTGCTTGTGATAATGAATGTTATATATCTATTGGAGTTTTCAGGATTCAGGTCAAATTTTCATCCTTTTCTTTTATGCGATACTGCTATATTCACAATGACATATCCTAACTTACCAGTCCCCACCACAAATACACAAAAGGAAAGAGGAAAGTTATAAAACATTGAAAGGACAAAATATTAACAAGGAAACATAAAATAACTCCCTAATTTTGGATTGTATGGGATGGAAAGCTAACTTTTAGTTGTCTACACTTTTCCATTTGACAGCCTAAAACTGAAGAAGTTAAAAAGGAGCTTACAGACAGAGATGTGCAAGAAGGTTTTGATATTACACTTACAAAGCACAAGGGCCAGGTATAAGATGCTCTAAAACAACCTGAGAGCATAAGATTTACGTAAAAATTCAAGAAATATGAATCTTTTTTCTTTTGCTTGGCTTCTCATAAAGACTTAATTTTCAGTTCTTATACTGCATGTTATCTGTCCACTAACTTATTTGTTTCTTCATATCGATATCAGTATGCTCTAAGAAAATTGTACCACGAAAGTCCAAGACTTGTATGTGTACTTTATACCGCGCCGACATGTGGTCCCTGCAGAACTTTGAAACCAATTCTGAACAAGGTATACCTGTCATTCTGATAGAGAAAGAAATGTAGTCCATGATGTTTTGTTACATTCTTTTTGTGAATATTCTTGCATCTAGTTGTTCATAGCCACACACCTTGTATCTGTCATGGGAATTGAGAAGTAACTCGTGGCAAGTGGAAAAGTTGCAATTATATTGAATATTAATTCTTCGTACTAATACTATCTTAAGCTTTGGTGGAATTATTCTTCATCCCCCTCAGGGAGAGTAAGGAGCTGTATTTGAATATCTTACTAATTTTAAAGTTGGTAATAGCACGTCCCTCTATCTAAATGGAAAACTTGAACTTTGACATGCTAATTCTTACACAACAAAAGAGTAAGGCCCGAATTACTTCTCTCTCTCTCACTCTCACATAAATTTACATTATCCAATATAATATTCCACGACTATTCCACGAGTTTCCAAGTTATTGAATATCATGTTGTATCTTCATGTAAATCAAGTTAACCTAAATACACCTGATCAGTCAAAACTCATACGTGCAAATTTTAGCCGAGGGACTAATAGCTTTTGAGCTAAGATGGAGCTTGACTTGTTCTTTAATTGTGAATCTGAGAAACTTTGCTGGTAAGTGGATTGTCAATTTGACTAAAACGTAGTATTACTAAGAATGCATTATCAATGAAAGTCTGCATCCCACATCTACAACTGTTCTTGGAATGTTTATAATATATGCTTTATAACATATCGGTAAAGATTATCTCATGTTGCCATGTTTCCTGTTGAAAGACAAGTAACTCTATTTGCTGACCTTCTCTGAACTTGTATGATTATTACCCAGGTGGTAGATGAATTTGACCAGAATGTACATTTTGTTGAGATTGATATTGAGGAAGACCAAGAGATTGCCGAAGCAGCTGGAATTATGGGAACACCATGTGTACAGTTTTTTAAAAACAAGGAAATGCTTAAGTAAGTTTGATCTGGAACTGCTTGCTTTCTTGAAGAACACACCTTTTTCTACATTCACCTTATGATCTAAGTTTTTCTTATCAAATCGTGGCAATTTCACCTGACATCTTTTTAATCCTGTGGTCAAAGCTAAATACTAGACTACAAAGCACTTTCTTTGAAGAATTTACCTGCCTCTATCTGCTCAATTTTCGGCCTTAACCTTCTCCAAGAGGTTTAGTCCCATCATGTTTGGCATGCTGCCATCCACCTAAGGAAAAAGTTGGAAGCTTGGCATGGCATCTGTCTATTAATTTGCTTGGTCAATACCCCCTCCCCCACGCATATATAGATTCCTTCTTTTTCATTCTCTCGTATTTCCTTTTTCTTTTCCTTGATGCAACGCATTCCAGCATCCATTTTCTTTTCCATCACTTCTATTCACTCTGTGCTGTGTCCCACTGTTTTTTATTACAAGTGGCAACCAGCATCTGCAATTTCATTCACTGTAATACACATCAAATGCATAAATGTGAAGCTAACAAGTATGCTGGAATCTGCAGGACTGTACCAGGTGTCAAAATGAAGAAAGAGTACGGAGAATTCATTGAAGCAAATAAATGAGTTCACCCTCCGATTCCTTAGTCCTCAGTTTGTCTTCCTGATGCACCATTTTGGCAATTCAATTTTGACATTTCAGATAATTTGATGAAATGTTATGTTGTTCAAGCTATTACAACTGTTAAAATGAGAGGGAATTTTTTTTTTTTTATTATTAAAAAAAAAAGCAGGAAGTGTGCGAATCAAAGAGGGTAAAAATAGCTGTACATGCTTATTTCGAGCTTTTCAAAGCATTGCTGCAGATGCAAAACTTAAATATTTTGTACATCAGAAAGACTCTTTACACTTCTTGATTTACCGAGTTTCATTATCCTATACTATAGATAGAAAAGTTGATATCAACTCGAAACAATAGACACAAAGGCTAGAGGTTTGTTTTTTTCAAAAAAATACATAAATAAATAAACAAAAATTAAAAGAAAAAAAGACTAGTGCAACGGAATTGATCTAGTGATATTATTTATTAAAAAAAAAAAATTTGTAGGGAAATTCCTCACAGAAAATTTAGATGTGCACTTTTCTAGCACAAAACGACTGCAAAAAGTAATTTGAGGGTAGCAGAAGTTATTGGACATACTTGTCGAGAGGCTGGTGAATTTTACTATTGGGACTTTAACATTATATAGAGATGAGCTATTTTCCTTTTATGAAACTCTTTTATCATGGACTTTGTGTCGTATTTTTGGATAATAATTCGTGAGAAATAAAAATGTTTTAATATGTTAAGATAATAATCTTATTTTTTTACGTAAGATGTCAAAAAAAATTTAAATTCACTTAGGGGTAACGTATTAGGCATTATTCATAGTGGGTAAAGATTAAAAAAAAAAAAAACACTAAGAGTCGAGAGTTTTTTTTATTTTTTAATTTGCGTGTTATCATAAACCCAAGCAGTGGAAGAAAACTTATGCTAACAGCCAGGTAAATTTCATTGTATTGTAGACTATGCATTACGAAACCATGTGAAGCGAACCTGCAGAAATTAATTTGGTTCGCTTTCCAAATTATAAAATGTCAATTCAAATAAACTTTTGACTTTGTCAATGGCCCATTAAACACTACATTTTGTTTTAATGTTGCCTCCTTACCCACCTGCTCAAGTGAAAGCATTTGGCTCAATTAAAGCAACCATATAATCTGGAGGATTCACAATTGAAGAAGTTATTTTCATGATTTGATTGGCTCATTATTATATTTTGCAGGGCCAGTATAAAGGAAGAGGGAAAGACTTAAAGATCTGATTTTTGGTGTCACTTGATCACCTAGTGTGGATTAAATGTTATGAAATCTATAACATAAACTGATGCTAAGCAAGATTTTATAAGATTTATTCTTGACCGTAAGGTTTACAAGTGAAATCAAAAATCGAATTTATGTAAGTTTTTTCCAAAGGAAGATACCTATGTAAGATGTAGATTGGATCCTCTAGCAACCCCAAAAACATATTGTTAAGATTAACCCAACAACCATCATGCATGTAGTTCTCAACAAAAACATTAGTCTTTTTTTCTAAAGAAAATTTGCAGTAGATCATTACTTATCTCTTAATAATTTGAATTCATGATCAGTAATTTATAAAAAAATTATCTTATCAATTAAGTTGCATTTCATTGTCAACATTTAATAATTCTATGTTAAATGAATAGGGTTAATATTGACTTTGTGCTCGATCTTTAAACTAGGTTTTAGAAGTATTTTTTTCTTAATTAGAATCAATCCTCAGCCTTAGATATTTCAAATAACTATTCTAAGTGCTTGTCCGCATACTATTGCATATAAATACATATACGTGCAGCATGTTTTGCTGTGTCTGTACATCTTACAGTGTATAATATTTGTATTGTATGTCATTAATTGGCTGATATTTCCATAAGCATCTTAAAATCAAATAACCAAATACAGTCAGAAGATACATGGCAACTTATATCGACCTTTTACATATGCAATTGCTTAAATAAATCAGAATTATTATCAAATAACTTGGATGATCAGATGCCGATCACAACAATGACTCAAGACATGAGCAGAATAAATATAGTATAGTAGTTCGGTTACCAAACTACCTAAATATATAAGCCGATCAATTGTTCGGCAAACATGTACTAAAAAAATCATACATTTGTAGGGCAAGTGGTAAAAGGCTCAAAGAAAACATTAAGCCTTAATACACAAATCTTTATAATTCTAAACTGTCACTATTAATATACAAATTGAGATTTCCCCTACAACTTCTTTGTTCTTACTACTTTCTTCCTATCTAGATTAAATTATGTATTGTCAATTGGCGCCGTCTGTGAGAATATTGATACAAAAAGCCAATTTGTGTTTCTATATTGAATGTTCTTGGACCAATCATCATAACTAAACGCTCTCTCAAGAAAAAGAATTGTAACAAAAGCATAAATCAAGAGGAAATGTCCATACCACTTGGATCTTTAAACCCAGAAAACACAAATCATTCTCAAATATCCATACCTCCAAGGGAAGAAATGCTTGAATTTCTTGCCAATAACTTTCAAGCCATAAAATTTTTTGTTGAAAATCAACAAAGTCAACAATTTTCTGGCGAGTAAACAACAACTAGTTCTCATTGTACCAAATAACTTTATCTCCTGTCCCAAGGCTTGAGATCTGTTTTTGATGGAATAGGTCTGTACCCGAAAAAAATAGGAAATTCACCTTATTATTTTGGTGATAATTGGAATAAAAAGGAGAATGATTTGATGACAAAAGTGGATCAGCATGCACAGGAGCTGTTATGAAAAAAGACCATTCCAACCCTTGAGTTACTCACTGCTAACAAGGATCCATTCATTCCAACCATCCAAAATGAATAAATAACCCTTACATTTAAAGCAACCAAATTTGGACACCTACAAAGGCACTATAGATCCTACAGATCATATTGCTCATGTCTTTTCTATAGCCATACTCTTTCGGTACTCTAATGCAATAACTTGCAAGTTATTTGCAACCACATTAAGAGAATCAGTTCAAAAATGGTTCACAAAATTGCCTCCTTGTTCAGTGGACTCTTTCATTGATCTCGCAAAAAAATTCTTGCACCATTTTATGAGTAGAAAACTATCCAAAGAGAGACATCACTTCTGCTGAATATCCAACAGTGACAAGATGAGCCGTTAAAGCCAATACATTGGTCGCTTCAATGATGAAGTTGTGCATATTTGCCACGCAGACGAGACTTTGCTTATAGCTGCATTTATGAGTGGAATTCAACCAGGAATGTTCAATGCTAATCTTGCTTCTTTCGTTCCGAAAATATTTGGAGAGCTCCTGCAGAGAGCAGATGACTACATTTGAGGGGAGGAGTCTAATCGAGCAAAAAGGGTACTGCAAGTAAAACCCCGTGACAAGAATCAGAAAAATTTCAATAAATCCACAAAGCCAAATAAGAAGAAATGTTCTGAGGGTTCTAGTTCCGAAGTTGCTCGATCTATGAATTCTATAAGTCGGGTAATCGAAACACCTTCTTACAAATGAACTACCATTGTACTCGACGAGGATTTTACCCCTCTCAACACTTTAGAAAAGGAAATCTTGTATCAAGTTCATCACACAGGGATCAACTTGTCTCCAGCTCCGTTTCGATCGGAATTTCATCTTGAGATCGGTTGAAGTATTGTGCTAATCATGGGAATCATGGGCATGATACTGAGAAATGTAACAATCTCAAAATTGAGATTGAAATTAGAAAAATGTACATTGTAGGAATATATTCTTCGAGTTGTTGATCAATTTCGACGAAATGACAAACAACCTATCTAAGATGATCGACTACCTCAGCGATCAAATTATTGACTTCTGAATGTTTGACCGAATGAACATCGAGGTCCTCCTCATTACGACAATAATGATGTAGCTGGAGTCATTGAAAACATTGCTGGAGGGAACATTGGAGGAGATTCATTAAATGCAAGGAAAAGATTGCTCAGCACACTCCCTGGGAAGAAAAAATTCAAAAAACAAACCCCATTCACATTTGAATATCAGCTTCACAGATGAAAACCCAGTACCTGACCGATATCTTCTTGTCGATCCAATAGTCATACATGTGAAAGTAGGGAATTATCGGGTGTATAAGGTTTTCATTCATAGTGGAAACTCGGTAGATGTCATTTATTGGCATGCATGGGAGAAGATGGGGATGGACAAAGAACATGTCCGACCAATTAAAATTCATTTGGTTGGATTCATGGGTGATTCAATCAATGTAGAAGGATCCATCACATTGCCCCTAACCTTGGGAGAGGCACCTCATTCAAGAACAAAGATAATAAACTTCATGTTGGTTAAGAAAGCGTCGGCCTATAATATGATTTTAGGTCGACCTCCTTGTGCACATTTATAATCTCCTTCCATCTATCTATCACATAAAAATTAAATTTGCCTTTGTTGGCCCAAAAACAACCTAAGAGGGAGTGAATTAGGTTGTCTCAAAAAACAAACCTTTTGAAGTGTTTAATGAAAATGCAAACTTTGTGCAACAAATGAATACTTAAGCACAAGTGATCAAAGATAAATATTTAACAATCAAAACTTAAAGAACAAATAAAAGATTGAGATAAAGAATATCAAACCAAACTCACAACCTTCCCAAGCTTGGAGTACATCCACTAATAGTGCCTCTTCAAAGAAGGTGAGACAATAACCTCCTTGTACACCAAGTAGGCTCACCCTTGTATCAACTAAGTTCCTCTAGTTGAACCAAAGGATTTTACAATACAACCTCACTTTTGTATAGTTGTTACCCTTCACTCTTACACTTGAAGATCACTCAATAGTCTATTCTTGCTCACACTATTTCCCTCTAGTTGAGCCAAGAGAACTATAATACCCAAACCAATACAACCCACATCTATGAGCCATAATATTTTAACCTATTTATCCCAAATAGCTCTTACAAGTGTTTGTATTGAATGTAGTAGTTCCCTAGATCATTTGGATATCCTTGGGCTATTTATAGATGAAAGACGTGCTGAAATTTGAGCTCCAACAGTAAAAAAACTAGCTTTTTAAAAACTAGCCGTTAGGGATTCGGACGGTGGTTCGAACGTCTGTTCATGCATCCTAAAGCTTCATGAACAGTTTCTTGAACAGTCATATGTGTCCTACAGCTTAATGAACAGTGTGTCGGATGATCATATGCGTCCTACAGTTTTGACAGAAAATTACTTCGTTTCGAGCTACTTTATTTGGACGGTCTTCAATGTCCGATCTTTTTTGGCTTCAGACGGTCTTCAATGTTCGATCATTATACTTTCAAATTCCTTGTCTCGGACAGTCTTTTGCATCCGAAGCACTGTCTTTCGGACAATTGTCTACGTCCGAAAGATGTGTTCTTTCTCGGTGTTGTCTGGTCATGTTTCGGATGCTCCCTTGCATCCGAGCTCCTTTCTTTCGAACGCTCTTCATCTTTCATAAGGTGTTGTTCAACTTTTGGTTGTTTTTTTTTATTCTGTTCGGATAATCATTTTCGTCTGAGCCTTTCTATTTTTCTGCACACTTGTTTTCAAGCCGTTAGTACGATTTGGTCATCATCAAAACATGATTATCATAATTGGGGTCCAATAGTCCTAAGAGATGGAACTGAAGGACAAATATGGGCAAATTAATAAGAAGCTAGAGAATGTAACCTGATGTCCTTCAGAAGAAGAACTCTGAAGAAATCACCCGATGAGAATTCCATTGAGGAACAAAATTGCTTGAACAACTCCTCCCACAAAGTAACTGAGGTCACTGAAGCTGAAGGATCTGATGCTGAGCTTCCAATTGAAGAAATCTCTTTCGACCCAGAATACCCATACAAAAAGTTGCAAGTTTATTCTGCCCTACCAACCACCCCCAAGAAAGACTTATTGAATCTTTTGTATAAATTCAAAGATATTTCCTCGTCTTGTTACTTGGTCTCCCGAGGATGTGCTAGGAATTCCTCAAAAAATCATAGAGCACAAGTTCAGAATTTACCTGTCTCAAAAGCCCGTTAAGAAAAGAAAATGCTTTTTGGGCCTGTACGTAGTAAGGTTATTGAGATTGAAGTTGATAAATTTCTTGTGGCTCGGATCATTAGAGAAATGTTCTACCCAACTTGCCTCTCAAACCCAGTACTTGTACCTAAGTTAGATACTAACTGATGAATGTGTATTGATTGCACCGATCTAAATGAACCCTGTCCTAAGGACAGTTATCCTTTATCTTGGATCGATACGGTAGTAAATTATTTAGTTGGGTTTAGAATAGAACACTTCTTATATACATATAAAAAGTATCACCAGATATACCTCAGCAAAAAAGACGAAGAAAAAATAGCCTTTATCACAGAAAATGGCACTTATTGTTATCAAATGATGCCTTTCGATTTCAAAAAAATAGGAGCAACATACTAGTGTCTGGTCAATAAATTGCTTGAAAATCAAGGCTTCAAAAATTAGATTAGATGGAACATGGAGGTTTATATTGATGATATGGTTGTAAAAAGACAAACATATGAAGATACCTTTTCAGATCTCTGAGAGGTTTTTACAATAATAAAATCTATAAATCTTTGTCTAAATCCTCTCAAATGCACATTCGGAGTTCCATCAAGAAAATTCTCAAATTCATTGTTTCTCAGTGAGGAATTGAGGCAAATCTAAAGAAGGTACAAGCTATTATAGACATGAAACCTTCCTGATCAATAAAAGAGATGCAATGTCTGACCAGGCGAAAAGCTGTGCTCAATTGATTTCTATCTAAATCGATAGAGTGAGAACTTCCCTTCTTTAAGGCGATTAGGAAAACCAAAAATTTTAATAGACTGATCAATCCAACAAGCCTTTGAAGAATTAAAACAATACTTGGCTAATATTTCTTGTCTGACTGCTTCGATCAAAAATGAAGTCATGTCCTTATATTTGTCAGCAACCTATTCTGCTATTAGTTTATACAGTTCTTGTATCAAAACAAGACCAAGTACAACGTCTGATCTATTTTATCAGTAAAGTTCTGCAAGAATCTGAGCAGAATTAACAAGAATAAAGAAAGTGGCTTTTGCCCTAGTAGTTGCTACTCGAAAGTTAAGATCTTAGTTTTAGAATCACACAATCTTGGTCAACACAAAGTCCTCCCTCAAAATAGTTTTAGCTAAACCTGATGTGTTAGGTTTTATACTCAAATGGTGTGTTGAGCTACTCAAATATGATCTTAAGCTCCAACCTTGCACAACTATTAAAGTTTAAATCCTTGCTGACTTTCTTGTTGAAAGCACTCTGCTTGTGCTAAACATAAAAGAGAAGGTCAAGGAAGAGTATTCGATCTGGGAAATGCATGTTGATGGGTCATCCAATGAAACCGGTTTAGGGGCTGGGATTGTCATCAAAATACCAAAAGGAGATTGGTTAACATTTGCAATTTTATTTGAGTTCCACGCTACCAATAATGAAGTAGAATATATTCCTTCTCATTGGGAGGCAGTCATAATAGGAACGAAGCATGCATGAAGTTTGGGGGCTTGAGGCCTTTGGATTAATAGTAACTCTTCATTAGTTGTATATCAGATTCTTGACAATTTTAAAGTTTGAGGAGTGATACCACAAAAATATCTCGAGAAGATTAAACAACTTAAGCAACTTTTCGAGGAGATAGAATTTGTTAAAATTTCTAGAGCAAAAAATATTCATGCCAACGCCTTATCAAAAATTGCTTCAGCTCTTTATGACCACTTGACAAAAGAAGTGGTGGTCGAAGTAAAACCTAAGCCAGCTATAGATGAGGACAAAATTACTTAAATCGATAATGAACCGAACTAGATAACTCCCGTTATTGAATATCTTACTCAAGAAAAGTTCCTAGAAGACCCTGTTCAAGCAAGAAGGCTATGTATTAGAGCAATGCAGTATGAAATACATCAAAAAATATTATATCATCGCTCATACTTGACTCCTTTGCTGAGATGTTTGTTACCAGAAAAGGCAAATAAACCTATGTGCTATGGGAAATACATGAAGGGATCTGCAGAAGTCACATAGGAGCTCGCAGTCTTGCACGAAAAGCAATATTCATGGGATATTACTGGCCTACAATATGCCATGATGCTCATTAGATTGTAAAATATTGTTATAAGTGCCAGATACATGCTCGTATAATCTGAAAACCTGCTACAAAGATGACTTTTATCCTCAGATCCTGGCCTTTCCAATACTGGAGATTTGACATATTGGGACCTTTTTCAAAAGGAATGAATAATTTTAAGTTCCTGATTGTGGTCGTTGACTACTTCTCTAAGTGGATTGAAGTCGAACCTCTTTATGCAATTTTAGGAGCCAATACCATAAAGTTCTTTTGAAAAAACATTATCTGTAGATATGAAATTTGCTAATACATAATCACAGATAATGTCACCCAGTTTATAGAAAAACCATTCAAACCATTTTGTGAAGAACTAGGAATATAAATGCATATAACCTCGGTAGCTCATCCTCATAGCTAACAGTTAGGCTGAGCTTTCTAATCAAATATAGTTGATCAGCCTAAAAACTCGTCTTGACCAAGAAAAAAAAACATGGGTTGAAGAGTTGTTGAATATTTTGTGGTCATGCCAAACAACTCCTCAGACACGACATGGAGAAACACCTTTCAGTTTAGTGTATGGATTTGAAGCCGTCGTCCCACCAGAAATAGGAGTTCGTTTGGCGAGAACTACAATCTCATCCTGAACTGACAATAAAGAGATTACAAAATTTTATTTGGACCTCCTAGAAGAACAAAGACTAGTTGCTGCTATCCGAGAAGAAACTTATAAGCAACAACTGAAAAAGTATTATGACTCTACTGTTCGTCTGAAATAGTTCCGACCTAGAGACCTTGTCCTTCAGAAAAATGAATTTAGTCGAGCAGATGGAAGTCATAAACTTGTTGCAAACTAGGAAGGTTCATATCAAACAATTGAAGCACATGCATCTGGGTATTATGAGTTAGCTGATCCGTTTGGGCAAGAACCTCCGATTATTCCTCATATGTGGAATATTGCTAATCTAAAGGAATATTACAAGGGAATATGAAAGTACTGATCTATTTTTTGTAAAAAAGAAATTTACAAATTTTATTCATTTTCATTTTCCACTAAAATTTCTCTAAATACATTTTCCTCTGTAGAGATTCAACAAAAATATCTCCTAACTCGGTAATAAAAGCTCGATCTAGACCCCCATTATAATCAGGAAAAGAGTTAAAATCTAAAGGAAGATTTGGAAATCTCTTCTTCACCTCTTCTAAAGCTTCCTTAAAACCTAGGGCACAGACATGTTGACAAAAGGTCATCAGATCTCCCTTCAAAGCCTGAGAGCCCAGTATTGATTAACACAGGATACTAAGGAAGAGAAAGAAGAAGGTTGGCTAGATTTCAGCTGATCGAGTTCTGACTTGTATTTATTAGCCTCTTCTTGCTGCAAGCTCATATTTTCAGCCATCTGCTTCACTTTTTCCTTTAATTATCTCAGCTCTTCTTCATAGATGATTTTCTTTGCAACTCAACTATGGAAAGTGGCAGATCCCCGAGTTGCAAAAAACAAAATTTGTAAAAGAAAAAATTACTGAATACAATGATTAAGCAGTCTCAGTTTGTAGTTGAACAGTAGGAAGGTCGACTGTATACACTTAATCTCGATGAGTAAAAGGAATATCGAGCCAGTTATTTATCACATGACCATGTTGTCCTCAGTCATTTACGGTCAAGGATCATAGAGGACTAAAAGGAGTCTTGTCCAGTTTGTCATCTATATCTCTGATCAGTTGTACCGATCTGGCTGTCTGGGGAAGACCCTAAGATCCACTAGAAACCCATTCTTTTTCGAGAGTCCATTCTTTAGTCCCTGGAGATGCATATCAAGCAATTACTTCGTTACTTTCTGGAATGCAAAATGCTCTAAGTTTATATGACCAAGGACAAAAAGAACCACCTGGAACTGGTAAAACAAAAGATGGAGTTCGGATTAGCGGTATCGCAGTGGGAATAAAAGAAGCAGATGAAGGGTCTCTTCTTTTACACTAACGAGCAACCAAGGAAGGAATTATAAAGTTTTGTTCTTTGGTTTTTTCTATTGAGGTCAAAATGGACCTCTTCCTCTTCGGAGCTTTAATAATAGGTGCTATACCTTTTTGAGCGACTGTTACCGAGTTAGAGTCGTTTCTTGTTCTTCGGTTGCTCAGCAAAAAATGATCCATTATTTGGATCGGTTTGGGAATGGTCGAACTAGATTCTTTTGTCAAAGAGCCAGAAAGAATCGAATTCACTAAAGCTCCTGATTACAAAATCAAAACAACATTAAAGTAAATCAATAGAAAGCAAAATAGATCAAGAGTATTCACACTAATTAAAGATACTTACTTACATTAAATTTTTTTGAAAGAGATGCTCTTTCAATCAGGTCAGCCCATATCAGTAGATCATGATGTACGGTGAGTTTTTGTATTTTATGGCTGAGTTGGATTGAGCTAGTTTGGTAATCTCTTAGAAAGACTCTTGGGAGCTAAGTCTAGTTTTCCCAAGGGGCAGAGTTCAGAATTGGATTATGATCTGAGAAAGAGCACTTTAATTTAATCTTCTCCATGTTATCTTGAGCAACAAAGAAAAAGTTGGACGTCCAATTTTTGTTTGAGCTCAGCAAGTCAGCAGCATCGCTAGCTCTCTTAGCTCGGCCATCGAAATAGTAAAAGCCAAATTCCTTGCACTGTAGTAATTTGTAGAAGCATCTAAACGCATATGCAGTGGCTTTCACATTTGTGTATTTGCAAATTAAAGCATACGCAATAAGAATTCTAAGGGAATTTGGCATCAACTGAAAAAAATATATACCGAAGAACAAGCACAGAGACAACAAAGTCTCACAAATTGGAAATCGAAGACTTGCTCGAAGTTGGTTTTCAATAACAGTCACAAAACCCTCAGGAGGATTATGAGTCCTATTCTCCTCGTTTGGGATTTGAATGGCTATGGTATCAGAAATTCGATACACAGCCCTCAATCGAGAAATATCTCCAACTCTTGTAATGTGGATTTGATATCCACGGTAGCTGGAGATATTTAGAAAGAGGAGATGTAGGAGAAATCTGAACAGATTGTTCATTAGCCATAGGAACCAAACTGCGGGGAAGAACATCAAAAGCTTCCGGAATGTTTGAGGATGAAGTCAGTGAAAGATATATTCAAGACTTAAAAGGAACTCTAAAATTCATAGAGAAAAGATGAAGAAATTGCTGGGAAAGTTCAATGAGTTTTTGAAAAGCAAATGAAAAGAAAATTTTTGACTTCTTAATAAAGGAATATTTATAAGTTAGTTTCAAAAGGTCCAACATTTTAAATTCTTGGAAAATGAAAGCATTGTCTGTTGACAGTAACTACCCCAATAATAAATGTGCCTAAAAAATAATCACGTCTGTTCCATTAGAAGGAAGGAGTTATATTTGCCATAAATTGGTAATGGTTTAATTTCTATCCGAACTACAATATTGTATATCAGGTTCGTCATGATCAAAAGAGTAAAGGTCAACCTGCCAAATTTAGTGTTCCAAATGGTTCAGCCGAATGAGGAATGGCTTGCCGAAGTGCTTTAAGTGAATTTAAGTCCCTAATTTGATGATATTAATTAAATGCAGACTAGCCGATGTGCTTAAGTATCCATTTACAATACGAACATGCTCGATCACGGCGAATGATCCAAATGAAAAAATTATAAAGCTATATTTTAGAAGAAGATTGCTGATATATAAGATGGTCATGTTGGATGACCTCCATATCAGATTAGATCAGAATAGATCAGATTACATCAGATTAGAAGAAGATCAAAATACAAGTTTTTATACAAATGAGATCAGTATGATCAGATCTTTAATTCCCAAGGGAGATCTACAATGCTGAACAGAAAGATTACAAGGAAAAATATAAGTCTTATTCAAAAAAAGAATACAAATGAGGAGAATCTTAAAATCAAGTCATTTTATTTCATAGTCTGCAAAAAGATTTACAAGATCCTAATCGACTCTTGTTGATCTCCTTTAACCTGCTCTATGGTCTGAAGGGTTTTCAACCGAAGTAAAAGTTTTTACTACATCCTGATTATCAAAATTAAAAGGTTAGAGGATCTTGTTCAATATCAAGTAGATCTACATCAAAAGAAAAACAGGGTTGATTGCCCATAGGAGCTAATAACTCTAAAATATTTACCTCTTGTTTGGGTGCTTCGATCTCTGCATCCTCCTTTTCCTCAACTTCTTCAATTACTTCAATGACTTCTTCTGGCAAGATGCTCTGAGTAAAAGAAGAAGTTGATCTAGGCTTTCTGAACTCTAAACGCAGTTCGGTCATTCGATCAAAAGTAGTAGCAGCATTAAAATAAGGAAAGTTATTCTTATCAAATTCTAGACTTGGAAATAGAGCTCAGATGTCATCCAAAACTTTGCCAAATCCAGCTTTGGCACTTATCATGCAGAATTTTCCTAGATCATCGCTCAAGGCCTTGGATGCTAGAAAAGAATTGACACCCTGAAGAGGAAGCTATTCTCTCAGATTTTGTATTAAAACTGCTTTTATTCTCCTGATTCTAAGAGAGTTTTTTAAAAAGTGTTGGACTAGAAAGTGAGATATGTATTTCTACTTGAGCAACACTCAGCTCGGCTGACTTAGAAGAAAGATTCTAAGAAACTTGCTCATATTCCTCTTCCATTCTTCCCGTCTCAGCAAAATGGGAGAATTGGAGTTCTCTATATTGCTTGTTCAACTTTTCTTCTAGTTCGGGCAGAGTATCATTCTGCTTCTTCTGCTTGGCTAATCTCATCTCTTCTATTTGATTAGCCTTTTCATTATTTGTCTTTTCTAAAGATTTCTCCAAGTTAGAAGACTTCTGCTTGTCTTCCAACCAGGACAACATTATGCCACGAAAGTAGCAACCAGACAAAAACCAATTTAAAGCAGCTCAGATTGCTTTTAATTTATCCGAACATGCTTCAAACTCCAACTTATCCTCTTTAAGGAAGGCATTAAACAAATAATCGACACTTTTGGTCAACCCACCAATTTGGTTGCCTTTAAAGATCGACCAATCATTAGAATAAAACATTGAACCTTAGAGGTAGAGGATTCCATTGGCTCTTTCCTACTTCTGGAGTCATGAATCATTTCTAATGTCTCTTTATCATGCTTGGGACTATCTATCAGAATAATAAGAGGAGGATCTCCTACAACTGGTGGACCTCAATCTCAGGATATGATTGTCAACCCTTTCAGGGGATTTAGAAGCTTTTTTTTTTTCTTCCTGGTAGATACTTCCTCTTCTCTTTGAGGAATTGACTTGGATTCCACTACTACTTGGGATTGGGAATCCAAGATTTTGAGTTTCTAGAAATCACTCCCTCTTCGAGATTTGATGGATCTGCTGGGATTTTTTTCTTACGAATTCTTCTGATGATTTTCTTTGAAGCATTTCCTGTTAGCATAATAGCTCCCTGGTTAAATTTATCCACTGTTGGGGCATTATCATTTGAACTTTGTCCGGATTCTAAAGCCATGAAATTTTTTAGGAAGAAGAAGAAGAGTAGAAGAAGAAAAAAGTGCAAGAAGATGGAAGAAGATTTAAAGGTGAATTTTTGAAATTTTTTTTTCTGAAAATTGCAGATTTGATTAAAGTAAACAAAAAAGTGCTTTTTTGGATATTAAATACTCAAGAGCCTGAAACGAAGCGACACCTAGGTGAAGTAGGGCCACGCATATTTAATGGAGATTTTCAAAATACGTGATAGTTAAATAAATGTTTAAAAGAAATAATTATCGATAAAGTCTGATCTACGACTCAAATTTCATCAAGAGGACTTCTGATAATACAAAAAATAACTAAACACAGTCAGAAGACACGTGACAACTTATGCCGACCTCTTACCTATAAGGTTGCTCGAATTGATTGGAATTGTTAGCAAACAGCTAGGATGATCGAATGCCGATCTAGATAATGACTCAAGACACGAGTAGAATAAATATAGCATAGTAGCACGGGTACTGAATTACTTAAATATATAAGCTGATCAATTGTTAGGCAAACATGTACTAAAAAATCACTATAAATATAAGATACTCATACATTATTTATAAGGCAAGTAAAAAAAGGCTCAAAGAAAACATTAAGCCTTAATACACAAATCTCTATAATTCTAAACTGTCACTATCAATATACAAATCGAGAATTCTCCTACAACTTTGTTTTTACTGCTTTCTTCTTATCTAGATTAAATTATGTATAGTCAGGTACCCTCTTAATTATCTGAACTATACAAAATTAGAAATTACAGCTACTAATGTTGCTTGATGTTACATTTCTTCAAGTACGGCATTCACTTAAATGCTTGTCTCTTGTAACATCACGAAGATGAGCAGATTTATTTGCATGTGCTCTTTACATGCCCCGTGACTTTTTACCCACCATTTCCACTGTATTCCTATTGGGGTTTAATTTCCAAGTCTCTGTTTTTTTTTTTTTTTAACTTTTTTGGTAAAAAAATAGAAGTAAATTGTCTCTCTTCTTTTTAAAGACAAGATTAATCACCAATATATATTTCAACGATTTACAAATTACTCACTAATTAAGGAACTAATAAGGCAACAAGAATTGAATCTTAAATTTTTTTTTTTTGATATTCTCGTCACCCTAATTGCAGTATGAAGCAACCTTATTGACTTGCTAGCCCTCTTGGTGACAGCTACATATGCACATACATCAACACCGCCGGCACAGTAGCTCTTTCTCTTTGGCTCGCTGTAGTCATTAATTGCTTACTTTTAACTTGGGGTCAGCTCTTAGTTGTTTTCAAAATACCATATATTACTTCATGTATATTTATTCAATTCTTTGATTTCTCTTATAATCTTGCCATTTGTGAATTTCAATACTGTTTCCACTTTTTTTTTTTTGGTGCATTTTCTTTATCGAATTAAATAAATGGTACTTTTATTTCTAGTGGGTGGTGCCCAATATTTAAGCTTATAGGAAGCTGGCCTCTTTACTGGGGGTACGGAATTAATTAATCAGCACTTTTTTTTTAAACCATAAATTGACTAAAAAAGTATACCAGTAATGTCTTGGTCAAGTATTAAATAAGGGGAAATTGATACAGTGAGAGTCGTGCTTTTCTTTTGAGAATAATTTCGTGGTATTTTAAAGATTTCTACAGTATAATAAAATAATATCATATAGTTTAAAAAATTTATAATGAGGATGAATTTCCTAGGTGTAAAATTTAGGGTCAGGTTATACAGATATTTTCCTTGACTTTACTGCATGCGAATTTCTCATCACTACCAAATACCGACATAAATTCATATGTGGACATATTTTTGGAGAAATAATAAATTTTTTTGTTGCAATTAATATTTACTTCAAGGTTTAAAGTTAGACAAAAAATAGTCATATCATTTAATTATATTAAAAGCCAAAGCCAACTTGATAATGTGACATCTCAAAATTAATGTTTTTTCCCAAGATACTCTCATTAGATAGTAATTTAGTTATTTATTTTCCCTAAGTATTATTATGTAACTTCTTTTCTTAACTACCCAATATTATCTAACTATTCATTTTTATTTAATAATATTAAATTTAAAAATAGGGTTAAATGCAGAAAACCCCCTAAAGAACTTACACCTCAATTGAATTTGCCCCTTCAACTTATTTAATAAGCAATTTATCTCCCTTTTATGTTTTGAAACAAAATTACCCCTATTATTTTAATTATTATTATTTTTCTTTTTTTTTCTTCTTCTTTTTCCCTTTGATTTGTTTTCTCTATCTTGTTTTTCTTTTTTTTTTTTTTTTACTATTCTCTCTTGCAACTACTAAACAATTATATTACTTTTAATAATTAATTAATTAAAGTTCTAATTTTTCACATGTGTATAAAAAATTTAGTTTATAGATTAATCATGCTTTAATACAATAAATATACCTTTTTGTAATATAAAATTTGTGATTAACTATTAATAATAAGATTAACAAATAAAAATTTTTTTGAGCTAGAGGAAATTAAAAAATTTATAGTACACAATTAAAATTATAGAATGAAAAACATATACAACCTTTTATTTCTGGTGTAATATCTAAAAATATAGGAAGAAAATATTACGGTTGCCTAATATAAGGGTTTATCTTGTTGGAGTTATGATAAACTCAACCAAATATGACATGCGAATGATGTGGTACAAAAAAATTTTGTTTGCATATGCAGAATATATATTTATTTTTTTTAGAAATTATTTTATCTTTTTAAAATTTGTTTATTAGTTAATTATAGTATTAGTAAAAGTCACAAAATCCATATTATACTATTAAGATATATGTTGCTTGTATTAAAAAACTTATTTATTCTATAAATTATTTATAAGCATGTAAAAAAAACTAGAGTTTTTAACTAACCAATTATAGTAGTATAACAATTTAGTGGTAGTAAGAAAGAATGGATAAGAAAATAAATGAAAAAATAAAGAAAGAAAATAAATAAATTGGTAAGAAGAGAGAATAAAAGAAACAAAATTATTAAAATAGTAAGGGTAATTTTGTCTCAAAACATGAAGAAGTAAAGGATAAGGGGGTAAAGTGCTTATTAAATAAGTTGACGGGGCCAAAGTGCAACTAGGGTATAAGTTTAGGGAGATTTTCTATATTTTATTTAGCCCTTGAAAATACTTGTGTAACTACCTTCAAAGCTGCCCAACTAATTTGTTTTTATTTTTTATAAATTAAATTTTAAAAAATACTACTTTATTATTAAGATGTGCAAAATGATTTTATAACAACCTAAAGTGTGTCAAATCACATAAAATTTCTCTCTTTGAACACATCAAGTTTGCCTCAATTACTAGCAACAATAATGGAAACTTGAATCCTCTGCTAAAGAAAATAATTTTAGTAGATAACAGTCCACATATGAGAAAGCTTATTGGTTGATCCATCATGCTTGGATTGGAAAATTAATCCATATAACTCAATTATATTATGTTTGAATCGATAGATTTGTATAAGAATTTGAAATCTATCTATTTATTAGAGGAATTTATAAAGTGAAAATGAATGAATTTCAAATTTACCCAAATTAGGAAGTTATTTGAAATCTTTTATTTCACACTTTTTAATTTGATGTGGATGTGAAATTCATCTATTTCATCCTCTTACAAATCTCTCTAATAAATGAGTGGATTTCAAATCTTTCATCAAATCCATCAATTCAAATACAACCTTACAGATTGCAGTACTTGAATTTAAAATAAAAAAAATGTATTTTTAGACAATTAAAATACTTTTTAAGGTACTTGTGATGAACTTTCCATAATTTTAAAAATAAAGCTTTTAACTTTTTAATCTCTAAAGCACTTTTAATTAAGATAGGTTGAGCCTTTAGAGATTGGTCTTCAATTTCAAATACATTTAAGACAGTTTGATTATTATACTATTACTTTGAAAACAAATATTAATGAATACTAAATATGTTCCTACAACTTTAATTTTGTTATTCTATGATTACTCTTTCCAAATATCTAGGTAATAAAAGTACCTCAAATAAGCACCTCAATCTCAACAATGCTTGGGTTAATATTATGGAAATAAGATTTTTTGAATCATTGCTAAAAATTTAACATTTCCCAATACCAAGTAACTTTATAAGTGTTGATAAAACCTAAATAATACCCAATATTGAAGAAAAAAGTACAACACCTCTGACCACCCCTTCCCTTTTTCCATGGCCTCTATCCATGTAGCCTTCCTCTTGATACTTCTTTAAGATCAGGACAACCATCCTCCCCCTCCTCTCCCTTCTCCCTGCAATCCTCCTCTCCCTCATCCTGTTCCTTCTCGCAACCTTCCTTCATCTTTTTCTCCTTTGCCTCCTCCTCCTCTATCCCTCTATCCCTCTATCCCATCACTTCTCCTCTTTCTTCATCTCCCACTATCACTTTCTATAAAGGTTGGTTATTAGTAATATGAAGATGACAGGTATTTTGATTATCGTGGTTGGTGGTGGAAGGAAAAAAAAAGGGAGAAGAAATATTGTTGATGGAAAAAAAAAAAGAATTTTATTTTATAAAATCATTTTTAAGTTGACAACAAAGTGCAGTTTAGGTGATAAAATACTTCTCTTATGATTTATTGGTCATAAATTCGAATCACTAGAAAAGGAAGAGGTGTTATATACCAGGCATCAATCATTATAATAATGATGCCAGGACTTATTACCATACCAACTAATTATATATAATTTTTATTTCAACTCAAATTCCAATTCTAATTACAGAACATGAAACAAGTGTCCTCTAATTACCTTAAGAATTGTAAAAGACAAAACATCCCACATTGGTTATTCAAGAATTTTTAAATTAAATAATAAAGTTTGTGAGTTATACCACACTCATTATCAATTAATTTTGATATAAAAACTCATATTTATCATGATATCAAAGCAGATGTTAGGATCAACTCATAAAATCCCCTTAAATCTATAGGCGCTTCAAATTCTCTCTAATTCATTTTAACTCTTTGTTAGCCCCAAACTCTCAATCCTCCCAAATTACATGTGCGAGCATGAGATAACCCATGTCGTTTATCAAGAACTAATCAAAGCGCAATAGATTGGCATCTTACTATGCAGTAATCAAGCATATAAATGATTTTGAATATGATAGACGTAGACAATACGAAGCGTACGATATAAGTCTTACACAAGTAAACTCCGAAGCACTTATATCGTACGAAGAAGTTAATTAACAAAGAGAACCATTACACGTAGGCAAGAGTACAACACTGATTGGGTGAATTGGTTATTTATCTTTCGATTTACACTTAATTTTTATTTTGTATTTTAAATTTAAATTTTAAAAAATTTTGTATCACAACTCTCAAAATTCGTCCTATTAATTCATTCTAAATTTTTATACCATCATAAAGGGTAACGAAATCTTCATGTGAGAATAATAGGTTCATCATGATGTACAATAATTTGTCATAATATTTTGAGTGAAAATAATAAAATTCCGTTAACTTTGATGATGGCATTGAAAATTAGACTAAAATTAGGCGGACTTGAGAACGGGGATGCAAATTTTTCAAAATTAAAATTGAGGGTACAAAATGAGAATGAAGTATAAGTTGAGAATATAAAGTAAAATTAATCCCAATTGTATTATGGTTTGTGCTAAATCAAAAAACTAGATGGTGGGAGCCCGTAAGGATTAAATATTGTAATATTTTTCTTAGCATTCATTTAGGCTAAAACAGAATTGATTTGTCACAAACAGCTTAATCACATTTCAGGAAAAAGTAGGGGGCAAAATTGGATCCACCATAAAACGCAATCACGAGTAGCGTCTTTTCCTTGGTCCGGAGTAGTGGGGGATCCGAGAGGAGTATTAGCATCCCTAATACTAGTCTCACTGAGGAGAGTGTCAACAGCGCCGGCGTTTTAACAATAATTTAATGAACTTACCCCACTTTGTAGTCCTTAATTTATATTCTATTCTCATTTGTATCTCATAATTTAATTTTGGATAAATTACAAGAAAATGCTCTAATATTTAATATTACCCACTAATATTTACAATCCATCCCCTTGTGGTTTTGGTTTAAATTGAAATCACTAAATATTCGTTAAGTGACGGTTAAGAGATGATTTTTTATTTAAAGATTATTTTAACAATTTTAAGGCTTTAATCAAGGTTAGTTATGCTTTTTGACATAAAATACAACCTTTCTTTTCTAGTGAAAAGTGTTTCTGGGCAGTGTAAGCATACTAGGTTTAGAGGTATTTTTTATTTTTGCACAAATTTGCTAAGTTTTAAGCTTTCTATCAATTAAAAAAAAAAAAAAATCCAAACCACAAGGAGACGAATTGTGAGTTTGGAAATCATAGGGGGAAAAGCTAAACATTAACCAAATTACAAGGGGCTTTTGTGTAAATAATCCTTTAATTTTTTGACATATTGTACACTGATTTTTCATGTTTATCCCATGTCAATCCATTTTTTATACCGTTATTAGAATTTACAGGTACTAGGTATGTACACATCATATACTTATTTAGGTGCGTATATTACTAATGGTGGTAGTCACGACTAATTTTACTTTATATCTCTAACTTATAATAAATTCTCACTTTAAACTCTTAAGTCTAAATTTTAAACAAGTTGCACTCAAACTCTTAGATACCTCCGGCATTGGTCAAATTTTTATTAGTATTAGAAATTTTTGACAAGTATTCCACTTTAAGTACGTGTTGTACGTGCTTGGAATATTAGTTAATTTTGGTAATAATTTCAAAAATTAGATTAAAATGAATAAAATCTAAAAATTAAGAGTGCAATATGTCCAAAACTAAAATATAAAATGTACAATAAAATTGGAATATAAGTCATTGATGCAAAGTGGATTACCTTCTAATTGAAAATTTCACAAGAGAAAGCCAGAAAGGTATCCAAAACGTCCATCAAACTAAATTCTCAACAAAGTTTGTGTTACCATTTTCGTCATTTTTTGACACATAATATGAAGACAGAAATACATCACATACAATAAGATTACAAAAAATAAATCACAAAAGTCCATCTCGAAAGAGAACAAAAAGAAAAAGAAAAAGGTCCTTATCACCTGTATCTATCAAAGTCAATGGTCACAATATCCATCCATTAAAACTTTAATTTCTTGCATGCTTTGCTTTAAAACAAATAAATTCGAGTTAATTAATATAGATTATTGTCTTGCAGAAGTTATAAATTAGAAGTCAGAACTTGGATTAGAAATTCTAAACAAGCCTACAGTTATATGAAGAATTTGTGGTGCTTTCACTTTCAGTGATGCCACAAGAAGACACTTAAACAAGCAATAATTAAACAAAGAAAAGTATAATATTATATGATCATCAGATCAAAACCAAGTCTTATACAATACTGCATCACTAATTAACTAATTTACACAAACATCTTTTATCTACCCTGGAATCTTATGCCTGCATGCGCAAAGATTTTCTCCACTACCCGAACCAACCCTCTTTTTCGTCCAGGTTTCAACTAAAAATATGACACATAATTTTTTGTCTCGCTCACTACATTATAAGTTTTTATTTTATACCTTATATGTTTTAAGTGTGTTCTAGCATAAAGTAAGAGCACACTTGAGCCTACAAAGCATGAGAATAAAAGGTGTGACAAAATATTCTTATCAAAAAATATGTTCATCATAATCAAAACAGAAGAAAATTGATTAGTCATACATTAAAGTTTTATAAATTAAGTAAATTAATACACAATACAAAGTGATATAGTACTAAATTAACCCAAAATCTTTAAAATCTTTTCCAATAATACACCTGATAATTAACATTAGAGTATTTTTGCCCAAAAAAGATATTTTTTTGATGAGTATATTAATCATATCCTAAGCAAAAATATGCTGAGTTCAGGCCCTCCATTCCCATCAGGATTCATCATGTAGAAAGCTTCTGAATCACGGCTCCCCACAACTCTTTCAAACTTGGCCCTCATATAAAGCAACTCCCCCTCCGAAGCACCGGCGGCTTTCCGGCCGTCCTCCACCACCGGAATAACTCCGGCACCAACCGACACGCTCTGTATGGTGCTAAGCACGTGCCAATCGGAATCCGAACAAGCGCGTGAGAGCGCGTACCCGCATTTTCTACCATTACAATACATAGTCCACATTGGTTCATTAACCAGCTTGGTCGGCCGGCCACGGGACGGAACACTCTTCTCAATAAGTCTTTACACTCCAAAGCAATTCGGACTAGCCCAGATGACATCTCCTTCACTAAATTCGAAGTCGAGACAGCCAGTTCGATTATGGTAACCGGTTCCGATCCGGGATTTTCTTGGACTGCAAAACTAACATGTCCTCTCCGGTGGCCGAAGAGGGTTCCGGTGACTTTTCGGCCTAATGAAGGGGTTATAGAGAGTTGGGTTGGGATGTTAAGCCATCTACATGTTGGGAGGATAGCTGGGAAGGATATTATACTGAGAAATGACCTAAGAAAAGTTGACAATCCATGACGGGATTTCTTTAAACGTTGGAAAGTGATCGGAGAGCCACCTCTTTGAACGAGGGATCGACTGGAGAATTCTTCGGAAGGATCAGCTGGGATTATGTAGTTTGAAGGAATAATGTCTTGTGTACTACTTCTGCAGCTGCTGGTTCTTGGTACGGTTTTGACAGCCATAACTTGTCTGTTATTTTTCACGGTGCGTTATTTGGAGAAATAATAGCCAAGAAAGAAAGAAAGAAAGGCAATTTAAGTTTTTGTGTGTCCAAGTTTCTTGACAAATGTGATGAAGGAATCTTTTTGGGAGGAATTTGTGGAAAAGGGAGAGAGAGATTTTTGAGCTTGTTGAAAATTTTTATTTTTATTCGTGAGGAGCAAAAGAAAAGGGAAAAGTTGTAGAGGCCGACAAGGTGATGATATTGTTTGGGATGTGGGGAAATATAAAGGGGAACTATGGAGGGTTGTGGTGGTGGTGTTATTGATGATGTTGATCATTTCACACAGTCATGCCTTGTATTTATACTTGTTATTATACATAGTTTTACACACACAAAAAATACAATTGATTTTAACCCATGATTACATGGTCCTGCTAAGCATCATAAGACTTACACGTGCAGATTTAGAATGATCATGAGAAACGAAAATGGAAAGTTGGATTTAAGTTTTGATTCCTAGGTATTATAACAATCGTATTTCTAGTAAAACTTTAAAATTGATAATTATAATTAATGTGTCATTAAATTTATGAAAAAAATGAATGAAATTCGTACAAATATCTAATTAGTAGATTGGTGATTTAATATGATTTTGTTGTGATAATAGTTTTCTATTCCTTCATTACTTTTACATCATTTTTCTTATATTAATGTTGGGAAATTAAGACTGAAATATTAAATGAAGTTGGAGTTAAGTGAACCAAAAAAAGTAGCGAGTTTTTATTATATATTTATTTATTTTTTTGGGAGTGGGGCACAATAAGAAGAAGAACAAAAAAGGTAAATGCAAAATGCAATTTACGAAAATATTATAGATTTTTTACTATTTAAAGTATTATTTGGAATAGATAATGTAACAATCTTGAGATATTATATATGTGAGAGATAAAATGATAGTTAAAAAATATGTTATATTATAATTAATAAATTATTATTTAAAAATAATGAATAATAGGATCTGTCCAAACATAATAACGTATTTATGATTTTATTGTGAGCCTAATTAACCTTTTTTTGTAATAAAGTCTAAAACTCAGACTTCTAGAGTGATCTGATGCACGATTCTTGCAAAATGGTTAGCATAGAAAGCTAAGGTGCCATATAATTTTGCATGTGCAATGTGTTCTTCGCCAAAGGTATTGAAAGTATAAACTTTTCCCTATTTATTTATTTATTTATTTTTTGGATAAGTGAAAGTGATAAAGTAAAACACACCAAGGGTGACTAAGACCAATAGAATATCGAACGGTAAGGATATTTTGTTGCATATTAATCATGATTGATAAGGAGCACAAATGCTTCCATTGCACTCCCTCTCAAAGTACTTAAGTTGTTAATTAATAGTATATTGCTTTATTACTTTATTAATAAACTGATTTTTTTAACAATTGTATGTTGACCGGTTGACCCCGAAGGATTACGAGGGACATTAGTTAAAGAATGATTAAGACTCAAAATGGCCGGTATTGTAGGATACTGTGAGCTTGAACATACTTTTTTGCTCGAGGAAGGTTGATAATACACAACCTTAATTAGGTCAATAATTAAGTTTAGATTGGTCCTGTCTGGATGGAACTCATTAGCAAGTACTATTTGACCATTATTAATTTAAATTAGCAACTGAAAAAAATTGCAGAAATCAAAGCCCCAAATTCCATTAGCAATTTGATGGAATAGGTGACTCATAGTAATACTTTACTCCTGCGAATGACAAAATTAATCGGAATCAGAAGCATTTTCTCCACAATTTAATTATTTATTTTCTAATAATAATACTAACTTTCCATTTTGTGCATCTATGAGTAGCTTGTATATAGCACTAATATCAATTAAGATACATAAATGAATATTTGTTCATTCACTTTTTCCATGCATTTATGTTAGGATGAATGTGTATTGTATTGTGTCCTCATTTTAGGCAAAATATTCAATTATTTTGGATAATCATTTTAGGGATAATACCCGAACTTTGATCTGGGTGTGTTACTAACTGTATATGTAAATTCTAGTGGTGAATACTTGTCCACGTTGCATATACTGTGCCCGTGACCAACAAGAAATTTTCTTATTCTACTTCAAGTGTAAAATCGAATAGACTTAATTATAATTTATTCCTTGTAAATATTAGTTAATTACAAATTATCTCTTATATTTACTTTGTCTATAAATTATTCTAAAGTTTAACGGGTTAAATTTTCCATTCAAAAAAATTATGAAATTTCATAATTTCCCTTACATTTTTATTTGCACTTCGCCACCTTGAAATTATAGTGAGTTGTACTGTAGACCCTAACTTTATTTTATATGTAATTTATCATTCAATCTAGTGGTGGTTAATATTTCTATTCAACTTCGTTACAAAAAGATTTTTTTTTATTCTTCATTATATTGGGTGCATGAACTATTTTTATACCTTTTCTTATTCTTTTCTTGTTTATACAATGTTGTCATTGTACCACTTTTTCAGAGAAAGGATCCTTTCTCTTATGCTAGTGGAAAAAAGTTGTCTCTTATGTGTTCTAATTTTAAAAAAATATATAAAAGAAAATAAAGAGCGAAAGTTATTGAAAGTTATAAAGGGATAATAGTTAGTTGTGAAAAACATTTAACGAGGGTCATAATGGAAATGCAAAAGATGACACACACCAAAAAAATTTCTTACTTTATATATAGTAAGATTTTGTAAATTAAAAATGACTTTTTTTAGTTTATTACAATACTTAATTTTCATTTTTGATTACTTATTTATTATATACATTGATAATAACCTATTTAATCAATATTATCACATTTTAGTTAAAATATGTTCTTTTAGAAGTGGTTGATGTTAATAGTTTATAATTATGAATTTTTCTTTTAGTAAAATTCTTTTCATAAGAGATAAAAGTGAATTAACTATTTTTTTTTTTGAACTTTAACTTGTTGCTAATATTTTCTTTTTTTTTTTTCCTAGAGAATATTAGTGAATGGGTTGAACAACTTATGTTTATAAAAATATATTGATTATATTTCGAAGTAACATATTTACTCAATAATGTCATTTTTTTCCTAAACACGAGTGATTTATTAATTATGAATAATACAAAAGTAAAGTAAAAAATTCATTAAAAGACTTGACAAAATAAATAAAATATTTTATTTTAGCTCTAAAGCAATAGAACAAGCATAGGATGATATGTCAAAAATTGATAGGAACTGGAAAAAATAAAATAGCAAATTAATTCAAGCACTCAATAATGAAGGATAAAAAAATTATAATAAAGTTGGATAGAAAAAATTAACCTCCATTAGTTTTGAATGACAAATTATATCAAAGTATAACTCACCCTAATTCTAGAGTAGCAAAGTGCAACAAAAATATGAGGACAATTATGATATTTTATCACTTTTTTGGATGAAAAATTTAACCATTAAACCTTGGGGATAATTTGGTGATAAAATCAATATAGAGAGCAATTTACAACTGATCTCTATTTATAGGGGCAAATTGCAATTAAGCTAAACGAATAGTACAAAACAACTTGAATAGGATGATCTATAAGTTCTTGAATTATAAATGAAAATATTTTGGAAAGTTTTACAGTACTATTGAGGGAACCATCATGTTAGTTTTAAAGTTTTGTATAATATAAATTTTTAAAATACATATTATTAATACATAATTTTGAATTACAATAAAATAATTCCTAAAAGGTAGAATTTTCTAATATTTTAATCTCTTTTAAATTTGGTCATAAGCACTAGGATGGCCTCCTCTTTTTCTGGATTAGAATAAATAACATATGCTTCTATTAGAATATGAGCACAACACTACACTACTCAAAACATGTTGTGGTTATAAACATTTTTTTATAGTTTCAAAACTGTGTTTGTAAAAAGCTTTTAACTATAACAGTTAGAAAAAAAAAACCTTTATATTAACAATCAACTTTAAAGATGTTAGCATAATATAGTAAAGTTGAATATTCTGTAGTCTGTTAAGGAAAATTAAACCAGTTAAACCAATTTAGCCGGTTGTCTAACTAATTAATTAGCCAAAGTTAAATGTATTGGCTCACTTGTATTTTACAAAAATTGTCATCATTTAACATAATAAAGAGAAAAAGTTGAGCTAAATTAAATTAACAAGTATCGAACTTTATCTCATTTAAGTACATGAGTTCAATTTTTGTCATTCTCCACCTCCATGATGCAAATAAAGTTGACAAATAAACCATACACTACATATAAAATATAGTAATAGGTTAGCTAGAAAAACAATCCTAAATGATGGGAAGTATACTCGAAAGTGACATGGGGGGCGGGGAGGACGATGATGAATATCAATGAAAAAAAAATTATAGGCATGAGAGAGGCACTTTGTCCCCATCCATTTGGAACGGTACACATAGGCTTTTCGAAAACTTGGCAATCATTATTATTTATTACCTATCATTAACTTAGTAATATTTAATTAATTAACATTTGGGCGGTTCCAAACAAGGCATCGCTCTGATAATATACCTCAATCATATTGGTGGCCTAATCATCTTGACGGCTAAGAAAATTTTACATTCTTTGCCATAGTGGACACTCAGGTAACCACTATAACAAAACACTACTTTCTTTTTTGGGTTAATATATATACAATTTTCTCTTACACTGATATGAATCAGCATCTCCTACAATTAATTTATTTGTAAATCCCGACGAAGTTAAAATATAAATCCATTAAAATAATAAGTAAGAATATTATTGTATATTGAGAAGAAAAAGAAGGGTAAATTTAAAATTTCAAGACATGCGAAGATTCATGTTCATAGGGTCATTAAAATTTGGGGTGAGAATCGATTAATTAATCGGTTAATTGTCGAATAATTGGATCGGAATTTAGAATGGGTTTTAAAATTATTAATTAATTTTAATTTTAAATTAAATTCTAGATAAAATCATGTTAACCGAATTCGAATTTAGTAATCGATTTCGAATTCGATTAATCACATTTGTCAATTTGACCCATTGAAATTAGAATGAAAACTTTAATACAAATTTTTTTTAAAAAAAAACTCTATGTCAAACAAAACCCAACAAATTTGATAATAAAATAGTTCATATTTCTATATAATCAAAATTGTGTCATACTTAAATTGGATGCAATTGAATGTTTTCTTAAGTAAGTCACACAAATGATATACATGCGTATGGATATATGATATCATTTGTGTGATTATATATGTATTTTATAAGTAAAACTATAGTATTAATTTGTAAAACTATATTATAGAAAAAAAATATTTAGTTAGAAAGATAAAATAGCGTTACAAGCTTTCAATAGTTTTCAAAGCAAGTAACAAATTTTTTTTTTAAAACTTTTGGCTTTGAAACTCTATACATATATTTTTCCAAAAAAAAAAAAAAATGTATAGGGGGAGTCAAATACCAAACTGAATTCAAAAATCAGTTATTTTCGAAATCAAAATTCAATTTCCAGTTTTATAACTGATTTCTGATTTTAGAATTCAGTCTTACAAATTAACCGATCGAATTTCGATTAATCAATTTTAAATTTTTAATTTAAAAGTAAAAACGATTATAAATTCAATGAACTCTTAAACCATGCTCAGTCCTAATTAAAATAATAATTTTAAACATAGTAAGCAATTAATTCACAGTCACTAGTCACAAGAAAAAAAAATAGATTAAGAAAGAATCATGTGTATAGTACGTTTTCCATTTATCACTCTCTTTTTGTGTGTGTGTGTGTTTGTTTTTTTTTTTTAGTATCGTGTCATGGGGGGTTGTTTTTCCTCGTAAATGGAACTTGCATGCAGTATATTTTGACATAATTAGTATTTAACTAGTCAATGTGCTCGTTTGGCCAAAAAATTAAAAAAAGAAAAAAACAAATGTGATCGTGCATGAAGCTTTCTATGCAATAGAGAATTTTGAAGTATTCAACTTGACGACCTTGATTTTGAAGTCCTTGTTTAACCAATAAGAAATTCAAATCTCTTTAATAGGATGAAATAGTTGGGCATAGTTATAACTTATAAGCCCTTACTTTATTTTACACCTCTAAACTTGTATTTGACTTTTACTTTGTACTTTATACTTATTTTTTTGATACATATTCCATCTTAAACTCTTAAATTTATTTAATTTCAATCCAATTTTTAACGTCGTTACCAAAGTTAACAGATGTTAAGTAAGTGCGTACCACACATTTGTTTAGGGACGTAGTGTACCAAAAAAAGTAGTCATGACTAATTCCACTTTACACTCCTAACTTATAATAAATTCTCACTTCACACCCTAATTCTAAATTTTGAATACATTGCCCTGTAATTTTTAGATTCGTTCTACTTTAATTCAATTTTTAATAGTATTAAATTTTTGATGAATGTTCTATTTTAGGTGTTTAGTGTATAGGATTGGAATATCCGTTAACTATGATAACGGTGCTAAAAATTGTTGAAATGAATAAATCTAATAGTTTAGAGTGCAATATGACCAAAAGATACAAAGTGAGAATCAAGTACAACTTAAGAGTCTAAAGTGGAGTAAAACCTAGTTATAAATTTAAGGGTTAATTGTGCACAGATTTCGCATTTTGTACCGGTGGGGAGTAGATTAGAATTTATTGTCAATGGCGGCAAAGATTGAATACTTTCAAATAGAGCTAGCAATTTCTGACACAATTCGATAATACGACACGAACACTACACAAAATTAACAGGTTATGACACGATTCGAAATTTATTAAATTATTATTGAGTCAACCCGTTTATACACGAAATTAAACAGGTTGAATTGGGTCAACTCGTTGGTTTACACAATAACCTGTTAAGTTACTATATAAGTAGATTTTTTTGAACTTTTTTTTCTTTATTTTAATTTATTATAGTATATTTTAATATTGTAAATAATAGATTTAATATTAGATTATTAAATCAAACATGATAATTATTTTAAATATTATCTAAAAAATTTCAATAATTTTAATAATGAGTTTTAAACTACTATGATAACAAGGTTAATATTAATAATTGTTTATGTTAATAAATAATAAAATTTGAGATTTTAATTTTAATTTTAATAGATCGCAAGTTTTTTAATTTTTCAAATAAATTGATATTCTCCTATCAATAGTAAACGAGTCAGACACGAACCCGAATGGGTTAGACATGAACATGACACGATTAGAAATGAGTCTTACACGATACGACATGAACACGACACGATAATAAATAAATCACATCTGACACGACATGATAACCTGCACCCATTAATACTCTTACTTTCAAATCTTTAGTAATTGTGTTTAATATCTTCTAAATTACCAATTTGAAAGTTTGGTTTCACTAAGATTTCTCTAAGTTACTATGGCATCCTTTCAAATTTTAAAATTTACTTTAATAGTATAACAACAATAGTTTGTCCAATTACAGATATGATTAAATGTTATGTATCGATAAGAGTGCTTCACATTTTTTGGTTGATTAGATGTCTACTTTTACTAGAATACTTTGGTTTGACTATATAGCACTATGTATCATTTGATAATCCCAAAATCTTCTACATTACAATTTCAAAGAAGTTTTGGACAAAAAAAAGTAAAATGATTAGACATTGAGTTAAAGATGAAACAGAAATTTTGACTTTTGAATACTTTCCTTGGGTTAGGTGATTCTTTTGTATTAATCATGATATTATACTAAAGCAAATTTCAACAGGAAGTGATGACCCAACTTGAATTAATGAAAACTAGAAAAAAAAAAAAAAAGGAGTAATTTAAATTTTCCGGACTAAATCTTAAGTACTAAACGAAATAACTCATTTGAAGATAAATTAGAATGGGTAATTTCCTAATTTCTTAGATTTTTCAGTACTAACAAGCTGGTTTTATGAGTTCAATAGGGGGCACATCCAATCACACATTCGAAGATGCTTTGCATCCTAAAGTTTCAATTTCTATAATTAAAATTTCTGACACGACTCGTTAATACGACACAAAATTAACGAATTATGACACGACTCAAAAATTTATCGAGACATTATTGAGTCAACCCGTTTATGATACGAAATTAAACGGGTTGGATTGGGTCAACCCATGAGTTAACACGATAACTTGTTAAGTTACTGTATAAACAAATTTTAACTTTTACTAAATTTTTTTATTTATTATATTTTAATATAATATACTTTAAGATTGTGAATAATAGATTTAATATTAGATTATTAAATCAAACATAATAATTATTTTAAATATTATCCAAAAAAATTTAATAATTTTAATTATGTGTTTTAAATTACTATGATAACAAGGTTAGTATTAATAATTGTTTAAGTTTTTAAATAATTAAAATTTGAGATTTTAATTCAAATGGATCACAAGTCATGTAATTTGTCAAATAAGTTGATACTAGCTGTCAATAGTAAATGGATCAGATATGAACACGTAAGATAAGAAATAAGTCCCACATGATCTACATGAACACGATAAGAAATGATAAGAAATAGGCCTTACATGATTGACATGAACACGACACGATACTATAATTTGACAACTTGACCCATTGACAACCGTAATCCAACGTCTAATTTTCACATATTACACTGGTGAACACTATAAACGACCCATATATATAACATCCCCACTAATACTTTATTCAAATTAACAATGTACTCTTTAACATACACACACTCAGTTGCATAATAATCACTCATATTAAACACGCACAAGTGCACGTACACAAAGCAATTATGACGACCCCTTCCATGCCCCTCCCTCTTCCAACCTCCTCTCCTTCTCCATCCCCAAAAGAGATCAGATAGCAGTGAGAGGAAAAGGTAGCTCGGGAAGGAGAGGGGTTGCGGGCGAGGTGGGGGTTGGGTAGCAAGTGGAGCTAGCACTTCTCTGCACATGATTGTTCTCTTGAGTATAATTATATGGTTGAGTGTGTTTTGACAAAGGGTAATTTAGAAAGTTGGTAAAATAATGAGAATATATAGGTCACTAATAGTTTTCACTGATGTAATACTTGAAAATTTGAAGTCAAAGGTGATTAACTATAGAAATCGATTCTTTATAGCGCAAAGTTCAAATAATTATATATTTAGGGGTGCAACTGCAATTAACCCCTTAACAATTTCCACGTGAGTATATTCGCAATATACGGTGCCCAAAAATCTACAAAAGAAAAATAATAAAATTGTCTTCGCATTAGGCAAATAAATTGAAACATCACAAGTGTGCAAATCAAAATCTATAGACTAATTTTTCTTCGACTTGCCCATGAATCACTATCTTTTAATTCTGCAGTAAAATTTTATCCAATTACATGTCACTATGAATTCCATTCCTACATCCTTATAGTTTTGTTCTAATTTAAAAATCATGCAAAGTACAACTTACATGATAAAGGGTAAACTTAAGTAACATATATAGTTGCCCTTTCAGAAAAGGAACATGTAGTTTGCCAAAATAATTTTTTTATACTTCAAAAGTGGCTAAAATCAAGTAAAGTCTCCCACAGATCTGTAATGTCTAGAATTGGAGGACTAAATGATTTCTTCAATAAAGATTTACACCACTCTTTGTCTTTTTCTCAACCAGCAAATCAAGATTCGACTACGGCTTCTGGGGTTAGAAAATCTTTCAACTTTCTGTGGATGTTGGTTATGACCTAATTAAAAACTTCAAGTTATTAAAATAATGAGATCTTGATGTACATTAGTGTTTGTAATTGAATTGAGTGTCTCCTCGAGGCCCTATATATATTTTATACATATATGTGTAATAAAATAAATTTACATTTGTGGCTGAGGCTTTTAAAGGTGTCTAGATGTTAACATTATCGGACACGTTAAAAAAAAAAGGTACACTTAACTTTCTTGCTCACGCTTTCAGATCTTGCTTTGATGACATTAATGAATTCTTCATACCTTGATTTCCTTTTATTATTATTATTATTGTTATTTTTAATCTGGTGACATATTAAATTATTCATGATATTCTCACCTTAATTGAATACATGCACTGCTTATTTGATAGGCTTGAACATGTTAGATCAAGTATAATATACGAAGAAAATGATGTGGATAAAGGGAAATATGAATGAACAGGTTAGAATTTTTGTAGCACGTTATTGCTTGTTGCTCATAACTATTAAATCAGTTCAAAGTTGTTGTTGTTGATTTTTTTTTTTTTTTTTTAAATAATATCATTTTCTCCAATTTTCGAGTAGCTCAAACTCATGGTCATTAAATTATAAAAAAAGCGTCTTATTGCATAAATATTTTACCATTAGTTCAAGCTTATCTTGCTCAAAAGCGGATACAATCAATTGAACGTTTCCATCCACCACAAGTTCTCCAAATAGCCCTTCTCCTAAACTCCCTTCCCGTGTGCTCTCCTCATTTTGGCCTGCGGTGTTTAATGTTTATACTTAAAAAATAAAATCTAAATAATAAAAGTACTTTTACGCTGCATTTGAATGGGGATTTGGATTTCAAATTAAATTCATTATAGATTTATCTAAACAAATTAATGAATTTGGTTAAAAATTTGAAATTCATTAACACATGAGAGTAAAATTTTAAGAATTAAGTGAATAAATTTCAAATATAACTCAAATTTTATATCATTTCAAAATCATTTAATACAAATTCATTCATTTCAAATTGTGCATCTAATACAAATTCATTCATTTCAAATTCATCGTACAAATTAAATCGCTAATCAAAACGTAACCTTAAGGTTTTTAATAGGCTGGCATTATTGACCGATCAAATATTATCCAACCAGAGCAAATATTCCTTTTATGACCAAATTACTTTTTCAGATGTCAATACTAGTTAAATGATTTTCTTATTGGTCCTCACTATTGCCTTCCGATATCTTCCTCGCCCCTCAATCTTTATCTCGTTCTTGTTATACATTTAATTAATCGTATTATCTAATAATAATAATAATAATAATAATAATAATAATAATTTAAAGAAAATAACTGTTTGAATATTTGAACTGAAGGTTTTTAGAAGTTGAATTTACATTGATGTCTAATAAGTCAAGGGATATGTCTTTACGGTTTATCAATTTTCCCAAAGGGTGTGTCTGATAAATAAAAAACTCCTACTGTTATCTTGTTGGCCTACAAATTAGATACCTATTCCAGAGAAAAGTATCGATGGTTCTCCTCTCCTTATTCTTTGACAGTCGTAATAAACAACTTCTCTAATATTCTACTTCTATTTGGGTTGGTTCTGGTCATAAGAATATTGAGAATTGCAGTCTCTTTATTCTTGTTAGACATTGTATCCTGAGGTTAGAATTCCCGTGAAGCCATCTGCAATATAGTGGGGGAATTGCTATCCTAAAGATAGTTTTCTGGAAATGCCTTGCCTAATTGTCTGATTAAACTTTCTCTATTTCTTTAAATCTATATATATATACACACACACAGACACACACACTACAATTTTAGGATAGTAAATTCTCTCAATGGATCCTACGGTGGTGAAAACACAACTTCAAGATATGGAGAAATTGCAAAAATTTAATGGTCTGAATTACAAGCGATGGAGCATGAAGATTTTTTATCAGTTGACAATTGCAAAAGTGGCTTATGTACTGAGTGAGACTTATCCACAAGATGAATGTGAACAATCAAACAGAGAAATTTCTGCCAATCAGAAGAAGTACTGGCTTGAAGATGACTATGTCTCTAGGTTCATGATCCTGAATGCCATGAGCAATTCTATGTTCAATGTGTTTCACACACATGTGACCGCAAATAGCCTATGGAATGAACTACAACGAAGGTATGTTAATGAAGATGCTGGCAATAAATCTTTTGTAGTTAACAAGTACGTCGATTTTAAAATTGATGATTCAAAGTCTATCACTGATCAAATAAATGAGATGGATGATACTGCTACCCAATGTGCTAATGTGGGTGAACCAATTTCAGAGACTTTTCAAGTTTCTACTGTTATTGGTAAACTTTCTCTCTTCTGGAAGGATTATCAGAAAGTTTTAAAATATAAGAAAAAACCTCTGAATTTAGATCATTTATAACAACACATTCAAATTGAGAATGAGGCCAAACTTAGAGATGGACTTGATAATCATGGAGAGAATGATATACATAATGTTGAAGCATCATCTTCAAAAGGCTTTAAATCCAAGAAAAAATTCAACAAGAAAGAGTAGCAAATATTAAAGGTTCTTTAAATGAGAAGAAAAATGTTGATCACAAGCCCAAGGGCAATGACTTCAAAAAAAAGAGAGGTCCATGTTATGTGTGTGACAAAATGGGTCACTTGGCAAGAGATTGTCATCACCGTAACGGAAAGAAATTTGATGAAGCCAATGTGCTAGATGATGATGATATGATTACCATGCTCACAGAAGTTCTTATGGTAGACACTGATGAAGATGGCGGATTGATTCTGGTGCAACATGTCATGTGACCCCCCATAAAAATATGTTCAAGACCTATGAAGTGGTCAATGGAGACAAAATCGTTTTTATGGGGAATTCATCCACTTGTGCTGGCATGCGAAGAGGAACTATACAAATTCCCCTCACTTCTGAGAAAGTGCTTACTCTGAAAGATGTTTACCATATTCCTGGACTTAGGAAGAGTCTTGTCTCTATGAAAAAACTTTGATGACCATGGGTTTAAAGTTGTATTTGATTCCCAAAAAGTGATCATTAGTAAAAAAGGATATATCAATCATTCGTTGGGAAAGGCTATGCTAAAGACAATATGTATTTGCTAAGTATTAATAAAAATTCTAATATTAAGCTTATATCGTTGATGATGTGAATAATATTTGGCATTATAGATTAGGACATGTTGGAAAGAATATCATGCATAGAATGATTGCACATGAGTTGGTACCAAGCACATCTTCTATTTTAACAAGGAATAATTTTGAATGTTGTAGCTAAAATTGTTGAAAGTCCATTTAAATCAGTAAAAAGAACAACAACTTTGTTAGAACTTATTCATACTAATTTATGTGACAATAAAAATTATATAACTAGAGGTGGTAAACGGTATTTTATCACTTTTACTGATGATTTTTCTAAATATACTTATGTATATTTATGAAGAACAAAAGATGAGGCATTTGAAATTTTTAAAATTTTTAAAGAAGAAATTGAAAATAAAACTAGTAGGAAAATAAAGAAATTAAGGTCTGATAGGATAGGAGAATTTCAGTCTAATGAAATTGTTCGCATCTTTTCATGAAAAATTTGGAATTGTTAGAGAATATTCAGCTCCAAATTCTCCACCCCAAAATGGTGTAGCAGAAAAAAAAAAATAGAACCTTATTAGAAATGGTAAGTGCCATGTTAATTCATTCTAAATTACCATTTAGTTTTTGGGGAAAAGCATTGTATACAGCATGTTATATAAGTAATCGTGTTGTACATAAAAATCAAAATAAAACACCATATGAATTATTGAATAATCGGAAGCCTAATATTAATTATTTTAAAGTATGGGGCTGTGTTGCTTATGTTTTAGATTCAACTCAAAAAAAACTAGGTAGCAAAGCTGTGAAATCTATATTTTTAGGCTATTCCACACACAGTAAAGCTTCCAGGTTTCTTAGTTTGCAGACTAATAGTATCATTGAATCTGTTCATGTTATTTATTTCAAATATTTAACTATTAGGAATTCTGATAAATTAGAACTAGAAAATAATTTAAGTAGTGAACTAGAATCCAGTTCTACCTAGATTTGCAAGTTCTTGCAATTACTTGTTAATAATCAACAAAGTGAAAATTCAAATTTACATGATAATGTAAATATTGATAAAAATATTAATGAGAAAAATAAAAATGATGAGCCTGTAGAGTTAAGGAGGAGCAAAAGACATAGGATTGAAAAGAATTTTGGTCCTGGAATGGTTACATATGTGATTGAAGAGGATCCAAAAACTTTTGAAGAAGCTATGTCATTGCCTGATGCTGATTTATGGAAAAATGCTATGGATGATGAAATTGAATCCATAAATGAGAATAATACTTGGGTCTTAACAGATCTTCCTCCTAATACTAAACCTATCGGTGTTAAATGGGTTTTGAAAAAAGAAACTCAAAAGTGATGGTAGCATTGATAAGTATAAAATTAGATTGGTAGTAAAAGGTTATCGTCAAAAAGAAGGCATAGACTATTTTGAGACATTTTCTCCTATTATTAAAATTACTTCCATTAGAATTATGTTTGCTATTGCATCCATTTATGAAGTGCACTTGCAAATGGATGTTAAAACGACATTTCTAAATGGTGAATTAGATGAAGAAATTTATATAAATCAACTAGAAGGATATGTTGTTAAAGATCAAGAGCATAAAGTATACAAATTACAAAAACAAGTTAACTAGGCAATGGTATAAAAAATTTAAGAAATAAATAAAAAGATTTATATTTAAAAGTAGTAAAGTTGACGATTGTGTATTTTTTAAGAGTACTAATGACTATAAAGTGTTAATTACTCTTTATGTATATGATTTGCTTATTTTTGGTTCTAACATGCATTGTGTTAATGAAACTAAACAATTTTTGGTACAAACTTTTGATATAAAAGATCTAGGACCAGTAGATATAATTTTAGGTATTAAAGTAATAAAAAAGAAGAATGGGTTTATTTTAACCCAGTCGCATTATATTGAGAAAATTTTGAGGAAATTTATTTACTTTGACTGTAAACCTAGTAAAACACCAATTAAACCCAATAGTTCACTATTGCCTAATAATGGTGTTCATCTATTAATCAAGAGGAATACGCAAAAATCATAGGAAGTTTAATATATGTCATGAATTCTACTAGGCCAGATATAGCTTGTGCAGTTGGTATGCTTAGTAGATTTACTAGTAATCCTAGTGAGGAGCACTGGAAAGAAATTTCTAGAGTAGTGAGATATTTAAAATATTCTTGACATTATTGTTTACATTATAAATGCACTACTCTTGTTGTTGAATGTTACAGCGATGCTAATTGGGCATCTAACAAAGAAAAATTCCCATTTTGGTGGTATTGTTGTGTTCTAAATCAACAAGTGGTTGGTTATTTAATTTAGGTGGTAGTATTGTTGTGTTCTAAATCAACAAGTGGTTGGTTATTTAATTTAGGTGGTAGTATTGTTGCGTGGTCTTCTAAAAGACAACCCTGTGTTGCATTATTATCTATGAAATCAGAATTTATTGCTATGTCTCTAGCAAGTAAAGATATCTTGTGGATTAGAAGGTTCATGAGATGATGATTTTGTGTATTCCATTTATTGATATGCCAAAAGGACCAATTACTTTATATTGTGATAACCAAGTAGCTATTCACAATAAAAACAACAAGAGAATGTCTAGTAATAGCAAGCATATTGCTATGAGATATAATCACATAAGAAGTGTTGTGAAGAAAGGTAAGGTAAATTTGCAATACCTACCTACGGATCAAATGCTAGTAGATCCACTTACAAAATCATTATCAGGTGAAAAAATTGAGAAATTCATGAGGTATGGGACTATTACTGATTTAAAGTGATAATTTTAGTTGAATCCTACTTTATCACTTGATGCCAATTATAAAAGCTTCACTTTATAAATTAGATATCTTGTGCATGAAAGTTCAAAGGTTATTTAACAAAAATTATCCAACAGAAATGACAACATGAGGTTGCCTTTCCAGTGCATTAAATATCTAAAGAATAGCGGGGGTAAATTTATTCTTATTAAAGTCCCATATCTGGTTAATGCACTGTTTGTCCACAAATTAATTAATAAGGATGAACTTATGTTCTTAATAGACTTATAGCTTATGTGGAGTGATAGAACGGTTTGTGGACACTCCTCATAAGTCTACCTTTGCAAGTATAGAAGTGAGAGGCCGCTTCTTGAGGATTATTCGGTAAAATCCAAGATGAACTTGCAAATCTAGGATGAGCGCAAGGCCCATAATGCATTGTCGGTGCAGAGCCATGAACCATTGTATAATATAAATATGATACTCTTTGTCTCATGTTCAATCGAGAGGTTCAAGCCTTCGGCCACCTTTGTATCAGTTTTCCCAAAGGGTGTGTCTAATAAATGACTCTTACCGTTATCTTGTTGGCCTATAAATTAGATATCTATTCCAGAGAAAAGTATCGATCTTTTCCCCTCCTTATTCTCTGACAGTCGTAATAAACTACTTCTCTAATATTCTACTTCTATTTGGGTTGGTTCTGGTTATAAAACTATTGAGAATTGCAGCATCTTTATTCTTGTTAGGCATTGTATCATGGGTAAAGTATTAGATTTCCGTGAAGCCATTTGCAATATAGTGGTAGAATTCCTATCCTAAAGATAGTTTTCTGAACTATGATAAGAGATTGTAAATAAAATACAAGACAGTGGGGCAGGTGAGGGACAAAGGGGTAATGGGACCGATGAGAAGCATTAAATTACTTTTTGAAGGGTAGTTTGGTCATAAAATAAAAAGTTCCCTTGGCTACATAATACTTGTTCTGACAATAATGCTAGCATTTTTAATAATGTCCTGTCCTTTTTCAAATAAAGTTCTTAATTATTGAATTTTTATAAGGTAGTAATTAATACTTTCGAATGCTGACGGTTTCCCAGGAATGATCTTAAAAAAGGAAATGTTAAATTTTCTATTATTTTCTTTATGTAGTTTTATATTTATGATAAAGGGTTTGATTCTTTTAATTTTTAAAAAATATAACAACTATTTGAAAAGCATTAATTTTGCTGCATATTATTGGGAGATGTAGAGAAATTACAGAAACTAGACACTTAGATTCCATATCTCTTAAAATCTTTAAGAACTAAGCTTGTTTTTCTATACTGTATGTAAATAGTGAGGTTATGATATAGTTGGGGATTGATTCCCATGTACATAATAGTGTTAGAATGATGTATTTGGTTGTTCCTCGCTCTATGATCTTGATGCTCAGTTATAATCAATGAAGCTAATTAAAAAAGTTTTGAAGGTACCAAATGATTTGTGAACGGTTGGAAGACAGAAAAGGGACAAGTTGTAGGGTGACGGCAGTACGAGAGTACAGAAAAGTCAAGAAAGAATAGAAAGAGAGGTGAGAAGGACCCAATAGAATTAGTGGGGAGAGAATATTTGATTTTGAAGGCTATTTTTGTCAAGTAAATCAAATTTGGTACCGTCTGTGGAAATTCATGACAAAAAGCCCATGTTCCTTTCTTGATTTCTCCTTGTTCTTGTTTGTTTTCCTTGTTTTTTGAGTTTTCTGCACTTCTTGTCAGTTCAAAATTTTGAAAAAAAAATGAAAAATCGTACTGTTGAATTGATTCATCGTGCAAATAGCAAGGAAGCCGAGGGGGACAACAACACCTCTCAAATGAAAATGAAGCTCAGGATGAGTCTAGAACCTTGTTAATGATTCAACAAAAGCAAGGAAATGTACTTCAGTACATTTATGCTCATTTTGAGCTTTTATTGAGCATAGAGAGAGCAAAACACCTTCTGCTCAATGCAATTCGCTTAAGCAACCTCGAGATGAGCTTGAATGCCTCGGTAGTCGCCCTAGAAAATGACCTGAAGAAGTCATAAATAGCACTGACCTAAGGCACAAAATTATCCAATCTTGCTCACTTGGCAGGCCAGAGCAAACATATTTTGTTACCCGCAAGCCAGAAAAGCCTGCAATTCATGAGCGTTTGGGCTCTCAAATGAGGTCCAAATCTTTGGAAAGGTCAGGTCCCTCCCCAACTATTTCTAAATAGCTTGAGGAATAGAACCTAGAGTGGAAAAATCAAGAGATTCTCAGGAAAAATAATCTGGTCACTCATGTTTCAGATTTCTTTCTGATGTGAATAAGAATCCATTTACAATTTCCATCAAAATGGGATCCTTTCTTTTTTCGTTAAACAACCTGATTTGGGCAAGTATAAAGGAGATTTTGACCCATCTAATCACATTTCTCATGTGGTAGCTGTGACCAGCGTATATAGTTACAGTGATAACATAAGGTGCAAACTCTTTGCCACAACAAGATTTTGCTCATGGTTCTATGAGATGCCAATCAACTCAATGGCCACAATCTATGACCTCCAAAATCATTTCTAAGCCATTTTAGGAGAAAATCTATCTTGCAAAAGAAACCTCACACTTGATGAACACTAGACAAAGGCAAAATAAGACCTGAACTAATATCTGGATCGATTCAATGATGAGGCAGTTCAAAATTATTTTAGTTAGAGAAAATCATGATTGCATCCTTCTATAGTGGGGTCAAACCAAGAGTCTTTAATGCTGAGCTGTCCAAGAAAACTACCCTCCATATTATTAGAATTATTAGTGTATAAAAGAGCATCTAATCATATATGAGGATAAGAGTCCAATAGGACAAAGAGAGAGCTATTTTAGCCTAAAAAGGGAAAAGAAAAAAGTATTCAGACCTCTTCTCTTCTAAAAAGTCCAAAGTTTTTGATCGATTGGGCTAGTTTAGCTAAAGACCCGGGATAGAAAGAGTGACATTTCCAAATACCGTCTCTGGTGAAAGACCAATCCGAACAACGGTACTAACTGATAATGAATTCATCCCTTTAAACACCTCAAGAAGGGAAATTTTATATCAAGCTCAGAATGCTGGAATCTTAGAGCTCCTTCTTCAATGCAGACTGCCCCTGACCAGAGCAATAAATCTAGCTATTGTGATTTGCACGGCTAGCATGAGCATGAAACTAAGAATTGTAATCATTTAAAAATAGTAATTGAATGGGCTATTCAAGATGGATACCTTCAAAAATTCATCCAAAGAATAGCTTTAGAGTTCGACAGAAATGATCTTCAATAGCGAGATAATAAGGCTCAACCTTTTCTAAAATGACAATACTTGCCCAGGAAACTAGCCTAATCTCGAAATAATTGCCCCTAGGAGGAGCCCTAGAATAATGTTTTTGGAGTGATTAACACCATTGCTGGAGGGCCGACAACAAAGGATTAGAGCAATGATCGAAAAAAGTATGCTCGATATGTCCTTGAGGGTGAGGATCGAGAAAAGATGATAGCCATTCATGAGTCTCGAATTCAGCTTGGGCGATCCTACTCCCAGTTGTATGCCACACGTCGACCTAGTAGTCATTCCAGTTCAGGTTGGAAGATATGAAATGTGCGAATTTTTTGTGGATAGAGAAAGCTCAGTGGACATCATTTTTTGGGATGTTATGCACATGGACCATTCCATGATTAATCCTTTCAAAACTCTTCTAGTGAGATTTACGAGAGAATTTTTCATGCTAGAGGGGAAAATAACTTTGACTTCCCCAAAGCATCGGCTAGAAATGATTGATTTTGTTATTGTAAAAAATGATAGCTCATACAACATGATTTTGGCGAAGGCCCACCCAATATGCTTACAGGATTTTGCCCTCTATCTTTCACACTGGCATTAAATTTATGTTGAAGGACGGGTCTGAAGGTTTGATCATTGGAAGCCAACAAGAAGCTTCGGCTTGTTACATGATGCTCTCCGAACTCAATTTCAGACAATTTCCATCGCAGATAAAGTTTATTTGGAATAATTTGACCCAAAATCTTTGAGTTTGGAGACAACTGAGCTACCTCTAATCCAAGATACCAAAGGCAAAGGTAAGATAAAGTTAGAACCTGAAGGCGGAGTCCCAGTGGAGGAGATTGCTTTTGATCCAACCCTCCTAGATTGAAAAATCAAAATATATGCAATCCTACTAGTTGAGCTCAAAGGACTCCTAAACTGACTTATATATGAGTATAGGGACATCTTTGCTTGAATTGTGGAGGACATCCCTTGCATCCCTTGGGAAATCATTGATCACAAACTGGACATTGACCCAGATCATAAACTAGTCAAGAAGAATGAGAGCCTTTTTGGGCCAGAAATGGGCTTAGTTATGTAGGCAGTTATAGATAAGCTTCTTCCAGCTGAGATTATTAGAGAGATTTTTTATCCAATTTGGCTTTGTAATCTTGTGCTTGTACTAAATTTGATTCTTCTTGGCAAATGTGTCAATACTTTATTGATATTAATAAATCTTGTCACGGGATAGCTACCATTTGACTCAGATCGATATTGTAGTTGGTTCATTTGTAGGCTTCATAATTTTACATATATTAGTTGTTTTCAGGGGATATCCTCAGATATATATGGTAAAGGAGGATTAAGAAAAGATCTCCTTCATCATTGATCAAGTAACTTATTGTTATCTGCCATTCCCCTCGAATTGATGAATGTCGAAGATACTTATCAAAGATTAATCAACGAAACCTTCAAATCTCAAATATATCAGAATATGTAGGTCTATATGGATGACATAGTCGTCAAAAGAAAAACTTATAAGAAAACAATAGACAACCTAAGGGAAACTTTTGCTTCTGACACCATGAGATCTATCAGAATAAGGCTGAATCCCAAAAAGTTCAATTTTGGGGTCCCCTCAAGAAAATTCTTAGGTTTCATTGTGTCTCATCGAGGCAAATCCTAAAAGGTCAAGGCCATCATAAAGATGAAACTTCTGACCTTAATAAAAGAAGTCCAAAGGCTAATAGGACGAATGGCGGCTTTGAACCACTTCCTATCCAAGTTAGCTGAGAAAGGTCTTTCATTCTATTAAATAATAAAGAAGGACGACAACTTTCAGTGGACTGAAAAGATTCAGAAGGCCTTCGATGAGGTAAAAAAATACTTGGAAAATATTTGTAAGTTGGTTTTGCCTTAGAAGGATGAGCAATTATATTTATACATGTCGACCTCAAATCATGTGGTCAACTCAGTTCTGGTCAAAGAGGCAGAAAGGGGAAATCATCTTTCTATATATTTTACAAGAAAAATGCTTCAAGGGCTAGAAAAGAATTATCTGTTGATTGAAATGGCATAATTTGCTCAACGTCAACTCGAAAGTTAAGACTATTTTTAGGGGCATAAAATAATTGTACTGACCCATTTTTCCTTAACAAAACCAAACGTGTTTGGTCAGATGCTAAAGTAGTTTGTGGAGCTTTTCGAGTTTGACATTGAGTTCAGACCTTGGACCACTATCAAAGTGCAAGTCCTTTCAGATTTTTTGGTGGAAAATGTTGGGGAATTACAAAAAAAGGTCGTAATTTCCTTAGAACTTGCTAGAAAAGTTGAGCCAAAAGCAAATTTAATCTGGGAATTACATGTGGGTAGAGGCATGTGTGAGTCTGATTCAGGTGTTGGAATTATTATCCGAACTCCTGAAGGTGATTATTTCACATATGTTTTAAGGTTTGAATTCCAAGCAACCAATAATGAGGCTAAATATGAGGCACTCGTATGTGTTATAAGGATAGCTTAGAGAAGGGGGCTTGGATATTAAAAATTCATAGTGATTCAAAGTTTTGGCAAATCAAAGCTTGGGAAACTTTGAGGATAGGTGGTCATCCTCAAAAAATATCTGCATAAGGTGAAGAATTTAGAATTACATTTCAAGAAAGTTAAGCTCGTCAAAGTGCCGAGAGCAAAAAATACTCTTGCTGACACACTTTTCAAATTAGGTTTGACCACATACTCGCATTTCACCAAAGAAATCTTGGTAGAAGTTCAAAAGGTCAGGTCAATTGAGCCATCCAAAGAAATCATGGATATTGACCTGAACTTAGGTTAAACGGGCCCAATTATACAGTATCTTTCTGATGAAACGCTTCCCAAAGACAAAATTGAGATAAGAAGGGTAAAAATGTGAGCTTCGAAGTACGAACTTCTAAGGGAATCCTATATAAAAAATCTTGTGTCTCCTACTCAAATGCCTCCGACCATTTGAAACAAAATATGTATTGAGGAAACTACATGAGAGCATCTACAGCTCCACATAGTTCCCAAAAGTTTAGCCCGAAAAATATTATTCATAGGATATTTCTTGCCAACGATGCACTCAGATACAGAGGCTAATGACCTCGTCCGTGTTTGTCACAAGTGTCAAGTTCACACACCTATACCTCATCATCTTGGCTTGAAAATGGTTCCCATTCAAAGTCCATGGCCCTTTGCTCAATGGGGAATTGACCTTCTTGGCTCTCTACCCAAAGGCCCAGGCAACATGGAGTATTTAGTGGTTGCTATTGATTATTTTACTAAATAGATTGAGGATGAAACTCTGGCATCGATTACAAGAAATCAATAGAAAAATTCTTTTGGAAGAACATCATTTGTTAGTTCGGAATTCCTTCGATCCTCATCTTGGACAATGGTAAATAATTTGAAGAGGAGCCATTTACTAGTTTCTATTTAGGGCTCAGAATAAGGTAACATTTTACTTCAAAAGCTTATCTACAGGCTAATGGGTTTACAGAAGTATCCAATAGAACCCTCCTAATGGGACTCAAAACCTGTCTTCATCGAGCTAAGAGAGCTTGGATTGATGAGTTGTCAAGTGTTCTATGGGCTTATTGAATAAAGGGATGCTACATCTTAGATAGCCAATGAAGCTATGCCATTCAGCCTTACATATGGCTTCGAGGCGGTCATCTTGACTAAGATTTGCATGCTCTCAACTCGGACAACCCTAAATAATCCTAATTAGAATGATGAGGTCTTAATGGTAAATCTTGACCATGTAAAAGAACGAAGGCTTGACATTTCTATCCGAGATGATAAATATAAATAGGCGACATCGCATGATTATAATTCAAAAGTAAAGCATCATTTCTAAGGCCCAAGGACTTTGTTCTTAGAAAAAATAGGGCTAGCAAAGTCAAAGGAACTAAGAAGATTGATCAAAAATTTGAGGGCCCTTATAGGGTAGTTGAAGCCCATAGATCAGGTTATTACAAGCTTGTTGGTATGGATAGGGAACCTATATCATGGATATGAAATATTGTAAATCTCAAAAAGTATTATCCATGACTATAAGGCTCGAATAATAATATTAATACAAAAGTTTTTCTCTGCTTAAAAAGAGAAAGGGTGGTAAGAAAAAGATAGAAAAGAGCGAGACATAGAGGTCTCCTCCTAAAAATAAGAACTGCCTGGCTTGCCTAAGTGCTCAAGTGGGAGGATCAAGCACAGAAAAAAAGCAAAGAATGAAAGAAAAAAATAAGTTAGAAGAGTTGAGACCTAAAGGTTCCCCTAAAAAGAAGAGCTTTCTTGGCCCGCCTAAGTGCTTAAGTGGCCAAGATCAAGCTAAAAAAAAGCAAATGAAAAAAAAAATGCAAGTTGGAAGGTTGAGACCTTGAGGTCCTCTTTAAAAAAAAAAAGAAAAAAAGAACTGTCTAACTAAGTACTCAAGTGGCCAAAAAAAAAAAAAAAAAGAGAGAGAATGAAAGAAAAATCAAGTTAGAAAGGTTGTGATCTAGCGCCCTCTCCCTAAAAAGAAAAGCTACCCTGGCCTGCCTAAGTGATCAAGTGGCTAGGATCAAGCTCAGAAATAGCAAATGATATGACAAAAAAAAGAAAGATGAAAGGAAAAATACTTAAGTATTCTTCAATTTGAAAAGTAGCAAAATTAGCACAAAGTATACGACTTACCAAGACTTGAATGTTTCTATAAGTATATCTGAACAAAGTTCAAGTAAAATACTTATCAAATTTAGCAAACATGAATTAAAAGTTGGAGATGAATAGAGAATCAAAAGGAAAAGAGGTATTTTTTATCAATATAAACAAGCAGGAGTTACAAGTTCAGGCATATTGTCTATTATAAAATTTTTCTTATTCTAATAGGCTTCAAGCAAATGACTCAACTTCACTTGAAGGCTTAGATAGCAGGATCAGTTCCTTAGTTCAAAGAAAGTAGTTAAGTCAAAATTAGTATTAGAAAGATTAAAAGCTATATTGAGTTCCTCAAAATCAAAAGGGTGAAAAAACAAACCCTCAAATCTTGCGAGTCTGTCTCTGGCCCAGGCTAGCTTTAACTCTCTTTTTAGATGGTTCAGGAATCGGCAAGATAGCTTTGAACTTCGTTACTAGCTTGTCCAAGACTTCTACAGTGATTTGTCGGGTTGTAAGCATCAGTTACCTTCAAGTTTACCTCAGGGTAGCTGTCTTTAATATAAGCATCAGAGGCCACAGTGAAGCCCATGATTTATGCGGGCTTGGAAAACTCATGCAACCTGAGCTTAGCCTTGTCTGAGGCCAAAAATTCATTTTTATCCATCACTTTCACCTAGAGGTCTTGCTTCTGAATTGTTAGTTTCAGCTCAACCAGGGAGCATTCTAGATTGATAATCTCAGCATCTGAGTCAATTTTTTGTTGGTTTAACTGTATTTGAAGGGTCAGCTTTATTTTTTTGCTCTTCAGCATCTTTCTCGATATTGCTTCAGAGCTGTTCAGAAGTGATGAGCCTGGCACTGACATCCTTTATTTTTTTCTCCATGTCTTGGTATTTTATGTAAAAGGCCTCCTAACTTTGGGATTCTTTGTCCACAATAGCCTTTGCCAGGATGGGCACCATTTGGAGTTCAAACATTTTCTTTCTATAACTGAATGCCTTATCTCTTTGCTAAATCACTCAGATATAGACTAGGCATGCTCTCTTGTTTCTCCAGCCAGAGCTAAGATCATAGCCTGAACCAAGCAAAAGAAGTAAAAAATGATTGGCACAGGACAAATGGTCTTAAACAAATATTAGCATATAGAATAGAGATACTTACATTCATTAAATACATATACAATTCATTATATCTCTTAGCTGACTTTAGTTCTTCAATATAGACCTTGTCTTGGGGTAGCTAGAAGCTCTTGGCAATAGCCCGAGCCACTCTACGAAAAAGGGCTCGATCGTTGATGTCCAACTATTAACTCTCTAAAATAGAATCATTTACATGCATTTTCACTTGGGTTTTAGTTGATTTTCCCAGTATCTTGTTTAGTAATTGAGGGTATTTTGGTTATTTTAGGGTTTTGTCCAAAATGTTTATTTTATGTGTTTTTAATGTTTAAATACGCTTATTTATATGTTTAAATGTGTTTAAATATGTTTTGGATGTTTGGGATGAATCGGAGGTCAAATAGGATAAAAATGTTTTTATCCTCAAAGCAAAATGGCAAAACCTAGCACAAGGGCTAGGCCCATCCGGCGTAAGCCATACCCAACTATTGTGTACCTAGCGCGAGTGAGCCTGGATGACCTAAGCCACACCCACGCTGCAGCAAAAATGTAGTCTTATGATTTTGAGAGTTTCTAGGGTACTGGGTGTCTATTTTGGGCATGTAATAGTGTGTTTCGAAACTTATTCTGAGCCGTACACTTTGTAACTCTTTAAACCTATAAATAAGAGTCTTTAGCAGCTGAAAAACACATTCTCTTTTTAGTCTTCCCTCAAGGGCTACAAATTAGGCTAAGGTTTTCTTGTTCTACAAGAAAATTTAAGAAGAGTCTCAAAATTGCAACTTTGAACCAAGATCTTCCTATTGTTCATTAAAGAAACATAAGTAGACAAAACTTAGAGATTATTAGGTCAGTCATACATCAATAGAAGCCATTAATCTATCCAAGGCGTAGATGAAGTGCAAGATTGAAGATCAATATTTCTATCTTCAAGAGTTTCGTTCTTCTTCCTTATTCTTCTTGTTCTTTGTTATTAAGATAATTGTAAACTCTTTTCTGATTATTTATATAGTTTATTTGTTCATTAATTTCGTTGCCTAGGGTTTCAATTAAATCTTGTCATGAAGTTTGAATATTGAGTTTCGTTCATCTTTCTTTGATATTAATTGGTAGAATTATTTATTTGAATTGTCTTTAATACCTTTAGATGATTAGCTACCCTATGAAGTTAATTGTAAACTCTATTTCAAATCAGCAAAGGATATTTAGGGTTAGGACGGGTTCAAATAACCTTTGTTTAGAACAATCGCCCATATAATGAACTATTTCGTAGATACGGATAGAAATATGCCTGCTCATCTTAAGTAGTCAATCAGGATCATGTTTATGCATTAATTGGAGTTTTAATCCACATAGACATATAGTGGACTGGTCAAAATAGTAGATTTAAAATGATTTCGACATGAACTTGCAATTACCACAGAAACCCTAGATTAATTATCCAAAATCATAATCAAGAGAGAAGAGAGACAAGATATTCAAATAGATTGACAGGTGACAATTGAACTCTAGGATTTTTCACTATTTGCTTTTATTCTTAATTGTCTAGTTTATTTAAATTCATGCTATTGGTTAGTTTTAATTAAAAAATCCATTCATCAATTAATATTTTGCATAGAGTTAGCTTGTTATAATTTTAGTACTTAATAGAGTTAATTAAGACAAAGTCCTTGTGCAAACAATCTCTACTTCTTACTTTATTACATGTACCAACACTTGCACTTTCGTATATAAATCGTGCAACAAGTTTTTAAGCATCGTTTCCAGGGACTTAGTTCTTAACTTCTACTAATATTAATACCAAGCAACCAAATTCTGGTTCAATTTCATTGTTTATTTGTTTTCTAGTTTTTGTGTCAATTTCTTTATTATTATGATAGAAATTCTTATCCATGGTTAATTGAGGAAACTACTCGTGCTTATGTTGATAATATGTACTAACCATAGAGAATTGTCAATTCGGTTTGAAGCTTTAGATAAGAAGTTAGACAATGTATTGCCAATCCAAATTACTTGTAACGTTTGTGTAATACCCAAATTTTCTGATCATTTCACATATTTTCGTACTTGATCTTATCCTTTTAAATACTCATTAATATTCCTTTCAAATATTAAATAATCATTTTACCTTCTTTTAAACATTTTCTAAAATTTTCGGGTCAAAGTATAATTTTACAAAACTTGAAAAACTAAAGTTTAAAATTTGAAAAAGTAAAAAGACTTCTTCACGAAGTCTTGTACTTCAAATTCCCAATTCATTTATTTTCCTAAGCAGAAGCCTATCCCCTGAACTCCTTCAAAAATCCTGCCAAACCAAATCCTAAATCATATAATTAGCTTAGGAAATTTTACTCACAAATCAAATTGGTGATCCAGGAATCCTCGTAGACCTTTAATCCAACTTTAAAAGTTAGTTTTGCTACCAGATTTTCATGAATTTTATGTTAAATTACTTTCAAGTTCCTCGGAAATTAATTTTTTTAATTTTGTTGTTTTGTGAATTGATTTTATTACCAAATACGTTCATGAGCTATTGGGACTCGATTTATGGTTTGAAATGACTTTTTAACTATTATTTTTGTTAGATTTGAATTAGGGTTTTGACAATTCTTAACCTAGTGATATATTTGAAATTGTGAACCCTAATTTTAGATTTTTATTTTACTTTCACGAATTGAAAACAACCCTTACTTTGTTTGTGTTCGATTATTGCCTGATTTGAGAATTTGGGTGATACCCAAAGGTGAATTCCTACCTTGATTTTTATCCTAACGGTGTAACACTCTCCTAGTTCAGGTGATTCAGAATTAGAGTTTTAGACCGTTGAAATTAGGATACGTCTACGAAATCGATTTTCGAGGTAAGTAACGTTTACATCTAGATTATCGATACCCTGTATATGATCGGTATTGTAATCCTAGAATAATTGATATTAAGGTAAGTATATTTATTTTGACATTTAATGTTTATAAGGTAAGTACGTTTATAAATTATATGTTCGTTATGTAATGTACCATTTGTTCATTATTCTGCTATATGTTAATGAATGATTACTGTGAAGGGCTCAATGGGTCACTTTAGTGAACTTGGCCATGAGTGAGTGAATGAAATGATATACTGAGTACTCTACTTCATAAATGTTATACCCAGTCTATTGGGAAGACAAGTGATGGACACTCCGTTATGCCTTGTCTACTCGGGCAGATAATAGGTAGATCTGGATCCAGTGCTGGGAAGACTTTTGTGAACCATGAGCTCCTTGATTGACATATTTTAATTGTTGGCAATGTCTCGTCTATTGTTCCATGTACTGATTGTATGCATGTTATGTATAATTGGGTTTAAATGTTATTTACTACTAATCACAATGTGCTTACTTCGTTATTATTTTCTCCTTTGTTTGCAGTCGAAGACCAACAGGAGACGTTAGCAGGTCCTTTGTCGAGTGTTGACCAGGGAGGGGATTTACAGTACAGACCCCAGTTACTGGAGTTAGAGTTTTCTTTCATCAATCATTTTAGTGTGTGGTTTGTTCTTACATTTAGGCCTGTGTGCCTATGGACTTGTTAGATTTGTCTTGTGATCGAATTTCTAACTGTGTTTGGGTTGTAGTTTTGATACTTGTATATGAATGTGATTTGGTTATCGTGGAATGTTATGGACATGGTTATTGAATATACTTTTGTGGTCTTGTATTGGTTGATCTTGACGTCTAATGACAGGTTTATGGATGTTTATTGCTCTTGTACTGTGCCTTGCATGCTTGGGGTGATCTCGAGGTGCGGCGTGTCATTGTCCCATTTTGGAGGCGTGACAGTTTGTGTTACAAACCACCAAAGCAATGAATATCATACTGGTAACACATTTAGTTTTCCTTCTTATGATTATGCTAATCATTCAAATTCCTTCAATAGGTGTGAATATTTTTATAATGATACATACATCCTAGTCGGGGGAGGGAGAGTATTTAGACCCAAATTGCCGATGCAACCCATTTCAGCAAGACTACTCAAATATATCTAATCAAGTAATACCACATCTAGAAATGGCATGGCTCACATGGACGAGAAGTCCAAACATGAGGACATGATAATGAGATATTTTGAATCAATGGAGACACAGTTGGAGATTCTAACTGGGACATGACAAATTCACAATGAAGCAATACATAGTCTGGAGAAGTGGATTGGACAACTTATGACTACAACATCAGAAATGCCACTAGTGATACCACCATTTAGTGAAGATATCCCAAAAGATCAAGTAGTGACTTCATTCGAGGATCAATCTTTAGCTCCAATCACAAGTGGTAACTTATATAATGGAGTAGATGAGAAAGGCAAATTTGAAAATCTAGAAGGGCACAACATCATGAACAGTAAGATCGATAAATCTTATGATGTTGATATATCTCTTGTTGATAAATTGGCTATTGGTTATGAATTTGAAGATAATTCACCTCTACCAATATTTCAAGAGTACATACTTTGCCAAGAAAGTTAAGGTCAGCCATATGAAACCGTAGTTTGTCGAGGAGATTCCCTCATATACTATGGGGTGTGCTGTATTAGAATACCATGGGGATGTTAAAGAAACACTTGAGCATGGATATGACTACTTGAAGATAGCAAATCCTCTTTGGTTTTGTGATGGTGCTTCTCAAAGGGCGACAGATGAACATTATCAGAAGACTCCTAAACCTCCTTGGGGTTATGAGGGAAGTATTCTATGTCTTTAATTTTCATTTTTTCTTTCTTTTGTTAATGTTTGGGTTGTGTTTTGGAGTAAGTATTTGTGTTATTTCTAGTTTTTATTTTGTCATAGGTTTATGGTGGTGTATCGTATTTGTTTTTTTTTTTGTGTTTTATATGTTTTATCAGTCTTGAGGATCTGACGGGGTAAAAGACTCCCTAACTACCGGACAACAACCTTCAATATTTTTATACTCTCTTTACCTAAAGTATTGTAGAGGCTTAATCAACAAGATTTTCCATTTTTAGTAGTAGCTTTTGTGAATTCATTAACTTTTGTGAATATGTATCATGAATTTAAATATCTTCCAAGGAAACTAATGTTTGTTGTTTCCCTTTAAATTGTGAAAGTGTTTACACTATACACTTTAATATATTCACTTTAATTGTGAAAGCATTAATCATGATTGTCGTGCAATATTTGTTTTTGTTTGTGACATTCATTAGAATTATGTGTGATTTTATATGCTTGCAAAGTATGAGTGGATTTTAGACCAACAACATAATTTAGACAAGTTTTTTGGACCGTTTGAGCCAAAAAACCTACCTATTTGACATTTTATCCCTAGTGTTCCCTTTTGATCCTTATAAGTCAAATTTCTTTGCTTAACCATGCTATTTAGATAGCTTTGTCTTTTATTTATCCTTCTTTCAGCCGATCAACTTAGTAATTAGCGTTGGTGGTGCACAACATCAATACCACGGACATGATGTTATGGATGGTTAGAAAGAATATTGAACTAAACGGAAATTATGTATGTTGGGTGAGAAAGCCAAGTTTATGACTTTAACACCGGTAATAATCCCTTATGTTATGTTATGTTATGTTGTGAAAAAAAAATAAAGAAAGAAAAAAGGCGTTAAAAAAAAAAGAAAAAAAAAAGATAATTCCTTCCAAGTAATGTTATGAATTAAGAAGGACAATTCCTTCTAAATTTTAATGAAAAAAAGTACATTTTTGCCATCAGATTGGAAGTGACATTTGGTTAAATGCTATGGTTATTAAGGGGATCTCCTAGTGGATTTTGATTTAAATTATTTACTAACGTGTCTAAAGTGAAATGAGCAACTTTTATCTATACACACACACACACACACACACTACCCTTATCCCTTAGCCTACATTACAAGTTTTAAATACCTACTTGATCTTGGGTTTGAATTCATTTGTATTAGTGAGTATTGTGTGTGCTCTTTTCTTCCAACATGTTTGTGACTTACTAAACTTTTGTTCAATTGGTTTTTCATCGATTAGTAAGCATGAAGTGATATCTGCTTTCATAAGTGAAGAGTTAGCACTTTCATGATGATGATATAAGGGTGGATTATCAATGTTCTTTTACATACATGTTGAGTTCATTTATCTACTTGCTTAGCTTATCTTGTTACGACTATGATGCATTGAAGAAATGTGTTTTGTTTTGCTTTACTCGAGATGAGTAAAAGTTAAAGTTGGGGACATGTGTTAACTCTCTAAAAGAGAGTTATTTACATGCATTTTAGCTTGAATTTTAATAAGATTTTAGGACTTTGTGTTTTTTTTTTTTTTTTTTTTACTCAAGATGAGTAAAATTTTTAATTAGAGGTATGTTAACTCTCTAAAATGGAGTCACTTACATACGTTTTAGGTTGGGTTTTAATTGGTTTTCGAGGTGTCTTGTTTATAACTAGGGGTAAGTGACATAGTTTTAGTGAATTCGGGTCATTTTAGTGTTTTTGTCCAAAATATTTAGTTTGTGTTTTAAGGTTTAAATACACCTATTTATACATATCCCTAGAGAACATGTGCTTAAATGTGTTTTTTTGAAGGTCTGGGAACAATAGAAGGTGAAAGGGATGAAAATGAAGAAAAATGAAGAAAACGGCAAAACCTAGCACAAGGGCCAGTTGTGAGTGGCTTGGGAGGCCTAAGCCACACCCAGATGCTATTTTTCCAGTGCCAAGCATGGGTGCACCTGGACCTAAGTACCACCCATGCTGTGGCAGCAACGCACATCTAACGATTTTGAGAGTTTTTAATGTTTTGCGTACCCATTTTGGGCCTGTAATAGTGCATTTTGAAGTATATTCCGAGCTATACACTTCTAAATCTTTAAACGTATAAATAATGGACTCTAGGACCTTAAAATCATGTTCTCTTTTCAGTCTCACCTTGGGAATTGCAAATTAGACTAGGGTTTTCTTGTGTTTTGAGAAGAATTGAAGAGGAGGCTCGAGATTAATAACCTAGGACCAAGATCTTCCTATTCTTCATTGGAGGAGAAACATAAGTTGACATAGTTTAGAGAATTGATTATTAAGTTAGTCATACATCAAGAGAAGTCGTCAATCCATCCAAGGCATAAATGAAGAACAAGATTGAAGATCAAGACTTCTGACAAGATTTTTCGTTCTTTCACCTTTTCTTCTTTTTCTTTGCTATTGAGATGATTGTAAAATTTTTCTTGATTATTTATATAGTTCTATATGTTCATTAATTTAGTTATCTAGGATTTCAATTGAATCTTGACATGAAGTTTGAATATTGAGTTTTGTTCATCTCTCTTTAGTATTTATTGGTAGGATTATTTATTTAAATTGTTCTTAATGCTCTTAGATAATTAGCTACCCTCTAAGTGAATTGTATTCCCTATTTTGAATTGATAAAGGATACTTAGGGTTAGGGCGGGTTCAAATAGCCTTTGTTTAAAACAATCGCCTATAGAATGAACCATTTCGTGGGTTTGGATAGAAATATACCTGCTCATCTTAGGTAGTTAATTAGGGTCATGTTTATGAATTAATTGGAGTTTCAGTAATCCACATAAACATATAATGTACTAGTTAAGTTTAGTAGATTTACAATAATTTAGACAGAAACTTGCAATTACCACAGAAACCCCTAGATTAGTAATTCGAAATCATAATCAAGAGAGAAGAGAGACAAGATATTCAAATGGATTGACAAGTTACAATTGAACCCTAGGATTTTTCACTATTTACTTTTATTGTTAATTGTCTAGTTTATTTAAATTCATGCTATTAGTTAACTTTAATTAAGAAAATCCACTTATCAATTAACATTTTGAATAGTGTAAGCTTGTTATAATTTTAGTACTTAGTAGAGTTAATTAAGACAAAGTCCTCATGGGAACGATCTCCCCTTATCACTTTATTACTTGTAACGATACGTGCACTTGTTTGTATAAATCGTGCAACACTAACCCAAAGTTTGGTTTGAACCCTAAGCTAGACCCTTCAGGCTACTCTAATGGCCTTACAATTTGAGTTGTCTACAATAGGTCTCGAATGTTGGTTGCTAGATACTTCTTTCATCAACAGGAGTAAAGGCCTTCTTACCTATAAAAAGGCACCATTCAAGCATATTTGGGTGATGGGAATACCAGAGACTCGCTTTTTGTCCCAAGGAAATAAAAATTACCTCTTGTGCTGAGGTACTCTATGCCAAGGTTGGTCTACTCCCAGCGAGCAAAAATGTTTAGAGCAACTGACACTGCCCTATATGACGAGTGGGCTCCGGAGCTTCTCGAAGTGGCCCTTAAGCTTCTTGTGAGGGCCAGTTGCTTCAAAGGCATGTTGTCCCCATCATCAGTGGTTGCTCTTCTTCTTTTTTGGCTCGACTTGGTAGTAGTAGGAGTAGTAGCGGGAACCAAGGCTCTGGATTTTGCAAGTGAGCCTCGGGGATGAACAGTGGTTTTCTCCAAGTCCACCACTATGGTAATAGGTTGTGAAGCAACAACCATTATGGACATAGTAGAGGTCAGAGTTGGGGAAGTTGAACTCTAGATAGCATGAGAGACTGGGTGTTTAGACAATTAGGGATTTAAGGCACTGGCCCCTAAGGAACTGGCCATTGAAGTGGCAGCTGCCGAGATAGTGGCAAGAGCTCGGACTACTGGTTTCAGCTTGAGACCATATAAAAAGCTACCAAGTTTGCCTACACCTGATTAGAAGATAATACATTAAGTCTAAAGGAGAAAGATACAACAAGTAGCAGAAAGATGTAAAAAATACAATAATTATGAGCTGAGCTATAGACCTTTTTTTGTGTCAAATTTTTCAGGCAACTCTCAATTGGGGTAAATGATGGCCCAGGCCAAGATGTTGCCATTAAAACATTAATTTCTAGTCAATCGGAGGCACTAATTAAGGCTGTTGTTGGGTGAGATGTTTTCGGGTATTGGTTCCGAGCTAACAAAGAGTCCTTGGATAAGTTCTTAGGGCCTTGGGCCATTACGCACCTAAGGTATCTAGCAAAGAAAAACCAGTATTTTCAAGAATGGATGACTAAAGGGTTTCCCCAAATTGGAAGAATGGTTTGAGGAAATCAAATAGAAAAGGCCATCAGCAAAGTTTAACTTGAAAAAAAATATAAAAGCCTCAACACTAAGGGGATAGTCGTACAATTTGCACAAAATGGCAATGCTCACTATGAAGCGGATTGAGTTCGGAACTAACTCGAACATGCTAATATCCAGTAGCTGGCGATTTCAAGGCTGAAAGGAGGAATGGGAAAGCGAAGGCCAACAAGAAGATGTTATTCATAAACAATCATATAGCCACTAGTGGGCATTAAGCTCGGTCCTCGGTTGTGAGGAAGGCAAGGTAGACATCTTTAGGGATATGGTACTATCTCTGAGTTCTTAATCTCTTGAAGGGAAAGATGATTTTGTGAAGATTAGGTTATTGGGGTAAACTAGGCCACGGATGCAAGTGCTAGAGTGGAAGAAACACTTCTAGGAAAAAAAAAAGGGGATGGATGCAAGAGAAGGGGTTTTGTAAGGATTTTGTACAAAATCTATGTGGTCCCGAGGGCTATATACAAGGGTTTCTATTATGTAGGAAAAGTAGAGGAAATGCTAAAAGGAGGAGTAGACATACCAGCATTTCTTCTTGAGGCCATAGATAGAGGATTGAAGGTTGAAAGAAAGGGGAAAATATTACTGAGGAATTGAAGGGAGTGCGAACTAAAGCAAGTTAGAACTCTAAACCCTAAAGAATCTTAGAATATCAGTGTCCTAGAAAGTTAGTTCCTTAAACTTTTTAGTGGAAATTTTCAATGGAATAGAGTAGATTTAGCCAATGAATTGCATGAAAGCAAGTGAAGAAGATGAAAGTGTAAAGTAAAAAAGAAGTATTTGTTTAAGTGTAGCTATTTATACTGAGAGGAAATGAAGGGTCAAGGATCTCAATTGGAAAAATCGAGCATTATTTGAGACGGTTACTCAAGTAATGGGTCGGATGTTAAGGAAACGGAGCCATAAAGAGGAGGTTATGGCATTGAAAGTGGTATGAATATGGGAAGAAGAGATGAGGAAATTAAAGGTGGAACAGTTTATACAGAAATTAGAGAAGGAAGTAATGATTTCAAAATTAAATAAGGCATGTTAGTGGGGAAAAGTGGTGTTGAAAAGACTGTGAAAAAAAGGCTTGGGCAATTGAATGGATAGTGAAAGGATGGAGTAACAATTGAGTGGGGCTCCTAAGAGATCGAGTAAGGACTTCAAGGTCAGATTTTCATCTTAGATTATGAGTTGAAGCTTGGATGTCTCAATATTGACAAAATTGAGACTCACGCTAGTCAGCCTGACTTGCTCCATCGAGTTCAGCCACAGGCTCATGCTTGGAAAAGCCTAACCTCTAGGACTAATCTTGGATGGATAAAGAAATTAGCAAAAGAACGAGCACCAAGGTCAATATGTTAGCCAAGGTGCAAGGTTCAAGTGGGGACTCCCTAAGCAGCCTCAGCTTAGATAAAAGTCAAATAAATGTTTCTACTAGAATGGGAAACTCCCAAGGCAATTGATCAGCCCAACCCTGGAATGAGGTCCAGTCTCCAACAGAGAGGACTATTGATGAAGACACATAAGATAGCTTCTTACGTGGCTTTGACAACTATACAATCGACCCAAGTGACTTACCTCATTAAGGGCAAATACGTAAATCACCCAAGTGGTGCAAAGTGATCCTGGCTATTCAAACACCCCATCTACATCTATAAATAAGAGGTCCTAGCCCCATTATTATATCTTTAGTCCTAGCCTCATTATTATATCTTTACTCCTATTAATACAAGAACATTCTCTCTCTACTCTCTTTCTATGTTTCAACACTCATCAATAGGTTTACAATTCATGAACCCAATGTATTCATTCGTGAATAAGCATTTCATGGGAAGAAGGCCTGGGAAGCTTCAAGCATCAACAACACACACGCATACACACATAGACATATATATGGGGTAAAGCTATAATATGTGATATACTAAAGATATATATGGGGTTGTTTCTCAATTATCATTTTCCATCTTCACTTAGTTGATCGAATTGAATAGTATGTGATATATTACAGTTAATTATGAATTCTTTTGCGATTCGTTTCACCTTTATTATGAAAAACTTCAAATAGAGATTGATTTTTTTCCTAATAATATTAAAGTGAATTTATTTGATCTTCTATTGGTTATGAAGGAAATAATTTCTCTTCATTTTCTCTCACATATATACAAAATACATACTATACTCAAATGAAATACTCACTGAGTGGTAACATTTTCATTATCTACAAATTTACTTCTGCTAATATTCTATCTTGAACCAAAAGAAGTTATTTATACTATTTACATTAGACATATAAATTCTTTGAACTTTGATGAAAAAATAAAAATTATAATTTTTAAATAAAACTACTTTGATTATGAATTAGAAGTATTAAGTTCTTGAAGGGTTTATATATATATATACTGAACTCTGTTTGGTTCATATTGTTTTTAATCTTGAAAACAGATGAAAATAATCTCCTTTTGTTCTCTCTCACATATACATAAAAATTTATATATTGAAATTAAATTTTCATTGTGTGATAACATTTTCAGATACATTAATTACAAAATTAAATTTTATTAATGTTGTATCTCTAATCAAAAGAAGTTATTTAATTCCATTTACATTAGATAAATATATTCTTTGGATATGAAGTAAAAAAAATGAAGATATTTTTTTTTTCAATATAAAATTGCTTTGATTAATGATCTAGAAGTGTTAAATTCTTGAAAGGGTTTCGCAAGATATATTTAAAATATTGCTTAAAATATTAAAAAAAATATTTAGAAAGCCATATACTCGACTGGATTCGGTTTATCTCATTTTTTAATCTTGTAAACTGAAACTGGACCAAGAATGGTCGTTTTGATTTGGTTTACTCGATGCGTTTTTCCTTGAAAAAAGTCAATTTATTGGTTCGATTTGTATAAGTTCGACCTGTTTATAAAAATATATGAACAACCGTACCTCAAATGCATATATTTTTTATTTAATCATTTTTTTTATTTTTTTCTACCAAAATTCAAATGTATCTTGTTAATTATCCCATATACAAATATAGTATTAATATTTTGGATATGGCTTAAATCCCATACCCCAGGATAGTGCTCTCGGGGCTATTAAAAGATGTATATGGCTATTAAATATTTTCATAGTTCACTTATAGTCACTCACTCAATTATTTTTAGTTTCAAATTATTTACCAAACTATTTTCATGCTTTATTTATAGTCACTTAACTATTTTTTTGTTTCAAATTACCCACTTAACATTTAAAAACTTTTATAATGGCTATTATATACATATTACTAAGCTAACCTAATGGCCAGTAATATATTTTGTTAAAAGTTTAGTAGATGATTTGAAAGAATGAATAGTTGGATGAACATAAGTGAACTATAAAAATAATTTAGTGGGCGATTTGAAAGCAAAAATAGTTGAACAGCCATAAGTGGACTATGTAAATAATCTAGTGACCATATAGATTTTTTTTCCATACAAAAATAATTAATCTTATTTAATCCAATTCAGGAACGAAGTTAGAAAAGAATAGAAAGAAGAGGGAAAATAAATAAACTTACAAAAATTAATATTTCAAAGATCAAGGATTATTAATAACTTAAGGAACTTAGGAGGGGATTTACGTGCATATAACCTTATCACTAGGGGGTTATCTTTACTGTTTTCATACCCATAATCCACCTATTGTGGTTTGTGTAAAATGAATCGAAAGTGAAAAATGTAATAGATTTGTCTAAAAAGTCATAAATATCCCTAAATTAAGTATCATTTTATCTCCTAGCATCTCTCTGTCATGTCAGAGCAAAAGAATTATATTTTATATTAAATTATATAACTGACCTTGAATAGAAATTTTAAATAATTGAAATAACACTTTACATAAAAAAATTTCAACCTCCGAATGTTTACCTACAAAATAATTAATGGTTTTGTTTTAGTCATAACTACAAGCAACAGATTGCAAGTTTACAAATTATATGAGATTAACCTGAATATTAGGCAAAAATCAAAAAGAAATTTCTCGTAATTTACCATAAAAAAGGGTTTGTACACTAAGTTGGACCGAGGATAAAAGTCAATGGCGTTGAATGTATTTTCTTGATGAAAAGTATGGGTGTACGGGTTTGGATCTCTCCATCATCTTTCCCACAAATTTCCTCCAATAACAACTTATATTTAAATAGTCAAAATTCTTAAAATTTATCAGATTATAGGAATAGTTTTGTTTTAATGAATAGATCATCATACTTTAAAGCTAAATATATTCAAAACTGTTTCATCACTTAATTTGTTTGAAACATTTGAATGGTGTAAAATGAATCAAAAATAAAACAAAAATTAAAATGTTTAACTAAGCGAAAGAATAACCTATTTATTTTTAAATTTATATTTAGTAAACATATAAAATTATATTATGAATAGTTGTCATTTTAAAAAAAAATTAAAATTATATTTTTATAAGGTTCGAGAGAAGTCTCTCCAATTAAAGGAAAGGAACCTAGCCAATTGGTGTACATAGCCAAAGACATCATGGCAGCATGCTCTTTTTTCTTTTTCTTTTTATTTTTATTTTGGCTTTATTTTTTGGTTTCTTTTATTCTTCTTTTTTTTTTTTTTTTTTGTGTGTGTTTTTAAAATCTATTTACCATTTCAACACCAGTAGTGAAATAACGGAAGTAAAAGTCATTAAGAAACAAGGAGCGGAACATCACCAATGAGCAAATTCTAACTTCCTTCTTATTAAGAATTCCTAAGGCAGCGTCGGATAAAACTAAAAATTGAAATCTCAATCACGAATACTCAAATTTTAATATTGAAATATTTATTTGTTGAATTTATAAAATTATATATATTTGATAATCAGTTGAAATTAAGCAATGAATTTAAGTATTCTACCGCAGACACGCATACACACATATATATATATTACAACCCACCTCTCCAGCTATCCTTTAGTAATTCAAACTAATGACCAATATGTTATAAAGGAAACATATTACCACCTACACCTAAGTGTATACCCGGTGTTTATTGTATAGTTAATATTTAAAATAATAAATATCCTATTTTATTTTTTATTGGATAATAAACATTAATGTTTTAAATATTGTCTATTAATACAAATAATAGTTTAGGAATAAAGAATACTTGTGTAAAAGAGAGGTAGTATATTCAAGTGTATATTTCTGTGTGAGAAATAAGGAATATAGTGTATGAAAATATGTAGTAGACAAGAAAAAATGTGTGTTTAATTTGTTGGGTGTTTGTGACTTTTGTGTGTGAAAGAAATTATGTATTAAAGTGTATGGGAAAATATACTGCTATTTTTGTGTGTGAGATTGTTTGTATATGTTTCAGAGTATATGTCAGTATGTGTGAATAAGAATGTGTGTGTAAAATAAAGAAAAATTAAATGATTTTATTTTTTTACAAAGAAAAAATTCAACAAATTAAGTGCTATATAATATTTCTGCTCAGTGCTTATCCATCAATTAAAGGATAAGCTTTCATTTGCACGAACGATCAAGTAGTTTGATGCTGGGTAAAAATGTAGAGAGAGAAAAGAGAGAGAAAGTGATGCTTGTGTTATATTACTCTTGCCTATCTTATAACAAAATGATAAGTTCTATTTATAGACATTAGTTAGGGTCCGAATTCTTGACCGATCATTGTCCGGTACATTAGAACTTAATAGTTTGCATATTATTTTAGCAATCATCCAATCGGTATAAGTGCTGATTGATTCTAAATTAATTTTGCAACAAATTTATAAAGTTGCTCTCAATGAACTAATAATTATATGTCACTGTAGACTTAATTTATTAGAGAATTATTTTCTGTACTATCATAGTTGAAACTCTTGCCTTTCAAAACAATATTTAATTGAAGTCACAAAATAGTTTTAAACCATTTCAAATTAATTGTCTGCATGCAATTTCATTCACTTGAGCTTGCAATTTCTTGCAATTTTGACTTTGATCAAAACCAAAAGAGTTCTTAATCAATAATTTGCAGCAATAAATGATAGCAACCGGCCTCCACTTATGGTAAGAGAGGTAGGATTACTCTAACACCATTACACCCCCTGAATCATTGTGGATGTGGATTCAGTCTTGGGTTTTTTCCTCTTGTGACAAAAATCAACTGATAACCTGCAAAACATGGAGTAGAGGACTAGAGTTAATTTAATAGAAAAAAAAAATCCAGATAGTTAAAATTATAGTTGCAAACCTTCATGTTTTCATCAATACTTGAATTTGGATATAAAAAACAAAAATAAATAATAAATAAAAGAATTTGCATCTAAACTTTATTTTGGATCCTCCACACCATAATATTACTAACAATAATCCCTTTGAAGCTTGAATTTTGCTTTTCATAAAATTGACACCTCTAAGTTACTAATTGATCCTATAATGAACCCCTAGCACACACACACAATTAGCAGAATTGACAAATGATATGTTTGTGCTCGCAACATCGCTTGGGTCAAATGTGGCTTTTGTTAGTTAGAATCTCAACAAAATACATGCACATTATTAATTACGTCCATTTCATTAACTTTGTGAGCTATTGGAGTGATTTAGTTTAGGATCTTTCGTAAACTTTAGAGTACAAACTGTCTAAGTTAGAAGTTATGGGTGCAATTTGAGGATGAATAAAAGGATTAGGGGTACAAAGTAGATCCTACATTTTCAAGAAATGCTAATTTGTTCATCTCGTGAATAATCAAACTCTTTTTCAGTTATATGACACAGATCGAGACATATAAGATCAAAAAAAATAAAATAAAATTTGTGAAATAATCGAGAAACCGTGATATATAGATTCGAGAAATGATATTGGATCCATTTATAATCGAAAAATAATAGAGTAGAATGCGTTTATAAACTATTTGACTCTCCCACTTATAATTTTTAAACAACCAGCTAGAGGGGTTTTTTTTTTTTTAAATAAAAAAAAAAAACTAAGAGGATAAATAACAATGTACTACTCCTACGTAGTAAGATAATTAAGCATTGGTAAACCCACCCGTGACATGATATGATATTGGATGAATTTAGTTATTAATCTTCTTATACAACAAAAATTGATTTTTTAGTAAAATTATGTGGATGAAAGTCATTACCTAAAAAATTTGGGAGGGAAAAAAAAGTAGGAAAAAAATTGAAGAAATCAGAAACAAGAAAAAAGACATAGTATTTACCCCAAGCGCAATGAAGTGTCTGAATTTCCATCCCTCTCAGATCGGCAATCACATACTGTGCTCGAGCACGGACCAGAATTCTTCCTCCCAATTGGACCATTTTCACGATATAACCTTGACCGATACTCCTCAATCTACATTTTACAATAAATAAATAAACCAAGACAGATAATTTATATCAGTAATACTAGCTAGAAATATTATTGACAAGAAAGAAAGAAAAAAAAATCTTTTATCTGACCTGTTCACGAAGAGTTTCATTTTCTAACACAACCTTCTGCTCCTAGATTCCACATAAAAAATAAAGGACAACGTAAAAACAAAATCCAAGATTGTTTGTACGGATATATTAATAGGTATCGGAAAATACACTACTGTAACAAAATTCTTCCAGATAAATGACCAACGAATTCATGATGATTCAAAGAAAATAATTCCCAAAAATCATGACAATTTAGATTTAGCATACTCAATTTTAGAAGGGTAAATTCGTTTTCACACATCCAACTTGTTACCATTTTTCAAATTATCACAAATATTTTTTATCACATTGTACTCTAATGTTTTCTTTTTTTGCTACTTAATTCCAACTATTAAAACTTTTCGTCAATCCAAAGGTTTCTATTAACAATTGGATTCAAGTGGCAACAAAAGAATATATTAGTGTGTAAAGTGATAAAAAATTAGATGCAGCGTGCAAAAGTGTAACAAGGAGGCATGCAAAGAAGAATTAACACAAAGGAAAAATAGATGGCCAATTTGGAAAGACAAGTGGATTCGACAAGAGGAGTTTATAGACCATTCTTTGGAGTTCTATCAAACTAATGAGATTTGCTCTAGTTTAATTTGACAATTGGAAATAAAAGGAACAGAGAATTTGGAGGGGAGAAATGAATGCAAATTATCTTCCTCAAATTGAGGTGCAATAGTTGAACTTCTGTTAAGTGGTTTGGATGTGTCGTTTAATGCTCATGGATTAGATAGAATGTTTAATTATACAAGGTAGGAATAGTGATTTTGTTATTTGCACATGGAATTGGTAGTTGGAATGAAGAAAATTTAAATTTTTTTTTTAAAATTTTGCTTGTCTTGTTTTTAGCAATAGTCACATTAATTGCACTCGGAATTTTATTGCACACTTTGCAGCCTAATATTTTTTTACTTTTCACTTTGTTAGGATCGGAACTTCAAGTATTGGTGAAAATTATTTAATGAGTCATTGAAAATAACAACGAATATAAATAAAGAGAAATATTGCAACAAAAGGAATATACAAATTTACATAATTCGATTAAAAGACCTACGTTCACTAATTTAAAAGGATTACAAATTTAGAAAGATCTCCACGGGCTGTAGGCACCATTATAATAAAAACACAAAAGAACCCAAATAAGACAAAAGGTTGGATGGTTATAGGTCCTTAAAGCCCGCCAAAACTCTCTCTAGACTTGGTGCACTTAAAAGGTTAATTAAGACCCTTAATTTATAATGTTGAGTGGGAGAGAAAAACTCTTTGCAAACCAATGTGGGACAAAATAAAGGATAGAAGACATACTCAACAAATCTCCACCTTGACTTGTATCGCATAAAAAATCCTTGTAAAATAGTAAATCTTCACAAAGAGAAATTCTCCACCTTCTCCACAAAAGTTCAGTGGCCCAAATTCTCGATTCACAAATTGATCGACATAACTCCATCTTCTCCAACAAAGTCCCAAATTTGTACTTAACGCAAGCCCATTCTTTATCAACAAAATAGACCAACAAAACTCTTCACAAATACCAAACGGACCATCCAGAAGCTCAAAGTCCAACATACGAAGAAGAGAGTAACAAAACGGCCAATACCAAGAAGAAATTGCTTGCCAACGAGTAACCCATGATTCAAAATTTCTAAACCCAAAACTTCGTTACTATCAAATCGGCTTAACCCGGGTCAAAACCTGACTCTGATACCAATTTATTAGGATCGGAACTCTGGATATTTGCAGAAATTACTTAATGAATCCTTGAAAACAGTAATGAATATAAATAAAGAGAAATATTGCAACAAAAGGGACACACAAAACTATGTGGTTCAGTCAAAAGACCTACGTCCACTAATTTAAGAGAAATACAAATTTGGAGAGATTTCTACAAAACGGACTATAGGCACTATTATAACAAAAATACAATAGAGCCCAAATAAGACAAAAGACTGGATGGCCATAAAGGCCCTTAAAACCCATTAAAACTCTCTTGGCTTGCTGCACTTAAAAGCTTAATTAAAACCCTTAATTTATAACATTGAGTGGGAGAGAAAAACTCTTCCCAAACCAATGTATGACAAAACAAAATATACAAGGCATATTCAACACATTTCATTCTAATCTTTAACAAAAGGCACTAAATTAATGGAATATTTAACAGTTGGACTAAATTAGTAAGAAGAGAAAACTTTAGTACTGTAAAGTGATCCAAAAAAAAAAGTTTAAGATGTAATGTAGAAAATAGTGACAAATTAGAATGTGCAAAGAGGGTTTTACCGAAATAAAATAGAGGGGCACTCAAGAAATTGTTACACCCAAACAATTACCATTTGGTAGTTCTTTTGATGATCAAAACAAAAATATCCATTGGCGGCTTCTAAGTTTTAAAGGGTGGTACAATTTTGCTAGCAAGGCTTTCTTAACAGTTTGGTCCTTTGCTTGGTGGTGTTAGACAATACAAAATGCCCAAATCAAATGATCGTTATACACTTTAATTTATTGGGTAAAATACAAATAAGTCCCTTGTAATTAGGTGAATATTCATTTTGTCCCCTATTATCAAATGTATAATTTATCCACTTGTGTTTTAATTTTTAGTATTATTTTTTGCAACATTGACATAATCCATCAAAATTTGTCTATCATGACTCATGCACACAAACCGCTTGTGAAATTTTTTTTTTTTAATTAATATTAAAATAATATTATTTGAATTGACTTTTTTACCCCAAAAAACCCTAACCTTTTCCTTCACAACACCTCTTCTTCTCTCTCCACCTTAGTCATTACTACCACTACAGCCTCCATTCTCACCACCCTCTAACCTAACCCTTAATTCCTCCTCTTTCCTACCCATCCCAGCCACCACCACCACCACCACACCACCACCACCATAGCAGCCCCATCCCACCCTATTCTTCTCTACTTATACCATCTTCTCCAGCCTTCTCTCATCTACCTTCATGCCAAGTTCACTCTTAACATTTCTTCCCATTCAACCTACCAGATACACCATCACCAAAAGTAGATTAGGAGAGATTTGGGGGTAAGAGATCGAGGAGGATCAGGGATAGATCGGGAATGGAGATTGAGGGGGATAGAGAACGAGATAGATTGCGGGTGGGACTTAAGGGATTGGGAAGAAGAAGAATAAGAGAGTTAGGGTAGGTCTGGGAATGAGGATCATAGGAGAAAGATTGGGATAGGTAGGAGGGGTAGAAGGGTAGTAAGAAAAGGGGGAGGGGAAGGGGTGATGGCTAGGATGGATAAAGGAGATGCCGCTAATAGAAAGGAACAGGGATGGCAATGGCTAGGATGGGGGTGAGGTCATGGGGGTGGATGTGGCAGCTGTGTGGGGAAGAAGGGGAAGTGTTAGGCCTTTTTTAGATGTTTTTATTTTTAATTCGACGCATTTTATTTTTAATTTTACTTTAAAACTTCTTGATTCTTTTTTATTTTCAATTTGACCCCAAAACTTTATAAGACACTAAAATTCATTAAGGGTTTTATATGAGTTTCGATAGTTTATATCCAAAAAAAAAAAATGAGTACAAGGGGATCAAATACACATATAATAACGAGAAATTTTTATATGGATCGGATCCATGGCATAATAGTATGAACCTCTTAGTCTATATTGAACCATATCATCTAATATCACCAAATTGTTGAGAACTTTACAAGTGGTGGACAAAACAAAATTAACCAAAGAATACTTAGCAAAACTTTTAGCAATTGAAGCACTTAATTTTACTAATGTAAGACACTAAAGAAAATACAACTCAAGCGACAATCCTACTCAAAGCCTTTAGAGAGCTAAGGGCCGAAGTTTTTTTCTTACACATTTGCCAAGTCTCTAAGTCCTATTTATAGTAGTGATTGTGGTTGAAGAATCTTCCACATTTCTCTCCTCTTATTCACAATTGCTACTTAACAATTCTACTGTAAACTTCTAGATGAAATATTTTTCTTGAACAATCTAGAAAAGAAAGAGTTGTGTTTTTTTTTTTACACTCCCTTCAGCAACCACTCTTTGTTATTAGATCTTCATAATCATCCCAAACTAATGACGAAATTGTATAAACTTGTTTGCACTTACCTCTTTGTGAACATGTCATCCACTTGATCTTCTGTCTTGGTTGATTTCATTTCGATATCACCTTGTAGAACATTTTCTCATATGAAGTTATAGTGAACTTCCACATGCTTTGTCCTTGAAGCCAATTGTATAGCTAATTGACTAGCACAGTCTGTAAGAGTATCGAATAATCAGATAATCAAAACTTGATGGAGATCTTTCAATAGCTGCACAAGCCACGTATATTCTTGAGCTGCTGCTATTGCTGCTCGATACTCGACTTCGATAGTTGAAATTGATACAGTAGGTTATCTTTTGCTACACCACGAAACAACACCCAATCCAAGACTAGATGTATAGCTAGTAGTTGAATGTCGAGTGTCATGTTCTCCTACATAATCGGTATCGCAATACCCTTCCATTTTACATGTTCCTTTTTTCTTATATAAAATTCCATAGTCGACTTATCTGATTATTTTTCAAACAGCTTCCAAGTGAAGCTTTTTAGGCTTTTGCATGAATCTGCTAACTAGCCTGACTGCAAATGAGATATTAGATCATGTTATAGTAAGATATATGAGGTCTCCAACCAATTGTCAGTACATAGTAGGGTCATCCAAGTCTGTTCCTTCTTCGGCACATAGTTTTGCATTAGCTTCTATAGGCGTAGATATTAGCTTTGTATTCATACAAACCCAATCTCGTTAAGAGATCTCTTGCATGCTTTTGTCGTCCTAGAAATATCCCTTTTTCTATTTTCTCTATCTCAAGACCTAGAAAGTGTCGTAACTCTCCAAGCTCTTTCATTTGGAAGCGAGTTGCCAATTTCTCTCTTGTAAGCTAAATCTCATCTTTATCATCTCCCGTGATAATCAAGTCATCCACATAAACTAGTAATACTGCTAGTTTACATTCTTGATTCTTTGCAAATAGGCTTGAATCTCCTGGTGTTATAGTATAGCCATTTTTTATTAAGAATTTTGCAAATTTTTCGTATCATGCTCGTGGAGCTTGCTTCAGTTCATTTAGAGCTTTTCTAAGCTTGCAAACAAATTCAAGTTTTTTGCAACTCTCAAACCTAGGTGGTTATTCCATATAAACCTTGCGATCAACTTCCCTACATAAGAAAGCATTTTTCTCGTTCATGTGGTACAAAATCGATGACTTGCTAGCTGCTAGGGCTAGTAAGATATGAACAGTGGTTATTTAGCCACTGGACTAAATGTCTTATTGTAATCCAATCCATAGTATTGAGAAAGTCACAAGCAACCAATCAAGCTTTATACCACTCTACGGTTCTAGCAGGTTGAATTTTTATTTTCTAAAACTATTTGAATGATATGGCTTTACTTCCTCAGGTTTTGGCTCCAGCTTCCAAGTCTGGTATAAGACTCCAAAGCTGTAATTCCTTCTCTCATTGTGATTCTCCATTCCATGTTATTTGAGGCTTCCTCAAATGTCGCTGGTTCCTTTACCTCTGCAAGCACAACATTTGCATATCTTGGATTTAGAAGTCTTTGTCAAGTGGATCTTCTAAGTTGTGGCTCAATTGGATCATCTTTCTCTTCTTGTTACCATACTTGCATCTTTTTCTAGAATCTTGTCATGCATACCTATCTTCCAAGGTTGTTAGACGTATCCTAGACTCAGACAGTTCTTCTTTATTATCTAGTTGACTTTGTTCCTCTTCTCCTAGCGGCCAAATTCTTCTTTCTCTTCTTTCAAGTTTGACATTAAGACTGGTTCTAAAGGACACCAAGAAGATGTTTCATCAAAAAACACATTTCTTGAGACATAGCACTTACCAATTGTAGGGTCACTATATCTCCAACCTTTTCTCTACTTATCATATATAACAAATATGTACCGAATGGCCTTCTTATTGAACTTGCTCTATTGTTCGTCTGGTACGAATACATAACAAAAACATCCAACGTGAAAGTGGTTTACTTTCAGGATGATATTCCAAAACTTCTGGAATGGTGATGATGAATCCTAACCTTGGTTGAGGCAGCCTGTTAGTCACATGAATGTCCATTTTCATACATTCTACCCAGTAAAGTGGTGGCACATTCTTTGCATGTAGCGTACTTTGACATATCTCCGTAAGTGTCGATTCTTTCTTTTAGCTACCACATTTTGTTGTGGGGTCCTTGTACAAGTGAATTGCATTCATATCCTTTGACCTTGAAGATCACATTTGGAGAATGCAGCTAACATATATTCGCCTCCATTATTTGTAAGAAGCCACTGGATCTTTCTATCAATATGTCCTTTTCAACATTTTCTTTGAACACTTTGAATTTCTCCAATGTTTTTGATTTCTCCTTCATAAAGTCCACCAAAATATATCTTGAGCAATCATTAATGAATGTGATCATGTACTTCAAATTGGTCACTAAAGGTTGCTTGACTGGTCCAAAAATATCTAAGTAAATCAGCTCTAGAGGTACCTTAGATCAGAACTTCAACTCCTCGTACGAAAGCTGGTGTACTTTTCCATATTGACATCTAACACAAATAGTGCCTTCACGACACTCTAGTTGAGAAAGCTCCATGAGCATAGACTTTTTGATCATGATCTTGAGCTCATGAGCTGATGTGACCTACACGGGCATGTCATAAATTGCAGTCTCATTTTTCCTAATCTAGTTGATATAGGTGTCTTATGCTGACATCATATAGACTGATTTAACTCGTCTAGAGTAATCTTTCCATGATTGGACCACCAATTACTTTTATCTCCCAATAGACTTTGATGTCGCCTGGTCTAAACACTATGAAATTGATAGATCTTGCCTTTTGAAGAATATATAAGAGATTTTTCTTTAGACCAAGGACATGATAAACATTAGAAGTTGTACCTTCTCGCTATCGAAGCGAGGTGATAGCGTTATTTTGCCAACGTGGGTCATCGGCAATTTTGTTTTATTTTTCATTACCACAACTCACCTATCTTTATACTAGATCATGTTCTTTAACTTTTTTTTCTTCTCCAGTCATATGATTAGAACAACCTGAATCAACTATCCAATCTTCTTCGAAGTTGATTGTATCACTTACCGAGAGTAGTGATAACTCCTCCTTGAGAATATTTATGCAAGAAGCCACCAACTCTTCCTCCAATGCAAAGGATGCTTGGAAATCTCATTCTTCTTCACTTAATTGCTCATCTTGGGAGAATTCCACCATATTACCTTCAATTTGTTTGATAATTTGATCGACAAATCTCGAGCAAAGTGTCCTACCTTATTGCAATTGTAGTATCAATTATTTTACCTTCGTTAGTATTTACTTCGTTCACTTGTATCTCGATCTTTGTTTGCTCCCCCTTGTTTGGAACCCTTCCAATGCCTTTTTTTCTATTCTGGTTGACTATTTTTCTCTCCTCCTCCTTTAAACCTCGCAGCTCTTTGATTTTGTTCTCTCTTTTTAACAAAAAGAGCTTCATCCCCCTCTTTAATTCTGATTTTGGATATTTTAATCATCTAAAGTTTCTTTATTGATCAATAAGTTCTCTAACTCCTCTAGAGTTGGTTGTACAGCCCATCCACAGGTTGCAGTAACAAGATTCTTAAACTCTGATCTCAGGACGTGAATGAGAATTCTTTTCATTCTTGTATCACTAACGTCATATCTAGATCTAACTTGGAAATATCCTCACATAGAGATTTTACTCTAGAAAACTATTGAGTTACTGTTAGATTACGCTGCGAGATGAATTGAAGGAGCTCATTCTCGAGTCACTGGAATTTTGCTTCATTCCTTTTGGCAAATGCAGATGCTAGGGTGTCCCATACTTCGTTCGACATTTTTGCCAACTTGATCCATTGCAATTGCTCATCCTCTGCAGTAACTATCAATGCATACATGGCCTTTTCGAACTTCCGATTCCAATCCTTGAGCCCTTTAGGATTACTTGGTGGCGTAGTTTTACAACCACCAAGAAGGTCCCATAAGTCTTGCCTGATGAGAAAACATCTCATAGGGGTACTCTAATTCCTATTATTGTTGTTGTTGAACTTCTCAACAACACTAATTGATGTGGCAAAATCTATCATCTTCTCTTAGTGTGCCGGGCACTAATTAAGTAATGATGGTCCCGGACTAATAGATTTCACAGTCTTAGACTATGCCTTAACGAGATCAATTGCATATCCCATTCGACGGTCTCTGATCATTCACTTCAGCAGAGTAACGACTTAGACCAAATTACCCTAAAAAAAAACCACCTTTGATCAAACATAGCGATTATGAATCGTTTCACTCTAATACCACTTGTTGAACTTTACAAGTGGCGGACTAAACAAAATTAACCAAAGATTACTTGAGCAAAACTTTAACAATTGAAGAATTAATTTTACTAATGTGGGACACTAAAGAAAATACAACTCAAGAGACAATCCCACTCAAGACTTTAGAGAGCTAAAGACTGAAGGCTTTTTCTTACACATTTGCCAAGCTTCTAAGTCCTATTTATAGTAGTGATTGTGGTTCAAGAATCTTCTATTTTTCTCTCATCTTATTCACAATTGCTATTTAGCTATTCTACTAGAAACTTCTAGATGAACTATTTTTCTTGAACATTCTAGAAGAAAGAGAGTTGGTGTTTTTGTTTTACACCCACATTATTTAGGTGGGTGATATGGCTCAACATGGACTAAGAAGTCCATATAAGAATTTCCCTTTAATAACTACGGGGATAAAGTGCATATTCACCTAACCATATGTGATATTTGCTTATTTTGCCCTAATTTATTTTCATCCTCATAAGAACCTAAAAAATTGCAAGAAGAAAACAATTACCTGCAATTTTGATTTTTCAAGCTGTTCCAAGAGTAGCTGTTCCTGCAATAGGGATATTTTTATCAATGCCACCAGAAATTTTTTATTTTTTTTTTTTTTGACTTGTCTAAATATTAAGACTTGACTTTGCGACAGCTAAAACAAAGACTTCAGTTTGCCTAAAGAAATTAAGACAGTCCATAATTTTGAAATGTATAAAGTAAAGCGAAATGACTTATAACGTACGTACTTTCCTATCCTTAACAGCTAATATCCCCTCATGCAGCTGATGCTCTATGTGCTGCAATTCCTGGAAATTCAGGCCTCCAAGTTCCTTGCCCGCCATTTGACTATAGAAATCCAATAAATGAGAATGAGCATGGATCCGCATTGTTATATATTATGTGTAAAAGTGGTAGTCCATTTTGTGTTTGTGTTTGTGTGTGTGTGTGTGTGTGCATGTGTTTTTTTTTTTGGGTAGTCCACTTTGTGTTATTTTTCGCATCCAAAATGCAGTAGAATTTAGAAATACATGTCAAGGATGAATTATGTATGTGACAGCTGATTAGGCTTATCGTGTAACAATGTACTGTAATTTGCTATACAAGCAGGCAAAATGATAAAGTACAAAATCTAGTTGGAGTGAATATTTAGTCTATAAAACTAAACAAATTTGCTAAATGGATGTCCGATAAATTATTCACAAATTAATTTTCTAAATGTATGTATGTGAAAGATGAATGCATTAGTTTTAATGTGTACTCTTGAAGAATAGAAAACCTCTATGATTTATGAACTTACTCCACTTAATTTGTACCATTTAAGTTATACCAATTCTCACTTTATTATCTATATTTTAATTTTAGACATATTATACCTCAAATTTTTAGATTTATTTCACTATAATCTAATTTTTCTTACAATTACTAAAATTGATGGATATTAAGTTTGTACCCAGAACTGCACTTGTTTAGTGGTGTGTTATATTAGTGGAGGTAGCCTAGACTAATTTTGGTTTGCACCCTCTTGCTTTGCACCCTCCAAGTTATGACCATTCTTACTTTAGACCCCAATTGTAAATTTCGGACACTTTTCACCCTGGACTAATCCGACCCATTTCGGTATAATTTTTAATTGTTTTAAAGAATTTAATGAATGCTCCATTTTAGCTGTGTGATGTGCACGGTTAGAATATCCATTAATTTTGATAATGATAATAAAATTTGGAAAAAAAAAAATGTGATCTGTATGAGAGCTTAGGTTGCGATATGTCCAAAATTGTAATATGGAGTACAAAGTGAGAATCAATTATAAATTAAGACATGCAAAGTGGAGTAAGTCCTTGTAATATTGGATTATGTTTATATAATGCCAAAATTTTGTGGTGGATTAATTAATTTGTGGCTTGTCTTTCTGTATACATGATGTTGAACCTTAAAGATGTATCCGAAGCACAGCCTTACCGTTATTGCACCAACTGTAGTTTAGCCACTTCAGATTTCAAAGCGTTTACCTGATGCTGCGGTTCAATCTTCAATGAAAATGAAAATGAAAAAGGAAAAAGAGAAATTAGGAAGGCTAAATTGCTAGACTAAAACAATGTTTATGAGTCAATATAATCTAGCTTTAAAAAAAAAAAAAAAAAATGCTCCTATCTCCACAAATTTATCAACTTGTACTATAAAAGAGGGGAAATTTTATAGTTCTATTGATGAAACTATTCTGTTAGTTTTGAATGATTGTATAATATAAATTTTTAAAATATATAGTGTTATAATATATAAGTTTTTAAAGTTTAATAATAGGGTTCCTACAAAGATTGTAAAATGTTCCTAAAAGAGGATTTGACAAATTAATGTAAAAGCAATATTTTACCTCTGTTTCCTTCTCACTCGAAATAAGTTTTGGACCATCTGGATTTGTGTTGTACCTCGCTAGAATTTGCTCCATGCTTCATTAATACAAGACAAATGTTCATCATGTAAGGAAGGAGTCACTTTTTTTTCTGGTTGAAAAATTTATCCTTATTTTTTTCTCCTTTTCGCTACTTATTGTTTGAACAATTCTTTTTTCCCCTTTGAGTTAATTTATTTGGGTTGATCAAGAAATAGTTGCTCTAGTAAAAACAATTAGGGTATTCATTCACGTCAAAATCTTCACGTTGCATTTTACAGTTTGGGCAATAGATATGGCATTCTTCAAGTTGGGTCAGAATTAGACTCTATTGGTACTTTAATTAATTGGGCTTGCAATCCAAGTGGAATTTATGAATTGGGCCTTAACCCAGATAATGTTAGCGAAACCCATTGATCTTGGATGGCTGAAGGACAATGTACAAACGTCAAAACTGAAATCAGTTGGCAATCTTTCTTTTGAATTTTTGGTGTGGTTCATTGACCCATGCCATAGTTCTAGAAAATTTGTCTAGTTAAACTTATAAGTAAATTCAAGGGTAACTACAAATAGAATAATGTTTACATTGACCCTTATAGTTTGCAAATATACATTCCATTCTCTTGTGTTTTGATTTTTTTTCTTTTTTTTTTTTTTGTAAATCAATGAAAATGAGAAACCAATACAGAACTGTGAAAAAATATATATATCATGAAAAACCCAACCCTGCATTTCTAGTTGTCGCCTCCCTGCCCAACAACCCCTCCCCCACTTTTACCAATCCTCAGCAATCACCGTCACTACACCTCCGAGCAGACTGCCTAGCTATGACCAATAATCCCTTACTCCGCCCTTTCCTAACCCTAGGAACCGGGGGCAGATTTAGGGGGCAGGCGGGAGCCACCGTCCCCTCAAAATTCTAAAAATTATAAATTTTACCTTTTAAAATTTGAAAACTTAATTTGTATTCTTATAAAATTTATATTTCGTTCTCTCTAAATTTTTGAGAGAAATATAAATTAGTTTTAATAATTATGTGGTTATATAGGTCATATTATAAATAGGTGGAGGTTTTTAGATTGTCATATTACAACAGTTGTGCAAGAGGCATGTATGCCACATAGACGGTTACGCATCACTATTTACATCCATTTTACACAAAAAAAAAAAAATGAAGCATATGGGTAGAATATAAATTTGCAAACCATTAGGGGGCTAATCTGAATAATTAGTCAAAGCACAGTTATTTCTTGTAATTTACAATAAGATTATGCATTTGACTGAATATCAAATATAACCGGTTTCATTTGGACAATAATTATTTGAAACATTATATAGAATAATATTTGAATAGATGCTACAGTAATTTTTTAAAATATGATATATTTGATATGAAAAGGTGTTACAGTTTCTGGAAATCTTTCAAAATATTTTCCACCCTTCCTATAAATTTTTTTTTTTTTTTTTTTATAATTTTTCATCAGTAAAGAATTTTTCGAGCTAGCATATTAACTAATTTAGTCCAACTGATAAGGGTGAGAATGCGTTTGACAAAACATTGTGGATTTCATAAGGGAATTTTGTTGTTGTCACATATATGGTAGAATTATGGTTAATTAACTACACCTTTGGACAAGACCTTTTTCGTTTTTCTTTAGCTTTTGAGAAAGTTGGAGTGGGAAAGAAAATTCGAACATACATATATTCAAATTAAATATTTTCATATTTTTTTCTCAAGTAAGAGAAAGAGTTAGAAGCTTAGACAACATTCTAAGTCAGTAGGTTTAGTTGACTCATTTGGACTTTAGGTCTTTTCTTTGACTAGAAAGAGTAAACTTGAGCACCTATTACCCAAAAGAAAAAAGAAAAAAGAAAAAAAAAAAAACAAACTTTGGACAATATATATAAGACATCAAAACATTTAGACTTTGCCTATATATAAGAGAATTAATCAATGGCTTGAAACGAATCCCCATTACTATCATTTGGACTATTATTTTAGCATAATTGTTGCATTTGCCACATTTCTTTTCTTACCATATCAGTTAAGGACGCGTAAACCAATAGGTACATAAACAATATTTTGTTTCATATATGGAAAAACACAAAAAAGAAGTCAAGATTGGTTTTGCAAAAGATAAGTGCATATCAATTAACATGTTTACTTGAACAGCAAGCTTTATATATTGCAAAATTTTTTTGATTAATACTACATCATTTATTACAACACAATTTTTTTTTTTTCATAAGTATTAACACAAAAAATCAATTTTGAAAATACGCTCAATTTCCTTTTTTTCCCCCTATCCTTTTGATATATTTCATAGGGAAAAAAAAAAAAGAAAGCAAGAAAGAGAAAAGGAGACAGCAATTTTTGAACCAAACACAAATCTGAAAATGTTTTGTCACTCTGCGTTAACTCTTTAGCCTTTCTTACCATTTCCATGAAATGGTTGATTTTGGAGAATAGAGCACTTTTTTTCTTTTTCTTTTTTTTCTTTTTTTTTCTAAAGCTGATTCTAAATTCAAGAAAAGATTAATTATAAAAACAAAACAACCATCAAAATTTATACAATAAACACAATCAAAAAGAAATTAAATCAAGGCTAGAAAGATGTATTTAAATTCAAGAAAAAAACATACCGAGTACTAGCAAATTCATAAAGCTTTCCTGTGCTAGAGAAAACTATAACGCCAACCTCTGCATCGCACAAAATTGCTAACTCCCTAGCCTTCTTCAATAAACCGGCACGACGTTTTGAGAAGGTGACTTGTCTGCTGTTGATGTTCTCAATCTTCTTGATCTCAATTTTACCTCTTCCCATTTGTTTTTTCTTTGGATATTTCTCCACCTCCTGCTTAATTTGCTGCAATATCAAGAGGGATTGTTTTGTTTGTTTTCTTGGATCTGATATATATAGATAAGTTTTAAATATATGTATAGATGGTAGCTTTTAGACGTTTGTGTTATACTCCATCTATTGTATTTATTTTGTCATGGTTCGACTTTTAAAATTATACACATCAATTTTATAATGAATAACTCATATAAATTTAGTTAATTTTTAATGAAATTTGATCAATAAAAGTGAAATTTATATCAAATATTAAATATATAAATTTGCGCCAAATTTCGAAAAACTGAAAAATTTTATACAAATTGAACTTTAAAAATTTAATGCGTTAATAAAAAAAGTCAATAAGTGACAATATAAATAAGAATGGGTAACATTATAAATGAGAGGAAGGCAATAGTTTTTTTGGTAGGTTTTAATTGCACGGGTCCCTAATGGTGGAAAGTATAACTAAACTTAGAAGAAATATAGAAAGGAAATTATGAGTTTACTAAATCTAGAAAACACCTCAATATGGCATTTTGCATTTACCTTTTGGTGGGGACTTTACCATTTTGGGAACGTTATGAATAAAAATGGAATGTCTAATACGAAACGCGGGGTTGGAAAGTTGGGAAAATTAGGAGGTAGAAATGAAATGAAACGTGCAGAATATTGGATATTTCCATCGAGGACTTGCGATGGATGAAGGATCAAGGTTGTTACAAATTACTAGAATACAACAAAGAAATGGATTGCATTAACTAGTGCTCTTTGCTTTTAGGGTTAATCACGCTTTACCCCCTTGACCTCATCCAAGTTGCACTTTTATTTACTGAACCCAAACAATATATATTTTACCCTTTTTAAAAGATTCAATGATATAAATAATTGTAAAGAGATGATTTGGATATTTATTTTGAAGAAAATATCCTTCAGAAATTTGTGGTTAAAGTTATATTCATTTTATTTCATTTTAGTATGATTGCATTAATTAATCTTTTTGTTTTTCGAATTCATGAAAATAAGAGAATTTCTTTAATCGTCACATTTCTCTTATATATATATATGTTGTTCATTGTCGTTTAGCAATATCTAAACATAGCAAAAATAAAATAAGTAAATATCTTTTATTAATAAAATTACACACCTTAGACTTAATTAAAAAATTACATGTATTTTGATATCATAAAAATATAGAAATGCGCTTATTTAGATTAAAAAATATTCTCTCTTATGCCTTATTGTTAATTTTAAAATGAGAAAGATATTTTTAGATAAACACATTAAGGTATTTAAATAAAAAAAAATTTATTCACTAATTTTATATTTAAGAAGCTTAGTTCATTCAAAATGGAAATGAACAAAAACTAGTTGAAAATTCAAATTTTTGTATTTAATTTTACAAATGAAGAAAATAATTGACAAGTTGATTGAGAAAAATATAACAAATCATGAATTTCTCTTAAAGTTATGAAATAAAAAAATTAATATATACACACACATATGGAATTATTAGAAATGAAATAAAAGGAGAATAATTTTAACTAAAAATTTTTGGAAGACATTTTTGTCAGAACAAATATCTATATTAACGTTTTACTATTACTTATATTATGAAATCTTTTAAAGGGAGTAAAGTGTATTATTGTTTGGGTGAAAAGGTAAAGTGCAACTGAGGTTTGAATTATGGAAGTAAAGTATCATAACCCTTTTGTTATTCTGGGACCAAAATTCAATGTTTTACATTTGTGAGAGATTAAAAAATTTTATTTTAAAAGTGAATGACTAAATAAATTACAAATATTTAATGTGAGGGATAAATAATATGATTTTCCCTATAAAATTTATATATACAGAAAAACCTATGGGCAACAAATTTGGTTTAACTCATGTCTTACCATATCATCTCTATTTTGGTATTTTTTTTCTTGACAATTCTATTGGATGTCAGATTCACCCTATCAAATTCAACGTCTTGCCTTCCTATTTAGTCGACTATAAATTATAATATCAACTTTCTTGAAAAGTTAATTTACTCTATGAAATATAAAGAAAACGCATAAAAGTCAATTTGCATTTGACAAACAAAGAATCAGAAGTAGAGAAGCGTTACTTTTATTGTGTACTCCTCTCAGTAGTTTCTCCATAAGTGCCTATATTATCGTAACTTTCCTCCTCACTTCTCCCTCTTACTTTCAACTTCATCTTATCCATTTTTTTATTTTATTTTAATAGCTTAAATTTCAAGAATATTTTTCTTCAAAATTATAGAAAAATCAAGAACTGAACAGTTTAATATACTTGATGTTTTATGTGATTAATTTTCACAGTACTTGTTTATACACCTTTTTAATTGCACAAATATAAAATGTGCTAAAATTACTAATTCTAAATAAAAGAATAAATAGTGGAGTAGTGGTTAAAATTTAACTTCCTCATTGGATTCCTTCCTCATTCATTGGATGCTTATTTGACTGTTAACTTCTATTAACTTCAAGGGATAATTTTTCATACACTGTCGGTATACAAAAAAAATTTACACTACTAGGTGTAAATGCATATTACATATGAAAAAATAAAATTAAAAATTAAAAAATGCACAAGTGATATGTATCTACACCTAACGGTGTGGAATTTTTTCTACATTGACGGTACATGAAATATTAATCCCAACTTCAAATAGATTAGTGACGTTTAAAGCAAGGTCGTATGAGAGCACACAATATACCTTTAACTCTATATCTTTAATTCTATATCTGCTGGTATTACTAATCTTATTTTATTATTAAGAGTAAAATATATCAATGGTCACCCAAACTATTAGATTGTTGAATATAAGATTATTGATTTTTTTTTTGTGGCAAATTTGGTAATTTAACTTCTTTAAGTGTGTGTGAAGTCATTCCTATTTTTCTATAGTGACAATGTGACTGTAAACACTCAGTTCAAGTAGTTCAATGATCAAATTTGCAATTGGAGTGACTCTAGACACATGGATAAGTTAGTGATCAAATTTGTAAGAGAAAAAAGTAGTTCAATGACCTCACATACAAAAACTTAGTAGTAGAGTGACCATTGGTACATTTTGCTCTAGTATATATTAATTAAGCATAAACCTCTGATATGTCAAATTTAATATTATTCCTAATAGGAAAATACTTAGGTAGACCGATTTTTGGTTCCACCTGTAGAGTCTGTTGTCAGGATTAAACCTTAAAAGAATCTTGCTTACATCAACTGATGTCATAGATTGTCTAATGCTTAATCCATACCACAGGGTCTACAAGTGAGGCCAAAGATCGGGTCTACCTAAATATTTGCCTTAGATCATAATATACTCTTCGTAAACTACTACATAACTACGTAATTTCTATCACCACTGCTCCCTACCACTTCCAACTTTTTTCACTTATCCTTAGTAGCTTAATTTCAAGAATTTTTTTTCTTCAACAATTATTAAAAAAAAATAAGAATTGGACAATTTAATTTGCTATATTTATGTGATTACTTTTCACGATACATGTTTATGCACCTTTTTAATTGTACAATTATATAGGATGTGCCAAAATTAGAAGTGGTAATTAATAATAGGATACGAAGTGACAATAATTAAGACAAATCAAGCATATTTTATTTGTACAAACATATTCCTAGTCGACTCATAATAAGGTTAACTAGGTAGGTTCAGACAGTAAATTAGATGACCAAACCATCAAAGATTCAATGTTGGACTCTTGTTGCTCTTCGTATTTTATTTGCTGTGCGATCTATAACTATCACTGTTAATCTTTGAAATATGACCAGGGATGTACCCTTTCCCTGAATAAAGAAGGTATAAATTAACCTTCCTACTAAATTTTTTCTACCAAAAAAAAAAAAAACTCATACTAAGTAATAGAGTAATTAAAGGTGGCTTGACCTGACAGTTGAATCGATGAACCCGATAAACCAGCCTTGGGATAACATTGAGTTGTTTAAATGACCGGACAAGGAACTCATTGAATTTTATGCATCCTATCGTTTCAACCAGTTAATACAGAAACTCGTCGAGTTGATAAAAACTCAACAATTTTGTTTGTTTGAGAAAAAAATCAAATTTTAATTGCCAAGTCTTCAGCCTCAAACCTCGGACCTCTTATTTTTATGATGAAATTAGATAATATGTGAATTAATCACCCCGGAGACGGCTTTCGAGGCTTCCTACAAGTTGCTTTAAGTCGAGAATTTTTCAATGAATATTACTGAAAATATTTGAATTTTTTAGAAAATGCCATGATTTTTTTTTTTGTTGTGAAATTTACATTTTTATTCATTATTTTGTGCCAAAAAGCATGTTTTTAAATATAACCTTCCAGGCCTGATTTTTTGACGCGAATTTTTATTTAGGTATTAATTATTATGTATGAATCAATTCAATTTTTTTGTGATTTTTAGAGTTTTCTAGGAATTTTATATTATTTTCATTTTTGTGCTAAAATGCACGTTCAACGAAAATGACTTTAGGACATTATTTTTGGATGGAAACTTTTGTACATGCTTGGGTTAGATATTTATGGTAAATTAAAAAAATCAATGAACAAAAAATTAATTGTAACTAAACTTTCACAAATTTTCGAAAAATAACCTGGAGACTGCAGTTGTTAAAAAAATAAAATGGTTAAAACCAAAGCAACCTTATGCGGGTGGTGCTCAGAAATAAAACAAAAGATGTAATTGTGCCTTTAGCATATACTAGGGAACTATTAAAACCAAGCAATAAGGACAAAATACATAAGCACTCCTTATTTAACAATTAAATAAATACTAATAGGTTGGCTAAATTTTCCGCATTGACATTGCAATGGTCTCTTATGCAATTAATTCAGTAGAGATTCTGCACTCGAATTGTGTTGGTAACATATTACCATATTTAGGGTTTTGTTTAAGTAATTGGTTTTATGTTATGATTTTAAAATTTTAATTGAACAAAAATTGGCGAGTCATTTTTCAAAATTTCAAAATAAATAATTATGTTATTAAGAATTAATCTGTATAATGACCAATATTTCTTCTACAATAAACCTATAAATTCAAAATACATAGGACATTGCCACAATTTGGCCTTTACATGATTGATCAATCCCATTCTTTTAATTTTTCACGTTGATTTTGCTGAAAAAATACATTATATTTATTGGATTGATTACAAAAACTATTAATATGCCATGATGTGCCAGCAATTATCCTGAGGAGATTAAGTTAATAGACCTCATAAGCAAGCCCCTACATCTACAAGAACCTACACAACCTAAAGATGAAGAGGTGAAAAACTGTTAAAGGACATAAGGTATTATGATGGTTCAATGGTGGACTTTTTTTTTTTTTCAATGGTGGACATTAACAGCCCATAAGTTTTTGAAAAAGTCCAGCAAAAAATCTGCATTTCCTGACTCTTGTATGTAAAACCAATTCAAGTCCAACAGTATTTACGCAGTTAATTTTAGCTAATAATGTACAGATTATGTTATAATGGAAGATGTGTAATTATTTCACAGTGCATTTCTTGTTTGCCAATTGATAGAGGTTTCAGTGAAATTTTCATTTCTTCTTTCGAACCCATATTTTCTATGAAACTTCAATAGAATAAAGAGTTTCAAGAAGTTACAACTCCATTAGAAATTTTTAATGGTATTTATGATCTTAGATTGTCAACAAAATAAATAAAAACTTAAATTCATGAATAATCTATTAAAGATGCTAGTGTCATTGTTGGCCTTTTAGGGGCCTTTATGTGTAATAATTTTGAGTCCATGCATGCTTTCTTTTAGTAGCTTAAATAATATAACTAGACCATAGTAGAAAATATAGCAAATAATTGTCTTGAAGGAGTGAAGCTAATTTCATGACTCCCTTAAAGCTAATAAGTGTTCTACAATTTGTATCAAGATGCAGACTACGAGGTAGTTTTGGAGTTTTCAGTTGTCAGAGTTTGGATAAAAGGTTCGATCGACAGAATTTAGTTATTAGATTTAGGCCACAAAAGTAGTCTCGAAGTGCTTAGTTGTTGAGAATAAGTAGGGGTGTCAATGGGTCAAGTTGTCAGGTTATCAGATCGTGTCAAGTGTGACTCATTTCTTATCGTATTGTATTCGTGTCGTATTGTGGGGCTTGCTTTCTGTCGTGTCATGTTTACATCTGATCCATTCACGTTTGTGTCGTATTCGTGTCTAACCCATTTACTATTGGCAGAGAGTATCAACCAAATTGACAATTGCATAACTTGCAATCTATTTGAGTGAAAATCTCAAATTTTGAATATTTAATAACTTAAACAATTATTAATACTAACATTGTTATTATAGTAATTTAAAACTTTTAATTATAATTGTTGAAATTTTTTGGATAATATTTAAAATAATTATTATGTTTGATTTAATATTCTAATGTTAAATCTATTATTCACAATCTTAAAGTATACTATATTTAATTATAATAAAGGAAAAAGTTCACCAAAATCTCTTTATACAGTAACTTAACAAATTATCGTATCAACTTATGGATTGATCCAACCCAACACGTTTAACTTTGTGTAATAAACGAGTTGACCCAATAATAATAAATTTTGAATCGTGTCATAACTTTTAAATTTCGTGTCGTGTTATCAGGTTATGTCAAAAATTGCCAACCTTATGAATAAGATCATAAAATTAATACTGATGTATTATATTGATTATGAGTGTAATACCCCACTTTTTTTTTATCATTTCACACATTTTCATATTTGATTTTATACTTTTAAGTACTCATTAATATCCCTTTCAAATATTAAATAATCGTTTTACTCTTTTTAAATATTTTCTAAAATTTTCGGGTCAAAATATAATTTTACAAAACTTGGAGTAACTAAAATACAAATCTTGAAAATCTATTAAAACTTCGTTACAAAGTTTCCTACCTAAATGTTGCTTTCATTTCCGCAAACGCATTCTAGTGACAAATTACCAAAACTTTCTTTCGCCCAATTTCTCAAATCTCATTATCCATTTAGAAAATTTCCTCCCAAATCAAATTGGTGATTCAGGAATTCTCGTAGACCTTTAATCCAACTTCAAAAGTAAGTTGTACTTCCAGATCTGTATGATTTTCATGTTAAATTCCAAGTTGCTCAGGAAATTAATTTGTTTAATTTTGTTGTTTATGAATTGATTTGATTACCAAATACGTTTATGAGCTATTGGAACTGAATTTATGGTTTAAAATGAATTTTTAACCATTATTTTTGTGAGATTTGAATTAGGGTTTTGACAATTCTTAACCTAGTGAGATATTTGAAATTATGAACCCTAATTCTTAGATTTTTATCTTATTTTCACGAATTTAAGTCAATTTTTATTTAATTAGGTGTTCAATTAATGACTATTTGAGAATTTGGGTGATGCCCAAAAGTGAATTCCTATCTCGATTTTTATCCTAATGGTATAACACTCTCCTGATTTAGGTGATTCGAGATTAGAGTTTTAGACCTTCGAAATTATGATACGTCTACGAAATTGATTTTTGAGGTAAGTAACGTTTACGCCTTTTTATCGATATCCTGTATATGATTGGTATTGTAATGCTAGAATAATTGATATTAAGGTAAATATATTTATTTTGATTAATGTTTATAAGGTAAGTACGTTTATAAATTATATGTTCGTTATGAAATGTATCATTTGTTTATTATTGTGCTATGTGTTAATGAATGATTACTGTGAAGGGCTCAATGGGTCACTTTAGTGGACTTGGCTATGAGTGAGTGAATGAAATGATATACTGAGTACTCTTATACACATCTAGATGTGTATAAGAGACAGACATAAACACAGACAAGTGATAGACACTCCATTATACCTTGTCTACTCGGGTGGATAATAGGTAGACCTGGATCCAGTACTGGGAAGACTCTTGTGAACCATGTGCTCATTGCTTGACATTTGCATTTTAAATAATGATAATGTCTCGTATATTATTTACCTATACTGATTGTATACATGTTATCTATAATTGGGTTTAGATGTTATTTATTAAGCACGATGTGCTTAATCCGTTATTATTTTTCTCTTTGTTTGCAGTCGAGGACCAACAGGAGACATTAATTGGTCCTGATCTGAGTGCTGACCAAGGAGGGGATTACAGTATAGATCCCAATTATTGGAGATAGAGTTTTCTTGTTTACCATTGTAGTGTGAGGTTGGCTTTTCTTTTATGGTTAGGCCTGTGTGCCTATGGACTTGTTACATTTGTCTTGTGATCAAATTTCTGATTGTGTTTGGGTTGTAATTTTGATGCTTGTATATGAATGTGATTTGGTTATCGTGGAATGTTATGGATATGGTCGTTAAATATATTTTTGTGATCTTGTATTGGTTGATTTTGAGGTGAAGTTCTTATCTAATAACAGGTTTATGGATGTTTATTGCTTTTGTATTGTGCCTTGCTTGGGGTGATCCCGAGGTGCGGCGTGTCATTGTCCCGTTTTGGGGGAGTGACAGTGAGTGTCAGAATAGAGATAAGAACAGGTTGTTTATTATTGTAAAATTACGAAAGTATTTGATTCAATTATCAGTCTCGAAGACCAAAATATTCATACGAGAGAAGAAAAATTAATTTATCGAGATGATTATTTTTTCTTTGTCATGATGAATAGATATTTACTTAATGGTGAGAAAATCAAAATTTTGTACCCACATAATAGTTACAAGGAAAGGTCTGAATGAACAAAAGTAGTGAAAAAATATCTCAAAAAATGTGGTTTGGGTGATACGATTCAAGTAAGTTTATTCTATCCTTTATCAAAAGAAATTTGAAAAGAAAAGCGAAATTATTTTTTAATATTATGTGTAAATCAATGGTTGGAGAGTATTATAAGGAATTTTTTTTTGGAGTCTCCATCACCTCCAATAATTTTTATGTATCTTTTTTATTATATCTTAATGGAATTCTCCAATACTTTTGATTACAAATCTAAGTTTCATATGGATTTGCAAGTTGATTTTGGAACATATATGTTTATTGACAATAAAATAATTTGTGAAGATTTTAATGAGGCTAAAACTTTTGATTTGGATACACTATTTGGAGATTGAGAATGAAAAATTTGTTATTGAGGAAAAGAAAATTGTTACTTTGAAAGAAAAAAGAAGAAATTATAGACAATGTTTTACTTGACTCAGACTATCTCTCTGGTGAAGAAAAAATGATTTAAATAATTTTACAATTTAATGTGTTGGAATGATTATTCAAGATTCTTCAGTTGATGAATTTTTTTATTAGGTCGACACAATTGATTTTATAGGAATTGAAATTTTTTTTTGAAGAAAGAGATATAAATGAAGTTAAAAATTTCATTTTTAGGTGAATAAATTTCAAGAAAATTGTAGTAGTGGCTTTATTGGAGATATTTTGCGATGAAAATTTGATTTCCAAAGAAATTTTTGACTCCTTGCATAATAATTATGTAGGTTATCTTGATAAGAAATATTGGATGCTTTAAGTATGAAATTTGTTTTTTTAAAGTATGCTTTTAAGTATGAATGGGTATGATTATTTTAATTAAAAGGAGTTGGTCTAGAAATTATTTGCGAAATATAAAATTCGTCTACTACTACAAGTTACACTGAAAATTAATTACAAGATGTTACATGTCATTCAAACAATAACAAAATTTTCTATGGAGATTGATGCACATGATGACATTGGCTTGACTCAGTGAAGGTTTTGTTTAAGGAGACTATGTTAGAATATTAAACCAAACTTATAAGTCTCTTAATTAGTTTTTAGAAGTCGTATTGGAGTCAAGTTTTTAATAGTAATTTAATTGTTTTAGTAATTAGTATTTTAGTTAAGAAAGTCTCCTCTTTTGGAGTCTTTTTCTCTCCCTTTTGAAGTCTTTTTCTTTCCTTTTGCTCAGAAGATTTCTCCCCTATGAATGTGGTTACTCTTATCGCCTTTTAACGTTGGTTGTCTACTACCTCCTTCTGATTTTTTGTAGAATTCTCTTTAGTTGTCTGTGTCTTTTTTATTTGTTTTTCTTTGTTACTTTTTCTATAAAAAGACAAAAGAAAAACCATAAATAGATAAAGTGCGAAAAAAAAAATCCAATTTCTTGCCTTTATTGATTAGATTTGTTTTGTTTTGTCTTTTATTTTATCCTTTGGTCATGAATGATATTTAAGTTGATAAACTTCAGAATTTCATTTTATCATATGAAGAACAATTAGAGATCTCTTTAGATTCTACTGATATGGGTGATGGGTTGGAAAAATGTCTATTAATTTTAGTTGGAAAAGTTTTTGGCGAGAAATTGGTGAATTTTGATGGGTTTAAGAATACTATGGCTATTGCTTGGGGTTACACGAAGGGTCTTCGAGTTGTAGAACTTGGGCATAATGTGTTTCACTTCTCTTGGAAGAAATAACATGATATTGCCAAAATTTTGATTAAGAAGCCTTGGTTTTTTGATAATCAATTTCTGATACTCCATCTTAGCAGAAAGGAATTGATGATCAAGCAGTTCATTTCTTAGCTACTCTTCGTTGGATTCAACTTGGATTCAACTTTGGAATTTGCCTTCTGAGTGGTTTTCATTCACTGCAAGAAGAAAGATGGGCAGTATTTTTTATGAAGTTTCTAACATCATAATTCCAGATTTTGGTGGCTGGGAAAGTAGACATATGAAGTTACTGGTCCAATTGAATTTGCTTAAGCCTTTATTTCAAGGTTTAATGGTCCAGTTTGAAGGTTCTAACAGATGGATTTCGTTCAAGTATTAGAACTTGCCATTATTCTGTTTGTATTGTAGTTGTGTTGGACATTTTGAGAAGAGATGTTCAATGAAGATAGCAGGATTCTATTCATCAATGTTAAAGGCCTAGTTAGTATGGTTTATTCCTGCGAGTAACATCTGTACAGAATCATGACACACAAAGTTAAAAATGATGGAATGAAGATTGTTGAAGAATGTAAATAGATGGTAGATAAAGGAAAAACTCCAGTGGTTGATCTGACAGTTTCCGATAATCATAGTTGTCTAGTAAATAAGACAATTGCTACGACAATTATGGACAGTTGTGGAGTAAAAGTGGTTCAATGTTCTAAATCTATACTGTTTATAACCAACTTTCTACTCTATCAAAAAAAACCTCTCGCAATGATTGAAACGATGTCGTTTAAACTCACTATTAAATCACATGACCTTCCTCTATTTCAAAATAACACTTGCACCCTATAACTTAAGGCAAAGATTTAAGTAGATCAGATTTTTTATTCCACTTATAAATTTTATTGTATAGATTAAACCTTGTAAATATATAATATTAACTAATATAAATAAACTTTTTTAATATTTAATTCCGATAATAGAATTTACAACAAGTGGTGCCTGACTATTTTCCTTAACTCTGATCCTCACATGAATAGATGCTGCTTGCTCTCTCCAATAACCCTAATCCCACTTCCTCTTCATCTGATATTCCATCTCATAATTCGTCTATACAAAGTCCAATTCCTCAAATCAAAGCCTCTCTGCTAGTGTGTAGCCCAACTCTTCTGTTTCTCAAGTCATTGATCCTAAAGATTGTGTTGCAGATGTTATGGATGTGCCAATTATACAACCTGGTGATTTTCATGCTTAAAGGAATACTTTGATGATGGTTGATTGTGCCTATCCAGTTGATTGCACACCCTTGGCTGGTGGGCATTTGTGCATGGGAAAGGAAGGAGGCATAGGGGGAAATTGGTAGGGGAAAGGTTTGGAATTCTAAAAACTCCTGTCAAACGGCTAAAAAATGAGGTTAGTGATTCTACTTCTAGTAAGGTGGTGGTGGCTAGCCTTAAATGGGTCCAAGTGGATAAATGAAACTTCTTGCTTGGAATTGTCGAGGCCATGGTTGGTCTTTGACAATTCCTCAATTAAAGGAGGTGACAGGTTTATAGTCACACTTCAGAGTTGTTTTTTGTTTTTTTGTTAGAAACAAAAAATAATTCTGTGTTTGTTGAAAATGTTCGTAGAAGATTGAGTTTTGATTATAAATTTGTTGTAGATCCTGTTGGTAAAGCAGGTGGTCTTGTTGTCTTTTAGAATAATTCTGTACATGTACTGCATCTTTGTTGTACTGATTGTTCTATTGAGCTACAATTAGAGGATGAATTTGGTAAGGTTTGGTGGTTTATTTGTATTTGTATTAGTTGTGATGTCAATACTAGAGCTGACCAATTTTGCCTACTCTCTTTTAGGCGAATTATGTACGGTTCAGTGTTTGTTGTTTGTGCTGAAGAAAAGAAAGGAGGCAGGTTCGATCTATAGGCTACTTTCGGTTATTTAAAGATTTTGTGGCTATTAATGGGTTGAGTGATATTGGGTATTCCTGGATATACTTTCACTTGGTCTGGTTCTTGTGTTGGGGAAGGGTTTGTGGATGAGAGATTGGATAGGGTTTTGGTAACTTGTGATTGGAGGATGATATTTGATTAGGCCTCTAATCTCTAATGAATCTTCTGACCATTCTGTTCTTTTGTTGAACAGTAAACCTACATTTCTTCCATCCAAAAAATGATTTGTGTTTGAACATAGATGGTTAAAACATACTGGTCGTAAAGAAACAATTGAACAAGCATGGACTACTACAACACAAGGGTCTAAGTTTTTCCAACTGACTCATAAGATTAAGAGCTGTAGGTTGGCTCTTATAAATTGGAAATAAAATGTAAACTCTAATACAAAAGCCAGGATTAATCTATTGATTGAGGATATTCATCATCTTAGGAGTTGTCCTGGCTATTCTACTCAAGAGATGAACATGTCGAAAAAACAATTAGGGGATGGTTATACTAATAAGAAAGGTTTTTCGAAACTGAAGTTAAAAGTACAATGATTGTATGAAAGAGATAAAAATACTAGCTATTTTCATGCAACTACTTCACCATGCAAAGAAGGAAAAGAAATGCTATTATCAACTTGGAAGGAACTGATGGTTCTTAGTGTGATTCTTTCTCTGATGTGGTTTAGGAAATTTCAGTTATTATTATTCAGATTACTACCATAAATCCCTCTGACTTTGATGTGGTTTTGGAGGGTATTCTAGAATCCATTTCTCCTGTTATCAATGATCAGTTAACTAGATCTGTTTATGAGGCTAGGTTAGCAGTTTTTTTCATGCCTTCATATAAGTCTCTACTGAATGATGGTACGATTCTTTATTTTTTTTAACAATTTTGGGCATTGATTTCTTCTGATTTTACTCAATCTGTTAGTAGCTTTTTTCATTCTAGCCAATTGTGGTCTACTGTAAACCATAGTCTAGGGGTGTTCACGGGTTGGATTTTCGGATTGGCGGGCTTTTGAGTTTTTGTGTTAACAAATTAAAATCCAATCCAACTAATATAGCTATCTAAGTAAACCAACCCAACTATTAGTTGGGCGGGTCACATACTTAGGTTATTGGGTTATTTGGATTAAAAATTCAAAACAATAAAAAATTTAAAAGTTTATGATTTTAAGATTATTCATTAAAAATATATGTTTGTAAAAAATTAAATAGTTAGGTCAAAATAAAAGGATACAATATGGTAAATAAGTTATTTTTACAAGAATAAAAAGGAAAAAAATTATAAGTTAAAAGAAATATTTAGGACAAGAATAAAAAATAAAAAATATAAATAAACCTTATTGGATTGGGTTGGGCCTAACAAAACTCAGATAACCTGAAACTCAATAATCCAACCTATTTAGCCCTAAATTTATTTGAGTTGGGTTGGGTTTGAACACCCCTAAATCATTCTATTATTTCATTAATTCCTAAAGTCCAACATCCTTCTTTGGTTTCTCATTAATGACCCATCTACCTGTGTAATACTCTTTGTAAAATTATGTCTAAAGTTCTTGTGAATAGGCTGAAACCATTCTTGTCTCATCAATATATCCATAATTCTCATATACTAACTTTTGTTCCTAATAGGCAGATTTTGGATAATATAATGATAGTTCATGAGTACATGCATTATTTATATAGAAAAAAAGGAAAGGAAAAAGGTTTTATGGCTATCAAATTAGACATGTCCAAAAACCTATGATAGAGTTGAATGGGACTTTTTGAAAAAAATAATGTTAAAAGTGGGGTTTTCTTCTAAATGGATTGGTTAGAATATGAAGTGTGTGTCCTTTGTTTCTTAATCCTTTAGATTAATGGCCAGGTTTCTGGTTTTATTAAGCCTTCTAAGGGTATAAGACAAAAAGATCCTTTATCCCCTTTCTTTTTCTCCTCCATTCAGAAGGCTTAAGTAATATGGTGTCTAAAGCCTCTGTTAATGAATTTATAACTGGAATGAGAATTAGTAGGGGAAGTCCAAGTATTTCTCATTTCTTGTTTGCTGATGATACTATTTTGTTTTGTAAAGCTGACATTCAAGAGAGTCATAACATCTATTCTTTTCTCAAAAATCATGAATCTCATTCTGGTCAAGTCATTAATCTTGACAAATCTACTGCCAGTTTTAGTAAAAATACTCTTTCTTCTTTGAAAGCACATATTTATCATGCATTAGGGAGTGTCCAGGATAAGAGGCCTACAAAATACTCGGGTTGCCAATGTCAGTGGGTAGAACAAATTCTCAATGTTTTCTTATGTTAAAGATTGATCGTTGAAAAAAGTCGAAGGTTAGAATGAAAGTTTATTATCCCAGGCTGGTAAAGAAGTTTTAATAAAGTCAGTTTTAGTGTCATTACCAGTTAATATGATGTCTTGTTTTCGTTTACCTCTGGGTCTTTGTAAAGAGTTGTCAAGTTTAGTTGCAAAATTTTGGTGGGATGATTATTTTTCAGGTGGTTCAAAAGTTCATTGGGTTAATTGGAATAAATTAACTCAGAAAAGTTTGGGAGGCTTGTGTTTTAGGGATTTTTACTCCTTTAATACTGCTTTGTTGGGTAAGCAAGTTTGGAGAATTTGAGGCTCTCTAATCCAAATTTACTTTTAATAAAGCCCTCAAATCCAAATATTTTCCTCCTGGTTCTATCTTCACTTTTACTATTAAGACTTCTTCCTCTTGCTTATGGAAAAGCCTTATGTCTGCCAAAAATCTTGTTGACAATGGTTCAAGATTTATTGTAGGCAATGGTGATAATATAAGAATCTGGGAGGATTCTTGGCTGCCTAATCCATAAACTTTTAAATCCCTGACTAGTAAACCTCAAGGCTGTCAACTCAAATTTGTGTCTGATCTTCAGTCTTCGGATCATTATTTTTGGAATCAAAATTTGATAACAGTATTGTAGTGAGAGATTCATCAAGACTGTTATTATGAGTTTGGACTAAACGAAATTTGGTGGTTTCCGGTGTTCAGGTGGCAGAGGCTGAAACTGTGAGATATGCTTTGCAAATTGCAAAAAAAAGCTCTGTTCAGCAATAGAGATTCAGATTGCTTCCCTTTGGTGCAAATGATTCATCAATAGCATTTAGTGGAGGATATTAACATCGGAGCAATAGGAAATATTTCTGTCAATATTCCTTTACTTGTGTTTGAACATCAGGGAATAGAGTTAGTTATTGTTTAGTTTCTTTTGCTACTGTTATTTGTAAAGATATTGAATGGAAGAATTCCTTTTCTTATATGGCTTTAATGTGAAGCACAAGTTAATGCAAGTCATTTGACTCATGTTTAATTAATTTATAAAATTCTATCGTTTAAAAAAAAAAAATATTTTATTTCGTAATTATTGTCTTGTTTTTCTTGATAGCCAGTCTAATAGTCTATATAATTATAGGACATATAGGACATATGTTAGAGTATTTTATTTATGGAGTCTGCAAAATTTTATGGTGAATCTATAGAGACTATTCTTGAGACTATTTTATTTGTGCGAGATATTAATAGAATTATTTTTTTCTTTTATATATTTTTGAATATGATTAAATTATTTCTTCTGAGTTCTATAATAAGTATATTCATGTAGAGTTTTTCAAATAATTAAATACCAATTTTTAATGTAGAATCATTTTAGATATGACCAAGTGAAAAGTTTTTTTTTTGGCTGAAGATTCATCATCAATTGGTAAAACAATTATAATAAGAAAATAAAAAGGCAGAGGAGTTCACCTTAATTATGGGATGAATTCAAAGAAATCCGTTATTTTTTAATTTTATTTTGACAGATATTTCAGGCGTTAAAGAAATCCATTTAATTGTTATTTATAATCAACCATCACATGCAAATTTTGACCTAAATCTCTGACAAGTCCATTGATTTTTGATCGTGTGATCTGGGAAGAACATTATTTACAAAGGATTAATTTCAGTTTACCCATTATAGTAATTATTATTATTATTTTAATTACTAACGTTATCATTTAAGTATTTAATTCATTCGTTTAAGCCAACTCAACATTCATGCTCTTTTTGACAAAAATACTCTCATACTTTTGTCTAAATAAAGATTATCTTTTAACAAATTTTATTAACTTAAATTCTCTCTTTCTCTCTTTTTTATCTCTCATCATCATGTCTCAAATTTCATTAAGATCTATTTATAAAAAGAAAATAAGATATTTTGGGTGTAATAAAAAAATTTGGTAAAAATCTCATTTTAAGTTTAAAATTTAACCCTTTAGTTTTGATTATTAATTCAGGAACTTAAATACTTAAAAAATAACATTAAATATTAGAGTAATATTGAGTCTAAAACATCAGAAACTTTTATTTTAGTCAAGAGCAATCATTGAATATATCCAATAGTTGCTCAACCAATGGAAAGCCTTCTATTTGGAGTGTAGTGCCCATTTTTCTGAATAGGGTTGACCTCTCGTTTTTAAAAAATATGGGCCCTCCACTCCAAATGGAAGGTTCCCATTAATTGAAAATTGAGTATGTCTAGTAGTTGCTTCTGACCGATATAAAATTTCTCAAAAAAATTAAGGTAAACTACAACAACCTCGTGTTTGATTAATGTTTTCTTTTAAAAACCTATAATCCGTCCCTTCATGAAAGATTTGTGGATTTTTAATAAGACGGTTGGGAGTAAAAACAGAGTAACAATTTTTACAAAAGTAAAAAATACACTAAACCTAGTATTCCTCTATCAATTAGCAATTCTCATTTCACCGAAAATGGGCTATGTTTAATGTTAAATTGTAAATTAAAAATTTTAAATAACTCTGTAAATCAAATTTTTAGCCTCCTAACATTCATTGAACCGAGTATTTAATGGTTTAATTGTAACTAAAATCATAATAAGATGGATTACAAATTTACAAACTAAACATTAATCAAATTACAGTATCCTTGTAATTTACCCCCATAAAAAATAATGAAGTTAGAAAACTACATGTGGCTATTCTTTAAAGGCCAGACATATGCATGTGATGAAGATATAAATAAGAGAATGCTGACGAAGTAACTGCCAAAAAATACCTCAAAAACCGAATTGTCATTGACATCAGACATGTGCAAATATTTTATAATCCAATACTATAAGAGTATAGATACTGGAGCTTTACTTGAACAAGTGGAAATAGTTTATTTATCTCCATAAAGAGGCAGATCTTACTTCTTATACAGGAGTTCAGAAAAAGGGATCAAAATTCCACGTACACAGGTTTATGCCTCTCATGCAAATCATTTATTTTTTAGGTACAATAATGTTGGAAATGATCTTGCAGATTCTAACCAAATTTGAAACAAGTTTAACTTGTCTATCAAATCACATCAAACTTCACTCTAGATTCGGGAGACAATCGGCTTACCAATTGTCCTCGCATGAAATTTTCTTTAAGCATTTTAACTCTTGTAAAATAACTCTCAAATTCAAAGTTTCCTTGAAATGTGTCCGCAGATGAGGGGTTACCAAATTTAGGGGACATAAAGATATGGAAAATTCTACCGTCTTCGTTTCACTAGCTTTAAAAATTTGTACAATACAAACTTTTAGAATATATAATATTATACTGTATAAATTTTTAAAGTATAATAAGATAACTTTATCATCGGAACAGGAATAGGATTTTCTAATGATATGTAGTAGTAGCCCACAAGTCACAAAAAAATTATTGGAACTAACTGATTGCTACTTCGCCCTTTTATGCTTAATATTAAGACATCTAGGGTCCCCCACCCCCAAAAAAAAAAAAAAAAAAAAAGAAAAAATCTTTTGGAAACAAAGAGTGACTGCATAGTAAAGAACACAGACAAACCAAAGGCAAATGAAGTTTTGGTAGTTGGTTCAATAATCAACCACTCGAAAATAATTGATCATACACTGACTAAAATGGAAATTAAGGATGCAGGCCAGGCTGTTTCTTTGTAGGTTACAAATAACAATCATTGGAAGTAAGCTGAGCAACAGAAAATTGTGCTTAGAAATGGAACTGGAAAAACATATAAAATCATTACATACACGAGTTTTTTCCCGTTTCTCCATAGGCCTGCATGAGCGAAAGCTACAGGATAACATTGTCATAGTGAAGAAACAAAGTCAGAAGCTAATGAACTTCAAGAGCAATTTGAGAATCAAGAAACTAAGTCAGAAGCTAATGAACTTCAAGAGCAATTTGAGAATCAAGAAACTAAGTCAGATGCTCCTCCAGCAGTTGCTGAAACAATCAACAAGCTGAACCATATACTGGCTCGACATCTTGATAAAGTCGCAGAAGCAGACATATAACAAGAATATAATTTGAGAAGTGAAATCATTCGAGTGTTTAATATTCTTATCCAAAAATTAATGAGCCAAAACCCTTTATGAGTAAAGGTAAATTTGGCTGTACTAATCAAACTAAAATGACAAAAAGAAATTTGCACGCAAGTAAGAATCAATAACTAAGAATGTAAATCACGCAAGAATGAATACAAAACAAGTATCAAATGCAAAGAAAAAAGCAAGTAACAAATAAAAGATGGAACCTGCATTCAAATATCTTCTTGTATAGCAAAATGCAGCTAGTTCTTTTCTTAAATGTACAAAAACAATTTGTTACCATCTCCTCAGACCGATTTTTTACCAATTTTTCCTTCTTTCCATTTTCTGATTTACAATTTGAAGAGGGAACCTGTTCACAGTCCAAGAATAGTTGAGACTAACGTGACTGAAAACGGAGATCATGTCCTTTCTTCTTAGACATGGTGTGGTAATATGCATGAAGTAATCGCTTCTCAAATCTGCGCAGATTCAATCTCACATTTTGGTGATCAAGATATACTTCTTTCGTGATTTCCCAACCTCTCTTGTTCACGCCATCAGGGTCTACCAAAACCGGATCATTCTTTTCATAACTATCATACAATGAACTCTCGTTTGGTAGGATCTTGTAGCCAACATAATTTAAACCAAGTTTCACTGATGGTTCACCATAATAGGTCTCTGATGCCCAGTCTGTTCCAAGAGGTATGATCTGGATAAAAACTGAACCAGGCTTCATAAAGAGGAAATGAGTCATGGCAGCACCATGGACTCCTACCAAAACGTCACTTGCATTAAGAACTCTGTAAATCATTGCAAGCTCTGAAGTTTTCAATCGATTAGGCCTCACAGTTTCCACTGAGAACCCAATCTTTTCTGCCAATTTTACCAATGCATGTGGATGAAGTATTTTTCTCGATTTATTTCTAGAAATGATAACCAGTTTGGGCTTCTCCAAAGCTTGCTTTTCCTTCAAAATATCTACGGGAGGTGCTAGCGACGGGGATAAGGCTAGCTTGCCTACATTTAATTGAGCTTGATCACGTTCTTCATCTTCAATTAGACCCCTGATTCGAGGCCAATAAGCTCGATCTAGAAGGTTTCTAAAGTCTCTAATGGTCTTATTGCCTTTCATCAGTGAAGGATCAACTGTTAGCTCATCGTGAATTCTTAAGCCAACAATGGCTTCGGGGAAACAATGTGTTCTATTATCCCCGCTAAAATCTACAACAGGATAATCTGAGAGCTCAGAAACAATGTCACCGTACTTCATCATCCACCAATTACGATAATTAACAATGACAAACACAACCTGTTTATTCAAATGCTGAGTAGTTTAATGAATAGAGGGATAATCCCATCATTGAATTCATGATAAAGATTACCAGTGTAGCCTGCAGTTGAGAAGAACACAGCAGGAACATTATGTTTCACATCACAACGGCGAGAATTGCCTGGACTTCCTTTCTTCACAACAAGGTTTAATTGAGTAACAGTATCCATTACAAACGGCTCCCATTTCCGAGTATATGGCCTAATCTTTTCATGTTGAAGCACCTCATTAACATCATCATCATCAGTATTCCCCAAAACATAATCACTTAAACTGTTTCCCCTATACAGGAAGACTGAAGAGGTTTTCGAGTCGGTGTTTACATCCCCTTTCATAATGCATATATCTGAGCGAATGCTATTCCTATTACAACAAATTGTCCCTACATTTACACAAACCACCTGTCAAAAACTTGAGACTAAAGGGAATATTTACTGGCAAACAGGGAATTTCAGAAAACCTACCCTTTTCTAGTTGACATCTAAGTTTAAGAGTCTAAGGTACAAATCCAGGCAAAGGCTAAAAGAACTTCCACTATGTAAAGAGGACTAAGATTGCAATAAAGGAACTTTAAAATTCATGGGAGTAAAGACTAAAATTGAAATGCAAAAGATTCCTGAATTCATCATGCCTCATCCAAACAAAACAATGGGAAATTAAAAAGTAAAACATTAGAAAATGAAGTACATATTTACACTAGAAAAGGGTGTTTTCAAGATAAAGAAATGCAAATATAATTATGCGTCAATTAAAAGAGAGAGCAGAGAACAAGCAATGAAAAGACACCTCTATTATTCACATGCATCTATACAAAAAACCAATAATCCACCACCAAAAAAAGGGAACAAATAATCCAAATTTTTTTTGCTGGAAAAAACTAACCATTAGGCACAAATGAACAGAGGGAAGCATTGGTTTCAGCCTCAAGAAGTAATCTTGCATCTTCAACCCCAAATGAATCTGCATGCAGAGTCAACAAGAAAAGAAAAAAAAATTTAAAAAAAAGATGTCAAGAAAAGAGGGAAAAGAAAGAATAAAGAAAAGAAAAGGAACTACAAATGAAGAAAAAAGCTTACAGAAAAGTGAAAAAGTTGATGAAGAGGTCATCAAGTAATGAGGTGCTAATATGATGCAGCAATAAAGAAAAGTAAGAAACATGAAATATAAAAGCTTAGGCCTTGTTGTTCTTTTGCTGAAAGAAGAGTTTCCAGAAAAGAAACCAAGAAAATAATGTGATGATTCTTCATCTTGAATAACACCATACACTTCACTCTTTCTCCAAGGGTGCTGCAACTTGTGATATTTCACCATTTTTGTTGCACCCCAGAAAGAGAATGTGCTCTCTGAAGCCTGCAATGAGGTCAGCCAGAGAGAGAAGAGAGAAGGATTAGGAGAATATATTGTGAAAAATGCAGAAGAGAAGAGCTTTTGAGGTATACACATAATTTCCAGAGGAGGAGGAAATCATGTAGTTTGCATCTGGTTGGCTAAGGGAAAGAATTTACTGGGGTACTAGTCTTGTTTATATTGATTTTATTCTTGGAAAGGAACCAGGGAGACAAGTGTGGGTGGAAATGTGTGCGTGACTAAAGTCTAAACAGGAGGGCTGAATGCTGATTATTTTACAAAAGCCAGTTAATATGGCATAAAGTTGATGTTAATATTTGACAAATGCCGGGAGTACTGTTATGCTAGGGATTCATCGGTTGGATTTGAGACCGTATACTTTATAAGTTTTATAAAGTATAGTATAATCTTTTATAATATTATTTTATTTTATTTTATTTATCATTTTGAATTGGTGCATAAAAATTAATAAAAATTTTAAATTTCATTAATTTTATACAAAAATAGTTTAAAGTTAATAATCCTCTCTTTCCATTATGTTGGTTCATTTTGCACTGTTCACGTTGTATGACATGGGAGGAATTATGAACTAACCGTTACCAAGAAATACGAAAAGGTAGAGGTGTGTGTATTCCCTCTTTTTAAAATGATTCGCGCTCTTACAAAATTTTAATTTCGATGCAGTAAGGTTATAGCATGTCACTTCTAATATACAACAGCCAAGTCAACTACTCAAGATTATTATTTTCCTTTGATATACGCAATCAAGGGTAGTACTTAATACAAGTTTTCTCATACACCTTATTTTGTTCACAACACTTTTTTTTATTTATTTATATTGAAATAGATAGAACTAGAGAGTTGTAAAAATATCTAGAAAGAATATGTTTTTTTTTTTCTTCTTAGGCCTTTTTATAGGTTAAAATAATAGGAGAGTTACAAAAAGAGTTAAGTGGAATTATTACATCATTTTTTCAGTTATAATTTACAAATCAAATTGTCTATGTGCAATGTACAAGGTCAAAATATACATTAATATGGTAACTATAACCAATTTCATTACATATATTTTTGTATTTATGGAGTAAAATAGTTATTGAAACTAGTGACAAAACACACTCTATGTGTGTGTGATTTTATGGTAGTTTTAGAGAAGTTATTTGGTAGTATATTAAAGTTTTGGTGTGGGTTAAAAAGGAAGTTAATAAGTAGTGGTTTAAAAGAAGTTATGAAAATTACACCAAAAATAATAATTAAATAAAAAATGTTCAATAGTAATTGAAGTTGTAATGATTTAAAAAAATTGTAACTCCTGCTATCTATTCAAATTATATCATAGTATTTATAGTTACTTTAAATTTTTATTAAAATATTCCAACACATTAATATTCAACTAATTGTAAAATTGGAAAAAACTGATTTATTATTTGAATTCCTAAAGTGACACACAATTTACATAAATTAAGTTGTCTAAAGTGAAAGATAAAATGAAACATAAGGAGTATAAGTTTTTAAAACTCACAGAAAAGTTTCTAAAGAGATAGTTGAACTTTTCTATAATATTTTTTCCAAAATGATAACAACCATTTTATACAGGAAAATGCATTTTTGTTCTCTCTTGTTTGGGATATTTAATAGACTAGTTTTCAAAATTTCAAACAAAAACAAAAAAAACAAAAAAAAAATTGTTCCTAATATTTAATTGAAATTTGGATAAATTCAAAACAATTGATGTAAAATTGTAATTTTTCACAGAAAATGGACACGTGCATATCACATTTAAAAAAAAATTTTCAAAACAAAGTTTAAAATTCTAAGAAAATTGTACAAAATTGATCCCCAAAATTTGTTAGAATAAGCAAAATTTGTAATGTCCCACATCAGTAAGGCAATAGGAAAGTGTTTGATATAAATTTTTCAGGGTCATACGCTACTAATAACTTGATTTAAGTATTTTAGTCAGGTGGTATGGGACTAGAAGTTATTGGGCCACCCCAACGCTCGAGTGTTACAAATGATATCAGAATAAATCTCGTGTGATCTCTGTACGGGTGATACTGCGCTAGTGATATTAGGTCGCGACAATGCAAGAGCTAAGTGTGGTGCAGCATTAAATGCTACATCAACCTAAAGGCAGAAACTACCTCTAAAAGTCTGTATGACCTACCTCTAGAATCGTGCTCAACTGAGTCTAATCCAGTGTATGTATCTTGGACCTTGCAAGTATTCAAGGTTTTAAGGAGGAGTGAATATAATGTCACAATAGTAAAGGTATAGGAAAGTGTTTGATATATAATATCTAGGGTCATAGGTTATTAATAATTTAGTTTAAATATTTTGGTCTAGTGGTTTGGGGTAAAAAATTAATGGGTTAGCCGAGAACTCTAAATTGGTCCCCAAAGAAAAAAAATAAAACAATTTTTTTAACAACAGAAATCCCTAAAATTTTAATGTGAAAAGTATTTGAGGAAAGATGAAATAATTTTGGAATGTAAAAAAATAATTCTAACTAAATAATGATCACATCCAATAAGTGCTAATTGTGTTTAATGATTAGACTTGAAATGAAAACTTGAAAATAGATAAAAGTTTAAATTTTTTAAATAATAATATAAATATTTGTTAAGAAACTAATTATATACATTTACTGTAAATTACGAAGTACTATTCTTGAAATTATATTCAAATAGTATTATAGTGATATTATGAAAATATCCTAGTAATAGTATTATTAGGGCGAATAAATATATCGATAATAACTAAAGTTTTGTAGAGATTCTTTACAAAGTGAATAACATTCAATTATCAACTTTGATCAATTAATATCAACAGTAAATATATTAAATCATTGTATGACTAAATTGAAATGGATTGTTAGACAATGGACTTTCATCTTGAGCACAAAATAATTATAGCACATATAATAAAAGCAGCACCTCGGTGATTTCTATCATGAATATCATATGAGGAATTTTATACAAATGACATCTCATAGTATCAGTTTAGCTATTTCTCTTTTCCCTAATGTTTAATGACAATTTTGTCAAATCCTTTATTTGGAATGATATATGTGATTACTGATTACTTACATAATTAGGACCCAACAAATTAATTAATTGTTCATCCTAAAAAAATAAAAAAATTAGTGTGTAAGGAAATTGTGTCACCACGTTATATATTAAGATTTATTTACCAGGGTAAAAGAGAAATACTTATAAGGAATTGTTAGAAATAACTTGTGATATGATACATGATATTATTAATTTCCTAAAATTTGCATCACCAAATCGGACCGATTGCCTCTAGCTAATTAATATTTAAAGTGGTATAACCAATTTTAAACTATTTTGAAACTAAAACTGTACTCTTTTGCAAATGTTGAATAGGGTTTTAACAAAAATAAGGCATATACCTTAATATAATTTAATACCCTCTAAAAGCATTAACATTAATGTTATATTTCTTGTAGTAAGTATGATAATAATACTAAGGACAATTTTATAATACCACTATAATACTGTGAAAATTAAATTTCTAAGAATAACAATTTACAATAGATGCATACAATTAGTTTCTTAAGAAATATGTATTTATCTGCTGAAAAATTCAAACGTTATCTATATTCAAAATTTAGATTTCAAATCTAATCATTCATCACAACTAGGTCCTAAGTCCTATTTCACACAATGTTTATTGTATGTGATCCTTAATTTGTTGAGATTATTTTTGACATTCCAAAGATTATTTCCTGTCTCTTCAAATCTCTGGCGGCATTGGTTGATTTGACATTTAAATTTTTAGGATTTCAATATTAAAAGAATTTCTTTTTTGTCTTTCGAGACCTATTTTGCATTTGTTACAAACTTTGGGACTAGTTTTATACAATTCTCTTAGAATTTACAATTTTGTTTTGAACATTTTTTAACATAATGGCCATGTGACATGCACGTGGCCATTTTCCATTAAAATTTTTAATTTTTCATCAATTATTCTAATATTGTTCAAATTTTGAAATATTAGGAACTAATTTGTTTTATCTGAAATTTTAGGGATTAATTTATTGAATACTCCAAACAAGAGGGAACAAAAATACGTTTTCCCTTTTATATATTTGAAAATATGGACAAGTATAAGAAAGATCCACTGCTCAATAAGACTCTTGTGCAAGCTCCTTGAGCCACACTGGAAATGATTCATTCCATAGACTACATTTTATAAACTAACTACAAAAGAAGTTTAGGAATCTTATACTGCTAATCTGTTTGAGTTAATTTTTTGGTCTAAGAATGAAAAATATCATAGAAAACAATTTACTAAGGGTTACTATTTCCTTTAATAATGTAGCCATTTGGAAGGTTTCTGCATATTCCTCGTTAAACTTTGTACTATCCCTTTATCCAAATGAAGCCATAATGACAAAATTAATATGTCTTTAAAACACGATGGATGAAATTGACACATTTTGATCATTGTTTTCATATCCGTAATAGTGCGGAATTATATCAAGATAGTAAGCAAATAGCAAATCCATGGGTATTTGAAGCCTAGGAAAAAGTAGAAATTTTTATGGAAGGATGGGGAATCTTTTGGATCAATCCAAACTCCTTCCCAGACCGTACAACCTTCTTACAAAGCATAAAGCTTGTATTTTGTTCTTGTCTTCTAATTTAATAATCTTACAAATTATCGAAAGATTCGTTACAATCCGAACCAATAGGGATTTTTAGCTAAAACGGGTTTGAATCCTACTGAGAGCTAATAATTTGTAGTCCATTAGAGATCCAAACAACAAGATCTTTCTTTTGTCCTTTCCAGTGATGGATGAAATTTGTACATTTTCAATGTGAGAGATGAAATTGGCATATTTTATAAACCGCTCTTCCCTCTAACTCTTAATAACTTGAACCAAAGACTAATAGGTTATAGAAAAAATGTCTTACCACCTCAGCAGCAACATAGCCTACCTCTCACTCAGCAGCATAGCAGCCCCGTCTCGTCCGTCCCCCTCTTTCCTCCATTTCATACACCTCCCCCTCCATCTCCCTCTCCCTTACCCTCTCTCTCAATAGGCTCCTTTACCCTTCTACAGGTTTTTTGCAATAATTATTCCTTTAGCCGATAAAACTACCAATTTTGATTGAAAGTTCAGGTTCCAAAGGAGAACAAACAAAAGTTTTGTTGAATGCCAAATCAATAGAGAAGAAGAGAAGGAAGGGAAAAACAGATAAACATGAAATTCCAAAAATCTAATGATTTTCCTGTTCTTATGCTTCAAAAATGTATCCTTGTGCTTTCCCCCTCCCTTAAAAATCGAACTGGAAATCAAACCCAAATGGGTGTTCAGGTGGATTTTATTTTTCTTCAATCTTGAGAGAATTAATCCGAATCCGCTTGTCAATTAATAGATATGATGATACTTAGGAAAAATCCTTATGAATTCAACTTTCATCTTGTTGGCCCTTGATAGACATTTGGAGCTGCAAACGTATGCAAACTACCAGAACCATCTCCATCATATCATTACTGCAGTAAGTGAGAGTGACTAGCTATTATTTCATTTTAGCAGGATGTGGGGCGGCAGTGCTAAGAAAAATCGAGAGGGATGCGATGAGGGAAAGAGGCGAAGGGTAAGACTTGTAACATTGACTTGGAAGGCCAGTTTTGTCATTTCATAAAAATTTGTTGTGACAATAAGATTTTTGTTGTAGCAATAGCATTGGTCGTGAAGTTATGCTTAGCTTAGTTGCGAAGCTATGCTTTAACTTAGGTACAGAGCTATTCTTAGTTCTTAGTGCTGTAGATCGGAGCTATGCTCAACCGACTAGAACTATGCTCATGCAGAGGTATGTTCAAGTGGGAGCTATACTCTAGAAGAGCTATGATCAAGCAAAGCTGTGCTCGTGCGGAGCTATGCTCAAGCTAATCTATGCTCAACTTTAATACTTCTCTCCTAGGAAAAATTAGTTCTTTTTTATGCACTTCACATCTAGTTATACATTTATAAATTACCTGAATTTTATTACAAACAAGGTGGTATCGCACAAGTATACAGTGTCAAAATAGTGGGAAGTGAAAGTAGAGGTCAATCCCATGAGAAATGGTGTTCAAGAACCGATTATTTAGTTAGAACACTATTTGAATGGTTGATTATTAAAAATAAAAATAAAAGTTTGACTAATACCAAGTCCAAAAGACTAAGAAAGTAGTTTTAAGGTGGTTAAGGTTTGCTTAGCCAATTTCTAGATTTTGGTTAGTTAGTTCAATCAAATAATTCTATGAGCCAAATTAGAGGTTAATTTCCTCAAATTAACCCAATCCCAATCCTGACAACAAAGTGCACCGTAGGTGGTAAGACACTTCTCTTATTATCTATTGGTCATAGGTTCGAGTCACTACAGAGTAGGGGGAAAGATGGTTAACTCTAATCCCTTGGTGATTAAGTCTCTCAATTCAATTAACCTAATTGTGGATCCCTCTTACTAAAACTAACCCAACTTGATTATTTATCTTGGAATTCCAACAACCAACTGCTGAATTAGTTTGCCAAGATCTAATTCTACCCTAATCCAATACTAATCTAGGTCTATAATGCAGGTTTAATTCCCATATCCCTTTAATTAACCCAAATTAACTAGTGGAGTGATCATTCTCTTAATTAACTCTATCCCCTAATCAACCTATTAACCTCCACCCATCTGAAATTTGTTTCACTAAACCCTAACCCATAACTAATTAATGCATCATAAACAACCAGAAATAAAGCAAAGGCTTGGAAAAAGCAACCAAAGTGAGCAATGCATAGGAAGTAGTAAAAGTAGTAAAGGAAGTAGTTGTATTGAAATCTAGTAAAATGAGGGCAATAAGTGAAGGCAAAAAAGTTAAATAAGCATGGAAATGTAAACAAATAAATTACATTAAACATAAATAAAGATTTACAAAGTTGGAAAACAGTTACACAAACATAAATGAAAACCATTCTAAGAGGACTCAAGAAGAAAAACTAAAAGTTCTTCCCTAAGTGGGTAGAAGAAAATAAGAAAGACACGTATTAGCAACCGATTTTTGCGACTGATTTTTTTTCCATTGCAATTGCAACAAGACACTTAGAAATAATTTTTTTCAAAAAAAACTGCTTTAGCGATGGATTTTACGACAGAAATTTTAGATCACAAAAATCTGTCGCAAAATCCGTTACAAATGTCTTTTTGAAAAAAAAATGTGTAATTCAAAATATTAGTGATAGATTTTCTTGTTTCAATTTTCTTTGGAATAAAAAATTAAAAGTTTTGGATTATAAAATTTTATAGCGGATTTCTTCGTCACTAAGTAGATCAATATCTCCATTTAACGATGAAAAATCCATCGCTAAATAATTTTTTTTAAAAAAAATTAAAAACTAGAACTTAAGTAGATCAGTAACTCAAACTAGTAATTCAAAAAATTTGAACTACAAAATTAGCAACGAATTTTTCTGTCACTAAGTACATCGGTATCTCAAATTAGCGATGGAACATCTGTCACTGAGCATTTTGTTTTAAAAAAATTAAAAACTGTAACTTAGCGATGGAATAAGTGATGGACCTAATAAAAAGTGATCTCTTTCCTTACTCATTTCAAAACTCACGTTTTCCACATTCCATTACTCTACTCCACTGCCATGCACACTTTCTACCTCCTTTTTCCTTCCCTAAAGAATCACTACCACTAATCTCTTACGTCCCTTCCCCATTTTTCCCTTTTTCTTCCCCATTTACCTATTTCTTTCCTTTTTCTTCCCTATTCCCCTCTCCCTTATTATTATTTACTAGTAGTATAGAGTAGTAGCAACAAGTACTAGATAAATTTTTAGCACTTAATTGTAAATATTTTGGTATTTTTATAAATATTAGTTGGTTTGAATTTAAAATGCATGAATATAGTTCTAAAATTGGATTTATTTTGAATGAAATTTGCTAGTTTGAAACAACAAATTTTGTTGCTAGCTAGAATGTTTTTCAGGTTTCTAGATTTTTTTTTTTGAATTTTTTATTTTTTTAGGTTTGTGTTGGATTTTTCCATTGGTGATATTTCCGTCACTAATTTTAAAATGCATTGCTAATTGGTGATGGAAAAATCCATTGCAAATAGTGATGGATTGTTTCGTCACTTACTTCGATTGATGGAGACCCACAATTCATTTTTTGTAACAAAAATCTATCGCTAATTCTGTTAGAAAAAAATCTGTCGCTAACGACTACTGGCCAGGTATTATCCAATGGACAATTTCCATCACAAAACCCGTTGCTAACATGATTAGATGGATTTCTTGACAAAATCCGTCAGCTAATTATGTCAATACTTGCTGTTTTTCTAGTAGTTATAAGGGTAAGCTCTCTAAATTAATCCTCAAAAGGGGTATTTATAGTAGGTTTCAGGGTTAGGGTAAAACTACATTAATAGCCATCAAAATTACCCTAAAAGTGCATTTCTTCACCTTTCTTGGCAAGGTCTCGTCAACGGTGAGGGTGGTTCTAGGAGAGCTCACAAGCAGTGAGATTTTCTACCTTGGGCAGCTCGTCAGTGAAGAGGTATCTTGGCAGCTGGTTGCCTATTTCATTCGTTTCACGCCTAATTCGCTTCCAGTATGGTCCATTTTTCCCAAAACCCCATACCAAACATAATAAACATTAAAAAATGTTAAATAACATAATTAAACACTTAAACACTCAACAAAAAACAAACACAAACCATGGACATCAATGATAGACAAAAATGTGACAAAAACCTAAATTTTGGGAGAATTTAAGTAAACAACCTAACCACAACCCTAAACATACACACATGAGTTATAAGTTAAATGACATCAAATAAATACTAAAACACTATATCAAACACATACTAATGTAGAGAAATGGAAATGCACAAAAGTACACACTTAAATCCTAAAACTACTTGAAAGTAGAGCAAAAATCATTCAAATTAGGTCACGAATAACCCTAGTTTTCTAAGGTTATCATTTTACACCCGAAAGAGTAAGTTTTTTTTCTCTTGGGAGCAACCTTAGCTTAAACACTTCTCCCTTAGCAAAAGCTTATTTTGCCTCTGAAAGGGTAAGCCTTACTTTTGGGAGCAAGCTTATCTTAGGTACTTTTCCTTTAAAAAAACCTTGGTTTTCCCCCAAAGGGTAAGCTTTGCACTTGGGAGAAAACTTAACTTAGATATACTTCCCATAGAAAAAATTCTGATTTTGTTAGATCCTAAGCCTTGCTCTTGGGAACAAACTTAGCTTAGGCCTTTCTTCCTTAAGAAAAGTTTTGATTCACCCTCGGAAAGGTAAGCCTTTCTCTTAATTACGTGAGGTGAGGTTATCTTAGGTACTCTTCCCTGAGGAAAAGTTTTGATTTCACCTCGAAAGGGTAAGCCTTGCTCTTGGGAGCAAACTTAACTTAGGTCTTTCTCTCTTAGGAAAAGCTTGTTTTGCCCCCAAAAGAGTAAGTTTTACTCTTGGGAGCAAGCTTACCTTAGGAACTCTTCTCTTGGGAAAAGTTTGTCGCCCTCGGAAGAGTAAAACTTGCTCTTGGGAGCAAGCTTAGCTTTGGTAATTCCCGAGGAAAGACTTTTGTTTTTGACTTCTGAAGGGTAAATTCTACTTGGGAAAGTAGGCTTTTCTTAGGTGATCCTCACTTTGAAGAATTATTTTTCATCCCCAAAAAGATAAGATTTGCTTTTCGAAGCAAGCTTAGTTTAATTACTTTTCCCTTAGGAAAACCTTGTTTTTGCTCTTGGAAGGGTATACCTTGCTCTACTTAGAAATCTTAACTTAGGTTCTTCTCCCTTAGGAAAATATTGGTTTTCTCCCAAAAGGGTAAACTTTTCTCTTGGGAGAAAGTTTAACTTAGGTACTCTTCCCTTAAAAAAGGTTTTGGTCTCACCCTCAGAAGAATAAGCCTTGCTCTTGGGAGCAAGCTTAGCTTACGCCTATCTTAGAAGGGTAAGATTGGACTTGGGAGCAAGTTTAGCTTGGGTAATCTTTCCTTAGGTAGTCTTTCTTTGGAAAAGTTTTGATTTCACCCTTAGAATGGTAAACTTGGCTCTTCAGAGCAAGCTTATGCCTTTCTTCATTAAGAAAATCTTGGTTTGCCCCTGGAAAGGTAAGCTTTGCTCGTGGAAGCAAATTTAGCATGGTACTCTTTCCTTAGGAAAAGCTTTGATTTCGCTCTTGGAAAGGTAAGCCTTGCTCTTGGTAACGAGCTTGTTTTGACCTCGAAAGATTAAGCTTCACTTAGAAACTTCTCCTTTAAGAAAAAATTATTTTTGCCCTTGAAAGGGTAATGCCTGCTTTGATGATTGGTCTTTGCTTTTATTTCCTGATGATAGAGGAAGTGAGATAGAGAGAGTCTTTAATTGAAAAGACGTACATTTTTTCCCAAAGTGGTGATATGATACATAAGAATGAGATTTTCAACATTTGAAAGTGTGAGTCACATTCTTGGGATGAGATTTAGCTTTCAAAACCTTCACTTGGAAATATTTAGATTTTTCTCTAGAGAGGTGAGGTAATACCGGAAGATGAGATTTTAGACCCTAAAAGGGTGAGTCATGCTCTTTGGAGTAGACTTAGATTTTAGAAACTTTCACTTAAGAAGACTTAGGTCTTTCCCAAAATGGATTAGTTGATCCCAGAGCATATTAGCCAAGCACAACCTCGAAGGTCGAGAAAAATTGATGACTCTACCCTGGAGGGTAAGAACAAGTAAAGGCTTTCCTATGGAGGGTGGAAGCTCAACACCAAAGAGCGAGAGGAAGTAAGGACTCAATCTTGCCGAGAATGGTTGAGAACTCTATACTGAAAGGTAAATGCAAGTAAGGGCTCTACCCCCAAAGGGTGAGAGCAAGTGAGAGCTTTATCTCGGAGATGAGAGAAAATGAGAACTCAACACTAGAGAATGAGAGTAGTTGAGAACTCTACCCCAGAGGGTGAGAACAAGCAAGAGCTCTACCCCAGAGGTCGAGAGCAAGTGAGAACTCAAATTCGGAGGCGTGAGTAGTTAAAGACTATACTGTAGAGGGAGAAAGTAGTTGATTACTTTATCTCGAAAGGTAAGACCATTTAAGGGATCTACCTCGAAGGGTGAGAGCAAATGAAAGAACTCCCCATTGGAGGGCGAGAGCAAGTGAAAACTTAACTCTGGATAGCGAGACTAGTTGAGGACTCTACCCTAGAGGGTAAGAGCAAGTAAAGACTCTACCCCAGAGGGTGAGAGTGAGGACTCAACCTCGTAAGATAAGAGTAAGTAAGGGCTCTACCCCTGAGAGTGAGAGAAAGTAAGAACTCTACCTTAGAAGGCTAGAGTAAGTGAGAACTCAACCTTAAAGGGTGAGTAAAATAGTTGAGGACTCTACTCTAGAGGGTAAGAACAAGTAAGATCTCTACCTTAGAGTTTGAAAGCACGTGTGAGCACAACCTGGAGGGCAAGAACAAGTTAGAACTCAACTCTAGAGGGCTAGAGTAAAGTAAACTTGGAGCAATCCCTTGAGAAGTTCCTTGGTGCCCCCAGAAGGGTTGGTTAGACCTTAGAGGGTATAAGTGAAGAACTTTCCCGAGGAGGGCAAGAGCATCTTCTTGAATGAGTTGATGCTCAAGTTATTGCCTAATGAGTTTATTTTTCAAGATAACATTTGTTATCTTAGCCTGTGAATCTCTTCATCCTTGTCCAAAGCTTGGAGATCATGATTCCAATCTTGCCTCCCAAGCCAATTCATTACTTGGTTGATTGATTTCACTGGTGTTAGGAATTGAACTCTTTGCCTTTGTCTAAATTTTTTGGTGAGTGTTGCGCGTGCTAGACAAGTATGACTTAGGATGTCCTTCAGTTCTTTTTCCCACAGAGCCGATGCCAAATGTTGATGCTAATTTTTTTAATCAAGTCCTAGGCTAGGTTGAAGAATGTCCAAATAGCAATCCTTCAATAAAATGTAAGGGTTGTATGGCATAGTCACATCTGGAACACCTGAGAATATGAAGATGGGGCTGAGGCTTCTATCCCTGGGGAAAGATTCAATACTCAAATTAGTTATTTTAAAAAAAAGAGACAATTGGAGATAATTGAGAGCTAAAAGTAGTAAACTGAATAGTGTAATGAATGAGTAACCTTGAGAGTATGCTGTATATACTAGAAATAGATTAGGTTTTAATAGCTCACAAGTTTGATTAGAATTACGTGACCCATTAAGGCCTTAATTGACTTTAAATAATTGTTTGCTTGACCTTAGGTCATAAGAAAACCAAAATACCCTTATGAACCATTGATTATTTTTTCACGTGTAAGTCTTCTATTAGGTGTAATATTTTGATATCATATCTGGCCTTTCTTGTAATGTATTGATTGGCAAAAGTTTTATTTCTTCATATATATCACATTAAAAGTAAATATTATAAATAATATTTTAAATAATGACTGTCCAAACTATGACTTATATTTCCTCATTTTGCTTTGGAGATTCCTTTTATGTAAATAATGATTACTTTGAAATTTGCATTCAGGGTTTCAAATGTTGAACTAATGCATCTTATATGCCTTGTGAGATATGTTATTGGAGTATATTCCTTAATTAGTTAGTATTTCTATTCAAAGAGTTTTTTTTTCTTTGCTTTAAAAATAATCAAAGTAAATGCATTTTATAGAAAATATCTAAAGCAAAATGAGATTTGATTTACAAAATTCTTTCTTTTATAGACAAAATTCTATGCTTCAAGGTCATGAGATGATTATAAAGACCTTTGAATGATGAACTTGATATAACTTATGATGTGAAACCCTAATTATTTTCATCTATTTTATAAGTAATTATTTGTTTTTTTAATGTTAATTGCATTTAGAATATAAGTAATAATGGAGAGTGTGAAATCAGACCTGAGATGGAAATTGATTGAATATGAAGACATTCCAGATTATTGTCTCTTTTGTCACAAAGTTGGTCATGGGGAATCGGCGTGTTTGATTAAAAACCCTAGCTTGAAAAATCCTACTATCTCTGTCAATAGAGGTACGGATAACCCTAACCCTAATTTGGCTAATGGGTTGACAGTGATCCCTAACCCTAACCCTAACAACAAGGATTAGAGAAGTTTGGCAGATGCCTAGACTATGGCTGCCAGAAAAATGACATCTCAACCCCAACCAGTTAAAAAGGTCCAATGGGTCCGAAGATAGTTGAGATGCAATCGAATGATTCTCAACAATTACTAATTGTAATCCCACCTGATATAGTGACGTACCTTAACTCCTCTGGATTATCTACAACAACTAAATCTTTAATTCTTCTTTATTCTTCGGTAGATTTGGCATCTGTGGGAATTAACGAGCAGGTTAAGCATCAATCGCTAGGTGGCATTGCATGTGGAGGTACATGTTGATTTGGTCGTCTGCTATGGCCGATACGCAGGTTGTTCATCAACTATCGGTCAGCTCTCAAAAGTTTTCGAAAGTTGTTCCGGTGTCCTCTCAAGACCCTAACCATGCAGTAGCTAGGGTTGAACCGTTTGCTAATCTTCTCCAGCCGCCGGTGATTGCCTCACTAGCTTTAGCTTTGTTGATTCCTAAAGTTTTTTCATTGGTGATTTCCTATTCAATGGAGGTGTAGCATGAAGTTGTGAGCATCCCCCATCCCATGCAACATTCGTTCCAACACATGCCCATTATGACTCCTCTACCTTTAACGCCTTTGCCGGAAAGGGTTGTGGAAAAAATCTCTATTTCATTAGATGATACGAATACTTTTCTAGATGCAAATAAATTTTTTGATGCTCTCATTGATGATTAGCATGTATATTTTTGTAACTCTACAAAAATAAATGGAAAGAAAGATGCCTTTGATTATTTATCGGATTCGGACTTGGCAGACTATTTCGATTGTCTTTGGCCTGTTATGATGATTGATGCAAACTGGGCATTTTGCATGATTTTTTTGGAGCAATCAAATCAGAAAATTTCATTAATAAGGGCGAATTTGGACTCCCTTTCATCAGATAATGCGCAGTGTAATAGAGCTCGAAAGTGCAGAAATTATCCGTTGACCATAACTATTCTCACTAGGAGTGCTGTCTGCTCCAACATTGGCTCTTCCACAAATATTTCTCAATGACTACAACCTTAATATGTAATATACGGGAGATAGCAGGTAAATCCTCTCTCCGCCGCTTGAAGAAACCTATTAAAACTCATAATGTATCCTCTCTAGTTATTTTTGAGCCTTTGGTAAGTATGACTTGCATGAACGAGTTTCGTATTCGTTTGGGTTTCCACTATTGCACACTCAAACTTTCTAATAAAAATTGGATTTTTTTAGTCATTCTTTTTCTATTCATACTATTATGAACCATGATCAATTTTTGCACGTACAAATCTACCATGATGATTGGGAGTACTCGATGCACACTTGTTTCGTATAGACTGCCAAGTCGACTATTGTTGAGAGGCATGATTTGTGGTTTAAGCTAGCAAATTTATCTTCCATTGTTCGAGGTCCTTGGCTCATTAGGGGTGACTTTAATGTTATTTCTTCCTTGTCAAAATACTCTGATCGAACTACTCAACATATGGGGGATATAGATGATTTTGATTCAGCCATGGATACTTGTGTGATGTCGCCTTTACCTTTTTCAAGTAGTCCCTACACATGAATGGGTGTGAGTCTTGGCGGGCGGGTATGGAAGTGGTTAGATAGAGTTTTGGTCAGAATGGCTTTCTCGCCTATCGAACTCTTGTGTGAAACGTTTGAATAGAACTGGTTTTGACCACATTCCACTTAGCTAGCTTTAACTCAGAGTGAGGAGGTTTTCCTAAATTATTTTGGTTCCAGCACATGTGGTTGGGTCATCCTTCTTTCTTTGATACGGATGCTGCGGATTGGGTAAATTCAGTTCAGGGTTTTGGTATAGCTGCCTTTGGTTGGAAGCTTAAACAGCTCAAACACACTTTGCATGATTGGAATAAAGCCATTTTTGGAAATGTGTTTGATACCATTAAGAAAGTTGAAGAAAAAGTTCTTACCCTTGAGCAGAAGTATGATTCTACTCAAACTGTAGAAGATCGTGAGGCTTTGCATCTTGCTTAGGCTGATTTGCTAAGAAAAATGAAAAAAATCTACTGGAAGCAAAAAGCAAATTGTAAATGGCTTGCTGAAGGGGATTTGAGCACAAAAATTTTTCATGCATCTTCGCTCAATAAAAAGATCTCGGTTGACATCATGGAGAATTAAAGACTCGGTAGGAAATTGACTTTCGTCACCTTAAGAAATTCACAATGAAGTGGTATCTTATTTTTATGGTCTATGTATGGATGAGGGTGTAGATGGGGACTGCCTACAACACTTGTTATCTTTCATTCCTCAAATTCTACCTCACGAATCCAACATGAAGCTGAATCGGCTAGTTTCTCTCGACAAAGCCAAAGGTGCGGTTCGTCAACTTATAATGATAAGGAGGCTGTGGCTGGTCTGGGTGGATTCAATGGAATGTTCTTTACCCATTGCTGTGAAATAATTGCCTTAGACCTTTTCGTGTTCATCCAGGAATTCTTTAATGGTGTGCCCCTGCCTTGAGTGATTTCAAGTGCTTTATTGGTACTGATTTTGAAAACTGAGAGCCCGTCTTCTTTCAAGGACTTTAGACCCATTTCTTAAGTAACTTGCCTAAAAAAATTTTGACCAAGATCTGGGCTGGTCATTTGCAAATAATCTAACTAGAATTGATATTGAAGGAGCAATCCGATTTTGTGAGTGGCAGAACGGCAGGGAATAGTATTTTGTCGGCCTAGAAAATGTTCATGTCATTGCACAAGAAAGTACGGGGTTAAAGTAGGGCAATTAAATTGGATGTGATGAAGGCCTTGAATAGGGTATGGAAAATTTTGGCTTTGATGCTCGTTTCATTCAATTGATCATGAATAATCATTCATCTAGTTGGTTTTCTACTCGTGAATGGGGAGGTGTACCGGTTATTTTAAATCTATTTGTGGCATTAAACAAGGAGATCCCCTATCTCCATTGCTTTTTATAATAGCATCCGAGGCATTCTCTCATGGCTTACACGCTTGATGGAGCTTAATTAGATTTTTCCATATTTGATTTCGAGGGGCTACCAGCTAGTTTCTCACTTGGCTTTTGTCGATGATGTACTTATTTTCACAAGGAGAGAAAAAACATCTTTGCAATGCTTTATGGAATTCTTGAATATGTATCAAAAAGGTTCGAGACGGCGTATAAACCTTTCAAACAAGATCAGAATTAGATGCCAGTAACCTGTCTGCTTGTACTAGATCTAGATCAATTAAGGGACTGGCATAAGGAAAAGATCTTTCCCTTTCGCTTACCTTGGTTGTCCTATCATTCTTGGTAGAGTGAAAATCAACCATTTTGCTCTCCTGATTGATAAAATTAAGAATTGTTCGTCTAGCAGGAAACATAGACATTTTTCTCCTAGGGATCGGCTAATCCTAATTAAGCATGTCCTAGCCTCAATCCCAACTCATGTACTCTCAGCTGTAGAGCCTTCCAAGAAAACACTCTCACGACTGGAACAAATGATGGAAAATTTTTTCTGGGGAGATTCCCATTTTGACTCTAGGTGACATTTGAGAAAATGGCATGATGTTTGCTACTCAATTGATTATCATGGAAGATGAGTTTGTACTTCCACCACATTGTTACAGCCTTTTCGCACAAGTTGTGGTGGAACTACTACACTTCATCTTCTCTTTGAGCCACTTTCATGCGTCAAAGGTATGGATCGGGTTCCTCATCAAATCCCTCCCTAGTGTAGAAAAGAATGCTAAAGGTGCAGGATTCAGTAGACTCAAACGTTCAAAATCTGGTTTGATCTAGAGAGTATTTTAGACTGGAATTCAAATTGGTTAGGGTTCAGTAAATATCTAATGTGGTAGCTGAGGTTATTTTCCCTAATGCTAAAGTGAGGGATTGTTTCTCAAATGATACGGGTTGGTCTTTGCATGTAATTTGTCAAATATGTATTTTGTAGGTTGATATTTATGATGCTATCTTGAATCATCCTTGTTTCCTTTCGAATGAGCCGGATAGGATAGTCTGGAAATAATTGCTTTAGTCTGGAATGTTCTTTACCCATTGCTCGGAAATAATTGCCTTAGACCTTTTCATGTTCGTCCAGGAATTCTTTAATGGTGTGCCCCTGCCTATTGGTACTGATTTTGAAGACTGAGAGCTCGTCTTCTTTCAAGGACTTTAGACCCATTTCTTAAGTAACTTGCCTAAAAAAATTTTGACCAAGATCGTGGCTGGTCATTTGCAAATAATCTAACTAGAATTAATATTGAAGGAGCAATCCGATTTTGTGAGTGGCAGAACGGCAGGGAATAGTATTTTGTCGGCCTAGGAAATGTTCATGTCATTGTGCAAGAAAGTACGGGGTTAAAGTATGGAAATTAAATTGGATGTGATGAAGGCCTTTAATAGGGTATGGAAAATTTTGGTTTTGATGCTCGTTTCATTCAATTGATCATGTAAGAGACCAATAATCATTCATCTAGTTGGTTTTCTATTCTCGTGAATGGGGAGGTTACCGGTTATTTTAAATCTATTTCTGGCATTAAACAAGGAGATCCCCTATCTCCATTGCTTTTTATACTAGCATCCGAGGCATTCTCGCATGGCATACACGCTTGATGGAGCTTAATTAGATTTTTCCATATTTTATTTCGAGGGGCTAGCAGCTAGTTCCTCACTTGGCTTTTGTCGATGATGTACTTATTTTCACAAGGAGAGAAAAAACATCTTTGCAATGCTTTATGGAATTCTTGAATATGTATCAAAAAGGTTCGAGACGGCGTATAAACCTTTCAAACAACTCAGTTTTGCTTCATCTGCGGTGTTCTAGAGCTACTTCAATTTTGAGGGTTACTGGCATAGGGCAAGGATCTTTCCCTTTCGCTTACCTTGGTTGTCCTATCATTCTTGGTAGAGTGAAAATCAACCATTTTGCTCTCCTGATTGATAAAATTAAGAATTGTTCGTCTAGCTGAGAAGAAACATAGACACTTTTCTCCTAGGGGTCGGCTAATCCTAATTAAGCATGTCCTAGCCTCAATCCCAACTCATGTACTCTCAGCTGTAGAGCCTTCCAAGAAAACACTCTCACGACTGGAACAAATGATGGAAAATTTTTTCTGGGGAGATTCCCATTTTGACTCTAGGTGACATTGGAGAAAATGGCATGATCTTTGCTACTCAATTGATGAGAATGGTCTTGGAGTTTGACGACTTGTTGACATTGTTACAGCCTTTTCGTACAAGTTGTGGTGGAACTACTACACTTCATCTTCTCTTTGAGCCACTTTCATGCGTCAAAGGTATGGATCGGGTTCCTCATCAAATCCCTCCCTAGTGTAGAAAAGATTGCTAAAGGTGCAGGATTCAGTAGACTCAAACTTTCAAACCCTGGTTCGATTCGGAGAGATTTTATTCTGGAATTCAAATTGGTTAGGGTTCAGTCTGTTATCTAATGTGGTAGCTGAGGTTATTTTCCCTAATGCTCTCAAAGTGAGGGATTGTTTCTCAAATGATACGGGTTGGTCTTTGCATGCAATTTGTCATATTTTGTAGGTTGATATTTATGATGCTATCTTGAATCATCCTTGTTTCCTTTTGAATGAGCCGGATAGGATAGTCTAGAAACATACTGAAGATGGGATTTTTACTACCCATTTGGCTTATCATGCTTCGTGGAAAAAGAAGAGTATTTTGAATTCTTGGAAGGTGGTGTGGAGTTTGCGCATTCCTATCAAAATCTCTATTTTTTTTTTTTTTGTGGAAAGTCCACAATGATCTTCACCCCTTTGATGATGTTCTATGCCATTGGGTTTTAATGTTTCATCTAAGGGTTGCTTTTGTAATGAGAACGACTCACTTGTGCATGGATTCCTACTTTGCCCCTGGCCAAAGGTGTATGGGAGGAATTGAAATTTTCTTTTAATGTTCCATGTATTAAAGTTTTCTCTGTGCAACACAAGCTTCAACTTTGTTGTTTATCATCCCTTGCAGTANGTCGACGAGCAACTCCTCCTAACGGTGGAAATCTTACCTTTTTGGAATTTATGGAAGGCGTGAAATTCTTATCTATTCGATAATATTCCAAGTCGTGTGTCTTCTAACCTAGCTACAATAGGAAGGGATGTGTACAACTTTAGTCATATCAATCATTTTCTTCCTTCTTGGAATTATTTTTTCATCTCCTCTTGGTGAATAAAGCTGGAAAACCCTCGGCCTAGGATTATTACACCTCGACTAGTTGCCTAGACTTTTCCTCCATTTAGGACCCATAAATTAAATGTTGATAGTTCAACATTGGAAAACTCAGGGGCTACTAGACAGGTGGGATCATTCGAAAAGATCGTGGTATTCCTATGGCTGGTTTCTCTTCATTTTTGGGTTATAAAACTAATATGGAAGCGTAGGTGAATGATTTGTTGCGTGGTGTCCAATTATGCATTGCCAAGGGTTTTCTGCAAGTGTTTGTTGAAACTGATTCCTTGGTCCTTCACAAAATGATTATTCATAAACTTCTTCCAGTACCCTGGAAACTTGATTCCCTGGTTCGAAAGTTGAAGTATTTTCTTTCTTTGGGTAATATCCAGGTTAGCCATGTTTTTAGAGAAGCCAATGCATTTGTAGACAAGCTAGAAAAAATGGCCAGTGCTTCACAGGATACGCATATCTATTTTGACTCTGTCATTCCTTATCCCATTCATGGTCTTGTCTCACAGGACTACAAGCGTACACCCGATATATTTCTTATTTTCAATGTTGAATGTTATCTTTTTTCATTGGCTTTTTAGGGGTTTTGGTCTAGTCCCCTTCATTGTACTTTCGAACCTTTAATTAATAAATTTTCCAGAGTGGCACCCCCCAACAATGTATAGGTGGTTAGCCAATAAAAAAAAAGTAATAATAACAGTTAGAGACAATTAAATAATTATTTTATTAATTCCATTTAGAATCATCCTGAATCAAAATAATAAAAAAGTATAAGATTAGTGGACCTAGAGGATATAATAAGGAAATTTCTACGAAACCCTTACCCTATTAAAATTTACTTAATTTTCCTTTAATACCCCAAACCCTAGTACTATTAGATATTAGATAACAATTAAGAGTGTAACATCTAAAACAAACTAAGAGATGAGAAAAGCATTTTCTCATCTGGAAAAGGAAAAAAAAAAAGTAACAAGAGAAGGAAGAGAAATGGCAGAAGAAGAGCAGGAAAAGAAATTGACAGAGAAAAAGAAGGAAACAAAGAACAAGAAGAAGAAGAAGAAAAAGGGAAAAAATAAATTGTGTCCATGGATTCTTCACAACTTGTAAGTGTTTATACTTCAATTTAGTTAGGTTCGTGGGTAGAAAACATGTATGATAGAGTTTTGAACTGAAGACAAATATTGTGGATATGTATTTATATAAATTCATGCATTATTAGAATTAGGGTTTGTTTTATTCATATTTCCGTCTTAATTTTATATAAATAATATAGAAAAGTAACAAATTTTTATAAACCCATAAAATATAAGATGTGGGATTGGATTTTGTATAGTCTATATGCTATTTATTTCACTAAAATATGAGAATTTAATGATTAAAAATTGACAATCCCATAACAAGGATTTAACTAGATAGCACAGCACACATATAGTCAAATGGCTATAAATTAATGTAGAAAACTTGATTTAGGTTTCATTTATTGTGAATGAAACTAGACTTCTAGGGTTTTCTTTCCATATAAAGATCAAATTTTGAGAATGGTAGATTAATCATGGAAGACTGGGAAGTTGATTAATAATCGGTCCCGAAAACTTATAAGTTCTGCTTTGTTTGTAATTTTCGAATGGGTCGTAGTTGGAATTTGAATTTGAATACTTCATAAGAATTGTATAGCTCTTGAATCCAGTTTTTAAAATTATATATAAAAAAACGTATTAATACAAGTTTTACAATATCATATAGTTTAGTTTTTGTAAACCTGGTCTGATATGAAACACTGTATTATAGTTTAACGTTCGTATCTAATTTTGCATGTCTTACAGTAGATAGAATCTGAGTTAGATTTCATTTTATGATTTGAAGATAACTGAAATTCATTTCTAATTGTATAAAGTACATGGAATTTTGATTTATATATCCCAAAATATGGTAGTATTCCTAAACTGTACATAATCTGGAAATTTAAAACGAGTTTATGAAAATTTATGACTAAATTAGTACATTTTAAAGAAGTAATTTGTGTTGACTTCCACATGAAAGTTTTATCATTCTTAATGTATTTTCTAACTATATAAAGATCACACCCATGCAATTTATATATCTCAATATATGTTAGTTTTACTAAATAGTGTCGAATCTGAAAAGTTGTTTGAACTATCCCACTTGTATGTTCATGAATTATGTAATTGGATATTTTGGTCTAGTCAATAAAAATTAGTTAGTGGAAGTTACAACACCTATTGGTGTATTTTGATAATGACTTACATTTAATAAGTTAGCTCAATTAAGAAATATATTCAATGAAATTATTTGTGCTATCTTGTGTGCTTTGTGTGGTTTGATAAACTATGATAGTTAAAATAGGATTTTTGTTGGAGTATAAGTATAAGTATGATTATTAAATCATAAAGATCTCATTTAGGAAGGGAGTTGCAATATTTCGTTAATTTATTGTATCCTTTAGAATGAAAAATTACGGTTTGTGTTTAAGGGGAATGAAGATGATCAGATAACTATAGCTATGGACTGAGGTAATGGTTCATATACCTTTTTACTCTTTTGATAATTTTTTAGAACTCTTTGGTATTCTTAAAAGTATGTTTGGTATAAAAGAAAATTTAGCATGGAGTACATGTGCCTTCTAAATATGTTATACCTATGTAACAAGTGTTTGTGATAACTTGTGTTGCATGTGGGATATGATTGAAAGTTGCGTGTTTGGCTCATAGTGAACCTTGGTAGCTCGGAGAGAACAATGTTATGAAAAAACCATATTCTCATAGCTGTTCTATCTCTATTCTTTTCTGTCTCTATCTTTAACCCTTTGTCTAGTGAGATTCCTAATAGTTAGACTTGGATTTAGTAAACAAATTACCCTTGTAAATCTATGAGTTTTCTGTTCTTTAATATATATGTGTGCGTGTGAGATCCGTTATATATGTTTCTGACATGTTCTGACACATGTAAAATATGATTGTATAATTAATTAGTATATTGTAGTATGGTCAATCCGATAAAAAGGTATATGAACTACTTAATGAGTTAGGTTGCTCACCCCATTTATTTAATAATTTGCAGATTCTAAGAGCAAGTGTGATTTTAAGGAGGGTCTCAAGTCTATCATTAGGTATGGTTATGACTTAGATCGTATCTAGTTTCTTATAGTTATAAACTTGTATTTGACTTAGATTTATAGCTTGAGTGTCATATAGATATTTTATATTATTTTTTATGTTACGTGTGTTTATTGTTTATTATTGTTAGAATAGTTTTGTTGCTGTTATCTTTTACGCTTTGACCTACTAAAGAGTATGATGTGTCATGATCCCAGATTTTGAGACATGCCAAGAAAATACTGTACATTAACTACAAGGTTATTTATTGAGCAAGTAAATTACAGTAAGTATATTTAGCCTTTTCAATTATCACTATAACAAACTTTATTCTTCGTAAAGTAGATGGGCAAATTCATTTTTATCAAGTCATCATTTTCTTAATAATTTTGTGAGTACACTAGGGACCAGATGCACAAATTATTTCTGTAATGCTTTTTGAAATCCATAATGGAGGTCCTGGTGGTGAATAACAATTTATAAAAGTCATATAATAACTCTAGCTATCACATCTCTAGTTTTTCATCAGAAATCCTTCAATTACGGGTACTAATTGTGTTAGAATCGAAAGAATTCAGATCACTATGGCTATTATAAGAAATAATGATTCAAAAGAATCGAAAGCATTTTGCCAATTTAGGGTGCATTTCATAAAATTGCAATAATTTTAATGCTCAAAATTTAAATGTTGAACTCTTAATTTGCTGAATTCATAAAATTAAATTTGTTTGACAATTCAAGTTGAATTTGAATATTAAATTGAAGTATTTTATCTAGTGTATATTATATATTCAATGATAATATTATATATTATTATTATATTAGGTTAATTTTTTAAATATTATACTTTTAATGCAAATAAACAGTTTACTAATATATATAGTGTGAGAGAGAGAGAGTGAGAGAGAAATACTATGTATAAGTTTGCGTTTATGTGTTAGAGAGAAGAAATATAATTTGAGAAAATATGTATGAAACAAGAAATTTGTGTGTTTTCTATGTTGTGTTTTTTTTGTCTAAGAGAGATAAATTGTGCATGAGACAAGGTAAATACATTATTGAAAGTATGAGAAATTATGTGTGTTTGTAAGTGTGTGTATGTGTATATGTGAAAGAATGTGACTGTGAAATAAAATAAAAAAAAATTGAGTCAATTTTGTTATACTATTAAAAAAAATTAACATATACATATTAAGTGACACTCGATATATTCAAAGGTAAAAGAATTTTATTGTTAAACACATTTAATGTGTCTCATAACAAACACTTAATAAATTAAATTTAAACATTTAATGAGTTTATTAAACAATCCTTATATTTCCCGTATGAAAAAGGATGAATACTAGAGAGCTCTTCGTAACTATGCCATAACGTAAATGACTTTACAAGTCCACTTCCATTTGTTTCTACATGATAATTTTCTATAAGAGTGCATTTAATTACTTTATATAATCATGTTTAGAAGTCAAAAACTCTTGAACAATGCCACTAGTACTCCACATAAAATTCTTCTTGTTATCATATGTGACGATCTGTCATCCCATATCAAATCAGAGAAAAAATTTGTATTGTATATAATATTTTGGATAATGGATTACTAATAATTTGATTTAAATATTTTGAATTCGTTGTATCTGTTAAAAAGTTATTGGGCCAACCAAGACCCAAAGTGTTACAGTTAGTACAGAATAAATCTCATATATGCAAGGGAATGTAGGAACTAAGTGCCGCATGGTACAAAGTGCTACATCGACTTAAGGGTGCGGGAGTCCCCTGTAGAGTTCGTATGAGCCACTTCTTGAATCCTACTCAATCATCGGTGGTTTGAGATAAGCCTTGCAGATATGCAAGGCTTTAATAATGGGTGAATGTGATGTCCCGCTATTCTACATCAAATGGCGACAAAAAACTTGTATTGTACATGATACCTTAGATTATGAGTTACTAATAATTTGGTTTAAATATTTTGAAACCATTATTTTTGCTCAAAAGTTATTAGATTAACCTAGACATGAAGTGTTATAGTAGTAAGTCATAGCATGTGGGTAAATTTTGGGGATAACTTCGTTTTCCTTCCCTGAGCTTTGGTATAATTGTAGAAATCTCCCCTCTAATTTTAATAATTGCACATATTTCCCTTTGGATAAAATGACTATACTAATATTCACTAAATAGTCATTTCACTAAGAGTAAACAGCATAAAATGTCACCCATCTATATATGGGTTATCCTTTTAGTCACTAAATTATTTTTATCACCTAAATAATCATCAAATTTCAACTTCTAAGAATGCATTATTGTGCATTCCGTCTATTTTGTCCATTAAATATACTGTTTGACAAATCACGTGACTTCCACGTAACTTTTCTGATGGTAAAATTGTCCAAAATACATGAACCCTAACCCATACTGTATAACAAAAAAACAAACAAACAAACTTTTTCCCTAACGCCGTTATCCACTGTCGCCTGGCCTCTCCTTTCATCACCGTTACCAATGTTTTGAAAATCAGACCAGGCATTGAACCGGTGGCCTGTCCAGTTAGTGATTCAACCAGTTCAATCGGTTGAACCGGCCGGTTCACTAATTTAGGCTTTTTTTTTAACTAAAGTGTGGTATAATTTAAAATGATCTAAAATATATTTATCTAAAATCTAAAATAGAAGAGAAACACTATCTTTGGAGAATTATAGTCCTAATACCCAAAAATACTTATTAAATTTCTAATAAGAAAAATAAAATTTGCACAAAAATAAGTATAAAAAAGATCAAAAAGTAAATTAATAGTTTAGGCTTTGGTGTGTTCAATGTTTTACCATTTTGGAATTTATTCACGATTTTTTAATTTTTTTTCTTTATTTAAATCATTTTTTATTCTGAAATTTAAAAATTGAACTGATTTTTTACCGATTCATGATTTTTTACCAGTTCTGTTCGATTTTTTATACAGACCGGATATGTAGTTGGACCGGACCAGTATCTCCTCCGGTTCATGGTCCTACCGGTCGAACCAGTCAGTCCGGTCCGATTTTCAAAACATTGATTGTTACCACCGCCGCTGATGCCACCACTACCACTAGAGGTGGTAAAATGGATAAATGGATGATCTATAGTTTTAGCTAAATGGATATGGATAAAATTCATCCAATCCATTTAAAACCATTTTATAAAAGGATTTAAATGGATAATGGATAAAACATTTATCTATTTAAAAACCACCTAAATGTGTATGTTCACGCTTACATACATTTTTACACACTTACACATATTTTTTTTCACACACACACACTTGCATTTTTACACAAACTAACAAACATATTTTCACACATACTTACACACATTTTCACACACACACTTACACATATTTTCACACATACTCTTACACATTTTCACACACTTACACACATTTTCACCCACAAACACAAATTTACACACATTTTGTCATACACCTACACACATGTTCACACATACACACACACACATTTTCACACAGACACACAACTACTAACACATACACATATTTTCACACATTTTCACACACTTACGCACATTTATACACACACACATTTTGACACACACAGATACATTTCAAAACACATATACTTACACACATTTTGACACACACATACTTACACACATTTTGACACACACATACTTACACACATACTCACACATATACATACACTTATACACATTTTCACACACTTATACCAAACACACATTTTCAAACACACACGTACATATTTTCACACACACAAAATTGCACATATTTTCACAAATACATACACTTACACACATTTTCACATACGACACACACTTATACATTTTCAAACACACACACACATATTTTTTATGCACACACACGCACATTTTAACACACACACACACTTTCACATATTTTCATACATTTTCACACACATACACAATTGCACACATTTTCACACTTATATACACATAGATTTTCACACATATACATATATTTTCACACACACACCCACATTTTCACACATACACACACACATAGATTTACATACGTTTTCACATATAGACACACACTTACGCATATTTTCACACACACAAACAATAACTCATACATACATATATTTTCACACACTTACACGCATTTATATACACTTTCACGTGTTTTCACACACACATATATTTTCAAACACACACATTTTCTCTCACACACACATACTTACACATATTTTCACACACACACAGTTACACATATTTTCACACATTTAACATACATTTTAACACATACACACACACGTAACTTATTTTCACAGATTTTCATATTTACAAACACGCTTACATGTCTCACATATTTTCACATAAACACGCTTATACATATTTTCACACATACACACACATTTTCATACATTTACACACTTTTACACACACGCTCTGTAACACATTTTCACATACATTTGCACATTGTCATACATCCTCACACACACACATACACATATTTTCACACATACACACACATTTTCATACATTTACACACTTTTACACACACGCTCTGTAACACATTTTCACATACATTTGCACACTGTCATACATCCTCACACGCACACATACACATATTTTCACACCCACACATTTTCTCTCTCACATATACACACTTTCACACATTTTCATATACACACACTTATACATATTTTCACACTTAAGCACACACTTATACATATTTTCACACTTACACACATACTTATACGTATTTTCACACTTACACACTTTCACACACTTTGTGTGTAAATTTTCATACTGACACACATACCTATACACATTTTGACAATTACAAACACATACACACATTTTCACATGCACTGTACACTTATACATATTTTCAGACTTATAGTGTGTATGTGTGTGTGAAAATGTGTGAGTGTGTAAGTGTATTTGAATATGTGTTAAAACTTGTTAGTGAAAATGTGTGTGTGTGTAAAAATGTGTATGTATGAAAATATGTGTAAGTGCGTGTGAGTTTGAAAATATGTCTATGTGCATGAAAATGTGTGTAAGTTTGTTTCTGTGTGTAAAAATGTGGGTGTGTGTAGAAAAATATGAAAGTATGTGTGTATGTGTATAAAAGTGTGTAAGTGTGTAGTGTGTGTGGCAGTGTGTGTCTAAGAAAATATAGGTGTGTCTGACAATGTGCATGTGAGAAAATGTGTGTGTGTGTTAAAATATGTGAAAGTGCATGTCCAAGTGTGTGTGTGTCTGTGAAAATATGTGTGTGTGTGAGAAAATATGTGTGTGCGCGTGTAAGTGTATGTTAAAAAATATGTGTAAGTATATATGTGTATGTATATGCAAAAATATGTTTAAGTGTGTGTGTGAAAATGTTTTAGTATGTGAGAGAGAAAATATGTATGTGCATGAAATTTTGTGTTTATGTATATGAAATGTGTGAAAGTGTGTGAAAATTTGTAAAAATGTGTATGTGTGTGAAAATATGTGTAAGTATGTGTGAGTAAAAATGTGTATGTGTGAGAAAATAGTGTATGTGTGAAATGTGTGAAAGTGTGTCTAAATGTGTGTGAAAATGTCTATATTAAAATGTGTGAAAGTGTTAAAGTGATTAAAAATATGTGTATACGTGAAAATATGTGAAAGTATGTAGAAATGTCTGTAAGTGTGTAAAAATGTGTGTAAGCGTGTGTGTGAAAATGTTTGTGTGTAACTGTGCGAAATATATATGTGTTCATAGGTGTGTGTGTGTAAGTGTATGTGTAAGTATGTGAAAAACTATACATGTGTGTGTGAAAATATGTGAAAGAGTTTGTGTGTGTCTGTGTGTATAAGTGTGTGAAATTATGTAGAAATATATGTAAATGTGTGTGTGTGTGTGAAAGTCCTTCATATATGTGTAAGTATGTGAAAATGAAAGTTTGTGTGTAAAAATGCATGAAAGTGTGTGTGTGTGTGTGTGAAAATGAGTAAAAATGTAAGTGTGTGTGAAAATGTGTATGTATGTATGTTAAAATGTGTGCAAGTATGTATGTGAAAATATGTGAAAGTGTGTGTGTGTGTCAAAATATGTGTAAGTGTGTGTGTGTGTGAAAATGTATGTAAGTGTGTGTGTGTATGAAAATATGTGTAAGTGTGTGTAAGTGTGTGTGGGTGTGAAAATATGTGTAAGTGTGTGTGTATGTGTGTGTAAGTGTGTGAAAATATGTATAAGTGTGTGTGAGTGTGAAAATATGTTTGTGTATGAGTGTGAGTGTGTGAAAATGTGTGAAAGTTTTTGTATATGTGTAAAGTGTGTGTGTGTGAGTGTATGAAAATGTTTGTAAGTGTGTGAAAATGTATGAAAGTGTATATGTGTGTGAAAAAATATGAAAGTGTGTGAAAATGTGTGTAATAATGTGTGAAAATATATGAATGTGTGTGAAAATGTCTGTAAGTGCGCGAAAATGTGTGTAAGCGTATGTGTGAAAATATCTGTGTAAGTGTGTGGAAATATATGTAAGTGTACAAAAGTATTTGTATGTAAGTGTTTATGTATATAAAAATGTATACAAGTGTGTATGTGTCTGTGTAAAAATACGTGAAAGTGTTTGTGTATGTGTCTGTGTGTAAATGTGTGAAAATGTATGTGAAATTGTGTGAAAATATATGCAAGTGTGTATGCGAGTGAAATGTGTGTGTGTAAGTGTGTGAAAATGTGTGTAAGAATGTGTAAAAATGTATGTATGAAAGTGTGTGTGTGTGAAAATGTGTAAGTACGTGTGTGTGTTAAAATGCGTGTGTGTATGAGAGAATATGTGAAAGTGTGTGTGTGTGTGAAAATATGTGAAAGTGTATAAGTGTATATAAAAATGTGTGAAAATGTGTGGAAGTGTGTGTGTGAAAATGTATAAGAACTGTGTGTATGAAAGTGTATGTGTAAGTGTGCAAATATGTGCGTGTGTGTATGAGAGAATATGTGAAAGAGTGTGTGTGTGTGAAAATATGTGAAAGTGTATATGTATATAAAAATGTGTGAAAATGTGTAGAAGCGTGTGTGTGACAATGTACAAGTGTGTGTATGAAAGTGTATGTGTAAGTGTGCAAATATGTTTAAGTGGTGTGTGAGTGTGAGTGTGTGAAAATGTGTATAAATGTGTGTGAAAATATACACAAGTATGTGTGTAAATGTGTTCAAATGTGTGTGAAAATGTATGTAAGTGTGTGGATTATTACTTTATAATAATTTATTGTAGTTAAATGAATTTATATGGATTAGATGATTTATCCATTAAAATCTATTTAATAAATAATTATAAATGGATAAATCATTTATATTCATTACACTTAAATGAATCAATCATATCTATTTAAATATGAATAATTTTAAATAATAAATAAATTTAGATTACAATTGCCATTGTCCTCCACGTCCCTATGCTCCTTCTTTAAACGTCTGCCAAATACAACGACCACGATTTTCCCAATGATCATTAACCTCACCGAACTAATGTATTAATAACTCTCTTCAACGAAAATTATTCGTTCTTCACAACTCTCTCTTTAAAGCATTCATATTTTTTTTTTCATTGAAAAACGCAAACGGCTCAAGTAGTGGCGACTCGGGCAGTCACAATTCATTAGCCAACCCTAGCTCTGGATCTTTGCAAAGCCAAGTCGAGAAGCTCTCTTAAAGCATTCATAATTGTTTATTTTTGTTTCTTTATTTATTTATTTTTTTTGGATTTAATTTAGCTGACAATGTACTTGAAACTCCTTTTGTCTTCTCTAGTTTTATGCGAATAAATTGTATTTTGGATTTACAGGAGTGGTAACTGAAAATTGAGGGCACATGACTTTTTTTCTTTTCTTTTTTTAGTATCAGCACGAACCGTGGTGGTGGCGACCACGGCAGCAACGAATATGGACGCAGCGAGAGGGCAACATTATAGTTGCTGGTCGTTAGGGAAAAAGTTTAGGGTTACAGATTTTGGACAATTTTACCTCTAAGAAAATTCAAGTAAATGTTATGTGTATGATCAAACGGAATTTTTAATGGATAAAATAGATGCAATGACCGTATTAATGTAAAAACTTTATTATAGGAAGGTCCTACCAAGTGTTATGTCAAGTGGTTATTCCAAATTAATGAAATTTTAGCATTTTTAAGTAGTGACCCACTAATTCATTTTAGGAAAATTCGCTGAAATAGTCTTTCAACTTTTTTACTTTAGCATAAAATAGTCTCTCAACTTTTTTTGTAGCCAGAATGGTCTTTTTTTTGGCCAAGATAGTCCTTTTATGTGAAATTTATAAAAATAAAATAAAATTTTATGGTGACTCCACCATAAAAGGACTTTCTTGGCTAAAAAATAAAAGTTAAAGGACTATTCTGGCTAAAAAAAAGTTGAGGGACTATTCTGGCTAAAAAAGGTTGAGGGACTATTTTGGCTAAAGTGAAAAAATTGAGGGACTATTTTGGCGATTTTTCCTTCATTTTATTTTTAGACCTACAACTTATAGTGGAATCTCATTAATTTGGAGATATCACTTAACATGACATTTGGTAAAACCTTTCCATAATAAAGTTTCTCCGTACTAATGCATGTTCGAAGTTAAGTCATCATTAAGATACAAAAATAGTTTAGTGACTAAAATGACAACCCTTGTATAATTGAGTGACCTTTTAGAGTGTTTGTTTTTTCATTAAATAAACCCTACTGCTACTTTTTTTTTTTTTTTCTCTCTTCTCATCGTCTCAACCTGCCCTGTGAAAACCCTGCCGCTACTTTTTCTTGTCATCATCTCATCCTACCCCTTGTGTATATTCAAATTTTTGTTGTAATAATTTTGTGTATATTGATTATATATTGTTGTTATTGTTTTAATTGAAAATCACTTGGTGTGTTAGTGTATATGTTATTTTTAAGGATGGTGAAGATGGGGTGGTGGTGTTTGTGTGTTTGCAGAGAAATAAGGATTTGGGATGGTAGAAGATTTTGACAGATTAGAGGATTAAGATTGTGTCTAAGGCTTTTTAATTTGATTTTGAAAATTTTCCAAAGGGCATTTTAGGATTTTTGTTTTGTTGCAATGGATAACAGAGATTTTATTGAATTAATGAACTGTTAATTACAAAATATTTGAGCAACATCTCATAATTGTTCATGCTCCTGCTCTCAGAGACACACGAAAGGTTTCCTTCCATTCCATAATATTTTTAATTTCATCTCAAATTTGGCTAAATAATCAATTAATCTATTCCTAAACTTTTAACAAAAGAAGGAGCACAATGAAATTTTTGTTTTTATTTTGTTCTTAAATAGTAAGTAAAATAGGTTTATTTTGTTGTTGAAAACATTAAATAGGGGTGTAGATTTTTCTTTTTCTATTTTTTTTTAAACAAGAGGGGAGGTTCTTGCCAATATGTCAAATTTTAGAAGAAGAATATGAAATTATTCCTAAATTTTATATTGTTTGATATTGTCCAACTACCTAACATCTTAATAATCACTTAACAACCAATCAGAGTACACCATTCAAATGGAGGTCTCACTAATTTGAGAAGCATGTCCCAATTTTCCAAAAAAGTTTGCCATCCGTTGTCCACCATATAAGGAAGTTCGACAGTCCCCTGAAAGGATTATCTCATTTATTAGTACAATACAATTTTTTAAAACACATATTATTATATTGTATAAATTTTTAAAATATAATAATATAGTTCCCAAGAGAAACAGTAGAATACTTCGTATAATTTTACAATATATAAAAGGAAAACCCCCTAATTAGTATGGTCTAATTAGTACAGTGATCTTTCCCATTTAGTCTCTTTGTAAATTTTAAAAAAATGTAACTACTACCATGAATTTTGATACTAAAAAAACTACTATAATAATATGTTGGATTCTAATATAATTTAGAAATAATTTTAATATTTTAAAATTTAAACCTAATTTTATAAAAAGCTCATGAATAAATAGTTATTGATTCTATAGCACACACATTTAGTGTGCTTCCACCCCTAGTACATATTAGGTGTGAGAGCTGGTCAGGGTGGATTTGGATTTTCGTTGTTTACAACGAATAGACATTCTTCAATTGAAAATAAATTGTACTAAAATTTTAATATAATTCCACGATCTCACTAAAGCATTATATAATTGAAATTTGTAGATTTGCAACCTAAAATACAAGCCTATAAATTCTAATGCTATGACACCTTATGCAACCACATAATTATCTAAATTTTAATTATACAACAATTTTTGTTTGGATCGGAGCAATTATGGAGATACTGGATACCAATAGTTGTTGCGGCAAATGCAAGCGTCCTATTTGTAATGAAAAATATTTAAATAGATCTAATTTTTAATTATATTTGTGTAAATTTTGTGATTTAGATTAAATCTTGTAAAATAAATAACAATCATTGATATAAGTAACATTGTACAATATTTAATTTTGACTACAAAATTTATAATCTAAACATGAAATCCAAAATTGAGTCTTTGTAAGTATTTTTTTTCCTGTAATAGCGTGCCTACATTCCAGAGAAATAAGGGATTCATTTTGTCCTTAAAAAAGGGTTCCCATTAATGTTCAAAATAAAATTTTCCATTCTATCAATACATAAATGTGAAATTTAGATAAAATAACTCCAAAGATTGGTGTACATAGTCATCCACATTAGGCAAAATTAGGAGGCGTACCATTTTTTAGGTTTTATTTAGGGATGATTAAGATTTTTGATAAAACTGCCTTAATCGAACCATTCTAACGGTTTTATCTTGTATGAAAATTGATTAAAAAATGACATCGAATGGTCTGGTTTTGAAATTTGTATTTTAAAACTGAAAAAACCGAAACCGAACTGAGTATAATTAATGTGAATAATTATTTTCATTAGTAAGCAAATTAATATACATATATTAAGTATTTTACTTTTTATTTTTTAATTTTTATTTTTATTTATTTATTTTTAGAAAGAAATTTATTAAGTATTTAATCTTGTAAATAGTGTAACTATGTCACTAGTACTTTACAAATTGGAAAAAAGACCAATTTGGTCCCTTGTCTTTATAAAAATTAACTAATTTAAGATTTGTTACAGAAATTGTTGACAAATTAAAGGAGTTTTTCACAACACATCTATGGCATGTTAACGGGCACGTTATTATCATATACTTTGGTCCATTAATTTGTCCATGATTTTTTTTTATAGATCCTAGATTAGTTAATATTTTTAAAGATAAGGAATCAAATTAGCTTGGTGTGATAGGTAAGAGATCAAATTGATTGATACTCCAAAGATAATGGACTAAATTCGTCTTTTAATTTGTTGCGACTTTTTATTTGATTAGACTATGTTTGTCTACATATATAAAAAGATCCCTCATAAGTTAATTATGGAGGATTTTCATAAAAATTATCCAAATAATGTCTTTTTAATGTATTAGTGTAACTATAGTATGGACAAATAAATGCTTACTAATAATCTCTTTCCGAATATTTCTCAGATACTAAAGTTCAACAAATTTTAAGAATAATTTAAAGACGACTAAGTAACATTATTATTATTATTATTATTTTATTATTATTATTATTGTTAGAATCAACAACACAAGTATTGGTTGTCTTATGGTAAAACAAAATATAAATTATAAGCATTTCTTAATAAATAGTGAATTTCAAATATTGTTACCGAACACAATATTTTTTTGTTTATATTTTTGAGTTTTAGACAAATATATTATTAGACGAAGATACTCACTTTTTATATTTCAAAGTGCTACAGTTTTTTACGGATAAAATAGGAAAAAAAGAAAAGAAAAGAAAGGAGCATAAACTGACTAAATCAAATCAAACTAACTCAAACCGATTGTACATCTAGGTGATAGTTATTTTCATCAATTTAACTAGTTTTGATTTTAAATTTTTCAAACCGAAACTCACGATTCGATTTTTGTATTTATTTATTTATTTAAAGTATTAAACCGAACCACCCTCTTTGTTTTAGGGTTAAATACATTAAACCCCCTTAAGGTTTAGTCTGTTTCGTACTAAATTTTTTAACGTTATTTTTTTTTTTTCACTTTGCCCCTTCTGTTAGGAATTTGACTATTAAAAAGTCAAAAAAGATATTTTTACCCCTAAACACTACAAGAATATATAAAATTAACCCCTAAAGTTCATTATATTTGTCATTTCAGTCTCTAATTCAAGTTTTGTATCAATTAACCTACTTTAGTCATTAATCAATATAAAAATATTGTTAAAATAACTAAAAATATAATAATGTCTACCATCACCAGTGATTCTTTAAAAATATTTGTGAAAAAAAAAATTGAATATAAAAATTTTCTAGCAGTTTTGGTATTTTTTGGTCTCTTATTATATTTTGTTTTCATGAAAAAATAAATTTTTAAACATACGAGACTTATAACCATCTATTAAAATTATATCAGTCTATTTTTCTTTTGATTTTTTAAATGTTTATTTAAAATGATTTTCTTCTTACTTTTTTCCTTTGTTAATATAATTTAACTAATAGATAAATTATATGAAGGAACTTTATCATATAAATAAAAACTTAAATTAAAATAATTTAGACGATATACCTTTAATAATTTATCAAAAAAATTTAAATTAATTATTTCATCATATATTTAAATTTTAAATATTAAAGAAAGTATAATTTGAGAATTAGAATATTTATATTTTTAACAATATTGATAACATTATTGAATTTTATTTTTACTTCAATGTATTAAATATTACAAAACTTATCTGATGGAGTAAAGTGAAATTTCGGTTAAACCTTAAAGAGGTTTACTGTAATTGATCTTTAAGGGTAAATTTGTCTTTCTAAAAAAATTAATATCATAGTTATATTTGATCGTTAATCAAAAGGATAAAGTAAAAAAAAATAACATTAAGACATTTAGTATAAAACAACCCAAATTTTAAAAGATTTTAATATATTTAACCCTTCGTTTCATCTATGAATTGAAGTTGCTCCAATTGCAGGAGATGAATGTATCTATGTTCTTTGCCACGCTGGCCGCGTAGCCGTCGGGGTTGTTTGATTTGATGTGTCGTCATTCTCGGCATGTGGTGCCAAACCAAAGTCACGTGTACTTACCAATAATACAGAAAACAAGTCACGTGCCTCCAAACCACGTGCATTTGCAGGATCATAATTTGTTGCATCTGAGGGAAAATAACCAAAAACATTACAATATGATAAAAATTTGTAACTCATATATCGATGTATCAATTTCATCTCTAATATTTAAAATTTATTAGTTCCCTCTCTCACATTTTTAAAATGTATCGATTTTGTTTTCTGTACTTTTAAAATATATAAATTTCATCACAATTAAATTGAATTTTGATTTTTTTTCAATGTAAAATTATTATTATCGAAAAATAACCAAAATATCTTAGATTTGTTAGAAGTGATCAAACCCCTTTCATTCGCAAATTCTTTCCAAAGTCTAAATTATAAATCTATTTTAGAGTACAGATATTGAAAATACCTATTGAGTAAAGAATTAACAAAAGGACCGAATTTATTGACCCTAAAATTAATAAAAAATACTTTGGGAACTTTTTTTTGTCAGATTGCTTTGAAAACTTCAAACCTTTAGTTGTAGTTACAATTAAATCACACAAGCATATTTTTTTAGAGTGTGACCAAGTTATTTCGACCAATTCTTGAATAAGAAATCCAATTTGTTACGATTGTTAACAATAAATTTAACTGAAATTTGGTGTTAGATGTAATTTGTATGTTTTGAAAATATGAGGGATGCAATTGCATCGTTTTAAATGTGAGAGCAAAAAAAGATGTTCTCAAATTTGAGAGAGAAATTTGCTTCAACTGTGATGGATAAAAAAAGAATTTCTAAATGTCAGGGATGTATTTGGTCATTTTGCTAATGAGTGATTCTACTATAGTACATAGAGCTAACAGACTTCATATAATATTTAGGAAAATTTTACAGTTACGTTGAATAAACCATTCCTTTATATTTTTAAAGATTTGTATAATACAACACTATGCGTTTAAAAAACTTATATTGTACAACTTCTTAAAACTAAAGAAATGGTTCTCTCAATCGAACCGTATAATTCCCCTAATATTTAATCTGAAATAAGGCATTGTTAATATTTAGCCTCTTAATGGAAAGGACAAAATAAGGCATTGTTAATATTTAGCCTCCTAATCGAAAGGACCAAACTTACTTCCTCAAATTTTCACAACACTCAATATATTTCACTAGTTTTCAATTTCTATCAATTTGATTCTAATGTTTCTACAAAAAAGGATTTGTTCCACGTGTATTTAGTTCAATTAATTCTTGACATACAACAAAAATTCACCAAAGTGATTGAAAGATCCATTTGGTGGAACTATATATATATATATTAAGGACTAGAAAAATATTTAGAAAGATTCGATTTACGGTCCACCGAAAGACCTTGTGGTTAGGGTTGTTAATCGGGTCCTGTGAGCTAGGCTTTAATGTGTCCGAATTCAATTACATTTTAAATTAATGGAGCTCTATCCAAGCTTCACTTACAAAGGCTCACATATATGAGACTTACACTAAGCTTTAAAATTAAGTAAGTTTTGAGTTGAAATGGTCCAACTCAACCTCATAATATCTCTCCCCAAAAAATAAAAAAATATATATTTCACATTACAAATTCTATATCTAGTGGATGTCTATCTATGGATTTGAATTTGATGAGTTGTAGTGAAAATCTATCTATATCTAAGTATCTGATAAGTGGATATACAAGTTACGTTATTTTATATTACGTAACTTATAGGTCAATTGTATCTTATAAGTACATGCACTACATGGAAAATAAAATAAAATACTATTTGGTCTTTCATATTTCTTTTCTCTCTTTCTCTCTCAATTCCAAACATTTTCTTTAAGTCTTTATATATTTTTATTTAACTTTTATAACAGTTATTAGCACAATTAATCCAGTAGAACTCGAAAATAATTAGAATATGAGTATTTCTCATTCAATGGGTTGGATTCAAGAATAACAATGAAAACTTATGTTTTGCTGATAGTACAACAACGCATATGATACTCAAAAATAAGAAATATTTATCTCATTTAATAAAGGATAATGTCAATGTTCATACAATATTGGGTAGTACTCAATTAATTGATAGTTCCGAAAGAACCACTATATTATTACCCGGAGAAACAAAATTCATTATAACTAATGCATTATTTCTGCTAAGTCTCAAAGAAATTTATTAACTTTTAAAGATATCCGTCGAAATGAATATCATATTAAGGCAGTAAATGAGAAAAATATTGAGTATCTATATATTACAAAATTAATATCTGGAAAGAAATGTGTTTTGGAAATGTTGTCTATTTTTTTTCTGGTTTGTACTATGCATATATTAGTACAATTGTATCACATGTTACAATAAACCAAAAGTTTACGGATTCATATCTTTTATTATTTGGCATGATTGATTAGGCCATCCGAGAACAGTATGATGCATAAAATAATTTTTTCACAAGTTCACGTAGACATTTATTGAAGAACCTGAAGATTCCTCAATTTAATAAATTTTCTTGTGCTACTTGTTCTCAAGAAAATTAATTATTAGACTATCACCAGCTAAAGTAAGATTGAATCCCTAACATTTTTGGAACGTATTCAAGGTGGTATCTGTGGACTCATTGACCCGTCGTGTAGACCATTTAGATATTTTATGATTTTGATAGATGCATCTATTAGATGGTCTCATGTATGTGTATTATCATCTCATAACCGGACGTTTGTGACATTACTTGCTCAAATAATTCGATTAAAAGTATAATTTTCAAATTATACAATCAAAAAAATTCGTCTTCATAATATTGGTGAATTTACATTATAGATGTTTAATGATTTTTGTATGTCAATTGGTATAACTATTGAATATACTATAGCATGCATTCATGGTCAAAATGGTTTAACATAATCATTTATAAAGCACCTCGAATTAATAGCTGGACTATTACTTATGAGAACATAAAAATTACCTACTTCTGCGTGGGGACATGCTATATTGGATGCAATAGCACTTGTATGTACCAAGCTAACAAATTATTTGAAATTCCCCCTATTACAATTGGCTTTTGGTCAGTAGTCTAATATATCTTATTTAAGAATTTTTGGTTGTGAGGTATATGTTCCACTATAATGCACAAAGATGGTCCTCAAAGAAGGTTAGAAATATGTATTAGGTATGAGTCCCCCTCTATAATTAAATATCTTCATTAACAAGGGATTTATTTATGTCATGTTTTGTCAATTCTCATTTTGATGAAAATATTTTTCCAATTTTACGGGGAGAAGATAAATAGTTAGATAGAAAAATTAAATGGAATGAATTATCATTGTAGCATTTTAATTCTCGTACAAAACAATGTAAACTAAAAGTTTAAAAGATAATTCATTATAAAATATTGCGAATCAATTGTCAAATTCATTTACTGACTTAAAACGAGTTACTATGTCATATAACAATTGAAAATTTAACTCCAATTAGAATTGAAATACAATAGAACAAAATGACAGTAAACTACGCCTAAAGCATGGTAGACCAATCAGTTCCAAAGATAAGAATTCTCGTAAAATAAAAGGAGCAACTATTCAAAATGGTCATAAAATGGAGATGGGTACTCTTGAAGAGATTCTAGACATAACTATTTACAAAACTACAAAAGTAGATAAAGTACCTGAAACTAATGAAAATTAAAAGATCTCGATAAGTTATGTCTCTATTGGAATAAAGATAGAGCTAAAAAGATATTGTTGTCGACAACAACTTTGTTTATGACATAGCAGCTAATGTTTTGAATTAAAATGAGAATTTTGAACCTAAATTTGCCGAGGAATGTCGACAAAGAGATGATTGGTCAAAATGAAAATATGCAATTCAAGTAGAATTAAATTCACTTTCAAAATATGAAATTTTCAGACTTGTAGTCCAAACACCTAAAGGTGTAAAGCTGGTGGGTACAAATGGGTATTTGTATGAATAATAACGAAATGAGAAAAATAAAATTGTACAATATAAAGCATGCCTTGTAGCACAAGGGTTTTCAGAAAAATCCGGCATTGATTATGAAGAGACATATTCCCTTGTGGTAGATGCAATCACCTTTATATTTCTTTTTAGTTTGACAATTCATGAGAAACTTGAAATAGGTTTAATAGATGTTGTGACAACCTATTTCTATGGCCCACTTGATACAAAAATTTATATAAAAATCTCTGAATGATTTAACATGCCCGAAATATGTAAAATTTTTCAGACAATTTGTTCAATAAAATTACGTAAATCCCTTATATGGATTAAAGAAATTTGAGCATATATGGTATAACTGCCTCAGTGAGTATATCTTGAAAAAGGTTATAAAAATGATCTAATTTTCCCATATATTTTTATAAAAAAAACTAGATCAAAATTTGTGATAAATACTGTATATGTTGATGATATAAATACTACTGAAACTTTTGAAAAGCTTCAAAATACAATGAATTATTATCACATTAAAGAAAGAATTTGAGATGAAAGACCTAGGCAAAACAAAATTTTGTATAGGTTTACAATTTGAGCACTTAACGCAAAGAATTTTTGTTTCATCAATCAACTTATACAGAAAATGTATTAAAGTGATTTTATATAGATAAAGCATATCCATTGAGTATCCCAATAGTTGTAAGCTCACTTAATGTGAAAAAGGATCCTTTTCGTCCTTGGCAGAATGATGAAGAACTTTTTGACCCTGAAGTACCAAATCTAAGTACTATAGGGGCATTAACGTATCTTGCTAATAATACGCGATCTGAATAATATTTGCTGTAAGTTTGTTATCAAGATTTAATTCCCCTCTAATACGAAGATACTGGAATGGCGTTAAGCATATATTTAGATACCTGCGAGAAACTATTGATCTGAGTTGGCTATTTCAAGTGAATCTAGATTATAGTTAATTGGTTATGCAGATTTCGGATATTTATCTGACCCACATAAAACTTGATACAACTATATCAGATCATGGTATTCAACAAAATAAACTTTAGCCGATACTTCTTCAAATTATGCAGAATTAATTTCTATACATGAGGCAAGTAAAGAATATATTTGGCTAAGATTATTAACCCAATATATCCAAAAGATATATGGTTTAACATTAAAAGAAAAACTGCCAACAATATTATATGAAGACAATGCAGCATGCATAGCCTAGGTAGAAAGATGTTACATCAAAGGAGATAGAACGAAGCATATTTCTCCAAAAAAAATTTATACTCATAATCTTCAGAAGAATGGGATATTGATATCCAATAAATTCGCTCATGTGATAATTTTGCTAATTTATTTACAAAGGTGCTACCAACATCAAAACTTGAGAAGTTAGTTTGCAATATCAGAATGTGTCGTCTCCATGATATCAAGTGATATTTTCATGAGAGGAAGTAATAGCACACGCTTTACTCTTTTTCCTGTAGCCATGATTTTGGCCCAGTGAGTTTTTCAGGCTTGATTTTTAATGAAGCGCAGCATGCAAAAGTATACTACGAATATTGTGTACTCTTTTTCCTTCATTATATTTTTGTCCCACCAAGTTTTTCCTAGTAAGGTTTAACGAGGTATATGTGTTAATTAATAGACATCTAAGGAAGGGTGCTACAAATTCTATATCCGGTGGATGTCTATTTATGTATTTGAATTTAATAAATTGTAGTGAAAATCTATCTATATCCAAGTATCTGATAAGTGTGGATACAAATTAGGTTATTTTACATTAAATAACTTATGGGTCAATTATATCTTATAATGCATGCACTACATGAGAAATACAATAACATACTATTTTCTTTTGTCTCTTTCTCTTTCAATTCCATGCATTTTCTTTAAGTCTCTATAGATTTTTTATTAACTTTTATAATATTTCAAACATATATAATTTTATATGACCAATATCACCTAATATGTATAAAAATTATCGAAACCATTTTCTATTAAATATTCAATACATAATATATATTATATTTTATGTTACATATTCTCACAAAAAAATGGTATATATACACATGTTAATTGGGCCGAGACTTAAGTGGCATGAGCTGAGGATGGCCTAACCTCAATTCATAATAAAATTGTGCCAAATTTTAAGGCTCATGATCACCTAAGCTCACTTTACTTGAGACTCAGTCTACTATTTTTTAGGCCAAATGAGTTGCGTCCGGGCCTACCTAGGGGTAGCCACGGTTCCGGTTTCAGAACCGGACTACCAAAAATTGGCGGTTCTGGAACTGGAACTGGAACCATCGTTGACGGTTTTCGGACCAGATTCGGAACCAGGGACAAGGTATCGGTTCCGGTTCTATATTTTTTCGAACTAGAATCGGGAATCGCGACAGGAATGAATCATGTGAATAAAGAGAAAATAGTTATGTATATATATATATATATATATAGGACAATGTAATTAATACATTTAATTTTTCTTTAAATTATCTTTTAGCATGGATTATCTAAAATGTATCTTTACTTTAATTTTTAATGGTTCGATATAGAATGATGTAACAGTGTACTTTTTTTCTAAAAACAAAGGCTATAATTGAAATATAAATAAAATGTAATTTTTTGTTTCTCATCTTAACTTTTATTAATTTTTTAATATATATATATATATATATATTGACCAATGTAATTGATGCATTTAATCTTCTTTAGATTATCTTTTAGTATAGATTATTTAAATTGTATCTTTACTTTAATTATTAATGGTTCAATAAATGATGTAATTGTGTACTTTTTTTCAAAAAACAAAGTCTATAATTGAAATATATTATAAAATTTATCTAATTTTTTGTTTCTCAAGATAACTTTTATTAAATTTTTTAGTATTATCTAAAATGTATATTTACTTTAAAAAAATTCAAAATTGGAATCGTGACCGGAACCGAGACTAGAACCAGAAAATCGGCTGAAACCGTCGGTTCCAGAACCGAGAAATCGGCCGAAACAGTTGATTCTAGAACTGGAACCGGAACCGAAACTGGCTGTCAAGGTTCTAGTTCCGGTTCCAGCTCCTTCATGGAACCTTAGAACCGACGGTTCAGGAACCGTGGTCATGCCTAGGCCTACCTAGGCCAATTGACAATCCTATTTGTAGGGCTATTAATTGAACCATATGAGATGGGTTTTAATATGTTTGAGCTCAACCCATTCTAAAATAACAGAGCTTAGCTCAAGTTCAATTCACAAAAGTTCACACTTATGAGATTCACGCTCAACTCACAAAATTAAGTGAGTTTCTAGCTAAAATCGGGCTAGCCCATATTCACAAAATCTCCTCCGAAAAATAAAAATAAAAAATCTAAAAGTTTCAAACGTATATAATTTTATTTGACCAATATCACCTAATATGTACAAAACTTATACACCAAAACTATTATATAATAAATATTCAATACACAATATATATATACATATATATATATATATATTATGTTACACATTCTAAAAAAAAAAAGTATATATACACATATTATTAGGTCCGATTTTAAGTGGGCTGAGATGAGTATGGTGCAAATATTACATTCAGCTCACAATGAGATCGGGCCATATTTTTAGGATCAAATTTAACTAAACTCACTTTAATTGAAACTCAACCCACTATTTTTTAACCCAGATAGACTGAGCTAGGGCAAACCTGTGCCCAATTGATAGTCCTACCTACTTGTGGCTATTGAAGAAATCACATATCCTATGTGACTTATTCAATAACCGCAAAATATATGGGTAGACCTGTAAAACAAGCCTAGATAAGTATTTCCCGGATGACCTTGATTTTAATCCAATTAAGAGGCTAAAATAGTAATTCTTTAAAAAAAAATGTGTATATACTATCCTTTGGTGTGCCTAAAAACCACAACCTAATAAAAATTAAGAGAATAAAAAATGGTAATTATAGAGAAATGTGGAATCATTAGGTGGATATGAATGAGTGGTGAAGTATATGGCAGCTCTATAGGCGTAGGTAACAATCTTTATGATACTAGTTGTTATGACCGCACATTGCAGGTAAATATATAGTTAGATACAAACATGCCCAATAAATTTTGATTGTATTTTGGTATTATGTTGGAAATTCTTATAATTATGAATTAGTATACTTAGAAAAGGAAAAAGTTACTCAAGCAATTAACACGAATAATAATGTAGTCAAAGTAATTCAAATATATTAACATTTGACAATGAATAATTTTAGTTTCAATTTAAATGACCAACCAAATATCATATAATTTTTTACTCCTAGCACCAACAACCAAAGAATACATAATTTTCCATAACCATGGACTAGGGGTGTTCATCCTAACCCGCTGACCCGAAAAATTCGCTGAACCGATCCGATTCGAACCAATATTTTTAAAAACACTAGTGGTGTCTTTTTCAAATTCCTTTCCTTCTTTCCCAACCAAATCACAAATTTGCATCTTATCCTAATATAATACTATATATTTTAAAAATTTATACTACACAATCTCTTAGAGCCAACAGACTGATCCCTCAGGGACTGTAGAATTCCCTTTTTTATAACTCAAGAGTAATTTTGATATAGTTTTGGTATAATTTTTTTTTTATAAATCAAATAAACTTTATAAAACATTAGGAAATAATTACTTCCATCCATTTATTCTAATTGCAAATAATTTTCATAACTTTTATTTTTTAAAAAAAATAAAATAATTTAATAATCACAAATTGTTAAAAAAATTAAATAATCAAGATGATGGGAGATGCGTGTATATGTATTGTACCGACATAAATAATTTCAAATTATTAGCCAAACAATAAAGGGTCATTTTAATGTAATTTTTTTCCCTAAAACAAGAAATATCTCTATAAAAATAAAACCTCAGCAAATTACTACTTTTATTAATTTCCTTCTAATATAAAATAGTGTATATATTGTCAAATCCAAAATAACTTTAACAACTTTTATTGCGTTATAGTACTATTTTCCCCCTTTTTCTAGGATTAATAACACTTTGCCCCTCTGAATTAGGTACGTAATTACACTTTATCCCCTAAATTAAAAAATTACATTTTGCTCCATTCACATGGGAAAGTAGATTCATTCTTTAAAAAATTTATAATATCAAGTTAAATGGCTGAAATAGCATTAGTATTATATTTTGATTTTTCATATATTTAATTTTGATGTTTGACAATTATAAAAGAATTATGAAAAAAATATAATATCAAAATAATATTATAATAAAAATTATTATTATTATATTAAAATATAATAACAAAATAATTAGGATGTGAAAATGTTATAAAATGTTGAATTATATTATATTTAACATGGCAATTTGTAGAGGTTCATCCAAATATTAAAATTGTAAAAAAAAAATCATAGGTTTATAAAAAAAATATATTGTCACACAATATCTTTAAAGAAGAATTTTCAATAGAAAATTAACCCATTTAGGAATTGTTCTACTATTATATTTAAACATTCAAATTTGAAATAATATAAAATAAAATAACAAAATTTAAAAATTTGACCAAAAAATATATTGATATTGATTATATTAAAATATTATATATTTATTTTTAAAGTATTTTTAAATAATAGATTACTGTTATATCATTATCAGGATTTAAATACAAAAATCAAAATATAGTGCTAAGGATATTTAAGTCATTTAATCTTGTCAACTTTAAAATTTTTAAAGAATGAATAAAGTGGATTGGGGAAAAGTGTATTTTTATAATTTAGAGGGACAAAATATAATTATTCTCCTAATTGAGGGATAAAGTGTCATTAACCGTTTTTTCTAAGATCGATTGTAGATTGTAGATTGTAGAGTTTGCCTTTTACACATTCACTTCCAGTTGTCCCCACGCCGACCTTTTTACCCCTCTCATCTATATATTCCCCTTTGACCCCTCCCCCCTTTCCTTCTTCCTCTTCCTCTCCAAACCCTTATAATTTGTTTGGAGTCGAAGAGGCCCCAACCCCAAAAAAACCCATAAAAATTTCTAATCTATTTATTTCTCATAAATAAATAACCAAAAATAGTAAATACATTATCAAGATGATAGGGGATACGTATTGTACGGATTGCAAGAGGAATACGGAGGTGGTATTGTCGACCATGCCGCAGGCGATACTGTGTGTTCGAAGTGCGGGTTAGTTTTGGAGTCGAGGTCGATAGACGAGACATCCGAGTGGAGAACTTTTACGGACGAATCGGGTGACCATGACCCGGTTCGTGTTGGAGGTCCGGTCAACCCGCTTCTTGGTGATTCGGGTCTTTCTACTGTGATTTCTAAGGGTCCGAATGGCTCTAATGGGATTCGTCTCTTGCCCGCTAATGTAAAACAAAAACAACTACAGCTCTATTAGAAAAAATTAATAACTTAGTAATAGACCGATAGTGACAAAGAAAATATAATATCAATGCTTTTACATACCAATTCATCAGAAACCAGTGAAACTTCTGAAGACAGTGAAAGCGAAAATGAAATATACCAAATTGATTATTCCGAAAATGAAGAAGATTATGATTGTACTTGTCAAAGAATTAATACTCTAACAGAAAATCAAGAATTATTTTTTGAATTACTAGAACACATACCAGACAAAGAAATTAAAAAAAGAAATATATTACACAGTACAAAGAAATTCTATTAAATGAAAATAAAAAACCCCGAGATGAGTATAAAACTATGCCAGAAAAAATTAAGGAAAAACCAACAAGTATGCAAAATTCTTTTACCATACAAGATGTTATGGACCATGCATCATATTCCGCATATAACAAACCTGTTACAATACCTGTTTTAAAACAGGAAATTAACCAATTAAAGGAAGAAATAATTAATCTAAATAAGAGATTGACAATACTAGAATTAAGAACTTTAACTACAGAACCACAAAATAATTCTATAACAAATTCTTCAAAAAACTTAGAAATTCCCCTTAATACACAAGATGATTCTTCAGAATTTTTTAAATTAAGTTCTTGTACAGCAAATTGGGAACAAAAATCTCCTAATTCTTTTCGTTGAGCATATTTTTTGATTTGAGCTTTTAATTTTATGTCATTAAAAAGTTTAAGTTCTTCTTCTATTATAACAGAAATAATCCCAGGAATATTAAATTCATAACAAAATTAAACTAATAATCTTTAAAATTAAGAATAAGAGAAACTTTCAAGAATATAAATCTTCTTCATTTTTGGAATAATCAATTTGGTATATTTTATTTTCGCTTTCACTGTCTTCAGAAGTTTCTCTGGTTTCTGATGAATTGGTGTGTAAAAGCATTGATATTATATTTTCTTTGTCACTATCGTCTATTATTAAGTTATTAATTTTATTCTAATAGAGCTGTAGTTGTTTTTGTTTTACATTGGTTTGCATAATGTCCCTTCTTTAAACATTATCTACAAGTGATATTTGAGACAGGTCCAGAAACAAATTTCTTTCAATACAAAGTTTTTATCTTCTTTATAGTATTTTCTTTTAAATTTTTTATATGTTTTAGGAAAATAAGGTTTTTGAGATGTTATTTTTAACAAATAAACTAATAATCTTTAAAATTAAGAATAAGAGAAACTTACAAGAATATAAATCTTCAAGATTTCTTGGAAACTGAAAGCTTGAGAACTTTATTACTTAAAAGAAAACTTGGATTTTACAAGAGTGAGAGGAGAATTACAAGAGAAGAGACAAGGAAAGAAAACCGAAATCTGCCTTCTAAGTTTGCTGGTCGAGCCTATTTATAATAGAAAATGGAATCTTTGTACAGTTTGTGAATAGTATGAAAAGACATCAACTTTTGGTAAAGTAGCTTTAATAAAGTCACTTTTTCTTGCCTCGTCCTTTCTTCTTTCTTTTGTCTTGTTTTTTGACCGGTGTGAAAGAGGTTGAGGATGAGCTGGATGTTTTGTCCTTTTCTTTTTCTGAATCAGAGAATAATTTCTTTTTTGCAATAACTTCAATAGTCTTTGCAATTTTTGTCATTTCTTCTGCTTGTTTGAAAAGTGTTTGAATATCAATTTCTTCCACATCGTTTGGAACTTGGGAATCTTGTTCCAATTGGAAAAAAGGATTTTGGTTTTGAATATCTTCCAGTTTCTCCTTTCCTTTTGTAGTTATTTGTTGAGATGTTGATGGTGTTGTCTCATTTATTTGAATATCCATTATTCTGAGATAAGTATGAAGAACCATTGCTGAGATGTATGTTTGTAGCTCCTTTGGGTTTAGCTGCTGTTGTGATGAACTTGACTCAATAGTATGTCTTTCTGGCTGTATTAATGAAGGAATGCGTATTGGATGGATGTTTAAACTGCTGAAATCTGGCATATCGCACTTAGGCCACCGTTTTGCCATAAAAATTCTTCTGATTTCAGGAATGTTTGTAGTATGATTATATCCAGTTTCTAATTTCCAATAAGAGCACCATGGTATTTTGAATTTTATCATGAAATGGCATAGGGTTCTTTTAGGAATGTCTTCTTGTGGGAATTCAGAAATATTTATCTCTCTGTATCTTTGGAATGCATCAAATACTGGTTTTGGGAATAATGATTCTTCAATTCCAAAATTTTGAAACCAAAAGTAAAACCAGGAAGGAAGTATGGTTTTTGTTTGTAGAATTGAGGGTTCAAGACGAATCCACCAAGTATGTAGGTAATCTGAATTTTGGAGTATAGTAGAATTGGTTAAAAAAGGATTGTTTGAGATCATGGTAATTAAACCAATATTCTCTTTGGTTGAATTTTGAAATAAACTTCATTGAATTTGTGGAAACTCCCCATTCTTCAATAGAAGGTATACTGTTTATAAAAATTTGTGAATAGGATATTTCATGATCATTTTCTCTGGGGAACCATTCTTCTGTATTTGTGGTATCATGGTCTTTGATTTTTGCAAGAGGTTTATTATTGAATAGTGCATGCTCAAGAAAATTTGAATAAATATAACAGGTTTTTAAAGGAAATCCGTTTGGAAGGAAATAGGATTGTACTGACTCTGACTCCGTTTATTTGTCATGAGTTGGTAAGGGTTTAGAGGTAATTCTTCTAATTCAATATTGCATACATGAAGAATTTTGTGTAAAGGGAAGAATGTTCCTTCAGCTGTGTCGAAATTTGTAGAAGTTTGAGAAATTTCTGGTGGTTTGGGAATTGTTCCTAGAATTGTCATTTGTGAAGGAGTATGTACGGTCTTTGAGAAGGGGATTGTGGTGATTGTGGACTGACCACATTTCTAAATGTTTGAGGTATTTGTGTTTGGCTAGACAGAGGGGGAAAATTTCTTGCTAGCATGTTGTTTGTAGGCATAGTGTTTGTACCTCTGCCTCTTCCTCTTCCTGGGCCTTGCCCGGTGGGAGAAAAGCCCTGCATGTCTTCTATGCTGCATACAAAGATAATAATTGTAAAGTATGTTTATATTGTTTTTTGTAATCTCTATATTTTGTTATGTGTGCCTCATATTTGGAAATATGTCTTCTTCTTAATTGATGTAAAATAATAGAATTTTCTTGTAAGCTGTAACATATTCTATTTTCTATATCTATTATTTTCTCTCTATGTGAGTTTATTCTTTTCCTTTCTTCATACATTCTATGAAGAAACCATTCTTTTTCTGAAATTAATAAATTTTTTGTTTTTTGCCAGCTTTCTGGTGGTTCATAAAAAGGTATATATTTTGTATGTTGTAATTGATATTTGTTTCTGGTAGAATAGGAAAATTTTGTTTTGAAGAAGAGTTAGATTCCATTTATGCAAGGAATAAAGAAAGTTTGCTTTTATATTTCTTTATTTTTCTTTTTGATTCATTAATATCTATTTTTGTTACTACAATTTGTTGTTCTACCCAATGTTTTTCCCAAGAATTAGATAATTTTTCTGTTTCAAGTCTATGTAACCACTGAATTTTGTTTGCTTCTAAATTTTTTAAGTTTTCTCTATAAAATCTTAATCTAATACGATATCTAGCAATTGAATCAAACAGGGGCATGTCCTTCTGCTTGACCTGCAAGAAAATCTCTAGTCAAAAAGTCAAGAAGTGAATTAGTAGAACCTTTTATATATTGAATATCAAAATAAAAAAACAGAGAGTATGGACTGCCATCTTGCAAAAAAATGTTTGGATGCTATATTTTTTACATCTTTTTCGATGATTTGTTTGGCTGCTGAACAATCCACTCGGATTGTAAATTTTTGATTAAGTAAATCTTGAAGTTCAATTTTGTAATACATAAAACTAAGCTTAGAACTTCTTTCTTGACTGTAGCGTAATTTGTTTGAACTTTATTCCATAATCCCGAAGTATATCTAATTAATTCTTCTTTGTCGGTATGAGGATTAATTTGTTTAAGAATACTACCGTATCTTATGTCTGAAGCATCTGTTTCTACAATCTTGTACCAAGAATTGTGTGGTAAATATAAAAGTGGTAATTGTTGGACTCTTTGTTTAATTCTTTTAACAGTTTCTGTGTGATGATTTGTCCAAGGAGGAGGGGTTTTTTGTAATCTTTGATATAAGAGTTTACAATCTTGTGCTAAGTTTTTGTAATATTCATTAATATAATTTAAACTTCCTAAAACTCTTTGTAACTGAGTTTTATCTTTAATTTCATCAGGGAATTTGTTTGCAAATTCTATGGACCTGGCTATAGGAATTTTTGAATAATGATAATCAAAACAAACTTTCACAACAAGGAAATTTTATTTTTTTAAATTTACAATCTATTTCCAAACAACTAGAACAAACTGGTATTAATGTATCAAATCGTTTTGATAAAATTGAGAAAACTATAGAAAAAATTCCTTCTAATTTATCTACTTCATTCAGTTATCCTCAAAAAATTATACCAGATTCCAATAAATTTCATATTCCCGTACAAAACCCTCATATAATTCCTCCAATTATTCATCCCTCGCCTCCAATTCCTCCAAAAGCATTCAAAAATGATATAGATCGGATAATAGAAAAATTAGATAAAAAATTAGAAACACTAAAAATAAATACTATTCATGAAGAAAGTCAAACGGAAAATGACTCAAAACAACAAGAAGAAATAGAACTAGGAAATACTTCTTTAGATAATCTAATAAATATGTTTCAAAAAGATGAAGAAATACAAGAAAGGATATTATTCAGAACCAGAATTAGAATTATCAGCGCTAAAAAAGAAAAAATTTCAAAAATATGAAAATCCAAAACAATTTGAGAAAAAATATCCTCCACTAGATAGACAGTATACCCATAAACCTTACCCACAAGATTTAGAATTAGAAACAAGTAGAGTTTTAGATTCTTTAAATCATCAGTCTATCTACGAATGGAATATTGATAACTCTGCACCATATCAAATTATTAATACCTTAAAAAAATTGAATATGTTCATTACTTTACATAAAAGCAAAGGGACTTCAGAAAAAGAAGCTGTCATAATAGTTATAAATGGTTTTACAGGAACCTTAGATGGATGGTGGAATAATTATTTAACAGAAATACAAAAGAATGAGATACTAAATTCTACTAAAACTATTGCTTCTACTGAATTAACTATTGGACAGGCCTCTACATCCACTACTCCCGCTACTGAAAAAATTTCTAATGCTGCGTTCTCACTTTTAATAAGTATATTTAGACATTTTATTGGTGATTCAAAAATTTTTGATAGCATACAAAAAGAACTTTTAATGAACCTTAGATGTCCAACCTTATCTCATTTCAAATGGTATAAAGATACTTTTCTAGCAAGAGTAATAATGAATAGAACTTATTGTAATTCTCATTTTTGGAATGAAAATTTTATTTCTTCTCTTCCAAACCTTTTTTGCTCAAAGAATTTTTACTAAACTCAAAGATTACCATGATGGATATAATGTGCCATATGATCAGTTAACATATGGAGACATTACTTCTATTATAATAGAAGAAGGACTTAAATTTTGTAATGACATAAAATTAAAAGGTCAAATCAAAAAATATGCCCAAAGAAAAGAATTAGGAGATTTTTGTGCCCAATTTGTTGTACAAGAACCTAGTATACCTTATCAAAAAGCTCAACAAAAATTACAAAAATTTAAAAAGTCTAGGAAAAAGACAAAACCAAAAATAACATCTCAAAAACCTTATTTTCATAAAAAAATATAAAAATTTTAAAAGAAAAAACTATAAAGAAGATAAAAACACTAACAAAGAAGTACAAAGATGGATAAAAGCAAATATCACTTGTAGAAAATGTGGAAAGAAGGGACATTATGCAAACATACAATGTAAAACAAAAACAACTACAACTCTATTAGAAAAAATTAATAACTTAATAATAGACGATAGTGACAAAGAAAATATAATATCAATGCTTTTACACACCAATTCATCATAAACCAGTGAAACTTCTGAAGACAGTGAAAGTGAAAATGAAATATACCAAATTGATTATTCCGAAAATGAAGAAGATTATGATTGTACTTGTCAAAGAATTAATACTCTAACCGAAAATCAAGAATTATTTTTTGAATTACTAGAACACATACCAGACAAAGAAATTAAAAAGCAATATATTACACAGTACAAAGAAATTCTATTAAATGAAAATAAAAAACCCCGAGATGAGTATAAAATTATGCCAGAAAAAATTAAGGAAAAACTAACAAGTATGCAAAATTCTTTTACCATACAAGATGTTATGAACCATGCATCATATTCTGCATATAACAAACCTGTTACAATACCTGTTTTAAAATAGGAAATTAACCAATTAAAGGAAGAAATAATTAGACTATCTAAATAAGAGTTTGACAATACTAGAATTAGGAACTTTAACTACAGAACCACAAAATAATTCTATAACAAATTCTTCAAAAAACTTAGAAATTCCCCTTAATACACAAGATGATTCTTCAGAATTTTTAAAATTAAATTCTATATACTTCTCTCAAAAATATTTTATTTCAGTATCTTTACAAATAAATAATGAATATAGCTTTACCACAATAGCCATGATAGATTCAGGCGCAGAAAATTTGTACAATGAGAGAAGGTTTAGTTCCAACTAAATATTTTGAGAAATCTACTACATCATTAAGAGCAGTTGAAGGATCTCAAATTCAAGTAAAATATAAACTCAACAATGTATGTATATTTTCTGAAGAAAAAAATACTATTTGTTTACCCTTTGTTTTAACAAAATCTATCAGTTAACATGTAATACTAGGAACACCATTTTTTGTTAAAATGCATCCTTACTATTGTAATGGAAAAGTAATTACAAACAAAGAAAAGCATTTACTTACTTTTAATTTTGTTACTATAGAAAAACCTCATTATTTAAACAAATTTTCTATAAATTCTATTAAAGAAAATATTAAATTAAAAACTAATCAAATTGCTTTTCTACAAGATGAAGTTAAATCACAAACTATAGAAGAACAATTGCAATTACCAGAAAATCAAATAAAAATTAAAGATATTACACAAAAAATTACTAGTCAAATTTGTAGTGATTTACCAAACGCCTTTTGGCACAGAAAACAACATATTGTTGAATTACCTTATGAAAAAGATTTTAAAGAAAAAGATATTCCCACAAAAGCCAAACCGTCTCAAATGAATTCTGAAGTGGTTGAATATTGTAAAAAAGAAATAAATGATCTATTACACAAAAACATTATGAGAAAATCTCATTCACCTTGGAGTTGTACTGCTTTCTATGTAAATAAAAATTCAGAAATAGAAAGACGAACCCCCAGACTTGTAATTAATTTCAAACCTTTAAACAAAGTTTTACAATATCGAGATAAGATATCCTACCCAAATAAAAAAGATCTGCTAAACAGAACGATTAATGCAAAAATTTATTCAAAATTTGATTTAAAATCTGGATTTTGGCAAATTCAAATAGCTGAAAAGGATAGGTTCAAAACCGCATTTGTTGTTCCATTTGGCCATTATGAATGGAATGTCATGCCTTTTGGATTAAAAAATGCTCCATCTGAATTTCAAAACATTTTAAATGATATATTTTCTCAATTTTCTTTCATAATTTTTATATTGATTATATACTGATTTTTTCTGATTCAGTGGATCAACATTTTAAACGTTTAAATTCTTTCTTAAATACAGCACTAAGAAATGGAATTGTGGTCTCAGAAAAAAAGATGAAACTTTTCCAAACAAAGGTAAGATTTTTAGGTTATGAACTAGATAAAGGACAAATCATTCCTATAGCCAGGTCCATAGAATTTGCGAACAAATTCCCTGATGAAATTAAAGATAAAACTCAGTTACAAGATTTTTAGGAAGTTTAATTTAATTATATTAATGAATATTACAAAAACTTAGCACAAGATTGTAAACTCTTATATCGAAGATTACAAAAAAACCCTCCTCCTTGGACAAATCATCACACAGAAACTGTTAAAAGAATTAAACAAAGAGTCCAACAATTATCACTTTTATATTTACCACACAATTCTTGGTACAAGATTGTAGAAACAGATGATTCAGACATAGGATACGGTGGTATTCTTAAACAAATTAATCCTCATACCAACAAAGAAGAATTAATTAGATATACTTCGGGATTATGGAATAAAGCTCAAACAAATTACGCTACAATCAAAAAAGAAGTTCTAAGCATAGTTTTATGTATTACAAAATTTCAAGATGATTTACTTAATCAAAAATTAACAGTCCGAGTAGATTGTTCAGCAGCCAAACAAATCATCGAAAAAGATGTAAAAAAATATAGCATCCAAACATTTTTTTGCAAGATGGCAGTCCATACTCTCTTTTTTATTTTGATATTCAATATATAAAAGGTTCTACTAATTCACTTCTTGACTTTTTGACTAGAGATTTTCTTGCAGGTCAAGCAGAAGGACATGCCTCTGTTTGATTCAATTGCTAGATATCGTATTAGATTAAGATTTTATAGAGAAAACTTAAAAAATTTAGAAGCCAACAAAATTCAGTGGTTACATAGACTTGAATGCATGTAATTATCTAATTCTTGGGAAAAATATTGGGTAGAACAACAAATTGTAGTAACAGAAATAGATATTAATGAATCAAAAAGAAAAATAAAGAAATATAAAAGCAAACTTTCTTTATTCCTTGCATAAATGGCATCTAGCTCTTCTTCAAAACAAAATTTTCCTATTCTACCAGAAAAATATCAATTACAACATACAAAATATATACCTTGTTCTATATACACATCTAGATGTGTATAAGAACATAAAAATTTATTAATTTCAGAAAAAGAATGGTTTCTTCATAGAATGTATGAAGAAAGGAAAAGAATAAACTCACATAGAGAGAAAATAATAGATATATATAGAAAACAGAATATGTTATAGTTTACAAGAAAATCCTGTTATTTTACATCAATTAAGAAGAAGACATATTTCTAGATATGAGGCACACATAACAGAATATAGAGATTACAAAAAATAATGTAAACATACTTTACAATTATTATCTTTGTATACAGCATAGAAGACATGCAGGGCTTTTCTCCCACCGGGCAAGGCCCAGGAAGAGAAAGAGGAAGAGGAAAAGGAAGAGGCAGAGGTACAAACACTATGCTTACAAACAACATGCTAGCAAGAAATTTTCCCCCTCTACCTAGCCAAACACAAATACCTCAAACATTTAGAAATGTGGTCAGTCCACAATCACCACAAACCCCTTCTCAAAGACCACATACTCCTTCACAAATGACAATTCTAGGAACAATTCCCAAACCACCAAAAATTTCTCAAACTTCTACAAATTCCGATACAGCTGACGGAACATTCTTCCCTTTACACAAAATTCTTCATGTATGCAATATTGAATTAGAATATATAATAAGAATTACCTCTAAACCCTTATCAACTCATGACAAATAAATACATTGTGTATAAGACAATCCTATTTCCTTCCAAACGGATTTCCTTTAAAAACCTATCATATTTATTCAAATTTTCTTGAGCATACACTATTCAATAATAAATCTCTTGCAAAAATCAAAGACCATGATATCGTAAATACAGAAGGATGGTTCCCTAGAGAAAATGATCATGAAATATCCTATTCACAAATTTTTATAAACAGTATACCTTCTATTGAAGAATGGGGAGTTTTCACAAATTCAATGAAGTTTATTTCAAAATTCAACCAAAAAGAATATTGGTTTAATTACCATGATCTCAAACAATCCTTTTTTAACCAATTCTACTATCAAAATTCAGATTACCCACATACTTGGTGGATTCGTCTTATACCCTCAATTCTACAAACAAAAACCATACTTCCTTCCTGGTTTTACTTTTGGTTTCAAAATTTTGGAATTATTTCATTATTCCCAAAATTTGATTTTAGAATCAGTATTTGATGCATTCCAAAGATACAGAGAGATAAATATTTCTGAATTCCCACAAGAAGACATTCCTAAAAGAACCCTATGCCATTTCATGATAAAATTCAAAATATCATGGTGCTCTTATTGAAAATTAGAAACTGGATATAATCATATTACAAACATTTCTAAAATCAGAAGAATTTGTATGGCAAAATGGTGGCCTAAGTGCGATATGCCAGATTTCAGCAGTCTAAACATCCATCCAATGCGCATTCCTTCATTAACACGTCCAGAAAGACATACTATTGCGGCAAATTCATCACAACAACAGCAGCTAAACCCAAAAGAGCTACAAACATACATCTCAGCAATGGTTTCTTCATACTTATCTCAGAATAATGGAATTCAAATAAATGAAACAACACCATCAACATCTCAACAAATAACTACAAAAGGAAAGGAGAAAATGGAAGATTTTCAAACACAAAATCCTTTTTCCCAATTGGAACAAGATTCCCAAGATCCAAACATTGATGTGGAAGAAATTGATATTCAAACACTTCTCAAACAAGCAGAAGAAATGACAAAAATTGCAAAGACTATTGAAGTGTGTAAAAAAGAAATTATTCTCTGATTCAGAAAAGGAAAAGGACAAAACATCCAGCTCATCCTCCAGCTCTTTCACACTGGCCAAAAAACAAGACAAAAGCAAGAAGAATGGACGAGACAAGAAAAAGTGACTTTATTAAAGTTACTTTACCAAAAGTTGATGTCTTTTCATACTATTCACAAACTGTACAAAGATTCCATTTTCTATTATAAATAGGCTAGACCAGCAAATTTAGAAGGCAGATTTCGATTTTCTTTCCTCCTCTCTTCTCTTGTAATTCTCCTCTCACTCTTGTAAAATCTTTCTTTTAAGTAATAAAGTTCTCAAGCTTTCAGTTTCCAAAAAAATCTTGAAGATTTATATTCTTGTAAGTTTCTCTTATTCTTAATTTTAAAGATTATTAGTCTATTCGTTATGAATTTAATATTCTCCTGGGATTATTTGATACATCACTATATTAAATTGTTTAATCCTAAATACTATCTTACCTATTTAATTAACATGATGATGTAGCGCATTTTCTATCGCGGGGTTTATAGGTCGGCCCGTAGACCTGGCTCACCTAAGTATTTCCCATTGCCGTATATAATACATAGAGCGAGTTAAAGGCAAACAAGTTGCCGAGGCACGGCTTTTCTTGTAGGAAATCCCGCAAGACTATCCTCAAATTAGCATTATCCATTTGCATGTTATAATCTTTGGGAGTTTGATTTGGATTGAAATCCTCTATAAGCCAAGCTGCAGATTTCAACACTTGATTTTGAATTTTAGAGTCCAATTTTGATTTGGACTGATCAACATGCATGGGGTAGGATAGAATTGAAATTGGATTTACTTCCTTCCATCTTTAGTTCATCATTAGCCGTTAATTGTCATAAAATGTTACGACTCTCCTTCGGCAAGCTATTCTGCAGGATTATTAGCCGATTCAATTTTCATAATGAATTCGATGAAATAAGATAGAATTCCATCGTAATCCTCAAGACTATTCTATTTGAATTCGTATGAAATAAAATAGGACTCTATTTTAATATTTATCGTTGTTGAATATCTTAACCAAGTTTCAAGTTTTCTGCCTTGAGTTTTTGCCGAAGTGCTTTCTTCATAGATGTAATAATTTGATTTCTTTGAGATGCTTGAAGTATGCAATGCCATCCTCTTGCTAACTGGCAAAAGTTAAGATTTTTCGTTGAAAACTACCAAAAGAAAGCTACTAAAATTGAACATCCAATCAAAAATAGAATCATGAAAATTTTTACTATATTACTTCTTTCGAAAAAAAAATTAAAATCAAAAGTAAGGGATGCATAAGATAAGATATGATGTTTTTTTTTTCCTTGGTACTAATCTAGTTCCACTAGTTTTTGCTCCCTAAAAGGAAAAGAAGATAGATTGCATATATTGTAACTTTATGTAGGAAATTTTTACGGTACGTTAAGAATAACATTATGTTATACTTTAAAAATTTATATAATATAATATTATATATTTTAAAAATTTGTACTACACAATCTCTTAGAGCCAATAGACTGATCCCTTAGAATTCCCCTTTACAGTACATAACTCAAGAGTCAAGAGTAATTTTGTATAGTTTTGGTATAATTTTTTATAAATCAAATAAACTATATAAAACATTAGAAAATAATTGCTTCCATCCATTTATTCTAATTGCAAATAATTTTCATAACTTTTATTTTTTTTTAAAATAAAATAATTTAATAATCACAAATTGTTAAAAAAATTAAATAATAAAGATGATGGGAGATGCGTATAGTTTTTTTTATTTTATTTATTTTAATGTATTGATGGGAGATATCATATATGTATTGTACCGACATAAATAATTGCAAATTATTAGCCAAACAATAAAAGGGTTATTTTAATGTAATTTTTTCCCCTGAAACAAGAAATAATCTCGGTAAAAATAAAACCTCAGCAAATTACTACTTTTTGTATTAATTTCCTTCTAATATAAAATAATATATATATTGTCAAATCCAAAATAACTTTCACAACTTTTATTGTTGTTATAGTGGGAAAGTCTATTTCCCCCTTTTTTTCTAGGATTAATAACACTTTGGCCCCTCTGAATTAGGTACGTAATTACATTTTGTCTCCTAAAATAAAAAAATTACACTTTATCTCATATTCACATGATTCATCCTTTAAAAAATTTATAATATGAAGTTAAATGGCTAAAATACACTTATTATTATATTTTAATTTTTCATATATTTAATTTTGATGCTCGATAATTATAAAAGAATTAGGAAAAAATATAATAATAAAATAATATTATAATAAAAATTATTATTATATTAAAATAGAATAACAAAATAATTAAGGAGTGAAATGTGATAAAATGTTGAATTATATTATATTTAGCATTGCAATTTGCAGAGATTCATTCAAATATTAAAATTGTAAAACGTTAAGAGATATAAAAAAAATCATAAAGTTTTATAAAAAATAAATATATTGTCACACAATACCTTTAAAGAAGAATTTTTAATAGAAAAATTAACCCATTTAGGAATTGTTCTACTATTATATTTAAATATTCAAATTCGAAATAATATAAAATAAAATAACAAAATTTAAAAATTTGACCAAATAATATATTGATATTGATTTTATTAAAATATTATATAGTTTATTTTTTATTATTTTTAAATAATTATTACATCATTATCAGAATTTAAATACAAAAATCAAAATATAGTGCTAAAGATATTTAAGTCATTTAATCTTGTCAATTTTAAAATTTTTAAAGAATGAATAATGTGAATTGGGGAAAAGTGTATTTTTTATAATTTAGAGGGATAAAATATAATTATTTACCTAATTGAGGGATCAAGTGTCATTAACCGTTTTTTATAAGAGCGATTGTAGATTGTAGATTGTAGAGTTTGCCTTTTACACATTCACTTCCAGCTGTCCCCGCGGCGACCTTTTTACCCCTCTCGTCCTATATATTCCCCTTTGACCTCTCTTCCCTTTACTTCTTCCCCTTCCTCTCCAAACCCTTACTATTTGTTTGGAGTCGAAGAGGTCCCAACCCCAAAAAAACCCATAAAAAATTCTAATCTATTTATTTCTCATAAATAAATAAACAAACAAACAAATTATATATTATCAAGATGATGGGGGATACGTATTGTACGGATTGCAAGAGGAATACGGAGGTGGTATGCGACCACGCCGCCGGCGATACTGTGTGTTCGGAGTGCGGATTAGTTTTGGAGTCGAGGTCGATAGACGAGACATCCGAGTGGAGAACTTTTGCGGACGAATCGGGTGACCATGACCCGGTTCGTGTTGGAGGTCCGGTCAACCCGCTTCTTGGTGATTCGGGTCTTTCTACTGTGATTTCTAAGGGTCCGAATGGCTCCAATGGGGATTCGTCTCTTGCCCGCTTGCAGAACCGTGGTGGTGACCCTGATCGTGCTATTGTCTTGGCCTTTAAGGCCTTTTTTAGAAACTGCTAATATGGCTGATAGGTTATTTTAATATTTATTTATTTTTGATAAATTTTTTGGGGTTTAAGGTATTACCCGTTTTGCTTGATTTTGCTTAAACACAGGGAAAGAAATAGGAATGTTGTTTAGCTTCATGAGGGTTGAGTTTTGTTTTTTTTTTGGCCTTGAATTTGTTTAGCATAATGATTATTTGGGGCTTGAATGTTACAAGCCTTGCTGCCTGTTTTTCTTGTGTTTTTTTTAATGATTATTCGAGGGAAATCTTAAATTTGCAATTTGGTTAGGGGAAATTGAATTTTGTTTGGTGTTTATTGTTCGTTTGGTCGGTTTGAAAACCTTTGGTTGGTGAGGGTATTGTTTGTTTTGTCGGTTTGGATTGTTTGTTTCTGATTCAGTATGGTAGACTTTGAGTTTTGGGTTCATGGTCAATTAGAACAGTTTTAAACTCTAATAACTGAACAAAAAGTTTCCTTGGAACATCTGCTGGAACTTTTAAGCATTCGTTGAAACGTCGCTGCTTGAGAATACATTAAAGTTTTCCTTTTTGATTTAAAGAAGGATCAAGCATTCAATTTCCTTGAAAAATTAAGTATGGGTATCTCACTTGACTTGACGAGTTGGTTAAGAAATCTTTGCTGTTGTTTAAGTTGAGATTGATGAACTCGTTCATTTATTATAGTTTTATATTCTCATGTTGTTTAAATGCTTGGCAGAATGGATATGGCTATATTGACACATTGATTTTTCCTTACAGGTTGAGCCTTGTCGCCACCATAAAGGTATTTCTTTTTTTGGTTTAGTTGAAAACTTTTGTGCGTTCGGATTTGAATGGGTATTTGGTGGCTTTAGGAAAAAGGTCGCCTGGGGTAAGGTAACCAAAGTTGCAATGCTGGCATTTCCTTTTCTCCCCCTATCAAAACCCACCTCTCCCCTTAAACTTTTGCCAGATGATACAACCAGAACTGCTGAGCTAGAAATGCTGCTATTTTTCTTTTTGTCATTGAGACTTTTAAATGTCTATGAATATTCAGCAACAACATTTCATGCTTTATGTTATGGTACAATTATTTCTCGTTGTGCCTACCATGTTATTTTAGTCTTTAGACGACGGTAGTCCTAGTTTTACTTGTATCTTCTTCGACGTATGTTCTGGGTCCCCCTAAGAAGGATTTGATGTTTTATCATCTTACTCTGAAAACGTTGTTATGCAAAGTGTTGTGCGGAAAAAAAAAAACTGGTTCTTATGTGATCTTTGACATCCTGAATGTGTTGTGGGCTACAAGCACATCTAGTGTATCACATTGTTTTCGTGTGGTCAATCAACTTTCCGATGTTATCAAAGTCTTGCTGAAATGTGGCTGGTTCAATTTGTGGTGTGCTTGGATCGTGTTGGACACTTACTGATTTTGGCATTAGAACTGATGGAATTTCTGCTGATTACTGTAGTATTTTAAGAATTTGATTAGATTGGATCTAGAAGATGTCAGATGAATTAACTCTGTTTGTATGATAAAAATGTGCTTTCCTAAAAGAGTCTCCAGCTATGCTTAAGTATTTTATTTCTTTTATTGCCTGTGTTTCTATTGGGTAAACAATTACTATTGTCCTTTTGTTTCTTATTATCCTTTGATATGAAGGATCGGGCAAGTGAGATATATAAAAGGTTGGAGGATCAGAAGTGTACCAGGGGGAGAAATTTGGATGCCTTAGTGGCTGCCTGCATTTACATTGCTTGTAGGCAAGAAGGCAAGCCACGCACTGTAAAAGGTGCATTCTAAAGCAATTCATACACCTGATTTATTCTGGTTTTGTCTTCCTGTGTATGAACTCCTCTGAGCCTCTAGCTTTAAACTAGAAATTTGCTCTATCGCCAATGGAGCTACAAAGAAGGAAATTGGCCGAGCAAAAGAGTTTATTGTCAAGCAATTGAAGGTTGAAATGGGTGAGTCGATGGAGATGGGAACAATACATGCAGGGGACTATCTGGTGAGTTCTATTGAAGTTTTAAATTACTTTGAAGAGGCTCGGCTGTGAGTGTTTCAGTATCATTGGAAAATGGATCTGTGATCCTTTGGCTTGTATTTCTGCAACCCTAGTTTGTCTTGTTTACCTGGCCTGATGCTTATGCATATGTTTCAGAGACGTTTTTGTTCTAATCTTGGTATGAGCAATGAAGAGATTAAAGCTGTCCAGGAAACAGTACAGAAGTCTGAAGAATTTGATATAAGGTAAAATCTATTTGTTCCCTTGCCTGCGTCATTCAGTACTTATTTTGAAGTCTTTCATTAGAAGTGAATACTTGGGCCTATATGTTAGCGATTATTTTGTCTTGCTGTGTCAGTACATTTTCTTCCTTGCTGGATACACCATATGAATATTATGTACATAGGTTTCCTGCAGCTTTTGAGCATGGAAAGGCATAATATTAAGACATCCTTTAACTGCAATTCTGTTCTCTTCCACCTTTATTGCATATTTTGAAAATTGGATGCTTAAAAAATGTCATCTGAAGGTACGGTAAGGTTGAAAAATGTACGTTGTTGAGAAGTGAAAAAAGAAGTGCATTGTTCTGATGTGTGGATGAGATGGTAACATGCAAGTGGAGTCACTTATGAGCTTTAAGGAGGATCCTCCCCTTTAATTATCAAAATGTTGTTTTGGAGAATCAGTATGATAAATTGCTGCTAGTATTCAAGATGGAAATAAAAATATTCATTAAAAGAAGCATAATTTACAGGAACAGTATTTCAGATTTTTTTAAAATTTTTATTTTATTATTTATTTTTTAATTTTTTTTTGCAGAACATAATTCTGATGGTTTTGAACTTGAGATGTAGCACAAAGACAACAAAACAAAAAAAAGTTTGAACTCCTGAATTAAAGTACCTTTTGGAGCAAAAACTGTGGCTTCAAGAATGTTTGGGTTTTGCATGATTGAAATGCCTTTCTTAGCTAATATTTATGTATACCAAGTATTCTGATCTCGGACATAGTTTATAGATCTAATCTGGTTAATGCCTTTGAAAATGCATCTACATATCTTGTGAGTGGACCATAGTATTTTAAAGAGAAAAGCGACCTAGAGTGCAAGAGCCTTCTAGGGCCTAAGCGCAAACCGCACCCTTTTTTAAAGCAAAGCTCACTGTAATATAACTCAAAAAAGAAAAAGAAGGGGAGCAGCAGGTAAAGAGGGGGAAGACAAAAAGACCATTAATCTGGGGAAAAAAGGGGAGGGAAAGAAACAGAGAAAGGAGGTGGGGAGAGAGAAAGAAGGAAAGAGTGGAGGCAGAGAGAGAAAGAGGGAGAAGGAGAGAGGTGTACCTGGATAGAGTGCCGTTGGAGTATGGAGTGCCGTCAGAGACTGATAATGTTGATTGGCTGATCTTATCCTAAAGTTAGGATTCAGTATTTCTCACCCTACCACAAGCTTATGCACCGTAAATGTCAACCATTAGATTTAGGTCTGGAATTTGATCCAGTGTTCCGGCGAAAAAAAACCCCTCTCAAATCTAAAAAAATTGAAAAGCCTTGCTTTGCCAGTGTTCCGGCTTTTTTGCAGCTTTTGTATTGCTTTTTCATCCTCGATCGCACCAAGTATAAAGAAGTATAAAGAAGTGATATCTTGTCGCTTCGCGTTGCGTCTTGCTTTGGTGATTGCTTCGATCGCTTTTATCTACTATGCACTGGACATTAATATAGCATCTATTTTCAACATATTGGCTTTCGTGGGATGTAACTGATGATGCTTTGTAAATGTTAACCACCATTCTTTTATTATTTATTTATTTATTTTTTGCAGGAGAAGCCCTATATCGATTGCTGCAGCAATAATTTACATGATAACACAGCTCTCAGATTTAAAGAAACCCTTGCGAGGTTCGAGTATTTACCATATTTTAAGTAGTTAAGAAAATTTCTAATGACTTGTAGGAGTTGAAGAATAGTTTAAATCTCCTTAGATGGAGGACTCGTGCAAATTCCCCATATAGAGGACTCCTTTTTAAGAGGTTCTTGTTTCCAAAAAAAACTGTAAAAAAACATATATGTTTGCGAAAAATACCATGGTTGGACCTTTGTTATAGGGTACAAAATTGTCTGATCTTGGGGTTGTCGAGCCAATTATCTAGTGTGTAGCTGTATATATTTTCTACTTTTTATTGTTTTTATTTGTGATTGAAATAGTGTGCTGGCAGATATTTCGATTGCTACTACCGTTGCTGAAGGAACAATCAAGAATGCCTACAAGGATCTGTACCCCCATGCTTCAAAGATAATACCAGAGTGGTATGCCAAGGAAAAGGACCTTAAGAGCCTTGCCAATCCAAAAGCCTAGACTAAAAGAGTTGCTTCAGAGGAGACTTATTTGGATGTTGCATCTGCCTCTTATTCTTGTAGATTAGAAGAACTGTATCAACTGTTACAGTCTTTATCCCTTTGTTTTTTCCCTCGTTATCAGTATACATAGTTGCAAAATCAATTTTCGATATCCGAGTGTACAATTGAAAATTTTCACATAGTCCATCAATTGATTAACATCAATTGATTAATGCGGAATCCATTGTCTATTTTTGTATGTTGACTCCTTGCATGTTTGTATTTCTTGTGGCCGAGCCATCGTCCGTGCTCTGGTGCTGGCTCAGGACTGGGAGACTCGTGCATGTTGTGGTGTCATGGTATTATGCTGTTCCTAATTTTTGCTTAGGAGTACTACGCGGATGAGGTGCTAAAAATATTCGGCGTGGTGGAGGTTTAAATAATTACCAACGGGTACTACTTGGATGTCCAATTATCATCTATATCTATATTAAATATATAGAGGGAGAGGGAGAGGGAGAGGGAGAGATCTGTCATATTTTAATCTGTGAATTATACTTTTTTTTAATTTGTGAATTATATCTTCATTCTCGAGTAATTGCTATAGTTTCTTTCAAACTATTTCTCTCAATTACTTATCTTTTTATTATTCTTTTTTTAAACTAATAATTATAATAACATTATTATTATTATTTTATATAAATTTCACAACCATAACGTTTGCATTTCTCATTAGTTTATTTTAAGCGCGTGGATCTTGTCCATAGACAATCTGAAGATCAACTAAAGTAATTTCGGTCGATTACGGTGCTCCATGGTTGTTACTAGCGGGCACAAATTTACGAGGTTATGCAATCAAAAGCATAACTAAAAGCAAAATCTCTCACCAGTAAATATGGATATAAAAGCTCTATATGTCAACTATTACTACAACCACTATAATTTTCTTCTCATTTCTCTTCTACTTTTGTCTCCGATTCAACATCTTCTTTTCGCCAGATCCAAAGCACGGCTACAACCAGGTCCATTTGCTTGGCCTGTCATAGGCAACCTTTTCGACCTGGATGTAAAAAAACCGGCTAATTTTTTTAGAATATGACTGTTTTTAAAATTTATTGCGTAAATATGACTGTTTGTTAGGGATATTTTGGAACTATGACTCTCGCATTTTAAATGTACATAATCAAATCATAATCAAAATTTGATTACGCACTTTTAAAGTACGTAATCAATTTTGGTCCCTTATTTTTTAAATTTTAATATGGTGATTTTGCACCTTTTATTTTAAAATGCAAAATCACCATATTAAAACTTTAAAAAAAATGGGAACAATAACACTTTACCTCTCTACACTATATGAGTAATTACATTTTGTCCCCATAAACTATAAAAATATACAGTTTGCCCCCAAATGACACTATTCATCAATTACCAATATTAAAATTATTAAGATAATCTAGTTAAATAACTAAAGTATCCTTAGTACTATATTTTACTTTTTATGTATTTAAATTTTGATAGTGATGTGATAATTATTTAAAAATAAGCAAAAACAAACTATATAATATTTCAATGTAAATTATATCAATGTATTTCTTGGTTAAATTTTGAAATGTTGGGATTTCATTTTATATTATTTCGAATTTCAATGTTTAAGTGAGTGGTAGAACAATTTCCAAATAAACTTGTTTTCTGTGATTTTTTTTTTTTAAAGGTATTGTATGAAATTAAAATTTTCATTAAAGTTTAAGATTTTTTTAATGTCTCTTAGTAGTTTATACTTTTAATATTATTTGGCCTATTCTGTGCATATTGCGATATTAGATATAATATAATTCAATAGTTTCTCACATTTTCACTCCCTTAAGTCAAAGATATCAATGTGTTATTATATTTTTTTTTTCCTAATTCTTTTAAACTATCAAAAATCAATAAAATATATGAAAAATAAAAATATGATACTAAGGTTATTTTAGTCATCTAACTAAATTTTCTTGATATTTTAAAAATTTTAAAGGATGAATAATGTGAATTGGGGGCAAAGTGTATATTTTTAAAATTCAGAGATCCAAAGTGTAATTACACTTTGCAAATGCTTTATTTTTTAAAAAAAAAATTTGCAAAATGGTCCTCCTACAGGACCTACACCTTATAATAAGTGTAATTACACTTTGCCTCCCTTAAACTATAGAAATATATACATTGCCCTCGATTCACATTATTCTTCCTTTAAAAATTTTAAAAATTTAAGAAATTTTAGTTAGCTGACTAAAATACCCTTAGTATCGTATTTTGATTTTTAAGTCAAGTATTTAATTAATTTTTGATAGTTTGAAAGAATTTAGAAAAATATAAAATAAAATAACACATTGATATCTTGGATTTTAAGGAGTGAAAATGTGAGAAACTGTGCAATTATATTATATTCGTCATTACAAAATATATTGGCATAGGTTACATAGCAGTATTATATAGTTTATTTTTGGGATTTTTTTATATAATTATCACATTACTATCAAAATGTAAATGCATAAAAATCAAAATACAGTTCAAAGGTATTTTATTTGTTTAACTAAATTATCTTAATAATTTTAATATTGGTAATAGAGGAATAGTGTTATTTGGGGGGCAAACTTTATATTTCTATAGTTTAGGGGGCAAAGTGTAATTACCCATTTAGTGCAGGGAGGCAAAGTGTTATTGTTTCAAAAATTTAAAATAATAATAATAATAATAATAATAATAATAATAGGATTTCACACTTCCAAAGTGCGAAATCCTATTGTCTTTAAATTTTTTAAAAAATGGACTCTATAATTTGATTATGTACTTTAAAAGTGTGTAATTAATTGGATTACGCACTTTTAGAGTGCTAAAGGCACAATTCGAGAAACCATCATCAAATCATCACATTTGCTCGATAAATTTTAAAAAAGGGTCATAATATGAGAAATTGGCCAAAAAAAAAACCGCATGTTGCCCTTGCCAACCTAGCAGAATCTTATGGGCCTCTTTATCTCTCTAAGATTTGGGGCAAAATTGGTGGTAGTTGCATCATCACCAGCAGCTGCTAGAGAAATCTTCAAGACTCGTGATCGGGATTTATCGGGAAGGTACTGTTAGAATATTGTCATTGGTGAACTTCAAGCCCGCGGTAATAATCTGAATACGTAATAATGATATCTAACATTTAATTAAAGGACAAATTACTGTGTAAATGTATTTGGATAATTAAAGAATTTAAGATAATAATGGAAGATGATAAGAGGCCAATTCTATCATTATAATGATGCGAAGGTGAATCCATAAAGACTCGTAGCCGTTCTTAGTTACTCTGTCTATTCTAATACATTTGTGCATTCACCTATGCAACTTGATCATCTTGATAATGATCAAGTAAACAACGGACAGACTAATTACTATAAAACAGTCTATGCAAATCAGTAATTATGGATGGAGGGAGCATTAATACAATATTATCCACTTAATACAATCGATAATGTAAATAGGAAAATTCTTACATATATCCGACTCACGGTAGGTGGGATGAATTTCTTGGTCTATATTCATTCACATAAGTTTATTTTTAATAAATTAGAGTGATATGAATGAATATGGACTAAGGAGTTCATCCCACCTATCGTAGATCATATGTATGTAAAATTTTTCCAATGTAAAGATACACCCAAATTTCATGTTTTATGATTTACAAGATCTCGCCATGTCTAACAGGTTCGTGCCTCAGCTAGCTAATAAAATCGCACATAATAAGACTTCATCAATTGTTTTGGCAAAGGAATGCAACCAAAGATGGAGATCTTTACGCTTAGGTTTTGCCCACACTGAGCTCTTCTCAGCTCAGGCACTGGAATCGCTTTCTCAAATGAGCCTGGACAAGGCCAAAAAGATGCTGGACTTTTTGTCTTCGAAAAAAGGTCAACTAGTGAAGATTGCGGACGTTCTATTTCAGCTAATGCTATTGTTTCCCAGGATGTCATCGAGGACTTGGGGAATATTGAAGATTTGAAAATGTCTACGAGGAGAATCATTGAGTTTGGCTTCCCAAGCCAAGTTGACATTTTTCATGAATCCATCTTTTAAGATAGTGTTGAATACTGTGGTGATGTTGACAGTTATTTATATCTTTCGAATTTTACCCTACTAAATTTAAAATTTAAATAACGTAGGATAGAAAGAATAACTTTTATTTTCTAACTAGTTTTCACGTATCACAATCAAACCTTCTCATTTCTCGAGTAAATGTGATGTTATCATCACTTAAGCATCGATAACGGTTTGCTTCTTGCACATCAGTGAACTTTATTAATTGATTGATGAGGATTAGTGATAAGAAAAATAATATTACCAAGATAGAAATTTAATTCATTTTTCTTTGTTAAAATAAAGAACGGAGGAATTAATCTTCTCAAGATAATCATGACATTTATGCATCTCAGGAGTTATTTGCTTCTTCAGAAACCTTGACTACAACACTGGAATGGGCAATGGCGGAGTTAATAACAAATAAAGAAGCCTTTTCTAAACTTCGTGATGAGCTCACACAGGCCACCAAAGGAACAAAAACAACCTTATTGACTGATACTATCGACCTAACCAGTCTACCCTATTTACAAGCCTTTATCAAAGAAACACTTCGATTGCATCCTCCGACCCCATTTCTGTTGCCATGTTGTGCTTTAAAAACTTGTCATGTCATGAACTTCAGAATTCCAAAGGATTCCTTGGTATTTGTGAATGCATATGCTATAGGACGAGACCCCAAGACTTGGGAAGACTCTCTAAACTTCAAACCAGAACGCTTCCTTTGGTGGTGGTATGTCTGGAGGATTTGCGTTGGATATCCGTTGGCCGGCCCTCAAGGTAATTCAACTGCTTCTTGCATCACTGGTCTATGGATTTGATTGGTTTCTTCCTCCAGGAGAGGATCCGTCGAATCTTGACATGAGCGAAAAGTTTTCCATCACAATGGTAAAGGAGAAGCATGTCATATTAATTCCAAAAGTAAGAACTGAGGCATCTAAAGATTTGGTATGAAGCACTAGGAATAAGAAGGTTTTACTTTCAAATGAATCTCAATCGCTTGAGTAATTGCTTCAAATTTGATCACAAGAAAAGTTTAAAAAAAAAAATAAAATATGAGTTATTGGTTCAAATGGTGTGTGAGTTAATTTGATAGTCACTCCACAATGTTCGATAATTTTAGTAATTGTTTGATAGTCAAATGCGGAATGATTAGACCTATTAAAAAGCAGAAAGTTTATTTATTTTATGAATGATTCAATGATTACTGTTATTCACTTCACAATATATGTAGCAGAGAATTTTACACTATGATATGTATCCTACATGATGTAACTTTGTGATTTGTGCAGTGTTCCGAGGGAAAACACTATGCAACTCGAACTCTATTCTAAATGTGGAAAGAATAAAGGCTCCATTTGGCTACATTATATGGATAAGAATTCTATTTATTTAAGAGTAAATGAAGGAGTTTTCATTTACCCTTAAAAGATAACTTTTAGGAAATATTTTTAAAAATCAAAATCATTCATAATATAAATCATGTTCTATACAAATGTGTTACAAAAAATAAAAAAAAAATAATGATATTTTACTGTTTGATTGAACTACCTTATATTTGATCAAATTTTAAAAATTCTTGCACCATCCACATATGGCATATAATTCAACAGTGAAATTTTTTCGTAAGAATTGATTTTTTGGATATGATACTCAACTTGATGAGATAAAACTAATGGTATGTTCATATTATTTTCTTAGCTTTTAATTATTTAGATATAGATAAATGGACAATAAATAGAGAGAAACTAAATTATTACGTTGAGGAGATGATCCAAATCTACATTATATAGACCCGCTTGGGTTGTGGTGTTTTCGTAAAAAAAAAAAAAAAAGTATTTTTGGGTAATATAAGTATTGTTAGAGTGTTTGGTAAATATACTTCCCTAAATTCAAAGATAAAGCTGGTTAGGTAAATAATTTAACCAAGCCTACTGTTTTAGTTTATTAGTTTATCGAGTTAGTTGCCATGCGTCTTATTTTAGTTGTTTAGTTCTATATGTTTGATTATTTAGTTTGAGGTTTGTCACATTGGATAATTCCTTTAGTAGTAGCAGAATAGCAATAGTTTTCATTAGCCGTGTAGGGCTTTAGAACATAAGTCTCTGTCATGTTGTTAGATTTAGAAGTGGTCGTATCCTTTGTTTCGGGATTGTTTGTAGCACGAAAGTCTTTTGCAGTAATAAAGAAGATTATTGATTTAGACCCATGAAAGTGGTATCAAGAGTTATGATCAATCCATAGTTATGATGACACTCATTGTTCAGCACATACTTTCATGGTCAAAATTCAAAAATAAATTTGAATATATTTATTAGAAGATATAAATGATAACTCATCTGAAAGTATAAGAGTAGGAGGATAAATTCATGAAACAATTGGTGGAATTGCTAATGAAGTAAGGGGAAAAAAAGATAATTAAGTGTTGTCACAAATTTGTTAGGAAATTGATATTTCAATTTTTGGAAAAATTGGTACAATAGATACTGCAAAGGAGTGTTGGGATATTTTGGAGAAGACATATCAATAAGTAGATCGAGTCTAATGGAATAATTTGATTATATTGAAGAGGAAGTTTGAACTTTTGATGATAGAAAAATCTGAATCTATTGAATATTATTTTTTCCGGTTAACAGAGATTAAGAACGAAATGGCACTCAACAACCATGAACTGACTTATGAATTATTTGTGGTGAAATTCCTGAATACATTAATGATGAAATTTAACCATGTGGTAGCGTAATTCAGGAAATGAAAAAATACATCAAATTTGAGCTTTAAAGATTCTCCTGTAGGGCTTATTAATTCTACATGAACAGAGAATTAATGGAATGATGGAGAATACTACGTGGAAGGATACAGTAGAGAAGACTCTGTAGACACAATTGAATAAAAGGAAGAATGAATCTAAGCAGCAAGGAGAATCCAATTAGATAAATCAGGCATACAACAACAAAGGTTTACATTCGAGGAGAAACTTTTTTTGGTTTACAAGTTGACCCCAAAAATTTCTATAATTGTATATTGTTCCAAATTAATTCAAAATGATCCAATTGATATTTAATAAAAGATAAATTGAAGAGACTTTTAAAGATGCAAATTTTTTCATAACTAGATTCGTTACTCACGTGTGAGGTTCAAATTTCAGTTAGTGGGATCACTTTACATCCATTGGACCGAAAGCATAAGAGGGTGTTTGTAGATTTTTAAAACATACGAGAATTATGTAGAAAATAGTCAAAACACAGGGGGTGTAAGTGAAATTTGCCTAAAAATTATGATATTCGCATCAGACATCTACACTATTAGTGTATTTGTACTATTTTTTATGAAAATATTGGCATAATTGCTAAAGTGATGACGACTTCGAATTGTTTATTTCTATTGAATCTAAATAGTGAAAATTTTTTGTTTGAGTACTATGATTGATGACAATAATTGGTTGTGGCATTTGTCGTTTGGACATTTAAATTTTTTCAATTTGAGATTTTTGGTAAATAGAAGAATGGTTGATGGGTTGCCTATCAGTGTTCCTAGAAGAGTTCGTGATACTTGTGTTTGGGCAAGAAGTATAGGGATGCTCTTCAGACGGGAAAATCCTGGAGAATAACGAGTCTGATGGAGATTATTCATTCAGACTTGTGTACATTGGAGGTTATTTCTAATGGTAGTTGTAGGTATTTTATTACTATTATTAATGATTTTAGCAGAAAATCGTGGGTTTATTTTTTGAAGTAAAAATCTGATGCATGCGAGACTTTTAAAAAATTCAAGATTTTTATTGAGAAGCAGAGTTGCTGCCAAATAAAAATTTTGAGAATTGCCTGATCCATAAGAGTTAGGAATATCTTGTCTGTGATAATTTTTTTGAAAAAAATGGTATTTATTATCAACTGAAAGTTAGGTACACTCCACAACAAAATGAAGTGGTTGAAACGAAAAATAAGACAGTTATGGATATGGTGAGATATATGTTGAAACTGAAAAATATGCTAAAACCTTTTTGGGTAGAGGCAGTTGCTTGTGCTATTTATCTGTCAAACAAGTGTCCTACAAAAAGTCTTCATGAAAAAATCCCTAAAGAATTTTGTAGTGGCAGAAAATCGTTTATTGGTCATCTTAGAGTTTTTGGATGTATTGCTTATTCTCATATTCCTGATTAGTTGCGCAAAAAACTTGATGATAAATGTGAGAAATGTGTTTTATTAGCTACAGTGAGCAGTCCCAAACTTACAAATTATTCAGTCTAGTTTCAGAAAAAGTAATTGTCAACAAAGATATGATTTTTGATAAAAGAGGTGTTTGGGATTTGTTTTCAGAGGAACCTAAAAGATGATACTGCAGAGCTGACTTTATATTATAAATGGGAAGATGATGATCATGATTTCATCCATCACAAGTTGCATAGGGTTCACAGACTAAGTATCTAGTTGTCCACGGCATCAGTGCCAGTTGCCTACTAGATTTTAGAACTACGTTATTTTTTCGGATAATTGTCTTTCTGATGAATATTGTGAATTTTGTTTTAGTTGCAAATTGTGACGCAATTGTTTATAAGGAGGCAGATTGAGATAATCATTGGGTGAAGGTAATGGGTGAAGAAATTCATGCCATGGAGAAAAGTAATATATAGGAGCTCACTTCTCTTTGAACTGGTAAAAGGGTCATTGGAGTGAAGTGGGTATGCAAAATGCAATACAAACCTAATGGAGAAGTGGAGAGATTCAAGGCGAGTTTGACGACAAAAGGGTGCAAGTAGAAACCTAGTATTGACTATTTGAGATATTTGTACTTGTTGCTAGACTTGATAGAGTTTGTTAATAATTTCTCTTGCTGCTAAACAAAAATAGAGAATTTATCAAATGGATGTCAAGTTTGCTTTTTTGAATGTAGTACTTAAGTAAGAAGTGTATGTGGAACAGTCTGTAGGTTTTGTTAGAAAAGATCAAAAAAAAGGTGTACAGTTATATTTTGAAACAAGCCCCATGGTACACGAGAATTGACTCATATTTTATTTCTTGCAATTTTTAAAGGTGACCATATGAGCACACTTTATATATTAAGTTTTCTATTTGTGGTGATGTTATTATTGTATATTTGTATGTAGATGATTTGATTTCTACGGGAAATAATCTAGAGATGATTGGCGAATTCAAGTAGACTATGATAAATCAATTTGAGATGATACATATGGGACATATGTTTTATTTTCTTGGAATTGAGGTCTTCCAACTTGATAGTGGTATTTTTATTTCTAAAAGAAAATATGTAGGAGATATTTTGAGAAAAATTCAAGCTGGATAGCATTAAACCAATTCTAACTCTGGCTGAAGAAATATTGCATTTGTATGACAAAGGATAAAATTGGAGAATATACTGATCCTACATATTTTAAAAGTTCGGAAGGGAGTTCGAGATATTTGATTTCTACAAGGCTAGATATCACTTTTAGTATTAGCTTGATTAGCAGGTTTATGGAGAATCTACACTAGTCACACTTGCAGGCAGTAAAGAGGATCTTGAGATATATTGGAGGTACTCAAGGAGATTGCATATTTTATTATGAAAGTAATCCAGTTGAGTTATTTAGCTATACAGATAGTGATTGAGCAGGTGACATAGTTGAAAGGAAGATTGCTTCAGGTTATGCATTTTTTTACTGGTTCTGGGTTATTTTCTTGGAATTTTAAGAAGCAACAGGTGATTGCATTATCTATGGTAGAGGCAAAGAATTCGTGGTAGCTAATAGTACTACTCAAGTATTGTGGTGCTTGGTATTTTTCAACACAAGAATAATGGTTATACAAAGATTTATTGTGACAATAAGTCAGCGATTGAGTTCTCCAAAAATCTTAATTCTCAATAGACTTAATAAGCACATTGACATCAAATACTATTTTATACGTGAGTTGTTTAAGACAAAGAGATTGAGGTTAATTATTACAAAATTAAAGAGTAAGTGGCAGATATTTTTAAAAAAGTTTTGAAGTCGGAGACATTCTTAAAATTGAAAAAGACATTGCGCATGTCAAGATTTGAGAAGCTTGGTTTAAGGAAGACATTACTAGGAAAATAATTAAACTAAGCCTAGTGTTTTAGTTTATTAGTTTATTGAGTTAGTTGCCATGTATCTTATTTTAGTTGGTTAGTTCTATATGTTTCATTAATTAGTTTGAGGTGTATCACATGGGCATAGTAGTAGCAGACTGGCAATAGTTTTCATTAGCCATGCAGGGCTTTAAAACATGAGCTGATGTCTCTGTTTTTAGAAGTCACCGCATCCTCTGTTTTGCGATTGTTTGTAGCGCCGCAAGTCTTTTGTAGTAATAAAAAAAAAAGCTTTTACCCAATTTTCTTTAATCTGTCTTCCTCCTTGTTTATTTGATAGATTATTAATTTCAGTCCATTAGAGCTTTTAATCATAAAAGCATTTTTATCACAAGTTTAAAATTGTTGATTTTGTAATATATTTTTATTTTTAAAATAATTAAAGATAAAATACAACTATTTTATCGTAAATTTAAAACTGAATAAAAATAGAAATTCATATATATAGTATAACAAAGGAGTCTTTTAGTGAGGAACTACTAGAGCATGCAAGTAGCATCGTACTATTAGTCACTTTTTTACCTTAAAAAACTAATATAAATTTAAAAATTTAAATAACTTTATCCTCTCATATATCAATTTTTTTTTATTATGAAAATGAGTACAAACTAATTATGGAGTCTAACAAATAATTATTAATTTCTATGTTGTCCAGCCATTTATATATGAAAAAATATTTAGTCCATTAAAAAAATAAATGAGGTTATGATCACGAAAAACAAATTTTAAATACATATTTAATACGTAAGAAGTAGTTTTGTATTGGGAAAAATGAACACATACTAATATGGACTATAACAAGTAATTATTAATTTTTATATTGTTTGCTCATTTATATCTGCGAAAAAGTTTAGTCCATATTTTTTTAAAAAAATGAGTTAATATTTTAAAGTCATATTTTACAATCTTTAATTATCTTCTTATTTTTATTTTTGATGCTATAAACTTAAACAAGATTGTTATATAACTTTCTTATCTTTATTTGATTTAATTACTAAAAGTTAGTTTGAGCATTACTCATATATATATATATATATATATATATATTTAAATTTTAACTCCTATATTTATCATAGTCCTTTTTTTCTTTCTTAATTTTTACTACTCACTTTTAAACACAAAAAGGTAGGTAATGCATATGACCCATATTTATTATAAATGTTCAATCCCATATCTAATCAAATTTATCATTTTCTTTCTCCTATATTTAGCTACTTCAATTATAAAAAATTAGAAAGATAGGTAATGCATGTATGCAGTATGCCATGTATTCTATTTTTAGTTTTTTTTTCCTCCCTATTCTTTTACTAAATCCTTTAAAAAATGCAACAAGTCAAATAATAAATTACCTATATCTATTTAAATATTCAATTGCCATACTTATCATATCTATCCTTTTTTCTTTTTTTTTTTTTGCATTTTTTCTACTACGCCATTTTAAAATATCAAGAGGTAAATGATATCCATTTTAAATATTCAATCACATAATTATCAAATTTATCCTGTTTTTCTATTCTATGATTTTTTATTTTATTTTTTCCAGGACCTGATGCTCTATTTTGAGCTACTTAACTCAATATATACAGATAGGCACACAAAATGAATTATAGCAAAAGATCTTCCCATGAAAGCTGGTGAGGAAATGCCACGTTTCATAGTATCTTTAATTTTTTCCCTATTTTTTTTACTAATTACTTTAATAAAAAATACAAGAAATTAGATAACAAATGATCCATATCTATTTAAATATTTAACCCACATACTTATCGCAATCATTATATTAAGTTTTGTTCTCTATTCTTATTACTCCCTTTTTAAATGACCTATATTCAATCCCATACTTAATGAATTCATCCCTTTTTCTTTGTCTATTTTAGCTACTTCACTTTCTAAAAAAAAAAAAAAAAAATGTCATGCTATTTTAAAAATTTAACCTACTTAATACTTATTAGATTTATTATATTCTCAATAATGCTTAAGATGGTTGGATGACCATGATAATTAAGTAGATTCCAATTAAATATCTCATATTTCATTGAAATTTCAATCACCATCAACTCCTCCAATACGTATAATGTTTTTCATTTTTCATTCTAAACTGTGTAAATTTTAACCTTCTACTACCTTTACACTATCATAAATTTTGAGAATTTAAATATTTTTTTGGTTACTGTTGCTAATTATAGAATAAATTTTGATAATAAAATGCAATTTAGGTGTGACTTATTGGTTATAGGTTCGAGTCAATAACGTGTAAGAGGAGAGATGGGTTTAAGATAAGGTTCAACAATATTATTTCACCTGAATTTTTTTTTCATTTTTGTAAAGTTTTAAAATACTTTTAGATGGATGGTCATGTAGCAAGTTAGTTGTCTATTGAATTTTTCATTTTGATGCTTTATGACAAAATTTTCGAATACATAGAATTATATTTTTAAACATATTATTTAGATATTATTTATCTCCCTAGGCTCCATATTTTTCAACATTCCTTTGTTGATCTTAAAGTGTGGTAATTTTTATGTTGATCATTATTGAATATGATTGCTTGCCATCTTAAATCAGAAAAAATAAAGTGTTTTTTTTGTTTTTGTTTTTTGTTCACAATCAATTTTAATTTTGTATTTTCTTGCTAAATTTGTGTCCAAATAATACATGTTCCATTAACGTTTTCATTTTTATATATTATTCAATTATTTTCATAACATGGGATTCGATTCTCTCAAATACTACCAAAGGCAACTAGGTTATAAAATTGCAAAATTACAAGAAAATAAAAAATATTACAAAAACAGGCAAAGAATTTTATCAATGCACCAAACTTGAATAAATATAGACCCAAAGGTAATATAATTAATATATTATTTTCATGTTCATTTTTTCCATGATTTAACCTCATGTACATCTTCGATAATATCTACATGTCATTTTATATTTATTTCTAGAAACTTGCATTACGTTTGGAGAATATATGGTATATCTCAAGGCACAATCTTCAATACAGTAACAAATATAAAGTTGCATTACACGTGGTATGTCGATATAATAACATTTATCTACTTATTTAAGTAGTAAATTTATATGACTAATATTCTTTTACTTTTAATTTATTACCTTCATTTTCTATTTCACTTAATCTTACTTTTAATATATAGATACAAAAATTTCATCATTAAATCTTATTCCATTTACTGTATCGTGATGGAATTTCTTATCAATTAACTAAAAATTTAAATTTTTAATGTTGAAGTAAACAAATTTAGAAGACTTTGTAGCAAAAATATAACCACTGCAAATATGCAACAGTGGTCAATCTTTTTTTAGTAGATTTCAATCATAGAATGTGCCAATAATCATGCCATGCACTTAACTACTTTTCTTCATTTCCCTCTTTCTCCTATAGACCTAGATAATGACAGACATTCTTCATTCCCTTCATATAAAAATTGAATAATGCTACAAGATGTTACATATGACACAATATCATAATATGAGAGAAAAATAGTCAACAAATAAATATTCGACAATTAGATCCATTCAAACAAAAGTTTCATTACAGAATTATGTATAATTTTTGTGGGCACATCTATCTAAACTATTTTGCATGTATAATTAGAATGTAGTTTAATTTATGAGTATCACAAGTAGAGGCAAAGTTGTACCAAAAATTTAGTTTTCAATTGTCGCCATTTGGTTAAATATTATTCAAATGAATTATACTATCAATCCACTTTCATTATTTGAACTCAAAAGGTCAAAATATTTTTGTATCAGCTAGTTCTTTTAAACATTCAAATCAAACATTATCAAAATATAAAAAAATATTTATTCAAGTTTACTACCAAATAATAAATTAAGTACTTATTAAACACTTTCTTTTAAACCTCTACTATATAAAGTGCTTTGTAATAAGTCACTGTAACCCCAAATGGGGCCATAAACTATTTCCAAATACAGTGTATTTATATAAAGTGACAAAAATCACTGACATGTCATTAGATCTGTCAAACAAGGAACGAAATCCAACTGACTATCTAAATTAAAGATTGGTGATTAAATATGATTTTGTCGTGTGGATTGACTTTGACAAGTGATTTTAAATTTTTGATTTTGTAAATTATTTTTCATGTAAATAATATTTGGTCAATGCCTAAATGCGTTTGGTTAGGAAGGTATTATTTGCCCCTTATTATTTGCATTCATTATTTGTTCTATAATTCTATAGAAATAATCACTAATTGTTTACACTGCTAATTCATTACTTGAACTAGTTATTATTTACACTATTTATCTACTTCATTATTTTCTATAATTTAAATATAAATCATGAACATCTTGAAAGATCTCTTTGGTGAGAATTATATTTATCCAAAATCGCAAACTTTGATTCGTTTTAAAGCCATGCAACATAAAATGGATTAACCCCACTAGGTGACCTATGATATCTAAAATGGATTTGGGAGGATCCAGAATACTATGCTCAACATAACTGAAAAGATCATGATTGATCAATGTGGAGATAAATTAAGTTTTCTAAAGGAAATAATTCATTGGACTATATATATATATGCATGTATATTTAATACAATTTTCACCAAATTGGGTAAATCTTATAGGGTTTCTAGTGGATCTTATCTCATCCAACTCCTAACAAGGGAAACTGTCGTTAGGCTCTAAAAAGTAGACAATCATTGTGGTACATTTGTCAGTTGCCTTGTCAACTTTATTACCTGAAGAACATCAATAGTTGAAGATATGGGATGTTGAAGATCAAGGACCTCATATTCTTTGATTGATATAACAAACAGTTTCCAGATTTGATTGATAAACTTTCCAAGGGTGGAACACATTTTTTCATCTTCTTCTAAGCTATGAAATGCCTAACCCTCAATCGAGTGAGCTTTCGTGCCTCCCATATTGTTTCATCATTATCTGCATCTATTGATTCTAAAACTTGCTGTTAAAGGAGCCTTTAGAGTTTTGAAGCCACAGACTAAAAATTTTTCTAAATAATTACTTTCATGATCCACTAATAGCTCACAAAGTTTTCCAAGCTTTAGGATACCACTAGGCAGCTGCACACGTTGAAACAACGACTTCTATAACCGTATGCTTTGAGTAATGGTTCCCATAATTTGTGGGCAGATAAATCGAGTTGCGCGAGCTCAACTCGAGCTCGAGTTAAGCTTCCTTGAGCTTGAATCACTTGATGAGCTGATCTCAAGCATATATATATATATATTGCTCGAGTATCATTGAACTTTTTGAGGACATATATAATTTTTTTAAAACTTTTTTATTATAAGTAAAATTACTAAAATATTTTAACATGCTATACCCATTAAAAAATGTTGTATATTTTACTTTCGAAAAAGTCAATCTATTCGAGTTCGAGCGAGTTCAAATCGAGCTTGAGCCTTGAAAAAAATTTTGAGTTCAAGCTTGAGTAGGGCACTATTCAAGCTCAACTTGTCGCATTTTTATCCCAATTCACACCAAATGGCCATTATCTCAGATCCAAGTCCAACTCTCCAAGCAAAAATCTAGAGGTGGCCAGGCCAACATACCTAAGAAGACTAACCCTACTGGGCAACTTATGGTATCTAAAATGGATTTGGGAGGAACAAAAATACTACGATCAGCATAACTGAGAAGATCATGACTGATCAACATATAGATAATTTACACTTTTTGAAAGAGATAATTTGTTGAGTCCAATTTGATAGATATGAGATGGGTAGGGCAGTCATTAGGGCTATATGAATTGGATTTTTATGCGGCCAAACTCAGTCCATTTCAAAATGATAGAGCTTAGCCTGAGCTTAACTTACGAAAAGTACGCACGTATAAGGCTCGTGCTCAGTTCACAAAATTAAGCGGGTTTTGGACTAAAATTAAGCAAGCCCTAACTCACATCTTTCCTAACAAAAAAGAAAATTTTCACATGTTTTAAACATATATAAATGTATCTGAACAATTATATAATTTTGATATATATGAAAATTATAAAACAAAACCATTATATAATAAATATGCAATACAAAAAAAAATATATTGTATATTTCATGTTACATGTTCTTAGGAAAAAAAATAGTTTGTGTTTGTATATGTGTGTGTATATAAAGAAGATTAGGCTTTTGGCATAAATTAGTTTCTTTGGAGGAAGATCTCTCGTTGCATTGATTGAAGATCCACAAACAGGTCAATCACCCATCAATGATCATCCATCCACTAACAATCAGTAATCCGTGCTAGTTGGCTGAGTTGGTTTGAATGCCACAAGATTAGGAGGCACAAAATGAATCAGTGCCAAAAAATTTGAAGAGAATTATGAAGCAATTTTGCAATCAAATTAGAAAATTGATGGCGCATGTTGTAAGTGGAGTAGTAAAGATGGCTCAGCTTTGGTAAAGCTTACTTTGAAAAATTTTAAAAAATCTATGATTATAAGACTATCCATAAAAAATATATGTATAGTTAAAAATAAAATGATTAGGTCAAGAATTAAAAGGAAAAAAATATACAATATGATAAATTAAATGTTATTTCAAGAATGTAAATGGAAAAACATAACTTAGATGAAATAATTAGGAAAAAATGAAAATTAAAAAAAATATAATTAAACTTTATTAGATTATCGGGTTATTGAGTTGGGTTAGATTTTAAAAAATAAAACCCAACCCAACCCGACCAAACTCAGGTAAGCAAACCCAAATAACTCGGAGCCTGATAACCCAATCTATTTAGTCCCAAATTCATTTGGTGGTTTGGGTTTTCGAGTTTGAACAACCCTAAGGTTTGTATATTTACCACACTTACAATGGCCCAAAATGATGTGTTTTATATAGGCTTGAATATTACCAGCAAGGGGTTACTAAGGGAACTAATCAATACTAGTAATCAAGGCCAAGAATTAAGAAATGAAATATACACTTAAACTAATTATAAATCTAAATATATGATTTACATATGTACACATGTTAACATCTCCCTCAAATTCAAGGTGGTTGAGTACTGACCAACTTGAGTTTGAAAATTAAATCACCAAAATGTCTAAGAGGATGGGCCTCCATAAAGATATTAGCAGTTTGATCAGAGATCATATGGAGAGTAGCTTCGCGATGCCTTCTATAATGTGATGAAGAATAAAATGACAATTAGTTATAATGTGCTTTTATATGCTCATGAAAAACATTATTGTGGGCAATTTAAATAGCACTTTGATTATTGACTCGAAGTTTAGTAGGGGACTCATAAGGAGCATTCATATCTGATAGTAGCCAATGAAGCCAAATAAGCTCCTAAGTAGCATCTACAATAGTACGATACTTGGCTTCAAACTATAGTTTGTTTCTTGTTGTGCCATGATATAAAGAGACAATGGGAATCACCTAAAAAGAAACAAAATCTAGTAGTAGAGGGTCAATCAGTAGGATCACCTACCCAATCAACATCAGAATAATCATGCAACACAAGATAAAACCAAGAAGAGAAGAGAAGAGAAGACCATGATATAAAGTGCCTCAAATATAGCAAAGAATACGAAGAATAGCTACAAAGTGAAAACTTCATGGACTGTCCATAAATTGACTACAATATGAACAACATAATTAATATCAAGATGAGTTAAAGTAAAATACACCAAACTGCCAACTAACTGTCGATAAAGAGTTGGATCATGAGAAGTGAACCATTGGTTAGGAGTGAGATGAAAATTGGCCTCAACAGGAGTTGAGGCAATCTTATTATTAGTGAAGCCAGCACGAGTAAAGAGGTCAGATACAGACTTAGCTTGTGTAAGGTAGTAGCCATCAGATGTGGAAGATACCTGATCAAGACTGAGGAAGTAAGCAAGAAAACCAAGACCTTTCATTTCAAATTTACGGTGTCTGTCAAACATTGCTTAAGTTTAGTAATGCTAGCAAGATGATCTCTAGTGATCATCATGATCACATAGAGAAGTAGAAAAATGATACTATAATCAGAACGGTGAACAAATAAAGCGAAGTCATAAGAACTAGACTAGAAATCAATATGTTCAACTGTGTAGCTAAACTTCAAGAGCCAGGATTTTGGAGCTTGTTTGAGACTATAAAGAGCCTTGTGAAGTTTACAAACCTTGCCAGATTCTTTAGAATATCCTAGTGGTGGTTGTATATAGATTTCTTCTAAAAGATCTCCACTAAGAAAAGCATTCTTAACATTAATTTGAAATAGCTCCCAATGTTGCACAACACATGTTCTTGATTAAAACCCTTAGTAACAAGTTGAGCTTTGTGGTAGTCAACACTACCATCTGAGCAAGTTTTGATTTTATAAATCCATTTGTAGTCGATAAGAGATTTATTTGGAGGAAATAAACCAAATCTCATGTGTGGGCTTTCTCAAGAGACTTATAGAACTCCTCAGACCAAGATTGTTACCATACAAGATTAGAACAAGGTTCTTTACTCTGATACCATGACAAGACTAGTACAAGATTAGCGACGAAGGTTTGTATATTTATCACACCCACATTAGTACAAAAGAGCCTTTTTATACACTTGAATATAACCTAACTAAGGGAACTAATCAACACCACCAATCAAGACGAAGAATCAAAAAATGAAATATACGCTTAACTATGAACCTAAATATATGGTTTACATATATACATATGTTAACAAATTTGTGCGAGTTGATGAATTATTGCAATTGCACTTCAGATTCGCACAAAATATTTAAGAAACTAAGGGAGCATTATGGGTAAATTTCATAATCTCATAGTATCTGTTACCTATAAAAATCCATAATCCAAAATCAATCACTTATTGTAATGACACTTCATATTCACTGAAAAAAATTGAGAAAGAAAGAATTGGGGATAAATTTCATAATCCCATAGTATTCAATTACATATTATATTTATGAGTTACATTTAATTATGCAATACAAAAGACATCTTACAATAAATTTGAGTGGCTAAAAATTCTTTAATTACAAGATCAAAAAACTATTTAACAAAAGTCTTTCACTTAGTTAACAATAATTCCAAAAAATGTGGCTTTATTACCAGAGAAAATTATATCCCATCAGAGTAATTTTGATCATCTGGACAAAAATGCCCCACCCTTCTTAATTACCAATTCCACTTGTTTGCTGCCTACATCTTAGACGTACGTTTTCTTTTCCAATTGAAAATTCCCTCATTTGTCCATCTCTTTAATCTCTTACTTGACTGAAAGAAATCAGAGTGAAGTAGGCACCTTGGAATTAATCTCCAAGAGCTTTAAATACTTCAAAGTTTTGGTTTTTGTCATCTTGTGAGGCTTTACAATAGATGGACTTGCCACCATCTGTGCATGCCTATTTTCTCCCCTATCACTTTCTCATTTTCTTATTTATTTATTTATTTAAGTTTATTTTAAACCAAAGTTTAAAAATCTTTTATATTTTGTTCTCATTTGTTTATTAAGGACTGAATAGTGGTTTTAAATAAGAAAGGATTATCATCTAGAGTAGTTAGGTTTTTGTTTCCAGCTTATTTGTTAATGGGTTGTGATTGATATGACTAAGCTTTTTCTGAATATTGAGTATGTTTCTAGAGATGATTTTGCTATTTATTCTTCCCCTTGATTTTTGTATTTTTCTGGTTTTTGATGATTTCTCGGTGGGTTAATCATATTTAGCTCCCTTGAAGTTTGGTCAAATTACCAATCAAACCCCTGAGGTTTAGCAAAATAATAGTCAACTCCTATGAATATCCAAACGTTTAACAAATCCCCTCTTACCATTAGACGAACTGCTAATGTCAGCAAAAAGTTAGTGAGAGAAACAAAAAATGCCCTTAAAGAGTGTACGTAAATATTTTTCTTCCAAAAATACCACTTTACACAACAAAGTTGGTAGAAAATATAAAAAAATTAGAAACATCTAGGGTAAAGATAAAACTTTTTAGAAAAAGACTTCTTCTTCTTCATTGTCTTTGTTGAAAATCTGGTAGCCCCATTGTCCAAACACTTTAATCCACCATATCCAAGAAATCATTTCAAATAATAAATCACATCAAAATCCATAAAACTACAAACAAAAAAATTATAGAACATTTTTAATTTCTTTATACTACAAGAACTACTATACAAATTTTCAAGATTTTCTTTTCTTTGAAGAAAAAGTCTCACTTTTCTTTTTATTTTCCCTATATCCAGTCGAATTTCAGTTGTAGCTCCTATAATCATCTATCAATTATATAAATTTTAATTTTTTTGATAAAAGGATTGAAATTCATCTAAAATTTCAGCCAGTGTTAACCCAATCCCTTGGCTCCGAATAAATAACAATGAATTCCACCTAGTTTACTTCGACTCTTTCAACAAAACAATTCCTTCCAGTTGACTAAATTCTAAAGTTTAATTAGACTCAAGTCTGCAACTTTTGTCAATTATTTTTTTTTGGAGTTATCTAGATAAATACGATCCATTTCTCTTATGATATTTTGGTAATACTCTTCGCTTTCGCCTTTCATTATTTCTATGCTAATCTGTGATTTTGAGTATTCACCAAACAAAATATTCTAGACAATTCATAGTTAAAGGACACCTTCCACTTCCTTTCCTTCCTTTGTGACTACTCAGAAACAAAAAGTAATAGTGGAACACCCCATTCTTTTCATTTCGGCTAAATTTGGAAGGGTTAGAGGTATGGATGGGAAATGGAAGTGTAAGCACCACCAAAAAAATGGAATGGGTGTGTTAGATCAGTTGTGGGCTTGCTTCAAATGGGTTGTGATGCGAACCCCGCAAATAAATTGACGAGACCCAGAATCGATGTGGAACCCAAGAACGCCTAAACAAATTCAACTTGACGAATTCAAACTAGTTGATTAAGAAATCAAGAATCTAAAGTATCTGTTCTGGACTGTACGAGATATCGACCCGTTTTCTATAACGAAACAAGAACCGTTAGTATTATTGACAAGGTAGGTAGTCGCAAGAATCAATCTTGAAAAATACCCAAGTCTTTGGAAGATAAGTTGGAGAATTTTCTCACAAAGTTTTTTTTTTTTTTGAATATTGATGAATGAATAATAAACTGGGGGGGGGTGTTTTAAACGTAACATGAGGTTGGCCAAACCCTACAAAATACTAATAGGAAATAACCTTACCAAATCCTAGCAGGCTCAGGATTAGAATACTAGACATAAAATCGGCTAACCTAACATTGGTATAGGCTAACATTTTCACCCCAAATAAAAAAAAATCATATAAACAAATGCTAAAAAAAATAAATCTTACTTTAATTAGAAATGGATGTCCGAATAGGGCCTTGGTCCAAATTAGGGTTTTTTGATCCCTTCGTGAAGCTCTTTAATTCTTGGACTTCTTGGACTTGAATCTTCTTGAAGTTGGACTTCTAAAACATGCACGGGCCTCTTAACTTGAGTTTGAATGAATTCTTGGCCCGCACTTGAAAATAATAATGCTTGAGGAGTTGGTCCAAAATCTCCTTAAAAAAACCTAGCATGGCTTGGTGCAACTTCTTGGCCCTCAACCTCGTGATTGGCCCGATTGGAACTTGAATTGGATCCACTCCTTGAGCTTGTTCCATGACCCCAACACTTGTTCCTTGGCTTACATGTGCATCGTCTCCCTCCCCCTTTAGATGAGTCATCCTTGAATTGCTTCCTGCATCAAAATCAAAAGGAGAAAGATCAGTAATATTAATATGGCACTAACATTATACTTACCAGGAAGGTCAATCTTGTAGGCATTGTCATTAATTCTTTCAAGCACTTGAAAAGGTCTATCCCCACGAGGATCCAATTAAGATTTCCTTTCGTTTGGGAATGTTTCTTTTCGAAATTGTACCCAAACCTAATCTCCTGGTTGGAAGACCTCCTATTTTCGACCCTTATTTGCCTTTGTGGGATTATTTTGGTTCATTTTAAACATTTGCTGCCTAGCTTTCTCATGGATAGATTTGATTAACTCAGCCCTTTGAATTCTGTCCATCAAAATTGGTTAGTTCCTTCATAGGCAAAGGAATCAAATCTAAAGCTGTTAGTGGATTAAAACCATAAATAATTTCAAATGGAGAAAAACTAGTTGAAGAATGAATTGCACGATTATAAGCAAATTCAACAAATGGCAAACAATCCTCCCACAACTTTAAGTTTTTCTTTAAGACAGTTATCAACAATGTTCCTAAAGTTCTATTAACCACTTTAGTTTGACCATCAGTTTGAGGGTGACATGTAGTAGAAAATAGCAATTTAGTACCCAATTTTCCTCATAAGACAGGCCAAAAGTGGCTCAAAAACTTGACATTTCGGTCACTAACTATAGTTCTAGGAACCCCATGGAAACGAACAACTTCCCTAAAGAACAAGTCTACAACATGCACATCATCGTCGGTTTTATTACATGGTATGAAATGTGCCATTTTAGAAAACCTATCCACTACCACAAAAATTGAATCAGGACCTTTTGGAGTTCTTGGCAATCCATAAAATAAAACAAAATCCATGGACATATCGAACCAAGGGTGACTCGGAATAGGAAAAGGCATGTAAAGACCATATGGATTAACTTTGAACTTGGCTTTCTTACAATTAACACACTTAGCACACACACGTTCTATATATTTCTACATGTTATGCTAGAAAAAGTATTATTTAAGCATATCTAATGTCTTGGCCACACCAAAATGACCCATGAGACCTCTACCATGTGCTTCCCTAACGAGTAATTCATGTAATGAGCAATTTGGAATGCACAATTTATTCTCACAAAAGATAACCATCATGCTGAAAAAACTTATCAAAACCAGTCGACTTACATGCTTCAAACACATTTGAGAAATCAAGGTTTTTAGCATACAAATCTTTTATATGTTCAAAACCAAGAAATTTAGCGTTTAATGTTGAAATGACAATGCATCAGCTACTACATTATCTTTTCCTTGTTTATATTGTACAACGTAAGGGAACATTTCAATGAATTCTAACCAACGTTTTGGATGAATTCGGTTTAACTTACCTTGGCCCTTCAAAAATTGGAATGACTCATGGTCCGTCCGAATTACAAATTCTTTAGACCACAAATAATGTTACCAATTTTGCAAGGTCTAAACCAATGCGTAAAGCTCCTTATCATATGTCGAGTAGTTCAATGTGGCTCCATTCAGCTTCTCCTTGAAATACGCAATTAGATGTCTATCCTGCATCAAAACTGCACCTATACCAATACCAGAAGCATCACATTCTACTTCAAATGTTTTAGAAAAATCTGGTAAAAGTAAAACAGGAGCAGTAGACAACTTAACCTTGAGCGTCTGAGAAGCACGCTCTTGTGTCGCGCCCTACTTAAAACCTGCCTCTTTGTTGATTATCTCAGTGAGAGGGGCAGCAATAGTACTGAAGTCTTTTACAAACTTGCGGTAAAAACTTGCTAAACCATGAAAACTCCATACTTCAAACAATTAGTAGGAGTCCGCCAATCACTAATGGCCTTGATCTTTTCTCCTCCAACCTCAATACCTTTCAAACTAATAACAAAACCAAGAAAAAAAACTTCATTCATGCAAAATAAGCACTTTTTTCAGATTGTTTTCTTACAGTTTCAAGTACTAGACGCACGTGCACAAGATGTTCATCTAAGGATTTGCTATAAATCAAAATATCATCAAAATAAACAACAACAAATTTTTCGATATATGCACGTAAGATATGGTTCATTAATCTCATGAAAGTACTTGGTGCATTTGTTAAACCAAAAGGCATAACTAACCACTCATAAAGACCAAATTTGGTTTTAAACATAGTTTTCTATTCATCCCCTTCTTTCATGCAAATTTGGTGATATCCACTTTTTGGATCAATTTTGGTAAAAATCTTAGAACCATATAATTCGTCTAGCATGTCATCAAGACGAGGAATACAATGGCGATACTTTACCGTAATGCGGTTTACCGGGTGACAATCTGCGCACATATGCCATGACCCATCCTGCTTTGGCACTAGAATCAGTGGCACAACACATGGAGTCATACTTTCTCGTACTCGCCCTTGAGCCATTAGTTCCTCAACTTGTTTTTGAATTTCCTTTGTTTTCTCTGGATTGCCTCTATAGGCGGGTTTGTTAGGGATGACCATGCCCAGAACAAAATCAATTTGGTGCTCAATACCCTTGATAGGTGGCAAGCCAGGGGGATCTTTCAGGGAATACACTCTTGAACTCCTGCAAAAAAGAAACAAAAGATCTCGGCAAGGTCGGATCAAGATCAGATTACACAAAATAATTTTCTTTAAAACTAAGTAAAAACACAAGCAAATTTAAACTCATAGCTGATTGAACCTCTTTGAACCCTATAAAGAAATTAGTTTTCTTTTTCAACTCTTTTCCCTTAGAATTTTCAAACTTAACCAGTTCAACTTTATGGTTTTCAAATTTAAGGGTGTCATTAGGGTTTTCCACTTGCTTACCCTTTTCTAATCCCGCTTTTTCCTTGTAGTATTCATCAAATGATTTCTTTGTGAATACAATTTCTCTTTACTCACTTGATGTGAAGGTAATGACTTAGATACAATCTTTTGGTCATCTTTTAAGAATGTATACTTGTTTGTATGGCCATTATGGTTAGTGTGTTAATCAAATTGCCATGGTCTACCTAACAAGATGTGACATGATTGCATTGGAACAACATCACACAAAATTTCATCCTTATACTTTCCAATAGCTAATGAAATTAAAGCTTGTTTAGTTACTTTGACCTCACCACATTATTAAGCCATTACAATTTATACGGACGTGGATGCTTAAGACAAGGCAAACTCAATTTATCGACCAGTAACTTGCTCACGACATTGACACAACTACCACCATCTATGCTTAAACCACAACCACGACCTTGAACAACACATTTGGTGAAGAAAATATTCTCACGTTGTACCTCATTTTGGTTGTCCTTGGTTTGAGTATGAAGTGCCCGCAATACTACCAAGGCGGGTATCTGAGAAAGATCCTCTAACTCTTCTTCAGGTTTCATCACTAGGGCCCACCAACACTGGCATGATGTCATCGTTGTCGTCACTCCCTTCACTTACCACTTTATTTCCTTGCATGAAGAGTGCACGCTTGTTAGGATAATCATTCGCAAAGTGACCTGTACCCAAACAACGGTAACACTTAATATCATGAGTTCCTTTAACTAAGCAATCTATAGGATGTCTAACAGGTTTATGTTCGACTTCATTTGTTTTAGGATTAATTGGTCTATTTTGAACTTGATTAGGCTGAAAAGAACTGTTGTTAGACCAATTCCTACGCCAATTAGTGCTAGACTCACCTCTAGGCTTACCAACATTTTTAAGTTGCCTTTCCACTTTAATGGCCTTTTCAACCATATCTTGTAATTCAATGTAATGATGCAACTTTGCAATATTGGTAATTTCCTTATTAAGCCCACATAAGAATCTAGTGATAGTGGCTTCTCTATCCTCAACTACATTAGCTCTCATTAGACATTTTTGTAGCTCCCTATGGTTTACTCTTCTATAGATTTACTGCCTTGCCTTAAGGTTTGCAAAGTTTGATGCAAATCACAATGACATGTAGAAGGTGCAAATCTTTTGTTTAATACAACTTTGAAAAATGTCCAATCATTAATTGGTGGCTCTCCACACCTAATTCTACTAGTTTTAAATTGATCCCACCACTCTAAAGCATAATGACTAAATGATGCAATAGCTAATTGAGCTTTCTTTCATTCAATGTAGTTATAACAGTAAAAAATAACCTCTATCTTCTTTTCCATTCGAGATAAACTAGGATCGAGATTACCTTGAAATGTAGGGATAGTCAATTTAACATTAATAGTATCATCGTCAGTCTTACCACCTTCTCGCACATGGCGTTGAGTCCTCGACCTTGCACCTACATCATACATCTCATTCTCAAACTCATACAAATTGGAATAGTAATTGACATATGTATCTCGACGAGCTTGTGGGGCTCTATGAGAATGAGACTCAGCTCGACCAACCTATAGGTACAAGGACGTGTCTCAATCCTCTTTTTAGTTAACATCTCAAGAGAGCGTTGAATACCCTCAAGAGATATTGTCATTTCGGCCACATGGGATTCCAAGGCATTAACCCCTAAACTTTCCCCTTCTTGAGACATGTTAAATCTGTAAAAATAAGCTAAAAAATAAGGAATTCAAGAATTAGGGTTAGCAAGAACTAAAAAGGACCTCACGGTACTCCCTAAGTATTTACGCTCAAATTTAAAGATGTCACACAATTTCACTCATGTTTCACTCAAATCAAAGGCTTTTAGCCTATAATGAACTCACCACTCTTGCCTTTTTCTCTCGTTTAAATTCTCCTCAAAATCTTTCGTAAACTTGAAAGCACAAAGCAAGAATGGCACAAACAATTACCAACACTTAGAACACAATCAGTAATTATAGATTAATGAAGCAAAAAATAACAAAGTAGTGGCAGATCGATTTAACAAAGAATGAACACTACGCACTTTAGAAAGCCAAACAATAAGAAGGTTCTTATTGGAAAAAAAAACTAAGGTTCCGGGCTAGAAAGCATTAACCCGAGGAAACAAGGGTATTTATGTTATTTCACCAATTTTTTTTTAATGTAACTCGAGAATAAATTATAAAAAAAAAATTAAAAAGAATATAAACAAATTTCAATCGAGAATTATGCCTTAGAAAACTAGGAAAATTGCAACACTTGACTTCAAATCCTAATAAGAAAAGGACTAGAACTACTCTTAGTTGGAATAGGAATTAGTGTAATCCAAGTTGAACAAGGATTCAAGTGAATGATTTATTCCAACCAAGACAAGGATTGAATATATGCAAGAATATAGAACAAGAAATTAGCACAAAATTTCTAATGCAAGGAGGACTTGGAGACTCTAATTCGATTAGGATTGGAATTCGGCCTCTTTTTTTTTTTTATAGCCTTAGGCACAAATTTCCAACAACAAAATACCTCCAAAACTTGGCACGAAACAGCCACAAAATTTGAAGCACAAGAAAATCTCAAACAAGGAAACGACTCGAGAAACGGTTAGGGTTGAATGATTTTATTTTTATTTTTATTTTTTGGAATTTTCTCACAGAGAAATATGAAGAAATCAGAAACCCATCCCAGCAAAATTTGCACAAAAGTATCTATGGGCAGAATCAAGAACAAAGCATCAACTAGCAAAACCGTAAAAAAACTGTTTAGGTTTTTTTTTTAATTGAATCTTTTTTTTTGGGTCAAAAGAATACAATAAGAACAAAAAATATACGAATAAGTTGAATTTCTTTCGAATGAACAGCAACAATAAACAATAACGATGAACAGTGCGATGAATAGTAATAATGAACAGAATGATTTTTTTAATAAACTGATAAAATAGCAAGAAAAGAATTTAAAGATGTATGAAACAAGAAACAAAACGTGTTTAGGAGCTAAATCTCTGATACCACGCTGATGCGAACCCCACAAATAAACTAACGAGACCTAGAATCGATGCGGAATCCAAGAACACCTAAACAAATCCGACTTGACGGGTTCAATTACTCGTTGATTAAGAAATCAAGAATCTGAAGTATGTTTTCTCCACTGTACGAGATATCAACCCGCTATCTATAATGAAATAAGAACCGATACTATTCAAGGTAGATAGTCACAAGAATCAATTTTGCAAAATACCCAAGTCTTTGGAAGACAAGTTGGAGAATTTTCTCACAAAGTTTTTTTTTTGAATATTGATGAATGAATAATCAGTTGGGGGGGTGTTTTAAACGTAACAAGGGGCTAGCCAAACCATACAAAATAGGCCTAATACTAATAGGAAATAACCTTACCAAATCCTACCAGGCTTAGGATTGGAATACTAGACATAAAATCGGCTAAACTCCTATAAACAAATGCTAAAAAAAATAAATCTTAATTTAATTAGAAATGGATGGCCAAATTACGGTTTTTCGAACCCTTCGTGAAGCTCTTTAATTCTTAGACTTCTTGGACTTGAATCTTCTTGAAGTTGGAGATCTAAAACATGCACGGTTCTCTTAACTTGAGTTTGTAAATGAATTCTTGGCCCCCACTTGGAAATATTAATGCTTGTTGGTCCAAAATCTCCTTAACAAAACCCAGCATGGCTTGGTGCAAATTCTTGGCCCTCGATCTCTTGATTGGCCCAATTGGAACTTGAATTGGATCCACTCCTTGAGCTTGTTCCATGACCCCAACACTTGTTTCTTGTCTTACGTGTGCATTAGGTTGTAAGAGGGAAATGGAGAGAGATGGGTGTTTAGAGTAGTAGCTAAGGGGGAATGGGAGGATGTGGGTTGTGTAGACAAGAAACGAGTAATGGTTCTAGCATAGGACTTTAGAGGAAAAGGAGCAAGCTGGAGGGAATGATAGGATTTGTTGATTTGGGTTAGTGGTGCATTTGGTCTTTTCACTTGTTTTATTTGGGCATTTTAGTCTTTTTACTTATTCCGTGAAAGAACTTTAATGGTGTTATTCGGATCACTCACCTTTCTTATGCGGATGATATGATAATTTTTCTCAAAGGTACGGCTGGAACTCTATGCCAATTGATGCAATTTATTCAATCTTATAAGGATTTCTCGGGGTAGATAAATAAAGCAAAGAGTTTTTATGTTATACAAAAAGAGGCCCTCTGGTGAGATAGGGTCATTAGCCATATCACGGGGTTCCGGAAGAAGAAGTTGCCTTTCACATACATGGGTTGTCCTCTGCTTTCTGGTAGGAGAACTCGACATGTATTTCAACCATTGGTTGAGAAGATTGCCGCAAAAATATCTGGATGGCAGCACAGGTTGTTGTTGCAAGGTGGTAGGCTCTTGCTCATCAAGCATGTCTTTAGTAGTATTCTCATGTACCTTATTTCGTGTTTGTTTTCCCCAAAAATGGTATTAAAGCAAATTGATATGCTACTAGCAAGGTTTTTCTGGGGGTCATTTGAGAGGGGAAGCAAGTTGCATTGGGTTTCTTGGGGATTAATTTGTGCCTTGGTTGCTGAGAATGGTTTAAGCTTGTGGAAGATGGAGGAATTACAACAAGCCTTATTTCTATTAATATGTGGTGGTCTTTTCTTTCCCGAAAATCATTGTGGTCAGTTTTCTTGTCATCTAAATACTTGCAAAACTCTCATCACCCACTCCAATACGTGTTAAGGGTCATGGATTCTTGCAATTGGAAGAGGATGCTTAGTTGTAGGGATGTAGCTTTTCAATCTTTTCATTACTTGGTGAGAGAAGGACGGTTTCCTTCTGGTTGGATGATTTGTTGGGGACAGGCCCAGTTCTCGAGCTAGGGAATCATTCATGGCTATTGAATTTGAGTGTGAGAGATGCGTGGGAATAGGATGGATGGAATGAGCAGCTCATTCTTGCACATTTTTTGGATTTTGATCTTAACCTGGTTCGACGTACAATCTTGAGCTTTCGTAAGGGTCGGATGTGTTAGTGTGGACACTTTCCACAGCTGGTACTTTCTCAATTTTCTTTGCTATTACTACCATTCATGCTTCTCGAAGTACTCTATTGTCTAGAAGGTTGATTTGGAATAATAATTCAGCTTCCATTAAAGGTTAGAGTTTTTCTTTGGTGTTTGGTAAACGATGTGTTGCCTTTGGATGCTAATATGCAAAGGAAGAGTGTTTATCTTGCTTCAAATTGTAGTTTTTGTGAGCGAATGGAATCTTTGGAGCATCTTTTCCTTTATTGTCCTTGGTCCTCTCATGTTTGGAGGAAAGTTTGTACTTTCCATAGTATTCATTTAATTGATTCTTCATGGAATTCATTTTTGAGCACTTGTTGGACTAATTCGGCCAAGACAAGTGTGAAGGGATAACTCATGGTTGTCGTATTGGCTTATGGTTGTTGGGAAATTTGGAAGTCTTGCAACAACAATCGATTTGGTGATAGGTATCGGAGCAATTAGTACATGTTGTCTTGTCTCAAATTTTGCAGGTAACAACCATTTTTCAACCCAGTTACAAATCGGCCAAGGACTTCATTTGGTGGGACAAGGGTCTGGTTGGGAAGTTGAGACGAGAAATGGCTGCCTCTCCAATTTTTTTTACTATTAAAGTGGTCGCCTCTTTCCCACCTAGTTCATAAGTAAACACGAACGGAGCATTTCGAGAAGCGCAAGGATTAGCCTCGGGTGGACGAGCGCTACGAAATCACCAAGGCAAGATTCTTGTAGGTTTTTCACATACTTGCAGCTATAATTCATCTCTTGAAGCAGAGGCTAGGGCCATGCTGGATGGTGTTAAACTAACTTTGGAGCATTCGGTAGTTCAAGTGCAAATAGAGGTAGATTCGGCAATTTTATTGCCAAATCTTATGAGCCAATTCAGATTTCCATGAAAGATTGCTCAAATAGTTTGGGAGATCCAACCATTATTGCATCAATTAGTTTTCTACTCAGTTACTCCTGTTTTTAGAGAGGTTAATGCTTTGGCAGATTATTTCGCAAACTATGCATTAGACTCCAATGTTTGTGCTACTTTTACTAATGTGTCTCTACCTAGGATTTCTAGGGGTATCCTTCTGTTAGATGCCATTGGTTGCTATTATATTGAGGGGTACAAATGTTCTCAGTTTTGATTGATTCCTATGCCTTTGGAATTTTTTGTATTTTGCTGGAGATTATGGTTTAATGTGCCCTTCCATGTAATTTTCTTGGATTACAAAAATAAAATTAGAGTGGTGTTACCCTACCAAGATTCCAGTGGTTAGCCAAAAAAAAGTTATCTTTCAAGGCAGTGTTTGTTATTTTGTGAAACCTAAGAGTCTTTTATGTAATTTTATCTCAAGGGAGGTCAATGTTATTAACCCATTCTTGATTTGGTTTTCAAGATGTGGCTTTAAGCTTCTCTATATTTGGAGATCTTGGGGGCAAATGGCAAAGAGATAGTCAAGTATGCGTGGTTGAATTAATTAGGGACATTTTTGTCCTAATAAGCAAAATTGTTCTAATAGGATATAATGTGCTAGTAATAATGCCACCCTTCCAAAAATATTTGCCAGAATCAAACCCAAATATTTATTCGTCGCGTCATTATTCGTAAAACAAGCGATAAGGGTAAAAGATAAGAAATTCCTTAATCCAAACTATGCACAGATGAAATGTTCAGGAAAATAGTTATTGAACATGATCCATTGTGTGGCATATTCATTTCTCCTACCAATCAAATTGAACAAGTAAGGGTTTGATCGAATTTGATTCATCAATAATGCAGTCATATTTGGATAAGATTTAATATTTGGTTAATTTTTAAAATTGACTCAATAAGGCTAAAACTCTAGATTTATACGTAAAAAATTCAAGTTACTTGAAATTAGCTAGACAAAAACTCGTTTGAGTTTGCCTTGATAAAACTCGTTTGAATTCAGTTCGAAATATAAACAAGCCAAACATGAATATATTAACTTGGATAAATAGGAAGCCTCCATCTACCTTCAAAATAAAATTTGAAAAATAATTTTATAATAAAAGCATTTATAATTCAAATAATATTTTATTTAAATTCTGTTAAAAAAATTAGAATAAATTAATAACACTTTATAGTTTCATTGAACAATTTATGTTTCTCTCCTTAAAATTTGATAATTCCTACATCGTTAGAATATCAAATATAAATTCAACTGTGAATTTTTGTGACTAAATTGATTTTGGATATGATGATCTACCAAATGTGATAAAACTAATAATATGTTATGATTATTTTCTTATGTTTTTTATTATATAAATTGACAAATAAATGAAGAGTATCAAAATTCGCATCAACAAATACCATCGTCTACAAGTTACTTACAAAAGCATCGCACTTACTAAACACAAATAAAGTAAAGTAACTGATAAGACTGTTAATGGGTTCGGGTTGGCTTGCCTGGCCAGATCAATGAAGAACCGAACCTTACATTAAGGTAAGTCGGATTGAGTTTGGGCCAAAATATTAGGCCCAATTTGATTTTGAGTCGAGTTTGAGCTTTACTAGGCTTGGCTTGATTAATGTCTGATCCAAATAAACTTATTCAACTAATGTTGTCCTAAATTAAATAATACTACTTAATTTTATATGGATAAAGGTTAATGATTGCCAGACAAGAGAATTCTCTTGTATTCTATTCACTTGACTAAACTCGAGTAACTATAATTAGGGATATTCATGAATCGGGTATCCGTTCCATATGGTCATTACTCGACTCGACCTGGTTATATCAAGTTGGAAAAATGATCCGGTACTTGGTCCATATGCATAGATGTATCCAGTCAACTAGGTACCCGTAAAAAGCGGCTCAAATGATCGAGTACCCCACCTAGTGTGTATATTACATTTTTTAGTATCAAAACTTTTAAAAAATTTTAAAATGACTACAAATTACATAAATACCCTATGAATGGGAAGGAGGTGAAGAGAAAAAAAATTCATTAATATTAAGCCATAATATGCAAAACACAATTAACCCTACATATAAACTGGGTTGGGTATTCGCTGGGCCACAAATTTTCAACCCGTTATCTGGTCCGGTAATGGTAATACCTGACTTGGGAATATTAACCGATTTGTATACCTTATTTTATGATTTAGAATGGAATGCTTCAACGGATTTTTTAGATCAGCGAGATTCAAGATGAACCCCTTAACAGATTTTTTTGCTCAGCGGGTCAAGATGAACTCTCTTTTAAGTACAATAATAACCAACTTTACTAGTCAGTTTAGTTGTAATGTTGTAGATCAATGGTATAGTTAATAGTTATTAGTTTGGGATAAGTAATACCAACTATTTTATATTGTATTGAAAGGGTGTATAAAAATAAAACTTTAACAAATAATCAATAAAAATTTTTGTTAGATAATGTGAGTTTAGGCAAACCCAATTAAAGCCCAAAACCAAATAATTTTGTTAGAAGAATATGAACTACAAGTTTGTGAGTTTGGACTTACTCAAAGAAGGTCTGAAGCCTGAATAGACTTGTGAGTGAGCTCAGATTTTGCAAAACCCATTTAACAAAGTCCAATTGACATTCCTAGTGATTGATCCCCACCAAATGCAAATATGCTCTTAGTTAGGGTTCCCAAAGGTGATAAGTAAAATAAACTGAATGGTTGAAGTTCACATTATGTAAGGCATTTCAACAAATCCTTGCACAATTCATGATTTTATTTAGGAAATTATGCAGCTACTATCTACTATAACTTTTAGAATTCATCATATTTACAAGTATGGGTAATGAGCTTGTATATTTCCTGGTCATTTTGCTTGGGATAAATTACACAAAACCCCTAAGCTTTGTTTGATGTTTAAGGTTACTACCCTATGATTTGCTAACTTATATTTTGCCCTTTTGTGGTTTAAATTTTCATGTAAAGTGGATGGAAAATGGAAAATGTCCCCGAAATACATTAAAAGACAATGCCCCTTCTAATCTTCACTCTGCAATATCCTTCTCCGCTCATCTCCACCTCCTACGTCCTCCTTCCTCTCTAACACTCCTTTCTTCCGCCCAAAACCTCCATCACCCTCCCATAGCCTACCCCTAAGTGATTACCACATCAGCCTTGCTTCTCTTTCCCTTCTACTAAATCAGCCTCATTTCCACCAAATCAGCGCAGTGATTAGGTTATTTATTTTAACTGCAACTTCCTATTTTTTGGCACTTTTAATCGAACAGAGACTTGTATTGTTTTATCAAATATATTAAATAACTAACATGCTATCATATGAGTAGCCATTTAGGTGGAGAGTTTAATAATTGCTGCGGTGCTACTTGGTAGGGATCAAATTGGCCCAATAAAAAAAGTAAGAAGATCAAATTGTCCAAATTTAAAGTTAAAAGGCCAATACTAGATCAATAAAATAGTTTAGGGACCATTTGTGTCATTTGCCCAAAATTTTTTGTGTGCATTTTTATTTGGTTTTAAAGGAAGTTTTTTAAATTTTGTGCTCTTTTTTTGGGATTTTTATGGGAATTTGGCATTTTTGAGGATTCCTTTAGGTGGGAGTTTATTCAATTTTTTATTTTTATTTTTTATGCAGGATGGGTGGAAAATTGAAAGTTCGAGATTTTTTTTTCTGGATTTTATATGTTTAGGTTTTGGGAAACTTTAAAAAAAAAAAGAAAGAGGATTATTCGAATGAAATTTGGGATTTCTAGTTAATTTGTATTCTAGTCACTAGCGAGATGATATTTTGGGAGTGTTGTGTGCTGATTTATGTGCGAAGAAATTTTTTAGAGGGAAATGATAGGTTTAATGTAAAATTTTTTTATTTTTGAAGTTGAGCGTTTTGAATAACATGAAAAAAATTATTGAAGAAATCAAGGAATATGTTAGAAAAATTACTTGACTTGCACAAAAAAGGAGGCATTATGCATGAAAGTGATCGTGAATTGCTTCCGTTTTCGTTGCTTGAATGGTCTTGTGAATTGAGATTATCAATCTACATCGGTATTAATTGTAGTTAAGCCTCTCTCTATGGGATTGTTTTTTTTTTTTCTCTCTTAAGCTTGAGTGTCTGTTATCTTTCATTACGGAATCTTAGTAGGTTTTTATCTTTCTTCCTTCCAAATCTGTATTCTGCGCCTTAAATTTCCCCTTCTTGTTTTGTCCTTTGCTTTTAATCTTTATCTCCTTGTAATTATGTCATGTATTCTTCTTGCTTTGAAGAAGTCTTCTTGTGATATCAGTGTATCAACTAATGGTTTTTATTCTTCTGTAATTAAAAAAAAAACTTTCTTCTGTCTTTTATTTACTTTTCTGTGTTTTTAATAAGATGAATGACGACTTGGTTTCACAATTGTAACATTTCTTTTATCACCTCTTGAACAGTCAGGCATTACATTGGATTCATCAAACATAGGGAATAGACAGGAGGTTTGTATGCTTAGTTTGGTTGGGCGGGTGTTTGGGGAAAAAGTTGTTAATTTTAATGGGTTGAAAAATACAATGAGAATAGCATGGAATTATCCTTCTGGGTTGAAAGTTGTGGAGTTGGGTATTAATTGTTTTCAATTCTTCTTTGAATCTCAGAATGATCTACAAAGAATTATGACAAGAAGGCCATGATTTTGAGATAATCAATTTTTGATTCTTCAGCGTTGGGAGCAAGGTTTAGAAGATAAAGTCTCTTCTTTCTCACTACACTTTGTTGGATTCAATTGTGGTAGTTACCAGTCATGAGGACTGGTTCACGATTGCAACTAGAAAGAAGGCAGGAGATGTTTTTGGTAATGTTCATGATATAATAATTCCAGATGGTGGATGTCGTGAAGGGCAGCACATGAAGTTATTGGTAAGTATAGATCTTCATAAATCATTTTTAAGAGGATTAATGGTAAAATTTGGAAATGTTATTAGGTGCACTACATTTTACTTTGAAATTTTGCCATTATTATGCTTTTATTGTGGTCTTGTTTGACATTCAAAATGACTATGCTCAAGGAAGCATTCAGATTCTGACAATAACACTTTACAAACTAATCAATTTGGTTTGTTTCTTTGAGATTCATCCCCTCAAATTTCTAGAAAGAAAGGGAAATTTTCTCCAAACAAGCATGTATTCAAGGAGGATTTTCAGAAAGGAAGAGATTCATTTTCAGTGTCTAGTTATGGTAGTAATTCTAGTGGTTGGATGAATGGTGGTGGTTGTAGTAGTGGTGCAAGGGTATCAGATTCAGATACAGATGCAATTTTGGAAGGTGGTCACTTCTCGGAACCAAAAAATTCTCATAACTATAATCAATATCTAAATTTTTTTAAAATTCCAACTTTCAATCTTGAAATTGTGTCATTCCATTCCTTCTGTATTTTAACTTCTTTTCACATTCCTATGTCATATGTATTGCCTATTTTCCCAAATAATTCTATCAAGCCTAATTCTAAAACTACTAATTTAGCCTGGCCTTTGATTTTACCTTCTCCTTCAACACACCCTACCTTTAACCTATCCTCACCTTTACCATCCGATCATGCTTATCAGCCTCAATTACTAACTGATGAATGTTCTTTCGATGATGGAGGTAATCAGAATTTTGTCTATAAAAAATTAGATGATTCTCCTAGAGATTGTGTTTTTTCTTCGGTTGGTGAAATAAAAGATGGATTTGAACCTTTTCTTGATCCACCATCTAAAATCTCATCATCCAAATCTAACTATTGTCTCTAGCCTGTGAAAATCAAACCGCTATACAATAGACATTTAACCTGGGGAAGGGCTCTTGGATGTGGTTGTTAATCAATATTGGGTCAATCTAATGGAAGAACATTGTTGCCATTGGATGAATTTCAGACAATGGAATGCTCTACTGTGCCTGAGAAGGTCATACTTAAACGAGCACAGAGGAAGAGGAAATAACGTTTGGTAGTGGAATGTGATGGTGTCACTTTGGTATCAAGGTTAAGCGAACAAAAATCCAGGTTAGTGCTTCTAACTCAATTGGAAAGGTAGAGGTGGCCAGCCTTAAGTGGGCCCAAAGGGATAAATGAAGCTCTTGGCTTGGAATTGTCGTGGCCTATGTAAGTCTATGACAATTCCACAGTTACAGGAGATGCTTCGAGCACATTCTCCCAACTTAGTGTTTCTCTCTGAGACTGAGAATAATAAATTTCTTGTTGATAAAGTTCGTAGGAAATTGTGTTTTCCCCAAGTGATTTTAGTGGAACCTATTGGTAGATCTAGTGGTCTTTTTATGTGTTGGAAAAATTGCAAGAGAGGTTTGATTGTTCTTGATGTTTATTGTAGTGAATGCTCTATTGAAGTTTAGATTAAAGATGAATGTGGTTATGTTTGGTGAAGTATCTGTGTTTATATTAGTTGTGATGATAGTATTAGGAGGAGTCAGCTTGAGTTATTATCAAATAGGAGAAACATATGGAGTTCTGATTTTGTTGTTATTAGAGTCTTTAACCATATTATTTGTGTTGAGGATAAAAAAGAGGGAAGAAGAAGATTATAGGGTTCTTTTAGGATTTGTAGGGAATTCATTAGAAAAAATGAATTGATGGATATAGGGTTTATTGGTCAGCTATTTACTTGGGCTAATTATTGGGAGGGGAAGGGTTTTAAGGGAGAAAGATTGGATAGGGGACTAGCTTCTAGTTCATGGAGAACAAAATTTGGCAATGCTCAATTGGAACATATTTCTAATGAGTCTTTTGATCATGCGGCTCTTTTGTTGGTTACAGAAACTCAAACTATTCATTTCAAGAAAAGGTTTTGATGTTTGATCGGAGATGGGTTTCCTGTGAGGGAGTATAGAATGTGGTAGGTCAGTCTTGGAAAGTTTCTGTGCATGGCTCTAAATTTTTTCAACTGACTCAAAAGGTGAAAAATTGTAGGGTGGCACTGTTGGATTGGAATAGAAAGACAAATTTTAATTCTCAAAATATGATCCATAACTTGAAGAAAGATTTGCAAAGGTTGAAATCTAGTAATGTTTTTTCTGGAGATACTATTAGGGAACTCAAAAGACAATTGGGGGATGTCTATAAAGATGAGGAGTTATATTAGAAACAAAAATCTAGAGTTCAATGATTGAGGAAGGAGACAAAAATATCAAGCTTTTTCATGCTACAACCGTTCATAGAAGAAAGAGGAATACTTTGGTAAATTTGATGAAATTGGATGGATCTTGATGTAATAATCTGTCTATATGGTTCAGGAGGTATCTAATTTTTATTTGCAACTGTTTACCTTATCTAATCCATCAAATTTTAATGATAATTTTAAATGGAATACCACAATCTATTACTTCTGATATTGATGATAAAATATTGATATTAATGATAAACTATTGAAATATGTTACTTTAGTTGAAGTTAAAATAACTCTTTTTTATATAAGGTTGTTTCTAAGGTTTTTATTAATCATTTAATGCCTTTCTTATCTCAATGTATTCATCATTTTCAATAAACTTTTGTTCTAGGGAGACAAATTTTAAATAATGTCATGATTACTCATGAATTCTTGGATTTTTTAAATGGTAAACGTAAAGGAAAAAATAGTTCTATGGCAATGAAGTTTGACATGTCTAAAACTTATGATAGGGTTGAGTGAAATTTTTTTGAAAAGAGTCATGGTTCGAATGAGTTTTCATGCAAAATGGATTTCTTTAGTAATGAAATGTCTCACTTATATTTCTTATTCTTTCAAAATAAATGGTAATGTTTCTGGCTATATTAAACCCTCAAGAGGAATACGACAAGGGCATTCTTTATCCCCTTTGAGCCTCATGATTTATTTCTCATTTGCGCAAAGGGGTTAAGTTGTCTTTTGTCTCATGCCATTGTTAACAAAAGCGTTTTTGGTTTGAAAATTTCTAGGGGGCCCTAGTATCTCTCCCCTTTTATTTGATGATGATACTATCTTGTTTTGTAAAGTTAATATTCGTGAGAGTAATAATATCTTTCAATTACTCAAAAAATATGAATCCTGTTCTGGCCAAATTGTTAATTTAGAGAAATCAACTGTCTGCTTTAGTAAAAATACACCTGTTTTCTTAAGAAACCAAATTTGTTAGACATTGGGAGGTATTCTAGAGACTGATACTCAAGTATTTGGGGCTACGCAGGAGAATTTAAAATAGTTTTTTTTTTTATCAAGCAGAAAATTGTTCATAAAGTTAGTGGGTAGAAGGAAAAATTGTTGATACCTACATGTAGGGAAGTACTCATTAAATTTATCTTGATGTCTCTACTAGTCTATGTCATGTTCAGTTTTAGACTCCCTCTTGGTTTGTGACATTTGTAAAGAAATGTCCAGTTTGGTGGCTAATTTTTAGTGGGAGGGTGCAGATTCTACCTCTTCTAAAATTCAGTGGCTTAACTGAAATCAATTGACTAATGTAAAAAGTGTTGGCGGTCTTGGTTTTAGAGATTTTTAAGCCTTCAAATCAGCTTTGTTGGCTAAACAGATTTGGAGGTTGTTTAGAATGTCTAATCTTCTAGGTAGTAAGGTTCTAAAATCTATGTGTTTTCCAAACACTTCAATCTTTAAATCCACTGTTAAGCCATCTTCTTCTTGGTTATGGAGAAGTCTCATGTCTGCAAATAGTTTAGTAGAAAGTGGAACAGGGTTTGCTTGGGGATTGGAAAAAGTATTAGAATCTGGGATGATTCCGGGATTCCATATCCATGTACTTTTAAACTACAGACTCCTAAGCCACCTGGGTGTAATATCAACTTTGTGTCTGATGTTCTTTTACTAGATCATAGTTCTTGGAATCAAGTTTCAGTCGAGAATATTTTATTTTGTAAAGAAGATGCTAATCTATTTCTCTAAATCTGGTGTCTACCTTGTTAGATCTGGATATCTATTGGCTAAAACAAAGATTTTTAGAAGTAATAAAGGGTTTGAAAATCCTCCTCAATCAAGCTCAGTTGCTGAACAAAATCAAACTTTGTAGATTTTACCATTAAAAAACGAAATCAAACGCTTCATTTAGGGATGTTTGAATGAAGCCATTGCTGTTAGAAAGTCTTTGTCCTCTAAATTTCCTATTTCTGATTATAGGTGTCCTAAATATGGTGAGGATAAGGAAACTCGAGCATATGTCTTTCATGTGTCCTGTTTCTCAAAGGTTATGGAAATTGTCACCTGTAAATTAGCCAAATTTGCAGCATTTGCAAACACATTTTTGACAATGGTGGCATGGTTTGGATGCTATTTCTAACTCTTCTAATATGCTGCATCAGATTGCAAATACTGCTGTTCTTCTTTGGCAGTTATGGAAAAGTCGAAATCAGTGGCTGTCCCTTCAAAACAATTGGATTTCAAAAGTTGACATTGTGCAGAGAGCTCCATCAGAATGGTTGGAATACTAGGAGTTGGGTGTCTTATTAAGTGGTTCTAACTAGATTATTACAGGTACATCTATTTCAGATTCAGGGATTGAAAGGCATGCCGGGATGTGGAAATGTCCTCCTGTTAGTACAATGAAAATTAATACAGATACTGCTATTGTTAAAAAAATGTTGCTAGGCTGGAATTGGAGTTGTGCCAAGAAATTCTTCTGGAATTGTACAGGAAGTTTAGGCAAGAAAAAGTCTATTATTTTCTAAGGTGATGTTAGCTAAAGCCAAAGCCATTCGATTTGCGCTACAGAAAGCACCTAAGGAGTGGAGGTTCATTGACATTCAGTCTGACTCACTTGCTGTGATTACTTTGATTTTACAGGAATCAACTGATAATGCTTCCATTAGTATTCTTTTGAAAGATATTTTAGATCTGTCAAAACTTTTAATTGGTTGTTCCTTAAATATTTTATTACACGTAATAGTAACAGAGTGAGTCATAAATTTGTTTTATTTGTTTTGAATCTTTGTTATGACATTGAATGGAAGAATAGTTTCTCATTCTGGCTCTTACATGAGGCACAAGACGATTTAAGTCAATTTACTTTTATTAATGAATAAATACTCCACCGTTTGTTGGAAAAAAAAAAAATCTACATTACTATTGTTGACCAACAGTTGGAGATATAGGTCAAATTTATTATGATAATAGAATTTGAGGCAAAAGGCTCATGTTGAGTGTGAATAGTGCTATTTAAGTTAAGGAAGCTAATGGATGAAATTGCAGGCAATTTGTTGTTTATGTTAATAAACACTACAAAACATAGAGTTTTGCTTTTTGGGACAAACACAAATATACACAGGTGAAAGGAATGTTTCACATCTGCGTAGTTGTATGTTTGTACTATTATTTGTTACTTGCTTGAAAGAATAATGTGCGCAACAAAATATCTCAAGTTTGCAAAATGTTAAATAAACAAGAAATATATTAATAAAAATATGAATATATTAATATATGAAATAAAAATTACAATTTCTAAGATGTCCTCAATATGTGGAGAAATAGTCCTTCGATTTTTTATTTCATATGCAATTCGAGGGTTTCGCAACTTATTCCTAAACCGAGTGTTGACTTATTCAAATTTTGAATAAGAAGACTTGAAGAATGCCGAGTGTTGACTCCTTCAAATTTTGATATAGAAGACTTGAAGAATGCCTTATAAGGATTTTCAAACCTTGATATAGGGAATACTTGAATAGAAAATTTGAAAATTTAGAGTTTTCAAAGCTTTTATTCTTCAAAAATATATGTATATGTGTCCTGAATATCTACCGGTGACCCCTATTTATACGTGTATGTAAGGAGAGTAAGTTGGAAGACTTGTATTACATGTGTACCTCCTTACTTGTACATAAAGAAATAAATTATAATCTCTTTACACATAAGACATATCGATACATAAGAAATATGTATTATTTTGATATTATATCCTTATTTTAATATATATTAATAAAGAAATAAATATTAATGTACATATATCCTATTAGCCAAATCTTACCGACGTGACATGATACAATTTAATCAGAAGAACGACACAAATACGTTTAATTAGTTGAACCACCTCATCTTAACATGTAGAGCAATATAATAAGCTATAAAATAACAAATATTTCAAAATATATGTGACGTATGATATTATTTAATTGGATAATAAATGTACCAATAAAATTAATTTATAGATAAACGAAATTTTAATTAAAATAAAATTTCCATGCCTTGTAGTAAATTAGGGCAAGATTGGCACAAATTGCTGTGAGCTCAATGTCTTTAGATATCACGATGGGTGGATTTATGGTTTCTAGTTGTATAGTTTATTCTGGTACTAGTATATTCTGTACTATCCCTCTATTTTTCTTTTTTTGCATATATAGTATGCTCAGACCTGTATCCATTCTCATTACATGGACCTGATACATAGCAGCTCGGGTAAGAGAGCTGGGGAGTCGTAACTTGGTTCGATAATGAAACCGTGAACTGCATTCTTCCCCTAGCCCCTTCCTTGGATGTGAGGATGGTATTATAAATGAAAAGGCAAGTAACACACCAGGGATGTGGCATTCGATTGGGACAATTGCGTGCTACATGGCTTGTGATTGTCTCTAGAATTGGCAATTTCTGATACGACTCGATAACACGACACGAAATTAACAAGTTATGACACGATTCGAAATTTATCGAGTCATTATTAAATCAAGCTATTTATGACACGAAATTAAGCAGATTTGGTTGGGTCAACCTATGAGTTAATACGATAATTCGTTAAGTTATTATATGAACATATTTTTGCTTAGGTTTTTTATTTATTATAATTTAATGTAGTATACTTTAATATTGTAAATAATAGATTTAATATTTTATTATTAAATCAACATAACAATTATTTTAAATATTATTCAAAAAAATTTAATAATTTTAATTATGTGTTTTAAATTAATATGATAATAAGGTTAGTATTAATAATTGTTTAACTTATTAAATAATTAAAATTTGAGATTTTAACCCAAATGAATCGCAAATTATGTAATTTGTCAAATAGACTGATATATTTGTCAATAGTAAACGGATTACACACGAACCCGAACGGGACAGACACGAACACGCCACAAACCCGAACGAGTTAGATACGAACACAACCCGATAAGAAGCACATTGCACATGACACGATAAAAGTATGACATGACAAAAAATAAGTCACATCTGACACGATACAATAACTTGACAACCCGACCCATTGATATCCAAATTGTCTCTAATATTTTTAGGAGTAAATATAGTTTTCATAAGGAACATAAGTTCAGTATTCATTTGGAAATTCTACATTTTCGGTTTATCTACTGAAATATCAGGGCCGGCCACGGCACTAGGCCGAAAGGCCTTTGCTTTAGGCCTTCGAAATTTTAGGCCCATTAAAGATGATGGTATATTTTATTTATTAAATTATCGTATTTTTGCATCATGAATTAAGGCTCTTGACAATTAATTTGTTCCTTAATAAATTTCACGAGAATTCTAAAGTCACGTTGAGAGAATCATCATGTTGAATTTAAAAATTTGTACAGGACAATTTCTTAAAGTACATGGTCTAGTACTGTACAATCACTACTAAAAAATTGTTAATTACCTGCATATTTTGCTGCGGATTATAATGAAAAATCCGCAGCAAACATTGACCTTCAAATTTTTAAATTCAACATGATGATTCTCTCAACGTGACTAAGAATTTGCTGCGGATTTTATTAATCCGCAGCTAAATTTCATGGGGATTTTGCTGCGGAAATATACATGCGGATATTTTGCACTGGTAATTCCGCATCTAAATTTCGTCATAAAAACATGTGTACAAGGGTTTTTGATGGGGATTTTGTCATGGAAATTATCCTGTGTAAATTTCCGACAAAATCCCTAGTAAATATCCCAAAGATGTGTATAAGAGACAGAGTGCAAAATGGGTGGCAAATATCCCCAGCAAATTCCCCATATAATTTTCGCAGCAAAATCCCCATCAAATATCCCCAGCAAAATCCCCATATATTTTTTGCAGCAAAATCCCCAAATAATTTTCACAGAAAATTTTTGTTAGTATTGTTTGGTTTTTTCTTCCCCCTGTACCATCATGCCACATTCCATGCAATTTCATCACAAAAAACAATTCGCATTGATCATCATGTCACATTCGAGCAATTTCATCTCAAAAAACAATTCGCATTGAAAAAATTAATACGAAACAAATTGTGTTACAATACATATATAACATTTAGTTATCTAAGTAAACAATCAAATACAGTCTAATCATCCGAGCTACCATCTGCATCATCCAGATGGTAGGGATTTTGCTGCGAAAAACGCTGGTGTCGAGAGGATACACATCTAACGCCTAATCGCTCCATCAAAGTATGCAATCGGTTTCTTGTTTCAGATAGTTGGGCTTGATGTGTATAAGTCTCAGGTAAAACATGTCTGTCTCTTATACAAATCTAAGTGTTCCAGAGGGCTTGTAGTTCGGTAGGAAGGGACCGGACTGAGCTCCTAATCCTCTCATCAACATCCTCAGGTAGGTCGTATAGGTGTGAAGGTCTGGACGAATAACCTTTCATGGTCCTCCTACCTAAAGAACCAAGCCCAGAAACTCTGCCTTTCTTTTTTTCTCCCACGGCGTCATACCAAATATCCAAATCAGATAGCAGATGTTGTGAGTGTTGAGAACCATCAGAAGACATATTATCATTCTCAACAGTACTTTGAGAAGATATTTAAGCCTTTTTCTTCTCAAAGTTCTCCTGCAAAAGTCATATAACAAAGATCAACTTTATGGAAACAAGAATATTAAAGGACAAATCATAAAAGATTGTAATAAAGCCTTAATGACTTACATAAGCAGCTTGGGCCCGAGGATGAATACAATCTAGATGTGTCTTCTTACAGGTACGGAATATAGAAATCAGAGAATGACGGGTTTTCACCCCTCTGCAGCCTTCTGTAATTAAAAGAAATAAATATTTTTAAGTCATCAATAACAAAGGCATTGTAATATAATGAAGTATTAAAAGTATAAGAAATTAATTAGTATTACCATTTTCTTGAAATGCACTCTGTGTGGTATAGAACCGCCTGTATGCAGTGATGCACCTGCATTGGAATCTAGGTGTCTTAAGATTTTGGTCAAATTTTTGTTTGAACTCTTGGGACTGCCAATATTTATTCAGGTCTGCCCATGTAACTATCCCCCATCCAAGATGGTTTTCTACCATCTTTTCGGACTTTGTGTAGCATCTGTGATTCCTACCTGCCCCTCTCTTCTCGAAATTCTCTCTCACCGCTGCATTGTGCCTAGGTGGCCATCTAAATTTTTTCTGCAACGCTCAAAGTAAGTTTTTATATAACAATATGAAATATATAATTACGTAGTCAATTAATACGTTGAAACAATATAGACCTCAATGGTCTGAAATTCCTCAAACCACATATCTCTTGTGGCCGTCAGAAAACTTCTTCCATAAGGGTTTGCCTTCTTCAAACTTGGTCTTTATGCATGCAGCGATGCCCTCAATTGCTGGTTTGTGAGGCCAAAACCTAGTTTGCAAGCAAACAAGATTAATACAACACGTTATCTTAGGGTAAGCAATTAAATCACAATTTTATATTTATTATGAATAATATTAACCCATCTCCATCGGGCTCTATCCAAATCAATGTGTCATCAGCATCATTTCCAACGGCACTAGAAGAACTGGCATGTATGAAGGCCACCAGCCGGAGAGGATACGAATAAGGGTTTGCTCTGAGCTTGGTGAAGGAGAGGTTGAGGGAGCTTGTTGAGCTTGAGGATTTTGTTGAGATGTGGATGGACTAGCATGACACATGACACGAAGGTTTGCAATGGGGATTAACTCAGGAATGTGGGCATTTGTTTGTTGAGTTTGTGATGCAATAGAAGTATGGCGGTGGAGGAACTTGGGCTGACACGCCTGCTGCTGTCACACTCCTCCTCATTTGTTTTTTCCCTGTCTTTTTGGTTTTTTCTCTTCCTTGACCTGCATCAGCCATCTATAACAACCAATGAAACCAAGTAAGATATTGATTAATTCAAATACAAAATCACATAGCAATAATATAAGGATTCTTGAAAAATTACATGAATATGCAAGACAAATTCACATGGCACCAATGTAAGCAATATTGGAAAAATGACATGATCAAATCCCTCATTCAAACCATAAAATAATATAAATGCAAAAAATAATTATTCTTGTACAAAAATTATTCTTCTTATATAACTATTAGGATACTTATGGATCTACTATTCTCCGTCTTCGCCTTCGCCTTCGCCTTCGCCTTCGTCTTCGTCTTCCTCTTCCTCTTCGTCTTCGTCTTCATCTTCGTCTTCGTCTTCCTCTTGCCTTACCTGCCTCCTACCTAAATCAACTTCTTCACCATCATGTTCATCATCGTGCAGTTGGTCGATTGGGTCTTTCTCAATCATTGCATTAAATTAAGAATGATAGGATTGATCCGCTTGATAGGCAGTTTCTAATGTTTGTTTGCCATCCACAGCTGCGTTTCGCTTATTTTTAATAACCACCCACCAATCACTTTTGCCAATTTCTTTTCCAGGATAAGGGCAGTAATAAACTTGTGTTGCCATTGCAGCAAAAACAAATGGGTCAAACTTTGCGTATCTTCGATTTTTCTTCACCTCAATAATTCCATACTTGTCATGAACTTTCACACCACGCGGAGATGTATCAAACCACTCACAGTTGAATAATATTAGATTCTTTATTGTATAATATCTCCTGTGCTTATACAATTCTAGAATCTGTATAAGAGACACCGTAATAGTCATTGCAACCTTGGTTCCTTGTCCTGTGCCCCTAACACACACTCCACTGTTGTACGTTTTCTACCTTCACCCCATGCAGTAGTATGAAATTTGTAGCCATTAATGAATATGATAGGCCATGACTTTGCAAGTCTCAGTGGTCCTAAGGCCAGGTAATGCAAATGGGGATTATGTGACATGCGTTCGGCATTATTTGTCACCTATTAAGACTATCTTGTTAGTATGATATACATTGACAATATTGTATACAATATACATATCTATATTTGAATACTTACATACTCTCGGAACCAACGGGAGAAATCAGCTTCAATTTGTTGATCAATAATAGCTTCGCTAACATTACTACACATACTTCTCACTTGATGCTCATACATGCTGCACCAGAATTATTGGTATGGTAAGAGTATTATCCAAACACAAAATATTAACTAACTTAAAAGGGGCTCAACTTACCCAAGATATTCTTTAACCTCCACACAATTTAACAGAACATGTAAGTGGGCAGCTTGTAATTCTTTATCACTTAGCCATCGAGTTGTGCCCTTACCAGCTGTACGCCCAGGAAAATTGAAGATTGAAAGGGTTGATTGCCTTTCATCATTGACAACACCATCGTCATTGCGTTGAACTCTATGTCTACTACAGAGTACATGTGGCTCAAAGTAATCAGCTGTGAACTAAAGTAAGCTATTTCTTGAGCTAAATATGCTTCACATATAGACCCTTATACATGAGCTTTGTTCTTCACAGTCTTTTTAATCTTGTTGAGAAACCTACATTTCAAAAAAAGTCTTATAATCGTGAGCAAATTCGTTTGAAGAATGGTTTTCAAATCTGACAATAAATTAATAAGCGGTTGGTTACCTTTCAAACGGATACATCCATCGATATTGGACGTTGCCTCTTTCTCATCCACACATCTAGCTAAGTTGGACACATAGCCATCCGGCATTTTTAAGCCCTGTACCCAGTAGCATACATCATCCCTTTGGGTTCGAGTTAAACAAAATTTGGCTTTAGGCTTCCTCAAGCTCCCAGTGGCAAGCTATTCCAAATGCAACTCCGGTCGACGACAATACTCTGCCAAGTCTAGTCTTGATTTTACGTTGTCCTTGGTTTTTGATTTGTTGTCCATAACAGTATGGAACACATTGTCAAACACGTTCTTTTCAATGTGCATGACATCAAAATTGTGTCGTATGAGGTTATTTTTCCAATAAGGCAGTCCCAAAATATGCTTCTTTTTGTCCAATTATGTGTTTGACCATATCCAGTAAAGTGAACCTGCTGACCACTATCAGTTATTCTGGGTAGGTGACAAACTCTCTCCCATAGTTGGTCCCCATTCAACCTCGGAGGAGGGATAGAATGTTCTTTCTTTCCTCTTAAAAAGTCATTTGTAAATGACTTATTCCTTCTAAAAGTATGATCAGGGTTCAGAAATTGACGATGGCAGTCAAACCAAGAATTTTTCTTCCCATTCTTCAAGTAAAACGCCTTCGAATGTTCCATACAAATAGGGCATGCCAGTTTTCCAGCCGTACACCATCCTGCTAACATGCCATATGCAGGGAAGTCTCCAATTGTCCACATCAATGAGGCACGCATTACGAAATTCTATTTTTTATATGCATCATAAGTCGAGACACCATCGTTCCACAATTGTTGCAACTCATCTATGAGAGGCTGTGCAAATACACACCAATGTTGGGAGACTGTTATGTCTCCCTACCCACATAATAACTGATTAAGAACAGCAGGGGAAAGTTACTGAACAGTTGGTCTGTCTCTTATACGGAGTAATGTGTTACGGGCCAGCAAGAGTAAGGTGTTGCAGATTGGCTAAAGGGAGTAAACCCATCAGAACACAACCCAAGTCTAACATTTCGAGGCTCAGAAGCAAATTCAGGATAAGTGAGATCAAATCTAATGCTTCCATGCCGCTCCATCAGACGGGTGACATAATACACCTTCCTCCCTACGATTTTCCTGGTGCCACCTCATATGCCTTGCAGTGGTCTCTGAAGCATATAAGCGTTGAAGTCGTGGAATGAGAGGCAAATAATGCATCTTTTTACGTGCCACCTCTTTGCAATTATGTTTACGACTTCTACGCTCTTTATAACGAGGTTCATAGCAGAACTTACATTCCCTCAAGTCCCTATCATGCTTCCAACACAGCATGCATCTATTAATGCAGCAATCGAAGATTTGCTCGTAATACCCAATCCTGCTACTAGTTTCTTTGCCCTATAAAAATCAGAAGGAATCTTATTTGACAAAGGACAAACTTCATTCATTAGTTGTGCCATGCCATCAAAACATCCATGGGACATATTGTAATCAGATTTTAAACTTATCATCCTCACAGCTGTCGACAACACTGAATGCGTCTCACATCCAGGCCATAATGGTTCTTGAGCTAGATTCAACATCTCATAGAACCTATACATCCATATTTGGAGGTTCCTCTACATTTTGTTCACCTTCTTGTCTATACACCTAAACCTGCAAATCATATACCATGCCCTGATAGCTATTGACATGTTCATAACGGCCAGTAGAAGGCCCACTCGTTTGCCCAAAATACATGTGAAAATGACCCCTGCCATCGGCTGAATCCATATCAAAGTTTAAATTATTTCGAGGTGCTTCCTCCCCGTGTGATGTCCAATACCAGTATCTAGGTTTAAAACCTTTCCTCAGAATATGAACATTCACCATATCAGGGACATGGTGTCGCTCATTTTTGCACTTCACACAAGGACATCTAATAACTCTCTCAGTTAAATATTTTGGTTGTTGACAAGAAAAATTTATAAACCCAGCCAAACCCTCCAAAAATTCTTCCACATATCCCCGGAGATTTGGAAGAAGCCTATTGTACATCCACCTTCGATGCTCCGGAACTTCCATTTTGCCTAACCAAACTAATGACTTTACTTAGTCCTCTGTTAAACAATTAATTTCCAGACAAATATAAGAATATAATTTCATGAAAATTTTCCACTTGCTTATTATAGTAAAAATTTAGTATATGATAGTATAGGTGTTAAATATTGTCATTATATGGAAATAAATTGAAAATAACATAGCAAAAATCCTCAACAAATTATGGATAACAAACAGTTGAAAAAAAAATGTAAATAACACAACAAAAATCTATACGATAACAAACAAAATAAATAAAATAAAAAAAAATGCAAAAATTATAGCAAAAATCCTACAGAAATTAGGGATAAAAAAAATCAAAATAACATAGCAAAAATCTATACAATAACAAACAAAATAAAAATAAAAATAAAAATAGTAATGTCGTCGACCGGAGTTGCATTTGGAATAGCTTGCCACTGGGAGCTTGAGGAAGCCTAAAGCCAAATTTTGTTTAACTCGAACCCAAAGGGATGATGCAAATAGCTGCAAAAAATAAAAACTGAAAATAACAAAATAAACCACTCACAAAAATTATGGATAACAAGAATTAAAAAAATAGATAAAAGAACAAAAATTGAAATGGTAGATCAATCAATCACCTTGGAAATGGTTGAGGATGTGCACAGTTGCAGCTAGAGGAGATGGTGGCTGGACAACTCGAATCCAAGATGAACACCAAGTTCACGCGGCTTCTTCAAGAGGAATGATGGAGCAAAATGGCTTGAGGAGAGAAAGAAATGAGGAAGAAGGGATGAAATTTAGGCTTGGAAAGAGTGGATGGTAGTTGGAAGAAAGGTGGAGGGTGAATGGTGGTGCAGAAAATGGAGAGAAAAAGTGATTTTTTCCCGATTAGATCTGTCCAAAATGTGCTGGGTTTCTGCACTGTAAATTGAAATTTCCTGCTGAATTTTCCGCAGCAATTTCGCTGCTGAATTTAAAGTTAAATTCCGCAGCAAGTTTACTGCGGAATTAAATGTCCGCAGCACACATGCTGCGGAATAAATTTCCGCAGCAAGTTGCTGCAGAATTTATTTCCGCAGCACGTGTGCTGCGGACATTTAATTCCGCAGCAAAGATGCTGCGGAAAATTTATTCCGCAGCATGTATGCTGCGGAATTAAATGTCCGCAGCACATGTGTCTGCGGAATTAATTTCCGCAGAAATTTGCTGCGGAATTTATTTCCGCAGCAGATGTGCTGCGGATTTATTTTGCCGCAGCAATTTTGCTGCGGAATATATTTCCGCATCAAATTTGCTATTGTCCTTAATTTTTGCTTCGATTTTTGTTGCGTAATTTTTGTAAATAATACGTTCCCGCTTTATGGAGGGAATGTTATCTGTGGATTTTGATGCGGATTTTTTAATCCGTAGCAAAATTTTAATCCCAAACCTAGAAAACTAAAATTTGCAGTAAAATCCGTATATAATTCCTGGGGAAAAAATCTGCAGCAAAATTCCGCATGAAATTTGCAATTTTTTTGTAGTGAATCTTTTAAAGCACAACGGAATTGTTCCTTTAACAGGATTGTAGAATTTTATTCTCTTATATGCCAATCTATCTCCTTTGCATTAATTAGCCAATGTTACCTAGTTAATTTCCACAATCCCTATTTTTTCTCTCCATGCCCTACTTATTCCTCACTTTTCCCCACAATGCCTAATTAATTTCTTAATATCTCTCAACTAATTTGATTTTTTGCAACTTCCATTAACATTTTCGACCAAATTAAAAGAGCCCTACAACGTTCACTTTCTAGTATCTATCAATCACCATCAATTAATCTTAAGACTTCAAACTACCTTGATTCTTGTAATTTCAACCCCAATTCGACAGTCATTTTTTATTTTTATATAAACTAATTGCATAAAAAGATATGATTCTTTTCCAAATGCCTATATCGCCCATAAAATAATGTTAATAATTCCTGTAACTGTTGCTTCAAATGAAAGAGATTTTTCAAAATTGAAATTAATAAAGTCGTACTTGAAATCTACGATGTCTTAAAAAAGATTAAATGAATTAGCTATATTATCAATTAAAAAAGAAATTTTAATAAGGAAGAAATCGATTATAAAAGTTTTATTAATAAATTTTACATGAGAGTGTATGGTAATTTTATTATATAGATAAAAGGTTTCTTATTAAAATTTTGCCTTAGGCCCAAAATCTCTTGAGCCGTCCGTGTGAAATATCTCAACTATTTGTCCTTTGGGATTCTTCTGCATTTTTGTTCTTATTTTCTCTCGACTGCTTCCTATGTTATGGATTTTTTATGTTTACTTTTTCCTTTTCTAGTTGCATATATTTTGCTTCTATCATGACATAGCATGGCCCTATTCCATAGGCAGCTGGTTAGCCTTCCAGGCATTCTTAATTACTGATAATTCTTGAATATGTTGGGAAAAAGTAGGAATAATGCAAGTAGAATAATCATCTAAGAAATTTTTATTATTACTTGGATAAAATATAGGATAGATCGAAATAATAAATAAATTAAATAGATAAAAGTAACAAGTATACAACACAAGAGTTTTACATAGAAAATCCTTTCAATATGAAGAATAATAACTACAAGACCTAGTGTCGCACCCCCCACAACCCGCGGTTTGGCCGGCACCTTTGGGACCGGCACCGTCGCCATGTGGTGCTCGTGAAATATGTGATTAAATGCAAAAATCCTATTTACTATTTACAAACATAAATTACCTACTTACTATTACAAATTTAAATGAATCACCTATTTACTATTACATAACGGGGCTTTAAATGCGACTATGAGCTATACAAAAATAATCTAAGCTAGGGAACACAGGATTGGAGTCGCCACCCGGTGTGTTGGTGCGCCGAGACACAAAAATACATCAAAATTTAAAGAGAAAATAAACCCTAGTCTAGATTGACTCCTGGTCCACGTAATTCAAAAAAAAATATGAGTTCGGGAATCCTGTTGTAAAATGGGAAGGTTTGGGATAGATTTGAATTTCCCTCGGCACCAACTTTACCTGGTGTTGGACCGGTTGCATGATTTTATCGCGTTTCCCTTTTTAATTTTAGTATTCATTATTTGCCGACTTTAGTCCGTAGCGTACGTGTGCTTGAGATAGTTTAAAAGTAATAAAATATGTACATATTAATGAGGAAATGAAAATAAATGGTAAATAATAACATTGACAGGTAAATTTAACCCGGGGTCCAATTTAAAGTCGCACACATTTAGCTTGTAGTGCCCTTTAACTCCCAAGGGGCAAAACAGTCGTTTGTCATGCACGCCAGAGTTTACTTCTAGCCCAATTTTATATTATTGATACAGTTATTAAGTCATGGACTAAATTGAGTTTGATTCAAATATTTAATGTCTAGTCGTGTAACTAAATAAAATTTGAGGACAGAAGAGTAGATTCACATCATTTAACAAGTAAGAAAAAGCATAAATATTATATCGAGACCAACAAACATAAAAAATAAAGCACAAATCATCACAAAAGAAACTAATCAAAAAATATGTGCAAAATCATAACCTATTTATAATTTAATACTCATAAGGGCAAAACGGTAATTTCACAATCAAAGGGTAATTAAACATATTAAAATAGTCAAACAAAAATCAAATTAAAGCTTGGTGGTTATTGTCATTAAAAATGTAATTTAGAAGAAATTTGAAAAGAAAAAAAATAGTAATATTAAAGAAAATTTCTTAAGGGCCTAAATGTAATTTAGAAAATTATTTGAGGGCTAAAATACAAAAATCTGAAATCTGGAGGGTTAAACCGCAAATTAAAATTTTTTTGAACTTTTAAAAAAAAAAATTTTGTGTGCCACATCATCGATGACGTGACGCAATCTGGTGGTGCCACGTCATCGATGACGTGGCATCAAGTGGCCCTGTCAGAAGGCTTTTCCTTTTTTGGGATTGCCACGTCACCAATGACGTGGGATGACATGGCACCATGTCATCACGTCATCGATGACGTGGCAGTCCTATGGACCCAAGGGGACAAAACTCAAAAAATCCTAAGGAAAATGGAGGCAAGGAGATTCGAACCAAGCCACCAAGAAGGAACACCAACTGCTGAATCACTACCCCAAAGCCATTTTTGGGAGGAGGTTCAGTTTCTTTTTATTTATATACTTGAAAGTTTCTCTACATTCCCCCAAGTTCTTCCTCTTCTTCCCCAATGGTAAACAACCATTCAAAATTCTTCCAACTCCATAACCACCCCAAAAAGTGAAACCTTCAAACCTTAACCCAAAAATTCAAAGAAAATAGCCATAAAATTCTAATTTTTACATAGAACATGAAGATATAACAATTAATTAACATAAACAACTACACAAACATAAATCAAAGGGTAAAAGTGGGCATATGAACCAAACACAAACTTGCATAAAACATCCACAAAATTTTTGTGTAAACCTTTAGAGACACTCCAAAAAATATTTTAAAGCCAATAAAAATATTAAATTTAAACATTATGAACTATAAAATTAAATTCAAAAATTAAGTCATAAATAATGTAAAAATAGTAAGATAAGCATTTTGTCACCAAAACAATTGATTCAAAAGCCCATTTAACTCACCTCAACCTCAGGAATGTGGTGGAATTTTATACAATTTGAGGTTATACTTGGCTTGGAGTGCGTTTGAGCCGAATTTGCTTTCGGCACCTCCAAGCTTCCGGTTAATGAACTGACCTTCTTCCACCACATTTTTCACCCACCAGATGAATGATTTTGCTTGAGCTTTACAAAGAGAAGTTGTAGTCGCAGGTACCCTCTACAACTTTTATTCTTTGAGTTTAGTATAATTCCTCTTCGATTGCTTGGAATCTTGGCTCAAAGTTGGATGTTTGGAAAATTTTCCAGACAGAAAAATTCCTCTTTTTTTTTCTGCAGATTTTCTTGGCCACCAGCCTTCTTCTACCATGTTTTTTACCCTCAAAATGAATTATTTTGCTTGAGCTTTACAAATAGAAGTTGTAGTTTCAGGTACCCTCTACAACTTTTCTTCTTTGAGTTTAGTCTAATTCCTTTTCAATAGATTGGAATTTTGCCTCAAATTTGGCTGTTTGGAAGACTTTTAAACTAGGAAAAATTTTTCTTTCTTTTCTTCCTGCAGAAATCTTATTCGTCCCCATTTTTTAGGCTGAGTTTTTTGCTCTTTAAAGAGGTGGATTGAGTGTAAAAATGGTCAAAAGACCATTCCTTGTCATGTTGGAAGTATGGAGCATCTGATATTTGGTGAGAATGGGTGAAAAAATGCAGAGAAAAACGTGGCAAAAACAGCTCTGTCAAGCTGACTGTTCGGCCCGTGAACAGTACGCGCGGTACTGTTCATGCGCTGAATTTTTATTTTTATTTTTTTTAAATCTAAAAACTTACTAATATTAAAACTCGTTCTTAGTATTTCAATTGCAAAAACACATAATAATTAAACACCATAAGAAAAATTAAGAGGAAATCAAAGAGCAGGTTAAAAAGAAATTAAAAGGGAAATTAAAAAAAAAAATTGAGAGTCAAATTAAGAGGAAAATAGGGGAGAACTTAAGGGACAAAAGTAGGTGTCTACACCTAGTATAAAAATATTTCACTATGAATAGATAAATGAATATAGCAAAAAGAGTCTCTAGTGGACACTGATAGAATTCAAACACGTCCCTATTCACTACCAGAAGTTAAATAAACAAAGTACTAGTACAAGCAACTCAAATAATAGATATAAAAGCCCAACAATAGACAAGAAAAAATAATGATTTGACTATATAAAATATAACCTACACTGTCCTAAAATACTATATTGAAATATCACTGTAAACGGGTCAAATTCACCATCAAATCAAACATGAAATTATTGATTTTCTCCCTAAATAGTTGTGCATCGCTACTGTTCAAAAATAAGAAAAGTTACTAACTTTTCCCTCAAGCTCACACCTGAGCCAAGTAGCACTATTTGTCCTATTTAAAAACTTGAGTCACGTGGACAACTTTTGCCCAACACCGCCGCAACAACACAAAATACACGCGGCACTTTGTTGTTTTTTTTTGGTTTATGATTTTAGTTTGACTTGCAGGCCCCAATTAAGAAGGAACTGGACATTAAACTCTCTCTTCGATTCAAGTGGAGATATTTGCCACACCGGTAATCATGAGCAAACGACAAATCTCAAATTTCTCCCTTGTAAGAGATTTCATCAATATATCTGAATCATTATCATCCGTATGAATCTCTGGAAGCTCAATAGCCTTAGAATCCAAAACATCTCATATCTAATGATACTGCACATCAATGTACTTGGATCTCTCATGAAAATTTTGATTCTTACAAAGATGAATAACACTATGGCTATCACAGCACAATATATACTGCTTCTGAGTAAAACTAAGGTCATGCATGAACTTTTTCATCTAAAGTAACTCCTTGAATTCTTTGGTACTAGGAATTAACTCCACCTCAGTAGCAGACAATGTAACCTTCTTCTACAATCTTGATTGCCACAGCATTGCTCCCCCTTCAAAGGTAATCAGGTATCCTGAAATAGACTTCCTTCTATTTGCATCCCTAACTATATCTGAATCTGTGAAACTAAAAAGAATAGGTTTATTGGTTCTAAAATATTGCTTCAAATTTGATGTACTCCGAAAATACCTCATAATTCGCACGTCATAATAATCCAATACTCTCTGCCCGAATTTTTCAAAAAATTGCTAATGGTATCAACTGCATGGACAATGTTTGGAATAGTGCAAGCTATTGTATACATCAAACTCCCTACTACCGATGCATAAGGAACACGTTGCATGCCTTCTTTATCTTTATCACTAGATGGAGTCTGTCTTGCGTAATGAGCGAGGGCTTACCATTTTACCTTTATCCATGTAAAACCGTTCCAAAACCTTTTTTATGTATTTTATGTTGATGACATATTCATTGTTGGTCATAATTCTAATAGAATTGATAAGTTGAAAAAGAGCTTTTCAAGTCTTTTGCCATGAAAGACTTGGGACTAGTAAAGTAGATTCTTGTCATGTAGATTACTCGAGATAGAGTGGCCATAATTGTTAGAAAAAAATGGGAATAACACAAGTGAAATAATTACCCAGGAAATTTTTCTCTCTAAATCATAGGATAGATCCAAATAGTAAATAAGTTAAACAGATAAATCAACAACACAAGTATAGAACATACAGGATTTTACGTAAAAAAATCCCTTCAATGTGAAGAGTAAAAATCACACGACCTAAGTCAGAAATATTCTACTATCAAAAGATCAATGAGTACAGTAAAATAAGTCTCTAATAAATAATTAGAATTCAAACACGCCACAACTCACTATCAAAAATAAAATAAACAAATTAGTAGTAAAACACAACTCAAATCACTATTATAAAAGCCTAACCAATAGACAAGAAAAAATAATGATCTGACTGTATAGAACATAGTCCATACTACAATGAATATTATACTGAAATTTCATTACAAACAGAGCAAAATTTATCATTAGGTCGAAAGACGAAATTTTTAATTTTCTCCCCAAATAATTATTTGTTGCTATTGCTCAAAAATAAACAAAAAAAAGTTACCGGCTTTTCCCTCAAACTCATGTCTAAACCAAGTAGCCGTATTTGTCCTATTGAAATATGCCACAACATTAATCTTATTGCCACAACATTTTTTTTCTATCACTATCAAAATGGCAATAATGCCTTTAACCCAAGCCAACAATATTTTTCTTAGGTCCTAGCAGTGATCGCCCTATATTTCATCTTATTCCTCTCTCTAATATTCCTTCACGCCAAAATTTCAACCAAATCCCCCCCTCTTTCACTCCGTGCTCTTTTTTTCTGCCAATTTTCAAATAACATCCTACCATATTTTTCATTCCACCGCCAAATTTCAGCTCGATTCTTAGCTATTGTTCATTCTCCTAGTGACTTTCTCTTGTGCAAAGGACATGGATACGGATCCGGATCTTCAGTCTCCATCCAGGTACTCTTCATCTCGCTTCTTCCTCTTTTCCTTTTATCTCTTGGCTTTTTCACATCCGTGTTAGTAGTAATTTTATTGTTTTTATTCTGATTCGCCATGGGTAGTTCTTTAGAGTGCCCATTGAAAGATATTTCCTTGTTGTATCTTTTGTATTGTTGCTTAAAATGTGATTTTTTTTAAAAAAATTTTTGGCAAAATTTCACCATAACAATCCATCTACGAATATTGATTGGTGATGGATACTTGAATTTTACTATCTGAAAATTTTGTATAATTTATTGGTAGTGTTGGTTAACAGAGTTGCTTTTTTTTGCCCATTTTATCAATTAATTTTAAAAAGAAGACCTGGAATAGACATGCTGACTAGAATTAATTTACTTTCTTTTTTTGGAAATTAATTATCTCCAACTATATGGTAATATTTTGACTATATATCAGCTAATGGAGTTTTCATTTCTCTTTTTTCTTTCAAATATCAGTGGGATTGAGGGACTTTCACATAAGAACATTAGTGAATTACTTGATAGCAATTTTGCAACAAGAGATGATCTCTTGAAGGTTGCAAGGTCTTTTTATGAAAGACAAGGTTATGTGCTAACAATAAAAAATTCTAAGAAAGACAGATATGTCGTTATTGGTTGTGATCGAGGGGGTCAAATAGAGATAGACTTAATATTCTAATTGAGAAACGACAAAGAAATACAACTACCCGTTTCATAAATTAATCCTGTCCTTTTAGAATTAGAGGTAAGAGAAATGCAGATGGACATTGGAATCTTGTTGGTCAAAATGAGTCACACAACCACAAAGCTTCTATGGATTTGGCTGGACATCCTTTCGCTCGCTTTTTTTTAGAAGAAGAGGTCAAGGATATTGGTAACTTTAACAGGTTTGGGGTTCCACCTTGTCAAATTCTTTCATCTCTTCGTCAAAAAAATCCAAATAGTAGAGTAATAGCAAGAGATATCTACAACACAAAGCAGAAAATTGTGAAATAAAGTTTAGGTGGTCATCCTATGATTCAAATTTTATTTGAAGAACTTGATAAAGATGGATTTTTATTTGCTGTGAAGCATGACCAAGAAGGTCACTTAACTCACCTATTCTTTGCACATCCCGCTTCTATTAAATTGAGTAGAAGTTATTCAATGTATTTATTATGGATTGCACTTACAAGACTAATAGATATAAGATACCACTGCTTGAAATAATTGGAGTTACAAGTTGTAACAGCTTCATTTTACTCTTGCTTTATATTTTTACAAAAAGAAGGACATGAAGATTATGAATGGGCACTAGGTTTGTTTGGTGATATGCTTGGTTATAATAACCACCCTTCTGTTATTATTACCGATAGAGAATTTGCATTGATGAAAGCTATTCAAGTGACCTTTCCTTTGACTCCAAATCTATTGTGTGTTTGGCATATTGTGAAGAATATACTTTCAAAGTGCAAGTCACATTTTCAAAGAGAAAAAGATTGGGAGAAATTTTTGTTGGCTTGGAAAAAGGTTGTATATTCTACAACAAAGAAGCTTATGAAAAAGCTTGGTATGAGATTGAATTGTTGTACAAAGAGAAAATTGATATTTTAAGTTACATTCAAAAAACATGGCTGTCCTATAGAGAGTGTTTTGTTAATGCTTGGACAAAGGAAATTTTGCATTTTAGAAATCATGTTTCATCAAGGGCTGAAGGTGCACATTCAAAATTGAAGCAATATTTGTTGGTTTCAACTAGTGATATAGTGAGAGTAAAAGGAAAAATCTGTCATTTCATTGAAAATGAAATTTACAAATTTAAGGTGAAGATGTTGAGTGAAAAGCTTCAGGTTCCTCATGAGTGTAATATTCCATTTTTTAAAGAAGTTGTGACATGATTGTCACTTTGTTCCTTGAAAGAGTTAGAAAAACAGTTTGAGTTGATGGAAAATTATACCATGCAACCAGTATGCAGTGGTAGCTTTATGGCTACTATGAGATTGCCTTGTGCACACGTGATACGCCATTGGAGAGGACAAATATTACCTCTTGCAATGGTACATTCCCAATGGTGAATTGATACAAAAGAGTCACTTCTTAGTGAAGTTGAGGCTACTGATGATGACTGTAATTTGGGTAATTTGGGCAGTGTGCTTACTAGGTTGAAGAAAGTATGAACAATGGCCTCTATCCGATAAAAAAAATGCTCAAGTAAGATTATCTGAGCTTGTTGCTGGTCCAAGATCTTTCAGTTTTATGAGCCAAAAGTACAACATGGTAAAGGAAGGCAGCCAAGCAAAAGGAAGAGAAAGGGATCAAGTTCAACTGTTCGAGATCCTTCACAATTTGAAAGAGTAGAAGCTGCACTAAAAAGTAAGACTCATGAGGATTTTAGAGCTGATCGTCAGCCAAGCCAAATTGCATAAAATACCATGGTTGAAGATCAACTTTCAAGTTTATCTTATGATAGTATTTTAACTGATTGGTTTGATTTGAATGTATTTCGAAGTCCAGAAGATGACATTCTCTGGGGTTAGATTTCAATATAAGATTGCTTCAATTTCTTAGTAATGTAGTCTATCTTTTGTATAGGAGGTATATATGCAGTCTATCTTTTGTATAGCAGGTATATATACAATCCAATCTATCTTTTGTATAGCAGGTATATATACAATCCAATCTATCTTTTGTATAGCAGGTATATGGAATTAGGGTGTGGAATACCTCCTGACACTTGTGAACTTCAAATGTATATGATGCAACTTTTTGCAGTTTGAAGAAATCTATACTTATATTGTCCTTTTATTAAAAAAAAAAAATCATTTGAATGTATGATGTTGCTGTTGGCCTTGTGTTGCTTAATCCTTTTAAGTAATGGCAGCAGTAAGCAAGTTGTTATAGAAATGGAGATCATGAAAATTTGATATGTCTAATAATTGTTGTTTGCCTTTTATGTAATGTACTGTAATTTTATTTGAAATACTTGACCTTTTTTTTTTTAATGTCTTAAATTCTTTCTTTCTACCTGATTCTTTGTTTTTAGTCATGGAATGCTTCTTATTTCTTTGGCGGGAACAAAAATGGTTGTAAGATTAGTGGTAGGGCTCAGTAGAATTTCTTTAGTATTTGGTTTGACTTGGGTTAAGGGCACTATTGTCATTTTGAAAAAAAGTGGTTCAGTAATAAGTTTAAGGGGAAAAGGGCAATGGTTCCGTTGAAACCTGTTATAAACACTTTAATGTATTCTTATACAATCTGTTTGACTTACGTCGTAAAACTTTTGCACAATTCTACCGCCAAAATACAAATACACACGGCACTCTGTTGTTTTTTTTGGTTTAGTATTTTAGTTTGACTTGTGGGCCCCCATTGAGAAGGAACCGCACGTCAGATTAAAAATGAACATTGTTGTTTCTTGTATCTCTTCAATTCTTTAATTAGCTCTTCTCTGATATGGACGTCTTTGGTTACTCTAGCTTTGCTTGATGGTTTGTTCATATTACTAAATATTACTAAAAGGATCGGCCTAATGAGATAGACAAAAAGGTAGAAGATCAAAAGTCTAGTGTAGGGAGAAATCAGGATGCTATATTCGCTGCCTGCCAGGTACAGATTACCTAAAATCTGTTGAGGAATGTGGAATGTGGAATGAGACCCAAATAATAAAACAATAATGATTATCTCAACACTAATTTTTTTGTTTTGCTTGTGTTTCTTTACTAACTACTAAATTGTAACTTTGCCATACGCTTTTGTGTAGGTTGGGGCTTTACTCAGTTTCCTCATAAAACACTCTATGTGATAAATCTGTTATTACTTAAAATTCCAGTTAAATTGTGTTTTTCACTTCGCAAAATGATTTGTTGTCTATAGAATAAACTTAAAAAAGAAATGCTATAAAAAAAAGAAAAAAACTTAATGAGAAATTATTTCACCAAGCAACTTAACTAGAAATTGGATACTAGAAAACATACAGGATTGAAGAAACAAATTATGAATCTGGTAGATTATAGACAAACTTTTGCAAACGTTTGGTGATGAATTTCTTACCTAGTAAACAAAGATCTACCTTGTAATGTGAGCGATAAAAGTATCCATCTCCGTGCTAGTATTACTTTCCTTAGTCACTGACCTCTTGATTGCATCACTTAATTCTTCTGCCCTCTTCCTCATCTCATGTCCTTCCCTCGAATCCATCAATTTTCTTACAGCATTTTCAACAACTTCTGCTTTAAACGAATCATTTGGATGTGCCAAATCCCCCACCATAAGACCAATTGCAGATTGAGAATCTTTGTGACAAGAATTGCATTTCTTGGCTGGTCAGAATGCATAGGCCATGCTGCTATAGGCACTCCCATGCTAATGCTCTCAATGCATGAATTCCATCCACAATGACTGATGAATCCACCTGTTGATTGATGCCCAAGAACTTCCAACTGGGGTGCCCAATCTCTTACAACAATTCCTCTTCCTTCAACTCTCTCTTCGTATCCTTCTGGTAGTTTTGCTCTTCTACTATCTCCTACAAAAACATCTCCACTATCAGCATCTCTCAATACCCAAATGAAATTTTGTCCGCTTCTTTCTAATCCAATGGCGATGTCTTCCACTTCTTTATCTGATAACGAAGTTGATGATCCAAAAGAAACAAATATCACTGACTTTAGAGCTTGTTTATCTAGCCACTCCAAGCGTTTATGGGATTTTTTAGATTTTTGCTCCTCAGTTATCTCCAGAGGATTAAATGGACCAATTGCCCAATGGTTTGTAGTTTCATAAAATGTCTAATAATTTCCTTCCGCAAGGAGATTTAAGTATTCGCCATCTATCAATCTTGATGTATTGTACAAGTTTCCCCACTTGCATTTTCTTGATTCTTGTTACAATCTGAAGAATTCTGTAAGCTCTTCCGGAAATCCGCTTCCAGGAGTGGACAAAAGGCTATTTACTTGTTCACCATTAGCCATCACGGATTTTCCCATGGCTTCCCAAATGTAAGAATACATAGTAAAAGCTGAGACACTTTGAAAACAGTAAGACTCGGCATTTGTATGGAAGGCACATCCTGGACAGCATAACACATGAGAGAGTCATGAATGGCTATAACTCTTCTTGACGCACTCGACAGTTTCGTTATAAGTTCGCAAATGGGCTCCCGGAGATGCAATGTCGCGGTGAAGGCTGGAAAGAGTTGCGTGGGGAGTTTCGTGGGGGCGTTTGCGTTTGGAGGCGGCGTAGGAAAAGAAGGTAGTGGTAATTCATGGAAATGGACGTTGGAAGTTGATAGAGGACAAGAGTCCATCCATGGACGCGAACTTTAGCCTGACGGACGTGAGTGGCCGTGCAAACATAGTGAACGGGTATATTGTAGGATGAGATGAGGCGAGAGAGGTGGAGGAGCTGGTTTAGATGCCCTTGTGCTGGAAGGGGAACCATAACCACTACTACATTTGTTTGCTCATCAGTGACATTTTTGGCATCATCATTTTCAGGGATGTAAAGGTTTGCCATTCGAACAACTAACTTTTGAGGGCCTGTTGTTGTTACTCAATAATTGTGTTTTGGCCTAAAATTATTGATCGAGTATTTATAGATGAACATGCAACCACTTTGCCGGGCATCTCCAGACTACAGCTTTATGTTATCGATTTGTGTTTCAAATTTAATCACGTCACTCACAAGATTGGATTCATTTCAAAAATTTCCATTTTGCCCCTACAGAAATTATTGATTTGATTAAATCTGAACCACCGAGATTCTTATTATAATGACACGGGGCAGTTCTGTTTTAGAATTTATTTCCCACTTGGCCCCAACAGAATTTGCTGTTCGACGTTAAATACAATCATTTTGTCAGCAGGAAAGTCAAGATGCTGTGAGCTGATGTCCTGGTTTGAGTTAGATTCGGATTATTCTAGCCTTGTATTAATCATCCGAGTTTGAAAGCATCTCCGTGAGGAAAATGAAGGACAAATAATTTTCTTGTACAAAACTACAACTTCGGCTGCAGGCCGGATCAAATGATTGATACGGACATACACCTTTCAAATCACAGTAAAACTTTTCCTACGTACCTATATAATTTATATATAAATGTGAATTGTTTTTTTTTATGCCTAAAATAACTTTTCTTAATAAAATATATTATTTAAAAACATAATTAAGTTACTCTTTTAATCTAAGTGTCTATTTTTTAAGGATACCACCGCCTATTTTTTAGATCTACAATCCAATTCGAGATATATATATTCTATTACTTTTCTTTTTCTTTCCACATAATACTCCTTTAATTAAATAGTTATACCTAACACGTTATAATTGGCCTAACTAAATACTCTCCATTTAATATAACAAGGTTATATATTTTTTATAATATTACTATTGTTTATTATATATATTTCAAACTGTTATAACATAGTTCTTTAGATTTATATGAAAATTTGGACATAAATAGATAATGAGATGGTAAAAATTTTAATTGTGTGATGAATCCAAAGTTTGAGGTTCCAAACACAGTTAGTTAAGAATTTGAGCCTTAGGATGCAATTATTTATTTTGTTAAAAAAAAAAAAAAGGACAAGACAACGTTTTTTGTTAATCAAGGGTTGCATGGGAAGTTTTTGAAGAGTGTAAATAAGTATTTAATCACTTGGATTAATCTTACTTTCCAAATTTCTCTATAAAAGCCTTTCTATCCATAACTCTCATTCCATCTCTTTCATTTTTATTTCTGCCGGGGAATGGTGAGTATTTTCTTGAGTTTCATAGGCTTGATTTTCTTAAAATGCAATGATGAATATTGGTCATATACATGACTCATGAGTGGAGAAATTTCAATGGGTTGAGGAATGCAAGTGGATACTTCCATTTTTTGAGTATATTTGAACCCAATCTAATATATATTTTGGTATTGACAAATCCATAGTTCGGAGTAACTTTTTTTAAGTTTCGACATTCAGATTTGGTCTGATAAGTGATTCTTGTATTTTTTTATATTTTTCAAATAATATTTAAAAAGTTAAATATTTGTGAAATATACAATTTGTTTACAAATTGAATTAAGCATGATTTATATTTGACTTTTTTGTACAATTTTATATTAAGTGGTCTTTCATGAAATGCAATAAATTATACGATCAGAGTGATTGTTTGACTGAGATACAATTGATGATATGACGTTACATGAGAGAGTTTGAGAACTAAGTGTTATTCAAAACTAAGTGCTACATCGAAGAACGGATGGGAGTCACTTTCAATGTCTGTTCGAGTCACCTCTAGAATCTCACATAACCAAATGTTACCGATTGTTATGATTGATCGGTTATGACGCTCAATATTTGATATTTAGTTAATGGAATGTTTACTCGACTTATGATCACTTGCTATATATATGCTTATCGAAGTGTTTCACATTGTTGTGTATATTCATAAATGGACATTTGCAAAGAAAATGTATATATAGTAACGTGCTCAATTCGGTAAGAGAATACAAGTATTATCTATTGAACCTGTGTTTTACTCACCCAGTTTATTAAATAATTTATAGGATTTTGTGTCGGAATTTTGTTATAAGTGTACTTGAACCCTAACGAGAAGTAGGCAGGCATCCAACTAAATTTTTTGGAGTGGTTTCCGTATGGGATATCTAGTTAGGGCATCACAAAAATGGTATCAGAGCCTTGGGAATATGATTTTTAGGTTGTGGGGAAATTGTAGATATTATTGTAGAGGATTGATAATTTTATCCAACTAATCCATGGATTGGAATTGTTTTAAGGGGGAAAGACTGACAAACCCAAATATAATTACTTAAGTATTCAAGTCTTAGGATGTAAGAATTATTGATTTTAATTTAAAAAAAAAAATGGACAAGGCAACGTTTTTGTCAATCAAGGGCTGCATGGAAGGTTTTTGACAAGTATAAAGCCACTTGGATTAATCTTATTTTCCAAATTTCTCTGTAAAGGCCCTTTCTATCTATAACTTTCATTCCATCTCTTTCTTTTTTATTTCTGCCGAGGGATATATAGCGAATATTTTCTTGAGTTTCATAGGCATGATTTTCTTTGAATGCAATGATGAATATTGGTCTTATATGATTCATGGGTGGATCAATTTCAATGGGTTGAGGAACGCAAGTGGATACTTCCATTTTTGGAGTATATTTGAACCCAATCTAATGTATAATTAGGTGTTGACAAATCGATAATTCGAGGTGCCTTTTCTAAGTTTTGACATTCGGATTTGATCAGATAAGTGATTCTTGTATTCTTTTATATTTTTCAAATAATAAACGTATAATTTGTTTATAAATCGAATTGAATATGGTTTATATTTGACTTCTATAGATTTGTACAATTATATGCAAAGTGGTCTTTCTTGAAATGCAATGTGATTGTTTAACTAAGATACAATTGACAGTATGACGTTACATGAGAGAGTGTGAGAATTAAGTGCTATTCAGAACTAAGTGCAGCATTGAAGAATGGACAGGGTCACCTCTAGTTTCTGTTTGAGTCATCTCTAGAATCTCATAGAATCTAGTGTTATCAATTGCTATGATTGATTAATATTTGATAGTTGGTTAATGACATGTTTGTTCGACTATGCTTATCAAAGTGTTTCACTTTGTTGTGTGTATTGATAATTGGACAGATTTGTAATATATATATATATATGGTAATGCGCTCAACACGGTAAGAGAATACAAGTACTACTTACTGAATCCGTGCTTTGCTTACCCCACGTTATTAAATATTTATAGGATTTTACATCAAAATTTTGAGGTTTTGCACATTGTATTCTCGAGAAGTGTGAGGGCACACCAGTCATGATTTGCGAGTATGGGGTTATATGACATTTATTTAAATTGTGATTTGTGTATGTAAATTTTTGGTGTATTTATTAGTTTATTTGAGGTATAAGTTTGAATTTCATTTACAAGTGTACTTCAGGCCTAGCAAGAGGTAGGCAATCATCCGACTGGATTTTTTAGAGTGGTTTCCATATAGGAGATCTAGTTGGGCATGTCACAAATTGTGTAAAAATAATTTATATTTGAGCAAAAACAAAGTAAAAGTAGTTTTGATAACTATTATGTATATTCAAATTGTTTCTTCCTTAAGTTATTATGAACACAATAAGACGATGTAAATTTTTAAGAGTATAAAATTTATTTATACTTGAGTGAAGAATAGAAAAGAATATTATTTTATAACTATTATGTATATTCAAATCGTTTTATTTTTTATTTCTAATAAAAATAGTCTTTTATAACTATTTATATATTATAAATTCACAAATAATTATTTTCTTTTCTTTAATTGTTTATTCAAGTATGCTCTTGTATGGCAGTGCTAATTAGACTCAATTTATATATTTTCATATGCCAATAATATCAATAACTAATTTGATTAAAAGTATAAATAATTGACTCTATTATAATGTAGTTAATCATGTATTTATTTTAGTTACAACATGTAGTTGTTGTGATTTAGGATTAATGTATAATAACTAATTAATTATTCATCGTAGCAAATAAGTTAAATTGTTGGATCAACTTTTAAATTTATTAATGTAATAGCTTCTTTCACTTTAAACTTACCTTTGCCTTTTTAACATTAAAGTTTTCTTCCAACTTAAAACTCACAAAATTAGTAATCATAAAAATAAAAATTTAATATTTATAAAAGTGAAAAATATAATTGACTATAGAACAATATGAAATTCATTTAAATTTTTATTGCGATAAATTTAGATTTGATTTTCCCTTCTCTACATGAAGAAAAGAAAATTAACTAAGTAATGAAACTAAAGCTCAGAGGAAAATAGAAAATTCACAATTTTTAATTGAGATAATAAGTATTTGTTAATTTTATATATCTTTAATAGTAATATTTGATTTCAAAATCCTTATCTTTAATAATATTATTTTGTAAAATATTAGTTTACAGTAACTATTGATGAGATAGAAAAAGTGTTTAACCCATGATACAATGCAATACCCAAAATATTTCAAAATAAATATTATAACACATAAGAATTCTACACATAATTTTGTGATACTGACATAGAAAAAATTACTTAAATAAGTAATTAATATAGAAACAACAAATATTTTGCAAATAAATCATAGTATTAAGTACTCTAAATATTTATTAGTATGTATTGAGTTTAAATGCAAATTTGAAAACTACAATGTCAGTTGTTACAGTATTTGATAAAACAATATTGTTTTAGATTAACTATTGATGGGGAAAAAATTTTGATTAATGCTACAATGCATGCCAAAAATAGTCTAGAATAATCACTATAAGATCTATAAGAATACTACGCATAAATTATTAGAATAACATATAGAACTAAATAAATAGATAATTGACGTAAAAGACAACATAAATTCTTCAAATAAATCATACTATTAAATATTTTAAAATAATTTGAGATATACATTTGTTACGCGTCAACTTTAGAAACTACAATGCAATTTTTACACTATTTAGCAAAACAATAAAATTCTAGATTAAATATCTTGATAAACAATATATGGAATTTATCGAAAAAGTAATCACACACTTTTATTAGCTTTAATTTTTTTTATATATTTCTTAAATATAAATTTTAATTTATAATAAAATACTATATCAAAATATAATTTCGGAGTTAACCACGTTCGATACCATTCAGGATGAAGGAAAGAGTTTAGAACGTCAATAAAGTCCTCAAGTGAATGTTAGCATAAGGTTATGGAACATTAAAAAATACCAATATATTTTCTATTTTGATACATAATTTACAAAATGTTTTTAAAAATAATTGTGATAGAAACATAAAAATTACATATTATTTTGGTTATCTTTATAACTATGTTTCACGTTTTTCGCTAGAGTTGCGTACATTTTAGAGTAAGTTAAAGGATTAATTTTATTAATGTTTTCTACATTTTAAATCAAGACAAAAGAACAAAATTTTATTTTCATCTTTTGATAATGATCTGAATATATTATGTGATACATATCCATATTATAAAGTATTAGTTTAATTTATTTAATTTGATCTATTTAGTTTGATGTCTTTGTTCTCTACATTTTACTTAGGTTCATTTTTTTTTTTTTGAAATTTTAATTATTCATTTTGTAATTATTACCATATATCATTTGATCTCATGTACATATTTTCCCTCATAAAAGAATTTTAACGCGCTTCACCTATAAAATAACATTTGATAATTGATAGTAATTTAATTCTTTAGTAATGATAAGGAATATATAGATACATCTAAAAAGTTCAATATTATGAAAAATATTTATTTTTAAATGATCAAAACATTGGTGGTGTCGTTATAACAAATTATTATTTGGGAGTTTAAAAGAGAAATAGAAATCATTTCGGATCAAAATTAACTGTATTTTGTGCCATTAATATGAATGAAGAGTTCAAACTTCAAAGTTTCAATAAAATACTAAAGGGAATGTTATCATAAGTTTAAGAAATATAAAAAAATACCAATATATTCTCTATATGTACACACATTTACACAATATGTTAACGGTAATTAATTGTGATAGATTTTTCTATAAAAGCTCACTTAAAATAACGTGTAATTTTGGACATCTTTAGAATTATATATTTTTTCATTAGCATTGTGTGTATAATAAAGTAAGATGAAGGATTGTTTACTCTAACATTTGGTGCATTTTCCAACAATATAAAAGAACAACTTATTATTTTAATTTTGTATAATGACATTAATATGCTATGTGATACCTATCAATATATAGAGAATATATTGGTTTAATTAGATTTTAATTGTTTTTAATTTTTTTGATGTATTTGTACTTTATATTTTAATCAGATTTATTTTTTTCTTATTTTTGAAATGTAAGTATAATTAATTTTTGCAATTATTATCCACATATCATTTGATTTCATGTAAATATTTTTCAGTAAGAAAAGAATATCAATACTTCATCTATAAAATGATATTTGGTACTTGAAAGTGATTTTGTCTTTTAGTTTTAACAAAGAATATACAAATATATAAAAATTTTAATACTATGAAAAATATATTTATCTTTAACTAATCAAATAATTGGCGTGTCGTTATAGGAAATCATTATTTAAGTGTCTAAAAGAGAAGCAGAAATAAGATGCAAACAATATCATATGTTGTTCTCCTGAAAGCGAAAGTTTATTCAATTATTTAAGAAGAACATAATTGATGCATAATATTATAACAAATAACAAACAATAGTAAAAAAATTAAAAAAAAAGAAAGATGAAAAAAATTATAAGAAAAGAGTAAAGATATTAAATATATATTTAAAATATATGCCTTTTGCATACAAAATTCAACAAACAAAATATTTATACTTTGTAATTTATATTATGACATTCGCTGATTATTTATTTAGTTTTTAAAAAATAAAATTTCTAATAAATCAAGAGTGTTATACGTGCGAAGTACAAATTTTTTTCTTGTAGTTAATGATATATCCAAATAGCATGGCCCTTAGATTGGTGATAAACAAATCGGACGATATTTAAACTAGTTACCGGTACCACGACATTGCATACAATTCAAATGAATTTTGTTGTTTGCTTCAAGAAGATTGACCCCTTTTTTGTTTGTTATTTGAAATGAAAATAAAATTTGGCAATTCACCGAAGTTAGCAAAAAAAGAGAGAGAAGTTGCTGTTGTTAGGAGACTTAATGGATTCATCATCATCCTATGTAACAAAAGTAAAAGGTTGGAGCAACAACGCTAACATAATGGCAAATTTGTCAATTTTTATTTTTGTTTTTGGTTAAATTCATTGCACTAAAGAAACATGTGCAGCTGGGTAAACTGTGCACTGAAAAATTTTTATATGGACAAAGGTCTATAGTCTTACCATGTACACCTTGTGATCCATATTTATCTACATACTCTTATTTCTTTTAAAAAACTAAAAATTAAAATTTTTTCATCCACAAATTAAAGTATGTTGACAAATGTGAACTAAAAAGTATATGATGAGGCCATATATCTTCGACCATATAAACTTTTTTCGCCGTACAGTATAATCCTAAATATCATGTTAACGAATCATAAGGTCATTTAAGAAATATGACACTTAATTAGATTGTGATTTTGGTACTTCACGCTAAAATATGGACAGTACTATAAAAATTGAACTTACTCCACTTTGTACTTTTAAAGTTGTAGCTCATAATTCTCACTTTATACACTATATTTCAATTTATACACATCGAACACTTAACCCTGAAATTTATCTTATTTCAATCTAACTTTTAACCTAGTTAGCAAAATTAACAGATATTTCAACCGTTCACGCTATACACCTAATTTTTTTAACATTATTAAAATTTAGGCAAAAGTGGGACGGACCTAAGAATAAAACTAGGGTACAACGTATCTAAATTTAGAATTGAAAGTGCAAAGTGAGAATTAATTGTAAATTAGGAGATACACACTGAAACTCATGATTACTTCTATTGGTATGTTACACCCCTACATAAGTATGTAATGTGCACATACTTATCGATAAGGTTTATAGTGGCCATGAAGTAACAAGTGTCATCTTAGTAGTTACTTAATAGCTAATTGGAGGAATTCATTTGGATTGTGTGGTTTACTTTTCTAAAAATAGGTGAACTATGTTTCTCCAAATAGGAGACTCTTATTAGTATTTGAACAACTACTAGGATACCTAATAATTGTTCAATGACCAACATAAACTTTACCCATACCTATCATCCATCAATTTTAGTAATGAAGTTAGTAATTTGACTACAATGGTATAAATTTGAAGTTTGAGGTGCAATATTTCTAATATTGAAATATAGAATGTAAAGTGAGAATGAAGTATAAATTAAAATTACAAAGTATAGTAAGTCCAAACTAATATTAAAATCACATACGGGTGCTATGTCACGTGAAGGATTGAAATTTAGCATTAACTGGATTTTTGTTGAATAAATTTGTCAGAGAATACAAGATGAGAGAATTTGAGTATATTTCCTATGAAATGTTGCAAAAGTGAAAAGACCTGTATAGGCAGAATTATCTGTTATTAATTAGGAAAACTGATAGCTTGGTCATTAAGAACTTTATAAAGGAAACTATACAAGAAATCAATTAAATTACAATTAGGCAACACATTAATATAACTAACACCAGTATCAATACAAGCACGCAACTCCAGAGACGAGTGAAAAGAAAAGTCAAGTCACAATATAGGGTGCCCTTGAAATACAGGAGAATTCAAAGAATGGCTGAAAAACATTGGACGAATGTACAAAACACAAGAAATATAACATGATTTCTAGAATTACATTAATTACACAAACCGCTTTCGAAATTTGACATAATATCAAAACTTTTAAGAAATTGGAATGATAAAAATGAGAGATGACTGATTGGAGAATATCTCAGTTCTTATTTATAATACTAACTATACACGAAGGGATTATATACACAAGTAAGTAGATGTTTGATTCACATTTAAAAATCAAAATGAAATAGAAATCATAAATCCCATTATAAGTATAGTTTCCTTGTCATTTTCTCTTATTTGTTTAAATGTAAATGAGTTTTATTACGTTAATAAATTATTTAATTTGAAATTCAAATTATAAGTGAATAATGAAAGTAACTATTTTTTAATACTTTATTTCCATAAAATAATTCTTATAATGCTCAACCGAACATTATCTATGGGTATTATTAAGTTTGATTCGCATTCATCCATTTCATATCCACAAACCAAACTTCTCCTATGTACGTCTTACAATAATATCGATTACTTGCAAATTGATCTTGCCAAGATATAGAACTCAGCTACCTATAAGTGAAGAGACTCATAATCAATGTTTATTATGATAATTCACCAGCTTGATTCTCTCAACAGTATCCCCCTCAAGTTAGTAATATATATATGTCAAAATTTTGTATTGTTATTTTTCAATTGCTTTTGTCAGAATGTCTCTGCTAACCATTCTCCAAACGGTATACGCTTAGGGCAAATCATCCCATTTTGTATTCTTTCTCTAATGAAATGACAGAAATCTCAATATTTGTTCTTTCATGATATATTGGATTCGATGCTATTTGTAATGCTGCCTTGTTGTCACAAAATAATTACACTGGGTGCCATCATATCAACTCCCAAATCCTTTAAAAGTCTAAGGAGCCAAGCCAAATGATCTCAAAAACAGTGGAAGCAATACTCTTGTATTCAGCTACTCCTAAGGATCTCGATATCATGCTTTGCTTTTTAATTTTCCATAAGACAACTGATTCTCTAAATTTAATGCAAAAACCACCCCTGACTTTCTGCTAATACAACAAGATGTCCAATTAGAATCATAAAAACCAATAAGACACAATTTGTTATTTGATAGCAAAAACAAGCACCGAGTCCCAGATTTCCTTTTATGTACTTTGCTGTTGTTAATCTAGCTTCCATATGTGAACTGAAAACCACTCAGGGACTTTCTGCTAATAGAACAAGATATCCAAACAGAATCACAAAAAGCATAAGTCTCAAAACTTGTATTTGATGGCAAAAACAAGTCAAGTCCTGGATTTTCTTTAATGTACTTTACTACCATTAATCTAGCTTCCATATGTGACTGCTTCAGGGTATATGCAAGTATTGACTGAATATCTGTACGACAAATGAAATATCCGAACTCGTCGGGGTGAGATAAAGCTATCCCTATTAGCCTTCTATAGATGGCTGGATTTTTGGGTAAGATGTGGTAAGATTTTTAGATTAAACTTGTAAATTATAGAAAACAAAATTATAGCGTACCTTCAAACCATTGATTTGATTATGCTGTATGAATAATATATCCGATGGAATGCTCCTACCGATCCCAAACTAATGCTCCATAATTAGTCTGCCCCTTTTCTTTGTCTTGATCATATGATCAAGAGACATACTTGATCTTCTCTATCCTAACTTTCTTATTATGTTTGTAATGAGTGATGGGTAAACGTACAAACCTAGGTTAGAGTGGATAAAGACACCAAGATTTTTATTTGTAGGATTGCTAAAAGACTCCTTCCCATCACGGAGTCTCCTCCTATCAATAAGTTCTGGTTCAGATTACTGTTATACGTATAGAATAGGTCTCTATCTTCCTCCAATATTATTTTGATCCCACATTTAACCAAATATATTTATATAGTAATTTGTCATTATTTAATGTGGAATATTACATGAATTATTATTTAGAATATTTATGTGGTCGTGAAGTCCACAAATTAAAATATTCTAACATTCTCCCATTTAGACAAATGACCATATAAAATTGATAGAATGGATTCAAAGAGTGGCTACATTAATTTGCAAATATATTTATCCTATAAAGTTACCAGAATAGATCATAGCGGTTATATGCTAATTTGTTGAAGAATTGACATAATCCCTTCCACATATCACATTTCCAACAAGTTAATGTAGATAAATTTAAGAAGAAAATAATGGACGGTGACAATTATGTCCACTAATGGTCCGAAATATTGCCCCTATATTATATCCCATAATAATGTGCATAAGGAAATAGGGAAATAATATTTCAACATTAATGTGTTAAAAAATCAATCAATAATAGCAAAAACCCCAAGGAACTATGATGTTCGCGTAATCTTTTGGCGTCAAAGCCTTCATTAATGGGTATTGCTCACATGGACACGTTATAATTTAGAATTGTTTAGAGAACAATGTGACTTTCAATTAAATGTGATTAAATCAATAAGTGCACTTATTTTTCTTCAAAAAAACGTAGCAAAAATTCCCAATATAATATTATGGACCCAAATATTCTTAAGTAGTTAGAAAATAATAACAAATTTAAATGAATTAATGAGTCTCTTATGAGTTATATGATCAGATACAACTTAACCAGCATTCTTAAGTTTAAACATCAATAATAACAATTCGAATTTTAAATACTCATTAACTACTAATATTACTGATTGAGTGCTATTTCTAACCATGGTTATTGAACCCGACCCGACCCGGACTGCGGTTCAACCGGTAAACCTGGTGAACCGGCCTTGAGATCGGGTCAAATTCCTCTGATGACCGGACAAGGAAGGAACCTGCTGGGTTTTGCACAATCAGTGGTTCAATTGGTAAATCCGAGAACCCGGCGGGTTTGTTTCTTTGAGGAAAAACCAAATTGTAATTGTCAAGTTTTGAACTAAAGACCTCTTAAATAGTAATAAAAAGCCTTCCCATCTAACCATGTAAGATTTTGGTTATTATGTACTCTCCAAAATCCAAGCTATGCATTAACTCCTTTTTAACTCTTCATGTGAAAAGGCTATGTAAATATTAAAAAGCTACATTTATACTTAAAATTTTTTAATAAAATATATTTTTATCAATATTTTCAACACATATCTTGTATCTAATAATTTATGATGATATTATATATTAATAAAAAAAATATTTAAGTAACCTACTGGTTGAACCAATAATCCGTTGATCCACCTCTCTCGCCGGGTTCCTCCCTGGGTCGGGTTTAATAACTATGTTTCTAACTATTAAAACTTTAGATGTGATTTGTTCATCTTAACTCATACTTTTCCTTACATTCTCAATGAAAAGTAGTGAAATTAAGATTAAAAAATTTGAAATGGCCAATAAGCCAAAATCGACAAAATTTTATGCGAAACAATAAATGTCTGTGATACAATTTAATAGCATCTATAGACCGATGTAATTCCAGTCTATAATGTGAACAAAAATTCCACAAAAAATAAGATTCATGTCATCCTTAAAATTTCAAGAATTCATTTAGTGAAGATTTTATGAGATAGTTCAATTATCATTTATATACTTTCTCTATAAATACTAATTACATGAGTGGTATTAAATGTATTCTTCACTTACTAGTTCGTTTTAGGAATTGTTTATTCACCAAACATTTATAGATTCAAGAAATCTATTTTATACTAATTGACCAAATATATAATACTCCTACTAATCTTCATGTGTATCAAATGACCATATTTTTTCTTCTTAAACAAAAATAAAGAATGATATTAGGAAAATATAGACTATTAATGGGAATATCAATCGGTCTAAAAATAAAATTTTTTAACTTGCAACCAAAATCAAGTTCTTTTTTCCAATAATAAGATTGACACATGTATACTTTACTTTCAATAGTTACTTTCACATTCACTTAATATAACTCTCAGTCAAAATAAGCTATTGATGTCAATGACTATTAGCAATTAAATCTTTTGAATACTACAAAGTTTATATGCTAATTTAATACCTTTCATTTGAGTTAAACGATTCACCAAACTCTTGTCTTTTTTTTTATCATTCAATATTACCATGTGAATCTCTCATTCTCATTCTCTTTTATGATTCACATGAACCATTCAATAGAGACTATTTAGGTAATATTAATGAGATTTTATCTTTATTTTGATTGACTACTAACTCAATATGTATTCTTTTATGGTAAATGTAGAGTTTCCTCTACTCATGACTTATACACGTATACAATCATGAAACTAGAAATTGTATTATTTTCTTTGAGAATTTTTTCAAACTTTCATTATTCTCTTTACAATTTAGTTTAGTGGGTTTAACAATAGTAAAGCATTTTTTCATGTGATCTCTCAATAGAGTTATATTGAGATAATTATCAAAATGATATATTTATTTTTTATAAATATTTTATCTCAATTAGTAAATATAGCCTAAGTGGTTCTCTTTATCTTTCAACTCTATAATTTGAGTTAAATCACTTCAATTCTTAAAAGAAAAATTTATATTTCTAGTATCAACAAATCTTGGAGTGTGATAAAGACAGTAAAAAACTTAATACCTTCAAGTTAATAATTTTGGAAAATAATCGTTTGTTTCATTTCATTAAGCTTCCTTAGATGTGGGTTATATACCTTTATATTAACTGAATCCTACATATAAATAAAGAAATTTTGAACTTGATATCTATCCATTCTATAACATAGATAAAATTTTAAACAATTATGAATAGAATCATGTTCAAAATATACACAACGTATTTTCTAAATATCACTCTATAAGGATAAATTTACACTTTAATTCATAATTCTTTTATTTCCATAAGTTTTCCTTGTTACAACTAATTCACCAAAAAGTGCCAATAAGCATTGTTATCAATGTTTCTTAATCAAGGAACCATGCATTAAGGTCACTTGAATCATCCTATTATGTGTAAATTTTCATTACATTGTCTACCTCTTCCATTTTCATATATCTCTATGTCTTATACAGAAATTTTTCAAAAATATAAAGAGCTTTTACTTTGTTGACCAAGAAATAGAGAGAAAATAATTTTACGTGGTTATTAAGAAATGAGATAAATATCTCTTAACCAAATGGGGAAGATAAAAAATAATGCATATAATTTTATGTTACGATAACAAGTATATCAAACTCTTTTTGGCATAAATTTGGTTTCATGTTCTTATTTAACCTACTTTCTTACATGTAGTCTATATAAGAACTATGTAATTGGTAAAGGTCAAAACCTTTAGATCTTTACAATTTACAAACATAATATTTCTATTATAGAGATATTTTTCAATCTCATATACTAAAATTTAAAAAATTTTATTATTATCATATGTAATGCTAATATATTTATACAAGGAAAGTGCAGAATTCACTTCATCTTTTGATGTGTAATAGCTCATCACGTGTCTAATTTTAAGTGCATCATTTTCATTTGATATATGCTTTCTTTAACATTAATATTTTTCCTTCAAATTTGTAAACTTTACATATATTGGCTATGAATTGTTTGACAAGAATCAATTCATCTAACATTATAAAAATCATAACATGAATAAAGAAACTTTGAGTTTTTTTTTTTTTTGACACAAGGTTATCTTTAATCTCAACAACACTTGTCTTTATGGTTGTATTTCTTTATGAAAAGAAAATTACGTTGTGCATTTTTATTACATTAATGAATCACAACGTGAAATTTATGAGTCTAATCTCTCTATTTTAATCTCTTCATCCCCTTTCAATACACATGATTAACCATAACAGATAATTTTTTTTAAACATGTATTGTAAAAGTTGAAATGGTTAAAATTTCCAAGAGAGATTTAATAATGAAATGCACAAGAAATTACTCAAAATCTCGACTTTATGGGATTTCAAAATGATATCATCAATTTGTTTCTTATTTTAATAAATAAGATCATACACACTACATTAATAATTAAGTGTCAACTTTAAAATCTATCAAGGCTACTATCTAAAAATCTACAATAATTTTTCAATTATTTTGATGAGAATTTTCATTTTAGTGATAATAGGATATAAGTTTAATGAGAATACAAAACTTAATGAGTATTATAAAATACTGCCATAGTCTATGTATTCGTCCAATATATTAGCATAAAATATTTATATTTTAATGATAATATATAATCATTCCCAAAACATGCTAATTTAAATTATGTGCACCCTAATTACGAAGATAACCTATACATTATTCATCACAAGAATAAACGAAGATAATCGGAATATACAAGTAAGAGAATAAATAATATTTGTATAACAAAGTTCAAGACATAATGATGCTATTATGAAATTTGAACAAATATATTATAATCCAAATATCAAATTAAAACTAGTAAACTAAAACAAACAATTAAAGAAATAATCCTCACCTTTGGGTATAGGAAAGTCTCCCAATTAATTGTCTTATTTACTAAGCCAATTGAAGTAGTTTTACCAAAATAGTATCAACAGACGAGCAATCTATTACATCATCGTATCTCACCTTTGGGTTAAATAACGACATGTCAGTGATTCACTCTATAAGTAATTCTCCAAAATTATATCATTAGGTGAGTAATCTATTGCATTATTGTATTCTACCTTTGGGTTGAATAACAACATGCTAGTGATTCACTCTACACATGAGAAGCAATTATTCACTTAAAACGATAAAATGAGTAGAAGTGGAGAATTATGTTCTTTTGGACAATTCTGTAAGTGAGTAACAATAATTCACTTATATAACTTTAAAGGAGAAGTTATAAGTTTGGACAAATATAACAACTCATTAGTGATTGTAGACAATATAATGCCTTTGGGCAAATTATAATTCTAAAACTACAATTTCTCATAAAATGTAAATAACCCATTAGAAAAACTTCATCATAATTAGGTCACTTTAGTGTCAACTAATTAATCATCACTTTCATGTTTATAATAATTATTTAATCATAGTCCCCAAAACTCATTTATATGAACCATATAAAAATCATAATGGAGAATACTTTTATCTCAAACTGCCCAATAGACAATTATATGGAATTCATATAATTTGAGTCTTTCGTGTAAAAATTATAGTACTTAATATTTGAATGTACAATTATCTCGATATTTTCACATATTAATAGTTGATATACCCATAAAATAAGAATATAATTGTATATTAATTACCAACTACATGATATATATATATCCAATTCAAATAATACACAAAAGACATCATGCCAATAAGGACCATAATGGAAGGTATCTAGTTTCTTTAAATAGTCCAAAATGGATAAGTATTTTTCTTTTATGCCTCCGTAAATTCATAAATAGACCTACTGTAATAGATAAGATCAACCTCAAGCGGATACAAATGGTTCAATATGTCTTAAAAATAATATGTGCCTACACAAATAATCAGGTACGTCACATGTTCTAATATGTCAAATAAGTTTACAAGTCAAACATATCAACATAGAATTACGCTGCATATCAAAACCAAAAGAAACTCGCCTACAGAAATAGATGTGGGCCCATTCCATTTGTCCCCAAAGGGCAAAACCATGAAATCTGGCCATTTGGTCAACCAATATTATGTACGAAGCCCAATTCAAGGTATTAATACATATGTGGTATGACTTAGACTTGAGAGTTGAGCATTTCTCGTATACTGCTAAAGATAAATATACAATCCTAAAGGTCAACTCACATCTTTCACTATTTGAATTCAAAGCAAATTACTATAATATTATACTAGATATATAATCATGAGTCAATACCCCAAGTCTCTAATGGGCAGTACAAGTTCGTTCGACCATAAGAGCTCCAAATATAATTCTTTAGAATCGTTTCGGTAACAACAAATGGAACTCAACCGAACAAGAAACTTGCATGTTTCAGTATTTGAATTTCAAGACAGAGCCGAATCTGAAATGATCCCAAACAAGTGGTTGCCAAAAAAAAGTGGAACAAATTAACCACAATTTGAATAAACAGAATTATTTCAAATCATTGTTAAGCATCAAAATTCGATCATTAATTCTTGAATTCTAATAATTTTTCCCTTCATAAAAAGAACTTCATGGACGAATACATCAAGAATAAAATATATCACAATATGTCGCTTTAAATTTATACGTTGTAAACTTCAACCTTGATCAGATACCACATGTAAGATGTGGTAAGATTTTTAGTTTCAACTTGTAAATTATAGAATAACAAAATTATAGCATACTTTCAAGCCATCGATTTGATTATGGTGTGTGAATAATATATCTGATGGAGTGCTCCTATCGATCCCAAACTAACGCTCCATAATTAGTCTGACTCTTTTCTGTCTTGTTCATATGCCTCTTTTCTGTCTTGATCATATGATCAAGTGACATATTTGATCTTCTCTATCCATATTTTCCTATTATGTCTGTAATGAATGATGGGTAAACGTATGGGTAAACGTACAAACGTAGGTTAGAGTGGATAGAGTGACCAAGAGTCCTATTTGTAGGATTGTTAAGAGACTTCTTTCCATTATAGAGTCTCCCCCTATCGATAAATCTCTCAGTCTGGTATCAGATTTGTGATATACATATAGAATAAATATCTATCTTTCTCCAATATTATCTTGAATCCCATATTTAACCAAATATATTTTTATAGTAATTTGTCATTATTTAATGTAGGATATTATATTAATTATTATTTAGAATATTTGTGTGGTTTATGAAGTTTACCAATTAAAATATTCTAATATTTTGATCAACCCATATTGATTTTGTTGACTTAAACTGTTGATCATACTCAAAAGAAGTTGAAGGAGTCTTAGATGATTTGGTACATGCAAGTCCGATCTCAGAAGTAAGTTCCAATGCATACTTTCACTAGTTCAAGACAATTCTCTCATGTGGTCTTGCTACTTCAATACCAAGGAACTCTCTCTCTCTATATATATATATGAGAACTCTCAAATCTTTAATCTTGAAGTTTCTTTTCAGAACTCCTTTAAACTCATTCGTTATTGCCAAACTGTTTCTTATAAGTATGATGTCATCCACATACACAAAGAGAATCACAATATCACTACTATCCTTCTTTGTAACTATAGAATAATAATGCTTATTTTGATCATATCCATAACTAATTGGAGCACCTTTCAATTTCAAATTCTACTATTCGGAAGCTTGCTTTAGTACATAAATGGACATGAGTAATCTGTGTACTACTACCATAATCTACGCCTCCTGATGTGAAAACCTTATGGTAATTTCATGTACACCTCTTCATTGACATCAAACTGAAGAAAGGTATAATAAATATCCATCTGAGAAATAGGCCAATTATAAACAACAACAAGAGTTAAATGGTTCTGATAGTAATTTTTGCCACGTGCAAAAGATTGTCAATGCGGTCTACACCCTCCTTCTAATTGTAGTAATTTGGCCATGGCTTTAAACCTCTCAATGTTGCCATCAGATCTATATTTAACCTTGTAGACCCACTTATAAATGATTACATTTTTACCGACAGGTAGAGGTACTAGCCCCAAGTTTTGTTGTCCTGCAAGGCTAAAATTTCAGCTTTTATAGCCTCAATCCAATGGAGATCTTGAGCCGCCTACATAGGTGGTTGGGTCAATAACTCCGGATTTAGATGTCAAAAAACTTTGGTATATAGGGGACAAGTGATCGTAGAGGCATAAGAGGCATCAGGGAAATGATGCAATGGACGAGAAATGATGTTTGAGTTGGATGAGTTTTTGTTGTGGAAATTACATAATCACAAAGCCAAATTGCTGGTTTTGTATTATGAGTGGATTTTCTTGGTGGAATAAGGGGTGAGATATGAAGTGAATTGGTGGTAGAACTATTAAAAGGAGGAGGTGAACAACCAAGAATATGTGACTCAATAGGAAGAGATATAGAAGTAGGCATTTTGAAGAAAATCAAGGTCACCCTGTTCAAATTAGGAAGAAGGATGTTCTGAGGGAAAAGGAGAAATGTGTATTGTTGGTATAAGCATATATATATATATATATATATTACATATATATATAACACAACATCTTTGCTAACAAACAAGGTATGAGTTTGAAGATTTAATAAAATGCAATCCTTTTGTGTGCTATATTATCCCATGAAGACTACATGTATGAAACTCTGAACTTATGATGCACTAGTTGGATCAAAGTCCAAATACTCGTATTAAACCACGAATCTTTGTTCTGGGTTAATTAATGTAGCCTATTTGACAAAGAAATAAGGACTAAGTTGTAATAATTAAAGAGTACTTATTATAAGTAAAGGATATTTAGTGTTATCTGATATAACATATGAGAAATTAGGATTTGCGATAAGACCATAAGAGTCAAGGCTAATGTCAGTTGACGATGGTGGTACATTCAAATATCAATGATAAACTTATAATCTCCATCTTATATGGCAATCGTTTTCAGTATTTTGGGAGGATTTATAATAGAGTGGAGTTTTATTTGTGGTGTTCTGCTTTCGATTAGGAAAAAAAAGGAGCCGCACACACAAAAGTAAATAAAAGCAATAGATGGAGAAGTCAACTACTTGCGGCAATTAGCAGTAAGACGAATTAGGTCAATAATTTAGCTAAAGTATTTTTATAGGAGTACTGATTTTATCAGTTAACTAGTGTTCATGGGATATATTAACCCGGATTCAATATTTTGGCAGTAAAGATGAAGTTCAATTGGATTATTTCGGTTCGATCCAATGGTTAATAGACATTGTGAGGGATTGTATTGATTACGTTTCATTTAGTTTACCTATTGAGGATCAGGGATTCAATACCTCAAATTATTGAAATTCAGGTGATTAGTATTTTTCGAGATAAATGGTTCTAACCTCTTTCATGTTTTAAAAAATCTCTTTCTATAAAAAATTATATTTTACAAAATATTATGTTACGTAAAAAATTCGAATTGAGTATAATTAATTTAATGCTTCTTAATATGAATTTAGTAAGTAACACTTTGACTAAATATAATGATTGTGTGATGTATGATTTCTTAATTTGATATGAAAATAATTTGACTCTTGAAATGACTTTAGTGATAGTGGTGGGAACTAGTTCTTTATTACTCCATCCAGCGGAGGGTAACTGATCTATATTTGACTTCATTTAGCAAGGGTAGGTAGTGTATATCTGGCTCTTGTTTAACGGGTATAATAGTTAGTATTGAATATCCAGGTTGCTAATTAAAACTTAGGGAACCCTTGAACCTAATATCCTACGAGTTTGTATGACGAATAACTATTGTTATTCTTCGATTTTACTCTATTTACGGAAATATAATGTTCACTTTTATTTGCCACTTACATATGTGTGATTGTTTGAAACTTGTAATTTGTATAAGTTGTACCTATACATGTATATAAACAAGATTTGCAAAAATTATATTTATCTAACGTACTCAATTCGGTGAAAGAGGATTTGGAATACTTATTGGGCAAGTGTTTACTCACCCCATTACATAACATTATTTTGCAAGTGTTTGTAGTTTCTTTAAGGTAAAAGATTAGAGATTTGAGATTTTAAGTCTGGTGTTCTCATAGGAAAGTGAGGGCACTTCGTATTGCGACTTTAATTTTGAATTGTGACAACATGCATTGTGTAAGAGAATTTATCCCAAAATTTTGTATTTATTACATAGCATAAACAACCAACACCCTCAGATGATCAATGAAAGACACTCTGTTATGTAGAACCTCAAATGGTGATTTTTTAGACAAGTTTGAACTAGTATAGGTAGTAAATTGATTAAATAATAGGCAGTGAGAATAAAATCAACCCAATATTTAAGTGGAAAGAAGGTTCGGAATTTTAATGAACGTGTCACTTCAAGAAGTGTCCGTGTTTACACTCAGCTAATCTATTTTCTATAAAGTATTAACACGAGTTTTGATGTACGATTCCCATTTAAGTAAACAAATCACGACATTGAGCATAAAATATTTAAATTCATTGTTGGACGTTATTGTTTTTGCTGTGGCTAAAAAGTGATTTTTTATAAGAAGGAAAAAAATGACGAATTAAGATGGATAATAGTGCCATTCTTATGATTTAACAAGAGACACCCATGCAGTGGGTTTCACTATCTACAATATGAAGAAAATAATATGGATGATCAAACGATGGATGATAATATGAACCCATAAATTCATATGAATAAGTGAAAAGGCACTTGTGCTCAAGAGTTGCTTAATGAGAAAAGGAGTCTAGTTTAAGTTGCAAGGGGACACAAAGCAATGCAATCCAAAATAGACATTGAATGTGTAACTACTCCTTTTATTAGTGAAAATTATTTAATTTTAGAGTAAGGTACATAATCAAGGCATTTGTGCTAAAGCAAAGACAATTAAAAAGAGCAGGATATATGTAACGATTCAGGAATTGAAAATGATATAGAAGGAAAAACTAGTGAAATAATTGGCTCTACGAGAAAATAAAAACCATCATCCTCTCCGCCAATCCTTAATACTTTGCCATTGGAGAGGTCCTCAAAAATACGAAATTCAAGAAAGATGGAAAACAAAACAAGACAAATCTCTACTCAACTTAAAAATTGAAATAAAAAAAAGAAAAAGAAAAAAGATATATAATCACACACGATTTTTTAACCTCACATTGTACATCTGAAGTATGCAAACTCGTATTTATTATCACTTACACTTTTATTCACATTCCTGATTAAACTGCAAATCTTTAAAAAAAAATACCCATTGCTAATATTTGCCCAAGGGCATGCACCTACAGCACATAGCATTTGACAAATCCAAAAATAAATGTCCTGGCAACAAATAATGGTGATAAATTCTTTAGCATCTTAAAGAAAAATAGTAAAATGAGTGCCATCAAAAAACTATTTTCATAGAAGAGAGTTTGATCATTTTCAATTTTGTATACAAAAAAAAAAAAGATAATAACACGTGTAATGCATATGAGTATTAAAAGTTAGATAATTAAGCATGAATCCCTATGATTTGAAGATTCAACCTCTTTTTATTCTACAATTAAGACCAAATTCTGATTGCTATTTACATTTTCATCCGGGGGTCTATTTGGTTGGCTAAAAATTTTTTATAGTAAAATATATTTTTAAAATTTTGTGACACCAAATATTGAAAAATATTTTTTAATTTTTCTTCATCTGACTGAAAATAATTTACAGAATTATAAGTGTAAATTATTTTTAGAACAGTTCAAAAGTGACATCAAACCTTAAATACATACTTTCTTACACTCACAATGGTATGATACAAATTGAACATAAATAAGACCCACATAGAGTGGGGGAATACTAGTATTAAATTAGACTAAAACTCACATATAGTGAGACAAACTATACAACACTAACTATACACTATACTTATCTATTACAACTAGCGGCTTAAGTGCTCCTCTCCAATGGAGGCTTCTTCTTTCTCCCTGTACTCCATGTTGCGAATACTTTGACAGCAGGTACTAGGATGACTACATTGACAGCAGGTACTAGGATTTGATCCCAGGACTTCTAATGCCAGGAAGGATTTAAGTTGCTCCTAGTGGCCTGCAACCTAATGAGCTGTTGGTTAATACACATTTTTTTAACTTCAATTACTAAACCTATTTTTATTTTTAAATCTTTTCCATTCATTTTCTCTTTATTATAGATTCCATAGTTATATAGCTATCATTATTCATGGTTTACAAATACATTATCTTATAATCTAACTAGTTGATAACTTGTGCTATGCATGTGGAGATAAATATATGTAATTTGTAGAATAAAATAAATAACTAAGAAAAAAAAATATTCTATTAGTCCCTCACATTATCTATTTGTATTTATTTAGTCCATCACTTTTGAAATGATGATTTTTAGTCATTGACAAATGTAAAATGCTGTATTTTGACCCCTAGACCAAAACCTGAGCACTTTTTTTTTGCCTAAACTAGTCATGTGGTATTCACATGACATATTTTTCAAGTGCAAATTCAAAAACTCATTTTTCCTTCCCAATAAAAAGCTCGAACATGAGATTGGGTCAAAAAATTTAGGGAAAAATACCGCAAGTCAATTCTTGAAATGATTAAATACAAACAAATACAATCTCATTGTTAATCAATCACTTACTTCATATCCTTTATACTCATAAAATATTCTACTCAGACGAATTTCATAATTTGTCCAAAAAATGTCATGTGAACAACACATGACAAATTAAGGTAAAAAATATCTAGGATTTAATTCAGGGATCAAAATTCAAAGTTTTACATTGTGAGGTTCTGGAAATCATCATTTTAAAATTAAAGGATGTCTAAATAAATACAAAAACATTGTTGGACCCCAATTATGATAATCATGTTTTGATGATGACCAAATCATACTAACGGCTTGTAAACAAGTGTGAAGGAGAACAAGGATATTCGGATGATGAAGGCCATTTGAGAGAAAGGAACTCGGATGCAAGTGACTGTCCAATACATGCCCAGAGGGCATTGGAAGTGACAAACTTATCGAACACAAATGATTGTCCGAAAGACAGAGTTTCGGACGATGGTAATCGTCTGACACAAAGAACCTGAAGCAGTCTCGGATGAAGAATAGCGCCCGATCATGTTTTTAGAAGACATTGCATCAACCGGACGCAGGTTCAGACACATCATCGGACGTCCGAACAAATACCCTTAAAGAACAGACGCAGTGTCAGACACAGAGTTTAGCAGCGGCCGTCCGAAAGGTCCAACGGCTAGTTCGTTCGGACGCACACCCACTACGTCGGCTGTCCAAAAGATCTAACGGCTAGTTTTTAGGTAAACAGAAAATATTCTTTAGCCGTTAGAAAATTGCTGAAGGCAGTTTTTGGGCATCTATAAATAACTCCAAGCCTGTAAATGCAAAAGTGAGACAGTAGAACTACTGCATTCAATACAAACACTTGTAAGAGCTATTTGGCAAGAAATAAGCTAAAATATTGTGTGTTGTATTGGTTTTGGTAGTGTAGTTCTCTTGGCTCAACTAGAGGGAATTAGTGTGAGCAAAGTAAACTAATGAGTGATCTTCAAGTGTAAGAGTGGAGGAATAACAAGTGTACAAAAGTGAGGTTGTATTGTAAAACCCTTTGGCTCAATAGAGGGACTTAATTGGTGCAAAGGTGAGCCTACTTTGTATACAAGAAGGTTATTGCCTCACCTTCTTTGAAGAGGCACTACTAGTGGATATACTCTAGGTTTGAGAAGTTTGGGAGTTTGGTTTGATACTCTCTATCTCAATTATCTTTATATTTGTTCTTTGAGTTTCAATTATTGAATATCTTTTGTATTCTTTTGTGCTTCATTGAACTGTTTATTTGTTGCATAAAGTTTGCATTTCTCATTAGACACACTAAAAGGTTTGTTTTTAGAAACAACCTAATTCACCCCCCCTCCCCCCTTTTAGATTGCTTTTGGGATCAACAAACATAATGTGAGAGACTAATAAGGTGATATTCCCATAAAATAAATTTAGTTAAACAATCATTGCTTGAAATTTTTAATTATTAACTAAATAAAGGAAACAAAACTAAGTAATGATTTAGTAAGTTCTACATCACCATAAATTGAAAAAAAAAACAATGAAGATAATTAAGTAATATAATTGTTGAATGTGCAATTAAAACTGTTATATTGTTACATATCATAGAAAAATTGATTATTGTGTTCAATCATGCATCAAGATTGTGTTACTTAATCACAAATGTTAGTTTCACATGCATGACAATCTTTACAAAATTCATATTTGTTTAGTAAAATAATTTGAAAGATTACACATTGAATTTCAAGAAGACGAAATTCAATGTAAGACTATGAGAGATCAAATATCAGTGAGTATTTAATTTTACCAAGCTGATTAAAAATGAAAATGTCATACTGCTACGACAAAAAAGAAAGTGTGATTATTATCTAGATGAAATGGAAAGAAAACACTTTTAACAAGTGTAAAATACAAATAACCCCCCTAGGGTTAGTTGTATGCACTTTACGCCCTCCGGTTATAAAATATGCATTTGACACTCGTGTGTTTTAGTTTTTTTTTTTTTCAAAATAGATAGAAATTGTCAAATCTAACTAATTTTTATCAACACACATCTGTTCCGCATTTAGACTTAGGTTTTTCAAAAAAAATAATACTAATACATTTTTACCCCAAAAAACCTAACCTTCCATTCCTTTCTCCTAAAACATGGCTGCCACCACCTCTTTCTCTCTCCCATCACTGCACAACCACCAACACAACTACCCCGCCACCTCCTACCACCATCCTCCATTTCAGATATCTCTCCCTAGTAGCTCCACCACTTTTTTCTCACCCCAACCCTGTAAGATATTTTCGTTCCTAGTAGTCCAACCACCCATTCCCCACCCTTACCCCATTCCCATGCTAATTTCCTTTCCCAGCAAGCCTACCACCCTTCTCCACCCCCGTTCCCGATCTCTCTCCGTAGCAGCCACGCCACTCCTACCTACCTATACCCTAATCTCTTTCCTTAGAGAAACCCCACTAGCATCTTCTCTCCTATCCTAGTTCCCAATTTCCCATCCCATCCCTACACAGTCTTGATGATCTGCAAGTTTTGGACTTGGAGATGGTGAGTTGCATGTTGCATATGGGGGATAGAATAGGAGAGGTAGAAGGGAAGCGGGTTTTGTGTTGATTTGATTGAGGATAAAGAGAGAGGGTGAGTGGTGGGGGAATAAGTTGGGCTTATCAAGGATAGGGGTTGGGGATGGGAAGGCAGGAAGTAGTAGGGAGCGGGAAGGGTAAGGGGTGGTAGCGTGATAAGGCTATACAAGAAGATACCAGAGGATGGGAGTGGCATCTCTGTAAGGGGTAAGAGGGGATGGCTTAGGGTTTTTATTTTATTTTATTAATTTTAGTTTTACCCCATTTATTTTTAATTGGACCCCAAAATTTTATGGGACACTTGAATTAGTTAGGGTTATTTATGACATTCAATTAGTGTTGGAATTCATGATTTTTGTCCGTTTTGCAAAAAAAGAAAAGGGTTAAATACACATTTTATAACCACAAGGAATAAACTGCATATTCGCCTAATCACAGGGGGTTATTTGCATTTTACCCTTTTAACAATTGATTTACTCAACAACATACAAAGTGTATTTGTAAATGTGATGATATGGAAAAAAAATTGCCAAAAAGTATATAAGACATAATATTAAAATTATATTTTATCAAATATTTGGGTAAAGGGAAAAATGATCAACAACAATAATTGACTTGATTAAACTCAATATAGTAAAACATTTGAATTCCCACAGTGTTTATGTTTACATCCTTATCTAATAATATCTATCAACAGCTAATCATTAATGAATAGTAATGTTGGAAGAAGATGCAAAGAAAAAGTTAATTTTAGAATTTTATTTCTTTCTTGTGATACAATATATTAACAATTGAAAGAAATTATAAATTTAGTCTCACAAGAAGGACCCCTAAGTTTTAATTTAAGAATTTTCATTCTCAACTATTTTTTGTAATTATATGGAGGTCCCTCAAGTGTTTTTTTTTTTTTTCTCTATCAAAATAGTCATCTAAACATGATAGCAAAAGCAAAAACTCAATGGACAAAAAAGTTAGATAAAAAATAATATAGGCTATATATGTGGAATAAGAAAATATTTGAGGGAAAAAATAGTTAAAAAAAGTTTAGGGGGGCTTATGTGCGATTAAAATATAACTTGAGGGATTTCTATAAGATTTTACAAATAATTTAGGGATTAAATTTGTAATTCTTCCTTATCACTTTTGTTTGATAAATCTTGACCTTCTCACAAATAACCTTTTTCCAATACCATATAGTATAAATGACCCATAACATTTAGTTTTATAGTGTAACTCTTAAGAAAAAAGTCAATTATAAGAGGTACATATGTTACGTAACATGGGATCTTGAACAAATAAAAGTAATTAATGATTGGATCTAGGTAAATAATTTGACTTTAAATGGTTAAGTAAATATTTTATTTTTTTTCTTTTACTATTTAATATCCTCATAGTTGCTGCTTGTCAAAGTTTTAGACCTTTTCACAAATCACCCATTTGCTATACCATAGATATATAAAAATATAGATATAGACATAGACAGAGCTATAGATATAGATTTTAAACAAGACCAATTTTTTATTAATTAGAATTACTTGTGAAGTACTTATTACAATTATTACAATTATTTTTAACTCATATTGATAAAATCAAAGATGAAAAACTGATAATTCTGGGAAACTAGAGTTATATATACCCTAAATTTGAGTATTTTTTCTTACTTTCGAACAATTTTAGGTTTAAGTGTTGTTTTTGTCAACTTTTGCCTTTATAGTTTAGCATGTGTTAATTTAGACTGTTATTTTAGTATTTTTAATGTTGTCTTAGTGATTTTTGTATAATTAATAGAGTGTATTTATAAGGTTTGATTGAAGAAAATAACGCAACAACCGAATAAGAAATGAGCCAAATCAAGCCATAAATAGATGACGAAGCCAAGTCAAATGCTAACAAAAAAATCTAATTATTTGTGAACGAGGTCAGCAGATTCCGTTCTTAAAATCATTGACCACAGTTACCAGTAGTTAGAAAAATTTTCTAGTAGACAGCTCATCACCACAATCACCAGGGCGCAGTTAAACTTCTAGTGGCAAACGGTAGTCATTGACAGCAATTACTAGAATAAAGAAGGAAATATGGTAACCACTATTACCAATAGAAGACAACGTGAACATCAGTGACCGTGGTTACCATATTAAAGAAGGCAAATTTGTGACCGCGGTAACCAAGAGAAATCGAAGTGACCATGGTTATCCGAATGAAGAAAGAATTTCAATGACCACGGTCACCAAGCTGTCAACGATCGCAGTTATCAAGCACGGTTCGACAATTCTGAATGGCAAAATCGTCCAATTTAGGGAAAAAGATTTCTGCAACCTTTCTCCCCAAGCCTAACACTATAAATACCCCATTTAAACCTCCTTGGAGGCTAAGTAGTGTAGAACTAGCGTAGGAATAGAATTAGAAAGCCTTAATATAGTATAGTTTTTCATTTTTCTTCCCATTTGGAGGGGATGTTCTTAGATTAGATGTAGTGTGGTTGTAATTTTTCATTCCTTGTCGTAGATTGAAGACTCTTACTGTAAGTTTTCTTTAATTTATGTATAATATCATTTGCTTTGTCTTAATTTAGTGTACTTTAGTATAATTGCTTTATTTACTTGTGCTTTCTTACATTAAGGGATAGATTAGTTTGTTGCTTTCTTTTAATATACTTTCTCAGTAGTAATTTGTAGATAGTAAATTTAAATCCTTCCACACATGCTCTCTTTTTTACATGTTAATTTAAATGCTTTCTTAAAATGTTTCATCTTTGTGTAATTTGTATTCTAGATTATGTAATCATTGTGGATTAGCTAATAGGATCTATTCAATCATGTTTCCTTAGTGATAATTAGTAGTAAGAAATTAATTATTGCTTCCTTAAATTATGTTCCTTTCTTCTTGCTTTATCTAAATGCTATTTAAAAATACTTTCCTGTTTCACACTTTATTAAAAATGCTTTCTTTAATATTAATGCTCACTTTTGAATTGTTTTTCTAGTTAGTCTTTAAATTGCTTTTTTAGTTCTTAAATTCTAGTTTTAGTTAAATTTCTTAAAACTAAACACTTTAACTAATAGTCCAACAAATAATTGGTAATCATCAATCAATCCTTGTAGGTTCAATCCCTATTTTCCTTTACTGTTAGTTTACAATCGTATACTTGCGGGATGCTATCTAATTAGTAGTAGAATTTAGGTGTTTGTATAAATGATATAACTGGGTATTTTTCTAGAAAGGCTTAAAAACATTAAAAGTTGTATTTCAAAATAGACAGAAAAAAATACAATTTTACCCCTCAAACTTTGGGTCGTAGTTCATCTTGGTTTCTAAAGTTTCAGGAAAAATACGTTTAGTCCTTAAACTTTTCAATTTTTATTAATTTAGGACAAATTTGAAAATTTCATCAATCACAAATGGAAAAAGCACGTGAAAGTTAATTCTTCAGTTCCAAACGTGGAAAAAAAAAAAATTTTAACTCTCAAAGTTTGAGTCATAGTTTATTTTTGTCCCCAAGGTTTCAAATAAAATGCATTTAATTCTCAAACGTTTCAATTTCTACCAATTTTGGACAAATTTAAAAATTTTGTCAATTACAGATAGAAAAATTCATGTGCATTGCACATGACTATTAAATCTATCTTGGGTTATAACACTTCCTAATCGATTTCAACCCATTTAACCATATTTCTACTTTTTCCTCTAACTATCAACAGCTAACCACTCAATATTCTTGTCTACATTATTTAAAAATACCTCGTCATCCTTATCATCACTCATATCGATAGTCAGGTTAGTTAGATAAGACCATTCTACAGCACCATCAAATTCATTATTGCAACTATTATTTTTGGCATCATCATCCTACTACCACCCATTATCAGGCCCACTATTCCTATGTTTAGAACCAATGCTCCAATCTTCAATCATACTTCCATCTTTAGAACTAACATTCCCCTTTTCAGAACCACAACTCCTATTATTGGATTATCTAAGGGATTTTAATCTTGTTCATGAACCCTAATTTCATGAAAAACTCCTTCTTGGTGCTATTTATAATTAAAACTTTATTTTTGAGTGGAACTCTTACATAGCCTATCCACTTGCATTAGTTGAAAGAAGTGTTCCAACCAATTGCTGAAGAAACTCTCTTGCATGTAACAACCTTACAAAATTAAGAAATAATAACTATATAACTACACTGAACTATATTAAAATATCAAGGAATTTAAGGGGAAAAAAGTAACGTTAAAATTTCTCACCTCCAATAACTATTTTTTATTATCTAATCATAAAGTACTTAAAAAGGAGTATTCTCCAACACAAATAAACACATTTGATACAATACATATTACATTATTTCCCTCTGTAATTAAACTTCATATTATTACAATTACAATACTAAAGTACACTCTACTAAACTATACATCCAAATAATTGAGTATAAGGGCAATATCGACTCGTAGTTAGTATTTTGCTATATCAAACTGACTTAAATGTCATTGTATCTTAGGGAAAGAACATCATATCAATGTAACAATGAACGTATCACTCCAAAGGAGAGCATTAATTAATATGCCTCAATAATAAAAAGTCGTTTCTAATTCTTGAATTAAATTATTATTTTAATTTATTAGTGAATTATTATTATGTCATCATTATCTTTTCTTTGAATTTAACTTTTCAACACCAAATTAAATGGATTGAAATCAAATGGAAGGTATTATAATCCAGGTTAGATTTAATAGTCACATATATTGCATGTAATTTGTTCCATTTGTATTGTACAAAATTTTCGAAATTTGCTCTAAAATTGATAGAGATTGGAGACTTTGAGGCTTAAATATACATATTGTTTGGAACTATGGGGACCGAGATGGATCACGACCCAAATTTTGAGGAATAAAATTGCGTTTTTCTCATATTTTTTTCTGAGATTTAATAGTCACGTGTATTGTATATGGTTTTTTCTGTTTATAATTGACAGAATTTTAAAGTTGTCATACATTGGTTGAAATCAAAAAGTTTGAGAATTAAATAGATTTTGCCTGAAATTTTGGGGATCAAAATATGAAAAATGAACTTTTTCATATAAACTATTTTCTAAAAAAGTATTTTTCTAAGGAAAACATTTTGCATCGAACCAAACGGACCCTTAATACCTTAAATTTTCAATTTTCTGAACAACTATTTCTCCATGAACTCTCCCTTTTTTTTTTTCTAATATAGTAATAATCTGGAGATCCTTTTCCATTAAACCTGAAAAGAATTATTAGTCACTTGGTCTATCTTCAATAATTGTTTTAATACTTTATTAAAGAATATGAGTTTTTATTTCAAAAGTAATTGATAATGAGTGGTGTGACCCAGTAATTTATTAATTAGTCAAAGATCTTTAAACTAATTGATGCGGAATATTTTATACTTTTTCACCCCCTCTCACACGCGACTTGGGGTAAAACAAGAATAAACTGATTTGATCTCTCACATGACTTGAGAGTCCAAATCTGAACAATAAAAGTATTAGTTGATATAAGCTCATAAATAAACAAACATAAGACAATATTGGCAGATATATAAACACATAAAGTCAAACCTAATGTGCATAAATGTCCAAATCATATGTGGATGGCAAAAACATTTAGTTACTTGGTCTTTCTTCAATAATTATTTTAATCTCCATTTAAGAACATGTGTTTCTATTTCAAAATCAATAGGTAATGAGTGGTGTAATTCAAAATGACTAACTGATGTGAGATATTTTATATTTTTACACATTTTCTCACACATAACTTGTACTGGCTGACTCCACGAGGGCCCAAACTTGAATAATAGAACTATTGATTGATATAAACTCGTAAACCAATACAAATATAAGATAAATATTGGTTGATATAAATACATAAAGTTAAGCCTAATATGTAAAGGACCAAATCATGTAGAGATGAAAAAATAATTAAGACTAGCTCAATATTATGTTAAAAAGTAAATTTTTATCTCAAAATCAATTAATAATAATAATGTGATTCAAAAATTTATTAATTAATACAAAATTTTTAGATTAGTGATACGCGACATTTTATACTTTTACGATCTCTCTTCCTCGTGTTAAGCTCAACAATAAGCAACTCTACAAGTCGTTGTCATGAAGACGAAAAGTTGATTGCAATCAAAGCCCGCAATATATGACTAGTCAAACAACGACAATAAAATATTACTATTAGTTAATTACTTGAACAATAATCACTATAACCGGAGGATTCAACCATTCGTTTTCCAAAGCATGATTGAGATTTGCATTGTCGTCTGAAGAAGATACCTTGAACTCTCAACGTTTTAGACAACTTTTTCTTCTTTTACTCTACTCGTGTTCTAATATAATAATATGAAGACGATGACGATTGAACCTGGACAGCATTATTAGTTACTTGGCCTTTCTTCAATAAATATTTTAATCTCTCTTTCACGATAAATTCTTCATCATAGATCTTCCATGAGATTCGCAATTTATGCCACCTTGTCTAAATAATAATATTATATTTTTCGGTAACTTACGTAACGGATTTAAGTTCTCAAGAAATAAGTAGTGATTTATTATAAATCTTCTTTGCCAAAAACAGATTGGTGTGGAAACATATATTTAGTAAGTTTCTTCTCCATCAAGTTTGAAAATTGCTTGTCGCCCAAGTCATACAAGGACAATAAGATATGGAAAAGAAAATTATTTCGTATCCAATATGATTGGATGATGTAGCATTTATCGTCTGAATTTTTCGTGGCCAAAAAACATTTTTCTGGATGAAAATGGGGTCCAATTATTAGGTGCAGAGGAAACAGACAAAAAATGTCCGAAAACTATTGTTCTAAGCTATTTGTTCATTTCTAAGAAAGCTGTTTCATATTTATCACCGCAATTATCTGTCTGTTATGTAAGAATCCTACACTACTAAAAAATTGTTAATTACCTGCATATTTTGCTGCCGATTATAATGAAAAATTCGCAGTAAACAAGACTTTCTGCGAATTTGGGTGCCAAAAATAATCCGCGGGTAAAAAGGCCGTGGATACTAATTTGCTGCGGATTACAAAATCCGCAGCTAAATTTGATGGGGATTTTGCTTCGGAAATATACATGCGGATATTTTGCGCTGGTAATTCCGCATCAAAATTTCGTCATATAAACATGTTTACAAGGGTTTTTGATGGGGATTTTGCTGCGGAAATTATCCCTGTGTAAATTTTACGCAGCAAAATCCCTAGCAAATATCCCCAGCAAATTCCCCATATAATTTCCGCAGCAAAATCCCTAGCAAATATCCCCAGCAAATTCCCCATATACCATATCCCCAGCAAAATCCCCATATATTTTCCGCAGCAAAATCCCCAAATAATTTTCACAGAAAATTTTTGTTAGTATTGTTTGGTTTTTTCTTCCCCCTGTACCATCATGCCACATTCCAGCAATTTCATCACAAAAAACAATTCGCATTGATCATCATGTCACATTCGAGCAATTTTATCTCAATAAAACTATGATTACTTTAATCCTCAAAGTTGATAATCTTGTCTTTGTTCTCAATTTAGGCCTTTAAGACTCTGTAATATGACCTATAAAATCATCTCTAAGGTTCTTATGAATAGGCTTAAAAAAGTGTTTGGTCTTTGCATTAGCCCCTCCCAATCTACTTTTGTACTAGGTGGGCAAAATCTTGACAATTTTATCATTGGACACAACTACATTTATTATCTTAAAAATAAAAGAAAATGAAAAAAATAGATTCATGCCTTAAAGTTGGACGTGTCAAAAGTTTATGATAAAGTATAGTGGAGTTTTTAGCTAAAATCATGATGGAATTTGGGTTTTCAACCTCTTTGAATCAAGTGGATTAAGCTTGTATGCTGTGTCATATTCTTTTAATGTGAATGAAGAAAGGAAAGCCTATGTAATCCCTTCTAGAGGAGTCAGACAAGGTGACCCTCTGTCGCCTTATTTGTTTTTGTTTTGTGCAAAAGGATTATCAAATCTATTGAAACAAGATGAAATTACCAAGAGCATTATTGGTTTGAAAATAAGCTAGAATGGTTCTGGTATTTTCCACTTATTATTTGTTGATGACTCTTTGATATTTTGTAAAGCCAATGCAGATGAAGTAAAGAGGATTAAAGACTTGATCAAAATCTATGAAGAAGGTACATGACAGATGATAAATTTGGACAAGTTTTCTGCCTTTTTTAGTAAGAATACCCAAGAGGATGAGACGAGAAGGCTAATTCAAGAATTTGGAGGGCTGAACCAGGTTTCAAATGGGAAATATCTTGGACAGCCACTTGTTATTGGGAGAGCAAAGAATTATACAAATGTTTGCCTATATAAGGACAAAATTTTTCAGAAGCTGCAAGGATGGAAAGATCTTTATTAAGTTTACCTAGAAAGGAGGTACTTATGAAAGCTATAACTATGGAAATGCCCAACTATGCTATGCCTTTTATCATATTGCCAAAGGGCCTCTACAAGGAAATCACAAAGCAAATGAAGAATTACATGAATATGCAAGACAAATTCACATGGCACCAATGTAAGCAATATTGGAAAAATAACATGAACAAATCCCTCATTCAAACCATAAAATAGTGTGGCGGTGGATAACAAACAGTTGAAAAAAAAATGTAAATAACACAACAAAAATCTATACGATAACAAACAAAATAAAATAAAAATAAAATTGCTTTAAAATTCTAGCAAAAATCCTACAGAAATTTCCTTGTAAAATCAAAATAACATAGCAATAATCTATAGGATCTATTCTCAATATAATTTTAAAAATTAAAATTGTATGCCAATAAAAATAAATATGCAAAATATTATAGCAAAAATCCTACAGAAATTAGGGATAAAAATAAATGAAAATTGGCTTTATTTGTTGTCTCTTATACACATCTTGTGTTATTAAAATAGATAAAAAAAATAAAAATTGTAAATAACATAATAAACCACTCACAAAAATTTATAACAAGAATTTAAAAAAATAGATAAAAGAACAAAAATTGAAATGGTAGATCAATCAATCACCTTGGAAATGGTTGAGGATGTGCACGGTTGCAGCTAGAGGAGATGGTGGCTGGACAAATGGAATCCAAGATGAACACCAAGTTCACGCGGCTTCTTCAAGAGGAAGGATGGAGCAAAATGGCTTGAGGAGAGAAAGAAATGAGGAAGAAGGGATGAAATTTAGGTTTGGAAATAGTGGATGGTAGTTGGAAGAAAGGTGGAGGGTGAATGGTGGTGCAGGAAATGGAGAGGAAAAGTGATTTTTTCCCGATTAGATCTGTCGAAAATGTGCTGGGTTTCTGCTGTAAATTGAAATTTCCTGCGGAATCTCCTTTTCCGCAGGAATTTCCGCAGCAACATTGCTGCGGAAATTAACTTTAAAGTCCGCAGCAAATTGCTGCGAAAAATTTATTCCGCAGCAAGTGTGCTGCGGAATTAAATGTCTGCAGGAAATCCGCTGCGGAATTTATTTCCGCAGCAAGTGTGCTGCGGAAAATTTATTCCGCAGGAACTATGCTGCGGATTTATTTATTCCGCAGCAATTTTCCTGCGGAATTAATTTCCGCAGCAATTTTGCTGCGGATTTATTTTTCCGCAGCAATTTTGCTGCGGAAATATATTCTGCAGCAAATATGCAATTGTCCTTAATTTTTCCTTTGATTTTTGTTGCGTAATTTTTGTAAATAATACGTTCCCGCTTTATAGAGGGGCTGTTATCTGCATGCAAATTTTTAATCCGTAGCAAAATTTTAATCCCAAATCTAGAAAACTAAAATTTGCAGTAAAATCCGTATATAATTCCTGGGGAAAAAATCCGCAGCAAAAATCCGCATGAAATTTGCAATGGATATTTTTTGTAGTGCTATTTGTCATGATTCTTTATTGTTTCAAATAATTCTTTGAGTTGTTGTTTGAAACTCGCAAAAATCTATAATGTCAGGAAACGAATTAGTTTTATTGAGTACTTTCTTTTTATATATGATCGGGCACATACGGCTTAATATCAACAAATCACACAATAATTTCGCTCTACTTTCTCTTATTTCCTCTTTCTACTCTCTAACTCTATTTCCAAATGCTATTATAATTTCTTTCATACAACTTCAATTAAAATATATAGTATTTTATAAATTTAAAATTAATCTTAAGTTGAGAGCTCAATTGAAGATTTGGATATTGATCCACAATTCAAGTAGTGAAGTGCTCAAGTGGAGTTCAAGTATTCAAGTGTATAAATTGAAATTCAATATTTCGATTTCTAAGTTGGTTTTTTCATACTTTTTAATTTATTAATTATCTTTATCAACTCTCTTATTTTTTTTTCTTTATTATTGTTTTGTTATATTCTTTTATTTTATAGAAAAATTAGTAGCTTGCATCTTTAGTTTTCATATTACTACTTTATTTGTTTCTCTATTTAAAAAAATTTTCTATTACAAGAAAATGGAACAAGGATCACAAGCACCCCACACCCTACTAGATGGTCATACAATATTTGTTGATTTAGATGATATAGATAACCAAAATGAACAAGCACCTAGTAAACAACCCACTACTACTTAAAACGAAAAGTCTCGTTTGGGAATTTTTTGAAAGAGATGAAGAAAATGAAACTGTTACTTGTAAATTATGTGTTCCACCTATATCATTTAAGCACAAAAAGGGGGGAACCGGAACACTTAATGGGCACATTAGTAAAAAACATAGTGAAGCTCAAGCAAAATAAAAAATGGTTTAAATACAAATTCACACCACATAAGGTATGGTAATGGGAAATTTTAAATATTCACATGAAAAAAATAGAGAGGAAATGGCTCAATGGATAGTTAAAGATGAATTGCCTTTTATTTTGAGTCAAAGTTCCAATTTAAGAGAATAATACATGCACTAGGCGGTGAACCCACGATTTAAAAAGGTTCTTAGAAGTATTTTGAGAAGTGATATTAAAAGAATGTATAAGGAAAAGAAAAATGAATTGATAGGTACTATTGGATCGACTAATTGTAAAGTTGCCTTTACTGCCTATTCTTGGAAAGTAATCACAAATAAAAATTATTTTTGTATCGCTGCACATTAGATAGATGTAGATTGGCATTTACAAAAGCGAATTATTAGTTTTCAAATTTTTGAAAACTCTCACAATGCCCCCCAAATTACAAGGTTAATTACTAATTGTGCCCGTGAATATGGTTTTCTTGAAAAAGTTATATCAATTTCTTTTGATAATGCCTTAAATAATACTGCAAGCGTGCCTATGTTAAAAGATGTTTTCAAACCTATTTTAGGTGGTGAATTATTTCATAATAGATGTACATGCCATGTACTTAATATTTGTGTTCAAGATGGTTTAAAAATGGTTGAAGATATTATTAGTTAACCAATTAGAAGTGCTATTTATTTTATCTGTTCATCTACTGCTCGTCAACAAGATTTTAAACGACTTTGTTTAGAAAATGGAATGAAATATAAATATTTTCCAATAGATGTACCCACTAGGTGGAATTCTACTTGTCATATGTTATCAAGTACTTTTGGTTATGAAAAATTACTTTTCGCATTTTACAACGAGCACATTGGTTCAGTTAATGCAACTTATTTAGACGGGGAGGATTTTAATCGAGTTAAAACAATAGTAGAAATTTTAAAGCAATTTGAGTATGCTATAAACCTGTTCTCCACTACTTATAGACCTTCCTCTCATGTTGTTTTACCTAAACTAAGTGTTATTAAAGTTATTTTTTTTAATCATAAAACGAATGAGTTTTTTGATGATATGATTAGCGCAATGGAAGAAAATTTTGACAAGTATTATGAAATTATTCTATTGTTGTATTATTTGGCATGTGTTATTGATCCAAGTAATAAATTGTATAAGTTAAACACTGCTTTCTTTGAATATTTTAATAATCATAGTACCACAAATACCATAAAAAAAAAAAAACAGTTACTCGTAGAAACTACTAAAACAACTTTTGATGAATTATATGAAATTTACAAACAAAACTCCCCCACACAACAAGGTGTATATTCCAGTTCATCTATATCAGATTCACAATATGCTATACCTCATATAAATGTTAGAACACATTTTGATTCTCACCAACTACTCATTGCTTCGAAAAGATCGAGAATTGAAAATACTAATGAAATAACTTGATATTTAAGTGATCCACAACATACAGGAGACAACGAGTTTAATCCCAATTTTGATATTTTTTCTTGGTGGCAAAAGCATAAATGTTAATATCCTATTGTATCTCAAATTGCTAGGGATTTGTTAACAATTTTGATTTCTACAGTTGCATCGAAAAGTGCTTTTAGTGCAGGTGGAAGAGTTTTAGATGATAGAAAGGCTCGAATCACAGTTGCAACTTTGGAAATGTTGGTGTGTTTAAATGACAAGGATTCGTTAAACGCTAAAGAAAGAAAACAAGGATTAATGATGCAAGATAACGACGAAAATGAAGGTAGTAGTAGTTCACCAAATTGATATGTAATATATATAGGATTTTAATGTTTAATAATTTTTTGTTTGGAGGTAAGGTTCTATGTCCCCCTTCTTATGTATGTAGTAAACAGGTTATTAATTTTATTTAAATTCTTAAATTAGTTTTATAACTTGTAATGATTTTGAGGTAAGGTTTAATGCTCCCTCCTTGTACCTTTTTTTATAATATTAATATTCATAGTAGGCGTCTATGCCAAACCTCCCACCATCTCAAGGTGGTTTTTTTTCCTAATTAAATATTTTTACTATATGATTGACAAATAATAAGTTATAATGATAAGTATTGACTTATACAACCAAGAAATAACTTGGTCAATTAAGTACTAATTTGGAATAATAAAATACTCATAACTAATTTCAAATTTTAGTTTTTGAATATTAACTGAGAACTTTAGTTTCGATGTAATAATAAGTATTAGTTTGAAATTTGAATTTTAATTATTAATAACTTGGTCTAATATATAAGTACCAATTTTGATTAATAAAGTACTATTATTAACTAGTAAGTAATAATTCGAACAATTAATAAGTTATAATTTAATAAATTACTAATGAATAGTAAGTAAATGATTTTAAATTGTTATTAATTTTAAAATAATAATTAATAAGTAAAAATGTAAATTTCTAGAAAAATAATTTTAAAATTTAAGTAAGAATTTAAATTGAAGGGCCATTTTGGGGGCCAACACGTGGGCCAGCCCGTCCCAGCCTAGTCCGAGGGTCGGTTACGGGCCACCCCTTCCTTGTACCGGCCTAGCCCGGCCTGCCAGCCTGCTGCAGACCGGCCCGTGACAAGCAATCACGGGCCTAGCCCAACGGGCTCCCTACCCGACCCACCGCCACCTCTACTCCTATATTTGTTAATTAGTTATTGAGGATCAATTTTTATGAGCATTTTTTCAGTTTTTGTTGTCAAAGCCTAAATCCTTTTGACATTAAAAAAAAAAAAAAAAAATTTATCCATGGCAACGAGATTTATACTTTTAGAAAAAGAAAAATACTAATATAGACCCATCTTGAACTCTACTTATAGATTTTATGGTCATGATTAAATATTATAAAATCTTATTTACATCAATTGATATTGTAAATTACATAACATTTAATTCACATCACATAATTTACGAGTAAGGTCATCAAAGATTAGATTTATCTAAATATTTCTCAAAAAGAAAAATAATCTACAAGACTATAAATTCAAACAACTTGGCAAAACCAATCATTTGGACAAGAATATATTAAATCGCCAACTCCTTGTTAATTTTAAATATTTATTCGTATTTCATTCTTTATTTCATGAATTTAGTAAAATATTAGTAGGTCAATTATCATTTTATCACTTTATATAAATACAATAATATTTTTAATAACTTGAAAGTGACAAGGCATTCTTAAGTCTCGTTTAGTCCAAATTATGCGGAAATGACTATTATATAAATGCCACTTAATCAGCATTTCTTAATGGAAAATAATTTACAAATTCAAAAATTTAAAATCACTTGTCAAAATTATTTCATGTAACAAAATTTTAACAAATTTTCAATTCCTGATTTTAGATATTCGATCGAAGTTCATTCTTTTTTTTTTTTTATCTAGATCCATTGATATTTCAATGATTTTGTCGCTTTATCACTTTTATAAATGCACTCTTTCTTTGATTGGCATGTGAATTTTCAGACTTCTCCTAGTCCTGACATGTTGTATCAAATTAATAACGTACCTAAGAGAAGAAATCCAAAATCAAGTACAACACTATTTCTCGATCTGCTTCTTGGGTGGCTCTAGATCGATCGCATGTAATTTTATCGTTATGTCACCCTCAGAATTTAAGACCAATTCATGATCTAACAGACATTGGCAACAAGCAAGATCTCCCAATCAATAAGAAAAAAAGTAAATCTCATGAGGTGAGTCGTGTTTATTTAATCTCATGTCTATAAAATTTTTCAAAAAAAGCTGATCAAGCAGTATATTCAAGAATTTATTGCAATTGATTCAGCCTAATATCTTACATTGCTCATACATTATTCAGATATTCTTCCGATTCTTGAAGATGACTAATTAGAAAAAAAGAAAACATCTACCTACGAATATGAGCAATGAAAGAATCCATTTCCAAGCGACTAGCACCACCTTCCATAACAGATTCCTTCACTAGTTTGCTCAGTTCTTGTGCCCTTTGCCTCGTCTCTTTTCCTTCAGCTGAATCCATCAATCTTCTGACAACATTTTCAACAGCTGTAGATGTCACAAGTTCATCTCGTTGTGACCAATCCCTTACTAGTAGACCAATTTTGTGCACCTTTTCGATTAGTACCGCATTTCTCGGCTGGTCAGAATGCATAGGCCATGCTGCCATCGGCACTCCCATGCTAATGCTTTCCATGCACGAGTTCCATCCGCAATGACTCATGAAACCACCCGTTGATGAGTGTCCATCTTATATTGTTAAATTTTTTTAACAGAATGTCCAATTGGGGTGCCCAATCCCTCACTATTATTCCTCTTCCTTCAATTCTCTCTTCGAACCCTTCTGGCAACTGAACCCTCCTAATTTCCCCTTCGAAAACATCACCCGTATCCGCATCCCTTAACACCCAAATGAACTTTTGCTCGCTTTTTTCTAATCCAATAGCGATTTCCATGGCGGTTTCATCTGATATTGTTGTTGTTGAACCGAACGACACGAAAATGACCGAGTTTGAGGCTTGTTTGTCAAGCCAATCTAGGCAGTAATGCCTCTTTTTCCCCTCATTTGTGATCACAACTGGATTGAATGGACCAATAACCCATTGCCTGTCCGAAAAAGCATGCTTGGCTTTTGCAAGGAGATCCAAGAATGGTCCCTCAATTGCCCTACATGAATTGTACAGGTTCCCAGATGAGGTATTTGGCATGGAATCCATTTGCAACTTTGAAAACTCTATCACCTCTTCAGGGATGCAACCATCATTTGACGGAAGATATAATCGAGTATTCCGCGGAGTTCGGGCTCCAATAGTGCCCTAGGTTTCCCTTCTTGTTCCCAAATAGATGCGTACAGTGTGAAAGCCGAGATGCTATGAAAGCAGTAAGACTCCGCGTTCGGAACTAACCTCACATCCTGGATGACATACGAAATGACCGAATCATGAATAACTACCAATCTTCTCGTTGTGCTTGAAAGACTTCGTAAAAGTGCGTAAATTGGCTCGCGAAGTTTAAGCGACGCATTGAACAACGGGATGATTTGAGAAGGGAATTTCATAGGGTCATTCGGATTTGGAGGAGGAGTTTCATAAGAAGGGAGAGAAAATTCGTGGAAATGGATGTTGGAAACAGCAAGAGGATCCCAACCTTGGACTCGAGCCTTTGCCTGACGGGTATGTGTAGCGGGTGCTACGTAGTGGACCGGTACACCGTAGGAAGAGATGAGGCGGGAGAGATGGAGGAGCTGATTGAGATGCCCTTGTGCTGGAAGAGGAACTACACAACCACAGATACTCGATGAGTTTCTTGATCAGCCATTGGCATTATTCGGGAGTTGGAAAGTTGCACAAGTACTACTACTACCTACCCTTTTTCTTAGCTTGTTAGGATTGCTTTGTTCTTATAGTTTTTTCAAGGAGCAATGTTCCAAACTTGACTAATTGACCTTCAACATAGGCAACTTTGGTTTTGATTAAACTGTCGGAGCTGAAAAGGTACACAAAGTTTTGGGGAATCCTACGATTCCGTTGAGAGAATTATTTTCTTGATTTTAAGAATTTATATTATACAATTTTTTAAAACACATAATATTATACTGTACAATCGCTTAAAGTATAAGAGAATGATTCCTAAAAAGATTTGTAGAATTTTTCAAAATTTTAATAAGATTAACGGGGTGTAATAAGACAAGTGGTGTTTCGTTTCTTTGTTATTAGGCTTAATTCCGGTTTGCCCTGTAAATAGAAATAATTATAAATTATTAACGACCATCAATCGAGTTAAAAAAAAAATTTTGAGAAAAAAGTACATCTTAAACAGAAAATGTGTTATATGCTTCAACCACCATATTATCCCTTAGTTCTTTTAGTCAGCCTATTACCAGGCTTGTGGAAAGTGTGATCCTAATTAATCAGTCCCGTGGGAGAATGATGATGGAGATGTATTGCGGCCTTCTCGTGTTCTGTATTTATTTTAGATATAAATTATATTTCAAAACTTAATAATATTAAATTTTTCATTCAAAAGGAGAAATATAAACTCTAAATTTTAACACATTTGTTATTGTTACTGTTAAGTGCCAGAAAATTTTCAAATATTTTATTTTTTTCGAGACAAAGACACAATTTTCAAATATTTAGCAAAAGTGTGTACTTTTTGAATAAAATAATCAATTTTGAAAAGTAAAGGAATTTTCAAATATTTAACAAAAGTTTGTAATTTCGAATAAAATAATCAATTTTTGAAAAGTAAAGGTAAAATAGTTTTTTTGTACTCAAGTGTCGTTTTCTATTTTTTTTTTTAAAAAAAATAAAATTCCTAAACTCAATTTTAGATTTTTAAATATTTTGATAAATTTTGATAACTTTTAAGGTCTACTCTAAAACAATTTTTAAAATTAAATATTTTTTTTGGTCTCAGACACACTTTTCAAGGATAGCATTTCATGTATCATTTCAAATATAAAATTTATATTTTTAAAATTTTCATATTTTTTAATAATTATTATAATATTTTAACAAATTTAATGTTTTTCCTTTTACAAAAAATCGATATAAATTATATCATCACAAAAGAATCATGTCACGTTTTCCCCAAGACGCGTGCCCAACTTTATCGAATTCCAAAATTCAATATTGGATGAGCAATTACAAGGCAAAAAAAAAAAAAAAAAAGAAAATTTATGGGATTGGGGGTGTGTTCGTTTGGATTGAAAATTTTTTTTGAGAAAAATATTTTTTTTGGAAAATATTTTACATAAAAAAGTCTATTTTTTATACAATTTTTTGGTGTTCGGTTGACAAAATGAAAATATTTTAAGGGAATAAAAAAATTTAACGATTTTATTTTTAATTTTATGAATACAAGTTAAAAAAATTTAAAATAATGGTAATAAATACCTTAAAGTAATTGTGATTAATAAAAAATTGATTTTGTTCAAATTAAATGATAGTACAATATAGTAGTAAAATATGTATAATGATAGTTATATTAGTGTGGGACCCATTATTGAGAGAAAAACGAATGAAAAATTATTAAAAACGAAAATAAATTTAACAAACGAAATTCTAAAAGTAAATATTTGAACTTTAATGTCACTCTTGAATTATCCGAAAAATAACTTACACTAAAAAATTTCGTAAGTTATTTTCAGTCAGAAGAATAAAAATTAGAAACTATTGATGTTTGGCACTAAAAAATTTTCTGAAAAATATTTTCAATCGAAACGAATAAACCTGGATGTCAATCACAATGAATCTACCCCGATAATTCACCAGCCGCCAGCCTCCAAATGCTTGGTCATTTGTTTGGTTATTTTTCATGTATGATTCAGAGTTTTCTTTGCGCTAGTTTAATAGAATATTTGTTGGTCCATATTTTTGTTTTGGTTTAATTTTTAGAACTTATTTCAAGCCCATTGTTGTTGACTTTTCTATAAATTGCACTACACGCATGCAATTTGCATAAATTGCACTTTAGTACCTGAATCTTCTTGAATGCCCTTCGGTCCCTAAAATTTTTTGAAACAGTAGTTTAGTTCCTAAAACTTTTAGAAATTGCAGTTTATTCCTTATAACTTTTTGAAATTATAGTTTAGTCCCTAAAACTCTCTGACTTTTAGTTTAGTCCCTCAAATTTCAAAATCATATTTTGACCCCAAAACTTTTTGGTAATTGCAATTTGGTCCCTAATCTTTATGTAAATTACAATCTTGGACCCTTGACCATTCTTGAAATTATATTTTCAATCCCAAAAACTTTGTAAGCTATATAATTAAGCCCTTAAAAGTTTAGTTTGTTCCTAAGTGTGTTCCTTTTTCTTTGTAACTACTATTGTACAAGCATTATAATTTTGTTGTTTGTTGTATTTTTGTCTTTCAATTATTTGGAAATATTGTAGTTAACTCTCTTAAGTTTGTATTGGGGCCTTTTCCTTTCAATTGTTCTTGTTTAGCCATTTTTATGATACATTGGCATAATTTAGTTATTAAAATTTTTTTTGTTAGGTTGATAATATTAATTTTGTTAGCTTAATTTTATTGATACTTGTATATTGATATATTAACCCACTTGTTCATATTTTGAACTAAAAAATAAGATAATTTTGTGCCTTTGGTAAATCAAGAGGTATATTTCTAAAATCCTTTTACGCATAATACTTGATTTACGTGCTAATTGTTTAATCGCTTTATTTAGTTTATTATTGTTGTTGTTGTTGTTGTTATTATTCAATGTATTTTACAACTTTTTGTAAAAAGGTTAAGGCTAATATAAATAGATAGGCTTATGTGCTATGTGTTTATTACTTTCATTAGGACCTGTATATTAGAATATTATATTTTATTTGTAATTATGTGCTTTGTGTATTTATATGTTTATTGGCTCATCTAGTATATTTATTCTTCGTAAATATCTTTTACTCCAATTCTACTATAGAAGATTTTCCCTCCTATGTTAGTCGAACGGTGGCACAGCAAATTCCCCTACTTCCCGTGCTTTCTATGTTTGTTTTTTATTGTTCATTTGATTTTATTTTATTCCATCTAAACTTAATATAAATTTGGGTTAACTTATTAGAAATATGAATTAAATCACGTAACTAGTTCTTACCAGGAGTAAAAGGGTCCTCGGTTACCTGTAGAGTAGTTTAGCCTTTTTTTCTCAATAGGACTCTCGAATTCTTTTGTTTTGTTTTTCTAGACTAGGAGTCATTTAGTATAGGGTTGTGTTATTATTTATTTTTCTTTAAACATTTTTGCAACCTTTAATCTTTAGGATTTCTCTTTCCTTTAGATTTAGGTTAGTGTCCCAATGCGCTTCACACACCAAGTGGCGACTCCATTCTTTATTTGTAAATTTCAAAATCCTGTTCTAGATTATTTTTGCGTCTTTAAACGTCGCATTTTAAAGTTCTATTTTAGACCTTATTTTTGTACTATTGTTATGTACTCATTCATTATTTTTCTTTATTTTTATTATTTCAATTTTCTTTGCCGAGACATGGGGCACGACAAGAGGTAAAATGTCAAAATAGCCCTTAATTTTTTAATTGTCTTTACCACCCTAAAATTATGATGAGTTACATTTTGGCACCCTAATTTATTTTATAAGTAATTTATCCTTCAAAACTGATGATTTATTTTTATACAATATTATTAGAATTCTTTTTACCCTTCAATACTAAGTGCATGAATTAATTTTCTATTTTAATTTTTTCTTGTTAGTATCCTTTTTTATAATGTCATCGCATACTTGTTCCGTCATTATTATCTATATATTTAGAATAAAGTATTTTATTAAGTTCATCACATTCTTTTAGTTTTCTTAAAAGTTTTTATTTTCTCATTATTAATAACTAATTCAGAACTTTATATTTAAAAAATCACATTATTTAAGTAATTATGCTCTTTGAAATATAATCAATATATACTTTATATAAATTTAATTTGATTAACACACTAATTCATTCTATCTAAAAGAAAGAAAAAATTTAGTTTATATTTGTTTCAATTTAGGAGAAGAAATTAAGTAAAAGAACCACCAATAACTTTGGAGAGCAAACTAATTATAAAATCATTTTAGGGTACCAAAGTGCAACTCACTTTAATTTTGAGGTGGCAAAATGTAACTAAAATTATCGAGAGCAATTATGGTATTTTACCTTTTCCTTTGGATAGAAAATTGAACTTCGTTAAGCTTTGGGGGCAATGCATAAATCAAATAAACAAAAGGTATATAATTTGCAGCTAACCCCTATTTACACGTGGCAAAACATAATTAAGCCTTTTTATTATTTTCTATTCAGATAGATATTTTGGAATATTTCATTTTATCTAAATGATTATTCTATTATTCAACAAATTTTCATAAGCTATTTAACAAAAAACACTCAAAAAATTGACCAAATAATTTTTTTCAAATATAATACCTTATCATTCCTTATATAAATATTGTGATAAGTGAAAGTCATTTTTATTTGGGTTAATTACACTTTGTCTTTCTCATTTTGCCTATTCTAAAAATTTTATCATAAGTTACCCCTTGACTAATTGTCAAAAGAAGAGTTAAATTGACCATTAGTCTAATGAAGCAAAATAATTAAAATGACCTCCAATATTTAGTTGATAATGTTGTTTTATTATTTTTGTGTCAAAAGAAATATTCAAGCTCTATTATTATCCTTTCATTGGAGGAAAAAATTAGCATGGCATGACATATGTCTAAAAAATAAGGAAACAGTTTTAGTTTGTCAAACAAATGAAAAAAATAAAATAAAAATCTCTAAAGGTTAAATACAAATTTTAAGTTTAAGCATTATTACATTGCTACTCTTTAAGAATAGTGGTGATAAAAGTTGCATATGTACAACCTATCTATAATTTACCAAATTTTGAAGCATAAATCAATCAACACATATACATACATACATTAAAATTCTTTTCTTTTATTCTTGGGGCTCACTTTGAGGTTATTTTTTTCCCCCCTTTTATGCACCAAACTATTTGTTTCTAATTTTCTCAAGTTGTATGTCACAACATATCATTTTTACCTCTATTATACGAGTAGTAATAAAACTAGAATATTTTTTTGTTCCAATATAGTAAATTAGTATATAAAGGTAAAGTGATAGTGAAAGGGGAATAGTGACAATTAAACTTTGATAAACGTAAAATGGGACAACGTTCATATTATAAGGGACAAAATGTAATTAACCCTTTTTATCTATCATAAGATACAAGGACTCTTTCCACTATAGCATCCTCCATTCTCTTGCCATGTGGACTAGATTTTTTTTTTCTTTACTAATAATTATGCATTTAAAGAGGTGAAATTATTGTTGGGCCCTTGAGATTAAAGGAAGTGTTGAAATTATTGTAATTCGCTNGTTTTTCCAAATTATTAGGAATTAAAACATCTAAGTGAAAAAAAAAATTTACAGCATTATCCTTCAAATTAAAACTTATTTGCCAAATAGTTGCAAATTGTTTATGGGCTTTGTTGTAAACAAAGATTATTATATTTGTTAAAAAAAATAAAATGAAATACTTTTAGTTTGGCCTATTATATTAAAGATTGGGATTTGGGTCAAACAAACAAGTTGTACAAAACGATTTGGGTCTATGTCTACTAAACAAACTATCCTCAGAATTTGTTTGATACTTCAAAAGTGTTGGATCAACATCTACTCTATTCATTGCCATTGGCTGTGATTAGGAGGATAGTCTTCGGTAAGATATTGATTACCTTTTGAAGACAATGAACAAGTAATAACAAAAGAAAACCTTAATTATCCTAATCAACTCCCACATACTCGCAAGTATATGAGGTGATTTTGTACATAGGATGAGTAAGGATCGTTCCCACAAGAACTATTGGAACAATTACTAGGTTCTAACATACAAGCCTATTTATTAGTTAGACGAAATAATCAGCGATTTTTTTTTTTTGACTAAACTTAAATGAAATTTAATTGCAAGAAATTAAACTAAAGACAAGAATGTAAAATTTTAAACCTACGAAAAGCAATTAAAGATAACTAACTAAAAACCCTAATTCAATCTATCCTACTTGCGAGAATTTAATTCAAAACGAAAATTTAAATTAATCTACTCTATGAAAGAAAGTAAAAAGAATGAAATAAAACCCTAACTACTAAACTACAGAAGTAATTAAGAATTTAAAAGAAATAAAAGAAGAGCGATAATTAAAGAATAAGAACGCAGTAAAAATGAAAGTTAAATTGCATAAAAATAAATCAAACGCAGTAACTGAAGCAAGAACTAATGTTGATGATCGTCAAATCTTGAATTCTTCACAAGAGAATTAAATCCTTACGCAAACAATTGAAAAATCTACCCTACGGATAAATTTTTTACCTAACTTTTGAAAACCTAAAAACTAATGTACAGTTGTTGATGATCGATGATCGATGATTTCCTACCCTTTCCTTGGTGTATTTATACATATTTTTAGGGTTTTAGGGTCCCGAGATGATAAACACACATTTTTTCTTGTAACTGGGCCCACGGGATAACTTTTCTTGCAAACTAAGTCATCTTACATGACCTATCCGTTGATTGGCACCCTGGCACCACATTTTTATAGCGCCCCAGTGAGCAAACGTAACCTTTCTGGACATGGCGCATGGGTGCTGGGTCCAGTAAAGTGGCTCCACTTCATCTTCATTTTTCTCTATGATACAGGAAAAATTTGATAAAACTTAAAACATGAAAGTTATATCTCTATGTCTTAGCTTTCCAAAAAATCTTGAATCACTTCCATTGGAGCTCGGACAAGAATGTTATGCTGAATCTACCAAACTGTGTCAGAATCGCTTCTCGCCGGTGAATATTTTCCAACTTTTCAATTTTCAATAAGATGTCTATAGAATCCTGGAAAACTCAAAACATGAGAAAGTTGTAGAAATCTTCCATAGCTTTCCAAATCATCCACAATAACAGCAATCGGAGCTCGAACAAGAGAGTTATGCTTGATTTTCCAAACTATATCCAATTTGCACCACGCTAGTGAACGTTTTTCTCCAATAGTGTGATCCATTTAAACTCATTCTTTACTCAAACTCTACAAAAGTTAAAATAAACTATTTTAGCTCATAATTACTCAATTCTTGCTCAAATTACATTGAAATGGAGGTAAATGACACAAAATATACTATATTTATGAGTTTATCAAATACCTCACACTTAGTTTTTGATCGTTCTCGAGCAAAACATAGAATATATCACAAACGTACTCAACATATCTCATCCACATGAATAACCAAGAACCAAACTATAATAAGAAAAATAGTCAAGTGATAATAAACCCCTATACATGAATTCCAATGAAGGTGTGTGCATTGCCATACAAAAAAAACATTTAAGACACTTAGATCAAATCATGCAAACCCTTTATATTTTTCTAAACACTCTATATCTTACTCTTCTTACATTTCTCCACAAGTGTAGACAATTGACTCGACTAAAATTAGGTAGGACTTTTAGCTTATAACGTAAGGCTAGGGTCTTGGTTAACAAAGAAGGGAAAAAGGATAAACAAATAAGAAAATGAGCTTTAAATTAATGTTGGCCACACATCAACATAAAAATTTCTTTTGAATAATGAAATACCCATCCTTCAAAGAAGTAATCCCACACTTAATTATCCAAACACCCCTAAAAATTTTGTGCAACAAGCAAAACAAAATCCTAGTTTTTCAATTTCAACCCTTCTCACCAACACCTTGTAAAAATATCTCTTCTTTTTTTTTTCTTTCTTTTCTCCCAAAATGGGTACCAGTGGTAGGCACTACCCGTAAAAAATAGCTACGCAGTTACCAGTGATAGGCACTACCTGCTAACACTCTAATGTAGGTGCCAGTGATAGGCACCACCTGTAATATTCCAACGTAGGTGCCAATGCAGTATGATGGGCATCACCTACTATGGTCAACAAAATTTTTTCTAACACCTCTTCACCTTAAACTGTACACCACACATTCTAACACTCTCATACAACTACCTTCCATTCTTATATCACCTTAACAATTAATGCGGCGTTAAAACTCTTAAGGGACATTTAGGATAGCTCACAAAGATAGATAAAACATGAGTTAAAAAAAAATGAATGGTGCTTCTGTCCATTCAAAATGAATTAAGGCTCAAATAGGGTTCTAGGGATAAATTTTACAGTAACGATTGGCTTGAATGGCTCAAACGTCCAAAGAAATTTCTACCCTCATCTTTATACAAATCAAATTATCTAAATTTTCGCCTAAAAAATGTAATAAAACAAGTGTCTGGAGTGCAATATAAGTGAATCTATACAATTATCTCTTGGTGCCAAAAAGCTATAACATTGTAGGGCTATTAGTGCTAAAAAATTAGAATTCATGCTAGGAAAATATTAACACTGACTACCCTACTCATGAATCCTATCAACTTAGCTAAAAAATTATCAAGTAGAAAATCTAAGAAACATGCCAAGCAATTTGGAAACAAAATATTTAGAAATTTGAAAAACTCTTAAATCAAAAGTTAAGCTACAAATAAAAGAACAAATTGAACAAAATGAACAAACAAAACACCAAACAAATAGAAATTAAGAAAACTCCCTACCCCACACTTAAAGTATAGCATTGTCCCCAATGCAAAAATGAAAAGTAAAAAGGGCAAAAGGGAAGCTTATCTATTAATGAAGAACATTTGGTGCTATTTATGTTGAATTAAATACCCTTGAGTCGAGGTGGAAACCATCAACCACTAAAACAAAAACAAAACATAAAAACCCTTAAGAAATTAAGAAAACCAATAAAACTGAGAAACAAAACAAAAACATAAGAAATAAAATTAAGAAAAAACATGGGTTGCCTCCCATGTAGCGCCCTTGTTTATAGTCTGAGGCTCGACTTCGGCACTTAAAATCACTTCAAGTTCTTAAGGAAGAAGATGGTCAACCATCCTTTTCTTTTCGGCTTCCATGGAAAAAGTTTAACACCATTTTTCACCACTATTGATGCTTGATTTTCAACATGAACTTGAACTTGGCTTTGTTTCCAAGCATTTACCAGAGATAGTGCACAAATGATAGACTCAAGTCGCTCTTTGTACTGCTTTTTCTTCTTCTTTCTCACGGTCATTTTACCCAAACCCTTACCTTTCCACGATTGTGAAACTGATCCATGAATCCTTCCCCTCTCACTTTCATCATTTGATAGTTTGTTTCCAAGTCAATTTTGGAGTTTTCATTTATGTCATCATCCTTTTTGAGTGCATTATCGTGGCCCATCTTGGGTACCTCATCTTCAAACCTATGAAAAAATAAACCAAGGGAATAATTAGCACTTTTTTTCTCAAATATTGAAGCATTATCATCATAATTAAAAACATAAATTTCAACAGATTCATTATCAACTCCCAAAATCAACTTCCCTTTATTAACATCTATTAAAGAGACAGGCATGTGCGGTTGATAAAAACGGCATCCCTAGAATCAACAAAATTTTATTGTCCTCGCTGATGTCTAACACCTAGAAATGAATAGGGAACACCAATTTTTCTACTTGCACAAGCACATCCTCTAACAAGCCATAAGGTTTTATCTCGGACAAATTTGCCAATTGGGGTGTAATTTTGGTTGGTTTTGCATTGGTGATCCCTAGGTTATCATAGATGGCCTTTGGCATAATGTTGACGCTCGTCCCCAAGTCACAAAGAGAACAATGCAATGTCTATCCTCCAATGTTCACCGGTATAGAGAAACTACTAGGATCTTTCATTGTATTCTCCTCTGTCATCTTCTCATTGTTATCTTCAATTTCAAGTTTTTCTTCAATTGTCTTGGATTTTGGCTTCCTAACTTTAGTATCAACCTTTATCTTGTCATTTTGTATTACCAATTCCTTCCCACTCCGTAGTGAAATAGCATTGCATTGCTCCTTTGGATTTGGAATTGTGTCGCATTGGCAATACTCCTATAGGTCGTTCATTATTTTTTGGGCTATTTGTCCCAATTGTAACTCAATGTTCCTCGTGGTAACCCGTAAATTTTCATACTTCCTTTGCAATCTCTCAAAATCCCTTCTCATATTATCATCATTGGGTGCATCATGATTCACATATGTGGGATAATTTGAATTTTGAGACGGTGGTCTCCTTGGTGGAAGTTGATATGAGCTATTTTTTTGAGGTAGAAGTTTTGGGTATACCTTTGATGAGATGGTTGACATGGTCAAGATACTAAGGTTTGGTTGGAAAAATTTTGCTGTGGTTGGCTGGGCTAAAATAAAAGGTTTTGGATATTATTTTGGTTAGTCCAAGAAAGGTTTGGGTGATTTCACCAAGAAGGGTTGTATGTATTGCTATAGTATGTGGGCTGATTATATGAGTTAGGCCAGCCTGAAGGCCTAGTGTGTGATAATTTGACTCGATCTTCATCTTCAAATTTTTCAAACAATCCACGCATTTATGGATAAATAATTTTTGTCGCACAATTTTTCTTTAATTTATCAACCTCCATGAATTTTATGATAACTAGTATCAAAATTCTCAATTTTGTGAATCAATATTCACAATCAATTTGGCAGGATTTTCTTATCACTACCCAATGCCACATAATGGATAATTTTTTTTATATCTCTGTCCAACTAGGCTTAACTTTTTTACACCCTAATTGTCAAACGATTATTTCTATGACTGTTAATTAAAAGAAAGTTTTAGCACAAAAAATACATAGTGAAAGATAAATTTATTCAATATATATACAAATATGTGAAGAAGAGAAGGAGTTGAAAAATAATGCACATCCAACTCTTGATAAGCTCATAAATGTCGTATAGTTGATATATCATTTACCTTGTTCTAGTATGTACAAACAAGAATTGAGTAATTATGATCTAAAATAGTTTATTTTGAGTTTTGTAGAGTTTGAATGAAGAAAGAGTCAAAATTAATCACGAAATTGGAATTTACATACAATGCACCGGCGAGGAGCGATTATGACATAGTTTTGTAGATTGAGCATAACTTTCTTCTTCGAGCTTGAATTGAGGTTATTTGATATATTTTTGAAATCTAAGACATAGATCTACAACTTTTATATTTTGAGTTTTTCCAAATTTGGCCTTCATTGTGTTGAAAATCGAGGAGCAAGTTAAAACTGTTCCTGCCTTTGGCACCCAAGCACTACAAAAATGAAGCTCCCAAGCACCGATCAATGGATAAGTTACACAAAATTGCTTATTTTTCAGAGAAAAGTTCTCTCGTGGGCCCGTTCCACAAAAAATCGTTTACTTATCATCTCAAATCCTCAAAACCTTGATGTGTCCCCTATAAATATTCCATTATGAGGGGAGTTGAAGAGAAAATAGCAACTATTAGTTAAATTAGACATTAAAATAGAAATTCGATAGATTAGACTAGGATTTTTTTATTTTTAAAAAGGGTTGAAGAGGAGGTTCAAGATTAACAACCTTGAACCAAGAAACTTGCGCTTCTTCCTTGGAGAAGCATTCTTAAACCTTCTTAAATTTTTTGTTATATTCTTTAGTTCTCGTTTATGGTTCTTTTACCATTTAACGCTTTCTAGAGTTACAACTTTTCCTTACTTTCAAATTTAATGCTTTCTTTAGTTTCTTTCATAGATTAATGGTTAGACTAGTTTATTTGCTTTTGTAGATTAATTATAATTTTAGTTCTTAGATTAATTTAGTCAAATCTCTTCTACAATGACTTCTTCAAATAGCATTTAAGTCAAATAATCGATAATTGCTAAACCAATCATTGTGTGTTCAACCCTACTTCCGCTATTCATATTGATCCTGTACACTTGCGGTGTGTTATCTAGTTAATAGTTGGATTAGGATATTATAAATTTTATAACTAGATATTTTACGTATCAAGTTTTTGACGCTGGTTATAAAAGGATTGGGTCTTTGGCAATATCAGTATAATTTCACAAGAATACTACTTTGAAGTGTAAATTAGTGATATGTTATCTGCTTTAGTTCCATTATGTGTTTTCAATATTTTGAAATAAAAAAACCAAAAATATTTTCCCTTCTTGTGGTTTGTGTCACTTTTATTTAAAAAAATTAAAAAAAAAATCTCTTTTAGTGGATAGTTTTGGCTAACTACTAGTCTAAATTCTCCCATTTTTCTTGTTTGTGTGCTTTTGTGTTGCTTTGTATTTTTTTTTCTTTATTGTGTTGGTCTTATAAGAACATGCAACGAATGAATTGGAATAACTCATGCCAAGGATATTATCATCCTTATGACTATGGAGGCATGACCAATGAGCACGTTTCTTATGATTATCTTCCCTACTCTTAAGATTATCAAACGGGATGGTCAAACTGTCCAAATTCTTTCCCAAGTTACCAAGATTATCCCTATTCTTTCCCTACACCCATAGAGCCTTTATACGAATAAATGTAAACCCAATTCTTTCACCCATCAATCCAAGAGTATGATGAGGTAGGATCAATGGACTTATGGATTGAGTGAAGAATTCAAGAACTTCGAGAAGAAAGTGCTAAACTTTGAGAAGAACAATACTTAATTTAACACAATTTAGATCGTTTTTAGCAAAATATTTTTCCAAGAGTCTGAATTCGGTGGTAACTAGGTCATTACTAGAATGGCATTGTTGCCCTTTTGATTTCTTTTCGTTGAATTACAAATTCACAATCATGCTTCAACTGCCTCTTCCTTTACACATATATCTATTTTAATTTCATTCGTATCTAAAATGGGTAAAAAACAAATAAATCATTTTCCTTTGCAAATTTGACCATTAAGTCATAAACCAATATGTATACACACCCACAAATAACAACAATTATGAAAATTTCATATGCCCTTTTCTGCACAATTTTTTTAAACATGAATGAAGAATTTATTTATATATACTGGTTGGTGTCAAACCAAATACTCCAATTCTTTTTTTTTTTTGAAAGTAATTCCAGTCATCCAATCTGTGTTATTTGAAGTTTGTAAGATTAAGCCATATGGTGAATTTAAACATAAGTTAAACATAAGTTATGGACATATATACATATGTATACATATATGTATATATATGTGTGTGTGTGTGTATATATATATATATATGTATACATATGTGTATATACATATATATATACATATGTGTATACATATATATATATATCCCATAAAAGTTGACTGGTCCGAATTGCCTTAGTAAAGAAAACATTTCAAGAATTCACATACATATAGTTTGTTGAAATTCTCATTAATTAGCAAATTAATCAATTAGCTACGTACCAGTAGGACTTGTAAGTTGCTAGATCAATAAAGATTCAATCACGTGCTATACTTCAAGTGGTCTTCTAGTTGGTTACCATTTTCTTGTGCTACATCGTTGTGGGTTCACGTTGGTTTATTGCAAAGAAATAACCATATTAGGAACGTTTCAAGTTCATAATGCTCATCTTGGTTCTTTGCTTTGTCAATTTCGCTCTTCTGTCCCACTATGTCTAACATGAATCTACCATTTTCAAAATCTACAAGGGTTAGAGGTATATTTAGATTAGTGAGCGTCCGATTTAGAACCCTTTATTGAGGATTATATCACTTACATTTTCTTCTTTGGGCACTGGTTTAAGTGACTTTTCATCACTTCATTTTTTATAGTTTATCTTCAAAGTAATGTTCCATCCATATAGAATTACTCCTTATAATTTTTTCCTGATTATTTTTAAAAGAATAATTACAAATAAATGTTAGAAATAGAAACTTTCTCGGACAGTGAGAGCACTCCCTTTCTATGGACCTTTTCTCCTAGAAAAGGGCCTCGTGCACTGCACGTGCTTTAGTGTGTATATATATATATATATATATATACACACACACACACACACATATATATATATTGATTATCAAATATTTTGGGATAAGGCGGGGACTGCCACTACCCGCCTCTTATCGTCCGCCACTCATTATATTAATGATACTGGAGATCAATTGCTCACATTTTATTTCAGCACCAATAATACTTGTTGTTGTTCACACTTTACACTGACTCCAATAGATAACAAAACATTTTTGTTCAATGAAAGCAAATTAAACTACAATTATGGTGCAAGGAAAAAGGATGGGTCGAAGGAATCCACTAAATGGCAAGTTAAAAACTAGAAGTTTCACCAGTAATTGCCACAAAATTCACAATCAATTTTATTTTAGTCTTCAAACATGGAAAATTAAATAGAAAGACCCTTGAGAAAAGTATGAAAATGAGTCTAGCCCATTTAATATCCATTATGTGCATCAATAATTCATACAAAGATCTTATTCATAGAGCGGGTGAAGCAAAGCATTTTTTAGAGGTTTCCTCAGAAGATTAGTGTCCTTAATTTGTGATTCATATTCTATCTATATAACCACAAGTTCATTAAATGTAACTTGATTACGATCGGTACAAAAATTTTCAACTCTGAGTTTGGAATCTACAAAGTAGACACTACAATTAAGGCTTATGGAATTTATTTTAATCAAATTTACATGATATTCTATCCCGCGCATCAAAATCACAATGTCAAGTCCTCTCTTGAACTGGATTCTTTATGTGTGTGTATGTAAATGTATGTACATATTAGTACACTATTGTCAGATATTTTTTGAGAAGGTACGGATTTCCACTTCCCACACCACAATCATCCATCACTAAATATATCAATAATGCTAGAGATCGGTTGCTCGCATTCTTCAATTCAAACTATGGCTTGTTATGTTCTCACTTTACAACCGACTCCAAAACTTGCAGTAACAACAAAATATTTACATTCAATGAAAGTAAACTAAGAACAAAATTGTGGTATAGGGAGTGAGAGAGGGATAGAACAAATCCACTAAATGCCAAGTTGGCAACTATAAGTTTCACTAGTAACTACCATATAATTCTTAGTCAAGTTCATATTCTAGGCATGGAAAATTAAATACAAAGAACCATGAAAAAAAATATGAATTATGTGCATGATCAATTCATACAAAGATGTGTAGTCTAATCAATAGATAAGGGTGAGGAAAATGACATTTTGGAGCAC